>JAHLMK010000006.1:0-1473953 GCA_019915135.1 Strobilurus pachycystidiatus | reverse complement strand
AGGATAAGACTGCACGAACGTGAGTCCACAATGAGCTCGTCCCAAAGATGATATTCCGCCACAGACGGCAGACGGCGGCAAGATTGGTTAGATCACGTCCACCAAGAGATTGCCATTCTTCAAGGATTAGGACTAGAACCTCGGTAGGCAGGCGAAGAACGGCGGCGTGACCGTTTCCAAACCTGAAGTGAGACGTTGAATTTCATACTAGAGGGAATTTTGAGCACATACCTGCCAATTTGACCTATCACTCGAGCAGAAACAGGCTGCTTGTGGCTGCTGGATATCGACAAGTGGTAGGACGTACCCTCATGGATAACGATGGGCGGGGTGATGCAGTAATGCGCCTACGGCTGTACTAAGTGATAATATTGACAAGACAAAGCTAGACTCACTGGATGACACATAAGACGGCAAATCTGGATTCGTGACGTTTGGGGGGAATCAAAAGTCTGCAACACAAGGGTAGACCGCCCAGGCCCGGTGAGAGGAGATAGCAGATCGACTTCACATATCAAGATATTTTCAGCTGCCACCCGGGCCACTGA
This sequence comes from Strobilurus pachycystidiatus, assembly GCA_019915135.1. Lineage (NCBI taxonomy): Eukaryota > Fungi > Basidiomycota > Agaricomycetes > Agaricales > Physalacriaceae > Strobilurus > Strobilurus pachycystidiatus. The sequence goes on along the minus strand of JAHLMK010000006.1, from coordinate 1,473,405 downwards.
GCGCGTGCTTGGCCCCTTGGTAGCCACACACTCCCTTATAGATGAACTTGTCAAGACATTGGGGGAAGAGATATGTAGGACTTACCATGGGAATGAACGGTCTTGAGTGGCAAATTGTCTCATGTCTGAGCTTGGAGATCTAGATTGACGGCATTGAAGTTTATATATTCTCCATAGGTGCCATGACAACCAACTTACAAAGGGCGGTCTTCCTCTTTCACAAGGGGGTGCGGGAAAAAGGGAGGGATACCGGGTATTATCTCACACGTAGATTCATTCTCGGTGTTGAGAGGCCAGGTAGTAGGGCAATTGTACCCGCCAGCATTGAGGAAATGCACCTGCAGCTCAAAATAAGCAGTGGACAATCTTGATTGCGTCAACGTCTAAAAGAGAGTGTGTTTGAATGTCCCATCCGACTCCCATCCGAAGCCTGCCTGCCGCACCGCGGATCACCGCATCAGAACGGCTTACCGCGGTTTGTACGAGTTAGGTAGTCAAATAATGGATGTGGTTCATGTGTTCTCACACTCTCCTCCCGCCGAACGGTCGCATTTGGACTCAAACTACGTGGCCTTTCTTCGCTTGCTTCAACAAGATATAAACTACAAGCAGACATTCTACTGGCTATGGACTATGTCATGGGGTATCCTGAGCATCGTTTTTGGTGATAAATTCAAGAATTAGTCTACAAGTTGAAGTATCTCTGCAAGTTTTGGTAGTAAAGCTAATCCCAGCATCCAACGATTGGCCTTCTTTGCCTACATCTCCGCATATTCAGCCTTGCTATCACTCTTGACCTTTGCTTCTGTCCTGAAACTATTATCGACCCAACGGGCTATTCCACCTGGCAAGAACTGGGTAATGGACATGCGTACTTGTCATGACTTGACTGCGCCACCGACGCCTAGCCGATCAAAGGCGACGCCTGCGCGGGCGGGAGCAACGGTATCGCGCCCATCGTCGGGATCTATCCGACGGCCGTCCGACGGTAGCACATGGTGGCGGAGCTCGGCCGACGGGAAAGCGGGATCGGGCGGGATAGGGCGCGCTCCCGACCAATCACGGGCGGGATGGCGCGATGACTCGTGCGATGACTCGGGAATGAGTCAGAGGGGCGCACCCGCGCCCATCGGGCGTCGGGCGTCGGGAACTGTATAAAAGAGTCAGTAGTCAGTAGAGTAGTTCTTCAGAGAACCGTTGTCTTTCCCCCGGGATTCAATACACCACCCTTTACACCGCTCTCCAGTCGTTGCCTCGTGCGCCCTCGCTATAGACGAATAGGCCCGACGCTGACAATACGGTTCTCTCCCCTTTCGACGACCCAACGACTATGAGCACCAAAGACGCCCCCATGGCCCCGGCCACCGAGCCCACCAACGAGCAGAGAGAGCTGCATAGCATGTTCAGTGGCATAGGGACGGCCCTCGACAATCTGAACCAGCGCATCACTACCATCGCGCAGGACGAAATCAACAGGAGCCACGAGGTGGCGAACCTCCACGCTCAACTTCTTCAGCGTATCAGCGAGCTCAGCGGCGTCCAGCTGGCCGCGTCCCAAGCACAGGCGCAAGCCGCGCAACATCGCGCATCCAAGGCGCGCTTCGGGACCCCGGCCAAGTTTAGCGGGAAGTCGGACGGCATCGAGCCGTTCTTCTCCCAACTCCACATCCTCTTCGCCTCCGAACCTCGAGCCTACGAGACCGCGCGCAACAGAGTGTTCGCCGCGCTATCGTACATGACCGAGGGGCCCGCTGTTATCAAATGGGCCAGCACGCAGACCGCCCTCTACGAGAAAGGAGAGGAGCCATACCTGACTTATACGGACTTCAAGGACGCCTTGAAAAGAGCCTTCGGAGGGACCAACTCGAAGACGATCGCCCAGGAGGAGATCAAGAAATTGAAACAGAAGAAAGGACAGGACGCCCAGTCCTTCTTCATCGACTTCGAAGAGTACAAAGCCGACACAGGTTTCAACGACGATGCCCTCATCTCCCTCCTACGCCACCAACTGGACTCCTCTCTGGTTGAACGCATCACCGAAATGGAGAATATCCCCGAGACCTACGATGCGTACAAGAAGTTCGCCACTCGATTCGACGCTAATCGAGGTACGGCCCCCACCCAGGGATACAAGAACCCTGCCCCCTTCGTTTCCAAAAACTTCCCGCGTCCTAGTACTACGACAGTAATCAACAATCCCCCAGCCACCGGAATCACCTACGGAGGAAAAGGCAAACCCATGAGCATTGACAGAACGCGAGGCGCGGCCTCGTTAAAATGCTACAACTGCGGGAAATCCGGGCACTTCGCGAGGAATTGCACGGAGAGACGCGAATCCGTCAAGGGACTCGTAGAAGGTCTTAGCAACGAAGAACGAGAGGATCTTGCTCAGACGCTGCAGGAGCAGGGTTTTGGCGCGGGACTGGAGTGAAGAGCGAGTCTTCCAGTCCCCCTTCCTCGGGTCCATGGACCAATCGATTCAGTAGTCTACTTGTTGAAGCCAGTGACAGTAGTAACGAACAATCCGATCCCATGGACTTCGACGAACCAAAACCCTCGCGTGAAAGAAAGAACAAAATAGCCAAAAAGGGAAGTTCGCGGATCAAACCCATCAAGCACGTCCGCGGGACCCTCCCTTTCATCTGGCACGAAATGCAGGTTAACCCCCGCCAAGCTCTCAAAGTACTCCGGAAATACGCTCGGACTGATAGGGAGTCCGAGGTCACCCAGGAGGCGGTCCAGGACATCTTGGGCCTGGACTCCCGCCACGCCCAAGCAGCTATCCAGGAATTCCGACAACCTCGTCGTTGGATTCGATCTACACGCCCGGGGCGCTGTATGAAAATCCCCATCACCCTCAAATTCCTGAATAGTGGCAAGGCCCTCACTGTGGTCGCCCTCATCGACTCCGGAGCTACCGGAGCCTATGTCAATCGAGACTTCGCCAAAAACGAAGGAATGGACACCCAACGACTGCCACGCCCTATCGCTGTGTCCAACGTCGACGGAACCCCCAACAATAACGGGCCAATAGAGCAGATCGTGGATCTGCGGGTCGTAACCGACAACGAACACGAAGATGTTTTCACGTTCGCAGTGACTAACACCGGCGACGTCGACATTATCCTGGGATACGAATGGCTGAAAAAGCATAATCCCGAGGTCGACTGGGTCAAGGGAACCCTGGCGTTCACGAGGTGTCCGCCAGAGTGTCAACGACGCCAGGCTCGCCGCGTATGGCGAGAAGAAGATGAAGAAGATCTCGAGGAGGGAGATCGAATTCTAGTCGTGAAGATGTGGGACGTCCCGCAGAATCGGTACGGGCAAAGAAAGCTCGACGCGGAACGAATCCGCGCTTTCGCCACTAAATCGACCCAGTTAGCGGGGGACCAAGCAAAAGCTAAGGGCGAGGCGCCCTTAGAAGAACTCGTTCCCCCGCAATATTTAGAGGAATTCCGACGGGTGTTCGAGAAAACCGAGTTCGATCGGTTGCCGGAGCGTAGGAAGTGGGACCACGCTATCGAACTTAAACCCGACGCAACGGAGTTCAAGGGGAAGATATACCTAAGGACCTTAACGAGTCATACTCGGGTAAACCCGTGACTCGTTGCGCAAGTATCCGTGCCCACAATCTGATACTCACGATCCGCGTCATACTCGAGTATAGTATACCCGCGAGTTTGACGGGTCGAGTATCCGCAGGCGGGTACTCGCAAAATACCCGCAGTTCATGCCCGATGATCTCCCCGGGGCAATGGCACCGGGGATCTCAGCCGTGCATGATCCCAGTAAGTTGGGGGAGGTGGTAGGGGTTTGAGGGGAGTCGAGGAAGGCGTTGGGGAATTGTACCGACGGTGGTGGTATGCCAGTGGCGGGGTGGTGGTGTATGGCGGGAGGTAGTAGTGAGAGTATCTGCAAAGATCAGCATACAATGACAGCATCAATCGACACCGTCCACGAACAAAATTGAACATACCGTAACTGACACGGTGTCGTCAGCAGACGCGCCGCGGCGCACGCACACCTTGCATAACTCAGGTGCTGTCCTGCAGCCGCCGAAATGTCCCTCTTCTGCAATATGGCCTATTGGGGGCCGTCGTTGTTGCTCTCCATTGAGTGCTGCCCGTTTGCAGGGGCTTACGCGTCGTGGTTGGCCCGTTGCTAGGGCCGCGACGCCCTAGCAACGGCCCGCGGATGTCGTCTCTGCCCTCTGGCACGCGAGGGGTCGTCCAGTGAGAGGCCAGCTGACAATCGTCAGACTGGCTGGGCTGACAATTGTCAGGCCCAGGTGTGGTGGTGGTGGTTGAAAGAGACCACGATCGATCAACCGAGATGATTGTATTGTCATCTCGGATGATCGGATCAATCACCTGGGCGTTGTTCGTGACTGCGAACAACGCTCTTTGCACTTCTTTGCCCGCTCATTGACATGAGCAGGTAACGGCGGGTGATCATGAGTATCCGTCTCGAGTACTCATGCTTCCAAGCCCGTACTCGCGACCCGTTTGCTACTCGGGTTGCCTAAACCCGCGGATCAAACGGGTCGAGTATCCGAGATGTCCGACGAGTCGGGTACGCGGGTATATCCGCGACCCGCGTAACTCGTGGGGGTCCTTAGATATACCCCCTCGCCCCCTCCGAACAGGTGGAACTCGACAAGTTCATCGAAGAACACCTCCAGTCAGGGAGAATCCGCGTCTCCAAATCCCCCTACACCTCTCCATTCTTCTTCGTCAAGAAGAAAGACGGGCGCCTCCGCCCCATCCAAGACTATCGCCAGCTCAACACCATGACGGTGAAGAACTCGTACCCCCTTCCCCTCCTCTCCGACGTCCTTCACAAACTACGAAACGCGAAGCTGTTTTCTAAACTGGACGTTCGGTGGGGATACAACAATGTCCGCATCGTCGAAGGCGACGAACATAAAGCCACCTTCATCACCAACCGAGGACTCTTTGAACCTCTAGTCATGTTCTTTGGACTAACGAATAGTCCGGCGACATTCCAGACCATGATGAACGACCTGTTCCACGATTTGATCTTGCGCGGCAAGGTGATCGTATACATGGACGACATCCTGGTGTTCACCGAGGGCATCGATGAACATCGACAGGTTATGAAGGAGGTCCTACGCATCCTTCAAGACAACAATCTCAGCGTACAAGGATCCAAATGCGATTTCGAGAAATCAGAAGTGGAGTACTTGGGACTGATTGTGGGAAACGGACAGTTCCGTATGGATCCTGTCAAAGTCGAGGGTGTTAGGGCGTGGCCCACACCCAGAACCGTCAAAGAGGTCCAATCCTTCCTCGGATTCGCCAACTTCTACCGGCGGTTCATCGAGGGGTTTGCACAGGTAGCAAAGCCCCTCCACTCCCTCTCGAAGAAGGATATCCCCTGGAGATGGGGAGACGCGGAGGAGGAAGCCTTCGCGGATCTGAAGGAACGAATCACTTCGGAACCCATCCTGCACTTCCCAACACAAACGGGTCGCTACCGCATCGAGGTGGACGCATTGGAATTCGCAACGGGCGGCGTCTTAAGCCAGGAGCAAGACGGCAAGACGGTCCCCATCGCATTCATGTCCAAATCACTGAGTCCCGCGGAGCGAAACTACGACATACACGACAAGGAAATGTTGGCCATCATGAGAGCCCTGGCCGACTGGAGGCATTACGTTCTCGGAGCACCGGAACCAACCCTCATCCTGACGGATCACAAGAACCTCGAAGTTTTCATGCAGGCCAAGAAGCTTAATCGCCGCCAGGCACGGTGGTCACTCGATCTGGCGGAATACAACTTCACGCTGGTTCACCGCCCGGGGGCGCAGAACAAAAAGGCCGATCTCTTGTCGAGACGACAAGGACATGAGAGGGGGGCGGACGACAACCGCGACACCGTATTACTCAAAAAGGAATATCTCAGCCGCATCTTCGCCACGCCAATCTCGATCGACGATTATAACCATATTCGGGCAATGGATGAAGTCACGATCGCCACCGAAGGGAACGACTTTATGGACCGAATAATCGCCGCGAAGGACGAGTGGGAGGAGAAAGTGAAGAAGATGGTCGGGAAGACCGTAGAAGATAAGGGAGGATACCTTACCAAAGAAGGACTACTCTATGTCCCGGCCAACCGCACACTACGCCAACGAATCATGCGGCAACATCACGACACCGCAATAGCGGGCCACCCTGGACGATTCCGAACCACGGAGTTAGTGCTACGGAACTATTGGTGGCCCGGACTATACGCAGACGTGGCGCGTTATTGTAACGGATGCCTCGACTGTCAGAGGACCAAATCGTCCCGACAACTCAAAGTCGGACAACTGCAACCTAACGAGATCCCCTCGGCGCCCTGGCAGCATATCAGCGTCGACCTAATCGTCGAACTCCCCGAGTCCCTCGGATACGACTCCATCATGGTAGTGGTCGACCGATTTACGAAGATGGCAAGGTTCATGCCCACCACCACTCACATTACGGGAGAAGGAGCAGCGAGGCTGTTCCAGGATCACGTCTGGAAGGACTTCGGATTCCCGATAAGTGTCATCAGTGATCGAGGAGGCCAATTCGTGGGCCAGTTCACCACGGCACTATACCAAGGACTTGGCGTCAAACAGCGAGCATCCACCGCGTACCATCCACAGACAGACGGACAGACGGAACGTATCAATCAGGAACTGGAACAGTACCTCTGCGTCTTCACCAATCACCAACAAAACGACTGGGCATCCTGGCTGTCCCAAGCGGAATTCTCTTATAACGACAAAGCCAGCTCGTCTACGAAGAAATCCCCCTTCCAACTGATGTATGGCATCAACCCGCTTCGAGGCACGGAACCCCGCACCGCCACCCGGAACGAGAGTGCGGACGAGTTCGTCACTCGCCTGGACGGGGCTCGGGAGGAAGCTCGCGCCGCCCTGACGGCCGCCGCCGCCACTATGAAGAGGTTTTACGACAAGAAACGACGACCGGATCCGGACTACAAAGTCGGGGACAAAGTACTTCTCGAGACCACCAATCTCAAGATTGATCGTCCCTCTATGAAACTCGCCGATAAACGATACGGGCCTTTCAAAGTCCTGAAGAAGATCGGTAAGGCATCGTATCGCATTCAACTCCCTGCCTCGTTCAAGATACACAATGTCTTCAACACGGTTTACCTCCGACCCTACATCGAAGGACTCCCTCACCAGACCTATACGCGACCCGATCCCGTCATCGTGGATGACGAGGAACAATGGGAAGTCGAGAAAATCGTGGGACACAAGAAGTTCCGTGGACGGACCCAATACCTCCTCAAATGGAAAGGATACCCCCTAGAGGAGAACACTTGGACGTACGAAGCGGATATTCAAGCACCGGCCCTTCTCCGGGCTTATAAGAAGAGCGAAGGGATCGTAGCCGACGTTCTACCAGCAGGGAGTCAGTCCCGATCGCAGCGTCGCGCTAAGATTCGCGCCATGGGGACATGCGCCTTGAAGAGGGGATATTGTCATGACTTGACTGCGCCACCGACGCCTAGCCGATCGAAGGCGACGCCTGCGCGGGCGGGAGCAACGGTATCGCGCCCATCGTCGGGATCTATCCGACGGCCGTCCGACGGTAGCACATGGTGGCGGAGCTCGGCCGACGGGAAAGCGGGATCGGGCGGGATAGGGCGCGCTCCCGACCAATCACGGGCGGGATGGCGCGATGACTCGTGCGATGACTCGGGAATGAGTCAGAGGGGCGCACCCGCGCCCATCGGGCGTCGGGAACTGTATAAAAGAGTCAGTAGTCAGTAGAGTAGTTCTTCAGAGAACCGTTGTCTTTCCCCCGGGATTCAATACACCACCCTTTACACCGCTCTCCAGTCGTTGCCTCGTGCGCCCTCGCTATAGACGAATAGGCCCGACGCTGACAGTACTTCATCGCTGGCAACAGGAACATTGGAATGAGTAATAGTGGCAGAGGGAATGGCCACAGTGCATCCATGCGGAAACTCAAGATAGACACCAAGCTCCCAAAGAATGATGAAGCCACCCTTCTTTGAGTTATGGTTGCCCAAGGCTGTGATAGCAGACCAAAAGAAAGCAAGGTTCATCACATCCTTGTGCTTCCACGACCAGACATTTGAGCCAAGATTGAAGGCTACAGTTGGATAGATGGAGCGGGGTACAAGTGGGGCAATTCCAAGATAGTCAAACATAGCTTTGACGCGATTGCGAGCGTAGGCGTAGAGTCGCGGGGCCCAAATGCGCAGTCCACCTACAGAGTTCAATAAGAACTGGAACAGAATGAGTTCAATAACAAGGAAGATCACCTGATTGGAAACCGAGTATGCGGCGAATATTCCTGTCCTCGAGAAGCTCCTCCATCAGTGGAGCAATCTTGCCATTATCGAGACGAGTTGCTCGGAGCTGGCCTTGACCGTATGCATAACCCACATTGACGGCAGGGAACGGGCCTCGTTTGTGTTGGGTTTGTTTTGGTTTGAACTGTGCGCGGCCTGCAACCTCGCGCATCTTGGTGAGAGCGCTGGACGTAGCAACACCATACGTTGGATCGTCGGGCTGACCGAAACAAACGGCGGCAATGACCCCCTGGCGGTCACAGATGGCAGTGGGGTTACTGAAGGTGACACAGGTTATTGGGCTTCAATTTGAAATGACCGAACTACCCACCCGCCGTTGGGCCCATTACACCAGATTGGCTGAAGCCCAAGAGCATCAAGGTCTTCTGGAGTATACTGGACCGTCCGGTCTTTGTACTTTGAGGAGAACGCGGTATATGCGCCTTTCTTCGCGCGTAAGTCGGCGAGGTCAACGTCCACCATCACGGGCTCGTCCATGAGGCCGGCTACCTCTTGAATGGCGTGCGAGTCGGCGTCAGCCGTCCAGAACTGGCGGTCCTGGGCAGCAAGCTTGCGACGCTTGCGGCTCAGACCTTTCGTGCCGCCTTTTGCATCGCGTTCCTCGCGTTCGGCGTTGTCGTGGGGGTCTGGGGCGTTGGGGTTTGGAAGGGGCAATGGATCGTCCGACTCGGGGATGATGTCGATGTCATCGAGGTTGGTAAGTGGTGGGACGCCGTTGTCAAGAGGGTAGGGGAGACGAACGTCGTGCCCCGGAAGGTGGTCGACGTCAACGCGGTTCTCGAGCTCGACCGCGGCTTGGAGGAGGGGTGAGAGATCGACGTCCACCTGCACGGCCTCGACGATGCGGTCGGACGCGTAGTACTTGCCCGGGTCGTTGTAGATACGGCCACTGCGTGTCTAATAGAAGTCAGCAACAGTCTAAAGGGCAACTTTAAGCACATACTTTTAGCAGGTGCATGACGGTGAGCTCAAGGACGCAAATCTACGCTGGAGAAAGCGAAGAGAGAATTGGCAGACTGCAGTCCAAAAAGTTTATCAGTCAGCGCTGGTCAGCACCGCGCGGTCACCAGGAATGGCGCGTACGTACGGCCCGTGGGTCTGGTCAAGGGAGCCCATGTTGTCAGTGTTCGCAGTGCAGGTAGAAGAGAAAGCACCTTTGGGCTTGCACTGAGATACAGCGGTCCTGGTCGTAATCACACGGACCGCACTGTCGTCGCGCTCGTGAGGAGGAAAGTTGGGACTCGGAACGGGAACAAAATTCTCCAAATGAGTTCCTCACGCGCGTCTTCCAATTTGGAAGCGAACCGAGCCCTGCGTAGACTCAGAGGTAACATAGAGGCAAGTCCGCATGGTACTTGAGTACTTGAGTCTTACACCGTACCATCAGGTCGGCTATGTCGGCCCGCCGCAAAACTACTTGCAGTCACAGGGTGATAGGAACTTACTCAGAACTACCCGCCTGTCTTGGCAGGAATTTGAAACGCGTCAAATGTCGGGGCGCGAAGCACTGGTAAGCACGGCGTCGTACGCTCTTAGTTTTCTGCGTGAAAGGCGTATCGTATCGATGCGCGCGGCGTAGGCGCCAGTCGTCTTCTTCGCCGTGTTCTTTGTCCGCAACATGACAAGGGAGACGACGCTGAGACGGAGGGCAACGGAGGGTGGACTGTTTCAGGACTCAGGAGAAGATTGCGGTCCGCTTCCGGTCCGCTCTGGGTCCATCTCGATTCTCGGCTCATCGGACAAATGTAATCGCGTGATCGTGCCCTTGGCGTGGCAGGGCGTGGCGTGGCTGGGCGTGGCTTGGCGGACTATAGATAACGCCAACCCTCGTTCGCTCTGCTCTTTCGCCCCACCCCCCCCCCCGGAGCACTATACTGGCGGCTCTGAATTCGACTGGTGGTTTTCGCTCCGTATGGACGAACTCGCTGCTCCGTATGGACGGGACCATTAGTCTTTCTTTCGTCGCCACGCCCGACTACTCGCCAACCCTCCGTTCTCCTCTCTTGTCGCCGTTGGACTCGCTCCCTGCTTCGTCTAGGCAGGCGTTGGCAGGCTGGTGGTTTTCGCTCCGTATGGACGAACTCGCCGCTCCGTATGGACGGGACCATCAGTCTTTCTTTCGTCGTTATGCTCGAGTACCCGCCAACCCTCCATTCTCCTCTCTTGTCGCCGTCGGGCTCCGCTTGGACTCGCTCCCTGCTTTGCCTAGGCGGCCGTTGTTGGTAGGTCGGTGGTTTTCGCTCCGTATGGACGAACTCGCTGCTCCGTATGGACAGGACCACCAGTCATCTGTTATCGACGTCGGGCTCTGCATGGACTCACTCACTTCATGGGCTCGCTCGCTGCTACGTGTAAACCGGATCTACTGCTGTATAGACGTTGTATTATTTACTTATGTCAATTCATGTCCAGTCCTTTCATTTCCAGGTGATATCTTTGGAGAGCTCCTTTTGCAGCGTACTTGACAAACCGAGCCACCGTGCTGAAGCATCTACAGCAAGGATACGCTCCATGACACAACAGTTATATTACCGTATTCACCACGGAAACTTTGGCACTTGGCTTCGAAGCTATAAGCAGAGCCGTATTTCAGCTCCAGGAAGTCTATCTAGTGGGGCAGACTTCTTACGGACGTATGTAGCATCTTGTCGTAGCTACGCTGCGTCCGTGTAATTACTATTAATGGTCGATTCTATCATTGATATATCACACTTGGCACGGACCGTCTTGATCGTCGGACTGTGCAGAAAATGATGCGATCAAAGCTCCTTCATTCTACTCCGCCAAGCTTGCCACTCGCGCCATGGTGAGGTGCCTTGAATACTCGATATCTGCAACGTACCGCCTCCGAGAAGGCACAGTATCTCTTGTCTCTTTTTCCGAAGAGGGATCCTGGCTTGCCCTCGCCTCGGATAGACGCGTCTTCATCTTGGATCTGCATTCTCCTCAGGCGTCACCTGTGATCCTCGATGACTTTACCGGTGATTCAGATCCATCGGTGTTCAGTCTGCAAGGTCACTCTCCTGTAACTGCTCTGATATGGCTGGACGACCTCACCTGGGTGTGTGGCTTTTCTGATGGAGTCGTAGCAATGGTTCAAACGCTGGGGTATAACAAGGTTGGGGCTCGCTAGCGCCGTTTTGAGTCATCAATTCAACGTGATACTAAACGTTCCCAGAACTCAGTCAATGTGAGCTACAAGGTGTTGATGTCGTTAAACCAGGCTGTTGTTGGATTGGCGCTAAACGAAAGGAAGTGCCTTCTCGTCATCGCGCTAGTATCAGGCGTGCAGATATTGGAGGGCCATGGGCGCAATGGGAAATGGACATGGGCTCAAAGCATGAACATATCCTTTGATCGCCCTTCCCCAGTTACGTCGGTGACTTGGTCCACGCAGAGTCGACCCGACGACACAATATACATCGTGCGGGGCGACTTACCCATTTTGTGAGAGAGTTCCTGGATGCAACTATCACACGCACTTACTTCTTTCCAAAAGACAATGCACGTTGATGTGCACGTTATTTTCGAGGCGTAGAATCACACCTAACAAACAACACAACTCTTAATACTCCGAATGAGAGTAAGGTTTCTGCGGTTTTGGGATATTGGGTTTTTGCAATAGAAAATCGAGCTTGATTTACTACAACACTACACTTGAAAAACAAGGTTCTTGCGTAACAGAAACGTAGGTGTGCACAAAGTGCGAGTTTGAAGGGGGTGGTAGGGAACTTGACCGATTGACAAATCGTCTGGTTTTCAGGGAACAATACACAAGCCTCTGACTGAACTTAAACTATGCGACTTTCTCAATCCTCGCGCTGGAGGGGTTGTATCAAGAACACAATAGTCTATTGCCACACTTGGTATGTTTCTTATAACCTCGGTAGGAGCTTATTCTTTGAGTTTTAGTGTTTGCGTGGGTTTTAGACCAAATCGTGCTCGAATTGCACTTGAACTCTCAAGAGGTTATGCTGGTTAACGCTTTTCGCGACTGAACGGTCCTCTCTAGAGAAAGGCTGGCTCAGACTGCAAAGTCTCTGTAGTGTCTCTAGGGAGATACTATGCTCAAAAACACCGCCTCTAGTACGTTGAATTCAAGGAACTTTGCTCTTCGATTAAGTTCACTTTTGTTCTAAACCCTTGCTCTTAGTGCGTTAGGTTTGTTCTTTTGTTCTTAGGTTTGACTCGAATTCGAGTTTCTTTGGTGCGTGCAAATCGAATTCGATTTTGTACAGAGTTAGATTACTACAGTAGAGCTTTGTGGGCTCGTGGCTGCGGGTCACTAAACTAAACTACTATACTGTATCGACACTTCTTTTTATACAAACGGGTCCCTACTGTACACTAATCTTAACTTACTAACTAATAGCCACTTGGAGTTAATTTCCGCGCTGTAGACACCAGTCTAGGCGCTTCCATTTCCTTATTATGCCAGTTTACTCATGACAAACCCTCTAGAGTTGATCCACGTTGACTAATTTCAAGCTCGGATTGCAACATCCTTGCGTGCTATCGGTCGAATCTATCACATGGGGTTTGTCTTCTCTTGGCTCTTATTTGTTCTGAATGCTTCTTTGCGACTCGGATTCTTCAGATTGCGTCACCAATTCAGTCTCAATTATCTGATTGAGTCTAGAGCTTCATTTCGCTTAAGAATTCACTCTAAGATCCATGATAGATCGTTGACTTGTTGTTCGCAATCTGTCTGCTTGTTCCAATCTCTACTGATTTCAGGTCAGATTTAATCACCTGAGATCTGAAGAAGCTTGGCTTCTTGATTCTTAACGCTCTTGGCGTACTGCGGATTATTCATGAAGAACACTTGATCATCTTTATCTTGATTGGCTTCTTTGAATAGCTCGGCTGTTACTCGATTTTGTGCTATCGTGGGTTCTAGACTTAGAATTCCAAGGGGATAGTTGTATCGTGTGATAACATTACTGGGCTTTCATCCCCATTTATGCTGACCTAGACCATTCTGTAGCTTAACCCCATTCTACTTATCATCAGGAAGTGAGCTAATCGAACTCTAATCGTCTATGAACAATACTGACAAAGTCGAGTCCGAATTACTTGGAACTCGAGTTCGTTTCTTGGACGAGTCCTCTTTAAGAATGCGTACGTGATGTTGACTTGATAAATCAAGCGGGCACTTTGGATGGTGATATTCGAAGATGAATTTCTCCTGGAGGCTCATTCTTGCCCTAATGAGGTCTCCGTATTATCACTGGCAATCTTATGGTCTCTCGTTAGATGTATCGTGCATTTCGGCTTCGAGTCTTATCTAGAAATCGCAAAATTCTCGGTTTCTAGGCTCAGGCGCGCATAAAGCGTGTCATCTCCCTTTAACTTTCGATATGTTGTCCGCAACATCAAGATCTTCACCCTGAACCGTAATTCATTTCGCTTATTTTTCTGGTTCTCTCTTCGGGTTTTGTCTGCACGGATGCAATCCCAACTCCAGTTGGCACGAACAAAGCGCTCGCTGGGTCTTCGTGTTATCTTTGCAACTTGGTTAAATAGTCGGCGGTTTCTGGTCGATTTGCCCCAGCACCTGCTAACCATTTCACCCTCGAAATTCTTCTACACCTCTCACAATGCCTTCTCTTGTTTCCAAGAAATCGTGGACCGGAATCGTCAACCTTATCCCTGATGAGGCTCCCGACACCGTCCCCGAGCTAGTTGAACGTCGCCTCGCTGATGGCAAAGCGCTCTTCATCCATATTAAATATTGGGATCCGCCTGCTACGGGTTTGGTTCCCGCCGTCTTGACGCTTTACAACAGCCTCTGTCCGTTGGTCCTTAAATCGGTCGAGTACATGGACCGCTCCAAGGCTTCCGCCAAGGATAAGGCCGCGTCTTTGGACATGGTCATCATCAAGGTTCTTGTGAGTCAAATTTCTCTTCTTATGAATTCGTGCTCGATTTTCTAAAATCTTTATAAGGGAGCGAACCTTCCCAAGGACAACGTCTCCGGTTGCATTTATCCCGAGAAGCTCGCCACGTTCTTCTGCAATCTGCGATCGTTCTTAGGTTTGGCGGTTTCCGAGTTGGGTGTCAGCCCTCACTTGCATACCGTTAATCTGGCCAATGTGCTTAACGCGTTCGTCATGACTTGCACCAAGAAGGGTACTATCGCGGCGGAAGCTGCCAGTCTTCCTTCGATCCATCCCCTCCATCCCAAATGGAAGAAACTCATCGAGGCTTCCTCTTCCAAGGGTAAGGAGAAGGCTAAATCTCCCGAACCCAAGGGTAAGAACAAGCTCAAAGTTCTGGTTCGTATTTCGATTTTCTGTATTTCAAGTTCGAATTTCTTATGTCTTATGTTATAGAAGGCTTCTTCTTCTGCCACCGTTCTGGACGATCCTATTTGATTTGCCTCTGGCGACATTAGTAAATCTTCTTTTACTAATGGCTTCCAGTGGGCTGATGATCATTCAGAAATGGGTGAAGTAAACTCTTCCGACTCCGAAGTAAGCTTCTAATGCCTTTTCGGTCTAGATTACGAGGCTGATCTGGCTGCTTTTCTTAAACAGCTCTCCGTGGAGTCTTCCGACGAAGAGGATAGCGATGAAGAAGTGGTCGAGGTTGCTACACCTCCCGTTTCTACAGCCTCTGAAGCCGTGAGTTATTGGTTCTTTAGCTTTTCGAGCTCGATTTTTGACTTTTATATAGTCTGCTCGCTCGGTAAAATATCTTTACTATTGTGAAGTACCCGGCCTGGATACTAATTCTTCCTTGTATCACAAGGCTGTGGCGACGTCGGGATCCACTCCTACTGCTCAGTTGGAGACGGCTCCCAAGCGCAAGGCCACTGTTGCTCTTCCTGAATCCAAGAGGATGGCCAAGGCTCTTAAACCCGCTGAGTTTAACATCGAGCCCGTCCTCATTGATCAGTTGTCATCTAGTGAGTAACAAATTTGATTTCGATTTTGGGTTAATCTAACTCGAATTTGTTTTCTTGACAGCCGCTCAGTTGGTCAACGCTTACCAAGGTGCCAGTTCTGCCATTGTTCGCAGAATGCAGATCTTGGCTGCGCTTCCCGCGGACTTGGCTCTTTCCGCGTCGATGGTAGCCGCGGAACACGGCTATCGCCACGAGTTGTCCTTGACCATGAACAGGGCTCACGGGGAGGTTCAAACCTTCCTGCGCACGAGGGACCTGTACCTGGCCGCGACTGATTCTTTGGTCCCTTAGATCATCGGGAGCCAAGTCATCATTGATACTTCTTAGCATAAGTAATTGATGACTTGTTCTTTACAAAGTAACTAGTCGGAAATCTTGGCTTGAACTGTGACTAGTGTACCGGAGGCTTGGGGCTTACGCGACGGACCTTTATCTTTTTAGTCTACTCGCGCATGTATTATTATCTGTCGGTCTGCATATAGACATTCTTACTCTTGATCTTGGATTCGATAATCGGACCCGAGAAATTCGGGTTCGATTATCTCCTATTGGTTTCTTTACTTAGGTCTTGGTTCTTTTCTTAATCGGTTTGGTACCTTTCTTCTCGATTCTTATAAATTTGATCTTTTTGAGTGGTGGAAATTCATCACCATGACTCAGATGAATTTCCCTTTTCTCTGCGAACTTAGGTTCCGCAATCTTCACTCCAGCTTCGCCATTATTCCCGACGATGTTGCCGTGTTTCTCGAGGCTGAATTAGCGGTTGCGTCCGCTCTGGATCTTTATAGCGTACACCGCGACTTTGTGATGGTGGAACGAGAGCCCGACGGTAGCTTGGGCGACGTGGATCATCGAGAGACGGCTTTCCATACGGATCGTCATCTTTTCTTTGGTGGACACCACGGTAACTTGGACGTTCCTACCTTGCGGTATATGGTGTATGTGCTGGTGAGAAAATCGAGCTAGCATTCCTTGTTCAAATTTCTCTGACTATCCTCCTAGCGACGTTACAGTAACTTATGGCGACATGTTGCCCCCGTTACTGCTCGTGGTGTGGAAAATAGCTTTCTGTCCATGTACATTCTCTGTTGGCATCTTGTGATGTCCTTCTTTCACGAGGAACCGCTTCGCGGATTGGATGGGGTTACTCTTCCCCATATCTTACCTTCATCGATTATTCGCTTGTCATTTGGTGAATTTCGAGAGAAGTTCCTAGCGGTTACCATGCAATCTTTGGTATGTTATTTCTTGGCTTAGAAATTCGAGATCGATTTGCTTATTACTTCATAGGAAACCGCGTTCTTTTCTACCGAACAATCATTGCCTCGGTACTTGAACACCATAATGTCACCCGAGGACGTCGAATGGATGCGCAGCATCCCTCCCTCCACGCGAGGCATTCCAGTGGACATTCGCGAGCTGATTACTTGGATTCCACGTTTCTATGAAAACCAGGTTCTTGACCCTATGCCTGGTAGTCAAGGACTATTTCGTGATCGCGAGTTCAGTTTCTCTACTCTTCGCCAAGGTCTTAATGCTGCAGGCCCTATATATCCCACGTAAGCATTTGTTAGAAACTCGAATTCGAATTTCTGACTTCTTTCTTAACAGGCTTATCGATCAGGATTTTCCCAATATACCTAAACGTTTTTGGGAAATTACTTGGTCAACTGCCTCTGCTGCGGACATTCGCCTCTTACAACACGTTGTAGCTTCCTTGTTGCCTGAACAACTTTATACTTTTTATACTAGGCTGTATAATAGAGGTAACAGTCCTTTGTTTCGACACTTTTGTATAGAGCCGCATTGGAGGGAGTAGTTACATTTCTTATATGTCTCCCTTTAACTTTGAATTCCTTGTACCGAATTGTTGAAAATCAACATGTCTTTTATACACATCAAGTTTCTACAATTCGATCTTGAATTTCTTATTTGCATCTTAATCTTTTTCGTTCTTCAAAGCGTTAGAAGCGTCAAGTAAAAATTTTACAGTCTACAAGAAATGCGTGTTTGTAAAAGGAAAAAGTTAAAGTCCAGTAAGTAAAACTAGTCCGATTGTCTATTTTAGAAAATCGAGCTCGAATCACTCCTTCGCTTTCTTCGCCTTCTTCAACTTCTTCTTAAGCTTGTCGATCTCTTCTTTTGCCTTCGTCAACTCTTCAGCCGCCTTGTCCAATTCGACATCCTTCTTGGATTTGTGCTTGAAGTAATCGTAGCGGCGCTTGGGCGGTGAACAAGTGTACCTTTTGACCCGGCAACAGTCGCAAGATACACAAGTCTTTGTCTTGACGGTATCTGGGTGGTCCCGCTGATTCAGCATATACTCCCAGGTACACTCTTGCCCTCGCTGCTCGCAGGTGAGACACTTGCGATCCACGTTGATCTTCTTCTGCATCGCCTTGTTGTCCAACACTTTGCCGTGCTTGTCCGCTTTGGACGGGCGGCTAGTGGAGGATTTTGTTACAACCTGATCCCGCCGTGACAAGGACTTGCTCACGATGGCGCGCCTCTACGCTCCAACCGTGGCTTTTCTGCGGGCACAACACGCATATCTCCGGGACGCTTCCGTCCAGTCGCTTGGGAGGGATCGCGGAGGACCTCGACGGATGCTCCTCCGTATCGCCCAGAGAGTGAACACCCAGGAGACCCCGTCTCCTGGTGTCGCGCGCTTCATCGGACCCGGTCCGAGATGTGGCGCATTGAGATCCTTCGTTCGAGGAGTGGGGGGCGATACCGGAGTCACCGAGGGAGGGCATGGGGGGAGCCCTTGCTCAGAGGGAGTCAGAGTATCCGGCAAGAGAATGCGGAAGGAAACTTGATAAGGACGAAGTCTGACTATCTACTACAAAGAGCGTCTGTATTTATACGTCGACCTCTTGATGAATAACTCCTCTTCTCAAAGGTTCCGTCGGGAGCGCTCCCGACGCGTCGGGAGCGATGTGCTGCGGTAGCGCATGGTACCTTTGATCGAGCAAGGAAGGCGCGCTAGATCGAGCACCGCTGATTGGACGATGGGCGGGATAAGGCGGGATGAAGCGGGATAGGGCGGGCCGCCGCCCATGCCATGCGGGACTGAGCAGAAGATAGCGATCATTGAGTCATTCCTCGACCCAATGGGGCGTCGCTCGTACGGAGTGGCGGGAATCGAGGGGAGGCGGCCGACGGATGTGACGTTGGTCCGGCTAGCGAGGCGCGGCGAGGCGCGTAGGGATCTGATCGCGTTCCATCGGCAACTCCCGTGATGGCGCGACCTGTTCTTCGGGATAAGTTCTCTCCTATGTGGCGCACCCAATCTATAGTTCGTGCGCGATCTCGTGACAGGTCCACGACCGAGTCATGACAATATCCCCTCTTTAAGTTTCTCGTCCCGAGAAACGTAAGAGGAGCTTCCGTAGGCAGCGCCTTTTCGATTTTGGGAAAGGACCAAGTCCGAGTCGGACATTCAGTCGAGTCATCTCCAACGTGACGGGCGTCATACTCCTGGGGATTCTCTGGGGAATCCCCCCTCCAGTGCTGATTTTGGTGGAGACCAAAAGTTTAATGGACAAGGGCCCGCACGTTCGTTGGTTTCTTGATACGAGCCCAAGGCTGTGCGCTTCTTTTAGCTGTGACTTCTTTCGGGTACAATGCGGGTCCCTGGATTTGAGTGGGTTACAGGCGCGTTCGTCACATGGCCGTGCACGCCTCTTCACGCCGGGAGGCCTCTCCGCTTGGTATAGGACAGTCCGAATAGAGTGGTGGCGTAGGCATCCCGTCGTACTCCAGTGATTTCCCGACGCCTGATTTCGTCAAGGCGCCTTATCAATGATCGCCGTTCCCTGGAGATCTGTTTGGAACGCCGCGCGCTCAGACCCCGATGTCGTTAACTTCTGCCGATGGCATTTTCTCATACTGGATCGTCCTTTTCGAGGACGGTAATTTCCTAATCCAGCGGAAGTTCTTAGCGCGCCTCCGTCGAATATATGTCGAGAATCCGGTTCGTCCCAACTGTCCAAAGCTTAAAGTTTTCTGATTCGGGAATCGTCCTGATTCTGGGGGATGGGAAGGTAATTCCCGGCAGGGCCTCCAGGAAGGGATTGGAGTACAAAAACTCTTTCTGCGTCCAATTCCTTCCTCATTCCTTCCCTGCCATGTCGTCCGTGTCTTCGTTGTTGCGCTCGCCCACTCGCTCGCCCACTCCTCCGCGGGTGTCTACCCCTCGTCGTTTGAGCACTCTCTTCGTGTCGGCCCCGCTGGTGGTCAACGGAATTCGTTTGCTGTCCCGGGACGGTTTCCTGGTTTGGGTGCGAGGTGATATTGCTCGTCCTTCACCCGCGATCGTGGAGGCCTGGTCGCGCTGCGTCGGTTGCATAACCGAGGCCCTCCGAATGGCCTCGACATCGTCGAAAGAGATTACTGATCCCTTGGTATGGGCTTCACTAGTAAGCCTCTTTTCCTTTTGGCCCCGAGGTTGGTTTTAACGGAGTCGTTTTCCTAGTTCGTCCTGTTTTGCTCATCGATCGCACATTTGGGGAGGGTGTTCTTTCGTCCGCCCTTGTCGTGGTGGGCTTTGACGCGCCCGTCTCCTTCGGCTACCCTGCGGGCGTTCTCGACCTGTGCTTGGCTCCTGTTCGCCCCTCACAGTGTGGTTTTCGTCTATCGCCTCGCGATACTTTACTAACCGGGATGTTTTCCTTGGACTTTTTAGTCAATGCCTTTCCTGGGTCGGCGCCGGACACGACGATGTACTGTGTCGACGCCTTCGACCTCATCCTTCGCTATCTTTGGGATCACCTCTCCATCCGTCGCCTCATCGCCATCCTTTGGGCGTCGGAGCGGGATCCGGCCATTGCCGCCTGTTTTCATGAGTTCATGACTGCGGAGGAGACCCCAGGATCGGCGACCCGTTGGAACATGACTTTTGAGGAGTGGTCCCGGTCGATGGACTCGGCGCAGGGTTGGTGAGGGATGTGGTCGCTTCGAGGGGATGTCGTGGGGATTTTTTGAATGCATAGGTACGGGCATGGACCCAATACGTCTTCGATAGTAGTTCTCGATCCGCGCCTCTTGTACTTTTTATAAATCTATGCACCTGTCTTGATGTCGTTTTGGTGTTGGTCGAGCGAGGAGACAATTCTCCTAGGTCGAGGACCTTTGGTGAGGCGTCGGAACTTGTCGCGTTCACGCGTCGCGATCGACTGATTGCAACGCGGTTCGTGGGATCGGGCCCTCGGCCCTGATCGCCGAGTGGTTGGGTTACCGCTTCCGCTGAGTGGGAGCCCTCTATTTCTCTTCGCGTTTTCCAGTTCGACCTCCCCGAGGTTCTGAGGACCGTTTTTCGTTACGCGGGGCCCTGTCGAATTGCCTAATTATCTGAGTCCTGGGTTGTCCGTGCCGAATAAATGTTGTTTCCGAAAATGGGGGGGGCGCGTTGCGCAAAACCCATCAGTCCTCTTTTTCGTCGAGGAAGAATACAACGTCGTCGACGTAGTGAATTTCGCGCCAGACGCTGTTGGAAGGGTTTCGAGCATTGCGTCTTTGTAAACGGGAACGACGTTGGAGTTCCTTTGAGAGAGGATTATAACGAACCACTCCATTACTAGTCAATGGTGATTCGATTGAGTATATCGGTTCGATGTGAAGTTCTCTGATGAACCCAGGGGACCGTATTCGTCGAAGGGGTTTCTCCAGGTAGTACTGGGAGAAATGGTGCAGGTGTCGTCGGGTTCGTCGTTGCGAGGCGGGGAGGTGTCCCCCGGATATCTGTGAGAATGTTGCCAGGGCGAGTGTATACCCTTTTACAAAGGAACGGAGGAGGGGCCAGTCCTCCACTGTTCGAGATATTTGGTGGACCACGTCCATTATCCGTAGTACCCTTCGTGTTACTTCTAGGTGGGGTGGTGTCCCCTCCTCTTCGTCGCGTAAGATCGTCACCTGAGAGGAGATATATCGGAGTTGGGAGAATAACCGTATGTCGGTTTGGTCGAGTGGATCGAGGGATGGAGCTTCGTGCGAGGTGGTGCTGAGTACCAGAGTAGTTGTTGTGAACGGGCCTTGAGTTATTGATATGGTGTTGTACGGGCAGTAGGGAGACTTCGTCCTATTGTTACGACCTGATCCCGCCGTGACAAGGACTCGCTCACGATGGCGCGCCTCTACGCTCCAACCGTGGCTTTCCTGCGGGCACAACACGCATATCTCCGGGACGCTTCCGTCCAGTCGCTTGGGAGGGATCGCGGAGGACCTCGACGGATGCTCCTCCGTATCGCCCAGAGAGTGAACACCCAGGAGACCCCGTCTCCTGGTGTTGCGCGCTTCATCGGACCCGGTCCGAGATGTGGCGCATTGAGATCCTTCGTTCGAGGAGTGGGGGGCGATACCGGAGTCACCGAGGGAGGGCATGGGGGGAGCCCTTGCTCAGAGGGAGTCAGAGTATCCGGCAAGAGAATGCGGAAGGAAACTTGATAAGGACGAAGTCTGGCTATCTACTACAAAGAGCGTCTGTATTTATACGTCGACCTCTTGATGAATAACTCCTCTTCTCGAAGGTTCCGTCGGGAGCGCTCCCGACGCGTCGGGAGCGATGTGCTGCGGTAGCGCATGGTACCTTTGATCGAGCAAGGAAGGCGCGCTAGATCGAGCACCGCTGATTGGACGATGGGCGGGATAAGGCGGGATGAAGCGGGATAGGGCGGGCCGCCGCCCATGCCATGCGGGACTGATCAGAAGATAGCGATCATTGAGTCATTCCTCGACCCAATGGGGCGTCGCTCGTACGGAGTGGCGGGAATCGAGGGGAGGCGGCCGACGGATGTGACGTTGGTCCGGCTAGCGAGGCGCGGCGAGGCGCGTAGGGATCTGATCGCGTTCCATCGGCAACTCCCGTGATGGCGCGACCTGTTCTTCGGGATAAGTTCTCTCCTATGTGGCGCACCCAATCTATAGTTCGTGCGCGATCTCGTGACAGGTCCACAACCGAGTCATGACAGATTTCGGCTTCGAATTGGTCTTCGGTTTATTGGGCTCTGGCGCTTCCTCTTCCTCCTCCACTGGGGTCGCGGCACGTTTTCGCTTTCGAATTCGTTTAGGCGCTGGCTGAGGGGAATGGGAAAGGGCCTTGGGCGTTGGCAGGGAATTCGAAGGCGAATTTCCTGGTTCGGGTTCCAACGCTTGCTTGGAGGTGGAAGCTATTGGGGTGCGCTGGATAGGGCATAAGAAAATCTAGTTCAAATTGAAGATATTCAAAGTCGATTTTCTTACCGGTGTCTCAGCTCTAGCTGGCTTCCCTTTTTCTTTCTCCATCCTTGCCTTCGCTTCGGCAGACTTCAACGGCGTGGGTCGAGGTCTAGGCTTGGGCGTGGAAAGGGGTGTGGAGGATTTCGGGGTCGTGTTTCTGGTTGTCAACTCCGACTCTTGATCTTCGCTGTCCGTCTCTGAGGCGGACTCGTCGTCTTCATCGTCAAAGAAAATCTTATCTTTGTTAAGTAAGGAATTCGCGTTCGAATTTCTTTACTTACCTCTTCATTGAACACTGTAGGCCGTTCCAGAGGCCACTCTTTTTCTTCTGCGATTTCTCGCATCTGTTTCAAAACAAGTTGCGGCTAGAAGGTTTTATTAGCTTCGGTCCGAATCTTGTCTATTCTTGAATCTTTACCGAGCTCAGCAAAACCTCGTATTCTTGAACCATCCACTCAATGTCGATTTCATCTTCCCGCTCCGGTTCTCCTTGTGCAAGCGTCCAAACGAACCATAGCACGTAGGCTTTGAAAAGCAGGGCATCGACCTTTTCGATCTCGAATTCCAGTTGGAAGTCGAGCGGATTGATGGTGCTAGCATATCGAGCCGCGAATTCGTAGAAATGGTGTTTGGGCGCTAGCTTGCGCAACGAATCCGGGAAGTACCACAACTGAGCTGCAGTGACTTGTGTGGAGAAGACGGGGACATAAATGAGGGGGTCCACATGTTTCCGGCCCAAAAACAAGAAGTTGTGGCCCTTCGTAATGTTGACTCCGCCAACCCTAAGCTGTCCCTTGTTTTGAGTCTGGTCCATAGCGGCTACGATGTCTTTCATGGGCATGGTGGTGGAAAGAAATTCGAGGTTGAAAAGGTGGAAATCAAAATCGAGGGTCGTAGTGCGAGTGGTAGGCGTCGTGGGGGGGAAAAAGAGTTTTTCAGACTCGAAGACCCAGCTTTTATACGACACCGATTATCGCTTTCTGTCATGACTTGACTGCGCCACCGACGCCTAGCCGATCGAAGGCGACGCCTGCGCGGGCGGGAGCAACGGTATCGCGCCCATCGTCGGGATCTATCCGACGGCCGTCCGACGGTAGCACATGGTGGCGGAGCTCGGCTGACGGGAAAGCGGGATCGGGCGGGATAGGGCGCGCTCCCGACCAATCACGGGCGGGATGGCGCGATGACTCGTGCGATGACTCGGGAATGAGTCAGAGGGGCGCACCCGCGCCCATCGGGCGTCGGGCGTCGGGAACTGTATAAAAGAGTCAGTAGTCAGTAGAGTAGTTCTTCAGAGAACCGTTGTCTTTCCCCCGGGATTCAATACACCACCCTTTACACCGCTCTCCAGTCGTTGCCTCGTGCGCCCTCGCTATAGACGAATAGGCCCGACGCCTTTACTAAGCTCTGAAGCTTTTTTTTACTATGACAATTATGTTTCTTACTTGTCCAAATGTACCCAGGTCAAATCAAACTTGAATTGGCCCCCATCGATTTTAAACTTTCCTTACCCCATTAGACCGACAGTAAGGAATAGACCGTTTTTCACTTTGAAAAGTGATTCTGGTAGATATCGATGCCAGGATTCCAAATCTGAAGTCCGATCGTCGATTGGATCATTTTCCGCGCCAGAAAAGGCAAAATACTCCGTTTGGCCCCAAATTGACCGATTGGCTCCGTCTCACTTCCTAGATCATTATAGGAGGATACGGACTGTTTCATTTGAAGGGATCTCCTACAATATGTCGTTGAATCCGAAATTCTTCTGGTAAGGTTCCTAAATGAGCCTTGGTCTTCAAGTGTACGGGTTTATATTTCTTTGTAGCAAATACTCCCCGACTACGTCTTTCTTCCTTGATATTCGAAAGGAATTCCTTTCTTGCTTGTCCAACATAATCTATAGGCATTGATACCTTGAAATTGCTGAACACTTCTTCTAGTCCATTAGGTACGCCATAAAACATGTCCATAGTAGACATGGCTTTGATTTCTGGCAAGTCCAAATTGATTTTCTCTTTTTGAATATCGAACAACTTCTTAAAACCAAATACTTCTTTAGTAGGGAAATTCGAATTCGATTTACTAGGTGGTGTTACCATAAATGGTTCCACTCCTTGTTTCATAAATCGATACTGATTTCGACTTGGTTTTACTAGTTGATTCACTCTATCAGAGGATTTTCGAAGGTACCGACTAGTTATTGCTTCTGGGTCAAACGTGTCCTGCCCACCATTTGGAACATACATTTGCTTAATCTTAATTTCACCATTCAGACCCTTCTCAATCACCAATGCCAACTCTCCTTGATATTCGTTCAAGTCCTCGAGTTTGGGTGAAAACCCACGGGTTCAGCCTTAGTTTGATGACTTGGTATCTGACCCCTTGCATAAGTGGGTAAAGTCATTCTTTGACCATTCCCTGGGTCTACAACAGTTACTGTGGTTAGACCGGCCGCCGACGTTTGTAGGCTTGCTTGAGACACAGTCTCAAACGGTCTACCCAGTAGAATGTCATAGGCAGGATCTTGTAGAATGTGAAACTGAAGGTAATACACAATTCCTTCACAGTTTACCGGTACATTTCGCGCTAAGCCTAATGTTACCGTTCTTCCTTTATCTGCACTTTCCATAGTGATCTTAAAACTTGGGTCGTACGCTAAACCGAGCTCGAATGCTGTCTTGAGAGACATCGAGGCAATCTGTGATCCCCCGTCTAGGAGACACTCTTTTCGATTTCCATGGTTGATTCTTAACCATAGGGTTCTGAGGTCTACACTTTCTGGTGCCATGTACAACTTAGAGACATGGTATGGTCCTTGGAATTGCGTCGTGTTGAAAAATTGTTCTATAGGATCTTGTACGACTATTGACCCTTTAGGGACCTCTTCAGACTCGATTTGCGAAATCGAATAGACATGCTTAGAGGTAGTCTTAACATTCCTTGTCTTTAACAATTTCTCTAGGTTCTTTCGCCACTCAATGTTAGTTGCAAGTAACTTCTCTGGTAAAAGTTCCTTCCAAGCTTCTTTCCATTGAGGATTTTCTTCAAGAAGCAAATCGATTTCCGATTTTCTTTTGTACGACTTGAACTTTTCTATTTTAGGTAGAGTTGAATCTACCGTGGAAGATTTAGGTAAATCGAGTTCGATTTTTGGTTCTGGTTGATTAGCAGCGTCTTTTACTTGCTTTTCAACTTCCCCACCTTCTGACTCTTCGTCAGATGAACTGTCTTCTTCACCTTTATCTTCAAAGCTAACTTGCTTAGGTTGAACTGTTGTAGTAGGTCGCTTTGGTATTTCTACCGTGACCTTCTGTCTTGGCCATACCGTCTTAGTCGGTACTGTAGTCTTAGGCATTTCGGTTTCGAATTGTAAACCGTTCTGATTCTTATTCTGACTTCGAGTATTAACAGCGTATGAGCTTTCCGGTAAAGATACTGTATCTTCTTCCTTCATCAAGCTCAGTTGAAACCCCCTTGATTGTGAGGTACCATAGTATTTGCATACGAGGTATCCAAACGCATGTCTTCTGGTGCGAAGTCATCCGTTTGCCCAATAGTGGTTTGCGCTTTAACTTCTCGAAGACTATCTTCTTTGTACTTAAGAACCTGTTGTAAAGGTGACTTTCCACCAGCCCTTTCCTTTCTCAAAATCGGAAGGCCATTGTTGAAAAAGTCCCAGTTGGCTTCCGTAATCACTAGCCAACCTTCCGTTTGCAAGTCAAATCTTTTCTTACACTGATCACGCATATGACCAGGTTCTTCACAGAAAAAGCAGCGCCCGGGTTGTGAATACGACGTAGTTTGACCAGCTGGTACCAGACAGTTAGGGTTCTGCAAAATTCGAGTCGGATTTGCAGTGTTCCCTCCCGTATAGGGTATCTGGTTGGATCTGTTCGTACCCATAGGCGGTTGAACAGTGATAGGTGCCGATTGAACAAAATTCGAGATCAAATTGGTATCTTGGTAATTCATTGTTCTCGCATTCAACAAGGAAGCGTTGATTGTATCAAGGAATTGTTGATGATTCTTTTGATTTTCTTCCTTCTCGCGCGCCATCTCTACTCGATCTTTTTCTCTAGCTTTTTCTGATTGTATCAGGATATCCCTTAGTGCATTGAGTGCACTATTGGTATCCGTCAAATCTTCAGTCTTGACTCTTGAAGTACCGGTTTCTGTCTTGTGGGACCCTTTGGTCCTATAGACTGCCGTTTCTTCCAACACGCTGGTAATAGCGCCTACAACATTGGTGATGTTGTTGTACCAATCCAACACCGTTGTTGCTGCCGGTTTGTTGGTTCTTAAATGACCAGTAGTACTGGCCCAAACTGCATTTGTTACACAGTCTTGGATTCTTTCCACGGCTTTCTTGTCCGTGATTTCACCCTTCTTAACTAAGTACCGCAATATGTGCAGTACTTCTCTTTGAAAAACATTCCACCTGTCTTTGTGGTCAACAGGCCGTTTTTCGAATTTGACAATAGCATCCTCTAGATCGTCTAGAGAATACTTGGTGTCATCTTTGCCTCTGTTATAGCTAGACAACAAAGCCGACTTGAATTCTTTCCACTCTCCTCTAATGAAAGTAGGCATATTTAACCATTGGTCTCGAATGGTTTCTGGCACAAAGTTACACGCGATTTCAATCATCGTGCCTTCATCCGTAATACCAGACTCGCCAATGATTTGTTCAATCACCCTTAGAAAATCAGCTATGTTTTCCGATTTTCCATTAAAGTTTGGCGCATTGCTGGTGCCATACTTGGGTATCTTTTTGTCTTTTATGTCTTCTCTCCACTTCAGAGAAGGAAATTCATCGATGACTAGCGCTCGAACAGTAGTCATTCTTGGAGGTATAAACGTAGGAATGTTTAAAAGATCTTGGTAATTTTCTAAGGCTCGGCTTAAAAGTAGAAATTCAAGTTCGGATTGTTCAAGATCAGAATAACTCTTTCTAGGAGCTAATCTTCTTCGAATTGGCGGGGGATGCTCAGCTAACCTGCGAACTTTTTCCCGTACTTTTTCTGGTTGATCGTTGAATAGGGCTCCTACTCGTGGTCTGTTCTTTCTTAAACTTCTAGTTCCTACTTGGACACTTTGTAGTTCAGATTCTTCAGGAGCAATTCGAGATCCACTAGCAACCGGTGGTGTTTCCGGGTTTGCGTCTAGTTGACTTCGGGTGTATTTAGCAGACTGTCTGCCTTTCTTAGACGTTTTTGGATATAAAGACCACCGATTTGGTTGATCAAAATATAGGACCCCCTCGCGGTGGGCTCCAAAAAGTTGATGTGCACGTTATTTTCGAGGCGTAGAATCACACCTAACAAACAACACAACTCTTAATACTCCGAATGAGAGTAAGGTTTCTGCGGTTTTGGGATATTGGGTTTTTGCAATAGAAAATCGAGCTTGATTTACTACAACACTACACTTGAAAAACAAGGTTCTTGCGTAACAGAAACGTAGGTGTGCACAAAGTGCGAGTTTGAAGGGGGTGGTAGGGATTTTGACCGATTGACAAATCGTCTGGTTTTCAGGGAACAATACACAAGCCTCTGACTGAACTTAAACTATGCGACTTTCTCAATCCTCGCGCTGGAGGGGTTGTATCAAGAACACAATAGTCTATTGCCACACTTGGTATGTTTCTTATAACCTCGGTAGGAGCTTATTCTTTGAGTTTTAGTGTTTGCGTGGGTTTTAGACCAAATCGTGCTCGAATTGCACTTGAACTCTCAAGAGGTTATGCTGGTTAACGCTTTTCGCGACTGAACGGTCCTCTCTAGGGAAAGGCTGGCTCAGACTGCAAAGTCTCTGTAGTGTCTCTAGGGAGATACTATGCTCAAAAACACCGCCTCTAGTACGTTGAATTCAAGGAACTTTGCTCTTCGATTAAGTTCACTTTTGTTCTAAACCCTTGCTCTTAGTGCGTTAGGTTTGTTCTTTTGTTCTTAGGTTTGACTCGAATTCGAGTTTCTTTGGGTGCGTGCAAATCGAATTCGATTTTGTACAGAGTTAGATTACTACAGTAGAGCTTTGTGGGCTCGTGGCTGCGGGTCACTAAACTAAACTACTATACTGTATCGACACTTCTTTTTATACAAACGGGTCCCTACTGTACACTAATCTTAACTTACTAACTAATAGCCACTTGGAGTTAATTTCCGCGCTGTAGACACCAGTCTAGGCGCTTCCATTTCCTTATTATGCCAGTTTACTCATGACAAACCCTCTAGAGTTGATCCACGTTGACTAATTTCAAGCTCGGATTGCAACATCCTTGCGTGCTATCGGTCGAATCTATCACATGGGGTTCGTCTTCTCTTGGCTCTTAATTGTTCTGAATGCTTCTTTGCGACTCGGATTCTTCAGATTGCGTCACCAATTCAGTCTCGATTATCTGATTGAGTCTAGAGCTTCATTTCGCTTAAGAATCCACTCTAAGATCCATGATAGATCATTGACTTGTTGTTCGCAATCTGTCTGCTTGTTCCAATCTCTACTGATTTCAGGTCAGATTTAATCACCTGAGATCTGAAGAAGCTTGGCTTCTTGATTCTTAACGCTCTTGGCGTACTGCGGATTATTCATGAAGAACACTTGATCATCTTTATCTTGATTGGCTTCTTCGAATAGCTCGGCTGTTACTCGATTTTGTGCTATCGTGGGTTCTAGACTTAGAATTCCAAGGGGATAGTTGTATCGTGTGATAACATTACTGGGCTTTCATCCCCATTTATGCTGACCTAGACCATTCTGTAGCTTAACCCCATTCTACTTATCATCAGGAAGTGAGCTAATCGAACTCTAATCGTCTATGAACAATACTGACAAAGTCGAGTCCGAATTACTTGGAACTCGAGTTCGTTTCTTAGACGAGTCCTCTTTAAGAATGCGTACGTGATGTTGACTTGATAAATCAAGCGGGCACTTTGGATGGTGATATTCGAAGATGAATTTCTCCTGGAGGCTCATTCTTGCCCTAATGAGGTCTCCGTATTATCACTGGCAATCTTATGGTCTCTCGTTAGATGTATCGTGCATTTCGGCTTCGAGTCTTATCTAGAAATCGCAAAATTCTCGGTTTCTAGGCTCAGGCGCGCATAAAGCGTGTCAACGTACACAAAGCGCGGCGCAGTTGCCTTGATCGAACACCCGCTGCCGCCTCAATGTTTCTGGTTAGTCTTCTGCGTTCTTCTCGGTCCAACTTTTCCCAATATCCTCAGGCTGTCATCTGCCTCCAACAGAAATCTCTTCCTAATTGAAGGTCCCGCGGTTCATGGTCCGGGAAGGGCAGTCTTCACATACTCTTTGCCGGGGACAAAGGGCACCCACTTCGAGTTGTCGGATCAAGAAGATATACATTGTGCTGGGAGAGCTCATTTCTGTCACAGTGATACTTGCGTAGTCATCGCATCGAGGAGTGGGGTCAAGTTATGGGATACTGCTCGGAGCGATTCTCTAATTCAACCTCTGAGACTGAGAGAGCAAAATGCGGTGCAAAGAGGTCCTATCGCGGTAAGCTCATTCGTTTAGTGCGAACATTGGTATGATCTCATAAGACTAACTCACAGTTCTTATCCTGCCGCCGCGGCGGTGATTGGATTCACCATCTGGCAACAACAAGTTCAGATTCTGTCTTTTTGTGGGAAGCCAGACCTACAGAGACTGTGATACTCGACGAGGATAAGCATAGCGTTATACGCGCCGGTCAGTTCTCTCTGCACGCCTGCTTCATTAGCCTCAAACTACTTCAGCGTCTCTTACTACGGCCATCTCCATGACCGTCTTTGCATTGGGGTGCCTTCTGTTCTACGACGGTCCTGTCCATTGGTCTCGCGTCTTATCTAGACAGGTTTAGCTCTTTGAGTGATGGTACCAAGCGGAAACAAACCAGTCGTTGATGTGTCATATGATTGCCGGCAAGAATCCCGTACGCAGTTAGCATCACTACTTACAGCTACTTACATGGTATAGTGTATTTGTAATGATCGTGTACTTACGCAATTTTGCCACGCGAGATATGATCGACTTATAATTTATTCAACTTTTGCCATACCGGGCCGACGCTAATATGCATCTTTGACTTGCGGCGCATGCTGGGCGCCTCTCTCAACGCATTCCAGCTTGAGAATCCTTGATAGTCAGGTCCCATGTATACGCATCTCACCTCTGATGTATTCAGCACTGCTGTTATTCGCCAGTTCCGGCGGCAACGTGTAGCGGTACGACCCTTATCGTACCGTTTCTTTGTTCTCATTGCCTAGATATATCGTCCCCAACAGTTCCTTTCATCAAATCTCTTCGCCATTGAATTCCGTGCAACGTAGCAGACGACATTCCACACATTCGAGAGAGGTGGGTCGCAGGGCTCTCTAAGACAGACTCCCCCCCTTCTTAACCTACTTCAGGCCCTTTGCGATGACTCCAGACGACGACTGTGACGATGAACACGTAGTGAGACCCAATGTCTACAGAGATGATGGTGTCGATGATAGCGATGGGGAAAGTCGTGAGTGTCGGCTCGTGCTTCAGTCGATCCTTCTTTCAACAACCGGACCCTCCCCTCCTTCCCTTCCAGTCTTCTCACAGGAAGAACGCGTCGAGTTAATATCGGAAATATCGTATGACAACGACCATTATATCAGGCCGAGCTGTGAGTTGCATTCTGTGCTCATAGACTTGACGTTGCTGAAGGCAATTAGATCCGCCGCGGGAGTCTTCATTCGAGTACCTGGCTGGTGGGGAAACCGAAATTCACGACTTTATGGCGACCCCCGTTGAGAACTATGGCCGAGAAGAATATTTACCCGGTGGCGGAATTGCCATTGACGGGTATCACTTTGAAGATCCGATGGGAATGTGGGGCGACTCAGACCCTCTGTTCACACTGGACTCATGGGGAGACTACATGCCACAAGCAGGTATGTTTCTTACGCCGTTCTAGACGCCTTCCTACTGACCAGAAGCGGCCCAGACCATTCTCTCGAGCAACACGCGTCAAAGAGTGCAGGAGAAGGGGTCAACCTACCTGGCGGAGGTATCGACATTGATGGAGAACACGGACAAGCGGCCGTCTTTGACGAGGACTGGCCGGGCCAGCTCTCTGGAGAAACACGGCTGCTCAATCCTGAAGCGACAGGGGAATATTTGCCCGGTGGCTTACAAGTCGACGAACACCACTCTATGGACGAGCTGGGCAACGGTTCTCATACCGTCATGGCCGCCATTTATGGGCAACATCTGCCCGGTGGCGACCACGAACTCAACGACGACATCGCGACCGATACCCCGTTGCACGGCGCTTACGATGGCTTGTTGTCGAACCTGATCGCTGGCGAGCCTTTGGTGAGGAGTTCCATGCGCGAAGAATATCTTCCCGGTAGTGGCTATGCAGTCGACGAAGACGACTCTGTGGACGGGCTTGGCAACGGTTCAGGTTCACTCCCGAGCCCCATGTATGGGCAGCATCTGCCCAGTGGTGATCACAAACTCAATAATAACGACGACATTGCGGTAGGCTCTACCTCGAACCCAATCACAGACGAGCTTTCGGTGCAGGGTTCCATGCGCGAAGAATATCTTCCCGGCGGTGGCTATGCAGTCGACGAAGACGACTCTATGGACGGGCTTGGCAACGGTTCAGGTTCACTCCCGAGCCCCATGTATGGGCAGCATCTGCCCAGTGGTGATCACGAACTCAATAATAACGACGACATTGCGGTAGGCTCTACCTCGAAC
Organism: Strobilurus pachycystidiatus; assembly: GCA_019915135.1. NCBI lineage: Eukaryota > Fungi > Basidiomycota > Agaricomycetes > Agaricales > Physalacriaceae > Strobilurus > Strobilurus pachycystidiatus. Next base: position 1,441,178 of record JAHLMK010000006.1, on the reverse strand, counting down.
CCAATCACAGACGAGCTTTCGGTGCAGGGTTCTATGCGCGAAGAATATCTTCCCGGTGGTGGCTTTGCAGTCGACGAAGACGACTTCATGGACGAGCTGGGCAACGGTTCAATCTCAGTCGCGAGCCCCATGCACGAGCAACATCCTTCCGGTGGTGACCACACACTCAACGACGACGTCGCGACCCTGTCTCGTGGAGGCTATGTAGTCGAAGAGGATGACTCTATGAACGACCTGGGCAACGGTTCTAGTTCATTTACGGGCCCCGTGTACGGGCAACATTTGCTCAATGGTGATCACGAACTCAACGACGACTTGACAACCGACGTCTCGTCAAACCACCAATCAGGCAGCGCTAGCAACACCGGTATTGGTGGTTCTACTGTCAGTCCTGACTAGACATGACCACAAATAAGGAGTAAAGGAGAATATTCATGAATATATTCCTAATCTTATTCATGAATATGAATATGATGAATATATTATATTCGTGAATAAGAATAAGTTGACGAATATAGAATATGAACCTTCAAGTTCACATAATCCTCAACTCATTCATGAGTGTCTGACAATACTGAATTTCCAGTATCAAAGACAAGTTTATGGTAATTGTAGATGCTGTTTGAATGATTTATAGGTCATTCAATAACTTTAATTGTAATCTTGAGTGACATTGAGATGATTATACTTGTATATTCATGAATATTCATGAATAAAAGCAAAATATTCGCAGTGAAGATTAAGTTGACGAATAAGATTAAGAGTATATTCATGAATAACAATTATGACCCTTGAAGGGGGGATTATTTGTGTGCATGAATAAGAATATACTCGAATACATATTCGTGGACATCTCTAGTCCTGACGGGGAGAGCCCGCCTGCCACTGGGGAGTCACACAATCCGCATCAGGGGGTGCGCTCAGCTCAAACCCTCAATGAAGGGATGCTTGAACGCCCAGACGTGACATCGCACTCAACTGGATGTGGTCAGAAAGCGAATCCAGATATAGTTGGCGGTGAAGCAACTAGCGGCGCTCTCTTGACAGCTGGTACATCGGCAGTCAATCGCGAAGGTCTGCATTTTTTATGCATTGCGCAAATTTTGCTCACCTCTTCGCCAGGAGACGACTTCTCTACGTTTTTGCATCTCACCAGGTCGCACACGGAACAAGGTTTGTCTATGTTCTGGTTGAAATGCCCCACGTTTTATATGTCATCACAGAAGACCATCCATCGACCTCGTCAATACCGAGCGTGATGCCGATGGACATAGACGCTACTCCCCCTGACATGGCCGTATATCACACTCTACAGAATGGGTATATGACGCCCGCACCTACTCCTACTCAGCCACGCCGAGTTCCGCCATCCCCTCATTTTACGCCGCACAGAGATAATCTATCTTCGGCCGAAGACACCCCCGCATATGGTTCACAGGCAAGAGAATTTATTACGCCAACTCGTCGTCCCGGTACCTTCAGTATGCCACCACCGTCTTCTCCGTTGCCTGGTCTTGCCCACCCAGGCACCTCGTCCATCTTCAGCTCCGTCACTGACAGAAACTTGAAATCCAAACCGTTGGCCGCCAAACCTCAGAGGAGACGGTTGGCTGCTCCAGCATCCCGGTATCCTGGCGCAATGCTCCCCGCAATCTCTGAAAGTCATGACAAACAAGTCCCATCTACACCCCTCATTTCTACTCCCCTGGAACAGTCCAATTGCTCATCTTCTTCTCTCACTCCCACCGAGCAAACTCAACTAAATGCCGCCTCATCCTCCAGATGGCGGAACTTACCTGCAACCTGCAAAAGGTGGGGCGACGATTCTATGCCAGACAAGCCGAACCCGAGCGATTCAAACGCTCAGGCCTCTTTGACGTCTATTTGGCCACCCCCAGCCCTTCCACACTCGACTCCGATAACATCCCACCCTCCGCTACCGGCTCATCCACCACCACCACCACCAGCTCGTCCTCAGCAACTGCCTCGTCAGACCGCGCCTCTGCCCCCAGCTCGTCAGACCGCGCCTCTGCCCCCAGCTCGTCCAACTGCGCCTCCGCCACCACCTCGTCCAACTGCGCCTCCGCCACCAGCTCGTCCAATTGCACCCCTTCTAACAGCTCGTACTCCGCCACCAGCTCGTCCAAGTGCGCCACCTCTAGGAGCTCGTCCTCCGCCGCCAGCTCGTCCCACCGCACCTCAGCCACCAGCTCGTCAGACCGCGCCTTCACTACCACCCCCTCAGACCGCGCCTCTGTCACCAGCTCGTCCGATTGCACCCCCTCTAGCAGCTCGTCCTCCGCCACCAGCTCGTCCGAGTGCGCCTCCTCTAGCAGCTCGTCCTCCGCCGCCAGCTCGTCCCACCGCACCTCAGCCACCAGCTCGTCCAACTGCGCCGCCCATCCACCGCTCTATTGTCTCTCCCTCGGTTCCAGTGTCTTCTTGGGAACAATTCAATCCAGGGTTTCGTCCCTCTCCCCCTCCGGTACCGCTCTCCACTCATCCCCACTCACTTGTGCCAGCAGTTCATCCAAGACCTCCTGCCAGTCCTCTTGCTCGCCCGCCTGCTCCTACTCATTGTAGAGATGAAGCTGAGGATTTTGGGTCTGAGATTGCCGCCGTTCAGGTCGATTCTGAAGACGACGTTATTGATGTCGAGCTTGATGCGGAACTTCAACGGAAAGCAGATCGCCGTGCCTTGCGCCAAGTAAGTTTTGGCCTATTTCCAATCAGTGATCTTACGGAGTCATAGTTGCGTCACAATATGCCTGATTCTAAGACGGATGCTAGGGATGCACACCGTTACAAATGCCTTCGCGTAAGTTCCCTATATTGTAACCCTTGTTGATTTTTGACTCTGAGTCTAGACCATTGTTCACAACGTTATACATGGCTCTCTGCCCGTTTCAGAGGCAAATGTGCACACGGTGGATAGATTCAATATGACCGGACGTGCTCCCGTCGAACCTACCGCGCAATCCCTCACGTTCGACGTGACTGGAGACATGTCTTCTCGGTGGAACAAACGCCATGTGGAGGTCTTTGTTGAAGACATACTGAGAAGGCCTCAACATCGCGACGTCGATCCAAATATGCTTTGAGGTATCGTTGCCACTCATTACAGATATCGCAGGACTTGCTACATTGAGCAACAAATGCGCGACCTTGATTCTCCGGAGGTTCAAGTACAAGTTTCCAACAAGAAGCAGGAAGCAGCTATCAAGACCCGAATGCGTACAGTGCGTTTCCGCTCCCTCTATTTCTATCCATCCATTCATCTGGCTTCCAGTTGCATAAGAACCGATTGAACGGACTGATTCAACACGCCGAGGTGGACGACTCATGCAAGCGCAATTATGCCCTGCTCAGAAGTCTTCCAACAGCCTTCATGAGTGAAGATGAGGCTGAACCGTCGAAGAAGACCTATCAGGTTAGAACCTATCCGTGGAGGTCTCAAGATTTGAGAATCGAAAATCTTCTTCAAACCGCGGATTACCTCCATCTTTCCACACATTTCAAGCCGGGGTCTACAAGGAGGAGGGCTGGAAATCTACCCAGAACTCGTGTTTGTTCGAAGAAGTCATCCGTGTCTCCTGCAGTACCTGGGCTGCCGTCGAATTTCTACGACGCCTCCTACTTGCAAGCCTTGCGTCGAGATAACCCTCTCACCTATGCAGCACTGAGACCAAAGCCGCTCATTGCACTGGACGATTTGCGGTTCAACCCCCAGGTTTATGCGTACGTACCCTTCATGCTATAAATCTGACACCAAAGTTGAGCTCTATGACACAGTTGGGTGCAGAAAGCCAAATTTGGCATACTTGCGCAGCAGAAGACACCTGGCAAGTCGAAATGAGCTGCTCTTATGTCAGGATCAGTACAAGGCCCGTAAATAGCGCAACATCATTTATTCGAATCGAACGTCTGCGAGTAGGATGCGTATTAATATTACTATTAGTATCAGTAATAGTAGTCTTGGTTCACTGCGCACCCTCGCGATTATTTAGTTGCCTAACTCGTACGGACCCGGGTCGGGTCGATCATCACCTTGGCGAACTGCGGTCTGAGAAATTTTCTGCCTAAATCTGACGCCATCACGACCGCGACCACGCTGTTTGCTGAATCTTGTTTATGCATCGGGACTCGGTGCCGCTTTATAAAGCAGATATGAAGGTGTGCCCCTACAATTCTGCGCCTCGCACACCCGACAACCCTTGACTAGACGCACGAGCCGTACGCACGCACCTTCCCCGGTGAGGACGCGGCGCCGACTGCCGATAGTCCTGGATGTCGTCGGGCTCTTTCTCATCACATCCTTCACTTGTTTCCGGGAGCTCATAGCTGCGCACTTACTCAAGGTGCGCGGCCGGTATCGACTCGTGACGCCGCCCTAACCCCCCATAGGCGTCGAGTGTACGCATGCGCAACACCCTCGACCGATGCTAAGCCTCCAATTGCGTCGTGGAGGCCGTTCAGGTCGACTCCAGCCTCCCATCTCCCCTTCAAGGCGCCATCGAGCTCGAGGGCCACGTTCACGTTTCAGACTTCCCGGGTACGGCCGCATCCTCTATCCTGTATCTCGCTCGACTACGGCATCCCGCCGTCGACCGACCTCGACCGCGTCGATCCTCGACGTTGGACGTCCCATTGCCCCCTCAAGCGCCGACGCCCCAGACCCCCACGACGGCGCCGACCGCGAGCAGTCTCAACACAATCTCGGCACCAGACGACGGCCTACAGCGCTGAGGACTACTGCAGGCAACAGGGCGCTACGCACCCATTGGAGGATTGTTTGCATGTCTTGTTACTTTGACCCGACTGATCTCCATCCCCTTGTAGGACTCCCACCGCTCTCGTCGACCGCCAGCTTCTCGAGCACGGACCGCTCGATGTGGGCCTTGATATTGCTAAATATTCTGGCAAGGATGGTGTGTATAGGGCGCTTTCGTCCCGGACGGCGACCTACAGCGCTGTGATGCGTGTTACCGCACCCATCACAGTGCACTGCAGGTTGTATGCATCGTCATTCCACCCGACTGACCGTTGGGGGAGGTCAGTCTTAGCGTCACCTATGCTAGGGCCCTGGGTGTATTCTTCATTTCGTAGCTTGTTGATCAGCGACACTCTATACAGGCTCTATACGAATCGGAGCGCTCTGCTCTTGACCTATGCTACAATTTTCAAGTGATAAATGTTGTGGATCCTTTCGTACGCAGCAAGTACTTCCGTAGATTCCGTTGGTGACTCAGGCCACCGGCTCCACAGACCTAAGATCTCCCGACCGACACTTCATGACCATGGAGTCAATTTTAAGCTGGTGTATTGGACGGCGTTGTGCCATGTGCCCTTACTTATGTATCAATCTGAAATCATTACATACACGGCACGGAGGGCGGGTCCATGATGATGGCGATGATCATGATGATCCGAGTGTCACGATCCCGACTCTTTCATCTTGTCACTTCCACGATAGCCACTCAGTACTCAGCGATGACTTTGACGATGAAAGAGTTTGGAGTGTGGTATGCTTTCTCATGCCCTGTCTTGTACGCTTCTCACTACATCGTTGCACCGATTTTTAGGGCGGTCACCGTACGTCCGGGCACGCAAGCTCCGTGGATAGCCCAGAGAAACATCAAAGTTACCCTGTTCTCATTCTCTCCTGAGGAGGGTATCAAAGCCTCTGGACAGCGATCTGGGATATGGCTGTCCTATGGACGTCCAGGCCAGACCCTCCATAAGGTTCTTTTGGGACTGCTCGCGGCCGGTTTGGTGCGGTTGGCCGCCTCGTCCTCCACCCCATGTTGATAGATCGTCTACAGAGCGAGTACAGCACCCACGAGTTTCTGCTTGTGAAGGGCACTTCTTTATCCTTCACCGTGACTGGCGACAAGTGCGCACCTTATGACCGACTGAAATTCAGGTTACTCATTGAGAAATAGCGCAGTCGTCATTTCTGGCCACTTCATAACACCCGCTTTGTCAAAGCCCACTCTTCCCGTGCCAGTCACAGGGCTTTCGGAATTGCTCTCGGTGCGCTTCTATGCGACGGTTCTATGCCGCAAACTCACCTTACTTCGAGACCAAGCTTACCATTGACGACGGTAAAAAGCAGTTCCAGGTGCGTATTTATCCAGTTTACATAGTTTTACTCCCGCACCTCAACACTTCCAGTCGCAGAATGTCTCGGAGGGACCCCCCGCTAATGTGGCCAGTCCAAGTGCTAATGGACCGGGCGCGGTAAGTGTGGAATTTCTCTCGTACATGTGGAACATAGACATGAGCACGAATGTCGGATATTTTCGGATATTTCAATTATATTTGTATCCGACATCCGAAGTTATTCGGATGTCGGATGTCAGATATCCTTCGGATGTCGGATACCTCTCGGATGTCGGATGTTCACTTCCTGAGCAAACATCCGAACCATGATAGTTGTGACTATAATATGAGAGTGTTCTGTATTAGCTATGTGACTCTAATTGACATTCACACCCAGTTTACTATCATAACTTCACAGTATGTATAGTTTTAGACTGTGATTGATGCAATTATAATCCAATATTCATGGATATTCAAATATATTCGGATATATTTGAATGAATATCCGCAGATATTCGGATATTGGTCATTTAACTCGGATAGAATGTCGGATGTCCATCCGAATACAAATATCTGGGTTTGGGGTGCACATATTTGTCATTCGGATGTCGGATATATCCGAATAGACACTCGTGATCATGTCTAGTGGAACATGCGGAGCCTTATTCCTTCCAGTCCTCAGGCCTTGACGACGGCGACGATGATGACCGGTACGACGGTGACGAAGGCGAGGACGAGGACGAGGACGACGAATATCGGGACCGCCCCTCTAGCAAGAAGGTACGGCCGGCACCTTCGTAGCAACCCTTGAATTCACCTTGAAGATCTATAGAGAGCGAAGTATTAGCTGTTTGGAGTGTGCTCACAAACGTACCATAGGCACACCTACGTTCAATTTTTTGTGAATAACGATCTGACTTACTTGAATACGCCTCCCAGCTATCAAGCGCTACGAAAACGCCGCAACATAAGCGTCATGCCCACGGCTGGTACTTGATAGTGCCCGCGAATTCAAGGTGGCGTCTTCGACGGACTCAGTCTTACAAGGGCGCATTGCCAAAGGCGAGCAGACGCACGGAGTCGCTCGATTGGCTTCACTGGGTAGGCCTTTGTACAAAGTCCTCACAAATCATGCGCTTAGGCGATTCAAATATGCGACCGTGGCAGTTAGTACATAGCATACCCCCCGATCAGCAAACACCTCTTTCCTAGAATACTTCACGCCGTAGGTAATTCGAAACTATTTTTGCCGGACGGGCGTGTACTCCTTCCGGCGTGAAAGGTCCGTATTTGGACATGTATACTTAGTATAATGGATATGACGTTCTGGGGTACAGTACGCATACTTAGTAAGCTTAATGAAGGTCCGGCAATGACCGACGCGCCTCAGACGCGCCTTCTCTTTGACGAACATGGTCGATAGTAGCGGTATGATTTATGTTCGGTCCATTGCTCAGACGTTGACTTTTCACAGAGGATAACGATCTGCACCTTCAAAAGATAGACGATAGGCTCTTGGATCTGGACTCTGAGAATGGCGACATCAGTAGGCGCGTTGCCACTCTTCATGAAGACTTTGACGTGCGTTCTTTGCTATCTGCTAAACCCGTCGTGACATCCTTCAAGACATTCAGAAACTCGACGGAATTCAAACTGCATGACTCCATTACATGTTTCGCCAGCATGGGCGCGGAACTCAAAGACGATTTACAAACGCGGCTCCAAGAGTTCCACAGAGCTCTCACTCAAGAGCGCGAGAGAAGAATTCTGATGGAAGAAGTATTCCTCACCTATAGATCGAGACAGAAACGGAAGCTTCGCAAGTATAAGGACGGCCAATACTCCAAGTCGCGGCAACTGGATATGGCATTGCGCCGACAGCAAAGCATGTACCAGGTGAGTTTCGCGCCGGCTTTGAAGTACGCCACCCGACACATTGCAGTCCTTACTCGCCACCATCTCTGAAAAGTATGACTTCATACGCGAGGCCGAGTATGGTAATGCAGCCGCTGTGGCACAGATCACTCAAGATCTCATTCAGATTAGAGAGGCGCATCACACCGTGAGGACTTTCTTTATTCTTGGACATCAGAAATCACAGCATTCGTCGTTTGATAGGACCCGCAAGACCAATATAGCTACGGCACTGAATCAGACGTTGGTACTCCGCCAATTGGCTCCCGGACACTCTTGGACAAGTGTGGGGGCGGCTTACAGTCCTTCAATCGCAATTCCAGGACACTGCTCACAAAATCGCTTCGTTCGGTGAGTGAGTTGACTAACCTCATCTGGATCCTTACGATAATCCTGCCCCAAGGTTGCCAGCCTTTCTAGTCTGTCAGAGGTACGACAAGCGAAACGTGGTTTCGAATTCTATGACCATATCTGACCGTTTTGCGTGCAGTACTCGCCCGACCCCCCAACGCAGTGCACGCTCCAGTCCGAGCTTCCGTTGATTTCACCAAAGGCCTCGAGCCTCGACAGCTCAACAGAGTCCTTATTTCTTGGAATGGTATTTGACATCTCGCATGCCTCCCATGTACGTTCCTACCAGTCTTTGTCCGGTAAATCGCCAATCCACACTTGACTTAGGAGACGGGCAGTTTCGAGACCGCAGGAACAGTTTTGGGTTCCACCGGTCAATGTGCGGAGTCTACTAATCCCCAGCGCCAGTATCCTGAGAATCCACATGCTGACACTACGTCGAGTCAAATTCAGCACGTCCGTTCACAGATTGACCAAGTCACGGAGAAGCTACAGCGGCACCTGGAGCTGGTCGATTCAAGGAAGGGTGCGCTCAACCGACGTGTTGAGGAAAGGATAAATGAAGAGAACAATCTCAGCAAGTAACTTGCAGAATTCCGACAAAGGAATGAGGAACAGGAATGGGCTTTGGATGCAGCTGAGAAAAAGGGTGCACGTCCTTTCTCAGATTGATCTTCCTCTGACATTGTGCGTAGTCGACATTTTGACGAATGAGAAGAATGCGTTTCGTCTACAGGCCGAACAAGTAGCCGCGCAGAACGAAAGTCTCAGCGCGCAACTCACGGCATCCCGAGGAGAGAGTAAAGCGTGTGCAAACGCCTTGTCAGATGCTCAAACGGCTCGTGAGTCTCCTTTCCTGGAACGATTTTGTGCCGTTTCTACCTACCTGCCTCTGATATCGTGTGTAGTCGCAATCTTGACGGACGAGAAGAATGCGCTGCGTCTCCGGGCCGAACAAATAGCAGCGCAGAATGAGAGTCTCAGTACCCAGCTCATGGCATCCCGAGGAGAGAGTGAAGCGTGTGCAAACGCCTTGTCAGATGCTCAAACGACTCGTGAGTCTCCTTTCCTGGAACGATTTTGTGCCGTTTCTACCTACCTGCCTCTGATATCGTGTGTAGTCGCGATCTTGACGGACGAGAAGAATGCGCTGCGTCTCCGGGCCGAACAAATAGCAGCGCAGAATGAGAGTCTCAGTACCCAGCTCATGGCATCCCGAGCAGAGAGTGAAGCGTGTGCAAGCGCCTTGTCAGATGCTCAAACGACTCGTGAGTCTCCTTTCCCGGAACAATTTTCCTCTGATACCGTGCGTAGTGGCGATCTTGACGGACGAACACAAAGCGCTGCGTCTACGGGCCGAACACATAGCAGCGCAGAATGAGAGCCTCAGCACGAAGCTCACGGAATCCAGAGGAGATACTAGACATGACCACAAATAAGGAGTAAAGGAGAATATTCATGAATATATTCCTAATCTTATTCATGAATATGAATATGATGAATATATTATATTCGTGAATAAGAATAAGTTGACGAATATAGAATATGAACCTTCAAGTTCACATAATCCTCAACTCATTCATGAGTGTCTGACAATACTGAATTTCCAGTATCAAAGACAAGTTTATGGTGAATGTAGATGCTGTTTGAATGATTTATAGGTCATTCAATAACTTTAATTGTAATCTTGAGTGACATTGAGATGGTCATACTTGTATATTCATGAATATTCATGAATAAAAGCAAAATATTTGCAGTGAAGATTAAGTTGACAAATAAGATTAAGAGTATATTCATGAATAACAATTATGACCCTTGAAGGGGGGATTATTTGTGTGCATGAATAAGAATATACTCGAATACATATTCGTGGACATCTCTAGGAGATACTGAAGCGCGCGCAAATGCCTTGTCTACTTCTCAAACAACGCGTAAGTGTTCTTTCTCAAAATTCTCATCTCCTCTGGTTATTCCTTGTCACAGCTTCCACCCATTTTGAAACTCAGCTTGCCCAGGTGGTGGGTATGGGGTCCTCAGCATGCACTGGCAGGACGTCGGTTCATTGGATTAATGACCAGACTCAGCCTCAATACGCGAACTCTGAGGATAATCTAGAGAGCCAGTTTGAGGCCCGCTATAGCGACTCCAGTACATTTTGCCGGCGTCCGACGACCTTTATCGCGACGCCGTCAGTTAAGAGGGTTGGCTGTTCGCACGTGCTTTTTCCGTTGGAGCTAACGTCCAGTAGGATACTTACCCTTTGCGAAGACTGGCTCCAGGCGATGAGCCACCTTCCTATCTATCTCGATTTTCTGCGAAGCATAGCCCGATATGCTCCGTAGTTGGCGGATTTTGCGCGGTAGTGGCGATTATTTTCGTCCTTGTCTTCCTGGACGTCTAGAGGCGATCTGTGATCCACCATCCACTAAACTCTCCTTTTTACCATTCTTGTTGATCAAGGGCTAAAAGGTTTGTAGATCTGCATTTTCCGGCGCCATGTTGCCACTTATCATTTGAAAGGGACCAGTATAGTGACCTTCGGAAAGGTTTACAAACTGTTCTACCGCATTGTGGACTACAATCCCACCAATAGGTAAGTCACCTTGCTCATGAAAGTTGACTGAATATAGCTCGGGCTAGAAGTGATCTTGTACCGTCTTGGCCACTACTTCCGTCTTGAATACAGCCACAGGCGTGTTGCGTTTCCTGATGAAGTTCAAAATACTCTGCTGCCAAGGGGGGTTGGTAGCTAATAGCGCTTCGGGTAACAAGAATTTCCAGGCTTCACGCCAACTGGGATTCTTGTGCAAGAGTTCTTCTGCCAGGCTACGGCGTTGGAAACTCTTGACCTTAGGTTCCTTAGAGTGAACCTTTGGTTGGTTCTTTTCTGGCAGAGTTGAATCTGCTTTTGGTTGCGGCACCGGGTCGGGTTCTTCCATCGCCAGGACTTCGTCAAGAAGTTCCTGGTCAACAGGTTCTACTTCTTGAGTGACTTCCGGCGTGGACAATGATATCTTAGGCGGCGCTGCTTTTGGAATGACCACGGACACCCGGTTCTTAGGCCATGAGGTTACCTTCTTTTGTGGAGTTGAATCCACAGGTGCACTAGGTGCTTTTGCGCTCTGACGAGTCTGACAAGTTTCTACAGTGAACTGGCTCTCCGGAGGAGTATGTGCTAACTGCACTCCTTCCTTCATTGAGCCCTGCCAAAACCCTGATAGGCGTCGGGGACAAATTCTCTTCTTGGGTTGGGGTTTGAACATACATCGAGACCTCAGGTGCAAACTCATCTTCTTGAGATTGGAACGCCGATACCTTAGGTGCATTTTCTTGTTGAAACTTCTGAACTTGTTCCCAAGGACTGAGAGGCTGCTTAGGACTAACTCTTTGAATAGGTTGACTAGTAGTTCCATTCGTTACATGATATATGTTGGTACCGCCAGGCTTGTAGATATGACCATTGCTTTCGCACATTTCCTTTGTAGGACAATTTGCTACAATATGCCCTAGTTCACGACAGAAGTAGCACCTTCCGTCGTTAACTACGAACTTGTTTCCTGGGAACGTGCTCGGAGGAGCTTTGTAGAGTCCGTTTGGTAAGTTGGTCGGGACTGAGACACTTTGAGCAGGTGTTTATAGATAAACCGGCGAGGCTTCTTGTACAAAACCTTGTGTGCGGAGTCCTTGCGGACCTCCACGCTGTAAGGTATGGAGAAGTTCTGCCATCATCTTCTGATCAGCCTTGTGAGCCTCTTTGCGTTCCTTTTCTCCTTTCTGGATAATGTCCTGAAGGCTAGTTACCCTGTTAAGGTATTCATCCAACTCCTCTGTCTTGATTTGGGTGGTAGAGGCAGGGACCAGTTCCCTGTTGTAAGAACTGTCCTTTGCGCTCTTGCTCATTCATTTATCGGTCAAGAAGTAGTTGGAGATTGCTGCCTCGACCTCTGACAACGTGAAGTCATAGGCGGGGGTAGTCTCGGCTGCTGCATTAGCTTTCGCATCGCGCCTGAGATCCTCAAGGACGTTATGCCAAACTCCCTCTGTGATAGAGGACTTGATATCTTCTATGGCACCCTTATTGGTAAGTTCTCCCGACGTGATAAGATGTCCCATGATATGGAGCACTTTGCGCTGAAAGCTTTCCCACTTTTGCTTGTTGGCTATTGGCCTAGCCAGGTACGGGTCCAAGGCATCCTTTAGGTCGGCCGGGACGTACGTAGCATCGTTCTTTCCCTTTGAGTATGAGGAGAGAACTGATTCTTGGAAGTCCGCCCAGACACCTTTCAAGTAGTCTAGGTTTTTGTGCCACCTAATACGTTGTTCGTGGCCGGCGTATAGCGCGGCTACTTCCAACTTAGTACCTTGTTCGGTAATTCCTGTCTGATCAAAGATCCAGTTGCACATCGTGAAGAACTCCCTCACATCATCGCCGGAGTGTCCCTTGAATTTGGGAGCATCCCTTAAGAATGGTATCGGAATCTTCTTGCCTTGGATCTCTTTCTTAGCTTCAGCACTAAGCTCCTCGGAAGGTACAATTGCTCGTACTGCCATTACTGGAACTGGTATCGTGTTTTAGGTAGACGTGTTAAAGTCAATGAAGGGGGTAATAGGTTCTGGACTTTCAGAGTCTTCAAGGTCAGTCAAAGGACTTCCGAAAGGTGTCACAAATGCGGGACTAGGTGAAGTTCTAGAGTCCAAATGTCTTCGGATACTGGTTGGAGTTCTCGAAGGTAATTCAGGATCTGAAGAAGATCTGATCCTAGAGGCAGTAGGTGTTGAAGGTGGTACTTGCGTACGTTTCTTCTTTTAGTTCTTGGGAGTAGTCGGGTCTGCAAAGCGTCGCTGTGCTTGAGCTACTTCACTAGGTAAACCGTTATAAAGTGAGCCGGCAATTGGGCGATTGCTTCTTAGGCAACTAGTGATACCAGAGGTTGCTGGATTTGAAGATCCGGCAATAACTGGGTCTCTTTTTGGTGGTTGTGGATCTGCGCGGTTCTGGCTGTTGGTGTAACGACCAGAGTTCCTTGCAACCAGTGTCTTTTGTTTATGGAGATTCTGATCTCAAGATCAACTTAGAAGTCTCTTTCAAAATCAAAATTTACACCCCCTCACGGTGGGCTCTAAAATATGATGTGCAAGTTCGGAATAGACCTCTGAAAAAAAAGTTATCGTCTAACCACACTATCAATCCTTATCACAACTAGTACTCCTCATAAAGGAGCTGGGGTGCACAAAGGTTCGAGAGAACGAGGTGCTTTTGGGTAATGGAAAAATAGAGATGTATTCCGAATGCTGTAGTTAAACTACGAATTGTTTTTGGGGGTGTAGGGATTCTGATCGAAATGACACAAGAAAACCTCGAAGTTGTAGGCCAAACCTCTTGACGTATGAAGACCTTAAACAGCGCGAGGCAATGTAGCTTCTACCTATCAAGTGCTCTGGTGTACAAGGACTTTGTCTTGGAATTGTCAGGCCGCTACCGCAGGTTTTATGCCACTGGACTGCTAATGATAAGGACTCCTTCTTGCACTTAAACCAAACTTCTAGTGTCTTGTAGACATGAGCACGAATGTCGGATATTTTCGGATATTTCAATTATATTCGTATCCGACATCCGAAGTTATTCGGATGTCGGATGTCGGATATCCTTCGGATGTCGGATACCTCTCGGATGTCGGATGTTCACTTCCTGAGCAAACATCCGAACCATGATAGTTGTGACTATAATATGAGAGTGTTCTGTATTAGCTATGTGACTCTAATTGACATTCACACCCAGTTTACTATCATAACTTCACAGTATGTATAGTTTTAGACTGTGATTGATGCAATTATAATCCAATATTCATGGATATTCAAATATATTCGGATATATTTGAATGAATATCCGCAGATATTCGGATATTGGTCATTTAACTCGGATAGAATGTCGGATGTCCATCCGAATACGAATATCTGGGTTTGGGGTGCACATATTCGTCGTTCGGATGTCGGATATATCCGAATAGACACTCGTGATCATGTCTAGTGTCTTGCACCGGGACCAAAGGTTCCGAAAGGTGTCTCAGACGTTGACAACACTCGTTCAAACTCAACTTATTCCTCAAAGGGAAGTACTTCACGAAGGAGCGTGAGTTCAGGGCAGAACCACTTACAAACCGGCCTTCTTGCGAATACAAGGTTCTAACACCAAGTAGATTCGTTGATACTTGACTTGGTACGTCGGAATAAGGTTCTTTTGAGTCTTTCAAGGAGTTTGGCAACACCTGATGTCTCTAAATCTTGGAAAGGTCTTTGGGGTCTTTAGGTACTTTTCAGAAATGAGTCAAAACTCGAGATAGATTCACTACAATGGCTGCGTCTGACTAGCGACTACTGGAGGGGGCTCTAAGCTACCAAATTATGGGTCCTTTGGGCTCTTTTATACTACTGGTGGTCTCCTACTGAGTAAGCATCTATTCTAGGATTGGATACATTGGGCATTCGAGTCATACAAATGCTAGATTCATATTGGCTATCCCTGGTCGAAACAACTGCGGACAGGCCGCTTGGTCCTTTAACCATATACGCCACCTTGGCGGTATGGTATAATCCTTGGGCCCAGGAGATTGAGGTTCGATAAGGACTTTGATCCTTAGGTATCTTTATGATGCAAGGTCCTATGAACACTTGCTTTCTTGTAAATAGGTTGGATGGAGACCGTTAAGAACGTCCTTTCGAGCGCAGACACTACAGGGGAGTGCTTTCTTAAAGTGGTAATACACCCTGCTTTCGGGGTGGTCCTTGATCGTGGATCATGATCGATTGGCATAGCGGAAGGCGTCGGTTTGGAGTCCTTGACAGCTCCGAAGATTATTTCCCCAGAAGGGTTATGACGTCCTTGAATTTATTTTGAGACCTTTCAGGTCTTCGGGTTGATGTGCGCAGGTCTTGGATTGCTCTAACTGAACCGCTTGGAGACCTTTGGATCCTCCTTGAGTGCGAATGGGTATAGCACATAGTCTGTAATACAAGGTACACGCAAAGGTAGGGGATCTTGAAAGAGATCCAACGCGCGGATAAGAATATTCGGATGAAGGTGATCGAAGGTTTCGATCGCGCCTGTCCCAATGGACTTGTTAAGGCGCCTGGACCTTGTTCTGGAGGCTTGCCCGCATCAAGACAGTAACTCCTGCGTGCTCTATCCTAAGTACTTGACTGGAGGTTCCTAAGGTCTTTGGATTATTCAGGAATCGCAAAATTCCCCGTTTCTAGTACTGGAATAGTACCCTGCGTATCAGTGTTGGTAAGCGCATGACCCGCTGTCCCATCACCGACAAAAGACAATAAAAGCTGGGCAAAGGGCGCCGCTCCCCAATTGAGAGTGACCAGGTCATTGTGGACAAGCGCGGAAGCTGTGTGGACCAATTGACGCCGTGCCTGCATTGACCCAATTCTGAGTGACGGAGTGTGCGTGTTTGAGTTGGGACGAGCAGATCTTACAGTTGAAGAGTATGCCTTCACGCGCCCCTGGATTCCATGAAGAGCTGGAGGCTGTCGTTGATCGAAGTAAAAGCGGATTCCAAGGGTAGGGAGCGTTTTCAGAGGCCTCTGCACCTCTCACACACTCTCTCATACTGTCTGAGCTCACTCAGTACAGTCTGGCACTGAGCAGCAGTGTTCTCATTGTGGTATCTCAACTTTCCCCAAATGAGCTCAAAATCATTTGGCAGTAAATCGCAAATCACAAGACATCAGTCGTAGCTACCTTATTGCTGATTGCATCGTCATGTCTCTCATGATGTCCCGGACTCATCCTATGAGTTTGGACATGTCACACCATTATGCCCATGTGTGGTATCAACTTTTCTCCAAATGAGCTCAAATGCATTTGCGAGTAATTTCCATTTTAGGAGATGTAGCCTCATGCTACTGACTTCCTTTCTTGACCTACTAGCCTCAAGGCTATCTCCCCTATCTAGGGATGCTATCTCCGATCACAGAAGCTGTCAATCATGACAGCATCTGTCAATCATTTCCAGAAGATCACTTCTGATGCCATGTGTTAAGTTACCCATATCTCAGCCATGTGACATGGAATAACTTTGCACTTTCCCAGGATCAATCTGTCATCATCTGGCCTAGGCCCAGTGCTGTCTGTCAGCTGATGCTGGGTCTAGGGCGCCCCAGAGTTGCGAGTTTGATCCCCACTGTGTTGCAGCTTGCTTCCTGCCTTCATCTTCGCATTTTGGCTCTGCAAGGTTTGCACACAGTGTCCCTCCAGTTCTGCTCACAGGAACTGATGCTCCTTTCACCAGTGTACGCTTTGGACAGTCTCTAGCCCTCCCTGCTGTCTGCTACAGCTAGATCTAACTCGATCTTTCACTGCTGTCCATTGTCACTGGTATGCTTATCCAACTTGATTTCAAGTTAATGCCTTATCTTGTGCACAGTGTCCAATCCCTGCCTGCTCCCACGCTTCCTGATAGCGTCGCACTTGGGATTCTGTGCACAGGTGTGTCCCCAGTCCACTCTTCATAGGCTACAAGCTCAATTTCGCTTCTGTGCTCAGTTTAGCTTGCTCTGCCTTTGTTTCTGCTTCCCCACCCTCCACTCCCTGTAACTGTATCTAGTTTCTTGTATGTACTTGTATTAGTTTGATGTGGTACATAGCCAGTCACGATCCGCGTAATTTATAGGCCCTTGGGCCCGTTTTAGCCTAACTTCATCTGTGTGAACCTTTAAGCATTGGCCATGAATGTTGGTTTGTTTGCCGGAGACAAACACATAACCATTGAAGGCAGATTATGTCTGGGATTGGGGCCCTTCTCTGTGCGCCGTCTTCAGCGTGACCAAATACAAGGATTGGGAAATAGCAAGTGTCTTGAATATGTGAGCAGGTTGAAGGAGATTTGCAGTGGATCTTACATTCGACGTCGTTGTGGTTGTTAAAATTGTTTACTCGGTGCGGCTAGTCGCATTTAATGGAGACATGTGATGGTGCCTATCCAGGGGTTTGCCTGTTTTAGGAACTCTGATACCCCTGGATTGTCCACGATTTTCACCCGTCGACAGAAAAATACTCATAGAAATTGTTCGCGCTTGACTTGTCTAGCCAAAATAGGTGCGAATACTCACTTGCTCCAACCTGCAAGTCGTCACACCGGTGTTTGTACCAAGGAGGCCGTTGCGCAAAAGACCCAGTCCGAGTCGCGAAAGAAGAGAGCCAATCCACGTCGCGCCTTTCGTTATACCTTGTTCAATCGATTGAACCACAAATTCAAGTCGCCACTCCTACGTTGAGTGACTCTTTCATGTTTTTTGTCCGCACCACATTGACTTACAACTAGAAGTCCAGAATCACGCTGATCTAGGGAAGCGCCGTCGCCCTCTTTGTGATTACTTGACTACTACAATTCACATCAATCATTCATCTACTCGTATAAGACTTGCGTGACATGGAAGCTTTTGTATCCTATTTTTGACTCCCTGGGTTCTTCACAGGCGACTGATCCCCATTCAAGAAGCTTGCAGTCAACATATACCCTCCTAGCTTTTACTGTGATTGTCGTATTGTTCCTCCCCTGGTAAATTTAGCGCTATTTAACTGTCTGCACTGGCTTTTTACCATTTTAGATCGGTGAGTTGTCTCAAACTTGTTATCTGTAGGATATTGGTTGATTGCAGCATCGCCGGTCGCCTCATGTTCAGATACATGGCCGCTAAAAGTACTCCTGAAAAGCCTTGAGCCCTCGCTGACTTGCCTGGACTCAAGAAAACATGCATTGTGAGGTGGAATGAGATGACGGATGAGATGCAGATGGCGTGGTATGACGATCTGGATGAAGAATCCGAGAATGCCGAATCTTGGGCCCTTGTAGACTACGACGACGCTGACGAGGACTCGGACGACGAGGGGGACGAGGAGGACCATACCTCTCGCGACAAATTTTGATTTGCTCGAGCAAAGAGTAGCCAATCGGTATTGGAGCGTATTCAGAAGGACTACAATCGGTGAGTGATACACGAGTCTCTGGTTGGGCGCAGAGTCCCATGTTTGCATAGACTAGGATAGACATGATCACGAGTGTCTATTCGGATATATCCGACATCCGAACGACAAATATGTGCACCCCAAACCCAGATATTTGTATTCGGATGGACATCCGACATTCTATCCGAGTTAAATGACCAATATCCGAATATCTGCGGATATTCATTCAAATATATCCGAATATATTTGAATATCCATGAATATTGGATTATAATTGCATCAATCACAGTCTAAAACTATACATACTGTGAAGTTATGATAGTAAACTGGGTGTGAATGTCAATTAGAGTCACATAGCTAATACAGAACACTCTCATATTATAGTCACAACTATCATGGTTCGGATGTTTGCTCAGGAAGTGAACATCCGACATCCGAGAGGTATCCGACATCCGAAGGATATCTGACATCCGACATCCGAATAACTTCGGATGTCGGATACAAATATAATTGAAATATCCGAAAATATCCGACATTCGTGCTCATGTCTAGACTAGGAAAATCATTTGCTCAATTCTGCTGGCGCCAAGGTTGGTTCAAGCACAATTTCCTGCCGTGGGAGATCTCTTTGAAGTTTGAACTTGCCCTTCAATATGAATTTGATGATTATATGTTGGATAATGGACTCGCAAGTACCTGCCATTATTTGAGCGTGGTGGGCACTAACAGCCATCTCTAAGTGCGACGACGTGAACATGTCTGGCGTTCACCAGACCCAATTCCACTCTGGTTCCACCGCGTGTAGAATAAGATCGGCTGTTACCAAACTCTTTGCATTCGATGCTCAATGTGAGAGAATTTGCTGAGAACCAAAGACAAGAACAGGAAATCCCTCCTTATCAGTTGTGGTCACAGCATATATGAAAGGTCTGCTTCGCCGGAAAGTAAGTTGATGTGTTATTGACAACAAACCTTATCTTCAATAACTGTGTTAGGTACAGCAGTATGAAGAAAAGCTGCAGAGCTCTTGAGCCTTGACTTTGGTAACTCTGAGCAAAACGACATTCACAATCTTAATCATTTTTTCAGGCTCATCTTCTGCGTATATTCCAATACCAAGTCCGTCGCATCAACGACTCTAGAAAGGACTGGGCCACACCTTTGCTTCGTATTTTACTGCAAGCTGTACTCACTCTATTCTTTTCCTGTTTTTTACGCATTGAGGAAGCTCTAAATCTTCAGGCTCACGAAGTAAAAATACACTACGACAAAGAGTTCTGTCTCTGGTACATTATTGTCACTCTTAACTTCCGGAAGAATGCTTCTCTCGGTGGTGGGGTTTTGATTTATTTCTTTCTGGTTGGCCCGTTCTGATAAAACTCTAACCACCCAGCCCTGGATTTTGTGGGAACTTCCTTGGAGCAAAAGTCATCTTTGTCCAGTCCGGTGGATGGTAGCTTGGCTTAAAGCATCCGGCATAAGGACAGGCTATCTGTTTCGCAGACTGAATACAAAGCAGGAGCTGATGGGTTTCAAGCCCAAGTCCACTATGAGAAGAGTGGTCCTGTGCTATGACGTAGCTGACTCTCGTCTTAGTGCTCTGCTCGGTTCATTCTTTACTTTCAAAATCTTCTTGTTGATATCGGAGTCTCTAATGTCTGGGCCTTTGGTGGACATTCTTCTAGACGAGGGGACGTGCAATGTGCAAACGCTGAAATGGGTTGGCCAGTGCGAGATATTGTTCAATGGGGTGGCTGGTCGGAGTCTTTCACCAGCAAGACTGTTCATCGCTACCTAGTGACTTGGAATGACGACGAGCTCAAGCCTCGAAGAAGCTTCACCCTGTTTGATTGTACAGCACCAGCTCAGTGTCGTTATTATGGACTGTAGATACTTTAGCCAGTTGCTGTTACATTGTACATTTCTACATTCTGTGCTGACATCAATACGGTATACCATTGCCCACAGAACTTGGATGAATCATCTTAGACAGTGGTGACCTGGACGCCTGCAAATCTGTTGTCAAAGATTGACTAAGCTTGATTGAGAAGATACAGATGCTTCAGGCCTTTATGGGCGTACAACAACGGCAACACACCCTTCTAGTTAGGCAGATAATATGAGCAGTGGCAGCTAAGCGTACCGCTCCGTTGTCCTCAAGCAATCGAGGATAGTCAGAGGGGGAGAACGCAATTGTATTGCCGGGCAAGAATGGCGTCAGCATGGACAAGTTTTGAGCAACGTCAGCAAGTAACATTTTCAGGGAAAGGGTTTAGATAATGATACAGTGTCGCCGTGGTCTGTTGTATTAGGTAGAGTCACAGTCGGTGGTGGGAGCAGAGATTCTGAGAGAATTTGTGCCGATGGTCTCGCGGACTTTTGCCTGGTTCTTGGTAAACTTCAGGAAAGTGAAGGGATGGTTGTGGGCGGGCAGCGTGACTGGCAGTAGACATTGGTTAGGAGAGAATGAAAAAAAGGGAGAATCCTTATACCTGTAGTATAAGTGTCAAGGACAGATACGAGACATTCCTTGCCTTTGTGGCGGTGAGCTTCCTGTGTAGCGAAGCTACACTACGCCTGCCACGGCGGGTCTTCCTGAGCGTGAGGATGGTAGGCCTCTGAGAGAGTCATGGAAGGTGCGGTAGGATGTGGAGGTCGTTAGAGAGCATAGTCTTGTCTTTCTAGTGCTGAGCAGGCTACCCATTGTTTGGCGTCATCAATGGTATCAAGAGACACAGTATCCAAGCAGATAACGCGTTCACTAAGCCACCAGGGATGTGCTGTCCCAACAGACCGCGACGTCGACGGATACCGCATGACTTCAAAGGCGGTCGCATCCAGCCTAACTGTTGATTGGTCCACCCGTGAAAGAGGGCAGCTAGTCAAGCCACCAGGGATGAAGCCCTGCCACATAGACAACAAGGCAAATTGATGCTACCTCATGACTTTGATCGCGTCCAGATCCATGCGGGCCCGTGGGTGTGACCACTTGACCAATTACCACAATCATCCGAGCTGACTACCGACGACCTCCATTCACCGCTTTGCCGCATCCTCTGCTTGTCCTTGTTAAAGTCTGTGCCATGCCTCCCATGCCTGTCGTCCTCCAAGTGCTCAGTCTCTAAAAGCACTCTCTCCATCGCGCCGGAACCAGCTCTCTTGGGGGCTGGCATGTGCACACGCGGTAGGAGGGAAACTGTTTGGAAAAATCATCAAACAGAAGGCGAGACAACAAGTCTGCCATGATGTTGTCAACTCCAGGAATGTGTCTAACTCGCACATCAATGCCTGTGCGCAGCACAATATCAGCAATTGCTAACAAAATAGCATTATGTGATGATTGAGATGCAGACAAGGAGTTGAAAACTGCAACTGAATCCATGCTGTCTGAATGGATCAGAATGCGACAAGGAGGAATCTTGAATGAGGCAACATGGTGGATGAGACAGAAAATAGCAAGAAGTTTACGGAAGAATGTGTCCACTCCCGTGATAGTCTTAAGCTGATAAGCAAAGCCATTGCCTGCATATACAAATGCAAGGCCAGAATTGCTAGCATCTGTCCAGCCAATGAAATCTGCCTCATCATCACTCCAAGATTGAGCATCAACAAAGCGAATGCCAATGCAATCCTTCGCAACTTTGACAAACCAACTGAGGTCCTGCTTAACCTCAGCATTGAGTGGAATGCCTTTAAAGCGGATGGTCTTGCCGCTCATCTTGCGATAGAGCTCTGTGAGAGTTGGGCGTGCCCAGGGCAAGACATTGAGAGTCCAATTCAGATAGCCAGCAAGTTGCTGCCATTGCTGAAGAGGGGGCTTGGGTTGTCCCAAGAACTCATTGATTGAAGTAATCATAGAGTCAAGAGAATCTGGAGAGAGAGAGATAGAACCAGAATGGATATCAACCCAGAAACCAATGATTTTGAGGGTGACTCCATGCTCCTGCTTCTTGTCATCATATGGACAACCAATGAGATCCCAAAAGACAAGAAGTTGAACTTGACGGTGGGGACGCAGTTTGCCATGAAACATAACAAGATTGCGCTTGAAATCCCAGCCAAAGAAGTCATCCATATAGTCATGAAGACCAATGACTCCAAGTTCTCAAACTATCCAGTTGAGAAGCCCAGAGAATGAACACCAACAGCGAGGAGAAGCACGAGTGCCCAGAATGAGACGGCGCACAATGTGGTATCTGCCATCTACAGTGACCACTTGATGAAGTTGCCAAATGGGATGGGCAGGAAGGTTGAGGAATGCTTTGGATACATCACTCTTGAAGAGCAACAGTTCCTCATTTGGATGTGCTTTGAGCACATCATTGAGAAGTTGACCAAATGAATGCATATCATCATAGCGCACTTTGGCATCCTCTCTGGATATGCCATCATTGAGACCATTGCCAGTATGATCCATGACAACACGAGGTTTGCCTTTCTGCCAGACAACAAACATGGGAGAAATGCGCATTCCAGGAAGAAGTACAAAGTTCTCTGGAAGAGCTGGAGACCAGCGATCAGCTGCAATCTCTTGATCTCTATAAACTCGAAGTTCTGCAAGATCTTGAGCCTCTGTGGCATAATTATCATGACGCTCTTTGAGATGAGCTTCCCATTCTCCATCATGGAAAGGCCAGAAGCCTTCACGAAGAGAGCAAATGACAGAATCAACAAATGGACGGTTGGAATGTTTGGTCAACAAGTGCTCAATGCGGTCAACATTGAAAGGAGTATCAACACGGATGTAATCCGCAACAGCTGCAAGCGAGGCTTGGATCTGTGGATCATCTAAGATCTGCTGAGGTGGTCTAGGTAGAGGAGGAGCAGTATAAGTGGAAGAAATGCTCGGAGGAGCTTTGGATTCTGATAATACATTGGAAGTAAAAACAAAGCCTCTTTTGAAACGCGGTGCAGACTGCTCATCTTCTGCCTTCCGCTTTGAGCCAGATAAGCTTCTAGGCTGAGCCTGCGCTTCCAGCACCCAACTTGCTATGAGCAACTGCTCGTCGGGCATTGAGGAGAATAAGGCACTGTTCTTTATCACAAGCGGGATGCTTGCTGCCGCACTCAGAACAGGTGTCATGAATCCTCTTGAAAGCACAAGGAGTCTTGGGACAATTCCCCAGATTCCAGTTCTGACAAATAACCCTCTGACGCTTTGGAGACGGCTCCTGAGCTGAAGTAGCTGCAGGGCGCTTAAGCGCAGATGGGCTGCCTCGAGAGCGAAGCATTTCAGAGAGCATAGGGAAATGAAGTTGAGACCGGTCATGCAGCTCAAAAGGAGCCCTGGCATAACGTTCACGAGTCTGACAATCAAAGCGGATAGGAAATGAAAGATCTGGTTCAGAAGCACGGAACATCTCCACCACAATGGCTCTGTACTTCTCCAACTCCTTGTTCCGGTGAGGGTAGACAAGGAGAACCCCTCGAGACCATGCATCAAAGCAGCAGGTCCAGTCTGATTCTGTGAAAAGAGACCAACGTGCAGAGACGTGGTCCTTGCGCACAAGAACATAACCACCTCCAAAGTCCTTGGGTTCATCATCATGATGAGATGGGTGAGACCCAAAGGAAGCAAGGAGTTTCTCAAAGTCAATATAAAGATCTTGGACAATGAGACGCCACAAGGAATGGGCAAATGGATCAGGATGAGAGAGGGAACGGAAAAGGTCTGCAACAGCATCTGCATCCTTGTCCGCTCTAAAGAGTCTGCGGAGGCGGTCTGTCTCTTGTAGATGTGGAGAGAGATCAGACAAGGAGGAGAGCTGCGCAAGATGAGGAGCTGCAGCAAGAATGAAGGAAGGAATCCCTGACTCCAAAGTGGAGGTGGGATTAAGGAGCTTGGCAAACAAGGCAGCAGAGAGAGGACCGGTGTTCGGACTAGGAACAACGGGTGCTGCTCTGTTGCCCTCAGCATCAAGGGCATCCAAGTTGGCAGCAAGAGCGGCCCAAGCGGCGTCCTTGACAGCCTGCTTGTGCTGGCGCTGCTGCTCCTCCTATACCCTGCCGAGCAGCAACAGTGGCTGGGTCGGCAGTGGGCTCAGCAGGTGCAGAGTCGACGCGGGCAGCGCGTTGAGCAGCGATGACCTGGGTGACTTGGTCAATGTAGTCGGCCATCTCGTGAGCGCTGGCACCAGTGAGCCGTGCTTGACGCATGAACTCAGCGTGGTTAGGGATGGTGCCATCAGAGAACTGAGTGACAAGGAGCTGCAGCTTCTCACTGAGCTTCTTGATGCGAGAGCGGTCGATCTCAGAGTCAGGAATGATGGTATGGGGCGCAGGAGAGGCCTCAGGATCAGGGGAGGCCTGAGGAGAGGCAATGACGTCGAGATCATCGTGGGAGGACTCAGAGACAGCGATGAGGGGCATAGAGATGGATGAGCAGAGCGATGTGCGAGGTAGGAGCAAGGGTGATGAAGCAGAAACAAAGGCAGAGCAAGCTAAACTGAGCACAGAAGCGAAATTGAGCTTGTAGCCTATGGAGAGTGGACTGGGGACACACCTGTGCACAGAATCCCAAGTGCAACGCTATCAGGAAGCGTGGGAGCAGGCAGGGATTGGACACTGTGCACAAGATAAGGCATCAACTCGAAATCAAGTTGGATAAGCATACCAGTGACAATGGACAGCAGTGAAAGATCGAGTTAGATCTAGCTGTAGCAGACAGCAGGGAGGGCTAGAGACTGTCCAAAGCGTACACTGGTGAAAGGAGCATCAGTTCCTGTGAGCAGAACTGGAGGGACACTGTGTGCAAACCTTGCAGAGCCAAAATGCGAAGATGAAGGCAGGAAGCAAGCTGCAACACAGTGGGGATCAAACTCGCAACTCTGGGGCGCCCTAGACCCAGCATCAGCTGACAGACAGCACTGGGCCTAGGCCAGATGATGACAGATTGATCCTGGGAAAGTGCGAAGTTATTCCATGTCACATGGCTGAGATATGGGTAACTTAACACATGGCATCAGAAGTGATCTTCTGGAAATGATTGACAGATGCTGTCATGATTGACAGCTTCTGTGATCGGAGATAGCATCCCTAGGTAGGGGAGATAGCCTTGAGGCTAGTAGGTCAAGAAAGGAAGTCAGTAGCATGAGGCTACATCTCCTAAAATGGAAATTACTCGCAAATGCATTTGAGCTCATTTGGAGAAAAGTTGATACCACACATGGGCATAATGGTGTGACATGTCCAAACTCATAGGATGGGTCCGGGACATTATGAGAGACATGAGGATGCAATGAGCAACATGGTAGCTATGACCGATGTCTTGTGATTTGCGATTTACTGCCAAATGATTTTGAGCTCATTTGGAAAAAGTTGAGATATCACAATGAGAACACTGCTGCTCAGTGCCAGACTGTACTGAGTGAGCTCAGACAGTATGAGAGAGTGTGTGAGAGGTGCAGAGGCCTCTGAAAACGCTCCCTACCCTTGGAATCCGCTTTTACTTTGAACAGTCTTGGCCTCAAAAAGAGACTGACCGTCTTGTTTCTATCATGAAAGAAGGGGACACTACCTACGACCAGAGCGCCTGGCCAGAAAATACCCATTTGTTCTTAAAGGTATTGGAGTGATTTTGCATATGCCTACGCACTTGCTAAGTGTCTTCGTCCGTGTAGACTGTCGTGCAGTTGCCCAATATCGTCAAGACTGATAACGGGACACGCTTGAGCGCCCTTGGGAACAACATGTACAAGCTGACAAACGCGACGGAGGAGTTCGCCATCCGACGTCGGCATTCACTCGGCGCCCATATTTGCCCATGCTCGCCTCCAGCTCACACTGAGCTCACAGATGAGTCTTGTGAGCTCTTAGGATGACTACCAATTGATGTTGAGTCTTTCAAGGACCCGCAGGGCCCATCCGGCAGCAACAACTTTTCCGGCTTCCTCACGCTACGTCGCCCGAGCCTCCGTGAAGCGTTCAGCCAACGCAACCGTTCAAAGTTCCCGTATTTTGCCCCCTTTATAGTTGAGTTGCGAGGTAGCGCAATGATCCTGAGTGACATAATCATGTATGCTTCAATTTTCTTATCTAGTTTCCATTCCACACTTTCCAAGTTCAACTCAATTATCATTGTGTTACATTTACATCTTACATATTGCACAGCTGTCTATCTAGTTTCATCCTCCGACCGTCAAGTTGAACAGGGCTGCTGTCAGCAGGAACGCCTTTGCTTTGTTTACCAGTTGTACGGCATACCTTGAGCAAACAGCCTTCCGTACTATGTAGGAGACGAAACAGCTCATGCGGCTATCTGAATACAACGCTTTTTGACGCTGAGTATTCTGAGTTTCTTAATTTGTCATCGACTATGGACAGCTTAGCGCTCATCTTGTCTCAGGGTCTGAACACCGCTTCAAAGGACTGCAAACTTTGTGCAGTAGTGGTGTTCCTCGCTGCACAATTTGTCCACAAGAACACGGTTTACGCGGCAAGCGGCCGTGTGTCCCACAAAACATTGTGCTCAGCACTGTCTCAGAGAGTCAGAGTTGAGAGATTACATAGCAAACAAACATTTGCCGGTGTCCATTGTCCATGCGTATCGCTCTTCCCAGTCACGCCGTCATACGTTGATTTTCTTTCGCCATCATTGTCTCCCCCAGCGTCCACGAGACGACGCGTCTGTGACAACGCCGCAACAATGCCGAAGCGTCTCACGACTCTTCCTGCTTGAGCACGTAAGGTGCTCGGTCCTAGCTCGCCCGCGTTTGTTGGGCGCCTACATTCGTTCCAAAATTAGAAGTGGCGCAAGAACCGTCACCCATTAGGCGTGCCCCCATCATCCACTTACGCGTCCAGTGCTCCTGCGATGATCCCTGCTACGTGCCATTGCGTTGCGTAGTTTTAGTTTGAAACCTACAATTCCATTGGTCAGACGCCAAAGCGCATGTTCCGTCTTTGCGCGCCTGCAATAAATGAAGTCTCTTTTCATGGCGGTCTCGCAGCCCACTGAGGTGTGTGACACTTATTGTCCTTCTCCGTATGTTGTACTTCAGAGCGGCATACAGGTGCACGGTTGGGAGTGTGGCATTATAGTGCGATGTTCACTCAAGTGTCCACATTCAGTGCCGGCTTGGCCTGTAAAAGCCATTGTCACTCGAGTGCCAGAAGTCAACACTCAGTATGTCACCTGTAAGATTATTTTCATATATATACTATCTGTTCTACACTCAGTATTGGACCGGTAGACGTCTGAGAATCTTTGAGTCAACGGAAAGCAACACGCTAACATCCAGCTCTCTGTGCTGTACAGTTGAACAGACCAAGATGATTGAACAAGTTTGTACCGCATAGCATACTGGCCCAATCATTACAGCAAGATATATAGATAGACAGATCAAAAGATTGGTATCAATTGTTTTGGAAGGATAGCAAGACATCTGACATTAGACGCAAAACCCATTCTCCCTTTGCAAGGCCTGTAGCTCCTTGTCGCGTTTGACGATGGTGGCGGCATCTGTTATTGGTGCTTTCCCTTTTCCCTTAAGAGCAAATAGGGAATCGTAGCTAGTTCCGTAGCGCTGACGAATAGCCTGCAAATTGGTCTCTGATGTTTCTTCCACTCGCTGCTTTTGAAGGGCCTGGAGTGTTTTTGTGAATATACGTTCTTTCAGCGATCCCCTTTGGCGGACGAACTCATTGGGCCCAAGGTCTTGATAGTGTTCCATAAATTTCTGAACAAACTTGAGATAAGCGGAAAACACTCGTAAAAGCAATGAGACCTACTTTGTATTCACCCCAGGTTTTGACAATCTTCCTCCATACTCTGCTTGCATAGGAATTTCCTCTGAAGAGGCGGCTGATTTGCACCGGTATTATGAATTTGCGATCATTCTGGTAGAGGAAGATGGGATAGGTTACGGGTGGATCATACCACGGATCTTTGTGGTCCCAGACACAAACCAGGTCTTCGCAGTTATCTCCCAGTCGAAGGCCACCCATCATGTCAAGTGGGACTCGGTCTCGAGCTATCACCATATCTCCGTCGGCTGTTGGTATCTGAATAATGTTTCTCTGCAGCACTGATGCGTCTGGAACGGGTGCTGGTCGCGCCCTGTCACCCCAAGCCGCACGATCTGGGTTGAACACAGGTCTGGAAATAGAAGAAGAGACTCCAGTGGGATTCTTGGTCCTAGCTCGTTTCCCAGGACCATGAGCTCTTGAAGAGTGTGTTTCTGTAGCTTGTAGACCGCGCTTCAGAGTTTCCCCCATCTTAGACGGAAAATCCGCACGGGGACTTGGGCGGCCTGGGCTTTGACATACGCCAGATGGCGCTGCAACTGTGCCTTTTGATGCTGAAGCAGCCGTGCAAGTTGCGGGCGATGGGAGGGAGAATGCACCCTGGCTCATCAAAGATAGTATGTCCGGCGGCATGGGCACTGGGTCTTGCGACGCTGTAGAACGTGTGCCAGCCGCAGGCTGCGGAGGGGGGAATCCAACTGGACGAAGCACTGCTCCGGCAGATGTGGGATGATTGGGTGTCGTCTCCGGTATGTTTGATTGAGAAGCAGACAATGATCTTCGGCGTCTGAGAATGAATCGCGCAGAGTGGGGGATGAAGACCAAAAGTTGTCCTTCTGGTGGTGGCATGGTGCGTGGTCCCGGTTTCCAGAATGGGACCGAAGACGTCCTCACAATTGGCTGTGGTTGAAGTGAGTTGGCGTATTGACTTTTCAGGGGTAAGGCGGCTTGGGACATAGAAAGAGAAGGCGAATCCCCTCGAGTGAAGCTTAGTTACTCCAGAGTCCACCTTATTGTCCAAGGCGGCAATGGTGTCTTGTAAGGAATGGAGCTTGCCCCACAAATCGCCTGTCATTTTTGATTCCAGAATTTTAGAACACTCATCCGTCAAGAGAGCCGGATGTATCGTTCCAGCGCGCGATTGGGGAAGGAAAGTGTTGTTCAAATCCATGTCCGGGTCCACCATTCCAAAATGCTTAAATGCAGAGTCGAGCTAAAGAACGCCTCAGTGGTGAAAACCAGCACATTGTCATGCACTTACAAGTGCTTCTTGGTTAGCCATATGTGCGGGCGTCCGCGTGTCCCGACTGCCGTGCTGGATGGGAGCTTTTGGATCTTGGGCTGGGACACTAGCCTGCACTAGCCTATTCTTTAAGGCTTGAGGTCCTAATGGGCCAGATGGCGATGTTGCTGTCGCGCAACCTGTCCCTTTTACGGTAGGCTTAACGGGTGTGGGCTTGTCTATAAGCCAATGCTTAAAGGTTCACACTGATGAAGTTAGGCTAAAAGGGCCCAAGAGCCTATAAATTACGCGGATCGTGACTGGCTATGTACTATATCTAACTAATACATGTACATACAAGAAACTAGATACAGTTACAGAGAGTGGAGGGTGGGGAAGCAGAAACAAAGACAGAGCAAGCTAAACTGAGCACAGAAGCAAAATTGAGCTTGTAGCCTATGAAGAGTGGACTGGGGACACACCTGTGCACAGAATCCCAAGTGTGACGCTATCAGGAAGCGTGGGAGCAGGCAGGGATTGGACACTGTGCACAAGATAAGGCATCAACTCAAAATCAAGTTGGATAAGCATACCAGTGACAATGGACAGCAGTGAAAGATCAAGTTAGATCTAGTTGTAGCAGACAGCAGGGAGGGCTAGAGACTGTCCAAAGCGTACACTGGTGAAAGGAGCATCAGTTCCTGTGAGCAGAACTGGAGGGACACTGTGTGAAAACCTTGCAGAGCCAAAATGCGAAGATGAAGGCAGGAAGCAAGCTGCAACACAGTGGGGATCAAACTCGCAACTCTGGGGCGCCCTAGACCTAGCATCAGCTGACAGACAGCACTGGGCCTAGGCCAGATGATGACAGATTGATCCTGGGAAAGTGCGAAGTTATTCCATGTCACATGGCTGAGATATGGGTAACTTAACACATGGCATCAGAAGTGATCTTCTGGAAATGATTGACAGATGCTGTCATGATTGACAGCTCCTGTGATCGGAGATAGCATCTAGGTAGGGGAGATAGCCTTGAGGCTAGTAGGTCAAGAAAGGAAGTCAGTAGCATGAGGCTACATCTCCAAAAATGGAAATTACTCGCAAATGCATTTGAGCTCATTTGGAGAAAAGTTGATATCACACATGGGCATGATGATGTGACATGTCCAAACTCATGGGATGGGTCCGGGACATCATGAGAGACATGAGAGTGCAATCGGCAACACGGTAACTATGACCGATGTCTTGTGATTTGCGATTTACTGCCAAATGATTTTGAGCTCATTTGGAGAAAGTTGAGATACCATAATGAGAACACTGCTGCTCAGTGCCAGACTGTACTGAGTGAGTTCAGACAATATGAGAGAGAGTTTGAGAGGTGCAGAGGCCTCTGAAAACGCTCCCTACCCTTGGAATCCGCTTTTACTTTGAAAAATATGAGGAACTATCCCGCGACGGCAAGAGCACCAAGGATAATTACCCTTGGGAGGACCTGACTTGTGGAGCTTGACCTTGTGGTCAACACTGACAAAAGCTTAGTGAGGAGGAGACGGTGATATTGTAGGTGAGTTCTTACTGCGTGAACCACTCATGGTCGGTCGAAGCGCTAAAATCCCTTAGCCAATGCTTCAAGGTTCACACAGATGAAGTTAGGCTAAAACGGGCCCAAGGGCCTATAAATTACGGGCCCAAGGGCCTATAAATTACGCGGATCGTGACTGGCTATGTACTACATCGAACTAATACAAGTACATACAAGAAACTAGATACAGTTACAGGGAGTGGAGGGTGGGGAAGCAGAAACAAAGGCAGAGCAAGCTAAACTGTGCACAGAAGCGAAATTGAGCTTGTAGCCTATGAAGAGTGGACTGGGGACACACCTGTGCACAGAATCCCAAGTGCGACGCTATCAGGAAGCGTGGGAGCAGGCAGGGATTGGACACTGTGCACAAGATAAGGCATCAACTCGAAATCAAGTTGGATAAGCATACCAGTGACAATGGACAGCAGTGAAAGATCGAGTTAGATCTAGCTGTAGCAGACAGCAGGGAGGGCTAGAGACTGTCCAAAGCGTACACTGGTGAAAGGAGCATCAGTTCCTGTGAGCAGAACTGGAGGGACACTGTGTGCAAACCTTGCAGAGCCAAAATGCGAAGATGAAGGCAGGAAGCAAGCTGCAACACAGTGGGGATCAAACTCGCAACTCTGGGGCGCCCTAGACCCAGCATCAGCTGACAGACAGCACTGGGCCTAGGCCAGATGATGACAGATTGATCCTGGGAAAGTGCGAAGTTATTCCATGTCACATGGCTGAGATATGGGTAACTGAACACATGGCATCAGAAGTGATCTTCTGGAAATGATTGACAGATGCTGTCATGATTGACAGCTCCTGTGATCGGAGATAGCATCCCTAAGTAGGGGAGATAGCCTTGAGGCTAGTGGGTCAAGAAAGGAAGTCAGTAGCATGAGGCTACATCTCCAAAAATGGAAATTACTCGCAAATGCATTTGAGCTCATTTGGAGAAAAGTTGATACCACACAAGGACATGATGGTGTGACATGACCAGACTCATAGGATGAGTTGAGGACATCATGAGAGACATGAGAGTGCAAACAGCAACATGGTAGCTATGACCGATGTTGTGTGATTTGCGATTTACTGCCAAATGATTTTGAGCTCATTTGGAGAAAGTTGAGATACCACAATGAAAACACTGCTGCTCACTGCCAGACTGTACTGAGTGAGCTCAGACAGTATGAGGGAGAGTGTGAGAGGTGCAGAGGCCTCTGAAAACGCTCCCTACCCTTGGAATCCGCTTTTACTTCGACCAATGCTTCAAGGTTCACACAGATGAAGTTAGGCTAAAACGGGCCCAAGGGCCTATAAATTACGCGGATCGTGACTGGCTATGAGAGCTATGAATGTTGTGTGTGGGGATGGTGGTGGTGAGAAAGATGTGAACGAGACGCGAGATGAGAGTAGAGATTTGTGTTAGGAATTGGAAGTGGAGGCTTGCTTCTGTGCTGCAAGCTGTTGTGCAGCACGTACTGCTGGATTATCACGGATATAGATCTTGAAGGCCTCTGAAGACCAACGACCCAAAGCCTGAATGATAGCATCGGAGAGACCTAGGCCAGCATAGTAGGTGGCACCACCAGAACGGGCAGAGTGACCTCCAAACTCTCTTCCCACCAGAGCAAAGAACTTTCTTTCAAACCAACTGCGAGTGGGAATAGTCCCATTCTCACAAATGAAAAGAGCAGACCGAGCTCCATGGAGCTTGTCTCGGAGTTTGGTATATTGCTTGAGAAGCTCAACCGGGTTTGCAATCTTCTGAGGAGTGAAGAGCATGTCTGTTCCTTGATAGAACTGATCACCCTTGTGATAAGGCAGCTTGTAACCTGCATAGCCAGGCTCAAAATGCAGAGAAGCTCTCTTGATGATCTTACGCCAATCTTTGAGTGCTTTGGAATTAGGCTGTAGCAGCTCTCCCATGCGATGACAGCCATAGAATGCACAAGCCATAAGAGTGGCAAAGAGAAGATCATCATAGCTCAGAGTTGCATTTGCAGTATCAACAAAGAGTTGCAGATGAGAAGTGCGCAGAGGTGGTTTGCGCTTCACAGGATCGGCTCTGATCTTTTTGGCTCCTCTGATAGTAGCTTGCACTAGAGCAGAAGCTCGAGCTTCAGTGAATGAGGGATAGAACTCCTTGAGAAAGTGACGTGCTCCAGAAAGATATTTGGAGCCAGAGGCAATGAATTGAGAAGTATAAGCAATATAGCGAGATAGAGTTTCTGGAGTGGGATCCAGAGGAAGGCTGTGGTTGTGACAGAATCTAGCATAATCTCTGGCACCAGTAGCATAGTTCTTACGAGTGGACTTCTCAATTGCATGGACTTGTAGATACAAGACTAAGTCATCTAGTTTCTTCAAGTCCATAGGTGGGCGAGAGGGATCAGTCTTTCTCCTCTCGCCCAAGGCCTCTAAAAGCACTCTCTCCATCGCGCCGGAACCAGCTCTCTTGGGGGCTGGAATGTGCAGACGCGGTAGGAGGGAAACTGTTTGGAAAAATCATCAAACAGAAGGCGAGACAACAAGTCTGCCATGATGTTGTCAACTCCAGGGATGTGTCTAACTCGCACATCAATGCCTGTGCGCAGCACAATATCAGCAATTGCCAACAGAATGGCATTGTGTGATGATTGAGATGCAGACAAGAAGTTGAAAACTGCAACTGAATCCATGCTGTCTGAATGGATCAGAATGCGACGAGGAGGAATCTTGAATGAGGCAACATGGTGGATGAGACAGAAAATGGCAAGAAGTTCACGGAAGAATGTGTCCACTCCCGTGATAGTCTTAAGCTGATAAGCAAAGCCATTGCCTGCATATACAAATGCAAGACCAGAATTGCTAGCATCTGTCCACCCAATGAAATCTGCCTCATCATCACTCCAAGATTGAGCATCAACAAAGCGAATGCCAATGCAATCCTTTGCAACTTTGACAAACCAACTGAGGTCCTGCTTAACCTCAGCATTGAGTGGAATGCCTTTGAAGCGGATGGTCTTGCCGCTCATCTTGCGATAGAGCTCTGTGAGAGCTGGGCGTGCCCAGGGCAAGACATTGAGAGTCCAATTCAGATAACCAGCAAGTTGCTGCCATTGCTGAAGAGGGGGCTTGGGTTGTCCCAAGAACTCATTGATTGAAGTAATCATAGAGTCAAGAGAATCTGGAGAGAGGGAGATAGAACCAGAATGGATATCAACCCAGAAGCCAATGATTTTGAGCGTGACTCCATGCTCCTGCTTCTTGTCATCATATGGACAACCAATGAGATCCCAAAAGACAAGAAGTTGAACTTGACGGTGGGGACGCAGTTTGCCATGAAACATAACAAGATTGCGCTTGAAATCCCAGCCAAAGAAGTCATCCATATAGTCATGAAGACCAATGACTCCAAGTTCCCAGGCTATCCAGTTGAGAAGTCCAGAGAATGAACACCAACAGCGAGGAGAAGCACGAGTGCCCAGAATGAGACGGCGCACAATGTGGTATCTGCCATCCACAGTGACCACTTGATGAAGTTGCCAAATGGGATGGGCAGGAAGGTTGAGGAATGCTTTGGATACATCACTCTTGAAGAGCAACAGTTCCTCATTTGGATGTGCTTTGAGCACATCATTGAGAAGTTGACCAAATGAATGCACATCATCATAGCGCACTTTGGCATCTTCTCTGGATATGCCATCATTGAGACCATTGCCAGTATGATCCATGACAACACGAGGTTTGCCTTTCTGCCAACAAACATGGGAGAAATGCGCATGCCAGGAAGAAGTACAAAGTTCTCTGGAAGAGCTGGAGACCAGCGACCAGCTGCAATCTCTTGATCTCTATAAACTCGAAGTTCTGCAAGATCTTGAGCCTCTGTGGCATAGTTATCATAGCGCTCTTTGAGATGAGCTTCCCATTCTCCATCATGGAAAGGCCAGAAACCTTGACGGAGAGAGCAAATGACAGAATCAACAAATGGACGGTTGGGATGTTTGGTCAACAAGTGCTCAATGCGGTCAACATTGAAAGGAGTATCAACACGGATGTAATCCGCAACAGCTGCAAGCGAGGCTTGGATCTGTGGATCATCTAAGATCTGCTGAGGTGGTCTAGGTAGAGGAGGAGCAGTATAAGTGGAAGAAATGCTCGGAGGAGCTTTGGATTCTGATGATACATTGGAAGTAAAAACATAGCCTCTTTTGAAACGCGGTGCAGACTGCTCATCTTCTGCCTTCCGCTTTGAGCCAGATAAGCTTCTAGGCTGAGCCTGCGCTTCCAGCACCCGACTTGCTATGAGCAACTGCTCGTCGGGCATTGAGGAGGACAAGACACTGTTCTTTGTCACGAGCGGGATGCTTGCCGCCGCACTCAGAACAGGTGCCATGAATCCTCTTGAAAGCACAAGGAGTCTTGGGACAATTCCCCAGATTCCAGTTCTGACAAATAACCCTCTGACGCTTTGGAGACGGCTCCTGAGCTGAAGTAGCTGCAGGACGCTTAAGCGCAGATGGGCTGCCTCGAGAGCGAAGCATTTCAGAGAGCATAGGGAAATGAAGTTGAGACCGGTCATGCAGCTCAAAAGGAGCCCTGGCATAACGTTCACGAGTCTGACAATCAAAGCGGATAGGAAATGAAAGATCTGGTTCAGAAGCACGGAACATCTCCACCACAATGGCTCTGTACTTCTCCAACTCCTTGTTCCGGTGAGGGTAGACAAGGAGAACCCCTCGAGACCATGCATCAAAGCAGCGGGTCCAGTCTGACTCTGTGGAAAGAGACCGACGTGCAGAGACGTGGTCCTTGCGCACAAGAGCATAACCACCTCCAAAGTCCTTGGGTTCATCATCATGATGAGATGGGTGAGACCCAAAGGAAGCAAGGAGTTTCTCAAAGTCAACATAAAGATCTTGGACAATGAGACGCCACAAGGAATGGGCAAATGGATCAGGATGAGAGAGAGAACGGAGAAGGTCTGCAACAGCATCTGCATCCTTGTCCGCTCTAAAGAGTCTGCGGAGGCGGTCTGTCTCTTGTAGATGTGGAGAGAGATCAGACAAGGAGGAGAGCTGCGCAAGATGAGGAGCTGCAGCAAGAATGGAGGAAGGAATCCCTGACTCCGAAGTGGAGGTGGGATTAAGGAGCTTGGCAAACAAGGCAGCAGAGAGAGGACCGGTGTTTGGACTAGGAACAACGGGTGCTGCTCTGTTGCCCTCAGCATCGAGGGCATCCAAGTTGGCAGCAAGAGCGGCCCAAGCGGCGTCCTCGACAGCCTGCTTGTGCTGGCGCTGCTGCTCCTCCTGAACCTGACGAGCAGCAACAGTGGCTGGGTCGGCAGTGGGCTCAGCAGGTGCAGAGTCGACCCGGGCAGCGCGTCGAGCAGCGATGACCTGGGTGACTTGGTCAATGTAGTCGGCCATCTCGTGAGCGCTGGCACCAGTGAGCCGTGCTTGACGCATGAACTCAGCGTGGTTAGCAATGGTGCCATCAGAGAACTGAGTAACAAGGAGCTGCAGCTTCTCACTGAGCTTCTTGATGCGAGAGCGGTCGATCTCAGAGTCAGGAATGATGGTATGGGGCGCAGGAGAGGCCTCAGGATCAGGGGAGGCCTGAGGAGAGGCAATGACGTCGAGATCATTGTGGGAGGACTCAGAGACAGCAATGGGGGGCATAGAGATGGATGAGCAGAGCGATGTGCGAGGTAGGAGCAAGGGTGATGAAGCAGAAACAAAGGCAGAGCAAGCTAAACTGTGCACAGAAGCGAAATTGAGCTTGTAGCCTATGAAGAGTGGACTGGGGACACACCTGTGCACAGAATCCCAAGTGCGACGCTATCAGGAAGCGTGGGAGCAGGCAGGGATTGGACACTGTGCACAAGATAAGGCATCAACTCGAAATCAAGTTGGATAAGCATACCAGTGACAATGGACAGCAGTGAAAGATCGAGTTAGATCTAGCTGTAGCAGACAGCAGGGAGGGCTAGAGACTGTCCAAAGCGTACACTGGTGAAAGGAGCATCAGTTCCTGTGAGCAGAACTGGAGGGACACTGTGTGCAAACCTTGCAGAGCCAAAATGCGAAGATGAAGGCAGGAAGCAAGCTGCAACACAGTGGGGATCAAACTCGCAACTCTGGGGCGCCCTAGACCCAGCATCAGCTGACAGACAGCACTGGGCCTAGGCCAGATGATGACAGATTGATCCTGGGAAAGTGCGAAGTTATTCCATGTCACATGGCTGAGATATGGGTAACTGAACACATGGCATCAGAAGTGATCTTCTGGAAATGATTGACAGATGCTGTCATGATTGACAGCTCCTGTGATCGGAGATAGCATCCCTAAGTAGGGGAGATAGCCTTGAGGCTAGTGGGTCAAGAAAGGAAGTCAGTAGGATGAGGCTACATCTCCAAAATGGAAATTACTCGCAAATGCATTTGAGCTCATTTGGAGAAAAGTTGATACCACACAAGGACATGATGGTGTGACATGACCAGACTCATAGGATGAGTTGAGGACATCATGAGAGACATGAGAGTGCAAACAGCAACATGGTAGCTATGACCGATGTTGTGTGATTTGCGATTTACTGCCAAATGATTTTGAGCTCATTTGGAGAAAGTTGAGATACCACAATGAAAACACTGCTGCTCACTGCCAGACTGTACTGAGTGAGCTCAGACAGTATGAGGGAGAGTGTGAGAGGTGCAGAGGCCTCTGAAAACGCTCCCTACCCTTGGAATCCGCTTTTACTTCGACTCTTGAAGCATTTTGGGTCAATTTGGATGTCTTGGTAATTTAAGAGGGCAAATATAGTCTTGGTCTAGGACAGTCTTGTTGTTGTAGTTTCCTTCATGGCCTTTTGCCGTTGTTGGGTAATGAGTGAGCAACAGTGGGACTACACAAAGGCAGGGTATACTCACAGGTTTAAGATAATTGTATACTTGAAGACAACAAGATTGAGTGCGGGAACAAGTGGGGTTGTACCTCCAGCGAGGTTGGGAAGTACTACCTCATCCGGCAGCAAGACTCGTCCAGCCTGCAGATATTTCCTGCGCCGAGCATCTGCTGCTTGCCGCCGTCGCTCTTTGAGAAGGATCTTCTGGTGAGCCTCTCATTGGGCGACCAAGTAAGGAGGTGTACTCTCATCATCTAGAGTCAGTTCCTGAGCGTGCGCAGTACTGATATCTGGGTTGGATGAGCCCAGGCAGGCAGGTTCACCTATGATCTGGCCCGTGGAGTTCTGGGGAGAGGTCGACTGCTCATCCATGGTCAAGTTCATGGGCAGCGCAAAGGAATGACCATAATCCACCTCCGAGCACTGGTCATCTGTAGACATGTCCATGGGTGACGCAAAGGATGGACCGTCGTCAAACTCCGACAGCTCTTCCCTGGGGATACTTCTATCATTACGTGGACTCGTGCACATGTCCACGTCCTGGTCGAGATTGTGGGTGGGCTGATCCTTCGAAGTAAAAGCGGATTCCAAGGGTAGGGAGCGTTTTCAGAGGCCTCTGCACCTCTCACACACTCTCTCATACTGTCTGAGCTCACTCAGTACAGTCTGGCACTGAGCAGCAGTGTTCTCATTGTGGTATCTCAACTTTCTCCAAATGAGCTCAAAATCATTTGGCAGTAAATCGCAAATCACAAGACATCGGTCATAGCTACCATGTTGCTAATTGCACTCTCATGTCCCTCATGATGTCCCGGACCCATCCTATGAGTTTGGACATGTCACATCATCATGCCCATGTGTGGTATCAACTTTTCTCCAAATGAGCTCAAATGCATTTGCGAGTAATTTCCATTTTTGGAGATGTAGCCTCATGCTACTGACTTCCTTTCTTGACCTACTAGCCTCAAGGCTATCTCCCCTACTTAGGGATGCTATCTCCGATCACAGGAGCTGTCAATCATGACAGCATCTGTCAATCATTTCCAGAAGATCACTTCTGATGCCATGTGTTAAGTTACCCATATCTCAGCCATGTGACATGGAATAACTTCGCACTTTCCCAGGATCAATCTGTCATCATCTGGCCTAGGCCCAGTGCTGTCTGTCAGCTGATGCTGGGTCTAGGGCGCCCCAGAGTTGCGAGTTTGATCCCCACTGTGTTGCAGCTTGCTTCCTGCCTTCATCTTCGCATTTTGGCTCTGCAAGGTTTGCACACAGTGTCCCTCCAGTTCTGCTCACAGGAACTGATGCTCCTTTCACCAGTGTACGCTTTGGACAGTCTCTAGCCCTCCCTGCTGTCTGCTACAGCTAGATCTAACTCGATCTTTCACTGCTGTCCATTGTCACTGGTATGCTTATCCAACTTGATTTCGAGTTGATGCCCTATCTTGTGCACAGTGTCCAATCCCTGCCTGCTCCCACGCTTCCTGATAGCGTCGCACTTGGGATTCTGTGCACAGGTGTGTCCCCAGTCCACTCTTCATAGGCTACAAGCTCAATTTCGCTTCTGTGTTCAGTTTAGCTTGCTCTGCCTTTGTTTCTGCTTCCCCACCCTCCACTCCCTGTAACTGTATCTAGTTTCTTGTATGTACTTGTATTAGTTCAATGTAGTACATAGCCAGTCACGATCCGCGTAATTTATAGGCCCTTGGGCCCGTTTTAGCCTAACTTCATCAGTGTGAACCTTTAAGCATTGGCTTCGGGGAGACGCGCACCCGGCAAAGGAGGATAAATTTGGTCCACCACTCGAACCGTATATCCCCTTGCCCTCAGAGGTTCAGCGGAGGCCACTGTTTGAGCATTGAGTATCATGGGTGAAGAGATGTAGAGAGCACTGTCGTCTGTGGAGAGGAAGAGCTGTTCCGGATTTCTCTGCTCTAAGGTGTAACGAAGAGGCAAGAATGTCAAATCCTGGGTCTTGCTCGGAGAACTCCACGGCGTAGTCATTGTGAATGTTTGGGATGAAGCCCGCAGCCAAGTCATTGCAGGTTGGATCCTGGGCCTTGTACGGGGAACCCCATACTGGAGTGGATGCAATTTTCTGTGGAGTATGGGGGGACGAGGGTTGCGTTGTAGGGGCGCAGGTTGCGATGGTACCTGCTTCTGGCGAGTGCGTTTCCTTCTGATGCCCAGATACGCCGTTGATAGTTGTGCGCGTGTGAGTCACATCATGAAGACCCGATGGCAAGTAGGGGTATGCTCAAGGTGTGGCTTGGCCGCTTCCAGTCCGCCTTGAACGACCTGAGGCACCGCTGTTCTGATGATTTAGCTGGGAATTGGATATTGCAAACTTCTGGAGGAGGAAAAGATTGGCAAAGAATTCAGTGCCACTTTGCTAGAACTTACATGGAAGGAGGTAGAGGATGCTGGCAAAGCATACGAAGGCCGCCATGACTTTGATGGGGAATGGTTTTGGGGGTACTGTTGAGGCGCGGTAGTTTGTGCAGTGTCTTGTTCATTCATAAGTTGGGTCTACCGGGGTTGGTACGCAATAAGCAACATCACAATTAGGAACAGACGTACCACCTGGTGACTTCCTGATTGTGGTGCAGACTGGATATCTTTCTGCTTGTTGGTGAAGTTTATCTGGAGGAGAGCTCAAGCCCAGTAAGCAAAAAGTGATGGAAACAGAGTGATAGACGTACAGGCATGGCGGAGCGGAGCTGTCGACTGGTGAGAGAATTGACTTGAGAGTTAGACGTGAAGGAGAGAGCGTTAGGCACCAAGATGGTTGTTCGGTGCACAGGCGGCAGAAAAGCTAGGGAGATGGTAGCAGGAGGATGAGGAGAATTATAGGGCGCCGGTGCTTCTCAAATTTTGGCAAAGCTAGATCCTGCTTTCCTCATCGCGTGTGTGGAATGAGGTGGATGATCCCAGCGCAAAGGGACCGCCGTGATTGTCGCCCTTGCCTTTGTCGTCGTCGGCTTGGCCACGGGATATACGAGGCTGAAGCTGGAAGGATTGGCGGTGCTGTTGACGCCGCGCTTCCTCGCGTTCTCGTGCTGATGGTAGATGACAGCGGCAACTGGAAAAGCTGAAGCACTTAGAGACGTATCCGGCTGCTATGCAAACCAAGATTGCGACAGCGCCCGCCACACAAAGAACAATGACGCCGGCCGTAACCTCTGGCGACAATGAGGAGGTGGAGGAGCCGGTGTCCAACGAACTACAACACGGGAGATAGGAAGAGAATAGTCAGTGACTCGTAGCACGGAGATCGAGAAGAATTGCGTGAATATAGGGGTCCAATCATCATTGCCGCGAAGCTAAGCAAATTAAGTGCGCTTCAGCGCGGCGCGCAATTACGACACAACAGCCGACACAAAAGGGAGAGGAAACACAGAGAAGAGGGAGGAAACATTCACGAAAGGCAGGCGGCAGGCAGGCAGCACACTCAACGACCAGCAAGGCGCCCGCCAACGAGGAGGGAGGGAAAGGGCGGGGAGCGTCAGCCCTTGTAGTAAGCTGCAAGCCACGCCGGCAACTAACAAGATTGTCATGATGTGGCCTCACCGTAGATCAAGACCCTCCACTTTGGTCACACTTTGGCGTCCTGACACTACGGCTACACGAACCAGCGCCACACCGGAAGATGCCGAGAGATATGTCAAGGGGTTGAGAGTTCGATCCCTTATGGCGACAGAACCGGGATCCTGAAGTTCCGCCCTTGTCGGGCTTCCCGCCCTCCCGGATACACTTTGGAGCGAGCACACATGGTGTAAGACACCCCGGGAATATACTTAGGCCGCGTGAGTCAGGCGGGAGTCGGTACCCGACCAAACCCGCCTTCCCGACCCATGGGCGGTCATCGATCTGTCGGGCGGTCATCGGGATGACGGGATCTCCGTCATCCGCAGCGTCGGACCACTCCCGACG
This sequence comes from Strobilurus pachycystidiatus, assembly GCA_019915135.1. NCBI lineage: Eukaryota > Fungi > Basidiomycota > Agaricomycetes > Agaricales > Physalacriaceae > Strobilurus > Strobilurus pachycystidiatus. The sequence continues at coordinate 1,399,480 of JAHLMK010000006.1, read as the reverse complement.
CATCGGGAGTATGTGGTAGAAGCTTCGAGAAGAGGAACAATGAGCAAGCATGGGATTAGTATAAATACAGAGACAACGCTGTACTAGCTACTCAGACTTCGTCCTTAACCAGTTTTCCCCCATACAACTCCGTTGGGCACTCTGAGCTCTCCGTGGTAGGACTCACCCACATGTCTCCCTTCGATACCTCCGTCAACGTCGTTGACTCCGACGAGAGAAGGCTCCCCGACGCCACACCTGGGACTAGGTCCGACGGCGAGCCTTGTACCTTGGGATTAGGTTCCTACGGTATCTCGGTCTCTGACCAGATGGATGTGCGACCATCGAGGGACCCTACGACTGGTACAGCACGACCAGTCGAGCACAATACGAGGATGTACGTGGTACGCTCGCAGGAAAGCTATGGGTTGACTACAGGGGTAGTCTCTCATGAGCGAGTCCATGTCACGGCGGGACCAGGTCGTAACAATAGGACGAAGTCTCCATACTGCCCACGTACCACTACATCGGAACCTCCCCCCTCCCCCGGCGTTGGGGTAACGCCTCCAATCACCACAACCTCCGACACTATCCCCCCCCTTGTACGAGCTCGCAGAACCGAACATCGAGTACTCTCCCTCCTTAGGGAGTTGACCATCCACATCGCGGAATTCAAACCAACAGTACGATCAGGTCCTACTCAATACCGGAGCCTTCTGGGCAGAGCTGCATGGGTCATAGACGTGGTCTATAGGTTGCTGGGACTAGAGGAAGACTGGGTTCTTCTTCGGTCTCTGGTAAACGGACATATCCCCATCATGGCACGATGTATGGAAGTTCTGTGGAGAACCCCCCAACATCTATCTCAACACACGAAAGAAGGATTATGCCTTCTTCAGGCAAGATATCTACGGGGGCCACTACGACGTATACGAACCCCGACATTCTATACCGAGCCACGCCTAGATCCCACGGTGTTCTATCACCCCCCTTCCCTCACCCTAGATCCCTGGGTCGTACACCTACACAGTGCAAAACAAACTTGCAACACCCCGCACCACCTACATCTCCTATACGGAGCGGAAGCTGAGAAACCCACAAACCCCGATCAACCCTTGGGTCGAGGACTCATTCTCTTTCGACACTCCGTACTCTATTCCGACAACGGAAAGCCTTTCCGTACGAACCAGGAATAAAATACCCAGACGACACAGTGGATCTCCTCGTGGAGGAGAGTCCTGACGTGAAATGGAAACTAGCAAAGAAAAACAGTCGAGGACTGTCGTGATAAAAATCCAGATCCACCGGTCGAAAGAACGACCCCCTTCGCCGATGAGCAAACCCCGCACCGTGAAACGCTGCGTCACCTTCCGACAAAGGACAAGCGTCTATCACCCATCAGCATGCCCGCAGGAACACCGCCGAAACAAGCACTCGCATCATCCGGACGCCTGATCCTAAAGGATAAGTCAGACGACAGAATATCTCCGGGAACGATCGACCATCACGCAAATCAGGAACATCATCCGTCACCACTAGTACGTGTTTGTTAAAACACACGCGACGCGTCGATCATAGCAAAACGACGCGGCCAAAAATCAGAGTTCGAAGTAAAAGCGGATTCCAAGGGTAGGGAGCGTTTTCAGAGGCCTCTGCACCTCTCACACTCTCCCTCATACTGTCTGAGCTCACTCAGTACAGTCTGGCAGTGAGCAGCAGTGTTTTCATTGTGGTATCTCAACTTTCTCCAAATGAGCTCAAAATCATTTGGCAGTAAATCGCAAATCACACAACATCGGTCATAGCTACCATGTTGCTGTTTGCACTCTCATGTCTCTCATGATGTCCCCAACTCATCCTATGAGTCTGGTCATGTCACACCATCATGTCCTTGTGTGGTATCAACTTTTCTCCAAATGAGCTCAAATGCATTTGCGAGTAATTTCCATTTTTGGAGATGTAGCCTCATGCTACTGACTACCTTTCTTGACCCACTAGCCTCAAGGCTATCTCCCCTACTTAGGGATGCTATCTCCGATCACAGGAGCTGTCAATCATGACAGCATCTGTCAATCATTTCCAGAAGATCACTTCTGATGCCATGTGTTCAGTTACCCATATCTCAGCCATGTGACATGGAATAACTTCGCACTTTCCCAGGATCAATCTGTCATCATCTGGCCTAGGCCCAGTGCTGTCTGTCAGCTGATGCTGGGTCTAGGGCGCCCCAGAGTTGCGAGTTTGATCCCCACTGTGTTGCAGCTTGCTTCCTGCCTTCATCTTCGCATTTTGGCTCTGCAAGGTTTGCACACAGTGTCCCTCCAGTTCTGCTCACAGGAACTGATGCTCCTTTCACCAGTGTACGCTTTTGACAGTCTCTAGCCCTCCCTGCTGTCTGCTACAGCTAGATCTAACTCGATCTTTCACTGCTGTCCATTGTCACTGGTATGCTTATCCAACTTGATTTCGAGTTGATGCCTTATCTTGTGCACAGTGTCCAATCCCTGCCTGCTCCCACGCTTCCTGATAGCGTCGCACTTGGGATTCTGTGCACAGGTGTGTCCCCAGTCCACTCTCCATAGGCTACAAGCTCAATTTCGCTTCTGTGCTCAGTTTAGCTTGCTCTGCCTTTGTTTCTGCTTCATCACCCTTGCTCCTACCTCGCACATCGCTCTGCTCATCCATCTCTATGCCCCCCATCGCTGTCTCTGAGTCCTCCCACGATGATCTTGACGTCATTGCCTCTCCTCAGGCCTCCCCTGATCCTGAGGCCTCTCCTGCGCCCCATACCATCATTCCTGACTCTGAGATCGACCGCTCTCGCATCAAGAAGCTCAGTGAGAAGCTGCAGCTCCTTGTTACTCAGTTCTCTGATGGCACCATCGCTAACCACGCTGAGTTCATGCATCAAGCACGGCTCACTGGTGCCAGCGCTCACGAGATGGCCGACTACATTGACCAAGTCACCCAGGTCATCGCTGCTCGACGCGCTGCCCGCGTCAACTCTGCACCTGCTGAGCCCACTGCCGACCCAGCCACTGTTGCTGCTCGTCAGGTTCAGGAGGAGCAGCAGCGCCAGCACAAGCAGGCTGTCGAGGACGCCGCTTGGGCCGCTCTTGCTGCCAACTTGGATGCCCTCGATGCTGAGGGCAACAGAGCAGCACCCGTTGTTCCTAGTCCAAACACCGGTCCTCTCTCTGCTGCCTTGTTTGCCAAGCTCCTTAATCCCACCTCCACTTCGGAGTCAGGGATTCCTTCCTCCATTCTTGCTGCAGCTCCTCATCTTGCGCAGCTCTCCTCCTTGTCTGATCTCTCTCCACATCTACAAGAGACAGACCGCCTCCGCAGACTCTTTAGAGCGGACAAGGATGCAGATGCTGTTGCAGACCTTCTCCGTTCTCTCTCTCATCCTGATCCATTTGCCCATTCCTTGTGGCGTCTCATTGTCCAAGATCTTTATGTTGACTTTGAGAAACTCCTTGCTTCCTTTGGGTCTCACCCATCTCATCATGATGATGAACCCAAGGACTTTGGAGGTGGTTATGCTCTTGTGCGCAAGGACCACGTCTCTGCACGTCGGTCTCTTTCCACAGAGTCAGACTGGACCCGCTGCTTTGATGCATGGTCTCGAGGGGTTCTCCTTGTCTACCCTCACCGGAACAAGGAGTTGGAGAAGTACAGAGCCATTGTGGTGGAGATGTTCCGTGCTTCTGAACCAGATCTTTCATTTCCTATCCGCTTTGATTGTCAGACTCGTGAACGTTATGCCAAGTCTCCTTTTGAGCTGCATGACCGGTCTCAACTTCATTTCCCTATGCTTTCTGAAATGCTTCGCTCTCGAGGCAGCCCATCTGCGCTTAAGCGTCCTGCAGCTACTTCAGCTCAGGAGCCGTCTCCAAAGCGTCAGAGGGTTATTTGTCAGAACTGGAATCTGGGGAATTGTCCCAAGACTCCTTGTGCTTTCAAGAGGATTCATGGCACCTGTTCTGAGTGCGGCGGCAAGCATCCCGCTCGTGACAAAGAACAGTGCCTTGTCCTCCTCAATGCCCGACGAGCAGTTGCTCATAGCAAGTTGGGTGCTGGAAGCGCAGGCTCAGCCTAGAAGCTTATCTGGCTCAAAGCGGAAGGCAGAAGATGAGCAGTCTGCACCGCGTTTCAAAAGAGGCTATGTTTTTACTTCCAATGTATCATCAGAATCCAAAGCTCCTCCGAGCATTTCTTCCACTTATACTGCTCCTCCTCTACCTAGACCACCTCAGCAGATCTTAGATGATCCACAGATTCAAGCCTCGCTTGCAGCTGTTGCGGATTACATCCGTGTTGATACTCCTTTCAATGTTGACCGCATTGAGCACTTGTTGACCAAACATCCCAACCGTCCATTTGTTGATTCTGTCATTTGCTCTCTTCGTGAAGGCTTCTGGCCTTTCCATGATGGAGAATGGGAAGCTCATCTCAAAGAGCGCTATGATAACTATGCCACAGAGGCTCAAGATCTTGCAGAACTTCGAGTTTATAGAGATCAAGAGATTGCAGCTGGTCGCTGGTCTCCAGCTCTTCCAGAGAACTTTGTACTTCTTCCTGGCATGCGCATTTCTCCCATGTTTGTTGTCTGGCAGAAAGGCAAACCTCGTGTTGTCATGGATCATACTGGCAATGGTCTCAATGATGGCATATCCAGAGAAGATGCCAAAGTGCGCTATGATGATATGCATTCATTTGGTCAACTTCTCAATGATGTGCTCAAAGCACATCCAAATGAGGAACTGTTGCTCTTCAAGAGTGATGTATCCAAAGCATTCCTCAACCTTCCTGCCCATCCCATTTGGCAACTTCATCAAGTGGTCACTGTGGATGGAAGATACCACATTGTGCGCCGTCTCATTCTGGGCACTCGTGCTTCTCCTCGCTGTTGGTGTTCATTCTCTGGACTTCTCAACTGGATAGCTTGGGAACTTGGAGTCATTGGTCTTCATGACTATATGGATGACTTCTTTGGCTGGGATTTCAAGCGCAATCTTGTTATGTTTCATGGCAAACTGCGTCCCCACCGTCAAGTTCAACTTCTTGTCTTTTGGGATCTCATTGGTTGTCCATATGATGACAAGAAGCAGGAGCATGGAGTCACGCTCAAAATCATTGGCTTCTGGGTTGATATCCATTCTGGTTCTATCTCCCTCTCTCCAGATTCTCTTGACTCTATGATTACTTCAATCAATGAGTTCTTGGGACAACCCAAGCCCCCTCTTCAGCAATGGCAGCAACTTGCTGGTTATCTGAATTGGACTCTCAATGTCTTGCCCTGGGCACGCCCAGCTCTCACAGAGCTCTATCGCAAGATGAGCGGCAAGACCATCCGCTTCAAAGGCATTCCACTCAATGCTGAGGTTAAGCAGGACCTCAGTTGGTTTGTCAAAGTTGCGAAGGATTGCATTGGCATTCGCTTTGTTGATGCTCAATCTTGGAGTGATGATGAGGCAGATTTCATTGGCTGGACAGATGCTAGCAATTCTGGTCTTGCATTTGTATATGCAGGCAATGGCTTTGCTTATCAGCTTAAGACTATCACGGGAGTGGACACATTCTTCCGTGAACTTCTTGCCATTCTCTGTCTCATCCACCATGTTGCATCATTCAAGATTCCTCCTCGTCGCATTCTGATCCATTCAGACAGCATGGATTCAGTTGCAGTTTTCAACTCCTTGTCTGCATCTCAATCATCACACAATGCCATTCTGTTGGCAATTGCTGATATTGTGCTGCGCACAGGCATTGATGTGCGAGTTAGACACATCCCTGGAGTTGACAACATCATGGCAGACTTGTTGTCTCGCCTTCTGTTTGATGATTTTTCCAAACAGTTTCCCTCCTACCGCGTCTGCACATTCCAGCCCCCAAGAGAGCTGGTTCCGGCGCGATGGAGAGAGTGCTTTTAGAGGCCTTGGGCGAGAGGAGAAAGACTGATCCCTCTCGCCCACCTATGGACTTGAAGAAACTAGATGACTTAGTCTTGTATCTACAAGTCCATGCAATTGAGAAGTCCACTCGTAAAAACTATGCTACTGGTGCCAGAGATTATGCTAGATTCTGTCACAACCACAGCCTTCCTCTGGATCCCACTCCAGAAACTCTATCTCGCTATATTGCTTATACTTCTCAATTCATTGCCTCTGGCTCCAAATATCTTTCTGGAGCACGTCACTTTCTCAAGGAGTTCTATCCCTCATTCACTGAAGCTCGAGCTTCTGCTCTAGTGCAAGCTACTATCAGAGGAGCCAAAAAGATCAGAGCCGATCCTGTGAAGCGCAAACCACCTCTGCGCACTTCTCATCTGCAACTCTTTGTTGATACTGCAAATGCAACTCTGAGCTATGATGATCTTCTCTTTGCCACTCTTATGGCTTGTGCATTCTATGGCTGTCATCGCATGGGAGAGCTGTTACAGCCTAATTCCAAAGCACTCAAAGATTGGCGTAAGATCATCAAGAGAGCTTCTCTGCATTTTGAGCCTGGCTATGCAGGTTACAAGCTGCCTTATCACAAGGGTGATCAGTTCTATCAAGGAACAGACATGCTCTTCACTCCTCAGAAGATTGCAAACCCGGTTGAGCTTCTCAAGCAATATACCAAACTCCGAGACAAGCTCCATGGAGCTCGGTCTGCTCTTTTCATTTGTGAGAATGGGACTATTCCCACTCGCAGTTGGTTTGAAAGAAAGTTCTTTGCTCTGGTGGGAAGAGAGTTTGGAGGTCACTCTGCCCGTTCTGGTGGTGCCACCTACTATGCTGGCCTAGGTCTCTCCGATGCTATCATTCAGGCTTTGGGTCGTTGGTCTTCAGAGGCCTTCAAGATCTATATCCGTGATAATCCAGCAGTACGTGCTGCACAACAGCTTGCAGCACAGAAGCAAGCCTCCACTTCCAATTCCTAACACAAATCTCTACTCTCATCTCGCGTCTCGTTCACATCTTTCTCACCACCACCATCCCCCACACACAACATTCATAGCTCTCATAGCCAGTCACGATCCGCGTAATTTATAGGCCCTTGGGCCCGTTTTAGCCTAACTTCATCTGTGTGAACCTTGAAGCATTGGTCGAAGTAAAAGCGGATTCCAAGGGTAGGGAGCGTTTTCAGAGGCCTCTGCACCTCTCACACTCTCCCTCATACTGTCTGAGCTCACTCAGTACAGTCTGGCAGTGAGCAGCAGTGTTTTCATTGTGGTATCTCAACTTTCTCCAAATGAGCTCAAAATCATTTGGCAGTAAATCGCAAATCACACAACATCGGTCATAGCTACCATGTTGCTGTTTGCACTCTCATGTCTCTCATGATGTCCCCAACTCATCCTATGAGTCTGGTCATGTCACACCATCATGTCCTTGTGTGGTATCAACTTTTCTCCAAATGAGCTCAAATGCATTTGCGAGTAATTTCCATTTTTGGAGATGTAGCCTCATGCTACTGACTACCTTTCTTGACCCACTAGCCTCAAGGCTATCTCCCCTACTTAGGGATGCTATCTCCGATCACAGGAGCTGTCAATCATGACAGCATCTGTCAATCATTTCCAGAAGATCACTTCTGATGCCATGTGTTCAGTTACCCATATCTCAGCCATGTGACATGGAATAACTTCGCACTTTCCCAGGATCAATCTGTCATCATCTGGCCTAGGCCCAGTGCTGTCTGTCAGCTGATGCTGGGTCTAGGGCGCCCCAGAGTTGCGAGTTTGATCCCCACTGTGTTGCAGCTTGCTTCCTGCCTTCATCTTCGCATTTTGGCTCTGCAAGGTTTGCACACAGTGTCCCTCCAGTTCTGCTCACAGGAACTGATGCTCCTTTCACCAGTGTACGCTTTTGACAGTCTCTAGCCCTCCCTGCTGTCTGCTACAGCTAGATCTAACTCGATCTTTCACTGCTGTCCATTGTCACTGGTATGCTTATCCAGCTTGATTTCGAGTTGATGCCTTATCTTGTGCACAGTGTCCAATCCCTGCCTGCTCCCACGCTTCCTGATAGCGTCGCACTTGGGATTCTGTGCACAGGTGTGTCCCCAGTCCACTCTCCATAGGCTACAAGCTCAATTTCGCTTCTGTGCTCAGTTTAGCTTGCTCTGCCTTTGTTTCTGCTTCCCCACCCTCCACTCCCTGTAACTGTATCTAGTTTCTTGTATGTACCTGTATTAGTTCGATGTAGTACATAGCCAGTCACGATCCGCGTAATTTATAGGCCCTTGGGCCCGTTTTAGCCTAACTTCATCTGTGTGAACCTTGAAGCATTGGTGGGGTATCACAAAACAAAAGTGGTATACATCCCCACACGAACTACGGGAAATAAAAAAATCCAAGAAAGGATCCGGCAACACCCTATCGAATGAAGTCCATCACCTCGAGCCACCACTCCTCGGTCACCTCCTCCCACTCGCTCGCCATCCCCGCCTCGGACAGACCTTCCGTCTTCGCCCTCTCCTCCCACTGATCCCTTTCCTCCCCATCTGTCGACGCCCAGAACGCCGTCACGATGTCCCTACGGGACAAGTACCGCCAGAAATGTTGAAGTGGGAGGTGGAAATCGACATTCCCTCGAATGATGACAGCAGGAGGGAGTTCCTCGGCCACTGATTCCATTGCGTCAGGCGAACGTGAAAAGAAATAAAAGGGATGGGCGCACCAGGAGGCAACAGGAGTGCCCAGGCACATACGGCCAACGCGCAGGAAGTTTCACTGCCCTGGGACGGAACGAGCGAAAGACGTCGCCACGCCGGCGGAGGAAGGAACTCGACGTCCTTCACAAGAACGAGTGCGGCGCGCAGAAGAGTAAACTAAAAAGGAAAACGCACCCACGACCCCAGACGTCCAGTCAAACAATCCCGGCGCGGAATAAATCAACAAACTTACCAAGGCCAGCCACTCCGACGACGACAAGGACTCTAGTCCGAACGAATTATTATTCGTCAATCCATCGTCAACGGCGACGATACATCGTATCCACTCCTCCAGAACGAGGCCCGGGATTCGCGCAGGGCGCGCGTTGATGCGAAAGCCGCGATGATTGACAACCAGGACGGCGTCAGACGGCGCGGCTGTCGAACGACGCGTGATCAGAGCAAGCAGGGAGGTGGGCATCGTTGCGGGGCGTAGGAGAGTGGTTCTGGGGACCTTCTCCAGGGTGGCGCCATTATAACTGCGCGCGCAAGCGCTCGTTCCCGCACCCAATCTCTGGGACTTCTGGGATATCAGCAATAGGCTTTCAAGAAGCGCACCTGGGTCCAGAGAATAGACTCACTTGAATGATTCTGCAGATCATTCCGCGAGACCCTGGGATCTGTACCTCAGATGGATATCTGAGGGTACAGATATGGGGTCTTGAGCACTCAGATGGGGGTTTTGACTCGCAGGGAGTCCTGATTGCCCGGAGAGGATACAACTACGGTACCGAGCGCGTGGCGCGGGTACTGTTCTGAGCTCGGGGAGCTCGAACGACGAAATCATGACCGATGCCGGCGGCAATGAAAAAATCGATTTCTGTACGATCAAAGGCGCATTCTCGAGGCCAATGCTTCAAGGTTCACACAGATGAAGTTAGGCTAAAACGGGCCCAAGGGCCTATAAATTACGCGGATCGTGACTGGCTATGTACTACATCGAACTAATACAAGTACATACAAGAAACTAGATACAGTTACAGGGAGTGGAGGGTGGGGAAGCAGAAACAAAGGCAGAGCAAGCTAAACTGTGCACAGAAGCGAAATTGAGCTTGTAGCCTATGAAGAGTGGACTGGGGACACACCTGTGCACAGAATCCCAAGTGCGACGCTATCAGGAAGCGTGGGAGCAGGCAGGGATTGGACACTGTGCACAAGATAAGGCATCAACTCGAAATCAAGTTGGATAAGCATACCAGTGACAATGGACAGCAGTGAAAGATCGAGTTAGATCTAGCTGTAGCAGACAGCAGGGAGGGCTAGAGACTGTCCAAAGCGTACACTGGTGAAAGGAGCATCAGTTCCTGTGAGCAGAACTGGAGGGACACTGTGTGCAAACCTTGCAGAGCCAAAATGCGAAGATGAAGGCAGGAAGCAAGCTGCAACACAGTGGGGATCAAACTCGCAACTCTGGGGCGCCCTAGACCCAGCATCAGCTGACAGACAGCACTGGCCTAGGCCAGATGATGACAGATTGATCCTGGGAAAGTGCGAAGTTATTCCATGTCACATGGCTGAGATATGGGTAACTGAACACATGGCATCAGAAGTGATCTTCTGGAAATGATTGACAGATGCTGTCATGATTGACAGCTCCTGTGATCGGAGATAGCATCCCTAAGTAGGGGAGATAGCCTTGAGGCTAGTGGGTCAAGAAAGGAAGTCAGTAGCATGAGGCTACATCTCCAAAAATGGAAATTACTCGCAAATGCATTTGAGCTCATTTGGAGAAAAGTTGATACCACACAAGGACATGATGGTGTGACATGACCAGACTCATAGGATGAGTTGAGGACATCATGAGAGACATGAGAGTGCAAACAGCAACATGGTAGCTATGACCGATGTTGTGTGATTTGCGATTTACTGCCAAATGATTTTGAGCTCATTTGGAGAAAGTTGAGATACCACAATGAAAACACTGCTGCTCACTGCCAGACTGTACTGAGTGAGCTCAGACAGTATGAGGGAGAGTGTGAGAGGTGCAGAGGCCTCTGAAAACGCTCCCTACCCTTGGAATCCGCTTTTACTTCGACCAATGCTTCAAGGTTCACACAGATGAAGTTAGGCTAAAACGGGCCCAAGGGCCTATAAATTACGCGGATCGTGACTGGCTATGAGAGCTATGAATGTTGTGTGTGGGGGATGGTGGTGGTGAGAAAGATGTGAACGAGACGCGAGATGAGAGTAGAGATTTGTGTTAGGAATTGGAAGTGGAGGCTTGCTTCTGTGCTGCAAGCTGTTGTGCAGCACGTACTGCTGGATTATCACGGATATAGATCTTGAAGGCCTCTGAAGACCAACGACCCAAAGCCTGAATGATAGCATCGGAGAGACCTAGGCCAGCATAGTAGGTGGCACCACCAGAACGGGCAGAGTGACCTCCAAACTCTCTTCCCACCAGAGCAAAGAACTTTCTTTCAAACCAACTGCGAGTGGGAATAGTCCCATTCTCACAAATGAAAAGAGCAGACCGAGCTCCATGGAGCTTGTCTCGGAGTTTGGTATATTGCTTGAGAAGCTCAACCGGGTTTGCAATCTTCTGAGGAGTGAAGAGCATGTCTGTTCCTTGATAGAACTGATCACCCTTGTGATAAGGCAGCTTGTAACCTGCATAGCCAGGCTCAAAATGCAGAGAAGCTCTCTTGATGATCTTACGCCAATCTTTGAGTGCTTTGGAATTAGGCTGTAACAGCTCTCCCATGCGATGACAGCCATAGAATGCACAAGCCATAAGAGTGGCAAAGAGAAGATCATCATAGCTCAGAGTTGCATTTGCAGTATCAACAAAGAGTTGCAGATGAGAAGTGCGCAGAGGTGGTTTGCGCTTCACAGGATCGGCTCTGATCTTTTTGGCTCCTCTGATAGTAGCTTGCACTAGAGCAGAAGCTCGAGCTTCAGTGAATGAGGGATAGAACTCCTTGAGAAAGTGACGTGCTCCAGAAAGATATTTGGAGCCAGAGGCAATGAATTGAGAAGTATAAGCAATATAGCGAGATAGAGTTTCTGGAGTGGGATCCAGAGGAAGGCTGTGGTTGTGACAGAATCTAGCATAATCTCTGGCACCAGTAGCATAGTTCTTACGAGTGGACTTCTCAATTGCATGGACTTGTAGATACAAGACTAAGTCATCTAGTTTCTTCAAGTCCATAGGTGGGCGAGAGGGATCAGTCTTTCTCCTCTCGCCCAAGGCCTCTAAAAGCACTCTCTCCATCGCGCCGGAACCAGCTCTCTTGGGGGCTGGAATGTGCAGACGCGGTAGGAGGGAAACTGTTTGGAAAAATCATCAAACAGAAGGCGAGACAACAAGTCTGCCATGATGTTGTCAACTCCAGGGATGTGTCTAACTCGCACATCAATGCCTGTGCGCAGCACAATATCAGCAATTGCCAACAGAATGGCATTGTGTGATGATTGAGATGCAGACAAGAAGTTGAAAACTGCAACTGAATCCATGCTGTCTGAATGGATCAGAATGCGACGAGGAGGAATCTTGAATGAGGCAACATGGTGGATGAGACAGAAAATGGCAAGAAGTTCACGGAAGAATGTGTCCACTCCCGTGATAGTCTTAAGCTGATAAGCAAAGCCATTGCCTGCATATACAAATGCAAGACCAGAATTGCTAGCATCTGTCCACCCAATGAAATCTGCCTCATCATCACTCCAAGATTGAGCATCAACAAAGCGAATGCCAATGCAATCCTTTGCAACTTTGACAAACCAACTGAGGTCCTGCTTAACCTCAGCATTGAGTGGAATGCCTTTGAAGCGGATGGTCTTGCCGCTCATCTTGCGATAGAGCTCTGTGAGAGCTGGGCGTGCCCAGGGCAAGACATTGAGAGTCCAATTCAGATAACCAGCAAGTTGCTGCCATTGCTGAAGAGGGGGCTTGGGTTGTCCCAAGAACTCATTGATTGAAGTAATCATAGAGTCAAGAGAATCTGGAGAGAGGGAGATAGAACCAGAATGGATATCAACCCAGAAGCCAATGATTTTGAGCGTGACTCCATGCTCCTGCTTCTTGTCATCATATGGACAACCAATGAGATCCCAAAAGACAAGAAGTTGAACTTGACGGTGGGGACGCAGTTTGCCATGAAACATAACAAGATTGCGCTTGAAATCCCAGCCAAAGAAGTCATCCATATAGTCATGAAGACCAATGACTCCAAGTTCCCAGGCTATCCAGTTGAGAAGTCCAGAGAATGAACACCAACAGCGAGGAGAAGCACGAGTGCCCAGAATGAGACGGCGCACAATGTGGTATCTGCCATCCACAGTGACCACTTGATGAAGTTGCCAAATGGGATGGGCAGGAAGGTTGAGGAATGCTTTGGATACATCACTCTTGAAGAGCAACAGTTCCTCATTTGGATGTGCTTTGAGCACATCATTGAGAAGTTGACCAAATGAATGCACATCATCATAGCGCACTTTGGCATCTTCTCTGGATATGCCATCATTGAGACCATTGCCAGTATGATCCATGACAACACGAGGTTTGCCTTTCTGCCAACAAACATGGGAGAAATGCGCATGCCAGGAAGAAGTACAAAGTTCTCTGGAAGAGCTGGAGACCAGCGACCAGCTGCAATCTCTTGATCTCTATAAACTCGAAGTTCTGCAAGATCTTGAGCCTCTGTGGCATAGTTATCATAGCGCTCTTTGAGATGAGCTTCCCATTCTCCATCATGGAAAGGCCAGAAACCTTGACGGAGAGAGCAAATGACAGAATCAACAAATGGACGGTTGGGATGTTTGGTCAACAAGTGCTCAATGCGGTCAACATTGAAAGGAGTATCAACACGGATGTAATCCGCAACAGCTGCAAGCGAGGCTTGGATCTGTGGATCATCTAAGATCTGCTGAGGTGGTCTAGGTAGAGGAGGAGCAGTATAAGTGGAAGAAATGCTCGGAGGAGCTTTGGATTCTGATGATACATTGGAAGTAAAAACATAGCCTCTTTTGAAACGCGGTGCAGACTGCTCATCTTCTGCCTTCCGCTTTGAGCCAGATAAGCTTCTAGGCTGAGCCTGCGCTTCCAGCACCCGACTTGCTATGAGCAACTGCTCGTCGGGCATTGAGGAGGACAAGACACTGTTCTTTGTCACGAGCGGGATGCTTGCCGCCGCACTCAGAACAGGTGCCATGAATCCTCTTGAAAGCACAAGGAGTCTTGGGACAATTCCCCAGATTCCAGTTCTGACAAATAACCCTCTGACGCTTTGGAGACGGCTCCTGAGCTGAAGTAGCTGCAGGACGCTTAAGCGCAGATGGGCTGCCTCGAGAGCGAAGCATTTCAGAGAGCATAGGGAAATGAAGTTGAGACCGGTCATGCAGCTCAAAAGGAGACTTGGCATAACGTTCACGAGTCTGACAATCAAAGCGGATAGGAAATGAAAGATCTGGTTCAGAAGCACGGAACATCTCCACCACAATGGCTCTGTACTTCTCCAACTCCTTGTTCCGGTGAGGGTAGACAAGGAGAACCCCTCGAGACCATGCATCAAAGCAGCGGGTCCAGTCTGACTCTGTGGAAAGAGACCGACGTGCAGAGACGTGGTCCTTGCACACAAGAGCATAACCACCTCCAAAGTCCTTGGGTTCATCATCATGATGAGATGGGTGAGACCCAAAGGAAGCAAGGAGTTTCTCAAAGTCAACATAAAGATCTTGGACAATGAGACGCCACAAGGAATGGGCAAATGGATCAGGATGAGAGAGAGAACGGAGAAGGTCTGCAACAGCATCTGCATCCTTGTCCGCTCTAAAGAGTCTGCGGAGGCGGTCTGTCTCTTGTAGATGTGGAGAGAGATCAGACAAGGAGGAGAGCTGCGCAAGATGAGGAGCTGCAGCAAGAATGGAGGAAGGAATCCCTGACTCCGAAGTGGAGGTGGGATTAAGGAGCTTGGCAAACAAGGCAGCAGAGAGAGGACCGGTGTTTGGACTAGGAACAACGGGTGCTGCTCTGTTGCCCTCAGCATCGAGGGCATCCAAGTTGGCAGCAAGAGCGGCCCAAGCGGCGTCCTCGACAGCCTGCTTGTGCTGGCGCTGCTGCTCCTCCTGAACCTGACGAGCAGCAACAGTGGCTGGGTCGGCAGTGGGCTCAGCAGGTGCAGAGTCGACCCGGGCAGCGCGTCGAGCAGCGATGACCTGGGTGACTTGGTCAATGTAGTCGGCCATCTCGTGAGCGCTGGCACCAGTGAGCCGTGCTTGACGCATGAACTCAGCGTGGTTAGGGATGGTGCCATCAGAGAACTGAGTGACAAGGAGCTGCAGCTTCTCACTGAGCTTCTTGATGCGAGAGCGGTCGATCTCAGAGTCAGGAATGATGGTATGGGGCGCAGGAGAGGCCTCAGGATCAGGGGAGGCCTGAGGAGAGGCAATGACGTCGAGATCATCGTGGGAGGACTCAGAGACAGCGATGAGGGGCATAGAGATGGATGAGCAGAGCGATGTGCGAGGTAGGAGCAAGGGTGATGAAGCAGAAACAAAGGCAGAGCAAGCTAAACTGAGCACAGAAGCGAAATTGAGCTTGTAGCCTATGGAGAGTGGACTGGGGACACACCTGTGCACAGAATCCCAAGTGCAACGCTATCAGGAAGCGTGGGAGCAGGCAGGGATTGGACACTGTGCACAAGATAAGGCATCAACTCGAAATCAAGTTGGATAAGCATACCAGTGACAATGGACAGCAGTGAAAGATCGAGTTAGATCTAGCTGTAGCAGACAGCAGGGAGGGCTAGAGACTGTCCAAAGCGTACACTGGTGAAAGGAGCATCAGTTCCTGTGAGCAGAACTGGAGGGACACTGTGTGCAAACCTTGCAGAGCCAAAATGCGAAGATGAAGGCAGGAAGCAAGCTGCAACACAGTGGGGATCAAACTCGCAACTCTGGGGCGCCCTAGACCCAGCATCAGCTGACAGACAGCACTGGGCCTAGGCCAGATGATGACAGATTGATCCTGGGAAAGTGCGAAGTTATTCCATGTCACATGGCTGAGATATGGGTAACTGAACACATGGCATCAGAAGTGATCTTCTGGAAATGATTGACAGATGCTGTCATGATTGACAGCTCCTGTGATCGGAGATAGCATCCCTAAGTAGGGGAGATAGCCTTGAGGCTAGTGGGTCAAGAAAGGAAGTCAGTAGCATGAGGCTACATCTCCAAAAATGGAAATTACTCGCAAATGCATTTGAGCTCATTTGGAGAAAAGTTGATACCACACAAGGACATGATGGTGTGACATGACCAGACTCATAGGATGAGTTGAGGACATCATGAGAGACATGAGAGTGCAAACAGCAACATGGTAGCTATGACCGATGTTGTGTGATTTGCGATTTACTGCCAAATGATTTTGAGCTCATTTGGAGAAAGTTGAGATACCACAATGAAAACACTGCTGCTCACTGCCAGACTGTACTGAGTGAGCTCAGACAGTATGAGGGAGAGTGTGAGAGGTGCAGAGGCCTCTGAAAACGCTCCCTACCCTTGGAATCCGCTTTTACTTCGAACATCTCAGGACGAGTATCGAAAATATACGCCACACAAAATCGATCACGTGACCCGGACAACAAAAACATCGTCTTTACGATACAAACACTTCTGTCTACTCAGAATTTCCTCCGAACGCGTCTTCATCGAGGAAAACGCGTCTCGGCCCTCCCGTAGCAGGTTCCGAGCCATCACGCCCTCCGCCGCGACTACACTTTTGCTCTAACAAGGCTCGGGGAGCCTTGTAGAAAGCATCGACGCGACCGTAGGAGCCCATAAAGAAGATCACTCTTTCGTTTCTCGGGACGAGAAACTTAAAAAGGGGATATTGTCATGATGTGGCCTCACCGTAGATCAAGACCCTCCACTTTGGTCACACTTTGGCGTCCTGACACTACGGCTACACGAACCAGCGCCACACCGGAAGATGCCGAGAGATATGTCAAGGGGTTGAGAGTTCGATCCCTTATGGCGACAGAACCGGGATCCTGAAGTTCCGCCCTTGTCGGGCTTCCCGCCCTCCCGGATACACTTTGGAGCGAGCACACATGGTGTAAGACACCCCGGGAATATACTTAGGCCGCGTGAGTCAGGCGGGAGTCGGTACCCGACCAAACCCGCCTTCCCGACCAATGGGCGGTCATCGATCTGTCGGGCGGTCATCGGGATGACGGGATCTCCGTCATCCGCAGCGTCGGACCACTCCCGACGCATCGGGAGTATGTGGTAGAAGCTTCGAGAAGAGGAACAATGAGCAAGCATGGGATTAGTATAAATACAGAGACAACGCTGTACTAGCTACTCAGACTTCGTCCTTAACCAGTTTTCCCCCATACAACTCCGTTGGGCACTCTGAGCTCTCCGTGGTAGGACTCACCCACATGTCTCCCTTCGATACCTCCGTCAACGTCGTTGACTCCGACGAGAGAAGGCTCCCCGACGCCACACCTGGGACTAGGTCCGACGGCGAGCCTTGTACCTTGGGATTAGGTTCCTACGGTATCTCGGTCTCTGACCAGATGGATGTGCGACCATCGAGGGACCCTACGACTGGTACAGCACGACCAGTCGAGCACAATACGAGGATGTACGTGGTACGCTCGCAGGAAAGCTATGGGTTGACTACAGGGGTAGTCTCTCATGAGCGAGTCCATGTCACGGCGGGACCAGGTCGTAACAAAGATCTGGAATCTGGACCTGAGGAATCAAATTTGCCAACCTCATGAATCCAAGCCCCGGAGGCACCGGCCGCGACGGGACCCAGAGTAGGATTCGTAACTTTGTCGAGAGAAGTCAGTAGCATGAGGCTACATCTCCAAAAATCCAAATTACTCGCAAATGTGTTTGAGCTCATTTGGAGAAAAGTTGATACCACACATGGGCATGATGGTGTGATATGTCCAAACTCATAGGATGGGTCCGGGACATCATGAGGGACATGAGAGCGCAATCAGCAACATGGTAGCTATGACCAATGTCTTGTGATTTGCAATTTACTGCCAAATGATTTTGAGCTCATTTGGAGAAAGTTGAGATACCACAATGAGAACACTGCTGCTCATTGCCAGACTGTACTGAGTGAGCTCAGACAGTATGAGAGAGTGTGTGAGACGTGCAGAGGCCTCTGAAAATGCTCCCTACCCTTAGAATCCGCTTTTACTTTGAGGATCCCCGTCAAGCAGTAGTCCGGCTATCCCTCGGTTGTAGTAAGAGTTGCAGGGGGCCCGGTCTTGAGGATTGTTGGTGGTCCGGAACCAGGGCTGCCTGCGTTCAGCAGGTTGGTTCCTTGAGTCGAGCCTTGAATCCGGGGGTCCGCAGAAAAGAGCAAACCTGGAGGAAAGAGATAAGTGATGAGCTCGGAGGTCGGTAAGGACAAGACAAGTTGGAGAATGTAAGTCTTGGCCAACGAGCGGAGTTCTGCAAGTTAAGTTCAGACAAGAAGAAGAGATGAAGACTAGACTGAAGCGTCTAAGTTGATATTTGAACTGAGGAAACATAGGTAAAGTACAAGCGCTTTAATACTGGACTGAGTAGGTAAATGCATAAGAAGATAAGTAAGATCACAAGCGGAGGTTCACATGTATTAGACAAAGGGCAGCATGGTCTGGGTCAAGGGTATAGCAAGTCTGGCAGTAGAGAAGCTAAGGAAAGGATTGTTACGACCTGATCCCGCCGTAGCACGGACTCGCTCACGGTGGTGCGTCTCTACACTTCAACCGTGGCTTTCCTGCGGGCACAACACGCACATCTTGGGAACGTATCCGTCCGGCTGCTTGGAGGGAGCTGTGGAGGTCCTTGACGGTTGCTCTTCCGTATTGCCGGGAGAATAAACACCTTGGAGAACCCGTCTCCTGGCGTTGCGCTGCATATCAGACCCGGTTCAAGGTGTGGCGCACTTGTATCCTCTCTTTGAGGAGTGGGGGACAATATTGGAGTTGCCGAGGGAAGGCATGAGGGGAGCCCTTGCTCAGAGGGAGTCAGAGTATCCAGCAAGAGAATGCGGATGGAAACTTGATAAGGACGAAGTCTGCCTATCTACTATAAAGAGCGCTTGTATTTATACGCCAACCTCATAACAGGTAATCCCCTTCTCAAAGATTCTGTCGGGAGCGCTCCCGATGCGTCGGGAGCGATATACTGCGGTCGTGCATGGTACCTTTGACAAAGCAGGAAATGCGCACCGGATCGGGCGCCGCTAATTGGTCAATGGGCGGGATAAGGCGGGATGAGGCGGGCCATCACCCATGCCATGCGGGACTGATTAGAAGATAGCGGTTTGTCGAGTCATCTCTCAACTAAATGGGGCGTCGTTGTATGGAGTGGCGGGGATCGGGGAGGACGGCCGACAGAAGTGACGTTGGCCTAGTTATCTGAGACGTGGCGGGGCGCGTAGCAATCTGATCGAGTTTCATCGGCAAACCCCGTAATGGCGCGACATGTCCTTCAGAACAAGTCCTCTCTTATGTGGCGCACCCAATCTGTAGTTTGTGCGCGACCTCGTGACGGATCCGCAACCGAGTCATGACAAGGATCACGTGCGGAGGTCCGAGCGGCCTAGCTGAACTTGGCAAGGCTTGGCAAGGATGGATGATTAATGGGGTCACGAGTAAGCGCGTGACTGGCTGAGTATTTGGAGATCCGGTCCGATCCTGTGTCATGACACATGGATATGACAACTCTCGCTCATAAACGAGAGTAGGCAACTGCAAATGTACGGCAAGTACTTGGGCTCCGTAGAACTACGTACCCAATACCTGTTATGTAGACTAGCGTAGATAGATATCTTACCTACTCATACTTACCTTTACTTCACCTTTATCTACCTTACAATACTACTTTCCCACACCATCAGATTCTAGATTTTTTTACCAATCTAGACCACCTCTTCACCGTCACCTCCATCTCATCACCTATCACACCAACCACACCCTCTACACTCACTACCCCATCTACTCCCATATCCTTACGGCACCAATTTGCCATGTCTCACCAGAGCAACGAGCAGCCGCAGCCTCAGCAGCAGCAGCAGCAGCACATGTCACACCCGCACGTTGACGTTGAACCTAAAACTCCCACTCCCCCCTAGGGTTTGAAAGTTCAGTTCAGTTGGGTTTTTTTCCAAGATTTTCAAAGAATTATAACTGAACTGTGATCTGACCTTACAGTTTTTCCTGCAACTCACAACTGAACTGCAGTTGCACAAGAGACCGGTTTTGAGACGGTTCAAGCAACCAGTTAAACCGGTTTAACTGTCTGGGCGGTTTAACCGATTTGAACCGATTTAAGACCGGTTTTATCACCACTCAGCTGCAAAATGAATCGCTCAGAAATTGAACCCAGGCCATTCTGAGTCATTTCCATAAGACATGTAGCAAGGAACTTAACCACTGCGCCAAACAGACGTGGTTCTTATGTCTTTTAGAGCCCCAGGAAGACTCTCCAACATCTTTCACCAAAAAAAAACAAAATTGGGTGTCAAGAGTCCCCCCCTTTACTAGCCGCTCCTTGGTCAACAAACTTGACGTCTTCATCAACTGCCATTGCAGCTCAGATTAGGATTACTGCAATATTGTGAGTGTTATATAATTGATTGCCTGGCCCACACACAGCTCACATATATTCCGTTCTAAATCCAAATCTACGCACCGAAATGATGCAACTGCCGACCGATCAGCTCTCATTCATTCACAACGCATTCCTGCATGTAGCCGACTATGCCGCAGAGGGAGATTGGCTGGACGAGAACTTCTTTTCGTCATTTTGGTTTGTTTTCCTGAAATCCGGTGATGACAGTTTGTGGCACTGGGAGGGAGAAGACGCTGTCAAACAACTGAGTTGATATTTCTCGTTTCCAAAAAATTCATAGTTGACTGATAATTAGGCAATTCATGCAGCATTTGAGACAATGCAGGACCAACCGGACGATATCGCTACGGACACCGTAGTTGATGAGAACGCTTTCCTAAATGAACATTTTCTTGAGCAGTGGAAGGCGGAAGCCGGGCCTGACTACTGGCAGGTCCCTGGCTTCCACCGTTATACACTCAGCGCTCTGCCTATGATTTCAGGCACTCTCTTTTACGCCATTGTGGAGGACAACATATGTTCTATTTGGCGAGACAAGCCACCCTATGGCACCAATACTTGGTGAATGTCACTGCTATGGTCTGTGTCTGCGCGTGCCAATGTTGCAGCTCACATTGTTATTTGAGAGATTGATGCGGACAACAGTTTCTGAAGGGGAGATTGCTAATCACGCAATGTGGCGTTCTTGGCGGTACAGTGTTACTTGAGATGCATCCATTGTCCCCACCGTTGAGGGTCAAGATTTCATGTTTTTATAGTAAATTCTTTGTCAAATGAATTTCATGGCTATAATATTGGCAATAACGTGCTCGCGCAGTCCTGTGTTCTTCTTCCAACAAGTGAGCTTGCAATTACTTAATCTGTCAAAGGCTTCTTTTCCTTGTCACTTTTAACGTCTTGAAGGTTTCTCTCCTTAACCACTGTAAAAATAGTAAGGTTTCATTTTGGATTCCAGATGTTTCCACACGTACCAAAGAAGAAGAGATGAAGACTAGACTGGAGCGTCTAAGTTGATATTCAAACTGAGAAAACATAGGTAAAGTACAAGTGCTTAAATACTGGACTGAGTAGGTAAATGCATAAGGAGATAAGTAAGATCACAAGTGGAGGTCCACATGTATTGGGCAAAGGACAGCATGATCTGAGTCAAGAGTATGGCAAATTTGGCGGTAGAGATGCTGAGTAAAGGATCACATGCGGAGGTCAGAACAGCCCGGCTGGATTTGACAAGACTTGGCGAGGATGGATGATTAATGGGGTCACGAGGAGACTGGCTGGGTAAGTCGGAGATCTGGTCCGATTCTGTGTCATGACACATGCATATGACACCATTTCATCTAGAAGACATTTAATGGGATCTAAACCATTAACACCACCGGCCTCAATACAAAGCAGCTTATGTTTGTCCAGAGGCATGGCGACATATTCCTACATTCTGAGTGGCACAAGTTTCGCGCAGGACAGAATTGGGTTGAGCAGTTTTTTGTATTATCCTTCATTTTTGTTTTTTTGACACCGACGGTATCTGACCCTTGAATGATGAGAGCGTTTTGGGCAAGCTCAAAAAGATGCGTTCCATAACCTTTTTTTCAGTTAGATGATCTCAAAACTAACTAAATCAGGTTTTTTTTTGTAGCTTTTGACGCTTTTTGGACGCCGCCATCTAAAGACAACGATGTCAACTCCCTTGTGTCCGCTATGGCGGACTATTCAATCGACGCCAACAACCACCTCAATCAGCGACTGGTTTGCACATGAATCAAAGAGGTCAGCGCCAAATATCTCGAAATCTTTATTGAGTGGTGTCAAACCATTTGCAGCCTTCCCATGGTGAACTACATCATTTTCTACTTCATCCAAGGTGATCACCAGCGCTTCTTTAAATATGTCCATTGTCATCAGCCGCCATATAGAATTACCACCAATTTGGTGATGAAAGTAGTGATGGGAAATTGGCTGAACGTAGACTCAGAATTCTGCATCGATTGACAATGGATGGAATACCAGCAATGGGTGAGATGGCTCGCACTTTGAGTGGCCGGCTGGTGAGTCGTGAGGAGCCATAAGTGATGGCGGTTGGGTCACGTCTCCTCAAGATAGTTGGGGTAATTTGTGGGGTAGACATGATCACGAGTGTGCAATCAAATATATCCAATATCTAAGCGTCAAATATTCACCCTTTTAAGGTTAATATTCATACTTGGATGTTTACTTTATATTCTATCTGACACAATTTACATACAGTTGAATGGCGTCAGATGTCAAGTGTGCTAGTATTCAGATATACTCGGATAGTTGCAAGTATAGTCGAATACAACTCACCTTTTCACTACAAGTTACTTATATTAGACGAGAAAACAAGACATTATGTAAATACTATAATGTTAATCAGTAAAATGTAGTAGATATTATATCCATCACTATATATATGCATATTAAGAAGAGTCTACGTCAATAGCATCATCATTGTCAGAAGCGTCCAACCTGGCCTCAGAGGCGGATCCCACCTGAATAACGGAACCCTCTGAAGAATCCATCAAATCAGAGCCTGAGTCCACATCAGACCCTATCTCCTCCTCCTTCTCCTCCACCTCCTCTATCTCATCTGCTGCATTCTTATCAGAACAAGACCATTCTGACTCAGTGTGGAGTCAGAGCAAGGTCGGCTACTTCAACAAGGGTGAGCGGATGTTCGTCATCTTGCCCAACAGCAATTATATTGAACTGCCGCCATATCCTTGTGAGAAACATACCACAATGATGCTCCGAGACAGACATTTTTGCGCCAACAACCCTCTGTACCACCCGCAACCGTGTGACTACTCCGTCGCCCATCTTGCTCTCATATGCCATTCCTCACAGCTCCAACACACTGATGAACTCCTGTGGTTCCTCCCCACTAAGTTGCATTTTGACGCTGTCAAGCTGGGAGATGCGTCGTCCGGTCTTGGCACCATTGACGACTTGTTCTGTGAGGTTTTGAGGGATCACTGGCGGCGAGTGAAGAAGCGCCTGGCTGATAAGAACACAAAACAGTCAGGGACGGAAGAGGC
This sequence comes from Strobilurus pachycystidiatus, assembly GCA_019915135.1. Taxonomy (NCBI): domain Eukaryota; kingdom Fungi; phylum Basidiomycota; class Agaricomycetes; order Agaricales; family Physalacriaceae; genus Strobilurus; species Strobilurus pachycystidiatus. The sequence continues at coordinate 1,376,153 of JAHLMK010000006.1, read as the reverse complement.
GGGCAAACTCAAGAGCGATCCGTACTTGCATGACATCTTCCCTCGTATGAAGTATCTGGCGGGCCGCCTCAACATTCCCTCCAGTTACGACGAGGCAGTAATGGTCTGGGGTATGCTCCAGCGGCTGATTCTCAAGGTCGAGGCCCGCATGACCTGGCTGCTTAAAGTACGAGCCATTTTCTGCGACGTGACGGCAAAACATGTTGCTGTGAGGAATGTCATTGTCAATTGATGCGGTGACCAACCAGAAAAATGTTGCTGGGAGCCTATATTGTGTATGTCTTTGTTTGCGTATTTCTCAAGTGTATATTCATATATTTGCTAGTCTGGAGTTCCTGTCTGGCTTTGTCGCTCTATTGGTGCGGAGGAGGGCGTCAGAGTCGACAGCTGGGTCACTTATCCGCCGGAGATGCGTCCAAAGTCCTTCGTTGTCTCATACGCTCATGCAAGTTCTCCCCATCCTATTATTTTCGAAGGAAGTGTTGCGTCTCTTGAACGTTATTGCGGCATGGCCCACTACATCAAGAAACTTGCCTCCTCACCCGACTTCTTCTCCAATAAGAAAGGTGTCGCGATCATACCTTCCTCCACTACTACTTTTAAAAAGCAGCCTTATTTGTCTTTGACATCTTTGTTGTCTCCTGCCGTGACTCATTCTATTCCGTTTGCTTCAGGATCATTGCGTCAGACCTCCACGGCTCAGAGCCGCTCACCATATAAGATATCATTGTCTTTCTAGGACATCATTGGACTTTAACTAACTCGCACCTTCCAAATTCACTGCCTCCGCACCTAGCCAACCATAAGTCCAAGGGTCTGCCCATTGTTCAACATGATAAATTTGTCAATGTTGACTCTCCTCTCATGCCTTAGTTGGGGGCATGTTGGAAGACAGCTCTTGCACGTGTCAAATCGGACATTGTCAAACTGTCGTGGCCCATTTGTTACAAATGGACTATCTTTTCATCTCATCCTTCACATCTTATCACCTATCATATCTTTTCATCATATTTTATTCCTTATTCGTGTTTCAAAGACGTCCCCTAGTGACATTATTCATACTCCTTGACACGCAACATGTTGGCAGCATGGTCTGACATCATACCTCATGGCTAGCAGGCTATTGTCGTACAGAGGACACATGGAGGGAATCTGGAGCATCACAGAACTAAGGCAGTGTTTAATATCCCTGGAGGAAACAGGTTTGGACAAGGGGCTAGGGCAAAGGGTAGTCAGTAGTGGACAAGTATATAAGCAAGTAGGTGTCAGCGTCGGGCCTATTCGTCTATAGCGAGGGCGCACGAGGCAACGACTGGAGAGCGGTGTAAAGGGTGGTGTATTGAATCCCGGGGGAAAGACAACGGTTCTCTGAAGAACTACTCTACTGACTACTGACTCTTTTATACAGTTCCCGACGCCCGACGCCCGATGGGCGCGGGTGCGCCCCTCTGACTCATTCCCGAGTCATCGCACGAGTCATCGCGCCATCCCGCCCGTGATTGGTCGGGAGCGCGCCCTATCCCGCCCGATCCCGCTTTCCCGTCGGCCGAGCTCCGCCACCATGTGCTACCGTCGGACGGCCGTCGGATAGATCCCGACGATGGGCGCGATACCGTTGCTCCCGCCCGCGCAGGCGTCGCCTTCGATCGGCTAGGCGTCGGTGGCGCAGTCAAGTCATGACAATATCCCCTCTTCAAGGCGCATGTCCCCATGGCGCGAATCTTAGCGCAACGCTGCGATCGGGACTGACTCCCTGCTGGTAGAACATCGGCTACGATCCCTTCGCTCTTCTTATAAGCCCGGAGAAGGGCCGGTGCTTGAATATCCGCTTCGTACGTCCAAGTGTTCTCCTCTAGGGGGTATCCTTTCCATTTGAGGAGGTATTGGGTCCGTCCACGGAACTTCTTGTGCCCCACGATTTTCTCGACTTCCCATTGTTCCTCGTCATCCACGATGACGGGATCGGGTCGCGTATAGGTCTGGTGAGGGAATCCTTCGATGTAGGGTCGGAGGTAAACCGTGTTGAAGACATTGTGTATCTTGAACGAGGCAGGGAGTTGAATGCGATACGATGCCTTACCGATCTTCTTCAGGACTTTGAAAGGCCCGTATCGTTTATCGGCGAGTTTCATAGAGGGACGATCGATCTTGAGATTGGTGGTCTCGAGAAGTACTTTGTCCCCGACTTTGTAGTCCGGATCCGGTCGTCGTTTCTCGTCGTAAAACCTCTTCATAGTGGCGGCGGCGGCCGTCAGGGCGGCGCGAGCTTCCTCCCGAGCCCTGTCCAGGCGAGTGACGAACTCGTCCGCACTCTCGTTCCGGGTGGCGGTGCGGGGTTCCGTGCCTCGAAGCGGGTTGATGCCATACATCAGTTGGAAGGGGGATTTCTTCGTAGACGAGCTGGCTTTGTCGTTATAAGAGAATTCCGCTTGGGACAGCCAGGATGCCCAGTCGTTTTGTTGGTGATTGGTGAAGACGCGGAGGTACTGTTCCAGTTCCTGATTGATACGTTCCGTCTGTCCGTCTGTCTGTGGATGGTACGCGGTGGATGCTCGCTGTTTGACGCCAAGTCCTTGGTATAGTGCCGTGGTGAACTGGCCCACGAATTGGCCTCCTCGATCACTGATGACACTTATCGGGAATCCGAAGTCCTTCCAGACGTGATCCTGGAACAGCCTCGCTGCTCCTTCTCCCGTAATGTGAGTGGTGGTGGGCATGAACCTTGCCATCTTCGTAAATCGGTCGACCACTACCATGATGGAGTCGTATCCGAGGGACTCGGGGAGTTCGACGATTAGGTCGACGCTGATATGCTGCCAGGGCGCCGAGGGGATCTCGTTAGGTTGCAGTTGTCCGACTTTGAGTTGTCGGGACGATTTGGTCCTCTGACAGTCGAGGCATCCGTTACAATAACGCGCCACGTCTGCGTATAGTCCGGGCCACCAATAGTTCCGTAGCACTAACTCCGTGGTTCGGAATCGTCCAGGGTGGCCCGCTATTGCGGTGTCGTGATGTTGCCGCATGATTCGTTGGCGTAGTGTGCGGTTGGCCGGGACATAGAGTAGTCCTTCTTTGGTAAGGTATCCTCCCTTATCTTCTACGGTCTTCCCGACCATCTTCTTCACTTTCTCCTCCCACTCGTCCTTCGCGGCGATTATTTGGTCCATAAAGTCGTTCCCTTCGGTGGCGATCGTGACTTCATCCATTGCCCGAATATGGTTATAATCGTCGATCGAGATCGGCGTGGCGAAGATGCGGCTGAGATATTCCTTTTTGAGTAATACGGTGTCGCGGTTGTCGTCCGCCCCCCTCTCATGTCCTTGTCGTCTCGACAAGAGATCGGCCTTTTTGTTCTGCGCCCCCGGGCGGTGAACCAGCGTGAAGTTGTATTCCGCCAGATCGAGTGACCACCGTGCCTGGCGGCGATTAAGCTTCTTGGCCTGCATGAAAACTTCGAGGTTCTTGTGATCCGTCAGGATGAGGGTTGGTTCCGGTGCTCCGAGAACGTAATGCCTCCAGTCGGCCAGGGCTCTCATGATGGCCAACATCTCCTTGTCGTGTATGTCGTAGTTTCGCTCCGCGGGACTCAGTGATTTGGACATGAATGCGATGGGGACCGTCTTGCCGTCTTGCTCCTGGCTTAAGACGCCGCCCGTTGCGAATTCCGATGCGTCCACCTCGATGCGGTAGCGACCCGTTTGTGTTGGGAAGTGCAGGATGGGTTCCGAAGTGATTCGTTCCTTCAGATCCGCGAAGGCTTCCTCCTCCGCGTCTCCCCATCTCCAGGGGATATCCTTCTTCGAGAGGGAGTGGAGGGGCTTTGCTACCTGTGCAAACCCCTCGATGAACCGCCGGTAGAAGTTGGCGAATCCGAGGAAGGATTGGACCTCTTTGACGGTTCTGGGTGTGGGCCACGCCCTAACACCCTCGACTTTGACAGGATCCATACGGAACTGTCCGTTCCCCACAATCAGTCCCAAGTACTCCACTTCTGATTTCTCGAAATCGCATTTGGATCCTTGTACGCTGAGATTGTTGTCTTGAAGGATGCGTAGGACCTCCTTCATAACCTGTCAATGTTCATCGATGCCCTCGGTGAACACCAGGATGTCGTCCATGTATACGATCACCTTGCCGCGCAAGATCAAATCGTGGAACAGGTCGTTCATCATGGTCTGGAATGTCGCCGGACTATTCGTTAGTCCAAAGAACATGACTAGAGGCTCAAAGAGTCCTTGGTTGGTGATGAAGGCGGCTTTATGTTCGTCGCCTTCGACGATGCGGACATTGTTGTATCCCCACCGAACGTCCAGTTTAGAAAACAGCTTCGCGTTTCGTAGTTTGTGAAGGACGTCGGAGAGGAGGGGAAGGGGGTACGAGTTCTTCACCGTCATGGTGTTGAGCTGGCGATAGTCTTGGATGGGGCGGAGGCGCCCGTCTTTCTTCTTGACGAAGAAGAATGGAGAGGCGTAGGGGGATTTGGAGACGCGGATTCTCCCTGACTGGAGGTGTTCTTCGATGAACTTGTCGAGTTCCACCTGTTCGGAGGGGGCGAGGGGGTATATCTTCCCCTTGAACTCCGTTGCGTCGGGTTTAAGTTCGATAGCGTGGTCCCACTTCCTACGCTCCGGCAACCGATCGAACTCGGTTTTCTCGAACACCCGTCGGAATTCCTCTAAATATTGCGGGGGAACGAGTTCTTCTAAGGGCGCCTCGCCCTTAGCTTTTGCTTGGTCCCCCGCTAACTGGGTCGATTTAGTGGCGAAAGCGCGGATTCGTTCCGCGTCGAGCTTTCTTTGCCCGTACCGATTCTGCGGGACGTCCCACATCTTCACGACTAGAATTTGATCTCCCTCCTCGAGATCTTCTTCATCTTCTTCTCGCCATACGCGGCGAGCCTGGCGTCATTGACACTCTGGCGGACACCTCGTGAACGCCAGGGTTCCCTTGACCCAGTCGACCTCGGGATTATGCTTTTTCAGCCATTCGTATCCCAGGATAATGTCGACGTCGCCGGTGTTAGTCACTGCGAACGTGAAAACATCTTCGTGTTCGTTGTCGGTTACGACCCGCAGATCCACGATCTGCTCTATTGGCCCGTTATTGTTGGGGGTTCCGTCGACGTTGGACACAGCGATGGGGCGTGGCAGTCGTTGGGTGTCCATTCCTTTGTTTTCGGCGAAGTCTCGATTGACATAGGCTCCGGTAGCTCCGGAGTCGATGAGGGCGACCACAGTGAGGGCCTTGCCACTATTCAGGAATTTGAGGGTGATGGGGATTTTCATACAGCGCCCCGGGCGTGTAGATCGAATCCAACGACGAGGTTGTCGGAATTCCTGGATAGCTGCTTGGGCGTGGCGGGAGTCCAGGCCCAAGATGTCCTGGACCGCCTCCTGGGTGACCTCGGACTCCCTATCAGTCCGAGCGTATTTCCGGAGTACTTTGAGAGCTTGGCGGGGGTTAACCTGCATTTTGTGCCAGATGAAAGGGAGGGTCCCGCGGACGTGCTTGATGGGTTTGATCCGCGAACTTCCCTTTTTGGCTATTTTGTTCTTTCTTTCACGCGAGGGTTTTGGTTCGTCGAAGTCCATGGGATCGGATTGTTCGTTACTACTGTCACTGGCTTCAACAAGTAGACTACTGAATCGATTGGTCCATGGACCCGAGGAAGGGGGACTGGAAGACTCGCTCTTCACTCCAGTCCCGCGCCAAAACCCTGCTCCTGCAGCGTCTGAGCGAGATCCTCTCGTTCTTCGTTGCTAAGACCTTCTACGAGTCCCTTGACGGATTCGCGTCTCTCCGTGCAATTCCTCGCGAAGTGCCCGGATTTCCCGCAGTTGTAGCATTTTAACGAGGCCGCGCCTCGCGTTCTGTCAATGCTCATGGGTTCGCCTTTTCCTCCGTAGGTGATTCCGGTGGCTGGGGGATTGTTGATTACTGTCGTAGTACTAGGACGCGGGAAGTTTTTGGAAACGAAGGGGGCAGGGTTCTTGTATCCCTGGGTGGGGGCCGTGCCTCGATTAGCGTCGAATCGAGTGGCGAACTTCTTGTACGCATCGTAGGTCTCGGGGATATTCTCCATTTCGGTGATGCGTTCAACCAGAGAGGAGTCCAGCTGGTGGCGTAGGAGGGAGATGAGGGCATCGTCGTTGAAACCTGTGTCGGCTTTGTACTCTTCGAAGTCGATGAAGAAGGACTGGGCGTCCTGTCCTTTCTTCTGTTTCAATTTCTTGATCTCCTCCTGGGCGATCGTCTTCGAGTTGGTCCCTCTGAAGGCTCTTTTCAAGGCGTCCTTGAAGTCCGTATAAGTCAGGTATGGCTCCTCTCCTTTCTCGTAGAGGGCGGTCTGCGTGCTGGCCCATTTGATAACAGCGGGCCCCTCGGTCATGTACGATAGCGCGGCGAACACTCTGTTGCGCGCGGTCTCGTAGGCTCGAGGTTCGGAGGCGAAGAGGATGTGGAGTTGGGAGAAGAACGGCTCGATGCCGTCCGACTTCCCGCTAAACTTGGCCGGGGTCCCGAAGCGCGCCTTGGATGCGCGATGTTGCGCGGCTTGCGCCTGTGCTTGGGACGCGGCCAGCTGGACGCCGCTGAGCTCGCTGATACGCTGAAGAAGTTGAGCGTGGAGGTTCGCCACCTCGTGGCTCCTGTTGATTTCGTCCTGCGCGATGGTAGTGATGCGCTGGTTCAGATTGTCGAGGGCCGTCCCTATGCCACTGAACATGCTATGCAGCTCTCTCTGCTCGTTGGTGGGCTCGGTGGCCGGGGCCATGGGGGCGTCTTTGGTGCTCATAGTCGTTGGGTCGTCGAAAGGGGAGAGAACCGTATTGTCAGCGTCGGGCCTATTCGTCTATAGCGAGGGCGCACGAGGCAACGACTGGAGAGCGGTGTAAAGGGTGGTGTATTGAATCCCGGGGGAAAGACAACGGTTCTCTGAAGAACTACTCTACTGACTACTGACTCTTTTATACAGTTCCCGACGCCCGACGCCCGATGGGCGCGGGTGCGCCCCTCTGACTCATTCCCGAGTCATCGCACGAGTCATCGCGCCATCCCGCCCGTGATTGGTCGGGAGCGCGCCCTATCCCGCCCGATCCCGCTTTCCCGTCGGCCGAGCTCCGCCACCATGTGCTACCGTCGGACGGCCGTCGGATAGATCCCGACGATGGGCGCGATACCGTTGCTCCCGCCCGCGCAGGCGTCGCCTTCGATCGGCTAGGCGTCGGTGGCGCAGTCAAGTCATGACAGTAGGTTACTGTGTAGTCTGTAGCTTCAATTTTGTCTATACACCTGGCCTAGCCAGATCTTCTTGACTTGATACTCGCTCTTCTCTTTAGTTAGATTGACTGTATAGTGCCTGGTTTAGCCCTGTGGTTAAGTTAGTGCTGACACCGTTCAAGTCTCGAGTGTCAAATCTGGCTATGCTCTCCCTGACCCCGATATTATTGCCGGCGTCAACAAGGACCACACACATGGGTATATGTTCACCGCCTACGTCCATCTCCGACAAATTCTCCACTATTGGTTGCAGTCAGATATTTTTGAGCCTCTAAATGGCAATGCATGAAGGTAGATTCTGAGCATTGAGCTTCACCCATCAGAGGGCAAAGGGCGTTCGAAGGTGCAGCACCAAGAAATGGAGAAGGACTTGTGTGAGTGCATTGAGAAGGGCGGGCTGCAGGTGCGTTATATGCTAACTCACATCATCATTATTGCTTACTTTCAATGAAGATACTGTTGACATGTCCAATCTCAACCCGCCCAAAGGTTGCGGCGCTAAGAGTTTCAAACGCTGCAACTGCTCTCCCTCGGACGGAAGCTCATCTCCTGTCAAGAAGCGCAGGCACTCCTCCATCTCAGCTGATTTCCTGGAGCGGGCCAATAGAATGTTGAAGGAGTTCGAGGACCATGTTTAGCTTTCTTTCCTTCTTCGTGTACGGTGTTTTGTCGGTTTACTTTCTTTGTCTGTATGTTCCGGTTCTGTAGTAAGTGTATGGTGTTTAGTGTATTCAGCTCAGCCCAGTAGGTACAACGTCAAAAATATATCCGACTGGTGTTTCCTGTTCCGACATGGTTGCTAGCTTGGCGTGATCCTTTGATTCAAACAACTCAAGGCCTAGACCTCTCCACGTGGTTCCTTCTTTGTGTTTCATCATTTGCCCCTCCTCTTTCTTTCTACCACTAGATCAGAGAGCAGCGCCCACACAGCTTTGCCATTTGCTCCTCACGACGCCCTGCACGCGAATCCCCTCGCTGTCAGGCACCCTCACATCGAGCTGTTGTAGCCATAGTGCAGAACTTTCCTTTTTGGAAGAGCAAACAAATTTAATCTTTGAGGACACAATCCGAGGCGCTCATTGCGCCTGGTTATTCAACAGAGATACAGTGGATACCCATCTGGGTGTTTAAAATCCTCTCTAACCCACTTCTTGAAGATATCCACTCGCTCCACCATCGGAACCCCAGCCCTTGCGAATCCCAGTCCCAACTTCTGACACATGTTCCTCTCCTTGCGGCAACTATCGCACGTCTGACGCACCAAACGTGTCAAAACAAGGGTGATTTCCTTGGGAACAATGAGAAATTGACAGGCAATTCAAGGATGGCGGTTACTTTGCAACGGGTCTACCGTCTCTCGCTGTTTGCGGTCGTGCGGATACATCAGAAACCAGTGCTTGAACCAAGCAAAGAGATAGTCCTTGCAACTCCAAGTTGGCGCATTGGCAATGACGCGGGTGAGGGATTCCACTTTGTCAAGAATATCTTGGTACTGTCCATGACTCAACCGCACTACCTGGTTGCTGAATCGGAGTTAGTCTAATAGCATGACGACAATGACATTTGCATTTGATCCACTCACAATACTGGCTGGATTCCTCCTATGTCTGGAGCTGGAGAAACAACCGACTCGCCGCTGGTTGCGTCAAGAATATACTGAGAAATACAACTGGGCATGGTGGCAAAAAGTGACTGGTCCCTACAAGTCAATACAACGTCTTTTATAATTGAGGCAGGTCAAGACATAATTGGAGTCTGGGGTCCTGCTTTGCCTCAGACGCCAGAGAATTGCCAAACGTCAAAGGGGGTACCCTTTGGCATCTACTCGGTAATACCCTTGGGAATCTAGTCAGACTTGTGCAGGTCCCTTCCGCCCACCATCCGTCATGCGAGACAAGAGCAAACCTCTTAAGATACACCGCCACAAACCTGTCGCGCGCATTGTTGTTCCTACGCGGACATATTGCCTGAATGTCGATGGCGTCCTTATTCCACGTTCTGGTTTGATTATTGGGATTGGTCGGGTTGCGATATCTTCTCCCTTTACGCCACATGACATGTTTGACAATGACAGCGATTTGCGAGATTCCTTCTCCACTCCTCCAATGGTGACGCGAGTGTACGAGATTTTGAACGCGCGAAAGTTCCAATGCGCCTACCCACAAGCGCCCCAAAGTGTGATTTCAACTGTTTGTGTCGTGTTATTGAGCTCATCAATAATAGATACACAAACTGCATCAATGGGTGGGAGTTAACACAAGCTACAATTCCCCGTGTACCGCGGGGAATATCTGAATGAGTCTATCCGGGGCCAGGGTCGAGGAGGATGTCCCATTGCCACTTGCAGGTGCCAGGGCATTTCAACACCTACCGCTTTGACAACCGACGGAGACGACACCCAAATGTCCTCTCTCCAAGATATCGCTGCTCTCTATTGTTGCAGCAAATGCCATCCCACGCAAATGAAGTGCGCAGAATGTACTGTTCGTCGACACGAATCACTACCATGCCACGACATGAAGGTACATTGCTCTCCTATATTTGCTTGCCCATCCGCTCACTTCTCCCAAGCGTTGGAACGGTACAAATTTTGTCAAGGCGCCGCTGAAGACTCTCAGTTTGCGCTACCGAGTCGGACACAAAGACGGTCTGCCTTGTCTCCTCCCGCTCACCGCTCATCAACGCTTCACAATCATCCACGGTAACCACCATCACGAGGTCAGCGTGTGTTACGACCTGGTCCCGCCGTGACATGGACTCGCTCATGAGAGACTACCCCTGTAGTCAACCCATAGCTTTCCTGCGAGCGTACCACGTACATCCTCGTATTGTGCTCGACTGGTCGTGCTGTACCAGTCGTAGGGTCCCTCGATGGTCGCACATCCATCTGGTCAGAGACCGAGATACCGTAGGAACCTAATCCCAAGGTACAAGGCTCGCCGTCGGACCTAGTCCCAGGTGTGGCGTCGGGGAGCCTTCTCTCGTCGGAGTCAACGACGTTGACGGAGGTATCGAAGGGAGACATGTGGGTGAGTCCTACCACGGAGAGCTCAGAGTGCCCAACGGAGTTGTATGGGGGAAAACTGGTTAAGGACGAAGTCTGAGTAGCTAGTACAGCGTTGTCTCTGTATTTATACTAATCCCATGCTTGCTCATTGTTCCTCTTCTCGAAGCTTCTACCACATACTCCCGATGCGTCGGGAGTGGTCCGACGCTGCGGATGACGGAGATCCCGTCATCCCGATGACCGCCCGACAGATCGATGACCGCCCATTGGTCGGGAAGGCGGGTTTGGTCGGGTACCGACTCCCGCCTGACTCACGCGGCCTAAGTATATTCCCGGGGTGTCTTACACCATGTGTGCTCGCTCCAAAGTGTATCCGGGAGGGCGGGAAGCCCGACAAGGGCGGAACTTCAGGATCCCGGTTCTGTCGCCATAAGGGATCGAACTCTCAACCCCTTGACATATCTCTCGGCATCTTCCGGTGTGGTGCTGGTTCGTGTAGCCGTAGTGTCAGGACGCCAAAGTGTGACCAAAGTGGAGGGTCTTGATCTACGGTGAGGCCACATCATGACAATATCCCCTTTTTAAGTTTCTCGTCCCGAGAAACGAATGAGTGATCTTCTTTATGGGCTCCTACGGTCGCGTCGATGCTTTCTACAAGGCTCCCTGAGCCTTGTTAGAGCAAAAGTGTAGTCGCGGCGGAGGGCGTGATGGCTCGGAACCTGCTACGGGAGGGCCGAGACGCGTTTTCCTCGATGAAGACGCGTTCGGAGGAAATTCTGAGTAGACAGAAGTGTTTGTATCGTAAAGACGATGTTTTTGTTGTCCGGGTCACGTGATCGATTTTGTGTGGCGTATATTTTCGATACTCGTCCTGAGATGTCCTCGAGAATGCGCCTTTGATCGTACAGAAATCGATTTTTTCATTGCCGCCGGCATCGGTCATGATTTCGTCGTTCGAGCTCCCCGAGCTCAGAACAGTACCCGCGCCACGCGCTCGGTACCGTAGTTGTGTCCTCTCCGGGCAATCAGGACTCCCTGCGAGTCAAAACCCCCATCTGAGTGCTCAAGACCCCATATCTGTACCCTCAGATATCCATCTGAGGTACAGATCCCAGGGTCTCGCGGAATGATCTGCAGAATCATTCAAGTGAGTCTATTCTCTGGACCCAGGTGCGCTTCTTGAAAGCCTATTGCTGATATCCCAGAAGTCCCAGAGATTGGGTGCGGGAACGAGCGCTTGCGCGCGCAGTTATAATGGCGCCACCCTGGAGAAGGTCCCCAGAACCACTCTCCTACGCCCCGCAACGATGCCCACCTCCCTGCTTGCTCTGATCACGCGTCGTTCGACAGCCGCGCCGTCTGACGCCGTCCTGGTTGTCAATCATCGCGGCTTTCGCATCAACGCGCGCCCTGCGCGAATCCCGGGCCTCGTTCTGGAGGAGTGGATACGATGTATCGTCGCCGTCGACGATGGATTGACGAATAATAATTCGTTCGGACTAGAGTCCTTGTCGTCGTCGGAGTGGCTGGCCTTGGTAAGTTTGTTGATTTATTCCGCGCCGGGATTGTTTGACTGGACGTCTGGGGTCGTGGGTGCGTTTTCCTTTTTAGTTTACTCTTCTGCGCGCCGCACTCGTTCTTGTGAAGGACGTCGAGTTCCTTCCTCCGCCGGCGTGGCGACGTCTTTCGCTCGTTCCGTCCCAGGGCAGTGAAACTTCCTGCGCGTTGGCCGTATGTGCCTGGGCACTCCTGTTGCCTCCTGGTGCGCCCATCCCTTTTATTTCTTTTCACGTTCGCCTGACGCAATGGAATCAGTGGCCGAGGAACTCCCTCCTGCTGTCATCATTCGAGGGAATGTCGATTTCCACCTCCCACTTCAACATTTCTGGCGGTACTTGTCCCGTAGGGACATCGTGACGGCGTTCTGGGCGTCGACAGATGGGGAGGAAAGGGATCAGTGGGAGGAGAGGGCGAAGACGGAAGGTCTGTCCGAGGCGGGGATGGCGAGCGAGTGGGAGGAGGTGACCGAGGAGTGGTGGCTCGAGGTGATGGACTTCATTCGATAGGGTGTTGCCGGATCCTTTCTTGGATTTTTTTATTTCCCGTAATTCGTGTGGGGATGTATACCACTTTTGTTTTGTGATACCCCAACTCTGATTTTTGGCCGCGTCGTTTTGCTATGATCGACGCGTCGCGTGTGTTTTAACAAACACGTACTAGTGGTGACGGATGATGTTCCTGATTTGCGTGATGGTCGATCGTTCCCGGAGATATTCTGTCGTCTGACTTATCCTTTAGGATCAGGCGTCCGGATGATGCGAGTGCTCGTTTCGGCGGTGTTCCTGCGGGCATGCTGATGGGTGATAGACGCTTGTCCTTTGTCGGAAGGTGACGCAGCGTTTCACGGTGCGGGGTTTGCTCATCGGCGAAGGGGGTCGTTCTTTCGACCGGTGGATCTGGATTTTTATCACGACAGTCCTCGACTGTTTTTCTTTGCTAGTTTCCATTTCACGTCAGGACTCTCCTCCACGAGGAGATCCACTGTGTCGTCTGGGTATTTTATTCCTGGTTCGTACGGAAAGGCTTTCCGTTGTCGGAATAGAGTACGGAGTGTCGAAAGAGAATGAGTCCTTGACCCAAGGGTTGATCGGGGTTTGTGGGTTTCTCAGCTTCCGCTCCGTATAGGAGATGTAGGTGGTGCGGGGTGTTGCAAGTTTGTTTTGCACTGTGTAGGTGTACGACCCAGGGATCTAGGGTGAGGGAAGGGGGGTGATAGAACACCGTGGGATCTAGGCGTGGCTCGGTATAGAATGTCGGGGTTCGTATACGTCGTAGTGGCCCCCGTAGATATCTTGCCTGAAGAAGGCATAATCCTTCTTTCGTGTGTTGAGATAGATGTTGGGGGGTTCTCCACAGAACTTCCATACATCGTGCCATGATGGGGATATGTCCGTTTACCAGAGACCGAAGAAGAACCCAGTCTTCCTCTAGTCCCAGCAACCTATAGACCACGTCTATGACCCATGCAGCTCTGCCCAGAAGGCTCCGGTATTGAGTAGGACCTGATCGTACTGTTGGTTTGAATTCCGCGATGTGGATGGTCAACTCCCTAAGGAGGGAGAGTACTCGATGTTCGGTTCTGCGAGCTCGTACAAGGGGGGGGATAGTGTCGGAGGTTGTGGTGATTGGAGGCGTTACCCCAACGCCGGGGGAGGGGGGAGGTTCCGATGTAGTGGTACGTGGGCAGTATGGAGACTTCGTCCTATTGTTACGACCTGGTCCCGCCGTGACATGGACTCGCTCATGAGAGACTACCCCTGTAGTCAACCCATAGCTTTCCTGCGAGCGTACCACGTACATCCTCGTATTGTGCTCAACTGGTCGTGCTGTACCAGTCGTAGGGTCCCTCGATGGTCGCACATCCATCTGGTCAGAGACCGAGATACCGTAGGAACCTAATCCCAAGGTACAAGGCTCGCCGTCGGACCTAGTCCCAGGTGTGGCGTCGGGGAGCCTTCTCTCGTCGGAGTCAACGACGTTGACGGAGGTATCGAAGGGAGACATGTGGGTGAGTCCTACCACGGAGAGCTCAGAGTGCCCAACGGAGTTGTATGGGGGAAAACTGGTTAAGGACGAAGTCTGAGTAGCTAGTACAGCGTTGTCTCTGTATTTATACTAATCCCATGCTTGCTCATTGTTCCTCTTCTCGAAGCTTCTACCACATACTCCCGATGCGTCGGGAGTGGTCCGACGCTGCGGATGACGGAGATCCCGTCATCCCGATGACCGCCCGACAGATCAATGACCGCCCATTGGTCGGGAAGGCGGGTTTGGTCGGATACCGACTCCCGCCTGACTCACGCGGCCTAAGTATATTCCCGGGGTGTCTTACACCATGTGTGCTCGCTCCAAAGTGTATCCGGGAGGGCGGGAAGCCCGACAAGGGCGGAACTTCAGGATCCCGGTTCTGTCGCCATAAGGGATCGAACTCTCAACCCCTTGACATATCTCTCGGCATCTTCCGGTGTGGCGCTGGTTCGTGTAGCCGTAGTGTCAGGACGCCAAAGTGTGACCAAAGTGGAGGGTCTTGATCTACGGTGAGGCCACATCATGACAGCGTGGACTTTTGCGGTTGTGCCACCTGCAAACCAAGCCGTATCCAATTACTTTGAGCTGGCTTCTTTCTGTCCACTGTCCGACACCCTCGTACTGCCGTCTCGTTCCAGTGTCTTGAGCAGTTTCATGCGCTTACGCTGGCTGGCAAGATGTCGGCATACGACTATTATAAACACCTCACCTATCTCACAGATCCAACTGGCCTCGATGTTCCAAAGGTTTGTATTGTTGTTTACTTTTATCACCTACTTCCTGTCTCACGTAACTCATTAGGATCAATACAAACCGTTTATTTGCGTGGTTTGTCAATGGCGTCATCTCAAGATGCTCATGCGCGCCGGCAAAAGCTGTGAAGACAACAGAGTCAACAATGTCAATATTGGGGAGTTGGCCTTGGCATGTCTGGCGTGCCCTCGCCCTGGGATCAATCTTCCCAGCAACTGGCATGATGCGCCCCCAGAGAAAGAGTATGTCCACCGTCCTTTTTCTTGATCTGTGAGCTGAATGTTTTGTCCAGATTTTTATACCAAAAGATCCAGGCTGGCGATGCCAACTTCCGCCTTCAATCCTTCTTCCGCTCTAATGAGGTGGCCGACCCATGTCTACATACTGGTAACACCTATTTCTGCGAGCCGACTGCCTACAACTCCCACGTTTTGAAATTTGCGACGCAGACAAATGTGAGTCCCTTTTGTTTGGAGTAGTCTAATTAAATCTTACTTACACATTATGGGTGTTGTCGCCTAGATTAGCACATGCAGTAGCTTCAAACCTCCGGCACACGCAGAAACCAAGAATTTAACCAGTTTGAGAGCCACTGGCGTCGTCATGTCGGCGTGCGCACGCCGCGAGATGGTACCTGGGCAGGGCGTCGGAGACCTGCAGAAAGGTGAATGATAAGGGAACTCGCTATCATTCTACGGAAACGACAACTTACACCTTTTTGGTAGATATTGCAACACCGACTATGTCTTCTCTTCTGGGCTGAAGCCAATAACCGTGAAGAAATTGTTCTTCTCGTACGACGTTGCCTGTCAATGGGAGAAGAACATGGCGGAGCGCTTCAAACTTTTTCCGGAGGGTCTCAGGATCCCCAACAATGTCCAAGTAGACGCTGGCGTCCCGAAACTGCATTGTCGTGCTCACAAACTTGCCTGTCAGCTGATTTACTCCCTCAATCTTATCTACGGCCTAGGTCGGACCAATGAAGAGGCCGTCGAGCAGATATGGGCTTTTCTCAACGGTTGCGTATTGAGCACCAAAGAGATGGGACCTGGTCATCGTCATGATACTCTTGATGACCATTTCCATTATATGAACTGGTGCAAGTATATCAGCTTTGGTACAATTCATCCATTCATTTACCTGATTGAGTCGCTGATGGACCTTTTGTAGGTATCGCGCTGTTGAAGAAGCGCAAACTTGCCCAATTTGAGAAAGAGCAGCAATCAACGGTACACGCCTCCTTCACGGGTATCATCCCAGGCAAGAACACCATCCGGCAGTGGACAACGGAGGTGGAACATTGGGAAAATAATCGCAGGGATGTACCCAGTCCGTACAAAACGGTCGTTAAGCGTGAGTCAAGTTTTCTATACCCGTAAAGTTTCATTTGATTTGATACTGTCAACAGACAAAATCGAGGCGCAGTTAAAGCTGCAATTGGCGGAAAAAGATTGTCTTCGTAGGGAAGCGGGCAAATCACGTCTCTCTGGCATTTCGGTGACGGCTTGTTTGGGGTACGCATTCAAGGTTGAGATAGGGTGGCGAAGTAAACCATAGGTATCGGTACCAAGTTGGTTTGTGACGGTTTGTTACCGGTAACTTACTGGTAAGATACCTTGGCCGCTGGAGGGTAGGTAAGTTACCTCCACGTGACGTTTTCACGTGACCATTTCACGTAGGGTTTTAAAGTCCGGTCCAGTCCGGTTTTTGACCTCTTGGGTCCTCGGACTGGACCTGGACCGGTCTGCCAGATTTCCAGATCTGGCCGGACTTTGAACCTGAACTGGTCCCAAATGCGGACCGATCACGGTTTTGGTCTTTCATCGGTCCATAGACCGGTTTGAACCGGTTAAAAACCGGTTAGGACCCGCAATGCATGTAGCAAAATACATGGTCACTGGCTTGATTGAACTTATGCACTCCAACTTTTGAGGGCACGCGGAACTACTGAGCCATTGAACTGTATATAGGGAACTATGGAAGAGCTCACATTGTTCATCAGTTAGATACGGAAAAAGAAAAAAATTATGAGAATAAGTTTGCCATTGTCAAGATGAAATACAAAGAACTATGGTATTACAAGGAAAAGGCAAAGACCCCGCTGTCAACGTGTCTGCCTAGCCGTCCACTATTGCTCTACCTCCTCCTCACTTGCGCCGCGCAGAAAGTTCTCCTTGGTTTTGAATTTGTTGGCCACCCAACGAAACAGACCGCCCACGGTATATTAAGTGATTGAGTAACGCCTCTCCTCCGGTTGGATGGGACAGTTGGAGTGAACCACCAAGGCGGAGAGAATATAGATGGGACAGTCTGGGGCAAACTCAATGATGAGTTTAAGATCCCAGCATATGAGCTGGCCCCCGCGCCGGTAGTTGAAGGGACCAAAGCAGACAATCTCACACCAACTATCAGGCTTGTTGGCACTGTCGGCATGGGGAAAGGAGACGCTTTGCGGGCCAATATTTACTGTTGTACAGGAAAACATGCTGTTTTCAAAGTTTCGGCGGAGGCGGGGGTTGGAGGCATGAAGAATGTCTTGGTGATCTTTATATTTCTCATACATAAGAGAGTTATGGGTAGCAAATAGTGCTATGGATGAAAAACAAATTAGATGATATGATCACAAAGGACAATGGTAAACTTACAATTCATGAAGCCAGACAGCCGCCGCATTGCACGGCTCCGTAAGAGATTTTCCATGAATTGGCGCGTCGCAGTCGATAAGAAGTCCAAAAAGCAAAAAGAGATACCCAATGCCAGAGAAGACGGTGAAACAGGCTGTTATTGATGAGGTGGTGATGGGTGGAAGCCAAGGTTGAGAGATCAACAACCAACACTATCCAAATATTTGGCTTGCTCACGTGTAGTAGGTTTGTCATTCAAGGATCATGAACAGTAAGTTTGCCACGAATGAGTAATTTTCAAAAATAGAAGAGGATAGTATACAGTAAAAGACAAAAGCTACAAGAAGGTGGAACATATGCCTCTCAATCGTCCTTCTCCTCCTCATCCTCCTCCTCCTCCTCTGCGGCCCCCCCACATTCTCGAGCCTTCTTCTGCGCCTTGCTGGGTTGAACGGCCGCCGAGTTCTTTGCGCAGATGGCCGCCTGCTCAGCGGCAGGCAAAGACTTCAGCTATTCGCGTTGGCTTGGAAAGAATTAGGAGGAGAAGGTTAATAATTACAAAAACTCACCGTGTGGCATAGGCGCGCTGCTTAGCATTGCGCTCATCATCATGAGTCTCCGCGTACCTTTTTCCCGACTGGCGCGCTTTCTCCCGCTTTCCCTGGCGCTTCATTAATTCAGCCTGTGCAGCGCGGATGTCCTGGAGATGCGAGCGCGTCCAGTTCCGCGTTTCTTTGGCCGTAAGAGGCCGACCCAAGAGAGTTTTGGAGGGCACCGGCTGCGCGAGAAGCTCATCGAGGGAGGGGGGCGCAACGGCAACTATCAACCCCTCCGCCAAATCCTCCTCCAACGACTCTTCCCGCTCATCCTCTCCACTAAGCGCATTGGATTCATCCTTTGGGGTGGAGTTGGCGAGTTTTTGGCGTGAAGATGAAGCCCAGGGTGGCGCGTGTGTGGATGGGCGACCTTGTCCTTCTCCACGGCTGCTTCTTGCTCTCTGCGCCCCTCCACGAGCACGTCCACAATTGACGGCCGTTCCGCGTCCAGGCATCACTGGCGATGGCGTCCGCGCCGCACCAGGTGGGCGGCTGACAAGGGATCCGCCACGTCCGCGTACAATGGCGCGTCCGCGCACAATAGCGTGCCTGCAACTTTGGATAACAGGAGGCGGGGTGTGGGACAACGCGGGAGTTGGAGAGGCGGGGAGCGGCGGCGTGGGCGAATTGGCCATAATGCGGCGAGCAGGACGGTATGGCGATGGAAAGGGTGATTCCGAGACGGGACGCGGGCGATGGCAAATGGGGTGCGGCGGTGCAGGCGCAGACTTGGGCTCGGGGCTGATCGACATGCCAGACAATGAAGAGGACGCGTAGCCCGCCAGTGAGAGCAGCCCGGGTGCAAGTGGTGGACGCGATGATGGTTGGACGGCCGTAGCGTGAGGCAACAAAGAATGGGTTAAGCCAGACGCGCTGCTTGGCGTGGCGGTGCTTGGCGTGGTGGCGGGCGTGGTGGTGGGTGCAGTATGAGACGCACCAGTGTTATCCGACTGGCTCGCATTGCGTGCGGTTGAGCGAGCGAGCTTGACCCAGCTGGATCCTGCTGGGTTCATCGTGGTGGTGGTGAGCAAGTTCTTTTCGGACTTGATCGATTCTTTGATCATGGTTTACATAACTCACCTGACCAAAAGGGTAGGTTTACCATGCTCATTCAACATCTATTTACTTTCTTACCACGCAGTCAGGGAGAATTGGTATTGAATCTATGCAATAGTATGTATTCTAAGTCCCACATACACCTATGATATGTGTAATTACTCTAATGCTCAGATGAGAAGGAGTCGGACAATGCTTGGTCAATCGTGGTAAGTTTGCCATTGTATATGTATCCTCTGTCAGCGAGCCAACAAAGTTGTATAATCATTGGAGGATAGTCTACAGCTACACTACGTAGTGTAATCACACGTTTGAACCTACGAGAACAGGTATATGTGCACGATAGGATTATGCGTTGGTCGATCTAGTTTTTGAGGCATTACCTTACATCAATCAATGCGGATGCACCAACATATGAACTTTTTCGGGTCTCCATTTCATTTTCTCTGGATAAAAAATCAATCAAGCTTATATGGAGCTTTATTCTTTATGTGAGTAACAATCATCATAGCGGTAGAAACATTTCTGTCTCTTCAATTGCTCACATGGTAAACTTACCAAATTACTTTTAAGAATCTTTGTTCATTCACGGTGGCAAGTATGGGCATATAACGGATCTAATTGCACAGATTCAATACATGGCTAAACTATCCCCAGGCATTTATTGAATTCGGCCTCCCGCTCATCCTCCGCTGCAAGATCTTGAAAGGCGACCATCTCCAAATGCTCTTCGACCTAGTTCTGATTCTGCTTGGCGTAATCTACAACATCACGCTTCCACTGGTCCTTGGAAATTTGTAGTTCCTCAAAAATTTGTGCACTGAGGCGGACGCGTTGGTCGTCAGCGGTCTGAGAGCTCCCGGAAAACAGGAACTTGGCGGAAACGGAGGAGGCCTGAGCAGGGATGAAGTCGAGAGCCATCCGTGCAACCGTGGGGTAAAGGTAGGCGTTGTCCTGCCACCAGTTGCAGAGGTCCGTCATTTCATTGACGTTCTCCTCCAGAGTTTGCCGGTATGCCCCCAACTCCGCACGCCAGCCACTATGACCGGTGGTTGCAGCCTGCTCGGCCTGCTGCGCACGCAAGC
This sequence comes from Strobilurus pachycystidiatus, assembly GCA_019915135.1. Taxonomy (NCBI): domain Eukaryota; kingdom Fungi; phylum Basidiomycota; class Agaricomycetes; order Agaricales; family Physalacriaceae; genus Strobilurus; species Strobilurus pachycystidiatus. The sequence continues at coordinate 1,356,166 of JAHLMK010000006.1, read as the reverse complement.
GCTCCTCGCGTTTACGTTTGAACTCTGAGCGTAAGCCAGTGGTGCTGGGAGTATTGCCCGGCGTTTCAGGGGCAGGTGTCCAGGCATTAGAATTCACGGGAGGGGGAAGAGTCCGGACGGTATACTGACAATCATCTTCAAGATCATCATTGTGTACCTCCGGGGAGGGCTTAGGATCCTTGAAGGGAGGGAAGACCAGACGGTCCTCCCAGTACTTCTCCATCTACATACAGTAATAAGTTGACTTGACACATAAGATCAAATGGTAAACTTACCGCAGCCTCAACAATTCTCTCTGCCTCTTGAAGCCAGTTTTTGGCTCGAGTATTACCCTTTTGAATCTTCTCTTGCTGCTCCTGCTCACCACCCCAGTGCTCTTCAATCCAGTCGAGCTTGAAATATGGATGGATGACTGGAGCAAATGGTAAACTTACTTGAATTAAAAAGAAAGAAAACACTCACAGAGGCCAATGATATATGCAGGCTTCCGGTCAAACTTGAGATAGTATTTCCGTAGCTTGAGGATTCCCTTGCAAATAGCATCGTGGTAGAGAGAAAAGACGGGATCTTCAAGCTTTTCTTCCCATAGAGTGAGCAGATTCTTGATGGCAGGGATGACGTGGTACATAGTCGCCTTCTTTTGGGAAGAGAACAGCTGCTGAATTTTCTTGATATCCTCGAGGATGGTCTTGCAGTCTTAGATGCGTGTCCACTCATCCTCTGTGAGTTGGAAAGCGTCCCAACGGATCTTCTTGGTGATTTTGCCGTTGACTTGAATAACAGTAATAGGACCGAATCGTTCGTCCGCATTGTGAACAAACTGGGAGATCGGTTGTCGGAGGAGGTACCCACGATGCGCCATGCCATGGGCAGTCCCCCATCGTGTGTTGCCATGGAGGATAATGGAGAGCGGCTTGACCATATCACACTCCTTCTGAAGGGAATGGAAGAATTGGATACGTTGGTCCGATGCTTGGATCTATAACCAGTTTGTCATGTACACCCCAGGAATAAATGGTAAACTTACCTTGACTCCGAGAGTGCGCAATGCAGCAATGACATCCACCGATCCTCCAAGTACACGGTTATGAGGATCCGCGGGATCATATTCCCAGATGGCCTGAGTGGTTTCCATTGCCGCATTCTTGGTGATTGCGCTCATAAAATTGCCTACAGCCAGGTTGAGCACGTGAGCCAGGCACCTAGTAGAGCTGTAAGTAAGTTTACCAGGAGAGCAGAGCAGATGAACTCACATCAACTGGTTGGCCGCGGCACTCCACTCATTGAGCCCCAGCAGTTGATGAAGGTCCTCCACTGCCTCACAGAGTGTGTTGTTGGGAGAGGCATTGTCCATCGTTGTGGGACCAAGCTTATACCGTAATGAGATCAACGAAGCCAAACATGAACATGCTTTCACTATGACACCCACCTTGGAAATTTTACGGTCCAGATCCACGATACCGCATCGAATAACGGTACTCATGAAGAGCCGCCCAAGATTCTCGCCATTATGTGAGCCTAGGATCCGTTGAAAACCAATTATGGCATGCTCTAGAGACCACCGAGCAGGCCTCCCTTTCTTCTTCACCACCCGCACATAGAATTCATTCAATCCAAAAAAGTCTTGCTTATTATGCTTGGTCGACCAGCCATCACCAACTATGGATATTAAGCCGATGGCAAGCTAGCAACAGTCAGTAGCCATCCACTAAATCGACATATGGCAAACTTACCGCATACTCGTCACGCAGCTCCTGCAATGTGGTGACATAGAAATTGTGCACGTAGTTCTTGATCTTGTGGGCTGTGGGGAGCTCGTTGCTGCGGGTCTTGGGACGGAAGATGACAAATTGATTGCGGAAGTGCACATTTTCAGCAGTGGCAAAGGACTGCAAAGGTATTAGGTGTGTCGCCGTCTACATTGGTTCAACACATACCTGATCAGTGCACACAATGAATTTTGCAATATGCTCAAGAGCGCCCTCCTCAGAAAACTCTCGAGGACGAGCCGCGGGGTCGAATCCCATGGACGTCAGCTTACCATCTGCGGCTGGTTTCTTGCCCGCTTCAGCAGCGGCAGCAGCCGCTTGCTTGGCTGCAAGCATCTTTACCGGCATGGCCGCATCCTGGAGTACCACACCCTTTTCCATGCACTTTTTCACATAGAGATCATAATGCTGGCGCAGATGATGGCGAAGGGATGTGTTGGAACCCACGTGAAAACACTGGTGGACACCTTTTGATTTCACCGCCTTGGGATTGTTACTGGACAATATCAACACCGACTTGCAATCAAACTCGTCACTTACTGGCACGTCTGGCAAAATCGACCAATTGCCGGTGCCTCTCCAGCAAGAAAGACATGGCCACCCTTGGGCCCAAAGAACAGGTCAAGATCATTGACCTTCTCCTTGGTCACCACCGCATTCTCGATAGCCGTGGCGTGGCCTAAGTCCTGGCTCTTTGTGAGCGGTAAGTTTACCATCAATAGCATAATCACTCACAACTTCACCCTCTGCCGTTACCGTCACTTGCAGAGGGGTTGCTGTCTTCTTTTTTTTCGACTTCTCCTTGGCCTTGGGCTTTGCTGCCTTTGTCTGTGCTGCCGCCGCCTCATTCTCCGCTGCCTTTGCTGTTTTTTGTCTTTTCTGTGTGGGTGGGACTGCAGATTTGGGATCGGGTGCCGGTTCCTCCTCCTCATTGTCAGAGTCATCCAGGTTTGCTGCTTTCTGGCTCCGGTGTAGGATGATGTGGGTCAGTCCAATGGAAACCAATACAAGAGCCCAATCGGGATTTTTCAAACCAAAATGTTTGGCTATGACTTCGGTAAGTTTGCCATCATCATTTTCCATTCACCCAGATTGCTAAATACATTATTTATGAGTAGTTGCCTTGCTGTAAAACTAGTTAAAGCATATATTCATGTAGTTACATAGACTACCAGAAATTACTAGACCTTATATTGAAGATAAAAAAAAATTAAGAACTAGGATATGGTAAACTTACTTGAGTTCATGGTCCTTGAGTCAAATTTCCCAATGTGTCGGAGAGTACAGAGAGGCCCAAAATTGAAGGTCGTCAAGACCGTCTGGCCTAGTGGAAAAGCTTGCTCTTTATGTATTGAGCCGGTCATGACTCCCGGGATCAATTCCTCTGGAGGTCATTTTATCTGGGTAAGCCGGGAGTCGGTTCAAACCGGTCCATAACCGGTTTGAACTGGTCTCATTTAGACCGGTCCAGGACCGGTTTGAACCAGTCTTTACCGGTTCACTAAAATTTCACAATCTGGTTGGACCGAGGACCGAAACCGGTCTAACTGGTCAGACCGGTCCATTTTGGACTGGTCAGAACTGGAGCTGAGTCTGGTCCAGTTCATCAGTCCTAAGGTATCGGACAGCCATAAGCAACCAAGGCCATGTGGCAATGCGTGACAGCCAAATCGGGCCTACACAGCCACATTGCTTGACGCGAAACTATCTCGAACCGTGGCGTACTCGCTCCGATGCAAATTTACAATAAATCTATTTCCGTCACTTTTTCCGTTTTCTGCTTGATTTGAACTTCCGACCCTCCGATGTTCAATTTTTGATCAATTGGCCTCGTAATCTTCTTGTTTCTGCTCAGTCATGGGAGACAAGAAGCGATGGAAGAAGTCCCGCGCGCTAAACTTTGCGGGTACACGCGACTTTGTGAAGGACACGGTCAAAAGGGTTGCCAGTACCTTATCCCCACGCAAATCACCGAGTAAAAGGCCCCGGTCAGATGTACCAGTTCCGAACAAGGAGAATCAGGTGTGTTGTACATTCTATTACCTCGTTCACGTCTCTGATTGATGTCAAAGACACCGGTTACCCCATCCTTGCCGAGTGACAGCACTTTCTTCACTACGCCTGCACAATCACGACATGTGCGTGGGTTTAATCTCATCCCATCCCCGCTCAAATCCCTGTTTGGCAACTTTGCAACTGGAGTCGCAACACCGGCGATGGCAGTCAATCCTTCCACCCACCTTGTCTTTCCCATTGTTGAACTAGTCGCACCCGGTGTTGCTCCTCGCTCCGACTGCCAGTACCATCCTTCTCATTTCGATATGCCCATCCCACGTCCCACCACTGTTGTTACGGTTGAAGATGTGTCTGACAATGGCTCTGTCCGCAACTTCCGAACTCTCGACAATGACTGTCCATTTTTGATTGATACAGACAATTCTGATGCCGCGTCTTTTGCATCTGACGCGACCGACGCGTCTGATGATCATCACTCAGATCTCCGTTCTTCGCCATCTACCCCGGAGTCTCGAGAAGAGGCCAGGCAGCGTGAGGGTCGTCTCCGTGAGGCTCCAACCATTGCTCTCGCGTCAGATGCTTTGGCAGCTGTCAAGAACCTGCTCAAACCACCCCGCACAATCAATGGTGAACGTGTCGATGGTTATGACAATGTTGATCTTAATCCTTTCCAGCGGACACGACTAGAGGGCATGCGCTCTATGCTGTCATTCTACGTGAGCCCACTGTCCGCAACATATGGGCATTGGGGAGCGTCTTCTCTTCAATCTGCAGTCTCACTCTGCAAGGGTCTCTACTGTGCTCGAGTTCTCCGCCGCCTAGTTTGGGCCTTCATTGACAATCGGACCATTCTGCCTCTCAATCCATACGGTTCCTGGAATGTCACAATGCTCGAGAATGAAGATCTGACTCAGGACATCAAGCTCCACCTGCAGGAGCTTGGCAAGGATATCACCGCAGACAAGCTTGTCGCATTCTTGTCAACTCCGGAGATCAAGGATTGTCATGGCATCACAAAGGCCATCTCACGTCGGACGGCAGAGCGCTATCTGAAGTTCTTAGGGTATCGGTGGCAGGAACCGGCGAAAGGCCAGTATGTTGATGGGCATGAGCGGGTTGATGTTGTTCATCATCGTGACAAACTCTACATTCCTGCCTTGAAAAAGGTACAAGTTAATTTTTGCCTGTCTCTCCTTCACAGCTGACGTTCTACATACCAGCTTCGGAACCGTATTCAAGTGTACGATCGCAATGGTGTTGAGGTTCCCACAACTCCTGCAGGAACTTCTGCACCATCGTCTCAGTCAGACCACCCTGCACCTCTTCCCACATCTCCCCGCATCTCTGCTTCCACATCTCAAGATGGGCCTGAGCGCCGAATCCCAGCGTTCATCAACGGCAAGCGGGTCATTATCTGGTTCCATGATGAATCAATCTTCTATGCGCATGACCGGCGTCGGAAGATGTGGGTTCACAAAGATGCACCTGCCAAGCCGTATAAGAAGGGTGAAGGTCTCTCGTTGATGTTTGCCGACTTTGTATCAGCAGAGCTTGGATGGTTGCGATCTCGCGATGGTACTCGCACCGCACGTCGCTTATTCCGGCCTGGCAAAAACCGTGATGGATATTTCACTTGCGGAGATGTAATTTCTCAAGCTGAAGACGCAGCTGATATTCTGGCAGAGTCTTATCCGGAGTTCGAGCATGTCTTTGTTTACGACAACGCGACAACACACCGCAAACACGCCGATGATGCTCTTTCAGCCCGCCACATGCCAAAAAACGAGTCCAAACCTGATCAGAACTGGATGGTTAGCCGTAACACGCTTGATTCCAACGGTAACCCTGTTCTGGGTCCTGGTGGGAAACCTGTCAAGGAGAAGTTCAAGATGGCAGGCACTATCAATCCTTCTACGGGCGATCCCCAGTCATTCTATTGGCCCAATGACGATGTCGAGAGCCCTGGAATCTTCAAGGGCATGGTGCAGATTCTCAAGGAGCGTGGATATGGTGACGAGGAACTTGCAGGAAAAAAGGCGGAGTGCAAGGGCTTCAATTGTCCTTTGGGTGCTACCTCCTGCTGTGTCCGCCGTATCCTGTTTAGTGAGCCAGACTTTGCTGGTGTCAAGTCTCTCCTGGAGCTCGCTATGGAGAAGCGTGGCATCGAGATCCTCTTCCTTCCGAAGTTTCACTGTGAGCTTAACCCAATTGAGCAGTGCTGGGGTTATGCAAAGCGACTGTACCGTCTCAATCCTGAGTCATCACGCGAGGATATGCTGGAAAAGTATGCCACGGCAGCGCTTGATGGTATTCCACTTCTGGCAATTTGGCGGTATGTGATTTCTTCTTAGAGAGTTCCGAGTTCTCATCATTTATCAGGTTCTTCACTCGTGCATATCGCTTTGTGGATGCATATGAGCGTGGTCTGAACGGTCGACAGGCCGCCTGGGCCTCCAGGAAGTACCGCGGACATCGTGTGCTGCCTGATTCTATCATGGATGAGCTCGACAAGCAAGGAATTGCCTAAATTGGACATTTGCAACAAAGATTCTGGCGGATCCAATAAAGTACATAAAGATGTATTTCATACACGTATAATGGGCTGTATTTACAAAAGATTCTTGGCCTTACATCGCTGAGAATGTGACCTGAGGATGAACGAAGACATCATCAAGACGAGGAGGGGATGCAAATGGTCCGATTTGGATGGAATCGTCACGCGTTACCGCTGCCACATGGCCTTGGTTGCTTATGGCTGTCCGATACCTTACCAGTTCACTCAAACTGGACTTTAAAACCCTAATTTCACGTGAAAGGCGGATGGCGCGGCGGGCAGCAGCGGGATGGTGTGAGGAGGTGTGGCAGGGCTCCAGGCATCCAGAGAGTGTAGTATTTGGGAACAAAAATTTTGTGTTATTTTGAGTTGGAGCGGAAAATGCGCCACGTGCATCACGTGAAAGCATCATGTGACTATCAGATAGTAACTTATTGTATTGATACCTGAGGGGTCCGGATGAGTCGATAAAAAACTGGTAAGATACTGAGGGGGAGGTTTACTTTGCCACCTTAGGTTGAGAAGATACAATACGTTCTTCCACATTCCATCCATCATTCAAAAGATTGAACATCTTGGTAGGCTAGACATCCGCCGTGAACGCAAAGGAATCAACACCTGTATAAGTCATTTTCATGCATGGACTGTGCCAATTGGCATCTAAATGTGATGTATGAAATCTGCCAAATGGCAGGCTCTCAAATGGCAGAGCAAAGCAAAGAAATGATTAAGTAATCTAGCTTGACTTCAATATTAAAATGATGTTCAATTAAAGTGGCATCAATGAAAATTGAACCAGTGACCATTGAGTTAATAATGTCATCAGCAAACATATTAACCTGCTACATTTTGATCTGATTGTGTCAATGTAATTTGTCAGCGTTGCTCACTCGCTCGCAGGCCATTTCAGTATGTGCCAATTGGCAGGTTTCATGCATCACATTTGCGTGCCAATTGACATACTTTGATACATGGATTTGACTTACAAAGCTGGAACCAATGATCAACCTCTGACACATCACCAGGCCAGCGAGCTCCATTGACGCCGTATATCTGTTTGTCGACGCATTTAGCTCTTACGCGGAATGCAGGCCGCATACATTCCTAACGCCATTCTCAAAGCAACCAATTCGACTGTGTCAGAGACAGGTCGGGCTGATGTTGAGGACAAAAAGCTCTGGCTCCCCTCCAACTTCTCATCAACAAAACGTGCGACAGCTTGCACGGCAGAAGTTGCCGAGGTGGAGGCAGAATACCGGATGTCTCAACTACGCGATGAATTGGAGGAGGTCCGTGACAGCCAACGGGTGATATGCGCCTACTACGCTTTCTCTCAGAAAAATTTTCTGGGGCAAGCCCAGAGAACGCGCGCAGCCGCATTCATCGAAGGCCAGAATGAGCAGTGCAAGGCCGCCCAAGAGCGCTACGCGTGGTGCAGGAGGGCTCTGGCAAGCTTAAAGGGGACAGACGAGTCGTCGGCGGACAAGTTCAAGGTGTTGACGCCGGCGGACTGTGTTTCTATGGCTGGCGCGGATTTCGAGCCGATTGCGCTATTACCCCTTGGGCAGGGGACATTTGCAATATCCTGGATATGGCGGACTCAAGGAGCAGCGGGTTCTGGTGATGCGAAGACGCTCCTCTCTCTCAAGAGTGAGTGGTTGAAGAGTCGGGCGCGTGTGGCACGTTGGACAGAAGAGCTGCGCCTAGTCGAGGAAGAGATGCGCCATGTGTGCGTTACCCTGCACTGGATAGAGATCTCCACAAATATATATTCGAGTATATTCTTATTCATGCACACAAATAATCCTCCCTCCAAGAGTCATAATTGTTATTCATGAATATACTCTTAATCTTATTTGTCAACTTAATCTTTATTGCAAATATTGCAAATATATTCACGAATATTTACGAATATTTGAGTATAATTAACTCAATGTCACTCAATATCACAGTTCAAGTTATTGAATGACTTGTAAATCATTCAAACAGCATCTAAAATCATCAGAAAATTGTCTTTAGTACTGAAAATTCAGTATTGTCAGACACCCATGAATGAGTTGAGAATTATGTGAACTTGAAGGTTCATATTCTATATTTGTCAACTTATTCTTATTCACAAATATAATATATTCCTCATATTCATATTCATGAATAAGATTAAGAATATATTTGCGAATATTCATCTTTACTCCTTATTCGTGGTCATGTCTAGCGCTGGATGGAACTGTGGTGGACTACGCGTACTTGCTTACAAACAACAATGACAGATGCAGCTCTTTTGGAGGGATTGCAAGCCTATGCGTCTCGTCAAGCCGAGATTCAAAAGGACCTGCGGGAAACTTTTGCGGCTTTGTGGGACGTTGAGGACACGGGGGACGTTGAGGATACGGGGAACGTTGAGGACACGGGGAACGATTACCAACATCTGCCTTGGCATGACGGCAAGGTACAGAGTGTTGCTGCGCAGACGAGCAATGATGATGATGATGAGGAGGCGGAGGCGGAGGCGGAGGCGGAAACATCTCTCATCACTGCTCCGACTGTTGCGGGTGATTTAATTGACGTTGTTAGTCTGGCGGCAGGTGTTACTTTACCAGAGCCAGAGGCTGCTCCTTCCTTACTCACATTGTAGTAGAGTAGACAAGTAGAATAGCTTTGCGCTACGAATGGAGATAGCCATACCGGAACTCTTGGTCCTTTCAGGCACGCATGAATTCCTAGCTACGTGCACGGCCGGATTGGTGATACTCTGGCGGAATCCAGGCGGAATAACAAAGGAATTGAGAATATATAATCATATGGGTGTTCATTATTATTTTAACTACCATAATGGGTAGGTCCATTGAGGTTGAATTGGCCTGCATAATTGGGCGGGAGATTGAGGTTGGTGGCTGTACACATCAGCCCATCAGATAGTATCCGTGAAAGTGGCGATCACCCAACGGATACCATATTCTGGTGGTTAGGGTTGCAATAATTTATTTGGGCACGCTGCGCCACATTCCTCAATCATCATTTATTAATTCAAGGGAGCATTCTGTTCACGCAGTGTCAATGCGGCCGGAGATCAACTTAATTCAATCCGCCAAACTCAGCTGGCACGTAGATTGCACTTATTCTACTACCGGCATGCACATACTTGCCAAAATCATCACTCTCTTTCATCCACATCGCATTCACGTTCATTTTTGCATCCCCACTAGACACGCCCCATCGCCCCTTAAACCGAATCAACACGTTCCTTAGCATGTACGTATTCCAACAGTCCACCCGCCCATTATCCACTTAACATTTGCGACAGCTTCTTCCTATCCCGCTCTCTCTGCGTAGCCTTGCGCACAGGTTGAACCCCACCATGAGAGCATGGCAACAACAGTCAGCATTCCATTAACCCCGGGACATTCCAAACCGGCCCATTCATCTCCAAAGATATCTTTCTCCCACCCCCCATTGCCATCGCGCACTCGCCACTCTGATTGCAGTGCACTCCACCACGACGACTATGCTGCCACAAATTTTTTGACGTCTCCTTCTGCCAGGACCAACCTCTCCATCCTCGTTGTTCTCCCACCCGCAATCCAGCGTGAAGCAATGGCAGGGCGTTTGGGTGCACCAGGTAAGCTCTTCTTCTTGGCGCCCTCCCTTTCGTACAAATCCTCCAGCTGAAGCAGACTCAAGAAGATTTCCCGCATATCCTGTGCCCCATCCGCCTCGTCAAACTCCTCTAGCCCCTCAACCAACCAGGTGGGAGCGTTCTCCATTAGACTCGTGTGTAGGTCATAGTGTCGAACGCAGTCCCGCCCCAAGTTGGCTCTGCCACTGCTGCTGCAGGAGGAGGAGGAACTTTTGTCTTATCAACATCCATCCTTGTCGCATCCTCGCCATCCTCCGCATTCTCTGCCTCTTTCATTACAACATTGGCCATCTGCAAATCCGACTCCGCCACAGGGCTCCGTTCAGGCTCGGCAGGCCCAGAATTGACAGTAGCATCTTTTGCAGGCGCTTCCACGGGAGCACGAGCAGGAGCAGGAACAGAGACGTCTATCTGCAAATCTGACTCCGGTGCAGGTCTCGGTTCAGTGTTTGCGTTGGCAGCGTCAGCATCAACCGCAGGGGTAGCATAGGGCAATGGACCCTCCACAGATGCAGGATCTTCAATAGGAGCGGCAGTACAAGATGGTTTGGGAGAAGAGTTGGTATCTTGAGCGCCAATGGGAATGATGTCAGGCTCCAACGGGGCGGGTACCGGCATGTTTGCGCCCGCTGCTGAAGAGCGCGTCGTCCGTTTTGGGAGTTGGGTGGATGGGACGGCCGGTCTACGCGCGCAAGGCGCTTTCTTTCTCCCTTTTGACCCCGACCCCAAAAGATCCTCATTGGCGGTCTTTGGATTACACGTGAGGCCCTTCTCTATTGCTTCTTTGCCTATAGTGCCCAGTTCCGCTTGTGTGATCCCATCCAAACTCTTGTCTTGCGATTGCAGGAATTCCAAATCCGCCAACATGTACGCCTTGATATTTGCATTGTGCTGCTGCTCGTACAGGCTTAGTTTTGGCTTGGGATGGCTCCCCTCATACGGGACGCCCTGCCCGCCTTTGCTGTTCCCTCCCTGTCTTTCTCGACACGCCTGCGCTTGCGCTTAAAGATGATGTCGTCATCAGAGCCTTCGTCGTCCTCATTGTCCTCGGTGTCGTCAGATTTGGAATTGGAATCCTCGTTGTCCTCGTCGGTACTCTCTCCGTCCTCATTGCTGGAGTCACATTCCACGTCCGCCGTCGCCGCATCCATTGTTGCCAGGCCGGCATCAACATGCCCATACACTCCAGCCGTTGGTGGCACCGGGATACCAAGCGCTGCAGCGACCGTGGCTGCAACACCTTTACTCGCATCATCAACCCCTGGCGCGGCTGGTATCACAACCGACAGCTTCTCGGTATGACTGTAGCAGCCGTGAACCTAGGACTCCCAATCAGCAACGAGAGCCGCCATCTTCTCCTTGCCAAAGAATTTGGGAAAGGTGAGCGGCACGTTGGCTTTGTTTTTACCGACGCAGACACTAATCAGTCCATCAGCGACGAACCCACCCATGCAGCAAACCTAAACTCACTCAAAACTCCCAATTTTACCCTGATATTTATTCATTGGGCCACCAACAAGCGCAAACGTCTTGCAAAATGTTTGCTCCTCAATCCCCAAGTTTATTTTAATCATGAACTTCTTGGCGCCGTCTACAGTCCTACAAAAGACAATCTGATAAGTCATCTGAACGTATCTACAGTCTAGCAATCATTCACTTTGTGCAACTAGCCGGATCCTTGGCGGGGCCTGCCTTTAACGCCTTCTTGTACGCCTCCTTCGCTCTCTCCTGCACCTAGACGGTATATTCTTTCTGCTTTGCAGGCAACAACTTCTTGAAGGCCTTGCGGCAGACCTTCAGGCGGAATGTGAGCGTAGAGTCACCACCAACAGAGAGACGTCGGCCGTTTGCCAGCTGTCATCGACAAGTTTCTTGAGATGATGCCCAGACATCCAGTGCTCATCGATATAAGCGTAAACGGCTTGTTGCTGTTTGGGAGGCCTTTTGACGCCCACCATATGCGTCATGAGCATCTCGAAGGTGTTGTTAGTGTCGCGAGCAATATGTTTTTTGATATCCTTGTGTAATTTCTTGCACTGACGTTTAATCCAGCGGCAAACTCTCTGAAATCTACTGTTAGAAGGTTCTCATACTCCATCACAGAGACACAAGTTCACCTTGTTATAGAGGACGACGTGGGTCCGTCTTGCCACTATTTGCTCTTCTGACAGTCCGACTTCAACATTCGGCTTTGGGTCATAGGGCAACAACTCCGCTGGCTCTTCCGTGTCCTTCATCAGCCATGGAAAGTGAAAGTGATACAAGCCCAAGATGCGGCTCATTTCCTTCTCCCCATCACTCCGGCTTTGGTCAACCGCCTCAGCGTATGACGCCACCAACGGCTTGCACAACTCGGACCTCTTTCCATCCATTCATCCTATAGCATTCTCCTGCTCCGCCTTGTCTTTTTTTGTATAGCGTCCAGAACGTTTCCTCAAAGGCATTATCTCGTGGAGGGCAGGTCGGGTTCTCTAAAGCCGGACAAAGGTGTAATAAAGAGAATTCTCTGACAGTAGCCGCACCCACACATACGGCTCGCCGCGCCGCAGCTTATCTCCAATTTCAACTCCCTACCACCAGCAAACAAAATTCAAATCCGTTGCCCTTCCTTCCCACCAACCAACATGCTTGACGCCCCCACTTCTGCAGGCGGCAATGCCCACGTATTGTTGCTAGTGGACCACAGGCTGTCTCCTCACAGTCCTCCCTTTGTACCCTCTCGTCATATCCTCAACTGGGCAGATGAAGTTGAGGCGGAATCTGTCACCCGCTTGATAGACGTCAACAATTCTGCCTCCAATGTGTTGTCCGTCATCATTGAGACTATGCCTAATAAACTTACCCATCATTATGTTCAATCTATTTGCTAATATCACCAGCGTTGGTCCGGATGTGTTTGCTCCTCCTGCGTATACCACAACCCTTGACAACGCCACCTCGCATCTCACCAACTATGTTTACGACGCTCGTATCCCTGCCGGTGACTATGTAGGCGACGACAAAGCACTCTGAGTAGGCGTTATGTTCCCATCGGTTCCCAGTGGCCCATTGCGCCCCGCGCTTATTCGTAAACGCACAACTGGGAAAACGCACTTGTACTGTGTTCTCCGCAGTCTGCAAGTGGGGATCATTACTGACTCGTGAGTGGTCCTTTAATATCTATCTTTCGCTGCAATTCTAACATCCTGTCGTGCAGGACGCAGGCTGTGTCTTATATATTTGGCGTGAGCAACAGCTTCCAAATGAAGTTCTCAACCCAAAGCACAGAACTGGAGTACTTCAATGGGGAGCTCGCCAGCAGACGTGTCCAGATCTGTGCTCTTTGCTGCCCTCGCCCGTACGTATCTTTTCCATCTTCTGATTGGCACACCTCGCTCATTTTCCCATTCAGGAGATTTGTCTGTTGCTGCGTGATTGCTTGATAGGCTTAGTCCTAGAGTAGCCCGCATTAAGAGTAGCCCGCATTAATTGTTCCACGTGTCTATGTTTGTGATTCAAGCTATAGTACCTTGTCTCAACCCCCATCATGTCAGACCAAGTGTCGTGTCACCGTGCACAAACCCCCATTGAAATTGTCCTCACCAACTCGTCCGACAATGAGGCTAATCAAGAGCCGCGGCCCGCCGGCGTATCGTTTGCATTTGCCTTTGCCTCAATGTGCTCCTCCGCTCGACGACTTGGTACAGGCTTTGGCGGCTCTGGACCTCCAACATAGTGCTGATCGCACGCTCTACTCAATTTCCACTGGCAACCACACCCGGCAGACTACACATTGGTAAGGCACTGTTGCACTCCACTCTTATCAGGCGAATCATTGACCGACCATGCTTTCAGGGCAGAGGTGGCCAACAAACAGAGTGGGAGAGCTTATGTCGCAAATCTCTTACCTCGCAAGAAGAGACGTCGCAAGGCTGCTGCTTGGGTAGTTTTTATTGGGCTGTTTACTGGTGTCTTAAAATCTTGATGTGTTTTCTTTCTGTCTCGCATAATTCCCATCCGTGCGTCAGCTTTCCACTTATCTCGTTTCCTATTCTTTTCAGGGACGCATGCAAACACCAAGTGCGTGGTGTTAGCGGGAGTGTTCACCAAGACTATCTCACCCTGGAATTTGCATGGGCCGCGTATCAATATGCGGTTCAACGACATTGGGTCCACATGGCGGGGACCGTTCCAGTTATCACCTGCCGTTTCAAGACAACTGTTCTCTTCGACACCGCTGACTTGGAATTCCTCATGGATAACAATGTTAACCGAGGCGCCACCGCGTCGTGATTCTATGTTGTCTATGCTGGTAGCCGTTCAGGCATCTACAAGACCTTGTGAGTGGGTTTAAATAGACATGAGCATGAATGTGGAATATATAAGGATATTTCGAGTACTACTTCATCCTACATCCCATTATACACCAATACACTGGTAAGAGTAGAGTAGAGTGTAGAGTCTTGCAAAAGTATGAAATGTCCACCTCAGAACCTCAACATCCACCGGACATTCATTTGAGTATACTCGGATGTACTTCAGCTGTATACACAAGTATAGTCAGATATATTTGGATGTCTGCCAATCAATTATATTCGAATATAGTTGTACTCAGTGTTAATAAAATGAACCCCGTGAGTATTGAACCCACGGAGCTCTGGACCATTTTCACGAAAATTGAGATTTAAGTGACAAGGGCATTAATCATTCGGCCAAATGGCAATGAATGCCTAGCACTCACAGGCTACAAGTCAAATGGTTTCCACTCCAATTGCAACAAAGAAAACTTGGAATAAAATATCCGAGTACAAGGTACGGGTGCCAGGTGGTAACAAAATACAAGATATAGGAGGGGCAGGAAGTAGTCTGTGTTCAAAATAGTAGCAGCAGGTAGTAGGAGCATATATATATAAAGAGTTCAATGAAGTCCGTGAGGTACGAGGGGTGGGCGTCCAAAAGTTTGATGAAAGCACTTCACATAATGGTACGCAAGACCGTTCTCCGCGACAAATTGCTCCCCAAGGTCCATTGGTTCTTCCTTCAAACATTTTGTCGCAGCTCTCACAGTTGCTGCTGCTATCTGCGGTACACTGTGCCATCCTCTCATCACCAAGTACAACTCGCCAAATGCCTTGCGCCACTCGGGATGCCATTGCGAACCAAGTCCCTCGTCCTCCATCTTGTCAAACCCTCCGGGAATGAGACTGCCCTCCCAATAGCTTATGGCAGCGAGGACTCAGATTTGACGGTCAGCGTATGAGGAGGCATCCAGCTCGTCGTATGTCTCTATTTGCATTCCATCCTCAACATTCATGCCGGTATCGAATCCTTCCGGCTGTAGCTGGTAACACTGCCGATCCAGAGCGAGAAGTTCAAAGCAAAAATTGATCTCAAAGAGCTCAAACAAGATCTCTTTGGCGACACGCGCGGGCGGCACTTGATATGCTTCCAGATGGACACCGCGCCAGTTGACGTCGGACTGCTTGAGATTCAAGATATCGACTGTACCCTGATAGATAATGAGTTAAGAAAATGGGAGCTAGCATATTACTCACCTGGAGGCCGCCCTTCTCAATGCATTCACAGAGGTCCTTCCGCATCTCCTGGTGCTGCTTCTTCGAGAACCCGTTTCCCTCGCTCGGATGTAGCTTGACGCCCAGGATCTGCCTCCAAGGGTTGGCCTTCAGAGGCTCAAAAGAGGCGGACTGGAGTCGATAGAGAAGTACATTGCGCAGGCAGACATAGCCTGTAAACATGTATCTGCGAGTGACATCCGACTCAACACCAGCAATGACATTGAGGTTGGGTAGGGCATAGCCGGTATTGACGCCGAACGCTGCACTGACTCGCTTTGATTGAGCAGTCTCCGTGTTGACGCGGGCAAGGGCTTCAGTCCAGGATCCAATTGACCGAGGCATGAGGGGAGAAGACACATCGACAAAGTTGTTCCGATCAACTTTGGCCGGGGCGGTGGACTTGGATTGGCCGGGGCGCAAGGGTAGCGGATCTGGAGAACATTAGTTATCAATCAAGGAATTCCTACTCAAGGAAATCACTTACATGGTGTGTGTTATGATCTTGGCCCGGAGGTCCGACAGGCACAAGGCCTCGCCGTCCTCCTGGTTCCCGAGAGGCCGTCTGGAACCCCTCGGGGCGCTCGAGGAGCGCACCCGCGGGCAAAATCTATATCTTGTTCCACCACGAACCCCGCTCACGGATATTGCCTCCGCGGAAGCATCGTCTTCCTCCCTGTCCCTGCAACATACCATTGGATACGACCTTACGAGAAGCCAGCGTAATCAAGTTGCGGACTCTCTCTGTCATTTTGACACCTCAGGGAAATCCTAGCGAACTAAGTAACATACGCGCCCACATCCGGATCACTCGGTCCGACTATAGGAAAGTTCGAGGGAACACTCTCGCCACATCAACTACCGAGCTCGCTCGTACAAATCTAGACTCAGCAGGGCGGCCGACCGCCATAGGAGAAAGACGCGTCCGACCGTCTCCGCTCGGCCGAGGACCTTTCCCGATTGCCCGCCCCTCGCACAACTATGCTCACGAGGGCTCTCCCCTCTGGTAGAGCTGGCTGGCGCTTCTTGAGAAGAAGCACCATGCGCTCCCATGATACCGCCCGCCCTATTGCGCCCATCGCCATCGATTCCGCCTCACGACGGCGTGGGTGAATCCCGCCGCTGATCAGCATCGACTCCCCGCCGCGTCGGCTGACAACCCGCCATTGTCGGACAGGCCTGGGTCGTTTACGCTTTTAGCCGGGACCTCGAAGAAGATTCTCAATGTTTAGAGAATGAGTCAGGAGCGCCCTTTTGGGTAAAGGGCGGGACAGCGCGGTCCCGCCGCCCGACGTATAAATACAGCGCTATCATACTTGTAAAACCTTAAAGTGGACTTTACGTTTAACTATCCCGTTCTTCGTCCTTGTCCCCGTCTCCCCATCCAACAGACCGTCCTCTTAAATATCGACCGGGTCGATCTCTAAGTGAACGCCCTCTCACGAGAACAGACCAATAGACAACTCGGGGAGTCCGTCTGATTGACATCTCGACTCCCATTTGTGTTGATTCCTGCCAGCGGAACACCCTCGATCTCGACAGACAGCCCGACCTACTCAGAACCCTAGGACGGACGCTAACACGGACGCTAACAGTGTGCGTTGTTGTGCAGTTGAGCGTTTAGCACTGCGAGATGGTTGCCGCAATGGTCCTATGGCAGACGGAGTAGAAATAGTAGGGTGGGTGAGAGCCGATGACGAAGTAGAAGACGGGGCAAGAGAAGAGGCGGCGGCAGCGGAAGAGGTTGATGCAGATGGATTGAGAGCAACACCTGTCTTGTCGGAGAAGAAATCAGGTGGCGAGGACAATTTCTTGATATAATGGGCCATTCCGTGATACCGTTCGAGAGAAGCAACACTCCCCTCAAAGACAATTGGGTGGGGAGGTGTTGCATGTGCAAACAAAATTGCAAAGGCCTTTGGGCGCATGTCCGGCGGGTACTTGACCCAGCTGTTGACTCTCACGCCCTCTTCAGCACCGATGGGACGACAGAGCCAGACAGGAACGCCAGCCTGATAAGTAGATTAGCATACCGAACCCATACACAAATGGAAAAAAAACCGTACTCGATAGAGGTTCTCGCATATGTCTTTCTGGTCCGTCACGGCGCCGACAACATTGCAAACAGCGATGTGTTTCCCGGTCACATCCCGAAAGATAGCGCGCACTTCCAGCAGCCACGTCATGCAAGCTTCTACCTCCAAAATGAGCCGCTGCAGCATGGTCCAAACCATCACCGCCTCATTGTAGCTGGAGGGTATGTCGAGGCGCCCAGCGAGATACTTCATGCGAGGAAATACATCGTGCAAGAAAGGATCGCTTTTCAGCGTGGTCTTCCCAGTCTCAGCTGAAGAGTCAGTCGCCAACTGCTTCTTGTGCTCATCAGACAAGCGCTTCTTGACCCGCCGCCAATGATCCCTCAGTATGTTGCAAAACTGTGCGTTGATAGTGCCGAGACCAGACGAGGCATCACCCATCTTGACGCGTTCAAAGTACGTGTCCGTGGGCAGGAACCAGAGGACGTCGTCGGTGTGCTGAAGGTTTGAGGGATGGCGGATGAGTGCAAGATGCGCAACTGCATGGTCAAATAGCTGCGGATGGTAGAGGGGATCATCCTGGCCAAAGTGGCGGTCCGCTAGCATGCAGACGGTGTGGTGTTCGCGAGGGAAGGGTGGTAATTTGATGAACTTGCAGTTTGGCGACGTGTCAAACATCTGCTCAGCTTCGTCAAAATATCCGACCTTGCCCTCGTAAGATCTGAGCGCGGTGGAAGAACTGGACGCGGCCATGGGGCAATTGAGGGCTGGGCCTCAAAAGATCGATGAGATCGATGCCTGAGAAGCGAGAACATTAGTTGGCAGGCGCTGAGTGAACATGGAGGCCAAGCGTACAGAATCTTTGAAAGCACTTGAATGCTGGATGGTCCGCCGCCCTGACTGCTGCTTAAGCTGGCGGCATTATGTCAATCAGTACGCGCCCGCCAATGACAAGTTGATCAGCGCACCTGAAGTGAGCTTGGGGCCATACTCCGTATGGCGAACTGAGGAGCACAACTGAGACTAAACAAGCAAGTGTGTGCGTGCCCGCCTCACTGGCTACTTGGTGATACCAATCAGTCTGGGCGCGCACAGGACAATTGACAGGGACGCACCGCAATTGACCTTAGTCGCACTCCTGATGTCCGCGAGCGCTGAGACGCCGGCTGGTCCGCCTCCCCGGATGCTGCCTGGAAGGGCAGGATCATCCCAATCAGGCCGCGCACACTCACAACGGATAGATTCACACACCTGAGACAAATATGGGCTGTACTCTCAAATACCGGCCAAGGCCCCAAAGCCGCAAACAAAACGTCTGCCACAGACAATAAGTCTGCACAGGCGGCGGAAATGGACAGTCCTCGGTAATAATCTGAGTGCTGACAACCAACGCGAAGATAATTTGTGCCGGTATACTTTGGCAACTTTACGCGGCTGCGGTGCGTGCGCCCTCTGGACCTACAGCGCCGACCAAGGGGATTTACAAGAGTAGAACAAAGAGGTGGCATAGGTGTGTGTGCTGCTTCATGATGATCCCACACTTTCTAACCACATTACCCTTCGTTTGGTGTACAGCACACTCATATCTTCTAACGGTCCTTACGTGGTGAGTGACATCTTTCCCTGAGCACGCTCCGTGTGTAATCCTCATCAATTGTCAGTCAAACACTCACGTTTTTTCACAAACGTCTAATCTATCAATATATCTTTCTACCTAATCCTGTAAGTTGGCTCTCTCTCTCTACCGTTCCCATCTGACAGCATCTGTCAGTCACAATGCCAAAAGCACCGAGCACCAAAACCACGGCCAGTGCCAAGGCCAAGGCCTCCGCGCAAGCCGCCAATTCCTGGAGACCCAAGCGCACTAAGAAGACTCCCGCCAAACTCGCGAATCCCCCACCCGTTGGTAGGCACCACAAAGTCGCCAAGCGCAAACCCCCTGTCGATGATGACTCCAGCGCTGACGAGGCTCCTGCCAAGGCCAAGCAAAAGACGGCAAATGGTGCGAAGAAGACCAAATTCCAAGCTGACGGCGGAGAAGAAGGCAGAAAAGGGTTTGGCCAAGAAAACAGCCGACCTGAAGCGGGATCTCGAGATGGAGGCGGCGGCCGAGGAGAATTGGCAGGATGAGCCGGACGCAGAGCCAGGCCCAAAGAAAGGCACAAAAGAGTGGCACAAGATTTGTCTGCGTAAGTTCTCCATTGCTGTCGTTCCCAACATGGGCTGATCTGTTCTTGCAGGCGAGAAGAAAAAGCTCTGATTCAAGAAACTTGCACCCGGCGAAAAGGGTCCCGCCGCCGGTTACTACAGCCACTAATCTGATTGCCTTCTTGACTGGGATGCCTCGGCCGGACACTGGCGGTATTGCTTTGTTTGCAAACGGTACGATTCACTTAGTTCTTCCGCGTCACTATTCTCATCTTCCTTTAGGCGCGGTACTTACTCCTCGCGCCCGGCGGCCGCCAGCTCAGGCTCCAATCAGCTATCTCACCAGAAATCGTGCGACAAAGCCTGGGAGAAGCAGAACAACGGCAAAGCCCCAAAGTAGACAAAACTTACTGATAAGATCCCGCGCAAGTTTCGCAACGGAAAATTCCGCCTCAAGCTCCTCAAATGGGTCACCGGCATGCACCGTCCGGCGTCCCTTTGCCATCATTGAGGACACAGACTTGTTGGACGTCTTCGTCTACCTCAACCCCAAAGCACAACCCCCTTCCCGCCATACCCTTTGACGTGATATTCACCACGCGTACAAAATGACACGTGTCAAAGTTCGCGCGCTCCTTAAGGAGTATGAGGGGCGCTTCAACCCTATCTTCAATTGCTGGACTGCGGCCAACGGACACAAATTTCTCGGTGTCCTGGTCCCATTCATTCACAAGGGGCGCATGATCATCACGGCGCTGGATATGATTGAGTGAGCTCTCTTTTGCTCTTTATTGACACTTGACTGACATTTGTTTTTCAGGATGACCAAGGCTCACACTGGCCAGAACCTAGCTATGGCGGCCTTCAACCTCTTCAAGGAGTACGGCATTGCCGGGCGGACACTCGGTCATGCGGGTGATAATGCTTCCAATAACGACAGCATGCTCGACCACCTTGATGAGCTCTACCGCACCATTGAGGAGTCAATCGCTGGGCGCACCACCCAAATCCGTTGCTTTGGACATATCCTCAATCTTGTCTATCATGTACGTTTCTCATATTTCTATGCGTCGGCTGCGCATACAGGATCCCGACCCTGGGTATCTTGGAAAGGCTTGGCCGGTGCTGCTTTTCTTTTGCAAGCACATTGACTGACCACCATCTGCAGGCCATCTGCTCTCAATTCGAACCTCTGAAGAAGAAGAAGAAGACAAAAGCAGCTACTCTCGCCAAGGATGGGGAGGACTGTGACGAGTGGGAGGATGATCCTGACGATGATGATACGGATGAAGATGATCTCTATAAGCAGGCAGCGGAGGACAAGATTGAGCAGGAACGTGGAGAACTTGAGGACATCTTCAAGGATCCAGATCTCAAGTGTCTCTGGCAGTCATCACCTCGCGCCAAAGTCCCAGAGCCCACTGTGGAAGAGGTGAAAGATGGGTTAAGCGCCATGCAGAAGGTCTTTTCTGTTTTAATCAGGTGGTGGCAACGCACTGACGTAAAACCTCTCCAGCTCGCCAAGATTGGCAGTCGCTGTGCTCACAAAGGCCCACTGCAGAAAGAGCTCGCTCAACTCTGCCGTCTGCAGAAATCCCCAAAGCTATCTCCTCTCAAAATGGTCAAGCACGTGAGGACTCGCTGGAACACAATGAATGGCGTCATCAACCGCGCTATCCGCCTCAAAAAGTGTCTCAACACTCTCTGTGTGGTGTCCAAGTGGAATGACAAACATTGTCCAACACAGCGCCTCAAGCGCTTCTTCATCCTTGAGAGGAAGTGGAACATCATTGAACATTTGCAACTCATCTTTAATGTAAGTTGTTTCTCTTATTGTCTTTCTTTTCTCAATATATTTATTTAGCTTCTCGATCGTGCTACTGTGCAAATGTCGACATTAAAATACCCTACCCTACACGCTGTCATCCTGCTAATGGACATGCTCACGAAAGCTCTTGAGAAGAAGCTCCTTGATCCTAACATCCCTGTCGTTGTTTGCCTTGTCATTCAGAAGGCTCTCAAGGTTCTTGATAAATATTATTTCAAGACTGATGAGTCTGTGATGTGGAAAATGGCCATGCGTAAGTTTTCTCTCTGGCTTGCTGTGCTGGTACTGAATCATTAGCTCAGTCTTGCATCCCAAATATTGCCGCCAGTATTTTGTCACTCAGGGCTGGAAGGACTCCTGGGTTGACACTGCCGTCAGCGAAGCACGTCGCATTTGGAACGATCACTACAAAACCACCATCAAGTTGCCCGCCCCCGCCTTGTCATGATCTGTTCCCAGGCAGATCACTTGTCTCACCTACACAGCCGCATGGCTCATCGCCACAGCCACAACTCTGGCTCACAATGGCTGCACACACATCTATGATCTATCTTCCATGCCACAGAAGCTCTACCGGGAAGTAAAGCAGGATGATGACAGAGTCTAGACGCATCAGGAGCTCCGGGAGCACCTGCGCATACTCTCATAGTGGATCAATGTGAACACCAGGGAACCGGTACTTGTCACAGCATGACAGTAGCTTCTCTTGGTCTCGGGTCACTTCTCAGACCATTGCACACATTGTTGTAATGGCCACAACACTCAGGACCAGCTACAGCACTCAAGAAGGAAGCACACACAAGATACCACTACCAGGAATCGCTCTAGAGACTCGTGGAGTCATCTAGAGGTATATCTATTGAAGGAGAAGTCACAACACTAACACTCGACGCTTGGAGAGCCTCTGGACCGCAGGCGAAGGTTGTAGAACCATGGAGAAGGTCCCAGAAGGTTCAGAGCGCCTCCAGAACGTCATCCCACTGCATTGGGCGCTCTGACTCACTCAGGAGTCGCTGCAGTATGTGGAGCGGCGGGATCCCGCCCTTTACCCGCTCTGACTCATTCAGGAGTCTCTGGAGTCATCCCAGGAACTTCCTGGCAGCCTATGACTCGAGCCAAGTCTATACTTAGGCGCATGAGCGCATGCTCCCGCCATTCCCGCCCTTCCGACCAATGGCAGCCCGCCGATCGGGCGCCCCACCCCTTGAAACAGTGGATTAAGTGTCTTCCATTGCATTCGACATAGTGGGAGCTCTGACTCAGTCAGTAGCCAATTTGGGGCATTAGAACAGTATATAAGTCAAAGCACATTCCCCCATGTACTTCAGAGCTGAACATTATTGCATCTGCGCTATTGTACATTCCTTCGCAGTACCCTTTGGCATCTTGCCTCTGCCATTGGGGGATTGCTCTCTAAGGGGCCCTCTCTCATTGTACGCTTCACTCCTCGCTGAATCGTACTCTTACTCGTCATCCTCTCCTCTCTCTCCACTATCCTTTTGCCACAGGATTGTCCTTGCTAGAAATCCCCACGAGTTATTCAATGATCTGAACCTTGATCCTCAGAGAGGATATCCTCTCCAAAATTAAATAAACCTTGATCCTTTCAATGATCCTTGAGTTCGGATCATTGAGCAGTTCAAATCAAGGATCATTGAATGATCCTTTTATGTTTGGGTGATAGATGTCTGATGTCTGATAGAATATGCATGCATAATCATCAATATGTACCATTGAAAGCTGTTCAAGTACTGTGGAAGCTTTTCTGTACTTGTATTTGCATAAAGTTAATGATTCAACAATGATCCTTCAATGATTTTTATCTTCAGTGAATGAACCTTGATCCTTACAATGATCCTTAGGTTCGGATCATTGACATGTTAATGATTTGAACTTCGGATCAAAGTCAAGGTTCGGATTAAGGTTATCCTCTACTTCTAATGACTCGTAAAGATCTCTAGTCCTTGCGTCACTGAGTACGCCGTCGACATGCCAGGCAGCTGGACGCTTGCTCTCATTGATGGTATCCCGTGGGGATCTCTGTCGAGTGGGTCAGGGATGAATATGGATGGATCTCTTGGACACTGGCTGTACACTTGCTCTCGTCGAGGACGAGGCAATGGTGCAGTCACTGTTGGATTGCTGTTTATGCACCGAGGGTGCTAGACAGTGATCCCCGCTTGTGTAGCGCTGCCCCAATGGAGTGTAATGAGTGGCGCAGGTGAATAGGATCCACAACGACACTATGGGTCTACCGTTGAGCAAGACAACGGCTAGACAATCTGAACAGGAGTCTCGCTAGGCAGAGTGCCTAGGAGATCTCCTGGCCTCCACCCCAAGGACGGCTTTGGGACATGAGATTCACATATGGAGGTGTGCAGTTGCTGTGTGGCGCTGTATGAGCTTGAGCACGTGAGAGTGCGGGCTCAGGTCCTAACACGCCTCTACTGCTGGCAATGGCGACAATGACAACCCTTTTTCCCAACTTGATGCCCCCGTCCTCACCACCACCGTTGACCCTTTCAATGAATTTATCATGGGCATCCAAAGTGACGACAACGTTGTTGAATATTGGACGAGTAAACTCGCACCTGCAAATTCCCCCATCATCACCCCCCAGCAGGCTCTTGCGCACATGGCCCTTGACTTTCTGAGTGCCCCTGCCACCAATACTGATGTTGAGCGCCTTTTCTCTCACAGTGGCATCATTGTTGCTAAGCGCCGATACAACCTGACTGCTGAGTCTATCCGGGAGTGCACTCTTCTTGATAACTGGCTGAGTATTGACGGTCTTGTTCCCGAGGAAGCTCTTGCCCGCTACTTGGACAATCGCAAGGCGCGGAAGGAGCACACAGAGTTGGAGTGGTCTGCTAGCTCTGATGAGCAGCAGCCAGAGTCAAACGACGAGCTAGAGTCCGAGTCAGAGTCTGAGATAGAGCCTGAAGAGCCGGAGGTTTTGGACATCTCGGAGTCAGATGAGAGCTCTGATGACTCTGCGGCGGCTTCTGCACTGCATGAAACATACCATATTTACGCCCAAAATATGGTGAAAAAATGTAATATTTATTTAGCATTTTTTCACTTTGAAAATGATAAAATTATCATGAAATTGAGTGAAACTATGATGAATATACCTAATTATAACAAGGTATAGCATATATTTACTATATTCTCGGGTATTTTACAATATTTTCATCATTTTTGAAGTGAAAATATGCTAAAGAAATTTTACATTTTTTCACCATATTTTAGGTGTAAATATGATATGTTTCATGCAGTGCTGTGTCTGAAGAAGATATTGACAATGAGATGCAGGTGGACTCGTAGTTTGTTCAGGCATTTTTAATTCCTCCTGCTCTCCGTTTACTTATTAACATATGCTTTTTTCTCGTTCTATATAATAATTTGTCTTGGTGTGACTTTATAAGGTAAAATATTAATTATACTTGAGTATACACTCAAGCACTCGAGTATACCCGAGTATTTGGACATCCCTCATCCAAGTAGAGATGTCCACGAATATATATTCGAGTATATTCTTATTCAGGCACACGAATAATCCCCCCTCCAAGGGTCATAATCGTTATTCATGAATATACTCTTAATCTTATTCGTCAACTCAATCTTCACTGCGAATATTTTGCTTTTATTCATGAATATTCATGAATATACGAGTATAATCATTTCAATGTCACTCAAGATCACAGTTCAAGTTATTGAATGACCTATAAATCATTCAAACAGCATCTAAATTTATCATAAACTTGTCTTTAATACTGAGAATTCAGTATTATCAGACACTCATGAATGAGTTGAGGATTATGTGAAACTGAAGGTTCATATTCTATATTCGTCAACTTATTCTTATTCACGAATATAATATATTTGTCATATTCATATTCATGAATAAGATTAGGAATATATTCATGAATATTCTCCTTTACTCCTTATTTGTGGTCATGTCTACATCCAAGGACATCCGAATGTATCCTTTTGGCCTTGGATGGAATATGTGATAGGCATCCAAGTATGAGTATCTCTTTTTCGGGTCTGTCTATTCATGGGTCGGATGTGGGATGCATCCGAGTACACATTTGTGCTCATGTCTAGTAGTGCGGGGTGGCAGAGCTCAGCTGACAGAAAAGCAGAATTAGACGGAATTAGGGAACAGCGTGGGTGTCCCACGGGGTCCTGGGACATGCCCCGCACCCTCACCCTCAGAATACCCTCACCTGTAATGCGGGCAAGGGTACCCGTGGTCCTAACCCCATGGGGACGCGCAAGGGTCTGCGGGAGTCCCGCACCCGCACGACCCTCACACCAATGACACCCAAAACCATATATTAGTATGTCAGTACGTGTCGCAATGTACAGTACAACATCGTAACATATGTAAAATGTATCAAAAAAGTCCATTACTGTCTACTCAATCTGATCAAAGCCATCGACAAGGAGAATGTCACCGGACTCGTCAACAATTCCCTTCTCATTCTCGGCAACCTCCTCCAACTTCGTCACGGCCTTCAAATTGTTGTCGTGAATGAGACCCATGCGGCTCCACTCCCGGAGACAGATCATTGCACGGCAAGTTTGCGCTGTGAGACGGTTACGGACATGGCTGATCATCAAGTGACCATGACTGAAGGTACGCTCAACGTCAACGGAGGTGGCTGTAAGAGAATCAGCATGTGAATCAAGACTACTAGAGAGCAAACGTACGAGGAATGGAGTGATAGTCAAGGATCATGCGCAAGAGAATAGGGTATTCCTCTGACCTCTCGTACCACCACGCCAGGACATTGCTGCACTTGACGTGCTTCTCCGAGAGGTAACGTTCCAACTCGTTCTCGCTTTTTGACGTCTCCGTGGTCGGTATGTCTAGGGTTCAAAAGTTCAGTTGTCAAAACTGCAACTGAACCGAAAAAAACCTGAACTGAACCATCAGTTCAATATACAAAGGCCTTATCAAAAGAACTGAAGACCAGTCTCAGTTTACAGTTCTATCATCTCACTACATTAACCCACAACTCTGAAAAGACTGGTTAAACTGGTTAAACCGCACAACAGTTTAACCAGTTTTAGACCGGTTTAAACTGGTCTTTTGACACCCAATTTTGTTTTTTTTTAGTGAAAGATGTCGGAAAGTCTTCCTGGGGCTCTAAAAGACATAAGGACTACGTCTGTTTGGCGCAGTGGTTAAGTTCCTTGCTACATGTCTTATAGAAATGACTCAGAATGGCCTGGGTTCAATTTCTGAGCTGTTCATTTTGCAGCTGAGTGGTGATAAAACTGGTCTTGAATCGATTCAAACCGGTTAAACCGCCCAGACAGTTAAACTGGTTTAACTGGTTGCTTGAACCATCTCAAAACCGGTCTCTTGTGCAACTGCAGTTCAGTTGTGAGTTGCAGGTAGTGAATAGCGCGGGTCGGGTTGGGTCGTTGTGAGCTTGACCCTACCCGAGCCCGGAGAATGACCCGAGCCCGACTCGGTGGGTCCGGGTATAGACCGGGATCCCCGCGGGTAGTTAACGGGAGACGGGTCTCCCCGAGACCCGCTGCTTATATCACACCAGACGGCGCCGTAGACGTATGATATGTGTAGGTAGTACTACTTAATAAGTATGTAACAACTAATAATGTAAACTACACTGTCCGTGGGCTACTGATACTGGCTTAAATAGCATCAAAACCGTCAGGCATGAGGACGTCACCCGTATCATCGCCTTCCTCCTCGCGAGGGACAGGCATCGAGGTGACCACACCAATATTGTCTGCATGAATCAGCTCGGCGCGGCTCCACGATCCAAGACACATCAAAGCCCGGGCGGTTTGTGCAGAAAGTCGATTCCGGATATGGCTAAGCAGAATACGGGCCTGGCTGAATAGGCGCTTGACTCCAACCGAGGTTGCTAGACAGGTTTGTTGAGCATTCATAAGAGAGGATCAAGCATGCGAAAGAGACTCACGGGGTATCGAAAGGTAATCCAGAGCCATACGCAAAAGAACGGGATACTGGTCGCAGCGATCGTGCCACC
Source organism: Strobilurus pachycystidiatus (assembly GCA_019915135.1). Classification (NCBI taxonomy): domain Eukaryota; kingdom Fungi; phylum Basidiomycota; class Agaricomycetes; order Agaricales; family Physalacriaceae; genus Strobilurus; species Strobilurus pachycystidiatus. The sequence goes on along the minus strand of JAHLMK010000006.1, from coordinate 1,328,594 downwards.
AAGCAATAACGTCCTTGACCTTTTTCTCCCGTGGTGCGGCGAGGTATCGTTCTAGCTCGCCAGCGAGATCATCGACGTTGTGGATGGGTACAATCTCATCGTTGTCGTTGTCCTCATTGTCGGAGAAGAGGTTTGTCCGCACCTTCTTGGTGGTAGCGGGCTGTAAGAGTATCAGTACATACAATGGTCTCGATAGAGATGACATACCTTTTCAACCGGCGCGGGCTGCTCTGCGTCGTTGGTGGCGGTATACCCTGCGAGATACTCTGCAAAAACACGTCGAAGCAGACGGTGAGCCTCCTCCTTCCACTCCTCAGGCCAATCATGCTCGTCAAAGTAGGCGGTTTTGTGTTTAGGATGTAATACTACGGATATGATCAGTTGACAAATCAGGGCAAGAAATAAGACACACCCAATGCAATCCGGTAAAGCTCTGATTCGTCAGAGAGGTCGTAGTATTTGTTGAGTGTGTCCTTGGAGACAAGGACGGCGGCTTTCATAGGGTCAGAGAGAACGATGTCAGGTCCGTCGGGTTTCTTGATAACGGCTGTAGCAAGCATATAGTCCAGCTTGTCCATCGCGGGTATGACGGTCGCGAGATTTGCATCGGCGCGAAAGAAGTAAGTCGTCGCATCCTTGAACGCCTTAGGTGGGTGAAGGTATTAGCAAGATGGCGAGTAAAGACAAGCATAGGTATACGTACGCCGAGGACTTCGCATAGGTTGTAACTTGTCAAGAGCCGTCCATTCACCATAGTCATTGCGTAATCAATGAGGGCATCGTCCCCAGTTATGTCCCAAATAGCGCGTTTGTATTGAAGGGCCGTAGTCAGCATGTCGTAAGTAGAATTCCATCGAGTCAATACATCGCGCGGCAGGATTTTGGGTGGCAGGTTGTTCTCGAGGACAATTCGCTTCCAACGAGGAAGTAGGATCGTTGGCGAGTTGATGATTTTGAAGCTGACGGTCCGAATCTGTGTGAAGGAAGTTAGTGCGGCGTAAGAATCATCTGCCCGATGACAACGTGAGAGCAAAGACGCACCTTTCGTAAGGCCGAGGCCACTGTTTTAGTGTCCGCCAGGAACTTGACCTTGTCAGCATCCGACATGTTTGCCAGTGTATTGTAAGTATTGTCCGGGTCATCACGGTTGTTTCTACCTGCTTCTAACTCGCTTACTTGCACCAGCAGATCCTCAACGTCAACATCCTCTCCCTTTCCAACGGCGGCAGCAGTGGCAGCCTCCTCATCTTCATTGTCTACGTCCTTTTTCTTCTTCGATGGCGCGTTGAACAGGCGGAGCAGACTCTTTGCAACAAGGTTCACCACATGCGCAAAACAGCGAGTCCGCGCCCGACGTCCACCAAAGTTTGGTAAACCGTCAACGAGGCGATCCATCATAATGTCGTTTGGGCTTGCATTGTCGGCGGTAACACTCAATATCTGTCTCTCGTTGTTAGCTTATGATCCCTACAGAGAACATCAACGTACCTTATCCTGGAGACCGTAGTCTTCAAGGACCTGCTTTGTGAGGACGGCCAAAGCCTCCCCGGAATGCGACTGGTGGATCACAATAAGCGGCGAGCTCCATGTTAAGTTGACAACGGTGAGTCTCACCTCTGCTAGCTCACGGAAATCAAGGACGGTACTGACACAAAGACCATCCTCTTCCCAGTGCGCTGTATATCCAATGAAGGCCTTGTGGTTTGGAGACGACCACCCGTCAAGTGCGATGTGAACACGGCTCTTGAGAGTTTAAGAAGCGGTGAGCAGATGTTCACCTCGGAATATAGAGTTTTAATCTTGAATTTCTGAGCTAGACGCCGCCTTGTTTTTGCGAAGAGGATCTTGGCATTGCGCGAGACGGTCGTGGAATGCGGGATGTACGTTCCTGGGCGGCCAGACTTCATGAGCTTTTTGAAGCCTCGGTCGGCAACAACAGCGAACGGGCGAAGGCTCTCGGCGCACCATCGCGCACATTCTGCACTATGTAGACGGGTCAGTACTATCCTATTCTTCACATGATGTCAAGCTCACCGAGTCTCAGCCTTGCTCAGCGGCATGGTCGAATAAATCTCTTTTCCTTTCGTCACCAGTCCTGTGAGCATACTGGTGAGTATGTTCTGTTTCTTCTTGCCAACCTTCTGAACAGCGTCGCGCGTCTTTGCCAGATCAGCGCCATCATATGCTGCCTGGACCGATTCGACGCCGTAACACCGTTCTGCATGACTACGCAAACCGCCGCTGGACGACTTGTCCTTCGTTGTCAGGTTACGATAGATTTGCTTGCCACATCGCTCGCAAGTGAAGGCCTCATGCGGTACCTTCTCGCCAGCATCCGTTTTCCTGTGGACGACCTTGATGTCGGCGGCGAAGAAGCCATACACGGCGGCACGGAGATTGCGAGTCTTCTGACGTGCTTGAGGCATGTTAGATCATCAAGCGAGTGAGTTGAACATGCATGGACATACGAGCATGGTCGCTATCCTCGTCGGCAATATTAGGCGCCATAGGAAGCTCAGATAACTTCACGGTAGGTGTCTTGCCTTGCTTCTTGCGACGTTGGGCTGAGGAACGGCTCGCCTTGGGGGCGGGCTGTTCCTTGGCTAGATGAAGCCGGCGTCAGTCACTGTTATTGATATCATTCTCAGGTACATACCTTTTTCAGTCAGCTTAGACTGCCTTCCAGAGCGCCGAGTAGACGGAGAGGATTGACGGCGGGTAGAGCCAGGATCAGGACTTGCATCAGGTGAGCTGTCCCTGCCTGTGAGACGATGAGCCTCAGTCTAATCTACCTGCAGACTACGCACGCTGACCTTTACCCTTGTTCTTAGGGCTAGAACGACGGGCGCCACCACGACGAGTGACAATGACGGCTTTACCGCTACGACCCCGACGAGGTTGTTCATCCGCGCTTGCCTGATCGGGCTCGGAGTCGGTATCGATGATGATGGGTGACTGGTTATACTCGGGCGACTGGCGAGATGCTTCAGGAACGTCGGCATCGGTGTCGTCTTCGTCCTCGCCATTGGCATCGAACCGTGCTCCATCAAAGTGGAAGGAGTCTCATAGGCACGTTAGGTACAGAATGTAAGTCACGGAATTGACTCACCAGCATCAGACGACACTGACCGAAGGCTAGGCATGTCGTTGGCGAGATCATCGTTGTCGAGAGCCTCAGGGGAGGCGGATCGTGTAGGACGACCCGATCCGGATGCGCAAGGAGAAAGAGAACGACGGACAAAGGCGAGTGTACTTTGTGCACCTCGCTGAATGCTTTTACGGATTTTGTTTGCCTGGGTAGACACCTTCGATGACCTGGAGCCGTCAGGAGATTGCGAGGCACGTCGCTTTTGCGACTGCTCGCTGCCAGGAGGCATTAGAAGAGGATGGAGAAGAATTCAAGGGTCTGAGAGATGGTTGACGGCTGGATGGGAATTGCTGAAGTTGGATGTCGTTGTATGGAGTGGTAGGTCATATATAGCTGCGAAAACAATGAACCAAATGAGATTTGAGTCCACAGAGACAAACAATGAGCGAGATATCGCGCCACAGCACAAGCGGGTCCGAATCGGGTAAGCGGGCAGGTATCGGGTCCGCGGTCCGTGACCCTAACCCGACCCAGTCAAGTACCCGGCCATATCCCGGATCGGGACCCCCGGACCCGCGCTATTCACTAGTTCAGTAGTGCGCCTTCCAGAACTTGGTCTCTATATCATTCAGTGTTTATCTGGCTCTTGCTACCAAAATATTCCAGAATCACCAACGGTCCCTTGAGTCAAATATAACGCCAATGAGACAGTTTTTATGAGGAGAGTTAAGTTAGCGGTGTTTTGTCTTATATCTGATCATGGCAGGACAGTACAATGTAAAAGATGCAATAAAGTAATGCAAAAGTCAATCGTGAGAGACAGCACACATGGCATTTTGATTAATCAGTTGCGGAGTTGTCTACTCACTTTTACAAATAACAAATACATTGCTCTCCAGTCGTTGTCTCGTGTATCCTCGCAATAGACAAATAGGCTCAACGCTGACATATTCTAATTGAGTTCAGAGATGGTCAGAACTCTGTGAATTTATTTCTCATGGAGTTTATTTTGTCAAAATAGCACGTCCCAAAAAGGTTTGTTCTGTGATCACAATGTAGGTAAACTGCCAGTCTCCTCCTCAACAGTGGTGTTCACAAGCAGTTTAACATGATTTAAGGGAAAGCTGGCAACTTATACATGATAGAGTCCCAAAAAGTGTCAAACAGTAAAAGCAGGATATGATACAACAAAAAAATAGAACTCAGAAGCCCATAACCTATTAAAAGCTGTAACTGTACTCAAATTCTCAGTGACCGTTGATGATAAAAAGACTGTGCATTACTTATAACCACAAATAATTTTACAGTAATTAATGAGTACAAAGTCTATGCAATAAGATAATGGCTTACCCTCAATGCTTGTTGATGACGGAAGGGCTGAGGGCAGCAAATGCTGTGTTTGAATCTATCTACATGCCTCACATAATCTACATGATCACATTACACTCAACAGAATGATGTGCACATTAGTGAGATATTTGCTGTCCTGTCATCCTGCAGACATCTTGCTAACAGACCTGACATGGGCTCAGACCCAGCATGTTGGGAGTCAGTATTACTCAGGTTCAGAACAAATCCTACTTATGCATTCCCAACTTGTCCCGCACCATTTCCTGCTTTGAGATGTCGGATGTTGGGTAGCCTGCGCACCCATTCATCACTTGCAGAGAGCCCTACAGAAACCCACACCCAGAATGTTAAGTGGGTATATAACACCAGGTACAGGTTGAATACGCTTAAAAATACCTGACCCAACCTGCTCATAAACCAACTTGGTTTATGAGTGGTCAAGAAAATGTTTTGGTAAAAAATGTGAGCCAAGACATGTGAGTATTCAGAAGTCATGTTGATGAGTACATGTAATGATGAAAACAAAACAAATGTGCAATTTATACAAAAACAAACCACAAATGGTGCTTCACGTGACAAGATCTTGATTTTTGTCAAAAATGAAAACACACAATTTAATCTTATTCAATAAGGACACCCATAAAGCATCAGCCAAATCTAGCTTGACTGCAACCAGCCGCTTTGCCAAAGTGACAAGTGTATCCACGTGGGAAAGCAGATGGTCACAAGCCTAGCATTCAATCCCAGTGAAAAGCCCGGATTTTCCCAACAGGCCGTATCGGTTGCTTTTGCGGGAGATCACTCTTGTATGACTTGTCATTGACTCCCATCGGTTCAATCCCATCCATTCGCATTTTCAACCATGTGTCCCTTGTAATTGGTGTTTCGGATTCACTTTTGAAGAGCTTCTTTTGATGTTCATTCATACTCGATGCTCGTATCAGTTCCCTTTGAGTCGTTCTCTGATTCCACATTTTTCTTCCAAGTCAAAAGGTCGAAACTTCCAACCGTGGGAAGCTCGCACTACTTCCCTCCCTCCTCCACCTCGCAATTACTACTGCCGCCATGAGCACAATTTCACGCCACTCGTCCCGCACACTGGCCCGGCAACCACCAGAATACACTTACAACTACTGTCTCTAACATGACAACAAGTATATTGACCGACCAACGATCACAACGATCACAAGCACCAAGCGACCGCACTATGTATACACAAACACGACGGAACGACGAGCACCGCCATGCGGCACGATGACGGCTGGACAGAACAACAACTACAAACCACGAGCACCAAGGTACCAAGCAACCACCCTTCCCACGGACAAGCACGATGGAACGACTAGCACCGCCATGTCTCACAATGACGGACAACCGAAAACAAAGACCGTGAACCACGAGCACCGAGTGACCTCCCCACCCGCGGACGAGCACGACAGGCCGCGTAAAAACAGCAAGTACCGACACCTTGGGCTCGCCTCAATGTATGCGCAAAGAGCAGCAAGCCAGACTATGGCGGAGACCACCGTCACAGACCAACCTGTATGCTGGATAGTTGGTAGAATTATGATTGTCATTTTCAGTACGGAACAATAATACAGTTTTTTGATACACTTTTTGGGCAGCATTCTGGCAATATTGATCATTACTGTGGCCCTGGTATAGGCTCGGAACGACCCAGAATTCGATAGTATCATTTCACTCGCTCCCAGCAGATGACACCCAATCCCAATTCAAAAAAAGTCCCGATACCAGTTTGAGGGCGGTCGGGTTTGGCTCCGATTGGGACAAACCATTCTGAGCCCATATGACACCTTGCGATTCTCACTGGGATTCAATGTTCGTCCGTCAACTTTGAACTCACTTATTGACAGTTTACATGTTACAGTAAATCTATCTTACAGTAAGCCCCGTTTGTCAAAGTGATAACCTCAGCACTGAGTGCTGAGTTTGGGCAACAGGCTGCCAACAGCAATCCTCAACATGGCTCAGAACGAGCCTCCAATCATATATAAATATACTGGTACACTAAACAATTTACGGTTTGATTTGACCACCCAGCTAAGATATGATGCTACCATTCAACTGTCCGAGCTCAAAATGGATAGACTACTTTGAGAGCATCATCTTGACGAACTCTGCAATTGCGGATGAGTATCCGCGCCGACAGACTAAGAACTACACACTGCGCACCTTCGTAGTTAATCTGACCATCGCCGTCAACGTCCGCCTCGCGAATCATCTCATCCACCTCGTTGTCGGACAGTTTCTCGCCTGGTTATTCATTTGCCAGTGAGCTCGCACGTTGAGATGAGAGCGAGTGTGAACCGTACCAAGGTTGGTCATGACGTGCCTCAGCTCAGCGGCGCTGATATAACCATTGCCATCCTTGTCAAAGACCTTGAACGCCTCCTTGATCTCCTCCTCGCTGTCGGTATCGCGCATCTTCCGCGCCATCATCGTCAGGAACTCCGGGAAGTCGATGGTGCCGTTGCCGTCAGCGTCGACTTCGTTGATCATGTCCTGGAGTTCGGCTTCCGTGGGATTTTGGCCCAGAGAGCGCATGACGGTGCCGAGCTCCTTGGTGGTGATGGTGCCGTCGCCATCTAGCCGGATCGGAGCGGTAAGCAAGAGCGTACGCCGAAGGGAACGAGATCGCACCCTTATCGAAAAGGGAGAAGGCCTCCTTGAATTCTGTACAGGGAAAGGACGAGCGTTAGCGCTTGACGCTCATCGTCTTGTAACACGGCCACGTACCAGAGATTTGCTCTATTCAGACAAGCCAATCAGGATCACAGCAACGTCTCTTGACATCAAGCAATGCGCACCTTCAGACTAGAGCAAAGGATGAGTGGGATGCGGTCTATAGCAAGCGAGTACAGCACTTACAAGTTGATCAGCCATGGTCGTTGAGAAGAGAGCAGATGGAGGCGGGGACTAAGTGGCTGTGGAACGATGACGGCTGGCATCCGGCAATCGCCGGCTAAACCACGCGAGCTTCCCAAAAATAGCCGATGCAGGCTCAGAGGAGGAGGGCACTGCGTGGCGTGCTTTGTTTTTCAACTAGATGCTCATGAGTAGGTACAACTGGAGCTGGCAACGTGAGCTGAGGGTGCTACTTAATGTCGAAGTCGTTCCCCTGACAGTGATATATATGTAAAAGTCTACAAATAGTGTAGATGCCCCAATTCAAACCTCTACATGCGAACAATCAATTGTTTTACCCCCGACATCCACGCAACATCCCCATCACCCCGTGTAAGCATCTCGACATGCAGCGCCAGTGCGGCCGGACGGTCGCGAGCAGCGATAGCTTGAGAAATTGCGTCAGTACAGCAGGAATACAGCATGGTAGAGTAGCGTACCCCGACTGATGGCGCGCAATCCGTCTTCAGCTGGCGGTGCCAAAGTCTCGCAGTTCAGAGCATCAAACAGAAGGTTCAACCGCTTGGTGAGGTCACGATTTTGGGGAGGCTGTGTTAGTGTAAGCAAAAACTTGCACAGCACAAAAGACTGGACTACTGACGGGCACTTTCGCCAACTCGGCATCGAGCACCTCGAACACCTCCCTTGTCCGGTCTGGTATGTGTGTACGATCCCCGGTAGCTACATGGGTAGATGATCAGAAGGAGAACAGATCACCAAGAGTTAGATGACTTACGATATTTCATCTCCACCACTTTCTTTTCTTCTCTCTTAGGCGGTGCGCGCGACGGTGGAGGTCCAGCGGGTGGACCGCCCATGTTCGGAGGCATGGGTCCACCTCCGGGAGACGTGAACGAGCCTTGACTGGGTGGTGGGGCATACCCTCCACCCATGCCAGGTGGAGGCGGACCGCCCATCGGCGAAGAAAACCCTTCCTGCGGTCCATTGCCCGCATACATCCCCGCTTGAGGAGGGGGAGCAAATCCGCCTTGCGGTGCGTACTGTGACCCATGACCCGCAGGTGCTCCACTGTCGATGAACTGCGGTCCAGCTGGGGGAGCCACGAAGGAACCTCTAGGAGGCGGCGGGCCCTGAAGTCCTGCCTGAAGTGGCGAAGAAACACCAAACTGTGGTGCCGGTGGACTGGCGAATTGGCCGCCAGCAGTGAATGCACCCTGCTGTGGGGGACCCAATTGGCTGGATGGTGGACGAGCGAATGACGAATCTAGGAAAAATGAGTACACTTTCAAACTCGTAGCCGGATCACTTACTTGGCGGAAGTGGTGCCAACGCTGTTGATAAACAACAACATTAGCGATGATCATCAGACATGTCAGTTGAATGTACTCACAGGCCGGAGGAGGTCCATAAGGACCCGGCTGTGGCGGATTAACCGCAGGTGGTGGCGCGAAGCCACTAGTAGATCCAGGACGAGGTGGTCCACCAGCACGAGGCGGAGGAGGAGGAGGAGACGTCATTCCTCTTGGAGGACCCATCGGAGGAGGAGATGTCATACCACGACTCCCAGGCCGCACCATCTCGTATGGACTGGCAGAGTTCGGGAATGGATTCGTGATTGGCTTGGGTGTCGCTCTAGGCTTGGGAGTGCCCGCCTTGGGAGGCGGCGCGTCGTTCCAACCCGTGTTATCTCGCTTCGGAGGTGGTGGTGGTGGTGGTGGAACCGCTGCTGGAAGAGGGGGAGGCGCTGAATTGGAAGAATAAGGTCCCGGTGCTGCTGAGGTATGGCCGTAAGGACCAGTGCTAGGAGGGTACGGAGCAGATACAGTAGGCGCCGCAGGATAAGAGCGACCGCTCGGTCCGTTGCTGAACTGGTTGTATCCAGACGGACCGTTGCCTGGCTGCGAGAAACTTCCTCCCACCGGCGCTGCTGGGACGAACCCAGCATTCGTAGGCGCGGCGGGCGTGAAGGTTGACATTGCGGGAGCATAACTTGTTTTCACGGCGGGCTTCGATGCAGCCACAGCAGCAGCGACATTGACCGGCTTGGCCCTGATACCTAGACGTTCCCTGATAGCACGCGCGCCGTCGTATTCCGCAGGAACGAATTCCAGGAAGATGCGGGCTTCCGACTCCAAGCCTTGACCAGCGAGCTCATCGATGTACTCCAGATACTTGTCGTAAAGCCTCGCAAGTTTCCATTGGAGTGGTTGAGCTTCTTCACCATCCTCACTGGGTTTGGAAGGAGATCGCCCCAAGTCTGGATCAACGAAGCCCGTAGCACCTCTGAAGACGGCGACACGCTCCATCAGACCCGCAAGGCCATCATCCCCAGATCCCCAAACATCGACCAGTTTCTCGAGTTTACCTCCAAGAATCCATAGTTCCTCCTCCGACCAGCGCTCACCCATTTGCTCAACCAGAGATGAGAATGTCTCTTCCTTGGGCTCCTTGGGTGCGGCGAATTTAGAGACAACGGATAGGACATCGCGCCAGCCTTCCGCCCTGCGGACCACGTCGCTGATCTCCCCGCGCACTATGGCCTTCACGAGCGATTCCGATGACGACGAAGACGAGGCAGTTTCACGACCAAAGTACTTCTTCTCCGTCTCGTCCAACAGTCCCGCAGGTCCCTTCGTTGCGAGAAGAATCGCTTCCGTCCACCTATCCTCTTTGATACACGCCTTGACGGCCCGCGTGATATCGCCTTTCACCAGCGCCTTCGAGACACTGTCCGTGGTATCGATGGTATAAGGTTCCGAGTCAACGTGGGTTTGAGTGAAGAAATCCTCCTCTTCCGCCTCCGCCTCCTGCTCCGTCGCGTCTTCTGGTGCATCAACAGAGCCCAGCAATTTGGCAACGCGGGTCTTGACATCGCCCTCGAACAGCTCGGAGAGCACTCCCAAGTCCTTCAATCCTCCTTCATCGCCACCGACCTTGATCGCACCAACAAGGCGTTGGGCTCTGTCGACCTTGCCGGTCTCCCAGACAACTCTTCGAATCTTCACTTTCTTCCCATCCTGACTCCAGGTGACGGCTCGTCCTCCGAAACCCCAGCTGACGCCTCCACGACTGCCTAGCCATTGACCAGCCTTCGTGAGTCCCAAACCCTCGCCTTCAGCCCTGGTGACATCGAAAAAGTCCTCTCCACCGCCAACGTCCTCTTGATCGCGCTCCAGATTCTGGGAAGGGAGAATCTTGACTGAACTGTCGCCACCAAAGGCAGCAATGCCAGGTTGCGAAGGAGACCATGAGATTTTGCCTTGCCCGATGACTTCACCGAGAATTTCGCCTGAAAAGGACGAGAAGCAGACGGCGCGTCCATCCTTGCCGGAAGAAAGCAACAAGGTGGGATCGTGGATACTCCAAGACAGGGATCGCACACCCAAGGTGTGGTGAGTGTAAACCTGGTGCCATGAGCGCAAGCTCTTGCAACGAGATGGAGGTCAAACCTTTTCGGGCGCGCGTGCGTGGCGGAGATCCCATAACTGCACAACAGGGGATCCATCATCTTCGCAAGAGGTGGCCAATTTTGTCGCCTGGCTAAGATGTTAGTTCAATCAAGCTTTAGAGGAATCGCCACGCACGTTGTCGGGACACCACTCTAAATCACTCATTCTCCCACCGGGAAGACGTACGACCTCCCTTTTGCCTCGTAAATCCCAGACAACAGCACCTGGAGTAAATGAGCTACTAATGCCTCCAAAAACGTCCAAACACTGACCACTCCCACCAGCACCGCCCAAGACGTGGGCGACGACACGATTCCATTTAACAACCTCGGCGTCGGCTTTCCCAGTGGTTGGCGCGTATGGAGCTCCGCCCGGAGAAGTGACGTCCCAGATGTAGACCTAGATATCATGAACATATGCTCTTGCAAGCCAGAAGTAGCGGCGAACCTCGCCCGAGCCACCACCGGTAGCCAAGAGATGGTGCTGAATAGGGCCGAACTGCAGTCCATGAACGGGGCGGGAGTGAGTAGCCAAAAGTGCGGACGCCCTGCGAGTGACGTGTATGAGCGAACGTCGCGAAAGATAGCATCGAGACACACCCGTCGCCAGCGTGAATCTTGTTGGCGTCCCACATCTTGAGCTCAGCGCCTTCCATCCCGGCGGCAATTACGCCAGAGGCGCCCCAGGCAACGTTGAGAAACCTAGCGATCAGCTGAGTACAACGTTTAGTCGTCAAACAGAGAAGACCACGCACCTGCCCGATTCCTTGACAATGCCTCTCGGTTTAGGTCCCTCGACATCGTCAACAATCTCCTCAGGCTGCTCCTCCTCTTCCTCCTCCTCTTCATCCACCTCAGGCTCATCTCCATCTGCAGGCGTGTTGAAAAAGTCCTCTCCATTGCCGACGACAGGTTTCTTCGCCTTCTTGGTGGGGATAGACTTGGTAGGCGCAGCTTGCTCATACTTTAGCAGGTCCCAGAGCTCCAACGCGTCCTCCGAAGCAGTCACCAGCTGTGTCCCCGGGCCCCATGAAAAGGTTGCAGTACGCGGGATCGTCGTCAGCATCCCAACCAATTATTAATCGACTTCTATGGGGGGACGAGGGATGAGCACAAGTCGGTAGGAAACACGTAATGCGCACCGCTGAAATCTGTCTCGCCTATACGCCTGGTTTGAGTTGAAGGATATTCGCTCCCAATAAAGATGGGACGACGGACCGGGATACAACGCGCAAGCAGCGTCCTTTAGGAAATGTGTGTTCTGGCGGACACGTCGTCCGGGACTGGCCAAGCGAAATTCAAAGCCCGCTGATCACGTGAATGACGCGTTATGGAAAAAATAATTCGGAAAATAACCAAGTTGGCCAGCCCAAACTGAGGAGATGTGATTGGCCGAGTCCTCACACGTGATACATTTGGAGGCTCCGGCTTCTTCCTCTCGACTTCCCCGCTTGTTCCCTCAGTGTATGACCAGCACCACCATGCAGTCCCTTACTCGCCGTCTCCCCGCCGCTGCGCGTCGCTTCTCCACCACTCCCGCCGCCTTCCAGGCTGCACCGCTCGACAAGCCGGTCCTGAACAAGGAGTTCAAGATATACCGCTGGAACCCTGAAGAGCCGGCCAAGAAGCCGACGCTGCAGAGCTACACTATCGACCTCAACCAGACGGGGCCCATGATACTCGACGCGCTCATCAAAATCAAGAACGAGATTGATCCCTCGCTCACTTTCCGACGGAGCTGTCGCGAGGGCATCTGCGGCTCGTGTGCGATGAACATCGACGGTCAGAACACCCTGGCGTGCTTGTGCCGCATCGACCGCAAGTCTGCCAAAGACACCAAGATCTACCCATTACCCCACAGTGCGTCCTGCTTCGCGACATTTAGCGCTGTGCTAACACTCTCCTTCCAGTGTACATTGTCAAGGACCTCGTTCCCGACCTTACCTACTTCTACAAGCAGTACAAATCTATCCAGCCCTACCTTCAGAACGACAACCCGCCAGAGAAGGGTATGCGTCGTCAATGTCTCCTATTGCTTCCGTTTCTGATGTAGTTGTACAGGCGAGTTCCTCCAAACCCAAGATGACCGCAAGAAGCTCGACGGCCTGTACGAATGCATTCTTTGCGCGTGCTGCTCAACTTCCTGCCCATCGTATTGGTGGAACCAGGATGAATACCTTGGACCTGCAACTTTGATGCAGGCGTACCGATGGATTGCGGACTCTAGGGTCAGTTTTCTTCTTTCCCCTTATCCATCTTTGCCTGATTTTTTGCCAGGATTCATACAGCGCAGAGCGAAAGGAGAAGCTGCAGAACGAGATGAGCTTGTACCGGTGCCATACCATCTTCAACTGCTCGCGAACATGCCCCAAGGGCTTGAACCCCGCCGCGGCCATTGCCAAGATCAAGCTGGAGCTTGCTACAGAGTAGAGAGCTAATCGATTTGACGGGGGTTTGGTCGCGTACGCATATTTTATTGAGTGTTGTCTCATAGTCATTTCCACACGCACAAGCATGAATGTATACACTGCAGCTTTATAACGCCGTGGGATATCTTCAAGCCACTATCACCTAGCTCGACGCCGAAGGTCGTATCGGCGGTGACGATCTTCTGTTAATGCCCGCGCCTAGAGAACATGGGAACGTCGCTTTGACTTGTAAGTGTAAAACTATGCTGTGCCTCGCCTGACCTGTCTGACAGGGCGAAAGCAGGTGCTGGGTGATGCATGATGATGAGGGCGATGATCCCGAGTTCTTTCGCCTAGTAATGAAGAGTAGAGCTCTTTCCGTGTTCTGTCCATTGGCTTCTGCTACATTATCGCCGTCGTTTTCTCACCTTGTAATGTCTTTGCATACTTCGTCTAATGTGATCACTGATTTGAAGTCATGAAGAGGTACTATACCTTCTAATGCACGTACATTTCTTGACTCCTTGGGGATGTGGCGTCAGCCAGTTCAGAATTTCGGCGATGATAAATTCTACAGCCTGACTGGAGGCTGGCGGCGCGCGGGGCGCCCAATATCATTATGGCTAATTCCGAATGAGGCAAGTCGTGATATTATGCTGACTCCTGGGTCAACGCGAACGGCGAATGCCGCTCACGTCTATCTATCCAATTCGACAAACTAGCGAGAGGTTGAGTTCTTGACGTCTCCACATTGCACAAGGTGCCCTTCGCGTGGTAGATGTTGTCTTCTCTGCGAGGCGAGCAGGCGCCCGGGCGGGGAGTCGCTGGCGAACCCTGAGTCTCTTGCTGACTGAGGTCGCAATTACTGATTCTGTATACATTCTACATCATACCTATCGGGCTCACGCCGCCCGGGATCCCTCAGGCGTTGGGTGTATAAGTATGATGAATCCCCAGTGCTGACCATCGCTAGACGATTCGGATTCCTCCTCGCTCAGCAACTTTGACCTTTATAAGGAGATCATGTTCAATACCTTTGTATTCGTGACGCCGCCATGGTGGCTCGCCCTCTCCTTGTCCGCCCTGATCCTTGCTAAAACCCTACTTCGTTCGTTCCCTACCGACGCTAACGGGAATAGAGGACCGCCAGGACCTCGCCTTCGATATTTCTTCCTGCGTCGCTACCCGGAGCGTGCGATACATGCATGGGCAGCCAAGTTCGGGCCTCTCTTCTCAGTACAGATGGGGTCCCAGCTTGTCGTCGTCATCTCAAACGCCACCATTGCTCGCGATCTTCTGGTGACACATGGTAGTATCTTTTCGAGCCGAAAGCCCTACTTTATGAAGAACCAGACGATACTGAATGGGCGTGCGATAACCGCTTCCGCATACGACTCGACCTGGTGAGTTCCTAAGTACCCACTTTCGACCTCTGATCTGAGTCCCATCCTAGGCGAAAGCACCGCCGGCTCGCCATGCAACTCTTGACCCACGACGCTGTCGCGAAATACGCTTCCGTCATCCATTTCGAAGCCGCTGCACTTATCTCATCCCTCTACCACGACACGAAAGCTGGACTAGAACCAATCAATCCAGCTAACTACGTCGGGCGATATGCACTCAAGTGAGTGTAGTAATAGCGCACGGTCTCATGTCTCCCTAAGTACTTTGGTAGCAATATGCTCACAGTGTCTTTTGGCATGCGGACAGACGCAGTTGAAAATCCACTTGTTGAGCGCGCTTTGGATCTTGCCATGGAATTTATGGATCTCACCGGTATGGACTGATCCCAAGTTCGACAATCCTCGACTCAACGAAATCCTTCCAGGTCCATGGTCAAACGCTATTGACTTCATCGAGATCCTCCAATATCGACCGACTAGAATACGCGCACGAGGACGTAAACTACACGACGACCTAATCACTGTCTACGGACAGATGATCCTGGACGTCAAGCATCGAATGGAGCAGGACAAAAACGATGTGCCGGATTGTCTCGTCAAGACGTTACTGGAGAAACGAGAGGCAGAGAATCTCGACGACGAAGATCTTTGCATGCTATCTGCGGTGTTCACCCTCGGGGGTGTGCATTCGGTATGTTCCTCTTGAGGATTTGGTGGACTAGCGCTCATTAGCCTCCCAGACGTCCGGTCTTATTCAATGGTTCATCGCTGTCATGGCCAAATACTCCACTGTACAGCGTACCGCGCAGGCCGAGATAGACGACATCATCGGAATGGGCAAGATTCCAACAAACGCAGATGAGCCCCACCTCCAATATGTGCGGTCTGTGATCAAAGAGGTTTGTTCTTGACCGTCACTGGCATTCTGACAAGTAATATAACCATACGTGTACAGGTTCAACGTCTACACGCCCCCTTCTGGATTCCAACGCCTCACTACTCTACCGAGGATTTTGTCTATCAGGGCATGTATATCCCAAAGCACACTGCGGTGGTCCTGAACTGCTTCACCATCCATTACGATCCCATCCGTTACCCCAATCCGTGAGTCCTCTCCGAGTAGTTCAAGCACCTTGTTGTCCTGGACCTGACCCTTTTAGCTACGAATTCGATCCATCACGCTATGCAGACGACTTACGGTCATGCGGAGAGTCTGCGAAGCTCGCCGATCCAATGAAGCGGGATCACTTCACGTTTGGCGCAGGGTACGTGCCAAGTCCTCCAAACCAACCTGAATTCAACTCTCATGAGTACATTCATAGGCGGAGAATATGCCCCGGTCTAGTCGTCGCAGAACGTGAGTTGTGGCTGGCGATATCCGGGCTACTTTGGGCGTTTGAAGTATCTGAGGTGGCGGGAGAACCTGTGTCGCTCGAAGAGTACGAGGGTCTGTCTGGACGCACTCCGGTTCCTTATCGTGTCCATCTGCGCCCAAGACACGTTTCGATTGGTGAAGTATTGGAAAGAACACTCGGCCTCTACCGACCCGAGTATTAGTACATGTTTTAGTTCAGCACTGGCATCGTCCATTTTGATTCTGATTGACATTCGCTTGTCTACTTTCCGAATCCTTTCCAAGGACCAAGCGCTTTCGTGTCGCCGAACCAGTCACCAGCTTACAGGAAGAACTTCGAATCAGAGAGTGGTACTTATCTGCATGTTATTGACTCTTCAATAACTGTCGTATTATACTTGAGTAGAATATATGCGGGTGGTAGCTACAATCACATCACCAGTGCGCATCGGCATGTACAACCCCATCTCTCCGTCAGGCCGAAAAAGAATCAAGCCCTCCGCAGCCTCCTGCCCTTGGGCGGGAAGATATAATCAAAATTCCTCTTATCCGGCGGGACCCAATCCAGGTCCAAATGCCTCAGCACACCCTCCTCCGACAGCCCTTCCTCCACAATCACCCACTGCCCTTCCGTCTCATCCCATCTCCACAACCCATACTCATCCAAAAACATCTCCCTCCTCCTCGCCTCCTTCACACAATGCTTCACGAACCCCTCGTCGCCCGTCAACATCAGCAACGCATTGCCCTCCTGCTCCGCAGAGCACAGATAGATATCCGCCTGCAAATATGACGGCGGCTTGTTGATATATCCGCCCAGACGCGCGACGCCGCGCCAGATGTGCGGCGCCATCGTGAACGGCGCGGCGGATGCCAGGATCTTGTGCGTCGTGAAATCCTGGACGATATGCTTCAGCGGCGACGGCTGGCTCCTCGGGCGGTCGAGGAAGCAAATGCCCCTCCTGCCCGCGCCTTTGGGATTTGTCTTGGTCATCGCAGACGGCGGCGGCGGCTGTGGCGGAGGGTATGAATAGTCGGGATGGGAGAGCAAGAGACTGGCGGTGGTGCCGTACACCAGCCCGCGACGGTGTGTGCCGACGAGCTGCGCCTTCCAGCGGGTCGGGTCGAGATTGAGAACGGGCTGTATGCCAACGAGGTGCCGGACTATGTTCTCTCGCAGAGCGATGGCATCGACGCGGGCCACGGGACGGTGTATCTCTTCGTGATACTGCAGTTTCGTCCTCTGCGTAGGAGTGAGCAGGCGCAGGAACTCCGGGGTGTCACGCAGGTCCTCAACGGACGTGCACCCCATATCCACCAGCTTGTTGACCATGACATTGCCTAGACCTGCGAGCTCTCTGAGTTTCCGAACACGCTCTGCTCTCTCTGTGTCGTCTAGTTTGCTGGGCGCCCTCACCGCAGGGTTAGACGGCTGCTTGGCGGGGGCCTTTTCCGGGGCCTTTTCCGGGGCCTGTTCCGGGGCCTTTTCCGCAACATTGTCATACGAGCTAGAAGCGATGTCCTCGATGGCCCAGCCGTCCAGTGCGCGTCGCACGCGCTCGCGAATGCCTGGGCCAACGCCTTTGATGCCCTCCAAACGTTTGTCGTCGGGGCCAGTGAGACGCGTAGGTAGCGACGCGACGGCTTCGTATGCTCTCTGGAAGCTAGCCTTCTTGAACTCATTAGAGGACTGTAGTCTACCTGTGAAGATAAGGAACGCGGTCAGCGAGCAAGGGGAGGGAGCGTACATGTGTCTAGCATTTTCAGTACATCTCCGTTAGGTCCTTCTCTACCTGCCAACAGGTCCGTCTCCGCCGCCCCATTGAACGACGTAGAGAAAGAGGTAGCATAGCGAGATTTTACAGCGAATCTACGCGCTGAGTGGAAGATGCGGGAGCATGGAAACATCCGTCGATGACGGTCCAAAAGAAAGCAGGGTTGCACAGCCACATGTTAGCTTCGTGGTCGGCAAGTTGCGCAAGACATTGCTCAAAGTAGTCCTTGACGTTGGACGTATAGATGCATGTCAATGGATAACAAGTGGCTAGGCAATGTGTGGCGCAGCAGGAGCCGACTGCTGCGTTGCCGACTCAACCGAGCAATGTCAAAATAGATACCGTCTCGACACCTACTCTTCACCCAAGCCTCCTTCAACGTCGATTTCACATCGTACAATGACATGCTTGACATTTTGTTTGCAAAAGGCACGGCTTTTGACTTGAAGTTGACAGTAGCGTCGTCATTTGCTCGATCGACACGAGCCGGCGGCAAGCCGTACATAACAGCAACCCTCTCTCCTTCCACCACGCACCTTCTCCCTTCCCTTCCCTTCCTTCCCCTCCCTCTGCCAGGCCAAGCGCCCGGTGCCGGCTCATTATCGCTGGTTGCGCTTAGGTACCGATCAGACACGGATCAACTACACTTACTCACCTTCATACCACGCTCGCCCAGCCTTAGACCGCCATGAACTTCTTCAAGACAAAACCACGCACGCCGCCCGACCTCGTCCGGTCCTTGAAAGAGAATCTCCCCAAACTAGACTCGGCCGCCCCAGGCGGCGATGTGCGGCGGAAGGTGCGCGCACATCCCATGATCATGCGGCGACTCACCCTCGGATCCAGGCCAACGAGGAGATCTCCAAGTCCCTGCAGCAGATCAAGGCGCTCTTGTACGGCGATGGTCCGTCTCGTCTTCTCTCTGCCTGTTATCGCCCCATACCGACCTCTTGTCTCCATCAGAAACACCCGACACCCTCGCCCAGCTCGCCCAAGAGACATACTCCTCATCCCTCCTGCTCCTCCTCATCACCGCCCTCCCCCGTCTCGACTTTGAATCCCGCAAAGACGCCGTCCAGATCTACACAGCGCTACTCCGGCGAAGTATCGGCCAACGGCTACCCACAGTGGAACACCTAACACAGAACCCCCAGGCGCTCTTCGCTGCTCTAGAGGGCTACAGCAATGAAGAGATCGCTCTCAACACCGGTATGGTGCTGAAAGAGATGTTGCGTCACGAGAGTCTAGCCAAGATTCTGCTATACAGCGATCAGTTGCGTTCGCGACCAATGCTCCACTCCTCCGTCTCGCTGACATCCTGCCTTCCCAGATTCTACTCCTTCCCGCACTACATCGAATCAACAACATTCGGCATCTCCTGCGATGCATTCTCCAACCTCAAGGAGACCCTAACGCGGCACAAGCCCATGGTCGCAACCTACCTCGAGACCAACTACGACCGCTTCTTCTCCTCCTTCACCACCCTCATCCTTTCCACCAACTACGTAACCAAGCGCCAGTCGCTCAAGCTCCTCGGCGAGATCCTCCTCGACCGCGCCAACTTCAACGTCATGACAAAGTACATCGCGAACGAGGCCAACCTCAAGATGATGATGAACCTCCTCCGCGACAAGAGCAAGAACATCCAGTTCGAGGCGTTCCACGTCTTCAAGGTCTTTGTCGCCAACCCGAAGAAGCCCCCGCAGATCGAGAGCATCCTCAGGCGGAACAAGGACAAGCTCCTCGCCTTCCTCAAGAACTTCCATAATGACAAAGATGGTGCGGTCCCAGCTCCCTGATACTCGCTTTTTACTGATGCATCGGCTCCTTAGACGAACAATTCAGCGACGAGAAGCAATTCCTGATCGTGCAGATACAGGGCTTATGATTTTCTGGACTCATACATACCAAACTTTTTTACATATCTCATGCCATGTACTTTTGACATTGCCCAATGCCTCGTCCTCCTCGTTCTTGCATACCCTCGCTGTACCACATAACTTTATTTTTTGCATGTCGTACACCATTGATTATACGTTCATGTTTAGTGTTGTTCGAAATGTAAGGATGTTTCCATAACTAAGTAACCTAGATTCAGATTTCGTTCCAGCTAGGTTTGCGCCGCGAAACCGTCTTGTTTGGTCAGTGCATACACCCCTTCCTACTGGAAGAGTTCCACATTGCGTCTTGGTTTGCCTCGAGGGTAACGTATCATTAATATCATTGTTCATATTGTCATTCGTTTACCTTCAGAACAAACAGGCAGTGAAGTGAAGCACATGGGAATTAGTAGTAAATACTTCTTCGTCCTACAGTACAACAAGCAGGTTCCACATCAAACGTCTACACCGACGTGAACTCTACTTTCAGCGAGTCGGGGAACGGCACAACATTGCCCTTCAAGTTCACATACATCTGCACCTCAGAGCCATTCCGGTGTTCATAGAACCTTCATAATGCAACATGAGCGCCAGGTATTTCGTTCTCCCTTTAATAAGACATACCGGTTGAAAGACCCCGTCTTCTTAAGACCCGGAAGCGATAGGATCTCCTGCAGAATACCGGGCACAATCGCGTGGAACAACGATGGGGCGAGCAGTCTGTACATGTATTATAACGCGATCAGGCTTCTGAGAAACCATCGTGGGGATGAGCAGACGTACCCATTCTGTCCGACGCCAAAGAGAATAGGCGATGACGTAGGCCAGGCGCTGTCTTGCTTCGCAGACAGAACACTTGCCCAAACTCGGTCGCCAGCGGCAACCCTAGTAGAATCAGGAAGTGTTGTCGAGCGCAGTGCGGATCGGTAGAATCCAGAGACCTAGTATCGAGCGATGAATACAATGAACTCAACCCTTCTCAGCAACACCACATACAATGGGATCTTGGCCTATTGAAGTGCATGAGTAAAGCTGTCGAAATCGACGAAGGGCCGGACTACTCACTCAGAGCATCGTTGATCAGCTGGTCGATGTTCGTTGTACTCGCACTCGTCAAAGACACGCCGGCATTCAAGCAGTAGTAGACCACATGTGACAATATTTGCGAGAAATGTACAGCGGTCGGTACGATTTCGCTGAAAAATGCGACGATGGCCGCGGTCTTGCCTTGGGATCCGGCGTTCTCACTCAAGGTTTTGAGGAAAATCTTGCTAGGATCGTTGTACGACAACGGGTTGCCATCAACGGACAACTAGAAGAAGACGTTAGGCTCAAAGCAAGGATCAAGTTCACGGGCAACTCACCCAAGATGACAAGCCATCGAGATGGCCTTTGACGACTTTGAGGAAGTACTGGAAGGTCGTGGTGGAGCTCTCCCGAAGATGCCAATCAAACTCAACCTCGTTGTTCACGTAGATGTACCTGTGCATCTCGTGAGCAAGCACGCTTAGGATACCTCTTCCGGAAATCACTCACTGGCACACATCAGCGAACATATCATAGTACTGCGACGCCGTGTATCCGCCGACTTCGGTGGTTGAGTGAGTTATCTTGAGGCCTGCCTGGAGAGCACATGAGCGAAAAGTACGCCAACAAGAAAAAAAGCGATGTAACATACCAACTCTGCGCAGATCCATCTCACGGGCAGGACGTTGATGACATCCCGGACGATATCGAGATAGTGGACCTTCGTGGCCGGACGAACGAGACTGGCATCGGTGATGAGATCCCTTGTCATCTTCCGGAAATATGTAGCCCATTTCGCCTGATCTTTGACGAGCAGTTTTTGAACCTAATAGAATCGGGTTCGAATCAGATGTCGGTCACTCCAACAAGTTTTGACAAGAAGACTCACCGTGGCGGTATCAGGCACATGGGCTCCAATATCTGGAATGATAGCACGAAGTCGCGCGTCGTACGGTGCAGCAAAGTCGCTGCTGGTGGCAACCTGACGCACACCACTGTAGCTGCCCACGACAACCAAGGGCTTTACCGACTTGGCAGGAGGACCCCAATCGTATTTCGCCAACGGCACGCTGCTAGCGGTCTTCATGTATTCAGGATCGAGGAAGGGGAAGTGCGCATATGCCGAGCGCGCCGTGTAGTTGTTGGGAAGGGTGCGGAAGAGTAGCTTGGTGAGAAGACCGCCATACGAACCATCGTTCGGGTCGTACTGGCAGTCGTTGTAGCCCCAGGTTGTGAGGTTGAAGGCTGTGTTGTATCATTGTGAATCAGAAAAATCATATTGCGGGGTTGAAGAGATACGTACGAGTGCAGTCGACAGTAAGGTATCGGTCGCCTCGAGTCAGACATACCGCATCGGCAAGAATTGAACGAGAGATGGTGTAGCCGGGGCAAAGTCCGGCGCCAGGACCTGGAACTTTACTTT
Source organism: Strobilurus pachycystidiatus (assembly GCA_019915135.1). NCBI lineage: Eukaryota > Fungi > Basidiomycota > Agaricomycetes > Agaricales > Physalacriaceae > Strobilurus > Strobilurus pachycystidiatus. The sequence continues at coordinate 1,306,553 of JAHLMK010000006.1, read as the reverse complement.
CCTCAGCTTGCATCCCAACCTACATCAGTACGAATAAGGACACCATACGACGACAGAAAAGATAATGATCCTTACATGGAGCTCCAAGTTCCCGATATCATGATAGAGAGCTTCGGCAGCGGTCTACAGGACAGATGAGCATGATATGATGGCTCTCAAACCGCAACTGCCACTTACATAGATTTCGGGATTAGGATTCCACTCCTTGAAACTCTTGTAGGCTGTTCGCTGTGTCAATACTGTAAAGGCAGACATCAGAGGCCAGACTTACGTTCCAGACCAATGAATTTGCGGAATTCATTGAGCTGTAGGGTTAGGGAATAATGAGCCTATAGCGATCACGAAGACTTTGAGCAAAAGTTCACTGACACTGCAAGTTCCCCAACTTCTGCCTTGCTCGATGCCCAGGATCTCGATTACGCGCAAGACCTCAGGGATGCCACGAGCACCGAAGGCAGCAGCTCTGTTCTTCGTGGCATCCTGCAAGATATTGGCGAGTTTGGCATCATCGAAACGTCCATCGTCACCACGCTTAAGGCTAGAGGGACGTCAGATTGTGTCCTTCTACGACGAAGAAATCATATTCACCCCCCAAACTCCCACTCTCGATAATCTTTTGGTGGAACAAGCGCTCTGCTTGCGGCCATGATGAACTGCATGGGAGTGACCTACACACGGTGTCCATCAGCGTCAATCCCGTGTGCTTCTGCGATGGCAACAAACCTGGGACGGATCAAGGTCTCCCAACACCCGCTTGAATGCGTCATCTGTCCACTTGGTGTCTTCCTTCGACAGGGTTGCATGCCATCGATACAGAAGATTAAACTCGACCGATACGACGTTCCCTTCCCCGCGTGGGGAGAATGTGTGGTCCGAACGACGTATTTCCTATTTGACCGCGTCAATACTAGCGAATGTGATCTTGGGAAATGCTAGACCATCAAGGGATCCAATCGCCAGCTGTGTCCATCACGAACAAGACCAAGGATAGCGCCAACGTAATCTAGAAAATATCCCGTTAGACGCGCGTTTCGCGAATGTCGGAGGCACGTACCGCCAAGGATGATGTGCATGAAGTAGCCACAGTTGACAAGCCGAGCCCGCTCAAAGATCTCATCATCCTGAGCTTTCTTCTGGGCGTCGTTTTCTAATTCATCGAGGCTCTTGTACGTGCCAAGCTCGTTGATGTGGCGAATCCGCTCGGCGATGTACTAAGCAACCACGGGTGAATCTACACGGATTTCGGGTCAATAATAATCACGTACGTTGTGGTTCCGACACAACAGGACGAGGAGCGCGCATGTCGCGGGAGGCATCAGCAGAAGACGGCCATCACCAAATACATCCTCCCACAGCCTCCCGGACCCGTCCTTCCTGCGAAGGCCTACCGTTCCCTTGGATTCGTCCCCATTGAGTTCCGCTTCGGACGCACCGTAGAGGATGCTGAGATCGAGGTAGCTGCTCGCGTCGTTGATAGTCCAGTCGCGGTTGTTGGTGTTGAAGATGCTGTGGATGATGAGGTCCGCGCAGGCGAAGAAGAAGCTGGAGATCCCGCCGGGGTGCGGCTTGAACTTGTCGCGCTTAAGGAGGGTGTCGAAGACGAGTCCGGGCTCGGGGAGGCTACTTTTTGGGAGCGTGCTGAGTGCCGGCACGGAGCGTGCGTATGGCATGCCTGCTTTGCCCATGGACGGCGCGAAGGGCGTGTAGTTGGACCCGTCGGCGCTGCGAGCGGCATACCGGGGATTGGGACCATTGGTGGCTGAAGGCTGGTAGGCGACGAGGTTGGTTTCGGCCAAAAAGGTCGCTGGGGGGTGCGGAAGGTCCTTGTACACTGTTGCATGTTCAGTGCTCGCGCGCAGACAAAGCGAACAAGACGCGTACAGAGGTCGATGACAAACTCCTGCATCTTCGAGGAGAGATTCCGCAGGGCCGGCGACTCTTCCTCGCTGAGCCGGGCCATCAGGACAAGCAGTTTCTCCAGCTGCGATTCATAGGCATCAGTGGGCGTTGTCGAGGCTCGCAGCGACGATCACGTACGAGGTAGAGGCGGTCATTGAGGCTCTCGGTGTGCAAGATAGCATTGAGGTAGGCGTGGAGGTCAGAGGGCTTGACAAGTGGGTCGGCGACGAGGTTCTCCAAGGTCTTCAAGGCGTCGGACATCTGGGAGGGAAGGAGGGAGGCAAGAACAGCAGACATCGTGGGGCGACCTTATTACGGTGTAGCACGGACTTGACGTGCATTATATAGATATCGAAGGCACTTGCTGTCACCGAATAGTCCTGCGGCAGGGTGGTTCTGTTCGTGTCAGCATAGCACCGGAGCTGATTATCTCCCAGTTGATCTAAGGCAACATTGCTGATGTCGGTGAATTCTGGATGCGACATGATTGCGGTCCAAATTGAAGACCGATTTGGGTGTTAAGTTTGATGACAGTGATTTTACAGTTACACAAGTTTGTACACTTTACAGGGGATTTACAAGGTTAGCGAGCATTACAGCCACTCCAAAGTTCCACTTCCACGTCGAAAGGTTATCAAGCTTTGACACGGAAAGTCAACGCCTCCGAGGCAGACTTGACCTGCAACGGCTGCACCGTGGGCGCCCCCACAGCTTTCGCGATACGATCGGAAAGGCCCTGATCCACAGCCGCCCACACAGACACTAATTAATCGCCATATCATCAGTTCTGGGCTCTCAATAGCTCACAAAAAGGACTCACATTGGCGCGCCTGGACCTCCTTGCTCTTCACGTTACCAAAGTGACCCGCAACATTCTGCACGTAAGCCTCGCGCTGCTTGTCATCCCAAACCTTGCTCCAAAGCGCTCGGGGTTGCTCAAAGTCCACTAGATGACCGGACTTGTTTCAGCCTCGAAAAAAAGGAGCTCGATTGATACTCACATTCGGTGATCTCCGACAAATCCCTGTACGCCCGGCCAATGAACTCTTCATGGTTGGCGCGAGTGATTCTGACACCCTCCTCCAGGGTGCCCTTCGCTCCGACATATGACAGCGGAGCAATGCTGCTTTGATAATTGGGACGCGCTCCCTGACTGACATAAGCAGCTGGACCATCACGCTGGAAGTTGGCGATGGGGACAATGGGAGCGTTAACCGGCAGCTGCTGGTAGTTGACGCCGAGACGGTGGCGGTGGGTGTCGGGATACGAGAAGAGACGCGACTGGAGAACTGGGTCGGCTGAAGGCTCGATGTATGGCACCAGGTGAGAAGGCGAGAAGGCGACTTGCTCGATCTCAGCAAAGTAGTTTTGGACATTCTCGTTGAGCGTGAGTTTGCCGAAAGGACGCAGAGGGAAGTCCTTGTGAGGCCAGACTTTCGTGAGATCGAGGATATTGTATCTGAACTTTTCAGCCTGCTCTGGGGTCATGGTTTGCTGCGAAGATGTGAGCACTAAGTTTGGGATGAGTGTGCTCAAACATACCACATAGACTGTCCAAGTTGGGAATTTGCCAGCTTCTATGCTCTCGAAGAGAGCCTGAGTACCGTAATCGGGGTTGGAGCCCCCAAGTTCGCCCGCCTTCGCGTTGTCGAGGGTCTTGAAGCCCTCATCGGCGCGGAGGTGAACTTGAGTGTAAACAAAGGAGCCGTCCTCCTTAAGCCACTTGTGCGTATGGCCAGCGTAGCCGTGCATCTGATGGTAGCCGTCGGGAGTGCCACGGTCACTGAAGAGGATCATGATCTGGTGAATACTTTCCGGGTTCTGGCCCAGGTAGTCCCAGAACATGTCGGCATCCTTGAGATGCGTCTGGGGGTCGCGTTTCTGGGTGTGGATGAAATGTGGGAACTTGGCGGGGTCTCGGATGAAGAAGACGGGAGTGTTGTTGTACACCCAGTCCCAGTTCCCTTCCTCGGTGCGGAGCTTGATGGCAAAGCCACGAGGATCGCGAGCAGTGTCGGGGGAGCCGGACTCGCCACCGACGGTGGAGAATCGCACGGTGGCACGTACTTTCTTGCCGACAGAAGTGAGGAGCTTGTTCGACGTTATGTCGGACAGATCGTGGGTGACTTCGAATGTCCCATGCGCTCCAGCACCTTTAGCGTGGACCTGATATGTGCGTTAGCCGTGGACGAGAGTAGCCACAATCACTATTGCTTACTACTCGCTCTGGAATGCGCTCACGGTCGAAATGAGCGAGCAGATCGATGTGGTGGAAGTCCTGGAGGAGAAGAGGGCCCAGCGGACCAGCGCGTTGCGCGGCGTAGGGCTCAGAGACGGGGGCACCGTTGGAGGTGGTGTAAACGGCACCGTCTTTCCTCTCGAAGACTTGTTGGGAAGGCATGGTGTCAGATCAGGTGGGAATGTGGGAGGGAGTCTTGGCCTGCCTTATATATGGCCTCAGATGACGAAATGGCGTGGGCGTGACCGTATTACAGAGATATCCACAGGATGCGATTGGCTGGATTCCTATTCCAAGTCGGTCTTCGCATCGTCGTCTGACCGGTTATAATTGAATCGATGGAAGACACGGGAACGACAGATGCTCGGGTTCGTGCCGCAAGATTGGGGTGAGATGTCGTTCGATTGTACGTGCACCGGTCTCCTGCAGCGGCTGTTTCTGCTCTGGGCTCGCATGACCAAGACAAGAGGAGAGTCTCGTGAAGCAAAATGGCGCGTGCTTGATTATCGAGCAGAGACAGCGATCCACGGACGGACTGACTCCGTGTATTTGCAAGCTCGCAAATCATCACGTTCCTTCGGCAAATGCGGAGTCGATATGGAGCCGTATCCTTGGTGGGAATGACGAGAGCTCGCCCAGTGATGGTGGGTCATGAAAAAGCCGCGTATGAGATGTTTACGCTCGTTTGGCCAGATGTCCTCTTGAAGTTGCTCCCTCAACTAGCGTTGCATGTGTACGCCTTTCTGGACGAATGTCAACTGACAAGTTGAGAGTACAGTCGCACAGCTTTGTCATCTCCATCCACGCTTCCTGTCATGATCACGACGACCACTTGCAATGGCTTCGAACACACAGGGTATAGAACGATTCATCAGCGCTCCAGCTCTTGCCCGCGTTGTCTTCACTGAATCACGCGTCTTCATCGTGTCAGTGACCCTCCCCGTCATGATTCATCTGCCAGTTAACAGTTCGCATCCGCGACGCACAGTTTAGCCTTTTATAGATCGGTTAGCTTCAAGCAAACCCTACTTCCAGCATTCATTCTCGTCACCATTGATATCCTAGTCACTACCCAGTCAGTCGTCTCGAACGGCACGTTTCAGCTTGGACGTCTTTCGGGTATGAATCGACTTTGGCAAGCTTAATGGTACTGATCGGAGTTGAAGCGAATTCTCTTTATAAAGCCGGCCTTTCATGCTTAGCATGAATCTTGAACTCTCAGAAATCGCCGCTGACAAGCTCATTCGCCTATCCATAAGTGCCGCCCCTTTGGAATCGAGAGTGTCAAAGTAGCTTAGCAAACTTGCGCCCACAAAAGTGAGTTCGTTTCAGGCTCATGTATCTATACCCTGCCCTGGACTGCGACTATTTGAGTATACATTGCTGAATGGTTGACAAGGGTCCGTCGGAATCCTATACCGTGCCTGGCGCCATATATTCTCGATAAATGCACCACAGCTGTACTAACGGGTTGAAAAGGCGCATCTCGCGGAGGCTGCGGAGCCCATTTCAGGTCAATTTGGCGCTGGGAAGACCCGATTGTCTATCTATCCACTGCACATACCACACTGGCAGGACATTGGTAAATCTTCGTCGTCCTTGGTCTCCGTCGTGTGTCCGAATCATTGAGTCCCTTAGGGCAGCAGTAGTTTTATACGGACAGGGTTCCCGTGCTATATGTACAGCGTCAGCGCTGATATCCTGGCGAATTGCGGTACTCGCTCTTCATCCCCCTCCCTCTCGTCTTGTCTCCCTATGAAGGATCCGATCCCTGCCAAGTCCAAGTTCAAAGTCATCATCTGGTGAGCTTCACCACTCCGTCTCTGCTGGTGCCAATCTGACCTCTTGCTCAGTGGTGGTGGTATCGGAGGGCTCGTCTGTGCAGTGCAATTGGGAAAGTATCCCGACATCGAAGTGGAGATATACGAGGCGGCTGCGAAGTTCAGCGCCGTTGGCGCGGGTATCGGTGTTTGGCCCCGTACTTGGGGGATCCTGGAGATGATGGGCCTTACCGATGACCTCGCCAAAGTCGCGTCCAACCCTGTAACCAAGGAGGAAGGTACGGACAGCTCGTCTACAGCGCTGATTGTCATCGCTATCTGAACTTACTTGGACTTTCATCAGTTGTGGCCTGGTCGCTGCGGAAGAGTGATCAAACGGATGGGTATGAATTCGGCCAAGTCAGATCCCGAGGGCATCTCCAGACCTTTCATCGCGGGGACATCCACGACGTCTTGGTCAAGCATCTGGCCCCGGACTGTAACGTATACTTCTCGAAACGCCTCAGGTCGTACACCGACTCATTGGATGGAGTTCGGCTTTTGTTCGAGGACGGCTCAGTGGCTACGTGCGACGTGCTTGTCGGTGCAGATGGGCTGAAGTCTTCCGTCAGAAGGTCAATGTTCGAACGCATGGCAGAGGACGCCCTGCGCGCCGGGAGGACGGAGGACGCGACGAGATGCTTGGATTCAATATCCCACATCTGGACCGGGTCTATCGCGTATAGGGCTCTTGTGCCGACGGACAGATTGGAAGAGAAAGGGTTCCCAGTCGATGCAGAGCCTACGCAGGTGTGCACCCACTCTCGCGTCCGTGTGGGGGATCAATCTGACCATCAATCATGCATAGCATTGTGGGCGCGGGGTCGTAAGTCCGGCCTGCCTACCGCTATGAGTATCCCGCACTAACGATGGCTAGCATATCGTTACGTACCCCGTTCAGAACGGAACTCTGCTGAACGTTGGGATCTTTCATCCACAACGAAAACTCATGGGCACACTGTCCAGTTTTTCCAATCCAACCCCGGTCAACGTCTCCGAAATCAAGACCTTGTCGGATTTCACGAAATGGGAGCCTCGAGTACAGGCTCTACTGGACGTAGGTCTTACCCTTGCTTTAAATGAGGCACTTGACACAAGGACTCCGACGCGTAGTGCATCGACGCGACAAGCAGATGGCCTATATTTTGCGTCAACCCGTTAGCAACATATGCATCGGGATGCGTTGCTCTGATAGGCGATGCAGTGCGTGAAGTTTTAGTCGGATTTCTGATCGAGAAGTTCATGAATGCTCTAGGCGCACGCCATGTTACCCCATCAAGCATCTGGCGCTGGGCAAGCTATCGAGGTACTTGATCCTCTGCGTCCGCCATCTCACCCCTCATCACCCTGACAGGACGCGCATCTGCTCGCTTGCTTACTGGGCCACACACGGACTCGGAAACACAACGTTCTTGAAGCACTCCAGGTCTATAGTGACATACGACTACCATTCACCAGAGAGATATGGGAGAGGTCAGCTCAGAACAGCGGCTACTTTGCGCTGGTTGATGTAGATGTCGAGACGAAGCTGAAGGCCATGGCGGATACTGTTCATAAGAGGTGGTCGTGGGCATGGGATAACCGGTATAAACACCAAGTTGAGTTATCGTATAACGTCATGGAGACCATACTATAAAAAGAAGAGCATTACATTGATATGGAGGCTGACCAACACATCCCATCATCCGGTCTGAAGTATCTTGTGGTTAACAGAACGCCAAGTACTGTGTCGTAGAATCACACGGTGGTGTCTCACGAGAATGCCAGCAAGTGGCTCGGGCTGTCTAGCGGGGCCAGAACAGGCTTAGAACCCCACATCTACGAAGTTCGAGGAGGGAATGCGCCTCTTGAACTGGTGACGGCTGTTCGGGGCCACTCCTGGCGAGACGACCGACATTGGTACGCAGGTAATTCAAATTGGTCAAGCACTTGCAGTACATGTACATGACAAAGCATGAGATACGTTGTGGGAATATTAGAGAATCGATGATATGAGGGTCTTGAATGACTTTTTTCGGACCGGCTCAGCAGGCTCAGCAAACTCAGCAGGCGTTGCAAACCGGAGGAAGGAGACTCCAGTCTGCCAGACGCGACTGTTCAGCCAATTTTCATCTTTTCCGTTGACAAAAGTCTCGAATCGTTCGAGTACATCGGCGAGAGTTGGTCTATCTGTCGGTTCTGGTGCTGTCATCCCATCAAACAGAGGGGCAAATTCGTCTAAACCATGGTACCTGTCTTCCTAAACATCATCGAGCAGAAAGAGGCAGAAAGTCAGCTCTATTCGGACTTAGCATATGAATACCCACCGCACAGAATTCTAGAAATGTAGCGCCCACGTTGTATACATCGAGGTAGAATGGATTATGAGGAGCAGGGTTATTCCACTCTGGTGAGGTTTTGTTTTGACAGTGGGCACGGCGCTTAGTTTGCGCAGTGGATCTTCCACCTTTATAATGTCCGGAGCGCTCGAAGTCGATGATATAGTACTTTATAGGAGCTCGAGCCTGACAACGAGGAGCAGCTGGCATCTGAGGAGTCGCAGAACCTGATGTCGGACCGCTTGCGTTCATGGAGCAAACTTCGTCTAAATCCCTAAGGAAATTGGTGGTACAAGAATCTCTGAGTCTTGTCAGATTACTCTCGTCATTGATCTGGTACACGTACCCATGAGCAATATTGAGGGAGTGCATAAACTTGAGACCCTACAGCACGCTTTAGACGATAGATGAGAATGATGTAATAACACACCTGGAGAATTTGTCGACACGCGTCGGCGAACTCCTTTCGACAGTGGAACTGGGGCTTGTTGAATTCGCGTAAGAAAGGCATGACTACGAAGATTCTGCCCTCGCTGTTGTCAGGGACAGGGAACGAATCAAGTATAGGGACGGTGTGGTTTTCTGAATGTTCAAAAAGCACGGGTTTATTGAGATGATGCATCACAAGCGATTCATTGGGCTGCATCGCTTTGACGAACACTCTCCTCTGTTCGCGACTTTGCACAGCGTCTCGCACCCAATGATGCTATGGGCTTGTGAATATGAGGTAACAGAGTGCTGCCAGGTGCGCACCATGTATCGGAAAACTTCATCTTCAAATTTGAGAGGAGAGCCAACTTGAAGTCGCGAAATAGCTACCCGCCATTTATGTTTGGTTCGCATTGGCACCCAGTCTGGTTTGTAGCGTGAGGGAAGGTCGTAGCCACGCTCAGCTAGGAAGTCAAAGTGAGAGACCCAGAAGGATTCGGCGCTGTGACCATCTCTCTTAGCGCGTAAGTCCATGAGCGAGTCCTCTGCGCTGAACCCAGGTGCTGCCAGATTCTGCTTAGGAATCAACGGGGGAATGATCACTGCCAGCTGAGAGAGTCGTGAATTCGGTAGGTCTAGAAAGACCTGTCAAAATAGAGGCCGGCTGAGTTAGTGAGTTGTGCCGAGTATGAAAGAATCGGCCTTTTAAATCGGCCCGGTACTTGGCCCGCCGCTCGGTAACTTCGGTGTTTCTTGACCCTTGACGGCCACCGTCAATCAACGCGTACAACACCATCCTTGCTCTAGACCTATACTTTGATCATGCGTTGAACTTTGACGACCACCATAGCATGAATAACCACGCGCGACAGGAAAGGGACGGACACAGTGGCGAAGTCTTCTGGGTCTCCCACTATCATTTCCTAACTGAACGTGGCTATGTTCTTCCTGCGCGCTACGAACCGGACTGGGTGCCAATGCGAACAACGCACAAATGGACAGCTGCAATGACAAGGCCGCACGACGGTGACTTTCCGGACGAAGTGTACCCAATTGTGCGCAGGATCTCTCTCTCTCTCTCTCATCACTTACTCAGGATCTTCTAGCACCAGTGGGTCCGCGATGCCGTTCGGAGCCTCGACCGTAGGAGAGTGGTCATCAAAGCAATGGGCCAGAACGAATCGTCTGTGGTGCATTATCTCAATGAAAGGTCGCTTTTAGTCCATTCAGATAACCACACCGTTCCCGTGCTTGACTCGTTCCCTGTTCCCAACGATAACAAGGGCAGGATCTTCGTGGTTATGCCTTTTCTGCGCGAATTCGATAATCCCGAGTTCCATTGTCGCAAGGAGTTTGCTGAGGCGTGTCGGCAGATTCTCCAGGTGTGTACTGACAATGCTTTGTTGCCGCTCACCTTTGAATGACGCCACAGGGCCTCAAATTCATGCACTCCCTGAACGTTGCTCACGGGTAGGGAAATCTTCTACTATTACCCCAAATCACCTGATCAAAAACTGCAGAGATTCTTGTGGCTCGAATTTCCTGATGAACTCGGACGAAGTCTGTCCCAAGGGCTATCATTTCGCGCAACCACGGACTCTGGATTGTGTGACTCCCATTTCAATTGTGCCTCGTTGTCGAGTTCGATCTCCTATGAAGTACTATCTCGCTGATTTCGAGGGTTCTCGCCGTTATCCAGCCGGGCATGCCACAGCTCGGACGACCAATGCCTACTGCCAAGTCAAAACCTCGCCCGAGTGGCTCAGTGGTGCTCCGTTCAATCCCTTCCTCCTGGATGTATATAACGTGGGATCTACATTCCTGAGAATTTGCCAGGTCCGACGCTCATTTCATTCAGTTGGACGAATGAAACTGATCTGTTTTTCTAGACCGGCGTGTATCATGGCTTGGAAGAATTTGTTCCACTTTTCGAAGGCATGATTGTGCAAGAGCCAAGGGAAAGATCGAGTCTCGGTGAGGTCCTTGTCCGCCTTGAGACATTCATCAATACAAAAGATGATATATGGCTTCACGGCCGCGTCTGGCGAATCCGGACTTTCTTTACCAAGTCGCCCCCGCGGTTTATTCAGCAGATTTGGGAGAAGTATCCCAAGACCGTTCTTTTACCTATTTGCTGATGACGGCGGCGAGTCACTACAATCTGTCTTATGTCCTGCTTTTGTGTTGCTTTCGTGCTATTTCTATCCCAGCCTTGTATATACTCGTTATATGTTCACTCCGATACCGCCACAGTATCGGTGTACAGTTTTGTCCACGCTACGTAGGATTTCAATGAGAGTTCCGGTGTCATGACTCGCAGCTCTCTGTGCACAGAGCCGACCGGATTCTCGAACATGACAATTAGGACCGGTCTGTGCGCAATATCCAATTGTGGCTTCAAGAATCAACAGCAATTTTAACAGTATGTATGGCAGTGGGTTCTCATTGTTCTTCTTATGTGAGCTTCACATGTGTTCCTGCTAACATAGTCCAACACTTGAAACTCGGCTTGCACTGGGCAAGTCAGAGTCTAGAGGTATGATTGAGGCCGGGGTCAGTATGTCGCGTAAGGAAGTCAGGCTCTCATGTCAAAGGTACGCGTGTCCCGCAAACATAATAAAAGCTGTTAGATTAGTAGACATTGGACTTGTAGAGCTGGAGCTGATCCAACTCGCTGTGATATCCTAGATCAAAGTCATGGTCATGACCGCGCCTCATTTTCCGAGGGAGACAACTTCCACTGCTGAAAAGAAAGCAAGAGCAAACAACGCGCCGCGTGAGCTCACATTGACGTAAAGTGGGCTCTTTACTTGCCACGTCTGCCGTCCGGCATCCTTCTCTTCGCGGTGACTAGCTAAATCATCTTTGCCAGATATTCCCGAGCTTGTCATGGCGCTCGACATCTGTAAGCGCTGTAGAGAGTCCCTTTCCGAATATCTCAAATCAAAATGCACCTTACCCGGTGGCCTCCCCACTTCTGACTCGTTTCTCGACCTTTTCTGGAATGTGGCGCTTATATCCACACTGTCAGATTTGACATCAATCGCACCGGGACTAGACCGCATGTGTACTTTTGTAGGGAATCTAGACAACGTGTTCTATCATGACATGGCCCGCTGGCCTCGCTGGCAGACGCAGGAGATACACTGGCATGTGCCCTATCGCAGACCCACAGGAGTCAAATTTCGCGATATGTGGAATCTAGGCGCTGGACGGGACGCGTTTTTACAACGTGTAGAAGCCTTCAAGACCTTCTTTTTGATGCAGAAGGAAACACCCCCCTCGCAGTAAACAAGAAAGCTGTTATTTGAGCTGGTTTGCGATGATCAAAAATCATTCGGGGGCAGACAGGGTACAACATGAGTCGTCAAGCCTTGCTTTGAGAGCGCAAAGACTCTAATGGGGGTTAGTGAGGTCTGGAAAGATAGCTGTGGTCCGCTGTCATCAAAGCACGACGGTGCTAAACAATATGGCTGGGAAAGGGGATGGATCATCGGCGGTCTGACGAATTCTGCTACTTGCCAGATACACGTGTTGCCTGCTTGGAGTCATTACTATCCGCCATTCACTTGGAAGTCATCTTTCAATGGCTGGGAGCTTGGCTGGATACACGGTGTAGAAAGCAGTACAGATCTCCGCTAGTTAACGCGACTAGACGCGTTTTCTCTGACATTTGAGATCCCGTCGCGAGTATCGCAAAAAGCAGTCACTACTATGCGTAAATTTCACGCTACTGGCTCGTTTGTAGCTTGTTCCTACAGTGTGGCGCTTCACCCAAACTATCGATGTCCGACCCACCGGCACCGGGAATCGCAAACTCCTGAAGACTTGATCAAGTTTGAACATAAGGACAGGGCCCGGCGGTAGATGCAGAAGATGCGCAATCATATTAGACCCGCAGAACTAGAGTGTACGCTGAGAGTCTAGCACTAAAGGCACGACGCGTGCTGACAACGTGGAAGAACCCCACCGCATCCTTTGAGTATGACACTTATGGAAGTCAGGCTCTCATGTCAAAGGTACGCGTGTCCTGCAAACATACTGAAAGCTGTTAGATGAGCTGGTTTGTTATGCAGAGATCATAGATCAGCGAGTGACGTGACCTCCTTCCGAGTGTTGTGGGGCACTGCACTGTGGACCGTTGGTCGTAGAACAAGGGAACAGGGTCATGTTCGTGGTCCGGAGTGACTAGTTTCTAATCTCGCTAGTACATTGATCATCGTTGATCTCTGATTCAGTCTGACTCAGTGACAGAGAATGCCAGTTTGGATTGATTTGCGCCACCAATGTGTCCTGACCTCGGCCTCAATGACTACCTCTAGACTCTGACTTGCCTAGTGCAAGCCAAGTTCTAAGTGTTGGAGTTTGTTAGTAGGACTACGTGCAAAGTTCACATAGAAGAACAAAGAGAGACCCGCTGCCTTACATACTGTTAACGCTGCTGTTGAAGCCACAATCGGATACTGCGCACAGACCGGTCCTGGTTATCGTGTTCAGAAATCTGATCGGCTCTGTGAATAGAGAGCTGCGAGTCATGACTCGGAACTCTCACTGAATTCCTGCGTAGCGCAGACAAAACTGCACACTGTGTTCAAGCAATATTTTGTTGAAGAATTAATATTGTGGCGGTATTGGAGTGAACATAGAGCAAGTATCTACAAGGCTGGGATGAAAGATAGCACGAAAGCAACACGAAAGCACGACATAGAAGACATTCTAGCGATTGGCCGGGGTTATCAGCAAATAGGTAAAAGAACGGTCTTGGGATACTTCTCCCAGATCCGCTGGACAAGCCGCGGTGGTGACCTGGTAAGAAGGGTTGTGATTTGCCAGACGCGACCATGGAGCCAGATCTGATCCTTTGCATTGATGAACACCTCGAGGCGTTCAAGTACCTCACTGAGACTGGATCTCTCGGTTGGTTCTGGCACTACCATGCCTTCGAACAGAGGTACGAATTCTTCCAGCCCGTGATACTTGCCTGTCTGGAAATACATTCAGGTACGTTCCCCTCTGATATAAGGGCTGAGTGACAAACCTCGCAGATGTCTAGGAATGTAGATCCCACATTGTATACATCCAAGAGGAACGGGTTGTATGGACTACGGCTGTGCCACTCGGGTGATGTTTTGATTTGACAGTAAGCACGGGTTGTCTGAATTGTTGGCTGCCCAGCTGGAAAGTGGCGAGAACACTCGAAGTCAGCAAGGTAGTACTTCATAGGAGACCGAACTCGACAACGAGGAACGGTTGGCATGGGAGTCATGCAGTCCAAAGTGGTTGGTTCCGCAAACTGGTAGCCCTTGGGACAGACTTCGTCCGAATTCATGAGAAAGTTGGAGCCACACGAATCTCTGCGTCTGTGAGATTGAGTCGCGACTGTGATCATACAAAGTCATACCCATGAGCGATATTCAGAGAGTGCATGAATTTCAGACCCTGTCACGTAATCAGTCGCGGCGAGACGGGACAGGAATCTGCCAGTACACACTTGAAGAATCTGTCGGCACGCCTCAACGAATTCCTTTCGGCAATGGAACTGGGGACTATTGAATTCGCGTAGGAAAGGCATGACCACAAAGATTTTGCCCTCGCTGTCGTTAGGCACAGGGAAAGAGTCTAGCAAAGGAACGGTGTGATTTTCTGGATGAGTAGATAACGTCCGCTCGTTGAGATAGTGCACGATAGCCGATTCGTTCTGCTTCGTAGCCTTGATGACAACTCTCGTGCGGTCAGTGCTCCGAACAGCATCCCGCACCCAGTTACACTAGAGCATGTGAGCATTTGTTGTCGCTGGAGGCCGGGTGCTACGCACAAATGGGTAGACTTCGTCTGGGAATTGACCGTCGTGTGGCCGTGAAACCGCAGCCGTCCATTTGTGCGTCGTACGCATTGGCACCCAGTTCGGCTCGTAGCGCGCGGGAAGGACATAGCCGCGTTCGGCCAAGGAATGATAGTGAGACACCCAAAAGACCTCTGCGCTGTCACCGTCCCTTTCTTCTCGAGCGTGATTATCCATGACACGACAAAGGACACGATGGACGATGGAGTAGAGCAAGACTAACCTGGGTAACATCCGACCAAATTTGACACATACTTATTCGATCCCGGCAGTAGCCGAAGCACACCCGTCAGACGGTAGACCAGAATCTGAATCTGAATCTGAACCAGTCATCTGGACAATACATAGTCAGATCTTGGCAAGATCTCCGCAAACTCCGTAGGGACCAATGCCTACCATATCTGAGTACGTGGATAATCGGCGCTCTATACGTTATTAGTGGACCCAGAGTCACAATTTCCTCTGTTTGCGACTCGGTTCGATTCGCAATGGCTGTAACGAGTCGTGCCAGAAACATATAAAAGAACACCGATGTTCAGTGGCAGGCTAGCACTATACTCTTCGCTTCTCGTTGACGCAACATGTCTGCCTCTACAAACAATCCATCGAGCCTAGACGCCCTGGAGACGGAGATTCAACAAATCATTGAGGCCCTCGATGCCGACGGTTTCATTGATGATTCTCAGAGAAAACACTTCAAGAAGGAAGCAAACAAGTGAGAGTTGTGGTTCTTTCTCATCTGGCACTCACCTTGCCTGACTGGCTACAGATACTTGTTGCGACTTGGGGTTCAACCCGATTCGTCGAGTAGTAGAGTCAACATCCTAACGCTCATTTCCGTCGCTATCAATGGGATTGGGGTGCGGATTTCGGAACAAGCCCGCACAGAGATGAGAGAAAAGATTGAGAGCCTGAAGATTAGATACTTGGTAAAATATCCTTGTTCACTCTGATCTGTACTAACGCTGATTACCGCCACACAGAATGCCTCGGCTGATGCTCGCAACTTGGACCATGACAGCACCGTCATGTATGGGATGAGTCTCTATCGAAGGAGCGACGGGGGTGCCTCTGGTCGCTCCTCACACCCCTCGCAGAACCAAGGAAGCTCTCTGGGGTCCCCTATCGTCTCTGGCTCTGGAAGCAGTGGCAACAACGGTACTACTAGTCACTCTCCGAACATCTCTATCTCATCCTCCAACCTCTCTGGGTACGATAGTCATACCGATTTGTGCTCTGGAAAACTGATTTCTTCAAAAGATATGGTCAAGGACTGTTGAACCCCGTATTTAATTCCTCCGGCTATCAGCCCATGTTGAAGTATGTCGACATGTCTGACCCGACTGCATTACTGACGCACTTCTAGCATGCAGCAGCCTCAACAGCAGATGTACGGCGGGTAAGTGCATCTGTACGAGTTTGTCCCGCCACAAAACTCACCTTCACATCTGACAGCCCTTCCTCCGCCGGACAAGGATATCCAGGGTACGATGGTCATTCCGGTTCGAGGCAATCTAACATCTTCGAAAGACAATATCCAGTACCAGTGAACCTAGGACAGAATCAGTCGTATTATCCAGGGTACGATGGGCATTCCGAATTGCGGTGCTTTTGAGATCTAACATGATCTTTGAAAGACAATATCCAGTACCAACAAACCCAGGACAGGGCCAGTTGTCTGCTGCGGGGCAACAGCAATGGCACCGGGGGCATCAGCCCGCGGAGTGCGTCGGTCTATATAAGAGATTCTAACGCATGACTGACGTCCCCACAGTAGCACTAGCAGCACCTGGAGCACCGCGGCGCAACATGCGCACCCATCCACCGCTGCAGAGTAAGTCGCGAACACAATCAACACGCGTCGCATAACTCATCAAATGTAGGAATGTGCAAGCTGCATGGTACATGAGGGACGCGTACGAGTCTACTCCTGAGTAATGGATCGAGGAAAGGTGTCAGGATTAATCTGTCTTGTCGTTTGCTCTCTTTGTCTTTCTTTGCTTCTATATGTAGTCTCCTTAACGACCCGTCACGTCTCTGTTCCTCGTTACCGTTTGCTCTTTCTCTTGCTATCTGTACACTCTGTCTTTTGCTGTCTGTACTTTCCATAACAATGCATCGTGTTTCTGCAGCGCTGCGTATACGTATAGTGTAAGCCAAGACAATGTGTCCGTCGCCAAACTTTGAAATCCATCTTCGTCAACAGCATGAGTCGTCGAGCCAGCCTGAAAAAAATAAGGCAGACTCAGACCTTTAGAAGTCAAGCAAGTACCGATACACTCCGTCGAACAGTTCGATGAGCTCCTCGAGAGGACGAAGGCAGTCAGCAGCGATGGACTCCTCGTCATCCGTCCATCCCGTGCACTGGCGAGACCAATATCACAGAACTGCAATCGACATTCGCTTTTGATTGAGCTATGCTCGCGCCTATTGCAACGGAAACGTTCGGTGCCGCCTCACGTCGGTGAGAAAAAATGTCTGTCATTAGCTAATTGTAGTCCATGATATAACATAATAAAGTCCTGTTGGCCTCAATGACAATGTCCAAAACACAATTACATCGGCGTGGGCTCAGCGAATGCGGCACGGGCAACCTTCTCAAAGCCACCATTTGACCTCCTCTTCTTGGCGGCGGAAACGCTGACAGTGGGCAGCGCAACACAGTTCGAGGACGATGCGGCCTCGTGCGCACTAGGCGTCGGACTGACTCCTTGGTACCAGGTCGAAGTGCCATAAACACCCATGGGAAGACTAAAAGCAGGAGATTTAGCGTCATCATAGCTTGTTGGAACGAGTTGGAGACGCACTCATCATCACCATCGCAGTTCTCGAACACACCGGAGTCATAGTTCGCCGGCATATTCCAATAGCAACCCATGACATCGTAAATGTGTTGGCAGAGCTGAGCAGCATTCGCTCCGACACAAGCACGGAAGCAGAACTCAGTATCGGAGATGAACGAAGTCCACTCGTGGTACTGGAGACCGGTGCCAAACGAGTTCCCGTACACGAGACCACCGACTGTAAGATGAAGGTCAGATGTCATGCATGTCCATCTCCACGAACACGTACTTGGGTTACCATTTCCATCAGCGCCATGAGGATCGAGTTCTCCTCCTCTACAGAATAGATTTAGCCTTGTGCAGTGGCAATCACGAGCGAACCTACGCGTCGCCAGAGGGGATGTTGATCTTAGTGAAGTCACCGACGCCAGTCACCTGAACATAGTCGGGGGTCTTGACAAAGTGCACGCCCTTGAGAGTTCCATTGGGGATGGTGCGAGCGCCACGGCCAGACTTGGTGCACCAAGCGACTTCGTAGCGTTCAGAATCGCCGATAGTAGCCACGGAGGGAGGAGCCCAGAGACAGAAGTCGTCAGCGGAGCTAGTAGGCGCCGGAATGAGCGCCAAATAACCATGGAAGAAACGGGCACCCACTTGATCCACGCGGTCTGGCAGTTGGAGCTCGAGTCGCTCCCGGTGCCACAGTTGTTGGTTCCGGTCTGTCCGGATTCAGATGTGGCGGGAAGGTCGGTGTAGTAGTAGCCCGTATTCCAGACTTGGTTAACTCCGCCAGAGCAAGACCAAAGTTGGATCTAGATTATACGTCGCGTCAGCGAACGGTCATCTTATGTACCGAAGACATGGAGGAACTCGTACTGACCCTGTTACCGTCTGTAGTCGAGCCGTCGGTCAAATCCATACACTTTTCATGATTTGTCCAGGCGAGATGCAAGTCATCCTAAGCAAGTTAAGTTCGTGCTCATATGAATCACGCGAAACACTCACGGTGTAGTAAAACTGTTGGTTGGCACTGCCGCTGCTGCAAGTCCACACTTGCAGCTTGACGCCATCAGCAGTGCTGCCGTTAGTGACATCTAGATATTTCCTGTTCACTTTTGCGTTCAAGATCTTGATAAAGCTACGCACCTAGGCACTTCGTGCCGTGAACAGTAACGGTGCCGTCGCCCACAAATCGCCATTTCTGAGAGCTCGCGCCGGTGCAGGTTTCGATCGTGACTTGGGCTCCGTCTGTGTCCGACGCGGCAGTTAAACACTTTCCTGTATATCTTCGTTAGTCCGGTTTGTGCTCAACTCGCCTTGCGTAGTTCGCACCAGAGTTGATCCCGGGCTGAAGGAGCATGCGTCCGGTATGGCTAGAGCAGAGTCAACGCCGAAGTCAGTGACTAGAGAGCCCTCGACGCACGCGGGGACCTGGGCAGACGCCAGTGTCGCAGCGAGGAATGCGACGCCGAGGAAGCGATTCATGTCGAGATAGGATTAGATCTGTGGGGGGAATAAGGAATGTGGGATCTGAGCCAAACGGATAGGAAGGGAAGGAAGAAGAGAGCTCTTGAAGAGTATTTATACTCGGAGCTCGAACGCGAAGACCTCGTGGTGTCTCAGAAGATCGGACATTGATCACCGCCAAACATATCCTAAAGATCATCCTTTCGGCCTCGCGACTTACCCTCCTCACTCCACTTCGCCGTCGCCGCGTAACTGTATACAATCGTCGGGTGTAGAAAGTCCCAGCCCTCTCCCAAGGCGGCCCAAGCTAGCAGATCACAAGATGCATATGATGGCATAAAACTATTGAGAACGCGTTCTCAACGTATATGGGGCGCGTGACGCAGATGGTAAAAAAGCTCGGCCGTAGGATTGCAGGCTGGGTGATTCAAGAGGTCGTTGGGTACGTATGTAGGTCTGACGTGGTGGTGCTGATGGTGGTCGCGGTGAAAGAAGACGACGGCAGTGCTATGCTTGTTCTTGTTGACGTGCTTCATCGTCAAGGCCTTCGGCAATGAGTATGGAATAAATCCCCGCCCCCTGCTGTTAGGATCTGTTGTTCTCTGAAAGGTACGTATATGGCTTCTAGCAGCTCTATAACTTTCTTTGTCGCCATTCTGCACATTCCAGCCTGAGATCTGCCGCATGGTCTCGTATCATTGTATGGGGATCGGACTCAAAATCCAGCATGTGTAACCGAGTAAGGATCGTAGTCACGGCGTTTTACTTACATTCTGGGCATGGTGTACGGGTCGGTGCATGTCGAGAATAAGACTTTTGAAGTTGGAGGAATTTACGAGCTCAGCACGTACCAAGAAACTCGGAGGCATCAACACACAGTCAGAACAGCAACGAGCTAATAATCCATTCCTAATAAAACCATTTACACAGCGAGAAAACAACTAAACAGATACAAAAAGACACGTAAGTATGCATATAAGATATATAAAAACCCTTGTTAGAACGCCTCCTCACCCCCAGCGTACAGCATCTCCGTGAAGCTCTCCACCGGCCCGCCGCCATAGGGCGGAACGACCGAAAAGTCATGATCGCCCTTGAGGGTCTCTAAAAACTGGTCCCACACGCCGGGGTCTATGTCTAGCGCCGTCAAGTCGGCGGGAGGGGTGGGAGCTGGAGGGTGCACGGGAACGGGAGCAGCAGCCCATATCGCACGGCGCGTGCGATCGATCGGCGTCCCGCGCACGCGCCACGTCTCGCTGAACCCAAAGAGGTCCACGGTGCGGATGCTCTCGAGCTTGGGCGGCGGCCATTTCAGCGGGACGTCGTCCACGGGCTCGGGCGACGTCGCTGCAGAGAACACGTACATCTCCGGCTCCGGCTCCATGTCCTCGTCCGAGTCGTCGAGCTCAAAGTCGTACGGCTCCTCGTCGCGGTAGTCGCCCTGGCGCGCTGCCTCTTCCTCGACGAGCTCGCGGATGAGGCTCTCCCCGTAGACCTCCTTCATCCGGGCGACGCGTGAGCGCATCGCGGTCTTCCACAAGTCCGGGTCGACTCTATGCTGCCGGGAGCTTGGGAGCGGCTCGTACTCCATCGCACCGTAGTCCTCGTCGACTTCGCCGTCTGCGTCGAAATCAAAGGGCGAGAACGCGTCGTCGGCACTGAAGGATGTGCATGAGAGCGGAGAGAGGCGCGTGGGGCGTTCGGTCACGAAGCTGTCCGGGGTGATATCCGGATAGGCAGCGGGCGTAGAAGGGTTCCACGGAGGCGCGGCGTGCAGGACAAAGACGCCGTCCGCGTCGGGCGTCTCTGTGAGCATGTCATCGGAGGAGTCGCTGTTCGAGTCGCCGTCACTGGGCGGCGAGAGACTAACAGAGGTGTAAGAGACTATCAAAGTGAGCTAGGAGAATTGTACCTGCGGTCATCCTCTCGCTTCCGAGGGAGAAAGGATTCAGGGGGACTGGATGGAGGATTAGTCTACGAATAGCTAGCAAGACGTTGACATACCAGTCAAGACTGGGGCCCATCGTGCAAGCCGTCCATGACTCTGTCGAAGCCTCCATGCTGACCGCAGCCACGACAGCGCTCTCGTCTACTTCCATGGGTATCTTGACTTGCGCAGTGCTAGACGGCGCTCAGTCGGGCGTCGAACGAGGGATAGTACAACACACCTTTCTGGGACCATGTCGAGCGTCACTTTCGAGGTGGAAGGCATGGGGCTGACGGCGGGAGTGAGAGTGGGAGCGGGCCTGCTGCTATAGGTGAGCTACGGCCGTGAAAAAAGAGCGGGCACTGACCTAGAGCGGCGGCGCTTGGGTGTCCTGTCCTCAGAGGCATCGTCGGCCAGTCGCTTGCGCTTGTCGTAGCGCTGGGCCCGCGGCGAGGGCAGCAGCACATCGTGTGCTATGAGAGTCGTCTTGCGGGTGGGCAGCGTCGTCTTGCGGGTGGCCTTGGGTGCTGGTGCAGGCGTCCTCGGCGCCGCTGCACGGCTGGCCCTCGTCGCTCTGCTGCTGGCCCTCGTCGTCGCCTGGGTCGCCTTCAGCGCCGCCGCCGCCGCCGCCGCGGTGGCCCTGGGCGAGCGACTGCGTGGCGCATTGACGGCAGACGACTTGTGAATTGCCTTTGTGGAATGAGCTGCCGCGCGAGTCGAAGCCGTCATTTCCCTATTGGGGCCTGTTCGATGGGCACTTTGAGAAAGCAGCAGGGCTGTGCTGTGTGGTGAGTCGTCGTTCCGAAAAGAGCCGTGCCGGCATCTTCCGTGCCGAGGTCCGAGTGTTTCATCGCGCTTCATCTGTTTTGCCCAAGTGCTTGCCCACCGTTGCAGGTTCAAGTTGGGTTTTCGGCACTCAGGCTATGGGGAGACTTGCACATAGTTGCACATTCATCGCAGATCAAAGGAAGTAGCAAATTCAAATTATTCATCTTGACTGGGACCTGCTATCTACCATACGACAACCGGCCTACTGCCAGAAGACGCAACTTCATAAACCATTGAACATTGTAACTCGACGAAGCTTACCACTCCTCGTGGCTTAACGCTGACGAAGGAGGCGAAACGAACAAGTCTATGTATATCGAGCAGTCCGACTACAGCTCGAGCATGATAGAGTATGATGTGTAGATCCTAGTCCCATCTTTGACAAAGGTTTCATCAAAGTCTAATCGAAACGGTACATACACGCATGCACACCGGCTGTCGAGTCTAGATGGTATTCGTATCATGGCATCGGCACCTAGTAGCATGCACTTAGCACGGGATCGTCGGTATGAGGCCGAGGCAAACTTATTGACGCCCTTGATCGGAAATGTATACTCGACAGCGGTCGGAGAGACAAACCTCGACCACAGGCAGAACACAGGTTACCGAGTCGGCCACGAAGAAGCTCCAGGGTAGACTATAGAGACAAGAGTTGGACCGGTGTAACGATACGTACGCAGTAGCACGGGGGAGCCCATGCGACCGAAGCGGAAGTATTGTCGAGAAGAGAAATGATGGCGCCAGAAAATGATGTGTCGTATACTTACATGTCAGAGGTTTCCCCGAGTTGTGCGGCGTGCAAGAGCTTTGACAAGAAGAGAAACTTTGGACAAAGGGAAGAGGCAGTCACGGAAACTCGATTGAATGAGTGAGAAAGCGAGAGTAGGATAGTATCGAGTACACAAGGGACATCACGATCAGTTGAACAACCCAATCATGCCGATGACGGATTGTTGCAAACGCGCCGCTAGCGATTAAGGACAGCTGTGGGGAGCTAATGATATTGAGTAGCCAAATTTGCAGAGATGTCACCTCAGATAACGGGCAGCACGGGAGCAAGTCGTCAGCAGAAAGAGACGGCGTAGGGGGTATGGCAAACAGTCGCAAACACAATGCTATAAGCGGAGTTGGGTCGCGACCCTTCGTCGTTTTTCCCATATCATTTTGTTGTCACCGTCGTCGCCTGGGCGCACCTCTGTCCATTCCTTCATTTTACTCCTTCCCCTTTAATCGCCTGCAAACGCCATGGGCTGTGTCCAGTCAAGTCCGTCGGAGGATCCCCAGGCCAAGGCCCGTACGTTCCGCTCTTCTGGCGCCCTTCTGCTCTGTGGACGTGCGCGGCTTACACAGTGGCATAGGCAACGATGAGATTGAGAACCAGCTCAAGAAGGACAGAATGATGGCCAAGAACGAGATCAAAATGCTCCTCCTCGGTGCGGGAGAGTCGGGCAAGGTGCGCGCAGTCCTCTCTCGCCCGCTCCACTGCTGACTGTCCGCCAGTCCACGGTGCTCAAGCAGATGAAGCTCATCCACCACGGAGGATACAACGACCAAGAACGGGATTCTTACAAGGAAATCATCTTCTCCAACACCATCCAGTCCATGCGGTACGTCGTTGCCACCTTGAACCCGACCGACAGCTGACCCCCCTGCCAGCGCCATCCTGGAAGCCATGCCCCAGCTGGACCTCTCTCTGGCGCCCCAGAACGACGCGCGCCGCGCAATCATCCTCGCTCTCCCTGGCCAGCTGGACTCTGACACCATGCCCCGAGACGTCGTCGACTCGCTCAAGTCTTTATGGAGGGATAACGGCGTCCGCGAGGCCGTCCGTCGGTCGCGCGAGTTCCAACTCAACGACTCTGCTGTATACTATTTCAACTCGCTCGATCGCATGTCCGCACCCGGCTACCTCCCCACCGACCAGGATATCCTCCGTTCCCGTGTCAAAACGACCGGTATCACTGAGACGACCTTCAAAGTCGGCGAGCTCACCTACAAGCTGTTCGATGTCGGTGGTCAGCGTTCCGAGCGGAAGAAGTGGATTCACTGCTTCGAGAACGTGACTGCGTTGGTTTTCCTCGTCTCTCTGAGCGAGTATGACCAGATGCTGTACGAAGATGAGAGTGTCGTAAGTCTCCCCTGCATCTCTCTATCTGGAGATTCGCTCATGCCCTGGTAGAACCGTATGCAAGAAGCTCTTACACTCTTCGATTCAATATGCAACTCTCGGTGGTTCGTCAAGACCTCGATCGTACGTCTTAGCTGTCTTTCATCCTGTCCTTGACCCTTATCCATGCCGGCAGATTCTCTTCTTGAACAAAATTGATTTGTTCGCTGAGAAGCTACCTCGGTCACCTCTAGGAGACTACTTCCCCGACTACCAAGGTAAATTTCGACGTTGTCCAGCGTTCTATTACATGTCCTCACTTCCTGTTAGGTGGTGACAACTACGACGCTGCTTGCGACTTCCTGCTCCATAGATTTGTCAGCCTGAACCAGAGCGCCGCAACGAAGCAGATATACGCACACTACACTTGCGCCACTGATACACAACAAATCAAGTGTACGTTGTGGCTTGATGATGAATGTTTCGTCACACTAACGTCGCTCTCGCCCCGCAGTCGTTCTCAGCGCTATCCAAGATATCCTTCTGCAACTGCATCTGCGGGAATGTGGCCTTCTATAGGTGCCCGCTTCGATTTTTTCTTTTCACATCATTATCGCTGCCCCCCGGAACACCACATCGGTTTTATTATATATATTTTCCTCGTATATCTTGGTCCACCTACTACCCCTTCACCGTCTTTCTTTTACGTCTCTCTATGTTGACCGGTTGAATTGATACCTTATATGTTATCGTATATCACGAGAGGCGATGCAATGTGATGCGCTCTGAATCTGCTATGGTCTTATTTTGGATGTCGACTACACAATAGCAATACATGTGCGCCTGTTGCCTCGTCGACTTTGCATACTATTACTGGCATCTGTCCTGGTAGCACATGTTACAGTTCTTATTCATGGAGGTGGGCAAAAGGTGGGCCGAGGCACGGGAACTCAGATGAGTGTAAGGTGATATATAAAAGATGGACGTGTCGTAGTAAACTGTGAACCAAGCTTAGATGCTAACGAACCGAAGTACATATCCTTGCGGCCTATAATCAGAAAGAGTCCAGAAGCAAGTGTCGTCAAGAGTGTCGATTGATCATGAGCGAATCGGCCAGTCAGTCGTCACGCCACCGTCACGCGTCTTCGTTTGTTCAATAACGAGTCGAACGACCGATTGACCGCTCTATGGGTACGAATTTAGAGCGCGCAAGCGCGTATTGCGCCTCTCGCACTTCTTCTGGAGTAAAAGATCATGATACGATCTCCGAAAACCACCTCAAGTCTATATGTACATGTATATTGCGGATGTCGACCACATACATGTGCGCCTCTTGCTTCATCGGCTGCCGCCAGTCTTGGTGGTACTGGGAACAGTGCATGGAGCGAGGATAGAGCGGGCCGCGGAACGACATACGAAGGTACGTGAGGTGGTCACTGATATGTAAACACGTACTTCTGCTGTTCCTGCTTCCTTGCTGGTGGTACCTTGGATGCTTCCTTCTTAAACTTCCAACACTTACCAGTGTAGGTAGGTCGCCGAATGCCTGAGACGACAGGGATCTTGGTGTTGTCAGCTGAACGACACTGACATCCCCACACTGGCAAGGTGTATGTCAGGTACTCATGTCAGGTCGGCTTTGGAAATCTTTTTTTTTTTGGATGCACGCTTGACGGTGCTTGCACCGTCAGATGTCTTCAAAACGATATCACCGGTTTGATAGACACACGTGGGAAGTGAGAAGGGGAGGCTGGTCAAAATGCGTTGACGCACACGGTACGAGACCGTAGTGTAGGACTCGGGCTAGCATCCTGGATGAGAGAACCCAGGAACGTAGCTAGCCCACTACCCACTAAAACCCCAGCCGGCCCGGAAAGGGCGCATGCTCCCCCTTCTCCCCAATCAGTAGGATTCACTATTCTTTTCCATGTATTCAGTACAGAGACTGTAGGTAGGGCCTTTGTACCGTATTTCACTTTGTTAGTCATAGCAAAGTCTGTGCTAGCAACGCCTCTTATGGCGGCGTGTATTCTGTTCGTTATCTCACGATCCGTTTGGTAGTTGATCGGATCATCCCCCAATTCTAGGCGTCTCTTATTCCGCAACGACCATATCAGCCGCGCTGCTTCAGATATAAGCTTCCTCCACAGTCTGTTCAGGCCGTCTCTCTCCCCACGGTTCCCTGTTTTCACTGGATTTCCTCCCCCGCATCCAAGAATAGTTCCGTAGTCCAATTTTGGCCATATTTCCCCGGTTGATTCCCAGATTGTGCGTACCTCTCTCCAGACTATTTCGTGGGACTTGATGTTACACTCCAGCAGAATGTGTTCCATCGACTCGAGCACTCCACATTCCGGGCAGGGCACTACGTGTGCGAGGCTTTCCATTCTCTCGAAAAAGGCACCCGTGGCATGCGCCTCGTGTATACCTCGCCATAAAAAGGTCTGTGCCTTCTTGCTTAGGTCTGGGCATCTGATGGACTTCCACACCAGTGCCTCCGAAGGAGCTTTACCGTTCAGTACTCTGATTCCGTGTCTGATCCGTTCTATGTTTGACTCTGTGGCCCGTCTCTTCTCCACGCGTATCTCATTTTTCAGGAATCTGTACGCATCTCGCTGTGTTATTCCTTTGAGTGGTATCCCAGTCAAGAGGGTGTCTGACTGCTCAAGGAGCGGAACGGGGTCAGGTTCTCGCCCCATAGATCGATGTTCTGCAGCTCGAAGTGCTAGGGAGTTCGCTGCTCGGATCCCGGGGTGGCGATCGCTTGGATCGACCTCAAATCTCGTGGGCGCAGTCCTCTGACGGAGTCGGGCCACCACACCCTGAAGGATTTGTCTTTCTTCCTTAGTTTTTCCTGGCCAGCCTCTGAATTCCGACTCATTGAGTTTTAGGGTCAGTTCTCTCGTTAGACGTTTTGATTTAGTGTGTATTGTGAGTGGCATATCATCGGGGGTTATTTCGATTGCTCGTTGTATTCCCCACGCAAATAGGGCCGTTTCATTATTTACCCTCTCCGGGACTATGACGCTCGCGTTTCTGTTGTCGGCGCCAGATAACCAAATCCCGACACCTGGATCACTGTAAGTGTTGTACTGGAAGGTGATCCATACTGAGCGGATGGCCGTGTTGTCTTGTAGGACTTCTTCATGTTTGTACTGGCTCTTCCCTCTAACCGTCTTCCCCGCAGTGAAAATTCGCCACATGTCGGCGGTGTCCGTGACCACCAGGGGTTTGTGTGGAAAGTCAAGGTTTGGGGTTCTCTGTTCGTCTCCAGGTTCCTCACGTTGTATACTCCTAGGGTCCCATTTCGGGTCAAGTGCGTCGAGAAGGCCGCCCGCCCTCCGGCAGCATTCCTCCGGATGGGGACATGGGACTAGGTCGATGTCCCGTCCTTCTGCAGTGCGTTGTGCGTCGCGGGCTGTTACGATCTTATGGGTTAATTGCAGGCATCGTCTATAACTGTCATTCATCTTACGGTTTCGACCGTCTTTCCAACCTTGGTGCATCCAGATTGGTTGCTCTTCTAGTACCTGACTTCCAATCTTTAGGCCGTCGGCTAGGAGCTTGTGTTCTCTGGCTAGCTTCAACATACGTTTCAGGTCACTTGGTAGGTCCAGCTTATTTGTATCCCAAGTCTGTACAAAGACGTTGATGAGTATGTCTTTGTTGACGTTCTTGTAGGTGCTCAAGACTTTTGTTCGCATTGCGTCCTCGAGAACGAGCGCCCACCTCGGTTTCTGTCCTGACAGACCGAGAAAGTTTGCTAGGTGTACTATGTGGATGGCATCGTTCTTCAATTTGATGTCAACTAGATTCTGTCCTCCTTCGTTCAGAGATAGTTTGAGAGTCTGCTTATTGACCCTGGCCATCTTGTCTTCCCAGAAAAACTTAAGTATCAGTTTTTCGAATTGCTTCTCGATGGATCGTGGCATATCTTCAGCAGCACTGAGGTACTGAGTCCTAGATACTGCGTATGTTTGAATGCCTACCCTCTTCCCGTTGAGAGTTGGATGGAGGCGTTGAATTCTTTTCAACGTGTTCTCAGTGGCGGTGATTATTCCGCTCCATGGTGTTGAAGGGTCGAGTTCATTTCCTATGAACGACCCAAGTGTGCGCGATCCCTCGCCATCTTCAGCTATGTGCATCGACACGGGAACAGGTTCAGGCATAGACGCTGATTTACGGTTGTTCATGAGGTCGGATCTGTGTTGCACTGAGCCGAAGGGGATTATGACGGTCTTACTGATGTTAAACTTTGCTTCTGACGCGGAGCACCAAGTGTCCAGGATCGCTTTCAAGTCCGAGAAGCGGTCCGTTGCAGCCAGGTATATCGTGGTGTCATCTGCAAAAAGTGTGACGAGGAGTCTTTCAACCATTCCGGGAATTCTGTAGCCCTGTAAGTTCGAGTTGCGGAGCATTGCGGCCAGAGGTTCTATAGCGATGTTGAATAGGAGACAAGACAGTGGATCTCCTTGTCGAACTCCCCTTGTTACGCGGAATCCTTCACTGATCTCACCGTTTACTATGACTTTCGTCTTCGCGTTGGAGTACAGTTGCCGAGTTGTCTCGACGTATGCTGGGTCTAAATTGTGTCTTTCCATGGCTTGCCATAGATAGTCGTGCATAATCTTGTCGTAAGCTTTCTCTTGGTCAAGCAGGACCACCATTCCATCTCGTTCTGTAGCGTCGGCGTGAAAAATGACCGACTTAGCCAGTTTGATCTGATCCGTGATACTCCTTCCCTTTACGAATCCCGCCTGATCCGTGTGGATTAGGTGGGGTGCCTTCTCTGCCAGTTGTATGGCCATAGCCTTTGTCATAATCTTATAGTCGACGTTCAACAGGGTAATCGGGCGGTAGTTCGCCATTTCTGTCCGGTCCGCTTTCTTATACAGAGGGCATAGCCATCCGTCTGCAAATTTAGAGTCTTCGATGAGACCATATGTCTCAATATCATTATAGAGAATTGTGAGTGTCTGAACTAAGTCAAATGTGGATGCTTCCTTGTCTGTGCCTTTCGCTTTGAGCCATTGGCGGTCCCAATCTTGAAAGATGTCGTATTGGAATCCGTCAATTCCATCTCCTGATCCGGCCTTTGATCCGGTTAGTGATTCGCGCACACGAGCTTCTGTCAGTGTCATCTTCTGGCTTGTCTCCTTGCGGTCTGAGTCATTCAGCCTTTGCACTGGACTCATGAACACTTCGCGCATTGTCCGTCCCCTTTCGGTCGCCGTGTCAATTCCTTGACTCTGAAGAGTGTCATGGTACGTGTTCATCATGGCCGTCATTCTTTTTGGAGAGCGCTCATATTGCGGCGGATCAGTGTCAGGGATCTTTAGTGACACTATTGGGTCTCTGGGCTTACTGCCTTTGATGAGGCGAGTGTAGTATTTGCTGTTTGTTTCCCCCAGCACTGCCTGGTTGGCTTGTGCTGTGGCCTTCTTTTCCTGCCATACTTCCTCCCCAAGATTGACAATTTCTCTGTCTATCTCAGCAGCCCGTGTCTGCTTGGTTTCGTCTTCAAGATTCGGGTCGTTAAGAGTAAGTTTCAGTAATTCCCTGAGGTCGCTCATCTTCTTCTTTGCTCTAGGAATCCTCTGTTTGGCTTCCTGGCGTATTTCAGTGTGTCTGTTCGTCTTCCAGCTTTCCCATAGTGATTGTGGGTTCTTCTCGCGTGTACGATTGGGCCCTGATGCAGCTATCATGTCTTTGGTGAGTCTCGTCCCCGTTTGGTTGATCAGTGTTCGTATTTTCTCCGTTTTTGCTATGTATGGCGGGGCGGTGTACCTCCCGTTGCCCTGTTCCGGCGCGCTGGCGGTTGTCACTTCACAGGATACCCGTCGGTGATCGGATTTGATTCCGTCGGGAGCTGCACTGTCAATGTCCCAGCTTCGTGATTGTGGGTACCTTGTTTTTCTGATGTATATTCTATCAATCCTGGATTGGCTAGGGCAGCTCACCGTTTGAGAGAAGGTGAACGCAACTTTGGCGGGATTCTCTTCTCGCCATCCATCTACAAGATTGCAAGCTCGAAGGAAATTTTGCATAGCCTCAACAACATCTGTTCTGTCTTCATGCGCAGGTAGTCGGTCAATCGCGGATGCAACTCTATTGGCATCAAAGCAAGCGATGTCAGGGATCCAGGACGAGTTCTCCTCAAAGAACGTTGCACATGTCTCCCAGTAGTGTCGGCTTTCGCTCTCGTCGTTAGGTGCGTAGCCTACCATTATGTTTAGGGTGTCGTCACCGTGCCATGGGGTGCGTACTACAAAGGCACGGCCTGGAATAATCTCTACTTTGGAGATTCCGGTAACGTTGGTGGTCGGTTTGTAGAATATGAGTGCAATGCCCTCCGCCTGTGACGCTCTTCGTCCCAATGGGCGGGAGTATTCCACGTGAATTGTATCACCGAACCTTTCCACAATTTCAGCCACGTAGTCGTCTGTATAATGCGATTCTTGGATTGCCAGTATGTTGATTCGGTTATTTCTCATAAGGTTGGGTATTTCGTTGACTTTTTCTCTTTTCGTTCCATCCGGCAATGTTACTGCCCGTCCATTCACATTCAGCGATGAGATTCGAATATGGGCTTTTGTTCTCAGTCTCGCTCTTTTTCTGCGCCCGCTTCTCGTGTTTCGGTTACGTGGGACAGTCTGCTCATCGTCACTTGTTGAGTAGTCTGGATAATCCTCGTCATCTCTTATTTCAGCGCTCATATTAGTCGGTCTGGGTCTTCTGTCATCGATTAGATTGTTGACCCGTTGCAACCTGTGTCCATGGTCTTCCTGGGTAGTGGACTTTGCGACGGAATCATCGTCTACAGTTCTCCCCGCACCTTGGCCAGCTGCCTCTGAACGCGAAGTGAGGCCTAGTCTAGCTCGTCGGTGCGGCCCAATTCTTTGGGGTCTGCTTAAACCCCCTCTTGACGTTGTGGGATTTCGGCCCGCAGAGGCGCGTCCCCGTTGTGAGAGGTCGGGACCAGCGTTGGAGGTCGCACTAGCGTTTGAATTCGAGTTCACTTCAGTTGTAGCCATCACATTTTGATAAAAGGTTATATTTGACCGGGACAGATTCCCGGCTATCGACACTCTTTTCTTTTTTTGCCTCCCCCGCCCTCTCTCTGTTTATTCCCAGAGAGCATCCATCTCATTTTTCTCTACTCCTGTCGATGTATGTGCCACATCTTTCTCCTCCTGGTCTACCCCGTTCCTCTGGTCGAGTTCACGTAGAGACGAGGTATGCCTTCGTCGCTGACGAGAGTCGTTCGTCCGTCGACTGTGGTATGCTTTCCTGCCCTCTCTGTTCTCCAATTCACGTTTCCATTTTCGCGCTCCCCGTTTATGAATTCTCGGCCGTCGAATGGTTGCACTGTTGTGCGGTGGCTCGAACCGGATGGGTGGTGGTATAGTTTGCTCTAGAGTAGGATGCTTGTGGCCTGTTTTTGTGTATGCAGGCGGGACAACGAGCGCTCCTAGTGTCCACTTGGGGTGTTACTCGCGTCGATTGCGCGTCATGATTCGGGTGGCTTAGTGAGGTTGCTGAACTCAAGTTGGGATCCTTTGATATTTATATTTCATGCGTCGGAACTTGTGGTCAAAGAACCTTTGTCTAATTTGGGTACGTAGAAAGTTACATGGCGTTGTGGGTTTTAGGTGCGTGTATGTATTGTGAATCAATTGTAGCTGCGTGTATGGATCATTGTAAATATGGGTGCGTGTATGGGTGCGTGTCGTTAGGAGCGTCGTGCTTAGGCGATGAGGAAGCGAGAAGCGCGTTACTTCCTGCGGCGAGTAGAATCACCACCTCTCTCCGTTGTAGCTGATCTCTTGCTCCTGCTCGGTCCTGCGACGGCATTAGCGGATGCTCGGGGGGTACGGGCGGGAGCAGCGTCGGAGTCGGAGTCCTCGAAAAGGAGGTCTTCCTCAGTCTTAGGAACCTCCTTCTTGATACGCGGGCCCTCAGAGCGGCCAGCCTTGGCAGTCTTCTTGGGGATGAGAGCCTTGAGCTTTGCGATGAAGCAGTGGCCGGTGGGGTGGTCGGTGGCATAGCAATCGAAGCAGTAGAAATCCGCTACCAGGGTGCCGTTCCCAGTGCGAATCGATTCGTAAGAAAGGGATCGGGTGATCTTGATAAACCCTAGGGTGAATCTCGGGCTGAGGAAGGGAGGATTAATGAAGACGGTGTTCTTATAGCCCGTGGAGATCTTCTTCGCCGCATTTCCTCCCATGACGACTGCGTCGAAACGCACCGATTCGATGGTCTCGGCGAGGACTTCATCATCCGTCACGTTGTTGTCGAAGCGATCGCGGTGGGTCGAGACGAAGGTTTTGACCAGAAGGCTATTCCTCAGCGCCCTCTGGACAACTCGGCGTCCCTTGCTCAGGTCATTGGGGGAGTTGTCAAGTTCGAAGTTGGTGAGTGTGAGGTGGTGGGTAGCACAGCGGCGAGTGAAGTCGATGATGCCGAAGTTCAGCTCGGAGGAATGAGCAAGAAGCTGCTTGTCAATGAGAAGAGCGGCTGCGTCTGGGGAGAGGTTATAGATGAAGAAGCCTGGGGCTGGGAGGGTGGATTCCTTCGGCTTGTTCCAGTCGATGAATGGGAGGGGGGTCGACAATGGAGTATCGACATTCATGTCATCGTCACTCTCGTCCCCTTCCCTGTCTAGGCGCTCGTAATCGAGTACCTTCTCGAATTCGGAGCGAAAGGCCATAAAGCCAATGTTCGCGGTCGAGATACCGTGGTCCTCGATAGCGCGTCTGAGCTGCTTGAGGTTGTGTCCCACCGCAGCTGGGCGGTGGCGGGAGCCTAGGACGATGGCAATGAGGGTGTGCGGGTCTCGCCCCGCCACCTTGGCGAAGAAGACTCGCTGCGCCTTCTGGACGTTGTGTTTGTAGATCTCTTGGTGGGGATGCCATTCCGCAATGCGGTTGCCTTGTTCGTCTACAACTGGGGCGTAGTCAAGGGGGTGATTAAGGCGGGTGATAAGGGAGGCGGCGGAGGCGGTCTGAGGGCTGGCGATGTCCTCGGAATCGTCATCAGCAAAGATGCCGAGGTCTTCGTTGTCTTCGTTGATAACGGGCACCTTGGCATAGCGGGGAATCTGAAATAGCTTTGAGTTCGGTTCTCTTGGAGTCTATTTGGGACCTGTATGTACCTTTGGAAGACGCGGGACTGGCGCAGCGAGTGTACCAATGGTGAGCGGGTCGCCAGAGGGATTCTCCGGGTCTTCGTCCTCGGTGTCTCGGAGAAGCGCTGTAGCCTTGGCATCGAGGCGCTGCTTGGTGGAGGTGAGCACTTCGACTTCTCTCTCTTCCTGCATCTGCATCATTACAGCGTCTTCGGCGCCCATGATGACATCCTCGCCATGCGTCGTGACCATCTCAATAGCGGGGTACATCCTTCCTTTGCCCTTGTCCTTGAGGACAAAGTCGTCCGCATCGCTGATGTCGACAGGGTCGTCCGTTTCGTCCTCGGGAGCTGGAACTTGGTTTAGTTGATGAAGTTGTCGGACGCGATGATCTAACCTTCCGACTCTCCTCTTTGAGAGGTGGCTTCCGTATCTTGCGGGCCATTCTGTTCCGCAGGCTCATCTTCTCAAGGTAGTTAGTCTCTGTATGAGCGGAACGGTAGCGACGTACCAATGGACTTTTCGTCTTTGATCTCTGTTCTGCCGGCGTCATTCTGGTCCTTGTCAACCTTCTCATCGTCGGCGAGGTGGTTCTCCCGTTTCTTCTGGAGGAGGGCAAGACCCTTGTCGACGGATTCCGACAAGCGCAATTTGCGTCGTTCCATGACCTCTTTGGCGGTTAGGGTGGGCTGAGGACTCGGGATGGTGACAGGTTGGCTAGTAGCTCTGCGTCCTCTGGAGGTGGAGGTCGCGGGCGCCTGCTCTGGCTCGGGAGTGGGAGCGGGGATGGTCGACTTGGGGGTGGCTTTCTTGGGCATTTGGGAGAGAGTTGGGATGGTGGCGACGGGGGCATTGGCGCATTCTTTTATTCGTGTCGCTTTGTTTCCTTTCAAGACCCTTGTTTGGTAATTTCCAAGTTGAAGGAGTGAATATGTGAAGTGGTGGGAGGGGAAGTGACGTGGGGCCTGTGCACGCTATTCCTAATGCGGGCCTACGGATGTGGCGTTTCTTTGTTCATCGAGAGAAAGACAGCTTGTCAGAAGGGTGTGGATGGCTGGGAGCGGGCCGAGGCCACCACTACTTCCAAGTGAATGCTTGCATTTGGGGAGTACAAGCCAAAAGTTGGTTGTCGATGGGTTGATACAAGTGGGGTGGAGCTGGTGCGAGATAGTGCGGAGTTCCAATTGGCGTCTATTGGGCCGCTGGCGCATGTCCCAGTTTGGTATGAAAAGCCCCTAGCAAATCTCGTGACCTTTGGTGTTGCCTGAGTCTGCAGGGATGCAGAAACCCTGTGTTCCTCGCTTGGAGGTGGCCTCGTTCGCGCCTCGTTGTGCTATTACAGAGGGGGACATGGATCTGTAGCACTTAGTGTATCATCGGTGTATGGCTTATGTCTCCAGGCATTTGTAGTTATGTGTAGTGCTTCACAGTTAATGGAAACAGTGCTAGAATGTTCTTGTAATCGCATTTTGCGTCGATGTTGTCTACCCAGGCATAGGTGATAGAGGAATCATACAAGTGACTTGTCTTGTGTACCCAACGTGTATCAGTACGTAGTATTTCCGCCAATTGACAATTCAGTCGTTCATGTTCGCGCATGTGTCACGACGGTGATCTATGCCAAGACATATCATGCACAGGACGGGGAGAAAGGCCTCGTCTTCGTCCCTCCATCCATGCGGCGCGTGTATACCGGCGGTGTTCAGGATATCTAGGAAGGAGGGTAGGATATCTGGGTCGGTGAACGGAGGGATTATCTTGATAACAAAGTCATACATCGCGTCAGGGTTAAGTGGCGATGGGTTTATGAGGGGGATCGCGACAACGGAGATCGCTTCCAGTGTCTGTTCGAGGATGGAGGGAAGGGGGGACCGATCGGGGAATCGGTCGTGAAAGTTGTACACGAGGGAAATAAAGTCCTCGTTACGCCGCAGGGTGGAGATGGTGTTGCGGCGTACTGTTGCGATGTCCTCTGGCGTGTCCAAAAAGGAGCTGCCGGAGAGGACTGCGGTGACGTCTTCGACTGGTGCAAGTGGGTTATGAAAGGCGATGTTCCAGCCTTGTGTTGCGCCGGGTGAGTTGCCCGCCCACAGGAGACGGTTCTTTTCGTACAGCTTTAGGCCGGAAATGATGACCAAGGTGAAAGGAAAGTTGGCGCGTAAGTATACGTCGCTGCAGGGGGGAAGAGGTAACAGTCGTATATTGTTCCTCGGGGTGATGATACGGAAGAGCGCCTCGTTGACCTGGGGCACAAGCTGGTCCAGTGGGGTCAGGTCGTGTTTGCGTCCCATCGCGTACGCGAGGACGATGTTTGGTCTCCACGCGTTGTGGATCGCGTCCTGTTTCCCGATATCTGAGCTGAGCCATACAGCCCCGGGGGGAAGACGGCGCGAGGGGGGGTTGACGAGCAGAGCGGGCATAGGAGACACTTGTGGGAGTGGCAGAGGATATGGTTGAAAGAAAGGTCGTATGTTCCTGGTCTTTGTAAGAGGTACCTCGCTTTGTGTGTCTGTTCAGTTTTTGTCCCGAGGCTCTCGAGGGTCTCCATGAGTCCTGTGGGGTCTGGCGTGGGCGGCGGCGCGGCATTGGATCACTGGGAGGGACTTGGCGTGGTGTACGCTTTCGTTTGAAACCAAGACGCGGACACCCGTGAGTTGCTCAGTGGCTCACGTGGTGGTTCCGGATCAAGGGTAGGCTGGCGGAAAAAAGTCTTCAAGGACTTTCTTACAGTAAATTACCTGGGCCGCCCGCAGGGCCCGGTTTTTTACATGGTAATTTACATGTAAATTACAGCACGTGCGCAATGTCACGTGATGTTTAACGGCTCCTCGGCGGCTAAGGATGCGAGCGCCTCTTTCTCGTTATTACAGTCTCTCACCCTACCAGAGTCCACCGACTCATCCTTGCGTGGGAACTTGGCGTTTGACGCCAAGTTCCCGCGCTCCTGCTCCGCTCTAT
Source organism: Strobilurus pachycystidiatus (assembly GCA_019915135.1). Taxonomy (NCBI): domain Eukaryota; kingdom Fungi; phylum Basidiomycota; class Agaricomycetes; order Agaricales; family Physalacriaceae; genus Strobilurus; species Strobilurus pachycystidiatus. Next base: position 1,270,809 of record JAHLMK010000006.1, on the reverse strand, counting down.
TCCAGCCTGTGTCCCGCCACTGCGCCCGATACCGTTGCCGACACCATCCACAGATGAGCGCGCCACGCCACCGTCCTTCAGCCTCTGTCTCCACCGACGCTGTCCCGGTCGCCACTGTCACCGCCACCTCCACCCTCATCAACAGCGCTGTTGCCAAATGTGGCTAGGATCCAATGGCGCGCCCTCAAGTCAGCTATCGCGTTCAATACCTGGGCCATGCATGATGGCATATCCAGGTGTGTCAACGCGTCCATTCTACCGTCTCCCTCTCATACACTCTGCAGGTTACGCTGTCCCTAACATACCCCGATCCGTTCACCGCCAGGCGCCCTCCACCGCACCTCGCCTCCGTGTTGCGCCCTCCGTGTCGCGTCGCGCCCTCGCCCTCCGTGTCGCGTCGCGCCCTCGCCCTCCGTGTCGCGCCCCACGCCCTCGTCCGCACCACGCCCTCATCCGCACCACGCCCTCATCCGCAACATGCCCTCGTCCGTCCGCACCACGCCCTCATCCGCACCTCGCCCTTCACCAATCCACCATCCACTCTATAAGCGGCAGTGAGCTTCCACGACTCGGCCCACATAACGTAACGTTACATCCAATTCGTCTCTGCGATAGCCCTCAATTAAGAATTCATTGATTGTGCATAACATAGAGAACAAGCGTAGCCGCGTCTAATTGTATGAGAAATCCCAATTATTATCCTTTTTTGGCTGGCTTGCAGATGAGTGTTCGACATCGTTCTCTGGGTGTTTGTTCTCCTCTTTTGTCTCCGAAGTTTTGTCCTTTGATAGTTGAGCTAGCACGGCTGTGAAACGGGAGTGTGCCAATATAGCATTTGTCTCGAGATCGAGGGGGTCGGTGCTATGTGGGATAAGTTCAGATGGCGTGTCCAACCATTGATCGCCCTCCTCGTCGTGCTCAGGGGGCTCAACTGCAACATGCTTGTCTCCGGAGGGCTGAGGTATTGCGTCGAATTGAGCCCGAATTGAGCTGAAGCGTAGTGGCGCAGACTTGTATAGAGGTTGCATCTTCTTCATGCGGAGCTAGGATGCCATTAGCAAGAAGGAACAAGAAGGGGGTAAAATGGACAAACATCATGTTCGTTCTGATGATACTGGGCAACCGTAACATCGCGAGCCATTGTCGAAACTTTGATTCGACCACGATCTCCGGAAGACATAGAGGTGAAGCGCGAGACCGTTCGCTCCTCGGGCATGGAGTTGATGCGTAACGAGTAGATTTTGATGGCAATGTGCTGCGATGAGTGTCTCAGTAGACAGCGTGTGTGGAAGAGGCTAGGAAGCGTACCGGTAATAATAGACCACCGTCCAAACCTGCAATGTCCCGATACCAATTGAGAACACCGAATGAAGTTGACTCGTCGATGGCTGAGTCATATGGATACTTTGCTCGAGCATACAAAGCCAGCTCCTCTCGAAAGGTCCTGACACACTCGGACGCTCGTCCAGCCCATGCTGTGAAATGTGGCTGAGCGCCATGTTCAATTTCATTACGAATCAGGTGTCCAAGGTGCGCAAAAATCTCCTTGTGCAGAGTGCGAAACTTGATGCCACGGAGATGCTCCATATCAGCCTGTGTGATATCAGAGGTGTCCATCTTGAAAATTCCGCCGTCGGTGAACAAGTTTGCTAGATGAACATATATGAGTCCGGAGTCAACAATGAGGCAGGTTCTGAAGTACGTACCTGGGTTCAGATATGCGGCTGCAAGATACTCGGGCGTGTATAGATTACCTCCGGGATGAAAGATCTGTGAATGCCTATATTCAAGGATACCAACAACAGCGTTTCGCACATCTTGTGGAAACCGGTGTATGGGAGCTTGAACAACGTCATGAATAGAGTTGACCATCGCATGCCACAGAAGGTAAAAGTCACCAGCTGTTGCATAGTTTGACTCGAGACATGCCAGGACTCGGCAAGCAGGCATGCCAATTGTAACCATCTTGCCAAGTGTTGATTGGAACTGGATGGCCTCGTCATTTGAAATGGCTGTTATCTCGTTATATGGCTCGTCGAAAAGTTGTTGGTGTTCCTGAAATAGATTAGTTAAGTACAGTAGATCCGACGCCGATGAACTTACAAATGTCAGATCTTCACGAGCAAAGATGCGACGAAAGGCGGCCAGGTTGCGCTGTATTGATCGGGCGGAGTAGATCAGGGTGCCAAAACGCGTCTTTCCAATCGATTCCAAAGCGCGTCCAGTCTTGAGATCCTTACGAGCAACAGCAAAGGAATCAATGCCATAATGTGACTGATGAAAGAATGCAATAGTTGCACGAATAATGGTGATGGTGTCCTCAAAGTATGGCAATTTGACGATATCTTTGATCAAGCTGCTAATGTGGTGGCAGGCATCGGGAAAAATTATGAGAATCGGATGTCTGGCACGGAGAATTTGGCGAGACAACAGCGTGTTCCCGGTACTATCGCAGACACAACCGCCGAAACGCTCTGGGCCAATGCGAATCAAGCCCTGTGTTGGATTAGTAAGCAACTCAACGCTTGGCCACTTCCCACTTACTCGGTCGACAAAATCTGCTATCCATTCAGCAGTGTGCGAGTCTCCCGTTGCTTCACGGCCCTCCAGAAGATAGACATTTCTGTCGGCATCGGAGACATGGCAGAGCCAGAATGATTCATGCCCCCGGCTCGTACCCCCATCATGCGACTCGGTGAGGTTCCACTGCTTCGCCAACCACGCATCCTGTCTGATAGTGACAAGAGCTAGCTCAGCTGGAATCAGTTTCTCCTCCACCTTGTCCCTCGTTGGCATTATCCATTTTGGATCCGCCTCCTCAAGAAATTCCCGGAACGCCCACTTTCCAACAAATCGCCCAGGCATCCCACCCGCCGTCCGCAAGATGACGAGTCTGCGGTCGAGATTTGCATTCTTCAGCTCGCGCTTTTTCCTCGACGATAGTTCGACATATCGATCAATTGACGTCTGGGGTACAATCTTCTGGCGTTTGGCTTCCGGGGGTACTGATTCGGTTTCCAGCGGCGCTTTGGACTGGTCAACGTCAGGCGGGCCTGGAGTTACACCGAGGAGACTTTGATCAGCAAGCAGCTTCTCAGCTTTTGCCGTCGGAGCCTCTCCTGCGAGTAGCTTGATCGCGTCCCCCTTCATCCCGGCATCAATTTTGGTGCAGACCTCCGCTGCATGCTTTAGGACCCGATCCCTTGTCCTCGATTTGTGCCAGTCCCGACAACCAACAGCTCTGCACCGCCATCCTTCATCATCTGGACTGCCGCGCTTATGGGACCAGACCGTGAACTTGTCGAGAACAGGATCTAGTGTTCGACCGCCTCTGATCCGTGGGCGGTCTACGTCGATGAAGTCGTACGGGTCTTCTTCTAATTTGTCGGCATCGGCTTCTCGTTTCCGCTTAGCTTTGACACTTCTCTGAGTCTTAGGCTTGCGGCCTCCCGGACCCTTTTCTGCAGGTGTAACCCTTTCGAATAGACGTTGCATGGCGTCCTTCTTCGGCTCCAGCTTCAGATTGCTTCTTCTCTTCGCTTTGCCTGGTGCCTGGGACGAACGCGATTGCTTGGTGAGAGATTTTGTGGGTGACTTTGCCGAAGACTGATTTTTCGCAGTAGAATTCGGGACAACGACGACATCACTATCATGATCGAAATTGACCGGATGGGGTTCGACATTGTCTGTAGTTGCCAGTCGCTAAGGGTCCTTTTAGAATTGACACTCTCCTTGTCAGGAACCACGTACCATTTTTGCTGCCATATCTGCAAGCCGCCAAACTATGCGCTGGAGCCATTCTGCCCGGTAACACCCTGCGTCGTCTGCAAGGAGTAGTGGGATGCTCGAGTCCACGCTACAATGTGCCGTATTGACAGCATGGAGTCCGCATGACGTAGAATCCGTCTGGATACTTCCAACGATCTTCTCGAGGACCACCCAATTCAACACAAAGGCCTGCAGCCACCACCGCAGGATGTCAATAACATCATTCGGCATCGGAAATCCTAGTGGGTCCCAATGCCCAATTGACGTCTCGGGATTGCTACAATCGATGACGAAGGTGATCCAGTGGTTGTCGGGCGTGTTTTTCTCTGGTAAGCATACCTCGCCCTCTCCTACTCTGACATTGATCACCATGATCAGTTTTGTCAAATCACCCACAGCGAGAGCATCGCCCAAGTCTTTTCCATACGGGCGCGTCAATCCTTTCTCCGCGTTTGCGACACGTCTCTCAAAGCTCTTTTCCAGGCCCTCAAAGAAATCCGTCCAGACCACCTTGACGTCGGTAATCTCTTGGGCACGAATATCATCGCTAATGATGGTGATCATCTGGTTGATATTGGCAGTGCCTAGCCACTTGTCGGTATGACAGAATCGTGCGAGTCCTTCGATGGTATCGCCCCGAGCATTGGCAAGATCGTTGGGAAGGAGTAAGTTCCAGGGAAGTGCGACGAGGGACGGGAGGACGTTGACCGCAATAACGGGATAGGTTGCATTCAGTGTAGTGAGTGCCTGGGTCCATACACGCTGTGAGCGCATGAGCTGACGCTTTCGTGCCCAGACTGCAAGCATCCAACTTGGTAGGACTAGCATCACTTGCTCTCCGCCGGGATGATCATATCTGTACGTGAACATGACTGTTTTATGACCGAGCTCATGCATATTCAGGGTCTGATGCAGATAGTCGTTGAGCTTTGGGATGGATGGGTGGGCTGTCGAGGGTAGCATAGATATGATGGCTTCGGGAAGGGGATATTCGTCGGCAGGGGTGAAGGAAACAACAATATCGTCATTTTCTGAGAGGGGTCCTAGGTCGAAAGCTAGGATGTCCCGAATACATTCGCCTAGAGGTAATAGAATTCCGTTGACATATGGTGGGATTGGACAGTATTTTCGAAGAGTAGCCAGTGCATTCAGGTCAATCTCCGACATCTGATCAGTAAATAAGTGAATTGTAAGACATTTGTTTCCTGCAGAAGGAAGGGACCCACATCTGACGGGGTGTTGGTGCGGACTTTCTCGATGGAGAACGGATCTGCGAGGATGATGGGCGCAAGGGCTGAGAAGGGCCGAGGGCTAGTCGCTGTCCGGACTCCGACCTGGCAGGATTTTTTTTACGACTGGCACTGCCACGTGATAGCTCCCATATGTAATTTACACTGAGAGGTACCCGACCTGGGTCGGTAATTTACACGGTAATTTACATCACGTGATGCTGTAATTTACGGTAAAAAAGTGTTTCAGTAAAGAACGAGGCCTTTCTTCCGCCACCCTAATCAAGGGCCCCCCCGGCTTTGGAAATCTTCGTGCGACGTATTACTGACGACCCCAGTGCACCCCGCCAGAGTTGGCTAGACTTGGGAAAGAGACGAAAAGCGCAGATCATGGGCCAGAATGCCATTACTACGCGCTTGCGTACCTTACGGGAACGTGGATCTGTTTCAATCACCTTGTGATCTGCTAATCAGGCGCGCCGCCTTGAGAGAGCTTGAGACTACTCAGAGACTCGTACAGTGGGAAGGACTGAAACGTTCTACACACGGATGAGTGTTCACAGTTACACGGCGACGGCGAAGTGGAGTGAAGAGGTGAGTGTCGAGGCCTGATCGAGGCCAACAGCTTGAGGGATAACCCCAGGATAATCCTTACATAGGTTATGTTTTGCGGTGATAAATGTCCGATCCTGTGATGCCATGAGGTCGTCGCGTACGAGCTCCGGGTATAATATAAGGGCCCTCTCCTTCCTTCCTTTCCCTTCCCTATTCGTCTGGCGAATACCTCACATTCTTTTTCCCTCCCAAATTCTCGTTCTGAATTCGACATGAATCGCTTCCTCTACGTCGCATTCCTCGCCGCGACATTGGTGTCTGCTCAGGTCCCCACGTACGTCTAGAGCTCCCTAGCCGCTGCCATCGGTATTGACTCTGCTCTAGCCATACAGGACGCTTGCTCATCCAGCCCGGGAAAAACTCTGGTGCGGTTCAGGCAAAGAGAGGGGGAGAGAAATTTGGCCTAACAAAGTGAACAGGGAAGTGTTTGACTGCCGCCTCGAACACGGACGGAGCCAAAGTCACGATCGAAAAATGCACCGGCGCGAGCTCTCAGAAGTGGAGATTTGTTGGCGACGGCACCGTTACTGTCCACGGCACGAAATGCTTAGGTGGGTGGCATCATCAAGATGGTGGACGCGTAAGGTGAACGGGAAATGTCTAGATGTCACCGGTGGCAGCACTGCTGATGGCGTCAAACTACAAGTGTGGACTTGCAGCAGCGGCAGTGCCAACCAGCAGTTTTACTACACTGTGCGTGCTTCGCGTTGTTCATATAGGCACGGATGAACTTAAAATTCGTAGGATGACTTCCATCTCTCCTGGAAGAATCACGGAAAGTGTATGGATCTGACCGACGGCTCGACTAAGAGCGGCAACAGGGTATGAAAACCTCCCTGCCTCGGTACGGATGATGATCATACGCTGACGCGACACATGAACGGTCTTAGATTCAACTTTGGTCTTGCTCTGGCGAAACTAACCAGGTTTGGAACACGGGCTACTACTACACCGACCTCCCCACCACGTCTCAGGCCGGACAGACCGGGACCAACGACTGTGGCACAGGGAGCAGCAAGAAGTCCAAATGCCAGACCGCGTGGATCAAGTGGGTTCCCGCTCCCTCCTCGATAATTTGGCGCTCATTGTGCTGCCTTCCCACTCAGCTCTGCCGACGACTTCTGTCTCTGGGCTCCTCCCTCCGTGGCTACTATTGGCGATTCTGAACGTTACGAGGTTGCTTGGTGCACCAAGTCTGGCCGTGGCGCTCGAACCATTCCCAACGGAACTCTCAAGGGCGTACACTTTGTCAAGACCCCCGACTACGTCCAGGTCACTGGTGCTGGTGACTTCACCAAGATCAACATCCCCTCTGGCGACGCGTAGGTTTGCTCGTGATTACCTCTCCACAAGGCTGAGTGTATTCTGTAGAGGAGGAGAACTCGATCCTCATGGCGCTGATGGAAACGGTAATCCAAGTACGTGTTCATGGAGATGGACAGACAAGCATGATATCTAACCTTCGTCTTTCAGTCGGTGGTCTCGTCTACGGCAACTCGTTTGGCACTGGTCGCCAGTACCACGAGTGGACTTCGTTCATCTCCGATACTGAATTCTGCTTCCGTGCTTGTGTCGGTGCGAATGCTGCTCAGCTCTGCCAGCACATCTACGATGTAATGGGTTGCTACTGGAATATGCCGGCCAATTATGACGCTGGTGTGTTCGAGAACTGTGACGGTGATGATGAGTGCGTTTCCAAATTTCTCAACAATCTATCCTGGCGCTAAATGTCCGGGTTCCAGTCTTCCCATGGGTGTCTATGGCACTTCGACCTGGTACCAGGGAGTCAAACCGACGCCCAAAGCGCACAAAGCCGCATCATCCTCCAACTGTGTTGCGCTGCCCACTGTCAGCGTCTCTGCCGCCAAGAAGAAGAGATCAAATGGTGGCTTTGAGAAGATTGCCCGTGCCGCATTCGCAGAGCCCACGCCAATGTGAGCGTGTTTTGAATATTATATATGCCATTGAGGCAAATAGGACTTTGTTATGTTATGGACTACATTTATCTAATGGAAGACATTCTTTTTCACCGACGTGAGGCGACCCCGAACATACCCGTTAAAACAAGCGCGAGCAGAGCACGACTGAAATTGAATGTTGACGGCATTTCTGTGGTCTTGACGGGATGGACGGAGTGCCATATCGGTACTCGCTTGACTTCTAATAAAGGTCTGAGTCTTTTCAGGCTGGCTCGACGACTCTTACTGTTGACGAAGATAGATTTCAAAGTTGGCGACAGACAGATTACCTTGGCTTGCGTGATGGATATAAACAGCGCTGCAGAAACATGATGCATTGTTACGGAAAGTACAGATAGCAAGAGACAGAAAGTACAGATAGCAAGAGAGAAAGAGCAAACGGTAACAAGAAACAGAGACGTGACGGGTCGTTATGGAGACTAGTAACTACATATAGAAGAAAGAAGAGACAAAGAGAGCAAACAACAAGACACAGTCAACCAGACACCCTTCCATGATTCATTACTCACGAGTATACTCGTGCGCGTCCCTCTGGTAGTATAAGTATTGATCTCGCACTTGCCTACATTTGATGAGTTATGTGAAGCGTGTTGATTGTGTTTGAAACTTACTCTGCATCGGTGGATGGGTGCGCATGTTGCGCCTCGGTGCTCCAGTTGGTCCAGTTGCTGCTAGCGCTACTGTGAGGGCGTCAGTCGTGATGAAACCTCTTGGACAGGCCGGCGCACTCTGCGGGGTGATGCCCCTGGACCCATGGCTGTTGCCCCGCACCAGACAACTGTGGGTTCATTGGTACTGGATATTGTCTTTTGAAGACGTTAGATTGCAAAAGCACCGCGAATCGGAATGACTATCGTACCCTGGATACCCTGGTCCGGCGGAGGAAGGGCTGTCAGATGTGAAGGTGAGTTTTTGTGGCGGGACACAAATTCGTACAGATGCACTTACCCGCCGTACATCTGCTGCTGAGGCTGCTGAATGCTAGAAGTGCGTCAGTCGACATACTTCATGGGCTGTTGGCCAGTGACATACTGCTGGTTAAATCCAGGGAGTCCCGGTGGTCCTTGACCATATCTTTTGAAGAAATCAGTTTTCAAGAGCACAAATTGGCATGACTACTGTACCCTGGATGAGCTTGTCTGCTCGAGGAAGGGCTGTAGAGCATGTAGGTGAACCTTGTGGCGGGACACGGACTCGTACAGATGCACTTACACGCCAAGCATTCTCGGTTGAGCCATAACGCTTTGGACTTGTTGGGAACGGTCGGAATGACTTGAGGAAGTCGGAGAGTTGTTGGTTGGAGAAGTGCTGTAAGGATATCCTCCCGGCGGAGCTGGGGCTGTGTAGGAGGGAGGCGGTCCAGACTCCCTGGAGGATGAGATAGAAAAGTATGGAGAGGTTGGAGAGATCCCCTGGTGCTGTGCGGAGGCCGGTGCCGCGGCAAGAGCGGCGGAGCTTGCTTCATCAGAGGCGCTCTGTGCGAGGATAATGAGTAGAGAGTCGTTAAGAGTGAAGGGTTGTCGAAGATACTTGCCCTATATCGAAGCTTCAGTATCTCTATGTTTTCTCGAATCTCTGTCAGGGTTTTACGGGATAATCGCACTTTCACCCCGTTGAAAGCAGCGGAGATGTGGTTCAAGATGTTGAGTTTACGGTGAGACGAGGAAGGCGTTATCCCAAGTTGTAGCTCATAACTAAGTTCAATCAACAATGGAGCAACCGACGTAACAAGAAAATGTGAACTCACCTTTCAGCTTCCTTTGCAAGGTTGTCTTTCACATCCTGAGGGAGAAGCGCATCGCCGTTGATTAATTTGAGCAGAGCGTCAATCTCTGCAGCCAACATGGCAGTGCGCGATCTGGATGCAGAGGCCGACATTGTGGGCAGGTAGTAGTTGAAAGTAGCCTGAACGCCTCAGCGTTTTTATAGGCATGTCGGTTGGGAATCGACCCGAGCCGCATATCTGTTTTCACTATGGATTGGCTCGCCACTATTCAAGTCATCCGATTCCAATTGTCACGGTGGTTCAAATTTTGGTTGTGGGCCCTTGCAAGTTGCAGGGACGTTGTGCCATGAGATTTTTTTACCAGGGTGCGCTCGGTTCCTGCCGGGATCTCAGATCCTAGATACGATCGGATTCCGCTCTTACGGTCCGATCCGGCCGTGTGCGGCTCTCGTGGCGACGACGACAAACAGTCCGCTGCTTACACTTGACTATCATTGTGGTATGGATAACCACGCTCGAGAACACAGAGACCGTCACAGTGGCGAATCCTTTTGGGTCTCTCACTATCACTTCCTGGTTGAACGCGGCTATGTTCTTCCTGCACGCTACGAACCGGACTGGGTACCAATGCGAACAACGCACAAATGGACAGCTGCAGTGTCACGGCCACACGACGGTCAATTCCCGGACGAGGTCTACCCCATTGTGAGTAAGACCCGACCTTCTGCGCTGGCGTGCACTGACAATCTTCGAGTTCAAATGGGTGCGAGATGCTACTCGAAGCCTTGACCGCAGTAGAGTCGTCATCAAGGCAATGTCGCAGGACGAATCAAATGTGGTGCATTACCTCAATGAACGAACGCTAATGGACCATCCAGACAACCACACCGTCCCCGTGCTAGACTCGTTCCCTGTTCCTGGCAATATTGATGGCAGAGTCTTCGTGATCATGCCTTTCCTACGCGACTTCTATCATCCTGACTTCCATTGTCGAAAGGAATTTGCTGAAGCATGCCGCCAAATACTCCAGGTACGTACTGGGGTCATCTCGGTTTGTCTGCCCACCTGTGAAATACGTGACAGGGCCTGAGATTCATGCACTCCCTGAACATTGCTCACGGGTAAGCCATCTCATCATGACAGTCATGATTATTCTGAGAAGGGCACAGAGATTCTTGCGGATCCAATTTTCTTATGAACTCGGACGAAGTCTGTCCCAAAGGCTACAATTTTGCACGACCGACCACTTTGGATTGCTTGGACCGCGCCCCGACTGTTCCTCGTTGTCGAGTTCAATCTCCCATGAAATACTTCTTAGCTGATTTCGAATGCTCACGCAATTATCCAGCCGGGCAAACGACAGCCCGGACACTCAAAGCCTACTGCCAGATCAAAACATCGCCCGAGTGGCACAATCGTGCTCTTTACAACCCATTCCTCTTGGACGTATATAACGTGGGATCCACATTTCTGAACATCTGCCAGGTTTGTCTCTCATTCCAATGAGCCGGTGGACAACGTAGCTGATGTACTCCCAGGCGGGCAAGTATCACGGGTTGGAGGAATTTGTACCTCTGTTCGAAGGCATGGTTGTGCCAGAACCAACCGAGAGATCCAGTCTCGGTGAGGTACTTGAACGCCTCGAGGTGTTCATCAATGCAAAGGATCAGATCTGGCTCCATGGTCGCGTGTGGCCAATCAGAACCATATTTACTAGGTCACCACCGCGGCTTGTCCAGCGGATCTGGGAGAAGTATCCCAAAACTGTTCTTTTACCTATTTGCTGATGACGGCGGCAAATTGCTAGAACCTATTTTATGTCCTGCTTTCGTGTCGCTTTCGTGCTATTTCTATCCCAGCCTTGTAGATACTTGCTATATGTTCACTCCGATACCACCACAATGTGGATTCTCCAACAAAATATAGATTGAACACGGTGTACGGTTTTGTCCGCGCTACGTAGGAATTCAATGAGAGTTCCGGTGTCATGACTCGCAGCTCTCTGTGCACAGAGCCGACCGGATTCTCGAACATGACAATCAGGACCCGTATGTGCGCAATATCCCGGCGGGATTGTGGCTTCAACAGCAATTTCAACAGTATGTACGGCAGTGGGTTCCTCCTTGTTCTTCTATGTGAACTTCACACGTGCCCCTGCTAACATATGCCAACACTGAGAACTTGGCTTGCACTAGGCAGGTCAGAGTCTAGAGGTAGTCATTGAGGCCGAGGTCAGGACACATCAGTGGCGCAAATCGATTCCCCAAGCTGGCATTCTCTGTCACTGAGTCAGACTGAATCAGTGATCAACGATGATCGATATACTAACGAGATTCGAAACTACTACAGCTCAGTCACTCCGGACTACGAACATGACCCTGTTCCCTTGTTTTACGACCAAGGGTCCAGTGCCCCAATCCTTGGATGGAGGTCACGTCACTCGCTGATCTATGATTTCTGCATAACAAACCAGCTCATCTAACAGCTTTCATTATGCTTGCGGGACACGCGTACTTTTGACATGAGAGCCCGACTTCCTTACGCGTCATAATCAAAGGCTGTGGTCGGGTTCTTCCACGTTGTCAGCACGCGTCGTGCGTTTAGTGCTAGACTCTCGGCGTACACTCGAGTTCCGCGGGTCTAATATGGGACTTCCTTGATTGCGCATCTTCTGCATCTACGTCCGGGCCCTGTCATTATGTTCGAACTTGAACAAGTCTTCAAGAAGTTTGCGGTTCCCGGTGGTGTCGGACATCGATAGTTTGAGTGAAGCGCCACACTGAAGGAACGAGCTAGTACAAACAAGTCAGTAGCGTGAGATTCACGCATAGGAAAGACTATTTTGTGCGATACTCGCAATGAAATCTTAATGTCAGGGAAGACGCGTCTATTCGCGTTAAGAAGCGGAGATCATGTACTGGTTTCTACACCGTGTATCCAGTCAAACTCCCAGCCATTGAAAGATGACTTCCAAGTGAATGGCGAAGAGTAATACTCCAAGCAGGGGACACGTGTATCTGGGGAGTAGCAAACTTCGCCAGCCTGAGACCGTCGACGATCCATCCCCTTTCCCAGCCATATTGTATAGCACCGACGGGCTTCAATGACAGCGGACCACAGCTATCTTTCCAGACCATGAGCATTGAATCAATTCACTATCCCCCATTAGAATTCTTTCGTTCTCCAAGCAAGGCTTGACGAGTCATGTTGTACCCTGATCTGCCCCCGAATGAAAATTTGATCATCGCAAACCAGCTCAGTTAACAGCTTTCTTATTTACAGCGAGGGGCGTGTTTCCTTCTGCATCAAAAAGAAGGTCTTGAAGGCTCCTACACGTTGTAAAAACGCGTCCCCTTCATCGCCTAGATTCCACATATTGCGAAATTTGACTCCTGTGGGCACATGCCAGTGTATCTCCTGCGTCCGCCAGCGGGGACATCGGGACATGTCATCATATAACACGTTGTTTAGATTCCCTACGCAAGTACACATGCGGTCTAGTCTCCGGTGCAGTCGATGTCGAATCCGACAGTGTGGATATAAGCGCCACATTCCAGAAAAGGTCGGGAAACGAGTCAGAAGTGGGGAGGCCACCGCATAAGGTGCATTCTGATAGAAGATACTCGGGTTGGGACTCTCTACAGCGCTTACAGATGTCGAGCGCCATGACAAGCTCGGGAATATCTGGCGAAGATGATTTAGCTAGTTGCCGCGAAGAGAAGGATGCCGGACGGCAGACGTGGCAAGTCAAGAAGCCACTCACATCAATGTGAGCCCATGCGGCGCGTTGTTTGCTTTTGATTTTGTTTGAGCAGTGGAAGTTCTCTCACTCGGAAAATGAGGCGCGGTCATGACCACAACTTTGATCCAAAAGATTTTCCAGCGAGTTGGGTCAGCTCCAGCTCTACAAGTTCAATCTCTGATCGAAATGAGTTTGTTGAGGCTATCTATGTGAGACGGGATCAATCACACACAGACCAGCGTTGTCGACGCGTTCATTGACGGTGACCGTTTAGAGAAAGCAATGCCGGGCCGAATTGAAAGGCCGATCATGACTTTGGTCACCGATGATGTCTCGCCGCGACCACCACGACGCGACCTTGTCAAACCCAACATGGCCGTCATTACACGTCTTCCAAGCTAGCGATCCTCCAGATGAACTTGTAGCTTTCATTGTCATCCACCACCCCATCCGCGAGAGGTCTTTTTTGGAGCTGCCTGTTCGCTGCTGTCCCACAGCGCCCGACTCGCGAACGTCCAGTCCGTGTATGCCCACCATCACAGTACTCGATGCTTGCGCCATCGTTACTGACGACTACAGCGGTCTAGGCGCTCTCTACCTGGACCGAGAAGGAGAACAGCGTGTACCGTCTGCTACGTTGCTCCTAGAAGCGGGGGTCTACTACTATGCACGTGAGGGCGATATCAAGCAACACTATCCTGTCTGTGGTACCTTGAAAGTCTGGAGAGTTCCCAATCGCGAGAAAGTACCGGCGCATTGGTTCTTCGGGAACTCCCTGCAGAAGCAGACAACGACAGTCTCCCAGCCACCGCAGTGGTCCCTTTTTACGGGCTCCGGTAAAACCGTCGTCAGCGAGAAGGCAAAGGAACTGGATCAAAGGCGGTGCATACTCAGTCGCTTCACTAGTGAGCTTCAAGGCACTCATATCATTGCTACTGCTTTCGCACTGTGGGTCTGTATGTATTCCTGCGAGCTCAGGTACATGACTGACGCTGTCTCAGTTTGTCGAGCACGAAATCTGGGACCAACTGCAATATCCCATCCCTCTTCCCCGCTTTATAGGCAACCATCAACTGCGAATTCACGATATACGGAACTTTCTCTCCCCGGTCAGACCTACAAGGACAATGGGATCGACATGCGTTCTGTTATGTGCCTTTCGAAAACAGGTTCATTGCCCTCTTCATTGACCAGCAGCCCAACCCGCACTCTCTGGAATACCATTGCAAAACACCACACATGCCCAATCGCACTGACTCGTACCTGCTCTTCATCAGGTTCGCAATGTCCATATTCTTGCGGTTGTGTCCCACGCCACTTTCTTCTTTGCCTCGAATGCCAGCGTTAGCATCGGCAGTTCCGCATCATCGTCAATATGACGACGACGATAATGTCGGAAAAATCGAAACCTTGATACAAGGTCCCGTAAGTAGGTGTACAGTTGTATAAGTCTGTAAGATGACCAGCTGCCCTATAATAGTCAAATCATCATTATACGACGCTGCAAGGGCATGTAATGCCTTTTGGGACTTATAAGGGACACAGCATGTACAAGGACTTATAAGTACATATAAGGGGCCACCGTGGCAGGCCCAAAAAAAATATAAATGGGCGCTCGCGCGCCGCAACAACCAATGTGCATAATAGCAACGTCATGTTCTGAACTATAGAATACAAGGACCCGCGCGTATCCCCGTGCATAGCCCACCAAGATACAGTATTCAACTATGTGAATGGTCAGTCAATAGTAAAAGAGGTACTTACATGAATGATAGACTGCCACCCCGAGGGCTCAAGGAAAAGACATGTAATTGATAGGCATGGAGGACACAGAACGCACAAACACGGGCCACTGATGCTGATCCAAGATGCCAGATGTACTGTATAGCGGTCAGCACCTTGACAGTGAGGCAACGAAGAAGGCGCACCAGAAAATGCGCCCATTCTTCTGTAGCCAGCAACCATCGCTACATGAGTCGCCCCCGGGCCTGCGCTGACGAGTAAGGCGGGCAGTCGCGCCATTATCCGCGTGTATGCATCCCGTCGCAGGCGCAATGAAAGATATAGCTCGCGTGAGCTCGTAAGAACCTAGTGGCTGGTCGCTTGTCGCTGATGGTGGTGGTTGAGGTCCAAGAAAAATGGGCGGAGGTGACCAGCTTATATATCCAGCATTGGAGCATTTGCGTCATGGTCTCACGGACCCATACTCGGCGCTCGGGATCTGCTCCCAATTCGAAGTGATGCTTCACAGTGAGTGAGAGGCTCTTGTGGATTGCTGGTGGATAGAACAGGATAGCTATCGTGGTTGTCGGCAAGGAGTCGCATCGGTGACGTCGCTCGCGTCGGCTTCCGCGTGTACGTTCCCGGATTCGGAAGCTCGCCGATTCAGAATCCGCACGCTCCGCATTGGCGCGCCAGAGGTCAGCTGGTTTGTAGGCCCTTATAAGTCCTTACAGAGACCTTGTAATTGACTTATGAACCGCGTACAAGGTCAGTATAAATCTCTTACAAGTATGTAATCAGCTGACAGGCCTTATAACAGAGATTCCATTTTTCCGACAAAGGAGAGCCCGCGCAAACGAGCCCGGAAGAGGGGTGGTTTTGGCAAGGGAGATAGACCCACGAGGGACGAAGCAGGGGGTGGAGGTGGGCATGATTCGGAGGCGGCTTCAGGGAAAGTCATGAACGCTGTTGATGCCTTTGCGTTTGCTATGAAACTCTATGAAGGTCAGTTGTACTCTTTCGAGGCTCCACCATCTGATGTGTCTTCATAGAGGATGGCTTTGAAATGCCTCCTGATCTTGCAGTTCAACCAGAGCCAGACGGAGAAATTGAAACTTTGAGAAGGGAGTGGATTGCGAAAGACCATCTCCGCAATGATATCTCATGAGCCGTTTTCCACGATCGGAGAATTGTGCCGCCTGTCTATGCTACAAAGTACAGTGTAGATGATTCATGTCAAGTACTTACACACATGCGTGTCAGTAAGCACTCTAGATCGACGTGAATGGACCGTGAGCAAGAGGGATCGAACTTGGGACGGCACCTGCCTTTTTGGCTTCCCTCCTGCTTCCATCTGACCTTTCGACCGACACCATAATCCAGCGGAGGAGATGCTGTAGCACGGCGGTGACTACTCGCCAGACAGCACGAAAATCCTTGCACGGACAGGACTGAGAAGGACGTATGCGTCGCACCTGGCGCCAGCAGCAGATACGGTCTCACCACGACCACCACCCAGTATCGAAAGTCGAAACCAGACTCAACGATGTGTGAAGACGAGGTCACACCTATGACCGCCACCGGGACCATGTCAGAAATCCTCGACGACCGAGCCGAGGCTCCTCCGGAAGAGCGTGTTTCCGAAATCTTAGTCTTCCATCCTGTCCTCAAACTTCCGTTTCTCATTCTGCCTGTGCGCTGCTGTCCAGTGGCCCCTGATTCGCACACGCTCCTACCCTCCATGCCCACCGCCACTGCGCTCGACATCTGTGCTATCGTGACCCAGGACTACAGTGGTCGTGGCGCTCTCTACATGGATGCGGCCGGGAAAATGCCTGTCGCGTCGCTCCTCGAGGAAAGATCTTATTATTACATCCTCGATGCCAACCCTACCCAAGATTATGCTGTCTGTGGAAGAATTTCCGAATGGCGAATTCCCCGCCGCGAGGAAGTGCCCGCGCATTGGTTCTTCGGCGACTCTCTGCACACGCCAACACCAACAGCAAAGTTACCGAACTGGGCTCGCATGGAAGGATCCGGTAGAACTGCCGTCAGCGAGAAGGCAAAGGAGCTCGACGCCAGGAGATGCGTACTTTCGCAATTCAACACTGAAGTTACAGGAAGCCATGTCATTCCCGTTGCACTGAAAGAATGGGTATGTGATTCTGTGAGCTTAGTCCCGTGTTCATGACTGATGGCTGTTCCAGTATTTCAACCACACGATGTGGAGACATCTGCGGTGGCCCATGCCCCTCCCCTCCTCCATGGCCAATCACGACCGGAGCATCCACGACATACGTAATCTCTTGTCGCACCGTGTCGATATACACAGACAGTGGGATAGGCATGCTTTCTGCTATGTTCCTTACAAAAACAGGTTCATCGCCATGTTTATTGACGACATGTCCAACTCGTACTCCCTGCAGTATCACTGCAAGACGGCCCACATGCCAAATCGCACCGATTCTTATTTGTTATTTATTAGATTCGCACTAGCCATCTTCGAGCGGCTCTGTCCCGTTTCGCTTTCTTCTTCACGATCTGCACCATCACCAGCATCCAGAAAACACCCGCGAGAAGATGACGACGAGCATGGGGAAGAAGATGGTTATTCGGGCAAGCGACGCATGCCAGGTTCTGGCAAGCGGGCTAGACCTACGACTTCCAATGCACGGGATGAAGGTCCCCTTGTTTCTGGGCCCACTGGGAAAGTCATGGACTCTGCTGAAGCCTTTGCCTACGCTATGCAACTCTACCAAGGTCAGGTTCATTCACTCTTCTTGGCTCCGTTGTCTAATGTCTCACCAGATAACGGCCTCATGTTGCCTCCAGATCTCTACCAACCAGAGCCAGACAGACGAGTTGAAGCCCTGAAGAAGGAGTGGATCGCGAAAGACCATCGCCGCAACGATATCTCATGAATCGTTTCCCCATGATTGTCCTTTGTTGTGCCCCCTCTCTATGCTACAAAGTACCGTATTAATCTACATTATTCTAGTCAATTTGACATCATTTCCCCAAGTCCGCTACTCGCCAGTCAACCCGAACCACCTGCTGGCATCGTATGGGACACCACCGTGCGCTTCTATGACACAACCACGCCGCCGTGTTGAGTTGTTGTTTCGGCGACGGATGCAATGCTTACCAGTGGCGGCTTAGATTGCACAGTTCGACAGCGTCGTTTCGAGCTGTTCCTGCGTCAGCACTGACTTTTCATCTCTTTAGCCTGGGCCTTGACACTTCGTGGACCTTTCCGTACGTCTCTGAGATCCCCGCGTGCAGACAGCGTATCAGTCGAGTGGATAGCATGGATCTGTTCGATAACAAGCTCGCCGTCGCTATAACCAGCCGCCTCGTCAGTATGAAGGTGAGCGCCGAACTCCCGAGTACCACGCCATTCAGATTGTGGGTTCTCACGGCATAAGTATTAAGTTAGCTGAAGCGGTCCATTCTATTGATGCTATCGTTTTTATGTTGTAGTCAAGGTAAGAGCCAACCCCACACTGAGTCTACCCTACTGTTGCACTGCCTGACATGCTTTGCAGGGCTCTGTCCCTCATCCGTCAAAGCAGACATGATACATCGAGGAGATGATTAAATATTGATATATATAGCAAGCAATGCGTGTGGGTTCGTAATACAGTTACAGATGGGTGGGATGCAGATGAGTCAGTAGAGCGTAGGGTGAGTATTGCGTACAATCGATCTATGTTTTCACGATGATGAGTGGTTTCGCCCAATCCGACGATGTCGACGCTCTGGCGCGTAGTCTTTTCGTTCTCTACTTCCCCACCAGCCCTCGCTGGTCGTCGAATGCTCTTCCCCGCTCTCCCACCACCCGACGACGTTCCTCCACCGTACCCGGTACCAATCCTTCAGTAATCGATCTGTGGGTGCCATCTCCGCGCCGTCCTTGACGTCGTCGTTTATCGCCAACAGCGCGCAGCGTCCGTTGGGGTTCTTGAGCTCCTCCAGCTTGCTGGCAATAGAGGTGTCCTTGACTTGTAACCATTCCATGGGCGTATCACCTGAGTAAGGTTTAGACAAGTCAACAGGGAAAGGCAGAAATTTGACTCACCAATCACGAAGGAGTACCGCTGGATGTTGCGCACAGCGTAGGCACGAGGGTTACGACGCGCGGCGTCTGAGGGTGTGAAATCCGCTTCCCACCACTTCGAGGCTCCGCCGCCGATGGTGTCGTATTCCTCCATCAACCCATCGACCTCCTCATCATCCTCCACCTTCTCACTTCGAGGCGGCAAGAAAGCGCTCAAGCCCGTCTTGCCACTGCGTCCGAGGAGGGCGATGATCGCACAGTCGCCGCACTTGGGCTCAGCGAACAACCACTTCTGGAACATCGAGTCCGACTCAACATCGCGTTCGCCAAAACCGGGCAGGAAGCATTTAGCAAGCTCAATGGTGCACATGGATTTGGTACTGCCATGGGCGTAATGGACCCATTCGTGGTGGTCCGTCGCCGGAACGAAGGGGTAGCCGTCGGCGCTCGTGAAGAGGTACTTCGTCTCTGCAGGCGCATCAAGTCCGGCAGCCACGAGTTTCTCCTTCTCCTGGGCGAGACGATACGGTTTCCAAACTTCGATGTTGCCATAGAGTTTGCGATTGAAGTCGGTAATCCCAGATACCTCGTCTAGCAAAGTTTGGGCTTCGGTAGGCGAGATCTTGCCGTCCATGTCTGCATCGATTCGCAGCATCAAGAAGGAGTAGAGGCTGACAGAGAATCAGACAACTGTCAGGCGGGAGTGAAAGACTGATTGACTGACAGAGCTTCACGGTGTTTCTCGATGTGATAGTACATCTGGAGGAACGCTATATGGACTTGAGGTCCGCGAGCTCTGAAACGCACGCTCCCGGACGTCGCAATAACATCTGGCCAGATGGTCGCCACCTCCCGCAGAATGTTGACATCCATCGAGCGCGCAACATGCTTAATATAGCTTCGATATCTGCCGCCGAACCTGTCGTTGAGGTACCAGTTGGATAGTTCCAAAGTGGGCTGCGTTGATTGATGGTCAGGAGTCGAGGATTACGGTAAGGAGTGATAAAAATATGATTTACCTGTTCGCCCTCCATATCAGCTTTGTAGTCGTACCAGCCCTGAACGTCGATGAAGCCGATGTTCCAGTTGCGCTGTATTCTGAAGACGGGCCCATAGAGCGGTGTGGCAAAGTCGCCCGCGCTGAGAGGTCGGGTGATGAAGTAGTCGTCATTGAGATAGAGCACGGTATCTTTGAACGCATCGATGTGGGTGAACTGACTTTCGATAGTCAGACTGCGGAGACGGAAAATTCAATCGTGTGATCAATGAAGGAACGGTGGGGCTGGATTTACCTGTTGAATGTGGGTAAAACAGCGTCTCTCCACATTTCAGCGCCAGCGTCGCCTGGGGGTAAGTCGTATTGGGCGAGAACGTTCTCGGTAACCTTGAAAGACTCCCAGTGATGGATGATGTTTATCGAGGGGGTCTCGACGTCGTTGAGCGTGAGGTTCAACCAAGTCGGTATGTGACCCATGCGTCCCTGTGGTCCCTTTTCTGCTGCGGAGGGAGTATCGTCGGAACCATTGATCGGTGCATAGGGAAGGCTGGAAGTGAAGAGGTGGATCTTGCGGATGAGGGACTTGGGGACATTCTGATAGACGCTGCGCATGGAGTAACGTAGCTCGTCGTGGTCTCGGAAATGGTGTTCAGCGACTCCAGATAGCTCTCCGCCATCGTCTTCCTCCTCCTCCTCCATCTCCTCCTCCTCCTCGTAGTCCTCCCATGGGGCGACGTCGAGAGCAGCACTCTGACGCAGGTCAGCCAGGTAGGGATCCGAGCCGTTGATCCAAGTCCACAGGACATCTATTCTTCCATCATCTCCGGCCTCAGACGCCTCTGCTATCTGGTCGGCCATATTATAGCAAACCTTGCCTCGAGCTATCCATAGGTCGGCACATTCACGGTTAATCACGCGCTGCCCGCGAGTGGGATGATAGGATCGAGGTGCCGAGGTGTCAATGAGAGGAGATTTAGAAGTAGAGTCCTGGTTGTAGAAGTACCAGCCATGTGGGGTGTCCGGTGGAGGGGTCTCGAGCGATGGACTTTCAGTGATGTCGGAGTCCTCAGTAGTGTCGAGAGGAGTGCTCTGAGCGGAGGAAGGGACAGTATACGGCGGAATGAAAGAAAGGAAGTCGAAGTAGTAGATGGTTAGGGAAACGGTGAGCAGCACGGAGATTATAGATAGTGTGCGGAAGGAGTGGCGCCTCAGAGACTTCCGTAGAGTAGTGTGTTGTGGGGATAGCTCAATGCGTTCAATCCCTGGGTCGCTTTGGCTGAGAGGGAGGTAGGTGGACGTCCAGCGCATGATGGGGGAAGCCAAGGGGAAGCAGGCAAAGGTGCCGGATAAGAAGAACAAGCGCTGAACCTGCAGTGAATCCGCAGTCGGTTAAACCGCTGATGCCACGACAATCGCGCGAGCGGGATCTGTTGAAAGACTGGGAATGCTGCCGGGGGCTCAGCAGAAGGTCCTGGACAGGCAGCAGTGACCGTTCAAGGTGAAAGGCATTTCGGCCCCGAGTGAGATTCTAGCACACGACTTTTGTTCCTTGGACGAGAGGGGAAAACATACGGAACGAGCCTGAAATAGACATGGTTACGTTACGTCATGCGATCAATCCTGCCCCACTCCACACCCCATTTCGAGGGCAACCGTCCGCCGAACTACTACGCGCAGTCGCGACCACAGCCTCCATTCTCTCTCGCGCCCAGCCCGACAACACGCACTGCGTAGACCTAGCCTGAATACTCAGAACACTAGTCGACCGGTGCCTTCAACTGGTATTCTACACACGGTCTATATTTACCCTTCCAAAACGAAATGCTATAATAGCCCAGTAACACGATCACTGGGCGCTCATCATGTTACAGCCCCATCGACATCGTTGACAAGAGGCAACGCCCCGCGCCTCCGGCCATAAAAATCAATCTTTGATGCACACTGAAGGAGGCATCTGGATGGCGGCTTTGGGTACGTATATCTGTATCCATGGAATGTAACTTAGTCCTGCGATGAATGGATTATTACTGGAATATATAGCGTACTCTGATGCCTACAGTATCCTCCAGTTCATTCTACAGTATGCTCTTGCAGGTCATCTATCTTGCGCATCACGGAGGACTGAATATTACTGCATGCTGACTGAATGTGATCCCGACTTGAGTTCGGATGCGCCGCGGCATCTTTCTCGGCATTGACTAATGCAGTGGATGTCATGACCAATAGCCTACAGGCCCCAATCCTCGAAGCTCGTGTGACCGATTGCCTCTCCGTCTACTGATACTATGGTTTGAGGCATGCCTCGAAGTAAAGTCTTTCTCTCATTTTCACGACCCCTGCTGATACTGTTGAGCGTCCCGGTTCGGATTCCCGAGCACCTTCAACAGCTACCCTAAGCTTCGCACAGCCAAGCCCCCAAGACGGCCAAGATAATCAGGATTACCACATGCACTGATAGATGACTCCAGAGGCGCCACCTACATACGCTTACTTCACTCGGGATCAACAGACTGTCACAGCTGATAAGTTCCTGGGATGCTTCTGCGCAGACATTGATTCTCCTCGAGTATCCATCTCTACAAGTGTTGTTCAACGACTTGTCCAGATCGTCGAGACTCGGAGTCGAGTGAGGTCGTTGAAGCTGATACAAGTGACAGGCGGAAGGCGCCGTCAAATCGTTCTTGAAGAAGAACTTCAGTCTCTGGAGAACCCAATGCGCTGCTCTATTTACGGCGCCAAAGAATTGGGGTACGCTCTTGATATCTTCTTGACCGACTTTAGAACAAGTTCAATGAACAGTTCGGTTACGATTCGTATCGGGGTGCGACACCGACTCCGACGCCGTTCTGTAGCCAGGTAACCTAGCCGTTCTGGTCGTCGTACGTTTCTGAACAACAACCGTTTCATCTTTGGAAAGGGCATCACGGTGAGTTTTCGCTGACAAGACTGCTGAACCACGTGTGACGTAGTAGGTGTCGAATACACAAACCGGCGAACAAGGACACGACCGTGAGGTGCTCGAACAATGGCGCGCACCCCGAGATATGTCAATGCCCTCGTGTGGCTTCTAAGTCCGTTCCCAGTGCGCGGTTTGGCCGGGAGTTCGGCTTGTACGACATCTCTTATACAGCGCAAACAAGGGCATAAGAGATGAGACAAGAATTGTTGCAGGCCAGATTAGCATCTCCAAATAAAAGCACGCCGATAGGTAAGATCGCGCGGGACGCCCCTCACTGGGTGAAGATTTCAGATTTTAGGGGTGAAATTATTGGTGAATAAATCCACCCTTTTTTTACGAATTTTTGAGGTGAAAACTTCAAATTTTTTCCAGATCAATTTTGAGAAGATTTGACAGTGAAAATAAAGATGAAAGACAGTGTCAAAGTTGTGATAGAAAATCCAAATACTAGATATCGGAAGTTTCACCATTTTCTAACCTAGAAACCAGCATGAAATATCCTAGGTAGTCAATTTGGCATTTTCATCAAATTTTGTAGTATTCCAACCAATGAAAAAGATAATGAATTTTCTCTTATATCTATTGAAATTCACGTTAGGATCCTTCACTGGATTTTACTTGAAATTTACAGGTAAATTTTCATGCAAATCTATACGTGAAAACTCTGAGTGTAGATTTTATATAGAATTCCTGAGAAGATTTGAAACTTGAAACTTTTAGATAGATTATCAATAAATAAACTATGTATAAATCTGATGAAAACTTACTTGAAATATATAATAGAAAAACATATGTAAAACATCTGAAAAATCCAAAATTCAAATGTGCATATTAGTTCACAGAATTGTATCGCTCGCAGTAAAGGTATATGGGCATCTTGTGTGCTTTTAGGAATAAAGAATGCAGGCCTGTATACTCTGTCAATCTTTACATTTCAAGCTCCACAAGCAACCAAGCAAGCGCCACAGACCCAAAAATTTGTTGATGCACAAGAACAAGACAGTCAATATAGGGTAAACATAAAAGGCCCAACTTTGTCCAGCTTCTCCTCCGGCTCCAAAGGTTGGACAATCATAAAGTACCGCCATCATCTGAAATACAAACGAGCGTAGACAATGCTGACGTAGCACGAGCAGTCAAATTCAGACACCCATAGGCCCACCCTCTCTCAGTGCGCAAAAGTTCTGCTCAGTCGCTCAGCGCGAGCGCCGGCCTGTGCCGGTCTGAGGAGCGCCAGTTGGCGCCGGTGTGCTCAGCGCAAGGAGCGCCAGTCTGCGCGTCCGTCTGCTCAGCGCGAGGAGCGCCAGTCGGCGCCGGTGTGCTCAGCGCGAGAAGCGCCAGTCTGCGCGCCGGTGTGCTCAGCGCGAGAAGCACAGGTCTCCGCGGGCGTGAGGTCTGCGCAGGTCTGCTCAGCGCGAGGTCTCCGCCGATGTGCTCAGCGCAAGGTGCTCCAGTTTTCGCTGGGTGTGCTCAGCGCGGAAAGCGCCAGTCTGCGCGCCGGTGTGCTCAGCGCGAGAAGCACAGGTCTCCGCGGGCGTGCACAGCGCAAGGTGCTCCAGTTTGCGCCGGTGTGCTCAGCGCGGAAAGCGCCAGTCTGCGCGCCAGTCTGCTCAGCGCGAGAAGCACAGGTCTGCGCCAGTCTGCGCCGGTCTGCTCAGCGCGAGCACAGGTCTACGCAGGTCTGCTCAACGCGAGAAGCACAGGCCTGCGCAGGTCTGCTCAGCGCGAGGTCTCCGCCGATGTGCTCAGCGCAAGGTGCTCCAGTTTTCGCTGGCTGTGCTCAGCGCGGAAAGCGCCAGTCTGCGCGCCGGTGTGCTCAGCGCGAGAAGCACAGGTCTCCGCCAGTCAGCTCAGCGTGGAAAGCGCCAGTCTGCGCCGGTCTGCTCAGCGCAAGCACAGGTCTACGCAGGTCTGCTCAACGCGAGAAGCACAGGTCTGCGCCGGTCTGCTCAGCGCAAGCACAGGCCTGCGCAGGTCTGCTCAGCGCGAGCATAGGTCTGCTCAGGTCTGCTCAGCGCGGGCTCAGGTCTGCTCAGGTCTGCTCAGCGCGAGGAGCGCCAGTATTGCATCATCTGAGTCGGAATTTATGGATTTGAATAGGTGCAATGGTAGATGTGTGGCGGATGTGTCTTGCGCAGGTCAGAATTTGGCCGTCCTCTCGGTCTTCGTTGATGAAGCACATTGCAATTACCACGGGGGCGCCAATTTTCAAAAGAAGTATACTAGTATCGGCACGATCCGCGGCTTCCTACCCAAGTCCACCCCCTTCGCGGCCGTCTCTGCAACGCTCACTCCTCGTGTTCGCCGTGACATCGTCAAGACGCTGGAGATGGATTCAAAGACCTACAAATTTGTGAGCGTAGGGAATGACCGATCTAATGTCTCTCAGATTGTACGGTCCATGCAGCATGCAATGAACACGTACCGGGACATCGACTTTACGGTGCCTATCACGATCAGGTCACTCAAGGAGATACCGAAGACGTTCATATACTCCGATGATGTACAAGATGGCGTCCGTATGTCCGATTATCTGAATGCTCGCGTTCCCGAGGCGTTTCGAGATCTGGGTGTTGTGCGACCGTACAACGCGGTCATGTCGCATGAATATCGCGACGCCGCCATGAAGCTGTTCAAGGCCGGTGTCATACGCATTCTGATATGCACTGATGCCGCTAGTATGGTGAGGACATGACTTTAGACACAAAAGACCTTGGCTTACCATTCTATAGGGATGTAACATTCCGGATGTTGATGTTGTTGTGCAGTGGAAAGCACCAAGCTCATAATCCAGTTGGGTTCAGCGGGCAGGAAGGGCAGCCAGGGGCCCAAAACGAACAGGAATTGCCATTATGCTAGTCGAGAAGTCCGCATTCACGTCCGATCCCAATGCGACCGCTATCAGCGAGCCAGCGGATAACAGTCACATCCCTGCCCGAAAAAATGGTCGCGGTGGCCGCGGTGGTAGAGCGGGAGGTGGTCGCGGCGGTCGTGCTCGGGGTCGCGGTCGTGGTGCAGGCCAGAGTTTGGGGCAACTGTTTGCTACCTCGCGGGGACAGCAACGTGGTGATCATACTTGCAAGCACGATGATCCCGTCCCAAAGCCAGTGGATTCTGAGACAGTTGCAGACGACGCGTATGGAGAAACTATATACCAGTTCATTCAGGTACGAACATGTCGGCGGGCCATGCTGAAAAAGACCTTTGACAATACTGCTGATCAAGGTTGGATGCTACCGTCGCCTTGATGGAATGTTAGCTCACCATTGACACAGCACGCCTCAGCGTCGACTGCTGCGAAATCTGCTGTCCAGCACTCTTCGACCACGCTCGGCCAGCAGCGCCTGTCCCTCGAACTCGTGCCAGAGGAATCCAGAAGGGCGAGCCTGTCTCAAGTGTCCGAGCCTCGCTGTACGCCTGGCGTAAGAAAATCAAACGGGAGAAGTATCCGCATACTTGTTGGTCGTTGTTGGTCGTCTGACGCCTTGTTGTCCAACGAGGCTTGCGAGATATTAGCCTCAATTGGACCGGTGACGCTGAAGTCGGCATTAGCCAGAATTCTCAAATGGGAAGAGCTGGGCGATGACTTATACACTCACACATCTCTCCTCAACATTCCGGATCTCCCAACGCCAGCACAACGCAGGAGCGCGCGTTCGAATGTTGCTGATCCACCTACGGCCGCCGTTCTCCCCACAGAAGTCACCGCTGACAGTGCTTCGCGTCAAGCGCAGACGCCTCGTCCAACGCCGCGCTAACAATTCTCTGCTATCACGAGTGTTGGTCTTTTCCCAGAATCTAGTTTGAATCCTGGCCCGTTGAGAAACAAGCGGGGTGCCGCTTCGATGGAAGGCGTCAAGGAAGTAGCCGCTAGGCAGAGACCGCGCCTGGAGGACAGTGTCAGCTTGCGTCAGCCAACGACGACAACAGATACAAACACGTACCCCACATATACCCCACATTTGCCGCCACACATACTGACACATACCAACTATCAGCATCCCGGAATCAACATGAATCCATATCAGCACTCATACCACGCGCCGCAGCTGCCATCTACTATGGGTACACACCTCAACCCATGCCATACCCAAGGGTCCGTCGTTCTTGGTCAAGGGCTTTTGGAAATCGCGGGAGCGCCAGCGAGCAGCAGGAGAGACGAGGAAGGAAGCGAGAGAAGACGCGAGTAAAGGCCTTACTCGAGCCCATCAAAATCTCGGCGGTTGCCGAAGCGCGCGCCCACCGACGTCGACGTCGGGACAGCGCATATTCTGACTGGAATACCGGCACCATAAGCTCCCAATGCTATCTCTGCGACTTCCTATATTGACTTAAACCAATTTGTGAGTTTCCCTAAGCAATGAGCCACAATTTGTGACGTGAATTCCTGATTTTTGCGATTTTTCTGCCAATTTCATCTATTTTAGGCCCTTACACGCTCTATGCCAATTCCGCTTGTATTCCGGCTCAATAGACATTGCATATGTATGATACAAATTTTGAGGATTGGTGCCCGAGACACGAGAGCAAGCATGAAATCACAAATTCTTGTCGAAACACGAAACTGCGCGTATTTCCACATATGCCATCGTGAACGAGATATAGATAGATAGATATATTTTTACGTGCATCTAGCCCTTAAAGAACACAGCACGGTCCGTACTACAATACATGAATTTAAACCCGAGATTGTAATTGCGCGTGTTTTTGAACATTTTGCTTATCATGCGTGTGTTTTCTGAGCGAAAACGTCTCATTTCGGACACAGTTATGTGAAAAGGTGAGTAAAATCTAATTCGTTACATTATATCCGCCACATGCCTCTAGTGGCCAAGCAGTCCCTGTATTTAATTGTGACAAAGCTGAGATAAACGAGCGCTGTTAAAATAGAATGACGACCTGTGCCACGGCAATAGGCCGTTTTCCCCCTCCCAGGAAGCTCTCCAAATTATCGTCACTTGGTCCCATGTTCCCTTCCCCGAATCACCGCCAGAAAGCTGCTTAGAGATGCGACGGCTCCTCTGTATCTCGATTTTCCTGTGAAAAGTAGAAAAATCGATGGAGTATAGCAGGTCCCCTGGCTGTGCGTCTGCGTTTTCTTTGACGTATTCAAACACGGCCTTATGGTAGAAGTCATACGTTTCGAGCTCCCTCTCTCTGGAGCGCGCCAATTCAATAAAGAAAGCTTCAAAATAAGCGTACTCCCAATGTCGAGACTGGTTGAGAGGAAGCGAGCGGCCGCCTGCCATTAGAGTAAGAAACCTGCACAGCAAGAAAGGTGGGCCATACTTTGTAAGGCAGCCGTTCCCTCGGCGCACAACAAGCGGTGTCGACGCCAGTCCGCGGACTGACAGACCCGGCTGCAATACAATTCTACTCGGCAGCTCTTGCATTGTTGCCGAGCATTGGTTTTGACACACTGTGAGATGCGGGTCAATAACAAGGATTTGAAGTCAAGAATCCTATTCAGCTTACAGTGGGGAGACTGCAGCGGCGCAGAACGCCAACGTCCATGCAATCCTTGACAGAGTCGACCGCGTAGGTTTCAATCAACAGAGACGCCCAGAACGCTGAAGCTCTAGCAGGACCCCCCGCCGGCATACCCTCGCCCACGAGAAATCGAAAATCATCCGTGTGCACGACGCTTGCTACAGCTTGCCGCTTGACCCGTCTGAACACCTTTGGGCTAATAAGATCTATCACAATGTGCTGATAGAGGAGTATTTGCGCGCTCCCCAGCGGCTCGCATAGATCTTGGGAATACAGTGTCGGGTCCAAGTGAACCAGGGCATTGAGCGCGTTTTTTGCGACGACGCAGCCAACCCAACGCGGAGCAGTGATACAAGACGCGGCCAAGTAACGCAGGCATGCAAGGATGTTCTTCCCGAGCTCGGAACTAGGCGCTGTGCTGCCGGTCGTCGTCATGTTGACAAGGCGGGGAAATAGCCAAGACACCCAAGATGGGATGTTGTTGGCTAGGAATATGTTTTCGGCCCTGGTGGAGAACACCGTAATGCGTAACATGAGCGGTAACACGGGCATCAAGCTAGCGCTCGGCGCCTGCAGCTCGCCAGCAGCTCTTTGGGCAACACCGGCGTACGCCGCGTCCGGTATCAACTCCAAAGCCGCAGCGAAAAGCGCCTCGCTCTCATCGCACAGATCTGGCTCTGAGTCCTCGACTGCCCAAGGATGATAACGAGTGTGGAGGATGGAGAGGCATTGGTAGAGGCCAACGGAGGAAGAGCCGTAGATGGGGTCCGAAGCTGCTTTGATCCAGGCGGCAACAAGTGCAGCGTAACAGCGGCGAGAGGATAAGACGTGCTTCAAGAACCAGCTTGGATCAAGTTCGCTGAAGGGAAGAAAAAGGATTTTAGCAGTCGCTGCACCCATGCATCCGATCTCAGACGTTATCGTGCAGGCTGGTTGTACAAAGCCCGCGTAGAAACGACTGGCACAGGCGACAACAGTAGGAAAGATGCGTCGGATGTCACCAATGGGGAGCAAACGCATCTCCCAGAGCCTGAAAAGTCCGTGGAGACAAACGCCTTGCATCTGCAAAACCCCGTTCTCCTCCTGCATAAGATCAGGCAGAGTGCTCTGGCCCATCCAGTGGAGTGCGCAGCGAAGGACGGCCGCCTTCAAAGAGGGAAATCGTGGCATGTGTGCAACCATCCGTTCAAAGGCGCGCACTCCGTCTCTTCCAACCGCCAAGCTTTCCGCCTTCAAAGGTAGAGTCAATTCAGGCTGATCTAAGAGGTAGCGCTTTACGGACCTCCCATTTACTAGCCACCTCTTTCTTGAGACTTCGGGGGGGGACGCCGGTGTTCAATTGGCTCATGGTGACGATATGAAGTGCGTTCTTGCGCGGTGAAATCCCGGGCTCCAGCCGTGGTCTCTTATATTGTTGGGAACAAAGGGTGTTTGAGTGAGATCCAAACCCTTTGATGAGAACATCGGGCCGTTCAAAGGGCTTTCACTCCTATCGTTGTACTAGACGGGAATGTATGGAAGCGACGCAACGCGCAACGGAGGGCTCGTCGTGTCGCCTATTTTGTGTCAGGCAATGCATACTTAACGAAGGGGTCGTCGCCTAGGGTGAGCGGCGTTATCTGCCCGAAATGGGCATTTTTGTGGTGCAAACACTGCAAAACCGACCCTGGTTGCCGGATTTGGCGACCGTTAAACGCAGGACACAGGAATATGGGATCGCTGGCGCGGCAGACCTTCAGTATAAAAAATATCGCTCAGGCACGGAATAAGCATTGAGGCCTATATTGAGGGTAGGGCCTGATACGCTAATGTCGAACTCGAAAAAGCTCGTCGTGGCTCCCTCTCATTCTCTCCCCATGAAAACATGACGAGTTGTCCTTCTTTCAAGTAACCATTGCTCAACATTGTTGATATGCTTGTCCCATGGCAAATGTTGCCTGTGAGCAATTTGTTTGCAGGCACATTACGGTCATACATTCTATATGGTCAACAAGTTATGAACGTATGGGCCACTGCTTCACATGGCAGAATCCGGGGCACTTGTTTTACAAGATGTGGACCCAATGTAACATTTTGTCAAGGTCCGTTTATTTGACTTCTAACGGTGTATTCCTGCACCTGTAATCGCGCCCGAGTACATTCTGTACGTCGACTGTTCTGACGTCGAGGTAGCACTGTTTTCAAAGAATTGAAGTCCTGTATGACTAAATGAGGGATACATAACGATACAGCGTGTCAGTAACAAAACAATCGCTACAAAGTATATCTGACCATCGTGTAACTACTAACGAGGACTTGGTATCTTGCAACGCCTTGGCCGTCTCCATGGCCGTCTCCGTGACCCTCCAAAACTCTTCATCTCCGTCACTATCCTCGGTATGTGACAAAGACGACACATCCGTCTGCAATGATTCCATGACCTTCCTAGACTCCTCTCCTTCGTTTTCATCCGAAGAAGACAACGGTCCGATTGCGACAAGCGTGTAGCAGACTCCACCTCTCTTGAGAACACCACCTCATAGTCATGACACGTCAACGTCCCACCATCCAGCGTCCCACTATAGTGCACAAATCTAGTCCGGTAAACCAGATGTCCTCCTCACGAGCGCACTCATGAGTTGTGTGTGAAGATTGACTCGTCGGCGCCGCACTTGTAGAGAGCGTTGGAGTCTGATGATGACGAGTCTTCCTCCGAAGAGTCGTCATCACTCAAGACGAGGGAAGGAGGCGACTGGGCCAGCGCAGGTGTGTTCGTCTTCGTCCGCCGCCGCAGAACGTTGACTGCAATGTGGATGAGACAAAGTATGAGGGAGGCGGGGGATGAGCTTGCGTGGTGGACAAAAACCAATCTGCAGACGCCAGCGTAAACAAACCCACCACGATTGTCTCCCCATCCAAGCCAGGCTACAAGCGTCGGTAACCCGAAGCACATGAAGAGAATCATCAAGAGATAGTGCTTGTGCTATTACTTGACGACGGTGCTCTTGGAAAGGTCGCTAATGTTGGCTAAACCAGGCGCCCTCCGTGGTCGGACAAGTGAGAATCCACCCAATGTGGAGTAGAAGAACCCGCGCTCGGCGTTGTACGGGTCGAGATCGGTGTTCGTGTACCGATGATGAGCGCGATGACCTCGCGACCACCACTTGATAGAACCGTGGACGGACCCGACGCCTGCCATCCGCGAGTGCATACTCCAGTATCCAGTGCGCGTTATACGACCGATGCGCCCGGAGAAGGTGGTACCACGCGGTGATGCCCAACCCAGTTATGAAGTAGTATACGACACTCCAATTGCCGTGCGCATCTGCATAGAGGCGGCAGGCCATTCAGCAACCCTCGTTCATCTCTTGAAGCATCTTCCGCTTGCGCCCCATGTCATCGTTGGTGAGTGTTGTTTCCATACCAGGCATCAATCCAGTCTTTAAATTATTAGAAACGACGGGACGAGGGGCTTGGATGGTCACTTTTGACCATGTAGCTCGTAAGGTCCTGAGATTTACCTCTAATCCTGTAGAATTCAAGGCTGGCATGGCCAACAAATAGTGGGAATGTTTGAGACCATGTACGACTGTCGGTAAACCACTGGCGGAGCTCGGGATCACGGCGACGGCATGTAATACTATACGATGTCTTTGTGAGACGCGTTGTAAGTGAATATGTACAGGTTACTTGTCTTGACCACACTACAAGATGCGGGCGTGTTTGTTACAAATACTAACAAAGAGGACTTACGCGGATGAACGGTTACGACGGCATGTAACATAACATACACACGTTCTTCGTGAGATGCGGACTCACAGACTGCAATGATTTGAATGCACACGCTCTTCGCGAGACGCGGCCTCACAGACTTGGATGCTGTGGAGGGCGCAGAATCTGGAGATGAGAGTAGATGAGTAACAAACGACAAGGCGTAAGGATTGACACACCTATCAAGACGACTATCCCAGCCCGAAGGCATGGGAGTGAGAAGCATTGCCGGATTCGTCGACAATGACAACTGGTGTCAAAGAATGTATCAGTAAGGAGTGTGAAAGCGGGGAACAGTAACGGACATACCGAAAGCATGAGCAAGACGTCCATACCGAAAGCATGAGCAAGATGTCCCGGCCGGCAGCGTCAGCGCTCAAAGACGGAGTCAACAACTTACCAAGACCATAGAGCAGGCGTTCCCGAAGGTAGCACGGACCGGTGACCTTTAGCTGGTATCATCGTGAGTGATAATGTCTAGCATTAAACACCGAGTCAGCATCGATCCGAATGGCAAGAACTAAGACGCATACTTACCTGCATCGTGACTGAGGAGTCGAGAGCATGATCACGACGACGTTTCAGCCGTAAACGTCGACGTCGACGCTGGCTCATAGACCGAGTCGAACAACTTGAAGACGACTTACCCCAGGTCATAATGCCGGCGTTCCCGAAGGTAACACAATGGTACGGAGTTCCGGGAGCAGGCCTGAATTTCCTTGGGATGATATCTAATTGAGACAAATGACGAGAACGTAGCAAACATACTTACCTGCATCGTAACGGAGGAGTCGACGCTCTGACAAGGACACTGACACAGCAAAGGATGGTAGCTAGAAGCACATATACATAGTGAGCATCGATCCAAACTGCAAGACGGCGGAAGATGGACCCACCAAGGTCATAGCTCCGACGTTCCTGAAGGCAACAACAATGTGGGAGGCTGTCCGGCAGTTGTTGATGTGTCGCTACATGTCCCAATGAGCGCCTGCACAAGGCTGGGAAAAGATCCAACATACCGCAAACATATCATATCGTCAACGGGAACGTTCAACGGCGTCGGAGACGTTGACGATGGGCATTTGGACGTGCACGCGGCTCAGAGAGGGTCGACCGTAATTCTTTGAATGTCGGCAGGGATGGGTGGAGTCTGGCTATACAGCATATCAGCTCAAATGGTGCGTACGCAAAGAGCAACAACTTACCGGCAATACCAGCGTCAACGGATGCAGCGCGGGACACCAGATAATGCGCGAGTGCCCATGTAGTTGAGCGCCAGCCGCCATGGTGGGCTGATCATCGTAGTGTCCGGAAATCAAGTTGCAAAGTCACCTATGGGTGACAGTCGGCATACGCGGTCATAGTAAATGACTTGTAAACGACTTACGGAGGTCACTCATCGTCTACGACGTTGATATCAAAGGGAATGAGCGGTAGACGCCGATCCACAACATCGGCCTAAGTAAAGATCAGTGTCACGGACAATATTAGCAGTATAACGATAACTCACCATCCGGGACAGTTGGTGGCGGGTGACCGTGTCCACAATAGAGAGCACTGTCAACGTCAAGCGTGCGCCGTAGGGCGGCCGAAGATATTGGGTCCACCGATGTGGACAACGACTGGACCGAATGGGACGGGTAAGCAGAACGACGGGAATAGATCAAGTTGACCATCGTACGCACAGCTTTGGACGCAGCGAATGGTCTCAGTCGTTACCAGAATCATACTGGAGAGGGTCTGCAATTGTCTTGAGCTCGTGATCATATAAGCAGAACCACTGATGACGCATATCGTCGCAGAGGGCGGCCGTTGCGCCGATCTCAGAGTAGTATAGGAATCGGTTCGAAGCATACAGTCGATGATGACTGGAACACGATCCTTGTCGGTGACAGATTGATGCACATGTGGCACTCGGACTCGAGAACTGGGGAAGAAATGGCACGCGAAGATCTGTTATTGAGTTGAATTTATTGAGTTGAATTTCATTATCGGAGTGGTGGAAATCACAACATATGGCTAGTGCACGATTACTTATACGAAACGGCAAAAGCGACCGGCGCAAGCCATTTCCTCGATGGGCGCGTGAATCGTGACGTTGCTGAGGTGTTCCTTCATTGGCGGGAGCCCATAGACCTTGAAGACGAGATGAGGCGGCGCAAATTCTCAGAGCAGAGAACGCACCATTCCTTGGGTGGGACGACCTTTGCAATGCCATTGGATATGCACAGTACCCGATGCTGGTCATGTCACGGTATCCCAAAAATCGGCTTGAATATGGGAACGGCGCGTTGCAAGGAGGGTCCTCGGGGTTGAAGCTGCCGCCGGCGCTCGGCAGCGGTGACGAATCAGACTGCGCAGTGAGAGTGGTCCGGTTGCGTTGATATGAATGGTAAGGGTGGAAGACTCTGGCAAAGCGAGCTCAGCAAGGATGGCGCCAATACCATCGACATGATGTGTTCCAAGGCAGAAAACAAGCGTCGTTGTTGCCGTTGCTGTCTGAGCGCGTTAACGTCCAAGAATATCATAAAGCAAGGAAGAATTGAGGAAACCTGGAAAGGTCAGCGTGTGAGAGCGACTGAAGAAGGCTTGGAAGAAGGGAGACGTGTCAGACTGTCAGTGCGAACGTGGCAGTTGAGAGATGAGTCAGCAGGACATGACGAGAGAGTGATCAGTCAGCACGAGTTGGTGCCTGCACGACGGGGGAATTTCGGAGAAACTTCTGGATGTGACAACCAGGACACTTAGCAGTGCCCCGGAACAAGGTATCCTTCAATAGTATCCCCGTCAACGCGTCCTGACGTTGGACAATGTCCAACTGCATTCCGTGGATGGCGCCAGGACCAAAGCAGTGTGCAATGCGGTCGTGATCATGGCGGCGCTTGTGCCCAGCTACGCGCGTCCGTCTCCCTGCCTAGCCTTGCCGTTCTGAATACACACCACCAGCACAGGGATTGATACCAGAAGCTGCGCTCGACCAGCGTAGTGTACGATAGCCGGGACAGACCCAAGCTGCATCTATTTGGCGGCAACAACGGGATTCCGATTCTCTTCCAGGATGAGCCGAAAGTTTGCCCGCCACAGAACTTGCTACTTCACTTCAAGTTTGTAATCGGTTTTATGCTGACGATCTTCATGTGGCGCCTGTCAATCACACAATTTTCTCGTGAAGGTACGACGACCTGTCCGTCTGTCCAGCGCTCTCTGCTCACTTGCCTATAGTTAGCAAAGGCATTCTCGGCACAGTCGACTCAGTTGCTGAAAAACGACTAGTCCAACAATTTCTAGTATTGATGAGATTTGAGAAAGGAAGCGCTGTACTGATGCTACTGTGACGGAACTAGTGTTCGTCGTCTTCTGCCTCAACTGCTCCCCCACCTCTGCAGAATCCTGCAACGGCACAGTGCCCTTTGGTCCCTTCTTGTCACCCGACAGACTTTGCGGCTCCGCACCCATCAGAAATGGCGGCGCTCACTTCCCTTCTCCCACCAGATAGCATCCCGCGCATCTTGCCCAGTTCGCTCCACACAGCACCTGCCAGCGCCCAGCCCAAAATTCTTGAACACCTCAGATTGCGGGCCTTGAGGGCTTTGCTGACGCACATTTCGGTCGTGGGCCCGTAAATCAGTTTATTTGCTGCGTTTTCGAAGCGGTGAATCGCTTTCGAACAATATTGATCGTGGTGGTGATAGAATTATGGTAGTCCTTACCATTTTGTGCTCGTTCGCAGATTTATAATGTTGCATGGAACAACGTAGGAAGAGAGAAGACAAGACACGCCTTCATAGCGGTGTAGCATCATAATCCTACACGCAATCATTCATAAATTTCGCGCCGACGCTGAAACGCTCAGTCTTCGACACCCACTCTGCTCTGCTTACTGCTTAACCGGCCTATTTTGCTTAATGCCATCCTCCATACCAGCACGCGCTCTTACTATTGCGTCACTTGACGCTCGCTTATCCTTGGTCTTTGGGTCTGAATCTACACAAAAAAATAGCTTCTTACTGGCCGTTTGGGCCATTCGCCCACGATCGGCCTCGAGTGCGTCCAACAGTCAGAACGGAGGTGAGAAATACGCGACTTTCATCTATTCGAGTACAGATATGATGCTGATGTAGAAAAAAAAAACAGTCAAGTGCGAGGTAAGAGACGCCGAACGGAGTGGTATGGAAATCACAAAAAGACTGACGGCTAATAGCATCTCAGCGAGCCGTGAGGTCTCTCAACTGCCAACATATCTCCTCCCCATCTGTCTTCTCTGATAATATCTCCGTCTAGCCAGGAGCCGCCGCCTTGTACTCCGCAAGTCGCTCCGTCCCTCGCGGGCCGTGCTACTGCCACTGCTAGTGCTTGGACCGCTCGAACGCGCCGCCAAACCACTTTGCCCCGGGCCAATGAGGCGCCCCTGCGCCGTCTCCCAGTCATAATCCCATGTGGTCGCTGACATGCCAAGTAGCTCCGATAGGGCGACGCTGTGGCCAATGATATTGAACGGAGGCTCTTGCTGGCTTGGACTCGTCGTGTACGGTATGTCGATAAGCGGTCTATGGCTTTGTCAGTCGATTAACACAGTCTGCCAAACAATCCACTCGCTTCAGGCTTGCATGCAGCCCGTGAGGCCAGAGGAACCAAGATACTTCGCAATGAATCAGCGCAAGCATGTAGGTGAGATTGCGAGCGAGGGTAGACCAAGGCCGGATCTCAACTCTGACATCGCGTGCGTTGGCGTGGAGTTTGACTAGGCGAACTAAGGTTCCAAGAGCAGGACAATGAGCAATAGCACTCTCCTGGATCAGCTCGTCCAGGATATTCTCCATGAGATGGGACTGGGTGCCGCTGCACAAACTGGCTGATGTTGAGTATCATTCGCTTAGCTCAGACTGAAGGCGAACTAACATGACTATTCCCATCCGGAATCTTATTGCTTTAACCCTTTGGATAAACGCGTCGTAACGTCCCGGTAACATGGAGACATGAATCGTGCCGTCCGCTATATCTTTGCACAAAGCGATACGGTCAAGGATCTGGTACTGTGGGTTGAATTGAGTGCAAATGTCCAAGTACGAGAGCATGATGGGGGCTCAGAGACTGCACTGACGATGGGAGCAGGGCCACTATTTAACCCGCGACCGTGACTCTACTGCATCATGGTAAACGTCTTTGCCGAGAGTCCACGCCATGCAGCAAACTGACATGAGGCCCTCAGAAGGTCGGGAATCACGATGAGATGTCGTGAACGTGGACGGATGCATGTTAGTTGACAGTACGTGGTACACTCAATTTTCATTGTCAGACTTCATCTGCGGAGATTGGGCACGCCGACTGCCATTCAAATGGGTAAGTCAAATGCAGTATCCAGTGAGCCGCGTCGAAGAAGTTCCCGGTAACGTGAACTGGGAAGTACGGACGTGCATTTGAGCCTCGCATTGCAGTCGTGGGTTCAAGCTAAGTTGAGCCCATCGCCTCATGCTAATCCCACAGCATTATAGTGATCCATCGAAACGGTCTGAGTTAATTCGAAACGTCTCAGTCTCATCCCCCAATGTTGCAATGACGTATGTAGACTAGCCTAACCAGGGCGCGGCCACGCTTACGAAGCTTAGACACAAGGACTCAGGAGCATTCGTGCATACGTATGAATATATGATTATTTATCATATCGTAAGTACTCGATTAGGGCTTGCCTACCTAACTTATGCATGTTGGTTTCCTTCTACCACGCAGCCCGCCTTCCAACCTTCACATCGGACTGAGCCGACGTGAACCCCTTCTCGCGCCTTGTTTCTCTCTGTTGGACAGAGCTTCTCTCCCTGGTCAAGCCCGTCGAGCCTCCCAAGCCAATTCAATCAGACCAGTCATTCCTCGCCTCTCCTCCATATCGACTTGTCGTTTAAATTGTCTCGTCCGTCTTATCATAGTGAGCAGTCCTCGTCTCGTTGTTGTCGTCCGGCTTCTGCATCATGGGCAGTACTTGTATGACATTGACATATTATTAGCCCATGTAGCTCGCCGCCCAAAGTCAAGATTATACTCCAGCCAGTCGTACTTGTCACTGCTACTCACGCCTCGGGAAGTAACTCTCATATACACTTTTATCCGGATATACTGTCTACCAAAGTTTGCAGCATACCCCGCTTGTGCAATCCGGTGACATCGGCTACGCTCACCTCAACCACGCATCAGCCACGCATCGCACTACTATGGCGACCGCGACCCTAATCACACACACCTGACCGATCATCACACTCTCACTCACATTCGCCGCTACTCACATTCGCCGCTACTTACACCCGCTAGCAAAATCAGCCTTTGCATTTACCCGCCGGCGGCTTTGAGACTGGCGACACTGTTTAGTTTCCCGAGGTGGGTCTCCACGCATCCTACAACTGCGTTGACCGCTAGGCTTCGAAGCAAGCACCCCAACAAGGTATGAAACCATCCTGCCCGCCGTAACATGTAATACCCTTGCAGACCGCTATCATCTACGAGGCCAATGAGTCTGGCGAAGGCCGCGAGGTCTCGTACCGTAAGCTCCTCCACGAGGTCTGCTCCATTGCCAATGTACTCAAGCCCTGTGGCATGCCGTCTCCATCTATCTCACGCGCGTATTGGTGCCATCCGGATCCACCGCTTCAAAAACCGCAAAACAGCCAGAGGCGCCTGGTCTTAACCTGCTTCACCTTCCAAGGTATCAAAGGTTTGTTCATCCATACCCGCTATAGCGCCA
Source organism: Strobilurus pachycystidiatus (assembly GCA_019915135.1). Taxonomy (NCBI): domain Eukaryota; kingdom Fungi; phylum Basidiomycota; class Agaricomycetes; order Agaricales; family Physalacriaceae; genus Strobilurus; species Strobilurus pachycystidiatus. The sequence continues at coordinate 1,232,045 of JAHLMK010000006.1, read as the reverse complement.
CTCTGTTGATAGGCGTGTAGATGGCTATCGACGAGCCCGATTAGCGTGTCATGGCCGCGTTCGCACCCGTGGTCATGTCCGCTCAGCCCATCGTCGGAGAAACCTTCGGCGACTCGCTTGTGGAACGGTCCAAATTCATTCCCCTACGCATCATTCTCAGCGAACGCAATCATATTTGCCTTTCGTGGCCGCGCTCTCCGTCTCCGAATATACCGACAAGAAAGACACCCTCGGCTTTGGACAGAGCAAAGCAAAACGCCTCGTTATTCGCGAACTATGCGCCGTCATGTCCGGCCTGGTCTCGTCTGCAAATGGAACTCTCTCAAGACGGCGACTTTGCAGCTAACGACGTGTTCTATCAAGAGATATCCGAGCTTGGTTGTCAGCAGGTAGCACAGTGATGATGTCTATTCAATCTCTTTACTCAAAGTGTACAGGTCCACGGTGCCGGCGTTACAGGTCCCCGTAACGTACTCGACCCACATGCGTCCTCCAGCAGTAGTCTGCAGGAAGTTACGCACATCAAACATAGAGAATGCCGTAGACTAACTTACAGCAGCGTCGTACGGCACACTGAGCACCCCATCGACTAGTCTGGAGTATGTATACGTGTAGGAATCACCGAACGAAGAGATGCGAAATTTTCCAGATCCGCAGGAGGCTAGATTTTGGGGCACGCCTCGTACTAGACAGCGGCTTCCTTGTAGAAGTAGATGTACGTCCTTTGGAATTCCATGCAGTGTCCCGAGAGGAAGAGTATGCCAACCAATATGATACCGTTGTGGACGAGGTAATTCGAATAATTTTCAAGGCGTGTGGCCGGCTGCATACGTGTCAGTAGAACGTACGCCAAAAGGAAAAAGATCACGTACAGCTATCAATGAGATATCAATGATACCAAGAGGCGCCTCCTTCTCGAGTTCATCTGTACTGGAGTTCAAATCTAGCCCGTCGATGAGTTGTCGCTTGGTGTAGTCCTGGCCCAAGCTCTTCGGCGCATCTCCATCACCATCTTCAACCAGTCCATCAAGCACGTATCAGTGAGTCTTCCCGATGATAAGAAAGCCAGCTAGCTTCCAGTCAGCACAGAATCTCTAGCAGATCGGTAATGCTCGGCTCTGCCAATGGGCTGGACCACAAGCTCGAGCACGCCTTGCGGTAGACGTTCTCGATGCCTTCGAGCGTATTGCAGATGCGGCGTGCAACTCATGGAAGTAGGCCTGTGCAGGGAAGAGGGAGATGGCGGCCGTCGAGAAGTAAGAAGACGCGTATAGGTCAAGTACTTATGACAATGGTCAGTTCAGAGTGAGAGCGAACGACCCATCAGAACCCAAGATCCTTTATTCAAACAGGTCTAGTACATAACAGTTGCCGCGCTAAGACGCCTTGTTACTGCCAGTTTCATCGAGGCTGATTCCGGCAGCAGTTTCCAACACCCTCTCTCCGACAACTGCTACTGTATCTACCTCTCCTTCTGTGCGCAGGTACTTCGAAACGCGTATTCCTACAATTCCCAAGATATGTCGACGAATGATGGAGGATTCGGGTAGAAAACTGAGAGGGCCCTGCGCCGGACTAGCATCTCTGATAAGAGAGTGCATTGCCGTCTGAAGTGAATGTAGCCCAAGTCGAGCAGTCTTCAGCTTGAAGAGTGCGATGGCGACCTTATTGCGCGAGTTCACCAAGCGTCTGTCCTCTCCTTTTCGCGGGCGCCACCATCTCCACGACAAGTACCCTCCTTCTCGTGCAATGATCTCCATCATCAGGCTGGAGCGAAGCTCATCACTCTGAGACACAATAAGATCAAGATCGTTCGAAATCTGAAAGGCCGTAGCCTCAACGGCGCGCATGCTCTCGAGCATGTAAGGAGCGGCATCCGATAGCGTCACCTGGCTAGTGAGCCGAAATGATAAGCTGTTCATTGAAGCAGGGAAGGCAGGTTGGATTTCTTGATATAGAAAGAACAGGCTAGACGCCGATAACAATATGAGAGGCAATGGAAATGGCAAGAGAAATTGCTCACAAACTGAGCTCGCGTCTGATTGTCTGCGTGAGTTTGTCCAGGGCCACTATCACGTCATAGGACATGACATCCAAGCTCTTGCATGAAATCACGATGTCAGGCCCTTGTGGCGTCGCAAAGTCGCCAGGCTTGAACGCAAGCAAGGAAAGCTTGGCGTCGGATAAAGCGTCGTGCGCAGCTCCAGCAATCTCAGCAAGATGAGAAATACCCCAAATATTCTCATCAGCATGTGTACTAGCCTGGGTATCAACGAGGGAACTGTCAAGTGTTGTCGGAGTGTAGGCTGAATATGTGAGGTAGCCTGCCGCAGCTAATACGACCAGAGCAAGAAGGGTGAACGGCGGTCTAGAGGCCATAGAAGCCGGATGTCGGTGCATGTATGGAGGAGAGGGCAGAAAATAGGTGATTCTCCATAGAAGAGCTGCAACCATTGCCATGGCTTGAGCCCCAAACATAGCCTCGAGGAAGTGGACAAAGACTGACAACGACTTAGCAGGTAGACTGAAAAAGAAGTTGGCAACACACTTTCTAGACTGTCCAATAACATTCTCGGGTAGGGCGATTTCAGCAAAGTGTCAGTCAGATGTTGAGTGGCTTAGAGGGGCTTGAGAGGGGCGTCAATAATCAGAGCGCGTCTTGACAAAGGGTCCGCGTCACATCATGTGGACTCTTGCGGACAGTTGCGGACCGGCGCGTCTAGTCACATCTTGTCGCTTTCCGGACCGGCGCAGCTTCAATTGATCAACGGTCATGATCATGGTCTATTCTTAGTCTGTATAGAATATCTCTTTCACCCTTATTCCCGTCGACGCCACTGCCACTAGATGTCCAGTCAAGGCAAACGCATCCGAAACCAATTTACCCTTGACGCCTTCACCAAGCAGCTATCTAGCAGCGGCGTTGAAGAGTTCACGACTGGTAATTATCCTTAGCGGCGGTTCGCGCTACGTCCAAGTGGCTCTAGCTCACATTGCTGTTTTAGCTCCAGGCCTCTCAACTCGCAAGAGGTTGACTATGAGCCTCGACGACTTTGCAGGCGAGGTCTTCCGTGAATCCTCCACGGTGTCAGAAGCGCATCCGCCGAAGCGCAGAAGGGTCCAGAATACCAACCCGGAAACCGTTCAAAGTGCGATCTCTCATGCCATGTACAGGTGGCGTGATTACTGATCTGACCAACATATCAGACTCCCCGTCGCTCCAGTTGCCCGCATCAGAGTCTGCGGAAAGACAGGAGTCTACGAAGGGCAAGGATACGAAGGCGGTAACGAATGCCAAGAAGGAAAACACCGGTGCGTCCGCATCAGAGTCTGCGGAAAGACAGGAGTCTATGAAGGGCAAGGATACAGAGGCGGCAACGATTGCCAGAAAGGAAAACACCGGTGCGTGGCGCTATTAGTGTCAGGATTCTACTCATATCCGAACCTAGATCTGCCCATTCAACTTGCCGACAATGGCGACGACCCAAACTCCCGAAGCGCCGCAAGCGTCAAGACCTGTAGCATATGCCATCAGCCAGGCCACAATAAGCGGAGATGCCCGTTACTCTCATCAGCAACGGCAACTCCTAACGCCGGCACATCCTCCGGTCAGAAACCTCTCAGGAAACAGACAGTGAGGAAAGGGAAGGGTGTCGTTAGCGACGAAGATGCAGTGGAGCAGGAATTCCACTCGCCGCCTGTCGAAGGAATCGACAGCGAGTGATGTAGTATATAGCACTGAGATATGCGAGATCTTTGAACTTGTCCAAATCATCCCGCCGCTAAATCCCGACGCGTCACTGGCAGCCGTTGTTCCGTCAGCCATCAGCTACAAACTTACGCCTTTGTCTGTGTGGATTTCCAAATTGATTGCTTCGCGTGGCGTGAACCCTTTGAGGCCTTTCTAAGGCAAGACTAAGACCTTTTGTCTTCCAGATACTTAGTATTAAAGGCTCTTTCAGCTCTTACAAAAGTCCCGAGCTGCGGAGGAGGACTCGTATTTAAGGCGCAAGCGCTGCCGACACTATCAACACCGCCGCCTCCCTCTGAAGCCACTCGCCTCTACCACGCAATGCAATCAGCCCCGAATGCGCCTTATCGCTACATAGTCCTTCGCTGGCCGAAGGATCATGGCAAGCCCAGTGTCGCAGTTCCTTACAGCCTCTTTGAGGCTCAGATAGCGTCCGGCAATATCGACAATGCCGAGGTGAGTTTACATGCGCTGGGTCCATATTATCTTGGAGTAACCTTTCTTTCCCTTAGGACGCCATTATCGCTTACGCCGGAGGAGTACTGGAGGACCCTCGTCGCATCATAGCCAAGAATATTCCGCGCCATGAAGGCCAGGAAATCGTCATGCTACCGGGCGATGCTGACTATGTTATCTCCCTGGTCGGCGCGGAGAGCGATGCGGAGAGCGATGCGGAGAGCGACGCGGAGAGCGACGCAGAGATGATCGGGGAAGCCCTGGCGCCCCAGGTGGGCATCGCGGGCACCATTGCCAGCATTGCAGCCTGTATTTTTGCCGTTATCGTCATCAACGGGATCCTCCTTTTCGCAGACAATGCTTTCAACCAGTAAGGTCTTTTTTGCCGTATAACGTTTTGTTGCCTAATCGTGCGCTCTAGAATTACCGGCCAACTTGCCGAGGTCATATTCGTGACGCGCCGCTAGTTTACCTTATTCTGCGTTATCGTGTTATGTGCTATGAAATCATGATTTCCGCTACGTTGAATGTATCGAACGCAAGATGTAGATTGACCGTTGACTTGAAACTCACTCGCTTTCCTAAGCTCTGCCATGCAGTGGGCACATATTCTGGGCGGCAAGGATACGGGCACTTCCCGGCACGCGTTGGTCTCGTGGTTCTGATAGAGCTGCTGGGCAGAAAGTGGGAGAGACCTGCTCGCACAGTACTAGTATAGATACAATGACTTACGTCTTTGCAGATGCGGTCGGACGGGCGCCAACAACTTGACGCCGTATCTTGACGTGACATCTCTCATAGATCCAATTGCAGAGCCCAGTCTCCAAGCCCCCGCAATGCTGACGGATGAGGAATAGGTAGATTCGGCTGTCAATGCACATACCAGTAAGTCGAAGGCTTTTTTGAATGAACAGTGGAGAAATTTAAGATACCTCAGATCAACGGTCAAGCAAGAGTTCCGCCCAGTCCCTGAGTAGAAACGCTCGCGTTCACGATTCCGACGACTCCAACGATGAAAATTGGAGATTAAGCGAGAACTATGGGCTGACGGACGACGGACGACGGACGACGGACGACGGACAACGCCGCGGCAAAGTTAGTGTAAGTTACCGCGTCGTTCAGAAAGCCGTACCCACGACAACTTCAAACGGAATGTTACGCGGTGCGACAAGACAGAAACAGCCGCGGTATGGTCCTAAGAATTGGCGCGGCGGCCTTTCTCATGTTTTGCCGCGCACTCAACTCTGCCAAGCTCGCGTGAATCTGCTGCAGGGGGCCGCGACTTTTTCTTAGGACGGCACTGCGGTCATTCCCCCCCACGCGAGTGCGCCATAGTGCCAGGTTTTACTGTGATGTTTTCATGCTCCAATTTGCAATCTTCTGATTAAGTCTGACGTGAAATCTTACTTTGTGTACGGAAGTCATTGTATCATCAGTAAGTCACCAGGCTGAAGCATGGATAGCGTACTTTGTAAGTTCCGCGCCTCGCACCTGAATTGCAATCAAGTATCAAGAAAACGGAGTATTCTGTGGCTCGAGCCTCGAGAAGTCAAGATACTCAGGCTAATCGCCCCGTCGTGAGACTCTGAGTCAAAGTCAGAGGATGCAACAGAGCGGGGCTCAAATGCCAGCGCACACAATCTCAATCTGTGATGCTTGGTCAGTTTAGACCCAGTCTACAAGCAAACAAACATACGGAGTCGAACCTAGATGAAGATATTTGGTCCTTTCGTCCCGGGGTGGGTGAGTGGGTAGAACAAGTCGATCAACTTGAAGATGACACGGCGGAGACTCAGAGCGAAGATGAACGCGCCGAGGATAATGAAGACGCGCTGAAGTTCTTCGAAGATGAGGTCAACGATGGTGGCCGATATCCTGGTCCAACCCCGTGTGCACTCACCTGACCGATACAGGCTGCGCAGATTGTGCCCAGAGCATAGTCTCGTAAACCGACTTTGTAGTAGGAAGACAATCGTTCCTACTGTTGTCAAGGCCGGAAGGAACATGACCGGCGAGTCCAAGAGCCGATCGAGCCTTGTTCCCACGCTGACATGTTGACCTTCTCCCATCATCTTAGGCGACCGCGACACTGACGACGCCGAAGAGCACGACGCTCATCTAGCCAGCCACATCTCAGATTGCGATGACGACGGAACCATCGACGACGCTGGTGACGACAATGGTACGACCCGCATCCCAGAAGGGCTTAGCAAAGCCAAAGACGTTCTTACTGATCGACTTGCGCGAGCAGGCGTTGATGTTGAGCATCCGGAAATACGGGCTATGATTCTGGTGCGTGGTATACTCTTCCTTTGAATAGAGCTGACTTCCAGACAGGAGGAAATCGATCATGTATACGCCTTAGCTCTGGACAAGTCGCTTTCCGTGCCTGCGCAGGGCCGGCGCCGCAAGAATCCTCAGAGTGCAGGTCGACGCCCACAAGACGAGGTGTGCTATGCGCATCTTTACTCATTTGCTCTTCCTAATTTTCTTCAGGTTCCGTCATTCCCTGCAAATGACCCGCCTCGTCCCCGTCCCCACCCGGCTCCCGTCAACAGCCCTCCTGCCGCTCTTTCTCAATCCCATTCTGCTCCTCGCTATCCATCCGTCGCAATCGACTCGGACAATGAAGTTTTTCTCTTCCGGACAAGGATCACCGTTATTCGACATGGACGCCGCTACTACCTCACGAAGCGCGATCAAACTGCCGAAATTGAGCGAGTCCTCCGTTGGGCCATTCGTATCGTCACTAGGCTCATGGGCATTAATCCTGAGAACCCCGACTTTGTCCCATTCAGCCAAGACCAAATCGAAACGCTGGCCCTGGATTCACTCCTTACCGCTGCTACAGACCTCGGATTTGACGGAGCGGGCGACATCCGTGACCGTCTCTTGAATGGTAGTTTTGATAAGTACATCCGCCCCCTACGATCATATGTGCGCCTACCGTTGTTCCTTGTTCCGTTGTTCCTTGCTGACTACACTCTAGGTCCAGCAACGTATCATCTTGTTGCGCACGGACGTCAAGAAAGTTGCCTCTGCCATCGTTCCTGCCCTCCTTCACCTTGAAAAGACAGATGGCGGGCGCCGCAGGTGTAAGGAGTACCTCGACGTTTTCGTGTATGCGTATGTCTCCACTGCTGTGGTGAGTACATGACCTCCGATTCAGACAAGTACTGGCGATGCTCTTACTAGGGACTTACTGATCGTTCCAGGCCGATAGGGTCGCCCATCATTCCAACACTCGTCGCCGCTGCATACGGCGACAAGAGCTCGTCCATTCTTGTCAAGCACGCCGACAAGCTGACGTCGATCTTCGCCGAGGGCCCAGGCAAAGGAGCTGGAGGTGACTCCCTTGATGGTGGCCATGAGTTTGACTGCGGTACGCCAACGCCTTGTGCACTTCCCTTCACTGATATGTCTTTAGGTACACGCCGTCATTTGCGGAGATTGCCCATCACGCGAAGGAGGAATACAGCGGAGCTTACCTCCGCTGTTACAGCTGTCAGAAGGTAAATCACTGTCAGAGACGATCAGAAACTCACCTGGCGCTGAGGCAGATGTCACGCGGGTCGTTTTTCGCGCAGGCCGTTCAACATCACAAGATGGCTCTTAAAGACGTTACGGTTCTCCAGAGCGATCCCGACCGCGAATCACGGTCTCTCAGTCGATGAGATCCTCAACGCCATCGACTGGGATGCTATTGCTTAGTCAATGCCAATATGCCAAGTGGTACCCAATCTCTTCCTTTTCGAGTTCTCGTTCTCGTTCTCGCTCTCGATTCTCTCAGTCTAATGATACCCACTCAACTACAATCTTACCTCTCGTCTCCTTTTTTATACATATCATCATTCCTTCAGTCACATCCTTTCGTGTCGGGCCTGTACTATCTGCATACTACCTCGTAGAGGCCGTACTGTACAATGCATATTGTGTCTCATGACATCCAGTGTGAACACTGACGCTTGTAACTGACAGGGTTCTTGTACATGTGAAACAATGTCCCCGAAATGTCGTCGTAAGGTCCACTGATTGAAATGGGGCCTCAGTCGTCCAGGAATACTGCAGTGAATTCACAAAAGGTGGTAAGCCGACGCATTAGCATGAATTGCGGCATTTCGACGGTATGTATTGTAGGGTATTGTGCGCATATTACCCCGGGAGCGTTTTCCTGATGCGCCAATGTGTTAGCGAAACATGAAAGTTGAAATACATGTTTGAGTGACTAATTGCACGTATGTAGTACAAGTAACAAGTTGGCCCGGCGCACCTCAGAAGAATGATAGCCCCGACGACTCCAAATAATCTGAGATCGCGTTTATCGCGAAAATGCCGAATCATTCTGATTCATTCAGAAGAGACATAAGCGATCACCGCCTGCGGCTGCATGAGTTCGTTGTTGTACATCCTCATCAGGTCAAAGCTTCTGCCCTGTGCGCGCACCCAGGGACAGGCGTACCGCGCCTAGTTAATAGTTAGGGTCCGATCACAGTGTTCCCGAACATCGCAAAATATACTGCAATATACGCGCCTTATCTCTAGATCTGGGGACTTCAACAAAAAATCTACATAATACCTGCCGGCGGGGAAACTTCGCTCAGCGCCCAGCGCGCCCTTCTCGGATATGCCCCGCTGAGTCAATCTCGGATCAACCGCTCGGCCGTGAGATGACGTCGGCGTTGGGGTCGCACAAGTTGTGCCGGCAGCCGCACGTCAACTCTGCCTTCCCCGTCGCCATGCCGCCGAACGTCGTGACTTCGCAGCTCGCGCTCGCTGTCTGATGGCGCTTTCTGTTGCCTCATAGTAACTACATAGGGCGCCGGCTTGTATCCGTCAATCTGATTTAGGAATCTGATGAAGTGCAATTGTAACCGCCGAGCCGTATGCGCCATGCGGCTGCCCTTTGCCCAGGGCCTGGAAGTGGCCTGGACTGGCCTCGCTTGCTTGGCGGGTAACGTGACCGTTTTGCTTTTCTGCGCAGGTAATTTTGTGCTTTGCTTGTCCCCAAACTTCTACGCACACAGGTTGTACCCTACCTTGATACACTGAAGGCGCCGTGGACGGGCACAGTGACGCCTCAACGGTTTGCCGTTCTCATGTTTCTTGCATGTCAACTGGCTCACCCCGATTTGTGTAGGCGTTGCGACAAATCCAATGGAGGAGGCTCTGGGCGAACCCGTCCGCATCCCTCACGACGTTGCGGTCTTACTTAAAAAGACCATCGCTGAACACTTTCCCTACGAGGACGGCGAGTCCGACCTCACGCCTGTGTCCTCAGACAACGGCCAACCTCCTCCATCTAAACGGCGGAAGCTCTCCCACACTCCTTTCTCCATCCCCCTCCGACGCTCTACGCGAAACAAGAAGGTCGTCCCCTCCATTGCCAGCCCAACTTTGCGCAAACAGCGTCGCCCGTTTCTCGCTGCATCCTCAGGACACTCTCCGCACTCGACGAACATTGCGGAAGAAGCTCCTCCCAAAACCACGCGTCGCGTCATCCGCAACCTTGCGCCAATTCTCCCATCTGACAAGCTGCGAATCATTCCTATTGCATCGTCTCCTCCAACTCAAGGTCTCAAAACCACTCCTCGTGACTCCCCCCCTTTGACAGTCCCGGTCCTTCTCTCCTGGACCCCGCACTGCAACCGTCCAACAAGCGAAAGAAGCACAAGCCAAAGACAGCGGAGCAGAGGGCCCAGCAACGCCTGCGCCAACGCGAACGCCGTAAAGTTGCGCGCTCTGAGCAGCAGCTCGCCAACGGCGGGGTGAAGGAGATCTCACGGAAGAGGATGCGGGAGGAGGAAGGTCTTCAGCTGCCCAATTTTGGCGTTGCATCCCTTCCTGCCGCGCAAGGAGCATGGGTCGGCAAACGACAATGGTTTCACCCAGAGGCACGCGATCTCGACTCTGTGGTTGCGGCTGGGGTCTTGGTCATTCCTTGGGAGGGTTTCCAGAGTCACCCGGTCGTAGACTGCAATAAACTTATGTTCATGTTCCTGTCAGCTGGCCCTCGTGCGTCCAACTGGAAGGGAGTGACGGAACGAGCTGCTTCACAGATCGAAGCCCTTCGGCCGAAGATGCTTTTCTCTGGCAAGAACGTGGAGCATTCGCGAGGCGACGGCTTTGACGTAACAGCTACTGGAATATCGCATGGCGGCGGCACTGAGGCGCGGCCCTCTCTTTCTTAGTCTTCGTCAGCTTAACTGAATGAACTTTTATAGGGCCCAGTGAATATTGCCAACTCCAAGAACAACCAACGGTTAATGGACGAACTGCTCAATTCTCCGGAGTTCAGAGCAATTGCCGGGCATAATGATCGTGGGCGTCTTGTTCTCGTCAACTAAACGCGCGCTGATGTGCCTCAACAAGGTGTCTTCCAGACGCACAATCCCAAGCTCCACGGGCTTTACGGAGAGGTCTTAAGCTTTGTCACTGACAGCGACACGGCGCTCCGACGCGTATATCCCAAAACGACATTCGCTGCAACGACCGTCAATTGGGGGCCTTGGGTCGTGTGCAACGACCACACTGATTCCGCAAACCTTCCGTTTGGCTGGTGTCGCGTTACCGCTCTTGGGAAATTTGATTCCAAGAAGGGCGGCCATATCATCCTTTGGGATCTCGGTGTTGCTTTTGAATTCCCTCCCGGCGCATCGATCTTCCTCCCATCCGCGGTCCTTGTTCATGGGAACGTTGCAATACAACAAGGCGAGACGCGCTACTCTGTGACCTCGTATTCTGCTGGCGGACTGTTTCGCTGGGCATGGAATGGTGGAAGAACTGACGATGAGTATGATTTGGAGTTTGGAAAGGAAGCGGGCAGGGACCGCCGGAGGCAGCATGCTCGTACTGCCTGGGAAACCGCACTCAAGTATTTTCCAATTTGGCAGCCGGCGTAGGCTATATATCGTTGTTCGCCATATACCGAGGCCGTATAGATGAGTTGTAGTACGCCATACTCATTCAGAGCCTTCACATACGGTCTTAGAATTTCAAATCCCGAGTCTGTTGGTTCCATATGTTCAATGAATTTGCATTTACTGTATTCGAGCGTCCGGCGATCAGGAATGGTCCAGAAATCAATAATACTTAGCAGACCGCGATGTTCTAGCTATATATGGCGCGTGTGGACTGCCGCCTGATGCACGGCTGCGAAGTTACACCCGATTGTCAAAAGAACCACCTCCAGCACCTGCAGGGCGTGCAGAGGTCCTTCCTTAGACGTGCTCTACGATTGCATGACCGATCCGCAATCGTTCCCTTGCAACTCCAAAACTGGGATTCTACCCATTGTGGTCCGGCGATTTCTACTACACACTCTGAAGTGTCTCCGCTATTATCTGACCCAGGCCCCAACACATCTGGCTCACGCCGCTCTACAGTCCAGTATTCTCCTTTACAACCGAGGGAAGAAAAGCTGGTGCGATGATGTGGTCAAGGCGTCTACCTTGCTACCCTTTGACATGCCCGCCGCCTTTGAGATTGCATCAATCGACGTTGATTATGTCCAGGGGTACACGGCTCTGGTGACAGCTGAATACGAAAAGTGGCTCCTGCGCAAAATCAACCACGGGTCCGATAAAATGTACCTACTACGAGGACGACTGGAACCTCAAAAGAAGAAGAAGCCAGCCTTTGTGGCCTCTTGCTTGCGTCATTACCTTACGGTGGATGTCCCCGACCATCGAACAGCTCTTACAAACATCTTGCTATCCCACCATCACCTCGCCATCGAGGAGATGAGGGGAACACGCGGAGAGCACCCACTCCGTGAGGACCGCCTCTGCCGATTTTGTTGCAGCGCCGTTGAGAGTCTTGAGACACCTGAGCATGCCCTTTTGCGATGCCGCGCCAACCGCGAGCTTGTGAACCTGCGTGTTACTTTCATGACTAGTTTATGTCAAGAGCAGCCTCACCTGTACGAGCTCGAGCTGTCCGGGGTGTCCGACGTGGTTCTCCTTCAAGAGATTGTCTCGACCCGTTCCTCCGTTGCAATGCTCCTTTACAGTAGCGTCCGGCGATCCTGAATGGGTCCGTGCCGTGTATTGATGATGATGATGATTCTTTCTGATCAGATGACTATCAGATGTCAGATATATAAGGTAACTGTAATTGTGTTATCACCGGGACTCAAGTCTCACGCCCAGTGAAAACACCCCGATTTGTTTTGGGTTCTCCTGTGCTCTGTTGGATTCGGTCAGCTACGAACGGCGATCTTGTGTTTGTGTGGGTATGACCTCCTTTTTGTGATCTTCTATTCTCAAATGTAAATGATAGACGACTTACCTTGATTACAACCAAATTAAACTTGGTAACCGCTGTGAATTGTTCTATAAAGCAACTTGATGAAGTCATCAAGGCCTCAGTCTACGTATCAACATGCAGCTGGTGAACTTCGGGATTAACAACTTAGGGGAAGCGCAGAACGCGGCTGCTTCTTGCCCAGACAATTGATTGAGCTGTTGTATCAGACGCACAAGCATATTTTTATAACAATCTAAGCAAATCTAGTGTTCCTGTATCTAATTATATCACCGGCTGTCCTACTATGCCGGCCGCACAGTGACACCCCGTCGGCGCGGAGTTCAGGGAGGAAAGAGCTGTCTCTCAGGCATTCTGCAATGCCCTCGCCCTCGCGGCACCGATGAGTTGCAGGGCGTGCTAGATGGGAAATTCTGAGTGTCTCTAGACCCCGCAGCTCTTTGAGTAAAGCCAATAGATGCTGCACTTCAACCTCGACGCCAATAAAGCTCAAATGTACAATGCGCGGGGATGGGGAGTGCGTTAGTATTTCGCGGAAGGCTCGAACCTCTGTAGTTCCTCCCCGCACTGGGCCTTCTGGATGGGAGGCAAAGCAGAGGGAACGCAGGGAAGGAAGCGCCAGTGAGCAGATTTGATTTTGAAAGCCTTGCCTTCTGCCGGCGACATGGATGGTCAAGGTGGTGACACTCTCTGCTGTATAAGGAGTTCGGGCAACAGCACATGGGAACGGGAGCTGAAGGGGGCGGCATATCAGCGAGAGTTCCCGCACTTCAGGAAACGATGGGAGATGAAGGGAGGGAAGGATGTCAGGGGTTGACTCAAAAACTAGCCTATGGATATGGCGGAACGTGCAATATGCGGCGCGCGCCTCTCTGGTGAATACAAGATGCAAGCTGGAAACACTTGTTGTTGTTTTGAAAAGAGTATGAGCTGGCTCGGATAACCATATGCCCGCAAACCCCTTTCTCTGGCAGACGACAATAGAGGCTAATTGGGAGGGCGCTCGGAGCATGGGATGGGGCGTGAAGAGTGCTGTGAGATAGTATTCGCATCGCTCCCCCAATTCACTGACGGAGAATGTTCTCCAGCGATGACGATGGCGATTCAGAAGAGCGACAAACGAGCCCAGAGAGGATGCCAACGGCGCCGAGCAGCTGTTTGAGACCTGGTCCACAAGGCTGATGTGCAGCGGATCATCTGCACTGCGCGCCAAATACGATTTGGCGACTGATCGAAGCATAGGCGCGCCGCGAGCAAGTAGCTCGTCTGTTAGTGCAACATGGAGGTGAGTCCATAGGCGTCTGTCTTGAATTATGATTGACCGCCAAGATCCGCATACCCGGGAGAGCGTAAAGGCGGCAAAAGTCTGATCTTGGCCGGCAGCGGCGCAGATTGCGGCGACAAGCTCGGGGGTGTATAGAGGATGCCCTTGCAAGGTTGCCGCTTGCGTGTCCAAGCTTGCGAGGCCAACGGTAACGGCCGCGAGCTCATTCGAGGCTGATTCCGCCAGCGCATCGCAGGCTGGGTTGGCCCGTGGCGACAATGAGCGTACCGAAGAATCAGCCCGTCCGGCTACAGTGTCGCCGTAGGCGCCACTGGTCTGGAGAGGTTTGGCATCTTGTCAAAGGATTGAGTGCTCAAAAAATGTTTCTTTCAATAAAACCTTTCTAACCTGGTCTGAACAACAGCCCGGGCGGTGAAGAGTCGTAACGACGGCAAGAAGCTGAAAGAATGTTAGGCATCATGGGCTGAAGCTACATTCAGAAACTCACTGGGACTAGACCCAGCGTTGGCGCCGTGCGCACTGCTGCTAAGCGTCCCAGGGGTGAGGGATTTTTGAATGGGGGAAGACATTGGCAGAACTTGCGGACGATAGCGGGAGAATAGAGGCAGTAAGTGGGTTGGAAGAAAGACGATTATTCAGGATAACTGTTTGACACTTCAGGCTCGCATTTTGTCGATGATCTTTCCTTTGTCTGGCGTACGCGAGGCGCGGTCGATCGTCATCATGATGGATTGGGCGTGACCCCGCGTGACCGCGTGCCGTTGTTATTCGGGCCGACTGGCTCCGATCAATCGTCAAACACGGTCTGCCGGGTCTGGACAAGGTAACGTGATAAATTTTCAGCCTCAAATAGGCCGCCGGGGGCCGCCGCATTCCTTCGCCCTCCCTCTTCCTTTGCGCCTTCGCCCAGCCGGCAGCTGACGCGTTCCGAACTTGGAGCAGCGAATGCTGCCGGCTGGTCTTGCGCCCACCTGCTCTGCTATCGTGCCGTTGACTGGTTCCGGCCTTGGATGTCGCAATTGTGAGCGCTGGCGAGGCTATCGGGCTGTGGTTTTTTTTTTCATCTGTCCGGTGAGCTTTCCATCCGTCTTGTTCCAGCTCCAGCTCCCGGCAATGCGCCCCGCGGCTCCCGTTCCTTCTTCCCTTTGTCCGTCTCCCCTCTCCACACAGCCGGCCTTGCCCACGTCGAGCTCCAAACGGACTCGCTCGCTGCTCCAAACGGACAGGCGTGGCAAGGCGGCTCCGCGCCGCACTACCCAGCAGCCGGTTTCTCCTCTCTCAGGGCCCCTCTACCCACGTCGAGCTCCAAAAGGACTCGCTCGCTGCTCCAAACGGACAGGCGTGCAAGGCGGCTCTGCGCCGCGCTGCCCAGCAGCTGGTTCATTCCCTCTCAGCGCCCCTCTACCCACGTCGAGCTCCAAACGGACTCGCTCGCTGCTCCAAACGGACAGGCGTGGGCTGATGGGTCTGCGATGCTTGGCTTGGCCTTCGGTTTCCGCTCCAAACGGACGGACTTGCTGCTCCATACGGACAGGACCGCCGCGTAGTCTTAATCTTCGACGAGCGTCACGCCCTCCTGCTTCCTACCTCTACTCTCTGTCCCCCAACCCGCCCCCAGTTTCCGCGCTCGTTGCCGGTCGCGGCGCAGGGTGACGCGGAACGCCGCCGCCGCGTGCGGAGTCGCGCACGGGCAGGCCCGCCTGCTGCACGCGGGCGCTATCAGGCTAGACGCTGAACCAGTGCTGATTTTAGCTTCATCAATTACAATACTCAAAGTCATACCGTATGGATATCGCAAGGGCATAATATATTACCTCTACGCGTATATGTAGCTTTGCGCTCTTTCAACGTCTTTGCAATGCTTGCTTGCTTAAGCAGGCAGCCAAGCCTTCGAAGCTTAAGGAAGCATCATGCAAACAGTGTCAAACAATAACGCAGTTTCGGTATCCTTTTCAATCCAGCCAGAAAAATCATTTTCAATCTCTTAAATATGATAAGTACGCCGGCGTCATACCGCCCGCTCTCTTCAATATGACCGTCTCCTCCGCCTGAATCTTCCCGGTATGCTCAATTAGGTAGATCGTGTCGTCAGCAAAGGGATTCTTTGGTCTAGTCCGGCAATCACAGAGCAGAACGTACGTATACGGCTGGCCTCGCCCCCTCAAGCTGATGCTCTGAACTCCAGCACCCACTGTTCACCCGCCTCCCAAGGAGTCTGAGCGGAATGTTTGATGAAACATCGGTCAGTACAAAATAGACTAACTGCATTTGTCGTTACTTCCTATTCACTTGGCGTACATAGTCGTTCCACTCCGCCTCGCGTGAGGAAGCCCAATTGCGATCCACTACGTGAACAAAGAACTTGCCTCCAGCTGCAGACCAGGATACGCTACCGGGAGCATACGTTTTTGACTGTATGCGAAGCATCTGGACAGGATCCGAGCGCTGGCAAACGGCTTCAGCCTCTTACGCGACTCGCATGGGGCACGGGGCTCACCGTCCTCTCGTTGAAGCGCTGGCTTCGGTTGCCGCCGGCAAAGCTTTCTGTAGCGATAACCATGGCGCCGTTTTTCATGCCGCTAATGAGGTCTTTGATGCCGTTGTTTACTATAACGGATGGTTAACGTCGCGGCAGAGAGGTGCTAGAGGGCTTACGTTCGGGGAGGAACTTCTTGTTGTTGACGAGGATCGCATCAGCCGCGCTGGCCAGCTCTCTCAGCCTAGCGCTCACTAGGAGGTCGCCCTTCTCCAGCTCAATGGCCCCAAGCTGCGCTCCCCACATCAGGCATCGAAGTTTAGCATGATTGACAAAATCTGAGGCAATCCCAGCAGGGGCTGCCTCTTTTTCTATACCATAGCAGAAGCATCCAATGCGCAAGCTGACCTGGAGGACTACGTTACCGACACCTGAGCCAAGGTCAAGAAATATGGACTGCGGGCTGAGGCTGGCAATCTCTAATAGTTGGTCTACAAACGCAGGCGTACATTCGCCGTATACGGAATCCGTAGCGCTTTTGTAGCCTCTGAGAAGATTGATATTCGGGCTGACGCAGCGGTTGTAGCTTTCCTCTATAATGCAACGGATATGCTTTGCTGCATAGTCGACACATGCGCCGGCCGGGGGCTTCAGTAAGACGCGGTTGATTTGGGCGACCGCCTTGGCACAAGCGGCGGCATCGCGAGCTTCCAGTGCTTTATCTAGGGACTCGAGATGTGTCTGAAGGGCGTCAGCGGGGTGTAGGATTACAGGCCAATAAGCTCGGCCACCTTTCGCTTTTGTGAGGCCTTGCCGTCGAGAACAAGGGCTGCAAGAGACCCGATGAGAATCCGCCAACAGTTACCAGACCTCAAATGCACAAACCATTATAGAGCTGGTTGAACAGACTGCGGAAGTCGGAGACGGGATCATAGTGCTTGCTGCTCTTTGGCGAGAGCAGAGCGAATCTGGAAAGAAGGAGCCCCCGTCAAACATGGAAGGCTGATGACAAATGAGCTTACTGTTCCACTGCATTGGATTCAGGGAAATGAACGCGGAAGCAGGGCGTTTCTCCGCAGTGGAAAACTGTTCACGATCAGAGGGCAAACAGGCGGAAGGCGGATAGATGCACACAGGGTATGTAATCGCTCAGGCGAGCTTCCACGTAGTCACGAGATGTCAGAGCAGCACTGGCCAATCCACAGACGGAATATCCGTAGCGACGGAGTTCTTGAACCTCTTGAAAGAATTCAGACAGCGTAGCCACACGGAAGTGGAAATATGCCGGCGTCGCGTCAGCTGTAAACGGCAACGATGCCGTTGATGCGAGGACGGTCCAATCATTGGATTTACGCGTCACAGTCCGAGAGCCTTTCGGTCGACCAGGGCGCCTGAGCTCTACGCCAAGAGCGATTGCCTTCGCCTTCTTAGCCTCGCTGGAGTTGTCCGTAAACGTAATGGAACAAACTTTCTAGACCAACGACAGACCGGTATCGCTGCTGCGCTAGGCGCTGTTTTTCTCGTTGCGCGGCTGTCGGCTGTCATAGAAGCTTTTTTTAGATCCTGGCCAAAATGGAGGCAGACGAAGGCTTACCGGCATCGATAGTGCGTCAATTTACTGGCAAACGTGACGAAAAAATGGAACCGAGATTGTGTTATTGACAGTTGTTTGGCCATCCGCAGGTACAATCTTACCACAGCCACCGCCGCGTAGGTTTTGATCAGATAATCCGAGTACTAGTACTTTCCCGATTAGCTTGAATTCGTTACAATAAAGTGATCTTCAATTATGAACAGCGGCGTATACATGCAATAAGCTACAATGAAGGGAACAGCAAGGAAAGCAGTCGAGAGCAGGAGACCCTAAGTACCAAGCAAGTAGAGCAGTCAGAAATCACTTCGCAAATAACAAGCGTTCAAGTAAAGGGACAAGGGACTGTTGAATTCGAAGAGTGACCGCCGCGTCCGCCTGTCTCTCCGTCGCCGCGACCATTCGTTCCTGAAGGAAGAGTGTCTTGCGCATATCCCCAGTCAGCGCCTGGATTGCATGGCAGATGTACCTAGCAAGATCGAGCCATATCTCGCCGTCCTGCAGCCTTCGGGATATGAAGGCAAGGATCTGAATTGGATGCCAAGCGTAAATCTGTGAAAGTGAACATCAGTACGCCGTCGTTCAAAGAGAAGAAGGCGGACGTAGGGTACCTGCAAGTGCCTACGATTCTTTGATGTAGGTAGAGTATAAGGTGTTGACGAGCAATCAAGGCATCAAACACAATCATCGAACACTGCAAGAGCGTAGGTACGAGACAGCTCCATACGTAGATAGAGCTTACTATTGCCCACGACGACTGATGAAGTAATGACGGCGCCCGGGTTGCAAGCCCAGTCTTCATCCAATACCCCAGCGCTCGGTCGAGATCGAGGGTCTAAGGACCCATCGTTAGCCTACATAATCGACACAAAGACTGAGAAGTGGAAATACGTTGGACCTCTCGCGTTGAAGTGGGTCCATGTTTTCATAGACGAGTTGCCGGTCATCGCGCCGCCGAGTTCCCAGTCACAAGTGGAGCTACAGGCGCGATGCTCATGGTTTGGCTTACAGGATAACGGCTGCAGTAACGAGTAGCGGTTCTGTCCCGAGCTCAACGAAAAGACTAACAGAAGGTTTAGTCGAATGACGTTGACGAAGAGCGTTAAGCCTACCATGAGCGTAGCCATTCGTCGACCAGACGACGCCTGAGCATGAATCAGTTCCCACGGCAAGGCATAACTGACAGCCAGCCGCGGAAAGTCCAGCTGCACAGTGCCACAACGGCAACAGTTGGCGGTTGCCGAACATTATCAGACACGTCTGGTCGCCTTGTCAGTCAATGTGCAAAGTCATGAGTGGAGATGTCCGACGCACCCTTGTTGAGCGCGAGAATAGCGGCGCAGAGATCACCGTGTGACCAGCGTCCGTCTTTGAGAACAGTCCGAAGGCGTGCGCCGATTGTCCTAGCCATCCCAGAAACTTAGAAGGATCTCCTGAAGCGTTTTAGTTGTTAGATAGATGTCCTCTCTATATAAGTATACCCCAAAAAATTGGATGGGGTAAGGAGTCAGTAAATGTAAGCTGAGAACTTGAGTAGGCAACAACAAGCCTTATCCACGGGCCACGGATCGTCTACGGCAGCAACACTCGCCAAAGCAAGCGTTCAGGACACGCTGACAGAAGGTGAGCAAATTGAAGCTAATTCAGGGAAAGGACGAGACGTACCGATGATAAGGCCAGATAAGCTGGCGCGGTCAACGAGCAACAGCGTGGTGATTACTGTGCAGATCCGCGAGCAACAGTCGCGAGTCCGCCGAAGATGACTGTCCGGGATACGGCTGACTTGAAAGTATGTCGGCGTTCAGCAGGGCGGGCGAGAGTCAGAGGGGCAAAGGCCGGCGTAACGAAGAGCTTGAGGGTGCTGTGGAGATTTTGTACCGGCCGTCCGTGCGTCCTGTCAACGCGATAAGTAGATGGTAACAACGGAGTCTTGAATCTTGAGTTCATTGGTCAAACGGCGAAGGGCCGGCATGGATGGAGGCAGCGTGAGTGACGGGAGCAAGAGTCGTATCGGAGGCGGGGCCGAGCGTCCAGGAGCTGGAAATATTTCAGCGAAACTTAAAGGTAAGGGAGTCAGTAAAGTGTCGACGTACCTCGGCAGTTCCGATAACAAAACGACTGAGTCCAAGGAAGCGCACGGTCTTTTAGCGGAGGTGTTGACAGGGTATTGAACGCAGTCTTGAGGTATTGCGGTCAAGAAATGGTTAGTCCAAAGGCAGTTGTCAAGGACAAAGTAAAAGTCGTCGGGTAAGGAATTTTGAGGCTGGCTTGGCGGTCGACTAAAGGTAACGGAGGGGAGGTAAGTTAGGCAGTAACGAAAGGTAACGCGGTAGGAGAACATACCAGTAAGCGTGTAAGCGGATCTTTGAAGCTAGAGCAAATCTTGAAGCTTGATCAATGGTCAACCGTGACAAACGCGCCGGTCACGTTTCCGAGTTGCGCCGCAGCCAGACTCAGAGGGCTGGCGTTGGCGTCTATGGCGGTGGCTGGGCTTGGAATTCGTCGAGAGCATGCCAAACATGGTAGTGGTGGTTGAGGATGAGGAGCAGAAGGAAGTAGATGTAAGTACCAGGATTCAACAGCCGATGCAACGTGTTCGTAACCGTTGTGATCCAATAATGGGACTCGGACCGTAACTCTTGCGGCTGCGTTCATTGATATGTCTTTCATCCTGTCCGTACTGATATTGATATCTCACAGGTGTCGTGCCGCGGTTGACAGTAGAGAAGTAGAGAGAAGAGAGAAGCAATGAGATGTTGAGCGGAATGCCCAGACGCCCGTCCAACTTCCAAGCCCGCACATCATGATCAAGGAGCTGAAATGCTGCATCGATTCTGGATTTCTGATCGAGGATATGTACGGCATCTCGGGTAATTTGAAGTACCGTAGTACGTATTGTACTACTCAAATTGTAAGTTATTAACATACCTGACTGAGAATGGGCGAGCAGGTAGTATACCCTTCGTCCGATTCGTATATAGATGACCTGAGTGAAGATTCAGCAAGGGTTCGTCCACGAAGAAGGGGGACTTACCTCGTCTCTCTAGGCGTACCCATTCCTCTATCCCATCGTCTTCAGCAACGTCCAGATTTCAATCGGCTCCATTTTGAGGGCGGAGCATCAGAAGGTCGCCATCCCTGAACGTCTGATTGACGTCGCACGCGCTCCAGAATTACGAAAATGGTTAAAGTGGCGGTATGCTCAGAAGCACGTTCAGGATCCCGCAAAAGTTGAAAGCGGTCTCCGCTACTCTGGGCGCAAGAAAAGTCATCTGAGCATCGTATTCGCTTGCCGAAACAAAGTCAGCAATCCAATGAGCCAAAATAGAGAGGAACATCGAAGCATACCTCCAATGACTTTCCTTGGAAATTCCAAGTCTCCGCGTCGTAGAGCTGCATCTACGACCGAGATTCCTGAGATTCCAGGAGTAGTAGTAGGCCTGTGTGACAGATCAGACTTAGAACCAGCCGCGCCAATGAAAGAGCCCGCGTGCGACTCAACAGATTGTCAGCAAAGTCAACCGAGGGGACGGAGGAGGACAAGGTCGGCACGCGTCATTACCCTGCCCGACGAAAAGATGGTATCGCCGGAAGATCATGACGCCAGGTCCAGGGAGCCGCTGAGCAGCGTCGAGTCGAGAAAACGCGTCCAGCGTTGCTTTTCCGCGTCAATTTTCACGGGAGTTTCGATTACATAGGCTTTACAGTGAGCTCCAGGTAGAATTAAGTAGTCCAGAGCAAACTGAGGCTGAGAAATGTACGCCAGAGGTTCGGAGGAGGTCGAACAGCTAGCGCAGGTCGTGGGAGCTAGTCAAGCCGATGCCGATCACTGGGCATCAAACCACGTGCACCTCCACTCCCACTTACTTTAGTTACTAGTACCTCGCACTCTACTCGCACGTCTGGAACGCGGCGGCGTTTCTGCTCTATCTCACATCTTGGCCTCTGAATACAGCAGCCCGAACATCATCCCGCGCCCCGAATTATAGAATTGAACCTGGAACATCGCGGCCAGGGTCCACACTTTCGATCGCAACCGTCTCAAAGTGCGTTTGGAAAAAGATGGAAGGAGATTTCGGCACAGTAGACGCAGTCAGGCGTAACGAGTTCGCGTATATCAGTACGCCGGTGACGGTCGGCATTTTTGTCTGTGTCTTGGGCTTTTCTAAATTTCAATAGGATATTGCATATATAGTATCTTGAAACGTCTCCGTGGGCGGATCTGGGACGTCAAACGGCGTAGTCTGACCGGGCAGTATTTCTGAGAGTCCAACCAAATTCGAATTTCAGAGGTAAGTACATGTACTCATTTTGAATAGTGTGTACTAAGGGTGTCGACGAGTTCTCTTTCAATTAGCTTTCTATCGAATCAAAGTGCGGTAGCTACGCTTTGCTCTTGCTATCGCGCGGCCTCTCTGACCGCTCAACATCTGCCCCGGACCTCTTGGTTCTCATCCTTCCTCATCCCGCTCATTGCTACCCAATCCTCCGCCAGTACACGAGAACAAGGGTATATCATCTACAGTCCAAAGACGCAGCGATTCAACTCAGAACTCACCCCGCGAGGACCCCTTTCGCATTGTCAACGCCGCGAACAAAATGCTCTGAAAGACAAAAGTACGTACCATCTGCCAAGTTCACATAACGAGTGCCGAGTTCGATATGCGCAGCTTTTAAAAAGCCCACGTTACGTCGTTCTAGACCAGAGAGGCTATCTCGTGGTGCTGGCGTATTAGCTGGGCGAGGGAGGGAGTCTTCGCGCAGTGTGGCGTTGCGGGCGCCGCTGAGTCGAGCTCCCTGGCCAACGCCCTTTCGGTCGGCGCAGACGGTCGCATAGCGGGCGGATAGTCCAAAGACTCACGCAAGCGCAAAGTTGAGTCAACGAAATGAGGGTTAGCGCAATCAGGAATCAAAAGGTAACGTACTCTTCGAATTGCAATATCCTCCAAGTGACCCTTCAAAGCGTCCAGATCCGCATTGGGGATAAATCGTTGAACATCAGGGCAGGTCTGGATGGGGTGACTTCTTTTGTCAGAGCCCTCAGACGAGGCTTCGCATCGTGTGGCGGCGGAGCCGTCAACAGATTATACGTCGTTTGTGCGCAGGTAGATTGAGGCGCGTGACGGATCCGGAGCTCAGAGCCGTCTAAAGAATCTGAAATGAGGTGAAACAAGGTGGTCAGAGTACAAATTTCGATCATGGAAAGGTACCTTACCTCGAGTCCTCTTTTTGACTGCCAATTGACCGTCTGAGATCTAGTCTTGTGTTGAGATACAAGAGGGTTACTGTTGGGGTCAGAGACGTGGGAGATAGCCGGGTGATTGAACCCAGAATGACGGCAAGTCCGCCCAGAGTCCGCCAGCGAGTCGGCGGCCATGGGTTCCGGCCCCAGTAATGATTTACAGCTGTCAATTGGCACGTTCTCGGGGCCACTGCACTCTTTCCCCTCGACACAAGGCTTCCGGGGCAATGAGCAGAGCGCAAATTCTTGCTCTGATACCTCACTTACTCCCCCCGCCGCTCCCTCTGCGACTAGGCGACGTAAAAGCACATCAGCATCACCGACGGGTTACCGACTCATTGGCTTGGAGAGTTGCTTGCTTAAGGTTGACCCTGTTGCGCTATAGTACAATTATCACTCGACTGAGATAATACCATAGGTTTTCACGCTAATCATCGAGGAACGCATTCGGCGATGGTCCGCGGCCAACGACATAGTACCCGAAAGTCAAAACGGATTTAAGGAGAATATGAGAACACCGAACAACGCGTTCATTCTGCGCGCCTCGATTGAACGGGCATGGGCTGCGGGGAAAGACCTGTTTGTGGCATTCATTGACTTGACCAATGCTTTTCCCGCAACCGACATCAACAGCTTGTGGATCAAGATGTGTAACGCCGGTGTGTCTGGGCCAATGTTCGACTGGCTCAGATTGATCTACGCTAGGATGACCTATAGCGTACGCCATGACGGGGTGGTCACCGAGGCGTTCAAGTTACTGGTGGGGGTCCTGACGGGGGACTCTGCGTCGCCAACCTTATGGAATATCTTCTTCGCCGATTTGGGCTCCTACATTGGGGAGGACGGCGACGACATTAGACTGGCAGGGAGAGTAGTGTGCCACGTGGAGCAAGCAGACGACGTAGCCCTTTGGTCTACAACATTGGAGGGCCTGCAGAAGAAAGTCGACGCCTTCTTCCGTTGGTGCAGGCTGAACTTCATGACGGTCAGCGTCAAGAAGACGCAGTGGATGATTTTCAGGAGGAAGGGAGGCGCGGGTCAGCAGCCTGGAGTGGGAACTCTCCGCATCAATGGGAGAGTCCTTGAGCTTGTCGAGGACTACAAGTTTGTGGGGATCCATTTCTCCACGCGTTTTCGGGATATCTTCACACAGCACTACATCGAGAAGGCAGCCGCAGCTCGCAGGATCGTCAACACTACCTACGCGATTGAAAAACACGTCGGTCCTATCCCTGCGACACACGGGCGGAAACTCTACATGTCTCTGGTTGACCCGCACCTGACCTTTGGCTGTGAAGTGGCGCTTGATACGACACCAAGCAACCTGAAGGAGCTGGAGGACGTTCAGAAACTTTTCCTACGACGTATGCTCAACGTTTCCAAGCGCTGCTCCGTAGTGCCCCTCTACACGGAGACGGGTGTTGTACCACTGCGCTCCCGTCGCCTGCTCCTTGTCCTGTCGCATATGCGATACGGAACATTTCTGGAGGACTCAACTATTCCGAATCGCGCGATGACCGACGCCATGGCGTTACATCTTGACGACAAGGCGGGCTGGCTGATGGATCTTCGCTTCATACTGGGCAAGCTCCCTGTGCCGGTCACCGTCTCCGATTGGAGTCTGGAAGCTACGAGAAGGGAAGGCTGGTATGACGACGTGGCGAAGGATGTGTGTCAATCATGCGATGCATGGCTGATGGAGGAGATCATGGGTTCGGTGAAGCTGTGGATGTTACAGACGAGAATGCGTCAAAGTCTACCGAGACGACGCAGTAGTGCCTTGACGGTGGCGTCATTTGGTGCCAGAGGTGTGGAACTGTCCAGGTTCCGGAACTATCTTGGACTGGGCTCTCCCGACAGTCGTCGTGCTCTGACGCGGCTCGTCTTCTCGGATCATCGCCTCAGCATCGAGACTTTGCGCAAGTCGGACGGCCAGCACCGCCCCCGTATCCCTCGTGAATGGCGCCTATGCCGTTTCTGCGTGGCTACAACTGAGACAGAGGAACATGCTATCTTGGAGTGTGAGGCGTCCCCAACGCTGGCGGCGAGGAGGGAGATCTTTTGGCGTGACGCAGAGAAGAAGGAGAGGGGCGTCAGGGCGAGGCTGACGGCTTTATCTTGTGGGGATAGACTGGTTGAGTTGTTGGAGAACGAGAAGACTCTGGGGCTCTTTGGATGTTTTGTGGTGGAGGTTTTCGCTGTCTTTGATAAGGAGAAGGAGTGGGTGCCGGCGGCGTGGTTGTACAACGACGAGGTCGAGGCTGACAATGTGGAAGTAGACCGTGGTGACGATCCTGCGTCCGACGATGAGGACTACTACCTTAACAGAGGTTTTGGTTAGACTGTGACTAGGTTCCGAAGATCAATTGAGTAAACGAAGATGTCGTACTACTGGGTTTGTGACAATAAACGATGTACGATCGAGCGGAAACTGAATGACAAAGGTTGAGCACAAGCGAGACAATTCAAAGACCGGCTAAAAACACGGTTACACCCTCGGAGAGTGGGGTAAGGAACTGAATTGGCCTAACCCATAAGACGGAGGCGACAACTAGTTTTGTCGTTCGTAAGTGCTATGGGAAGGAGGCCCGCCGCGGGTGTGAAGTGCCGGATCACACTTGTGCGGACAACTACGGATTACCGTAAGCGGAAGGGCCAAGGTTGCTTTTCGATTTTTTGTGTCATTCGCACTTGTCGAAGTCGGTGGTCACCCGTTCAATTACTGCATGTAGCGGTCCTTTTGTCCGACTTTTCAAGAACACGCAGGCTATTAGCGCTATTTGAGTTACTCTGTCAGGCTTTTAATCAGTCCCGGAAGCCTCTGGGTGTGTAGAGACGCATCAACCACCATGCCAAGAGCTATCAGAGCCATAAACTTCAGACAGTGATCAGAAATCTCAACTAAGTAGGGAATGACGGTCCTAAGGGGGGGAGGGCCCAGCAAAAAGTCCTAAGTCAACCTCTACACACCTGAGGGACTCTCAAATCCATTGGATAGATCCCCGGAAGATGTTCTGCCGTTGAAGTACTCAAATTTTGAGTAAGTTACTACAGTACAGTACTGTAAGTACATTGGGAAGGGTCGGAAAGTAAGGTGCTGGACTCCTGTCTGAAAGGTATACATCTCATAGAGCTTCTGAATGCATCTTAGGGTCTGCCATTTGAGGTCGATTGGTCGAGGACAAGTGGACGTGTGCCAATCACGTGATCGATCCGAAATCGCGCCACATCTCGAAACTTGTCTAAATTGGGGGCTACATGTGTCTCGTCAACCTTTTTTGTAATGATTCTCCTGGACCGGACTATCAGAGAGCCAGTCCTGGTCCCAGAAGGTTCCCGGGATGGACACCCTGATAGGATTGAACTGGTGACCTACTGAGCGGCAGTCGAGATTTGACACAAAAAATCAAAAAGCAACCTTGGCCCTTCCGCTTACGGTATACGGATACCAGCAATGGTCTTCTGTAGATACTCTTCCCCATCATCATCATCATCATCATCACCCAATTGACATAGATCGTCTGTATTACGGCCCATGCCAGTGTTATCAGATCCGAGGTAAGTGTCCCTGTATAATATTACCCAAGCTCGGATGCTGACATGTGCAGACTTGACGCAGGGCACTTCTAGCGCCACGTCAGCCTAAGGCCGACCTCTATCACGAGATTAATCAGCTGGTTCTCATTATACGCCAAGAATTACGCTCTCTTGGAAATATTATGCGTGTTCTCTTGAACAGACTTCCGGCTACGTGATGGTCCAGCTGTCGAGAAGCGTACGCGGCGCCATCGTTCACTCGTAGCTCGCTTTCTGCAAGGAGAGAGCAAGACAAAGGCTGTCGAAATTGTGCAGCTGACGTGCGCTCATCGCTTGGAGTTGACTGAACCACAAATCAAAGCGAGGCTCAGAGCTCGCACATGTTCTCTGAGAAATTGCGATCCAGGTTTCCTTTTCTATGCACGCCCGGCCATCTCATGTTGGCCAATCCAACGCGTCGGTGACCATGTTCATACACTGGCCAGGGATCTGACTTTTGAGGAAGCTGTTGACGAGGTCTGGGAATATGATGGAGGAGATGCTGATATGGAGAATGGGGTCGGAATTCATGCTCGGCTTGCGGCGACAACCCATCCTCACTCCCGAGGAAGGAGACTCGCACGAAGATGGCACGGGATCTCGCGAAGTCTTTCAGCATCAAGAGAACAGCTGAGATCTTTATGCCGTATTGCATCAGTCTGTTACAGACGCGAGTACGGACATACGGAGGGATCATTGATTGTGAGACTGCAGGCGCGGCCATCCGCGTCTATCACTACGCAGATCTGACCCACCCAGCGGGTGATCACAGTGTGATCACTCTCCGCGTCCGCGCGCCTCAACCTTTCGTCGACCTGCCTACACGCGTTCTGCGGCGGCGAGACGGGCAAGCGGCAGTTTAATCGTCAGTGAAACAGATCGCAAGCGTGCAATCTCGTGCAATGTGCCGTCGGACAGGCGTCGGACTTCCTCGAGGGACGATCGCCATCACAGGGACCTGACAGGGACGCTTTTCTTTCTAAGACGACCATGGCGAGGACGAAGCAGACCGCACGCAAAGCCAAGGGAGGTGCAGCGACCCGCGTACACTTCATCCCTCTCCGTGCCCGGCGCACTCGAAAAAACCCTTTCACCCTCGTCAAGCCAGTCGACCGGAAACCACCTCCTCTGCCCCGGCCCGGTTTCACTATCCGTCGGGTACCATACCAGGCCACCAATGAGGAGCACGATACAGCGTCCAGCCGTGTAACTACTTCTTCCCTCTTGCTTCCATCTACTTACATGTTTCCAGTTCTGCGGCGTCTGTCACGACGGCGGCCGTCTCATCACCTGCGACTACTGCCCTGTAGCTTTGTGCTGGCGCACGCCCGCCGACGAGAAAGGCACACCAGGGTGCCTTCTAATATACTTCGATGGCGACGTGACGACCGCGGCGTTATCCTTCATTTGCATGCAATGCCATCTCACTAAGCATCGCGAGAAACAAGCAGAATTCAAGCGGCAAGTCGGACGCCAAAAGGAGGAGGGCCTCATCGCAATGGGTGACCATCCTGTCTACCCTCAGGAACCCTGGAAGGTGGGTACATCTCTACGTGGCCGGTTATTTCGTTCTCATATGTTCTTCTAGGGGCTACGCATCAACGGAGAGGTTTGCAAGGCAAAATTGCAGGCGGGTCCCTGCGGGCCTGCTCTGTTCAGCTACAGTAACACTACCTCCCTCCTGATCTTAAACTTCCACCAATACTCCATCACAACCGACGGCGGACCCGCCGAGGCCATCTACATGAAATTCTTCGATCACTTCGAGCACGAGGGAAGCGGCAGCAACAAGATGACCATTATCGACGTCTCATTCTGCTTTCCTGACGAAAAAAGTACGGAAAAAATGGCAGCCGTTCTTCAAGAGCTTGGCGCATATCTAGAGCTTATCCGGTGACGCAATCCTATCTTTCCATCCTCTGTCACTCATGTTCCCTAAGCCCAACCCGTATCATTACGGTTATATATGCCCATTCAACGCCTGACACAGGCGACATCCATGCTGGCTCAATTGACAAGCCTGCTGCGTATCGCATCGGGCCAGTGAGTTCGAATCACCCTGTTCATGAACAATGGCGTTGCTCATGCTCCTTTGTAGTTCACGGACTTTCTTTTTGGCAACAATAGTGCGCTGACAAAAATATTATCGGCCGCTGATTCAGCCTGCGTTTTTGCTTGCTGCGGCGGGCCGTGGATCCGTCCCAAAGCTCAGCAGGACATTCTCCGCTTCTACAGACGAAAGTACGCAGCTTTTATGATCTCTGGACGCTCGCTTATTTTACTCCTAGCATATTCAACATAATTGTCGGCTTCGAGACTATCACGCTACATGCTAGCTACACCAACACTTTTCTGGTTCGCCTTTTTGAGCAGCACTTCCTATCGGGAAGCTCTTGGAACGAGGCCGTCTCCATCGTAATTCCAATCGAGCGTGCATTGGGCCTGGAGACAGTTGTACGGGCTCTCTTTGACGGGCACGACAATCGCTACGTCCTTCATCACGTCACTCGCATTCAGTATGGCCAGCTCGTTGTTCCGCAGTGCATGGATTGCGATGCGATACGGATGTGGGTTGAGGATCCCTTGGGAGGCCTAGTGTGTTCCAACCACAACTGTGGTGCCCTATATGATGATCAATTCCCTCCCGTCGCTGCCAAAGGGGTGCGAACAAGGGTTGGACGACCGACTGTAGGGGGGGGGCGTTACTGGGTTGAGCGGCTTCTAATCCCAACAGTGATACCGGAGGATGACGACGAGGACGCCGATGGCTCTGATGAGGACATGCGTGAGTAGCTTACTTCGAATTCTTCGAGCATATCTACGCAATGTCAACTTTTTGCGAGCGACTCCCGCTTTTGCCATTCCAACCATATCCGGCCGCCCTCCGTCTGCCGCAGGTAGTACGTCAGTGTCCTGTGGCGCTGGTACGGGGTCACGAAGAAAGACCGGGATCACCGCTTGCGCCACTCGCCTCAGAGTCATGCAGTTCCGGCAAATTGTGGAGGCTAAGGATCTTCTGTACCCCAACCTAGCGTATGAACAGATTCTTTGGCGTCAGAACCATGACGGCGACGGTACGGCTCTCTTGTAGACGTTGGAAAAGAACCAGATTCCATCTCGCAATCAAGACGCGCTCCAAAGCTTTCTGCTTGATGGCTTCGGGACGGCCGAGGGCTCGAGGATCTCAGCGTCGCTCCCTGAGCTGAGGGCTCAGCGAAGGACGGTCCGCGAATGAGCCGCGTCAAGGCGCATCGTACCCGTTCTGCCTTACTTCCATCGCGGTCTGCCCGCCGAACTTGAAACCAACTGAAAGCCAAGGAGCTGCCAACAAGCATCGCGGCCGTCTGTGATAAGGTGTTCCTAGTTTGAATCAAGCCTCCGACGGGAGACTGGGGCCAGACGAGTAGAAGCAGACGAGAGCACGCGACCGCGACGGCGTCGCCGTCATGGTCACATCAATCAATCAATAAACAACATCAAACGACGGAAGTACGACGGAGGCGAAAGTTGTCAGACCCGTCACCCTCTGGCACCTCGTGTTACCTTCGCTCCAGGCTCTATTTTCTATACGCCCAATGATCATCACAGTGTTAATTAACAATGATAAGAACGACTATCTTCTTACCTCTCACAGATTCTGGTTAACGAGACTGGTCAACGATAACGCAATATCGGTTGCCTTTTTTATCCAGGTACAAATGTACAATCCCAAGATGCCGGCAAGCTCCCGCACATATATTTTGGCCATTTTGACCAACAGCTTCCAATCAATAGCCGCCAAGCAAGGAAAACAACGCCTGCCACAGCAGTCGTGCCAGCCTAAGCAGTCGTGCAGGGCGCTTGATTGAGGATGTCTTGCAGCTCTTCATTACTGCACTCTAGGGCAAATTTGTCGCACTGCCGGGGCCGTTAACGTTAATGCCACGAATCAAGAAGAGTGCATAGTTCTCATATAAGTTACCGTGAAGTTCCGCCAGGCAAGTGTCCGGTTTCAGGTCAAGGTTCTCGTAACTTACCTGATTTGACGCGTTTCGGCAGCTCGGCTGGCTGCGGACGCCGCCGTCGGAACGACTCGCACACGATCAATGCGGGCCGAGGCCCGAGTGGCAACCATTTTCGCCGCCTTTGACTGCTATCTATCACCTGTAATCGCTTGACATGGACGAGGACGAATGCAGGATTCGGTATTACGCCGAAAAACGACTCGTTGGCTCAGAGGACATTTCTCTGGGTGCTTTCTCGGTCAATTCTACCTTTCTGGCTGTTGTCAAAGGCCGCCGGGTCTCTATACATGCAATATCCGGGAGGGCCTGCATCCTTGTATACATACAGGACTCCACAACACGTGCTTCTGCGGTCATCTGGCACGCCAATGATACCTTCATTACCGGATACGAGGACGGAAGCTTCGTGACGACTGTCATCCACTTCTCTAAGGTGCGCAGTGCCTAAAGCCCTGTTCTCTCAGTCAGCTCACAAGGAGTCAGGACAAGGCGCACGGTCACTCCGTGGGCCTGCGTGCGTTCCCTGAACGCGCAATCAACGCGCTGCTTATTGATCCAACCGGGGGAACGCTCTTGGTGGCAACAGCAGGCGTCATACAAAGGTGGAAAAGGCCAAGGAGCTGGAGCCGATCTTCAAACCCCAGGTGGATATACACGGAAAATGTAACCATGCCCACTCTGTCTCCGATCTTGGCGCTGCGCTGGTCAAACCATAACACGTCTGAGTTTCGCGCTGCGTACCAGGATTGCATTATGTCGGTGACAACTCGACGATTCAAATCAACCGGCGTCTTACATTATTCTTTGCTTTTCCTAGCCATAAGACCTTTCTGGAAAACGCAAAGCCCAATGTGCTGGAGGCTGGGGCCGCTGGTCGGATGTGCGCCCAACTTCAACATTCACAGTGCTGCCGCCCGTTGACTTATTCTAGCATGTGCGTGTCTACAGATGGCCTTCGATATGTGTCTGCTCTGCTCGGACAAGATGGCTGGATTTATACATGCCACCACCTCTCATCCAACATCCCAACGCGCATAACAATTCCTCTGACCAATGCTCTGGATCACGTCTTTCCAGTTTCTTTTGTTCATCGCGACGCCTTTCTCCTCATCAGCCGTCATCAGCATCTCATACTCTGGGATGTGTCAGCGAATGATTGTATAGCTCAGGAAATGGTTCATAGAACGAAGGCGGTTCCTACGCAAGCGTTGACTATTATACCAGTCAGAAATATCCTTCTGCTCAAAGGCCAAGCTAACCTCCTTTGATAGGACTACGGTCGCGTTTCGGCTACAAGATATTCATTCATGACGATCATGGGGCCAGAAGCAATAGTCTGGGAGTCGGCGAACGGGCCACAAACATCCACAAGCAGGCGCAAGACAGCCCGGTACCTGTTTTTGATTATCAGGTATGTATTATGATTCAAGAAAAGACCGCCAAGGGCTTCGTTAAAACGACGCAGCATTGCAGGACTAGCAGTTGGCTTTGGCATGAAGATCTTAGCGGTGTATATTATGGAGACGTGAAGTGTACAGATGTGCGTAGTATGACGCGTTATGACGCCAGGGTTGGACTAGAAACATGTTAAGTTGCTGGCCGGTTTCGGAATGCAAGATATTTGGCGAGAGTGTTAGCGTTGAGGATGGGTTCACCGGGAGGTCGTTTGGCAACCACGGAGTCACAGATACTACTGGCGCGTGGTGACGGAGCATTACGCGCCTGGCTTTCTGCGCGGAACGGTGGGGCACAGCGCGCTCGGTACGTCGGCAAGTTTTTGAACAAATTCTGGTTCCCTAGACTCCTTTATGGATCCAGAGTCCAGGCGTCGCAAGCGCCCAACCGACGGCGTTGATGCCTACGGGACCCTCACTCAAATTGACCGCACTGTGCGCGACCTTTCCGAGGTCTGGCGAGCGCTGAAAGCCGTTCTAGCTAGACTGGGGG
This sequence comes from Strobilurus pachycystidiatus, assembly GCA_019915135.1. NCBI lineage: Eukaryota > Fungi > Basidiomycota > Agaricomycetes > Agaricales > Physalacriaceae > Strobilurus > Strobilurus pachycystidiatus. The sequence continues at coordinate 1,199,455 of JAHLMK010000006.1, read as the reverse complement.
CGGGGCGTTGGCGAGGCTGCGAAATCTCGGGCAGTGAGGACGGAGCTTCGTTTGCTATGGCGCTAGTAGGTGGTAAGGACGGCGCCCTCAGCATTTTGGGCAGAACGGCCATCCTCAGCAATCTAGGTACGCCGCATCCCGACAGTCTGAGGACCAGAGCGACAACATCGCCGCCACCCAGGGCATTCAGATTGAACAGCCGCATACGGATTCTGTTACTGCCCGATGTTTGCAAGAAGTAAACCTCGTTCGAGGCAGGACGACAGTTGGATGGCCGGCATTATGACCTGGGGGCAGCAGCGTCCCTTTCTCAGGCGCTTGCGTGGGAAACGGCGTCTACGCGATGCCTCGCAACGGCTCCTGCTGCCGCCGTCAAACGCGCATCAATCGACCTGTGGCGCAGTTGCCTTGGTACTGGGTTCGTTATAGCGGGATGGTGAGCCGGATTAGGAGTCGGCGAGAAGTTAGTTTTCAAGGCAACGTACAGTGAGTGAGTTTTGGTCTACTCGGCGTGCTAGGTGAATTGCAAAAGCGTTCGATCGCCAGCTTTCCATTCTACATGGGGCGTACACGTGTGTGTGCTGGCCTTGACACTGGAGACTTCCTCGTTTTGACTTTTTCTCAGCATATCCGGCCACAGCGTAGCCGCTTTTCTGTCCAAATGGTCCGGATCCGGGTTGTAGGCTGCAGTTCCTTGGGGGGGATAAGTACGAGTGAAGTTTGGCGGAGGGCAGTGGCTGGGACCGGGTGAATGGGAGTGTATGATTTCTGTATCTATCATAGTGTTCAGGTTTAGTGCGCCACAGTCTGCGAATATGGAGCAATATTGACAGTAAGTAGCAGGCGCACCGTCGGATCAGGGTCGCGTGGCTGATCGGGAAGATCATCACAATTCGGCATGAAGTAGCAAGGACCATTTCTCATCGGCCGCCATTGACGAGAAAGCATATGCCAGCAAGCCTGGCGCTATCCCGGTGCCAGAGACGGCGCCGGTGCCCAACTCCTCGACGACGCATCGCAGGGAAACGAATACCGGCTGCGACGGCCGTTGAATTGGTTGACCATGTACTTCTCCGATCCTTGGATCCACAGATCTCCTGCATTTGAGAGATGGCAGCAAAGGGCATGGGAAACACCGACCGAAAAAGTCTTTCTTTACGTGGCGTCTTAACCGTGCACTTAGCTTGACTTGACCTTTCCCTCAGCTTAGCGCCCAACGCAATGCATAGACACTTCGTCATTACGCGTCGAAGCCGCACCCAGCAGGCTCAACCAACGACTTTGCCACCGCCGTCGACTTTTTTCACCTCCTCCAGACTGAGCTCGGCGCTCGAGATTGAGAGCTACCATGACGTGTAAGCGTTATCGGCACCGCGATTAATATTAAGCCATATTCATCCGAGTCTTCTCAGTGCGAATGAATCAAGACACTGGGCGTTGACTTCACCTCACTGCGCGAGCCTATCCACGTCTTGCAGACCGTCAGCCAAGCTCTCGACTGCGAGGAATACGTCGTAGAGAAGGAGCTCGTAGAAATTGTCAAGAAATGGAAGAAAACGGGACACAAGCTCCAAAAGATCAAACACAAGCTGAGGAAGGCGTATTGCAGTTCTGGTTCGCGGAGTGTCTGTGCGGTCTACAGGGCATCGTGACCAGCATAGGAAGATGTCGCCTGTGACCTAAGTTACCACCAATGAGAGCACGGTATGTGGCTCTTCGCCTGGGCTCGAAGATTTTACCAAGCTCCGCGCTCCTCTTAGGGCTACATCGCTAATTGTTCGCGACCGCGATTGCGCCCTCACACTATCAACGGGTGCTGTGTCGCCTCACTGACAACGGGCTCCATGATCACGTCCCTGGCATGCCGCGAGCGCGATTACTCTGAGATGAGTATTCTCGCGACCGGGAACGTTAACCCGGACGGGACGATCCTGCTAAGGATGTGGACAGAGGACGGAACTCCTCAGGACAAAGTGGCTCCCTGGGTATTTGTGATGGTTTTGAAGCATGAAGTGCGGGCAATAAGGCGCGCGCCTGCGGTTGCCGCGCTGAACTTCTTTGGGTGAGGGTGAGATGGTCAGATCGGGTAGATCTGAAACCGTGCTAACGTTGTGTACAGATAGGTTCTCGGATCCCTTTTGCATCGACCGGCCCGCCACTTGCACCGCCAATTGGGCTCGTTGGCTCTCGGTATCTGGTACGTTCATTTCTCTGATATGTGGCGTACCATTCATACATCTAGCTGTGCAGCTTCTCCTGGACATAACAGTCAATCCCTCGCGATCACACACGAACTATCCCTTGGTGAATTGAGCGATGCCTTCTCGGAGTCAGACATTTTTGGCCACTTGCAACTTCTCAGAGGTTGATTGTCTGCGGTGCGCCCAATATCACGGGCTGCCGTCTCTCTTCACCATCTGAGGACCTCTTTCGCTTTGGATGAAACATGCTTCGGTCCGCCGACTGTGCGCTCTATGTCAGAGCAACTTATATGTCCGCGTCGGTCATATTTTGCATAGATCATCGTTTCAAGATCTTGTCACTGCCAGTTGTCAGCGCTCTTTTGGTGTTGGAGCGATCTCATCGTTCGATTTGGCGCGTATTGGCTCTACTAGCTCCCTTGATATGTGAGCATTTCCGAGGTAAGTGATCCTGATGCCGTTCATGTCTTTCCGCGATGATTAACATTTGATCAGAGAAATTAATGATTGTGCTGTATCACCGTCATTTCAGCTTGACTGACTTAGCCGTTTCGAAGACGAATGCGTGATACATCTGTCTGTCGGTTTTTCAACGCAATTCGTTCATGCAGCCTTACGAGTACTCGTTAGATGACGATATTGTACTAGTACTACATAGAACACAGGTAGCGTAGTGTACTGGTAGAGAAAAGACGCTTCATAGTGCGTCAAAGGTAAGCCCTTGCAACATTGTCCGTGAGTGACCGGCTACTCACTCGACTCCTTCACAGGAAGTTTTGATGAATCTAGTTCAATGAGGTATAGCAATGGCGTAACATGCCACGGCCCGCAATACAGGGAGCTGGAAACGCGCCAATCTTTACGCGAAGGAATACAGTGTTGCCCTGTTCATGAGAACAAGAATGAAGGTAACGATAAAAGAAAAGCTAAGTACTAATCCACCTGTCGACTCCGTTGTGTATGCTACCCTCCTCAATACCTCTGTGGGCCTGTGGCCCCACCGGCGTACTCGCGCTCATCCCTTGGATGTGGAGATGAAGTCTGAGAAACTCGAAATGGACGAGAAGCCGGGAAAGTCGAGGGCGTCTCGAAGTGGAGATGGCGATTGAAGAGGTATACGAGGAGACGGGGAGTACTTGGAAACCATAGGTTGCGAGCGGGAAGTTCCTTCGAGTTGAGGATGTTATCTGAATCCTCGTCGTCGACTCTGATATTACGGAACACTAATGCAGCAATACCTTGGGGCACCGTCTATAACCTTGCTCAAGTATGATTGCTATGAAAGATAAATTCTATGCGTTACTGGCCGACGTCCCGTACCCTACCATTCCTGATCCGGCGCCCCGACACCCCACTGCTTTCTCACGTAAAGTTGGTACTACGGAAAGATTGGTAGGGATCCGGAGCCCGGTGCTCTCAGAAAATGATAGAGTGCAAGTCCAGACGGGTCAGAGATATAGCTAGCCTTGATGGTGAGAAGAATCTTCTTCACTGTTTTCCGCGCAGCTGCATCGAAGAGCGGGAGTTCCGTTTTTGCATCCAAAAGTGCTCCATAACCCTGGAAGACTGATACTGCAGCAGAGTAAAGAACCTCTGGAATAATGACAAACTTGAGCTTGCAGCGTCGCTTGATGAACTTTGGGTTCACCTGCATGCACTTGTCCTGTGTTATGTCGTCTTCGAGATTTGGGAGAAAGATGACGCCACGAAGGGCGAAAAGATCACTCGTAACCACGAGCTGTAGAGAGCTGATATATATCGGGCTGGTCAAATGCGAAGCTGCGCCCTCAAAGGCAGATGCGCGGGAAAGATAGAGAGAAAAACACACGGAACGTCAAAGCATTCTCCCCACTTAGCACTTTGGAAAGCCTCATACGTGACACAGTGCAGGGCGTATGTCATCCAAACAAAATCAAATCACGCGGGGTGTTCAGACATCTCATTGCAGCCAACAACACGTCAAACTACTGGGTATTACTGCTAGTACCTGGAAATTACTGCCCGACTTGTCGTGCGCTACCGATGTCAGAGTAACATACTCGGTCAACTAACCTAAAAAGGATCCAAGTAAGTAGTAGAAGCACAGTTGATCTGATGCATGAAGCTCACTTATAAACCCGGTCGGAAAATTCCAACAGCCGGAGGTCAATTGGGTCTCTGACCTGAAGCGCCTCGTAATGAAGAGGATGGTGGGTCTGGTACCAATGCAGCCATTTGTGATTGTAGAAGTTGCGGGGAAGTCCCCGCGCCGGGCGAGAGTGCTTGTCAACGGGACCCTGGGCCTTATGGATTCTGACAACAGGAAGTTGACCCGGCATACGGTGCTTGCAGGCGTCATCCTGGAAGCGTCGAGCAAAATGTAGAATATCCGGTACGCGGAAGAAGTCGATGATAATGGGGTCTTCACTGCGCCAGAGTGGCCGACGAGCAACGTATACCCCCTCAGAATCCAAATCGTCCTCGCTATGCGCGCCGGAATCCATGCCCTGCAAGACCTTCAAGTTCCTCGCAATCGTGGGGTCGCCGTCTTTGAAGACCCAAAGGCCTTTTTGGCGGCCAATATGTCGCTGACAACGGCGTCAAAAAGAGGAAATCGTAGAAAAACAGCACAACACGCCTTATGAAGCCTATTCCGGGCGTTCACAAATAGCCTTCGCTCTTCAATTTGTAGCTCAGTGGGTTTCTCCTCAAGAAGAGTCTTGCTAAATTTAGCCCGACGATAGCGGTAATTCGTTCGGATAGCCAGGACGATCTCTTCAAGTTTGTATTGTGAGATGACCGCGTCGTCGCCTGCCTGCTCTGCAGATAACTGGACAACGCGGCGATTCCAAGGAGAACCCATATCCCCGACGAGATCGTATGCGAGGACGCCGCGTTGTGGGCCCTTTTGCGACTCGGGTTTGCGATTGTAGCGCTTGACCAAAGTGGCGCTCGCCTCTGCTTCTGGGAAAGTGTCCAGTAAGTCCCGGACCGCGGACTGAGGGCACGGTGAGGAAGATTCTTGAGCTAGTGAGCATGTTCTGACCTTGAGCTGAAGCTTGCCCTTGTCCTTGGCAATACCAGGTACCTGCAGCATATGCTATCAGAGGACCAGTCTTAAACACAGAATCGAGGTACGTACAAGGCGCTTTCCTGCAATATTATTACCAACCCTGATGTTGCGTTGTCCGCTAGATTTCGATTGTGGCTGTTTCTTCTTTCCCTTGGCTGGATATGGAACGCGTGCCTCTGAAGTTTTCTGCCGTTGTCGAGATGGCGCCGGTGTTTCTTCTCGTCGAGGAGGAGGGGGAGGGGGAGGACGGCGAAGAAGGCGTTTGTGATTAGCTGCGCCGCGACGCCGGAGCTCTGGTGCTTCCTCACGCTGCGAAGGCGGCTGTTGCCTCTGCCCTTGTTGAGGGCCTGACTCTTGTTGTCGTTGAGGAAATTTGGGCTTGACCCGAGCGTGAGGCCGAGGGGGAGGGGGAGGGGGGGGGCGGTGAAGAAGGCGTTCGTGACTAGCTGCGCCGCGACGATGGCGCTCTGATGCTTCCTCATGCGAAGGCGGCTGTGGCCACTGCCCTTGTTGACGTTGACGAGACTGCTGCTGCTGAGTGGGATGCAGTTTGGGGCGAGCAGGAAGCGGAGGAGGTGATGCGCGACGAGAACGAGACTGCTGCTGCATATGCTCATGTTCGCGTTGAGCTGAAGGGAGAGACGGCGCGCGCCGAGAATGAGCCGGCAGAGGGGTGGGAGGAAGCGAGAAAGAATGCGGCCGAGGAGGTGGCGCATAACGAGCGTGGGTATGGTGCGCTCGGTTGAAAGGAAGCGCCGCTGTTGCCGTCCGAGCACTGCGAGGCTGTAGGTCTTCTTTCTGAGGAGGAGATGCTGTGGGGCGGGGCGTCCTTGCAGGGTTGGACCGGCGAGGAGAGAAGGCTCTGTACGCTTGGGCTGGCGGCGACTCGTAGGATTCCTCTGATTTTGTATGACATGCGTACGGAGAAAAATGCCATCTGTACTTACCTTCATCTGAGTCAGCATCTGAATCCACAATATCCATCAAAGCCTCAGAAAAGTCTTCGGCATCAGAGTCCTGGTTTAGTGCGTGGGTTCCTTCTAGGGTGGCAATTGGCTACGGCCGACGGACTTGGTGTCAACGCGTACCTTTCTCATCGCCAGAGTCAAGATACATATCGAGGCCTGCGTCGTTCTCTGAAAAGGCTTCGATGAGAAGCTAAGCCCAATCTGAGAAGCAAACGCATACCAGCGTCGCCAAAGTTGGAATCGCTATCTTCCTGTGGCATATGCCCGCGACCATCAGGCTCTACGGAGAACTCGTCGTCCGTCCCCACGGAAGACTCATCACCAGAATCCACCCCATGGGCAGTCGCTAATATTGAATCAATACCCACGTAGCAAGCCAAAATACTAGGCACACCTTCATCTAAACCAGCATCCGAGAGCTCGTCCTGCGTATTGACAGACAATTCATCATCGAAATCCACCCCGTCATCAGACACTAATTCTAAATCAATACGCCTGCCCTGGTAATGGAAATGCTAGCCGTGCCTTCGTCTGAGTCAGCATATAAGCCAACGATGTCCATCAAAGCCTCAGAGAAGTGTTCAGCATCGGAGTCCCGGCTTGGCGTCTGGCAACCGTCTGCAGCAATGGCAATTAACTGACGTCGAGGGGTTCGGAGCGGATCCATACCAACGTCTTCGTCTGAGTCCAGATACGCGTACAGGCCAGCGGCGAGTAAACCGTTCTCTACAACAGCATTGGTAAGAAGTCAAGCCTAATATGAGAAGGGTACGCGTGCCGGCATTGCCAAAGTTAGAACCACTATCCTCCTGTAGCATATCCGCGCCGTCATCAGGCTCCGTTGAGAGCTGGTCATGCATATCCATGGACAGCTCATTATCGGCGTCTGTAAGCGCAATCAGCGGATAAGTATTGCCAGGAAACGGTTAAGACTTACCCTGATAGCCACCTGCGTTGCCCTTAGGGTTTTGAAGTCGAGTTGCCACAACCGGTTGTAATCTACAACTCAACCCAACCTAAGTTGAGGTTTGTGTCAGGAAAGAAAAAAAAAACAACCACACAACCAGTTGAGGTTGCAGTTGCGCAAGATTACTAGCTTATTGACAACCCTTGAAAGACCGGCTCAACCGGTTGCAACTCTTCAAAGTTGGAATAAAATGGACCCACCAGGAATTGATCCCGGGAGTCCTAACCAGAAATTACGAGAATTTCAAGCACCTTAACCAGTGGGCCAAATGGTCACATTCGTTCCCCGTCTGACACGCCTACAGCCCCACACACATTGACACATGACATGTATATATGACAACACAGAGGAATCTCGGAATAAGATAGAATCTATTTCCAACACTGGCAACCCCGCCCGTTTCCTCCCTCCATGGCCAAGACCAAGACTAAGCAAAAGCCTCAGGACGACAACACCCGTACCACTCGTTCCAGTACAAAGGCAACTACCAAAAAGGCCCCGCCTCCACCCCGAAAATCTCGTAAAAAGAATGCGGAACCGTCGTCGTCTAAGTCCGGGTCATCAAACTTGTCAGCATGGGTCCAACCAAAGAAGAAGTCCAAGGCTACAGCAGAGAGCTCCGGCTCAGAGTCGGAAGACGACGAGACTCTACGACCGCGGAAGAAACAGAGGACAACCACGGAAGAGGTCGAAATTGATGACGAAGCCCCTGCAGTCCAAACGATCACGATAGACGACTCTGACGAGGAAGGACGGGTGAGTTTGCTTAAAATGCAATAGACCATTCACTCACCAAATACCAGGTATTCGAAGACCGCCATGATCACACTGTTGTAGCCAAAAAGGTGGTCAAGAAACGCCCCGACGACCTTCTCACCATCTTCTCCGATATTACCGAAGTCGTCTTCAAAGATAAAACGGGCGCCGCCGAGAAATATAAAGGCCGTTGGTGTCTAATCTGCAAGTGAGTTCGTCGTATGCCGCTATAGTAGAGCAACACTCACATGCAATAGGGAGACAGCGGAGAAAGGGAAGGGTTCCGGTATTCGCAAAGCATTCCTACTCGGGAGCACCACAACATGCCGCGGCCACATTGCGTCCGCTCACTACGCCGAATATCAGAAGCGTTGTAAGGCAAAAGGCATTGAGGAGGAGGATCGTGCCGTTCCGAAAGAGATCCTTGAACAGAGAAAGGCCGTTGTTGCTGCAAAGGATCCTAATGCCGGTACATTGCTTGCCATGGGATTCACAGACCGTGTAGGACCGACGGAGTTTTCGAGAGAGAGTATCTTGGAGCATGCGTCGAAATTTATCGTCTGTCACAATCAGGTGAGTGATCCCCGATGAACTGTGTATGCCACGTACCAATAAGTTGCAGTCCTTCGCCACCGCCGGTAACCTCTTCTACCGAAACTCTCTCTTCGCCATGCGTCCCAAGACCGTTGCATCCGAGCTGCCCTCGCCTCATCAAGTGACGACATATATCCACAACGAATATGTGGACGCTGTTGAGGAGGATCGAAAGGATTTTGCAGTAAGCACACCATCCAATGCCAGCAGAACGGTACTTACAATAGTAATAGAAAGCACTCGGTGATGTGTGCAACACCGCAGATACGTGGTCGTCCGATGTTAACAAGGCACAATTCCTGGGAGGAACAAGTACGTGGGTGGTCGTCCGAAAGGTGAAAGGAAAGCGCATCTGGCGGCTCAAGACGCGGGTGATCGGGTTCAAGGCCCTCGAGGGAAAACATGACGGTGATAATCTTGGTCGTTATTTTGTCAGCATGTGTGTGCGAGTTGGAATCATCGATCTTGAGCGCAAGATCTCGAAGGTAAGAGGTCAACCGGTTTGTTTGTGCGCGTTGACTGATGCCTTGTGTGCGGCTTTAGCTAGGCCCATCAACGTTCGACAACGCATCCAACAACAGCACCCTCTCAGAATGTGTCGAGGATCTCCATCACCGCCTAGGCCTGCGCCCTTGGAACGCCAACGAGAATCAACTGATGTAAGTCATTCTTTACTCTGGTACCACACCTATTGACAGTAATGTATGCTTAGGTGTATGGCACACGTCCTCAACCTAGCAGTCGGCGACTTTATGGCCGCTATCACACAGGTTGCCGTCGTGGAGACAACTCAAGCTATCTGGGATTACGATCCAAACGATCCGGACAACCATGTACTTGGTGGCACACTAGATGTCATTGCAATGCTTCGTACTTTGGCAGTCAAGGTACGTAGACTGTGCAGGATTGATGCGTCTTCTCATCAAACACACTCTGCAGCTCCAATGTTCTGGCCAGCGTATTGACGAGTTCCAACGCCTGCAGCGTGAATGTGGCCACACATCGGTCCTTAGTCTGGTTATACACGGAAACACTCGGTGGGGCACGGCTCACGGCATGATGGACCGCGGGTATACGTTGCGCAAGGTACGAGATCTCAGTCTCTCCTTTCACTACCTCTAACAACTGCTAGCCCGTGAATCGGTTCATTTCTGTTGCAGATGACACTTTCGGACCCATTACTACGTTGCGCAACAAGGGCCGGCTTGTTAAGCACATCCCTTGGACCGCCTTCCGAATCGACCACGATGGCTGGCAGCGCATTCTTGACTGCCGCGACATTCTTGCCGTGTGTTCGGTCTGTGTGTCTGCGAACAGCACTGACGAAGTTTATAGGATGCTAATGAGATACAACAAGTGTTTTCGTCTTCCGCGTACCCCACAATCTCCAGTGTCCTCCCAAAGATCGAGAACTTTATCTCTAAATGGGAGAAGAAGCGGACCATGGTGCGGTACATTCTTTTCTGGCCCGCCATCGACGCCGGACTGGCCAAGATGCGAAAGTACTATCACAAATTTGACGGGAAGCCGGTTTACATCCTCGGAATGTGTACGTGCTCGCCTATACCATCGTGTTAACCTAACTTACATGGTCAGTCATTCACCCCTTCTATAAGCTTACCTGGATCGAGCACCACTGGGGTGGTGCAGCGGAGCAGCAAGCAGAAATTGCGGCCGGTAACAAGAAAGCCAAGAATTGGATTGCAGAGGCAGAGAGGATTGTTGACAAAGCCGTACGCCTCACTGTTTCCCGTTTGTTCAATTATCCAGCTCATCCCACCACAGATGGAAGACGCCTGGCCGAAGCGTCTCCTCTTTGACGACGACGACGAGGACGACGAGAGCAACGACGAATCCTCCGGTGACTCAGAGGATGACTCCGACTCTGATGTCGATGTGACCGGCACAGCCCCTCCTCCTTCTCCATCTGCCGCAACCTCTGCACCAAGCAATGACAACGACGCCGAAGACGACGACGATGACCCCGCGACTTCCTTCATCAAGCATCGAGCCAGCTTATTGAAAGCGTCAACAACCAGCTACTCGGGCTGGGAGGCTGAACTTCGTGCCTACAAGCGCGACATCCCCCGAAATGTAACACCGGACACCGACCTTTGCAAGTACTGGGAGGTACGTGCTTGTTGGATTGCCGTTTCTCGTCCCTAACGCGAACTTCAGAAACATTACCGAAAATATCCCACTGTTGCCAGAATTGCGCTTGACGTGATTCCCGTGCAAGCGTCGTCCGTTCCTTGTGAACGGTTATTCTCTGCCAGCAAGCCCGACGCTAATCAGCACCGTGCACGTATCGGGCCCCTACGCTTCGAGCAGGTTCAAGTCTTGAAGGCGCGGTGGAGGGAGGATGCAGTAGATTTCGCCAAAGTCAACCAGAAATTTGTGGAAGTGTATTCGATTGGGGAGTACGAGGCCCGGCTAGAAGAAGACCAGGAAATGGCCATGCTAGATAAATTTATGGTACCCGCTGCGTTGTAGCTTCAATGCAATTCTATTCTATTTCATGCATGCAAAGGACCGTGTGGATTCTAAAGGTACACGAATGGTAGAAAGTAGATCTATATTCCGGTTGACATTAGCAGCACAAATGAACTGTGGACTTCACCACGTAATGTTTCTGTCCATCCTTTGTGATACGGGCTGCCCACAAAGCCGTCGTGTCGAGTCCTGAGCTCTATCCGACGGCGTACTAGCAATGTGGTGTGTATCAGTCGAGGGGTTGTGCAAGTCTAAGCTCGGCAAGTGGGTTAGTCCTAGGTGTGGAACTCACCATGTAGGCCGGTGACTGCTAGATCACCATTCGTCACAGCGATCACATCTTGCCTTGCACCATCCGAGTCGACCTCACTTGCCCGTGCACACCCATACCCGACGACGCCCAAACCCCATGGCGCGGACAAAGGACGCCGTAATCCTGCGTAAAGAAGGCTACACTCACGAGGAAGCCGCCCAATATGTCATGCGGTATTATGCGCCAAATCTACCCGTGGAGGAGCGACGGGCACTCGAGCAGGAGCGACAACGCAGAAAAGAAGCACAGGAGGAAATATTGGCGCGCGAAAGGGAGCAGATGCGGCAGAACGAGGAGGAACGTCTTGCAGAGGAACGCCGTGCAGAGGAACGCCGTGTCGAGGACAGATTGGAACGGCGTCGAGCAAGCTGGCGCCAGTCCAAGGCAAGGTGAGTGACCCTTCATCTTTCATTTCTGCTCTCATAGGAGTTCCAGGAGACGCGCTTCCGTGCCGCAGGAAATTGAAGACTACGCCGCGCACCGAGCCGCACAGAATCGGTACGCCGCTGCCTACCGCGCTTCTCGCCGGGCAATGCTACGATCCAAGAGCCAGCAGCTGCGCTATCAGTGCGTTCTATTTCGATTTTATTCTATAATCGACTTATCTCAATGATCCAGGGCGAATCCAAAACTCTTACCGCGCAGCGGCTGCCTGCAACACGCTGAAGATTATGACGATTCAGCCTTGCGCGTCCGAGGTTGGAATAACGAGCTGAAGGCGCAGCGTCGTCAGCGCATTCTAGCAGGCGAGGTCTCGGGAGAGGATTAGACCCAGTCAGATGTCATACTAGAACCTAACAAATACAAGATCCCAACAATACAACATTGCATTGCTTTACCTCTTTAATGATATTTGAATGGAGCGGAGGCGACGACAAAAAGACGGGCAACATGCAAATATATATAGTCAAAGATGAGGCGGATTCCAGGTTTTTCGTCGAGGGCGCGGAACACTCAACAGAGCGAGCCACATACCCGCGACGAAGGGGGATGTGTAGAAGGAAAGGGGCCTGGGCGAGTATGGTATTGGGTGGAGGGTCCGTGCATCCGCCGCCGCCGCCGCCGTCGATGCGCCGTTATCTCTAGCAGTTGCCCTCGTCGTCGGTATCCCTCGCCAACAGTCAGACGGTGTCATCGTTCGTATCAGTCGTCCGTCGTCCTCGGGCTCTCGCGATTCCCTTCCTCGGCGGTGAAAGCGCGATCCAAATCTTCCAAATCGCGGATGGGTGGTCACAGTGTGGAGATTGGCGCCTGAATGGAGGTGGTCGGGGATGTTTGCTCGATGAGCGTGGGCCCGTGCTTGGTGGCTGTCGTATGTTCGAGGGACGGCCGTCGTCCAGGCAAAGGGAGCGCGGTAGAGGCAAGTGAAAATCTTACCTGCTTGACAGATGCCCGCGGGCGATCTGCCAAGCCCCACAACATCCTGCGCGCGCGGGAAATCGCATCTGCAGCGCCATCCTGCCCGTCCTCCTCCTCAATGAGCGTGGAGGCCTCCATTCGAGGGCTTAAACGTGTGGCTGCGTCCTCGAGTGACGGCTCACGCCGGTAAAGTCGTCCCAACGTTCTCCACGCCAATTGCGCGACGTGGGGACGGCGTGTGCGTTCAAGTCCATCCGGGATCGATAGAAGAGAGCCCAAAGAGGGCGCGGGTCAGAGCGTGCGGGTGGATGGCGACTCGTCGACGCGCAGGCGTGGCGGTATGAGGGAGAGGTGATGAGATCGACTCCCCGGATGATCGGACCGTTGAGTCCGCGCTGGTCCGGTAACGGTAACGGTACGCGCACGTGCGGCGTGTTTGTCTTGTTGTTATTTGGCAAGTGTTTGTATATCAGCCTTGTCTCTTGACCTCCACCAACCACCAGACTTGTCTCTCGATTTGTGCCATGGTGAGTGCAATCTTTTCTTTTTCTACCTTCCTTTCGTCGGTCTTTCTTCGAGCATGGATGGGTGGGGTCTGTCGACTCCACCACGGGACGCGCCCACTCATCCATGCCCGTCGGGGACCTTTGTTAGCTACAGTTGTCTAGAATTTCTCTTTGTGCCCCCCATACTCATGCACGGGGTAGATGTCTCGCACGACGCGCTCCGGCGCATCGTTCAGCCCCTTCGCGATGGGCGACGCTCTTGTCTTCGACGTCGACGCGGAAGATCTCCTTAAACGTCGCTTCGCCGAGCTCGACGCGTCAGGAGACGCAGATGTAGAGGAGCGGGAAGAGGAACTCGAGACTGATGAAGAGGAGTCCCCAGAAGAAATTAAGGTGTGTTGCATTCCCTTTTCTTGGGCTGTGGGCTGAAAGGTCTCCATTACCTAGAGACCTCATGCGTCGGCGGCGGCCACCACTGCGGGACTAACGATTGCCGCGCGACGTGCGCGGCCTCCTCCCTCACCCCTCAACGTTTCTGCCCTTCCACCAACATTGCCACAGTGTCACTCCTTGTCACCCCTTACGCCGCTATCGCCTTCTCCCACGTCCCCATGTCAGCCATCTACGCGAGGGGACGGCCCCGGCTCCGCAGATCAACTCCTTCGTGGCAAGGCTGCGCGTCAAGCCGCCGCCCATCGTCGCCGCCGCACCAAGAAACAACGCATTCGGGAAGCCGGCGGGGATTCTTTCGTCAAGGAGAGCACCGCCCGGCACGTCGCCGACGCCATGGAGAACATCCAGGAGTTTGACCTGGATGCAGAGGATCTGGCTGTCAACTCCTCCGGCTTTGGGGGGCTGCGGCGCTCGTTCGCCAAGGATAGGCGCGATGCGGACGCGCTTTGCGCCCAACCTGGCTGGCGGCATCTGCGCTACAATGAAGGGGACCCCAGCGTTCCTCTCGTTGATCGCAAGCGGCGGCTGCTGGCCTGCGTCGGTGGTCTTCCCCAGGACGTTGTGGCTTGGAAGGCTGAAGTCGTCGAGCCTTTGGCGGACGCTATAGCGTCAGGATCACGCGGCGTCCGCTTCTCCAAGAAGGAGCGGTATCACAAGCGGGGCCCTTTCCCTGCCACGGCGATTGGCATCTCTCATGGAGGCGGGGAGACAGTGAGTGTTTATCTTTATTGTCTTACTTGCCATGCTCAAAACAGCTTCTAGCGCCCGGGTAATCGACGTCTCTCAGCCAGTGCAAAACGGTTTATGGAAGGTCTACTGCTTAATCCCGCGATGCAGCGCGCATCTGGCTTCATGAATAGTAAGTAACTCTACCCTCCCGTTGACGTGCTAATGCTCACTTGCTGTTGGCTCTAGGTCTCTTTCAGGCCTACAATCCCCCAATGTACCGTGTCTACGCCGAACATCAATCGATTCTCCTCGCCTCCAATGCGCGACTGCGGCGCAATTTTCAGAATAGCGTCTTTTCGTGCCTCACCGTCAATAGTGGCCCACAAAGCACAACCAACCCCCACGCCGACGCTGCCAACAAGCCGGACGGGTGGTGTGGTATCCTTTGTGCCGGTCCCTTTGATTACAAGCGTGGCGGGCAGCTGGTCCTCTGGGACCTCAAACTTGTGATTGATTTCCCCCCAGGTTGTGTCATCTTCATCCCCTCCGCACTACTTGTTCACTCCAACTGCCCTATACAACCTGGAGAACGCCGCTACTCGATCACTCAATACACTGCGGGCGGTTTATTCCGATGGGTGGCGAATGACTTTAAGACGCAGGAGGCTTTTCTTCGTGATGCCACGGAGGAGCGGCTCACTCAGTGGTGGCACGATCGCGAGACGCGCTGGCAGCGCGGTCTCGAACTGTTTCCTGTACTTCCGTAGGTGTCCTTTCAAACGTTCTTCCTATATCATTTTGTATGTCTTGTGAACGTATCTACCTCTTGTAAGTTGTATATAGTGTATTGTACACGTGTAATGAACCTGAAGATGTGTGAGTGCTCAGCCAACAACCGGTCTCAACTCAGTTGAGACCGGTTGCAACTCTCGGGGGTCTCAACCGGTTTCAACCCCCGGTTGTACTGAAAGAAAAATTGTCAACCGCACAACCGGTTGTGGTTGCCAGTTGCAAGAAATTGTGGTATTTAGACAACCGGTTGGGTTGGGGTTTTTGCCCCACAGGGGCAAAAAACCCAACCCGACTCGACTTTAAAACCCTAGTTGCCCTTGTGCTGCGAGTAGACTGACATTTCGTCCTCAGAGCCAACCGAAGCCTTGCCGACAGACGGTGATGCGACGCGAGGACCTTTACAGCACCGTCAATGGGTGTCAGCAAGACGGTCGTTTGGGCGCACCGTGTTTGTCTTCATTCATCAACGGGCTCTCATAACCGCCTGCGTTGCCCTCGTCCTGCGAGTAGACGGACATTTCGCCGTCGGAATCAACCGAAGCCTCGTCGAATGATGGCGACGCGACGCGAGGACCTTTACAGCACCGTCAATGGGTGTCAGCAAGACGGTCGTTTGGGCGCACCGTGTTTGTCTTCATTCATCAACGGGCTCTCATAACCGCCTGCGTTGCCCTCGTCCTGCGAGTAGACGGACATTTCGCCGTCGGAATCAACCGAAGCCTCGTCGAATGATGGCGACGCGACGCGAGGACCTTTACAGCACCGTCAATGGTTGTTAACAAGACGGTCATTTGGGCGCACCATGTTCATCTTCACTCATCAACGGGCTCTCATAACCACCTGCGTTGCCCTCGTCCTGCGAGTAGACGGACATTTCGCCGTCGGAGTCAACCGAAGCCTCGTCGAATGATGGCGACGCGACGCGAGGACCTTTACAGCACCGTCAATGGTTGTTAACAAGACGGTCATTTGGGCGCACCATGTTCATCTTCACTCATCAACGGGCTCTCATAACCACCTGCGCCGCCCTCGTCCTGCGAGTAGACTGACATTTCGTCCTCAGAGCCAACCGAAGCCTCGCCAACAGACGGTGATGCGACGCGAGGACCTTTACAGCGCCGTCAATGGTTGTTAACAAGACGGTCATTTGGGCGCACCATGTTCATCTTCACTCATCAACGGGCTCTCATAACCACCTGCGCCGCCCTCGTCCTGCGAGTAGACTGACATTTCGTCCTCAGAGCCAACCGAAGCCTCGCCAACAGACGGTGATGCGACGCGAGGACCTTTACAGCGCCGTCAATGGTTGTTAACAAGACGGTCATGTGGGCGCACCATGTTCATCTTCACTCATCAACGGGCTCTCATAACCACCTGCGCCGCCCTCGTCCTGCGAGTAGACTGACATTTCGTCCTCAGAGCCAACCGAAGCCTCGCCAACAGACGGTGATGCGACGCGAGGACCTTTACAGCGCCGTCAATGGGTGTCAGCAAGACGGTCGTTTGGGCGCACCGTGTTCGTCTTCACTCATCAACGGGCTCTCATAACCACCTGCGCCGCCCTCGTCCTGCGAGTAGACTGACATTTCGTCCTCAGAGCCAACCGAAGCCTCGCCAACAGACGGTGATGCGACGCGAGGACCTTTACAACGCAATCAGCCAGAGCGTCTGGGAAGGAGACGGTTACAATTCACAGTATTGTGCATTGTCGCTTGAGTATGCTGGCATCTCTTCTGGCGGATCAACGGAATCCTCGCCAACTGGCTGTGAAGCAAAGCGGCTGCCTAGGAAGTGTGATCAGAGAAACGTACAAGGAGATATATATAGCGCCTACTGTGCTTCTTGCCAGATGCCCCAGAGTCGCCATGCATATTGAACATCCCATCCGCAAAACGAGCAGAGCCGCCGGCTATAGAAGATGGAGAGTACGTACTGCGTTCGTCGTCGCTGACAACCGGGCTGCGGAACACTTCGTTGGGCGCCGCCAGTGGAGCAGAAGAGCCGCCTAGTGAGGGGCGGCTTTCCAGTTCAACTTTGTTCAATTGCGCCTTATCAGTCAGGCCCAAAAGGGTTTTGTTTCCATCAGGAGGCGCCTGACGAGAGACCTGGCCGCGAGGATTGCGTGAACTCCGCCGTCCGTACGTTCCTAGAAACATCACGAAATAAGACATCCGTACTGAGGCAAGGGATGGGCAAAATAACTCACGATGTGAGCGATGAAGTGGGGACGTAGGAGGGGAAAGAAAGACTCGAGCCTTCTTTGCAGCCGGTGCTTTCGATTTCGATTTCGAGGAGATCCGAGTTACTGCTGTTTCTTCAGCTTCTTCGTCACTGCTCAGTTGCGCGACAGCTCGAATGCGTTTGGACGTCCTCCGGGGTTCCTTACTGCCAGAGCTTGGTCCGCCACCAACGCCTGCCGAGACTCGAAACGGTGTTCCATTTTGCGGGATAGAGAGCCCGGGAGCCGTCCTCGCATGCTTATGAGCTAGATCCAAGCAAGGCGACTCAGCAGAATGTTCAGTCAGTGGCATTGTTGACGCACCTTTGTATTTTTGAGAAGTCTTTGGAGGGGTGGGAAGTAAGTAAGGATGGGTGCTTCCGTACCGCGGGCGTTCGAGATACTCGGCGTCGCTGGGGCGCTGTCGCGGCATGATATCGACGCGTTGGAAGCAGTTGGAGAGGGTGTGAGTGGCTCGAAGACCTGTATGAAGGCGGAGGAGGATGCTCCTATCCTACAAAGAAACGAGTGACCCATTCCAAAGGCGCCTTTCAGACCTGCTGAAGTCATGCGAGAAAAGGAAAGGAAAGGTTTCGTCCCTTGATCGGGAATCATGCGATCTCTCTCGAGCGAGCCCGGGCCCCCAGGCCACTGACGCGACCGGGCTTAACAAATACTACCGCCCTCACCAAACGCCACTCCAGCAAATTGCGCCATGACTTCCTCGGATGAGACTTGCGTGTCCACCGACTTATTCACAGAGCGTCTGCGAGGTCCACCGCGCGGCCCGTCTTCATCATACAAGGTGCAGTCTCACAAACACTGCTAACCGATAATGACTTAACATACAGGTCAAGTACTACATGCGCCTTACCGTGGCCGTTGCTCTTGCTATCTCTTTGTTGGGCGTTTACTTTCAAGACCTCACGTACGTTCTTATTTCAGCATCACCGCCTGCGAGTCTTACCTTCAAGAAATTGAAATTGCAGAACCGTAGCGGAGTTTATCCAGAACCATTGGAATTCCTTTGAGGCCAAGCCATCTCCGGGAATATGGGACGCCCGTCTTGACGCTCGCAGCTACTCTGAAATCACAACAGGCGGCCAGATCATTCCGGCATTGACCACCCAATCTTCTACCTACGAGCAGCCCTCATTGCTTGGGAACTTGGCAGTCCGTTTCTGGCTTGGGTTTGATGTCAAAACCTTTAGTCATGTTGAGGCTGCAGAGCTTGTCTTCCGCAGTCGTTCGCGTGAAGATGGGCTATGCTGGAGAGTACCGGGCTCACGCGGAACGATCGCGGTCGCACTTTCGGAAGCCGCCTGCCCCCGTCACCTCGTCATCTACCAACCGCTCCAGCATCAACTCTTTGAGCATTCCCGCAGAGAGGCTCCGCGTCGTGTAGTTATTTGGGGTATCCCGGTTCAGAGCCGCTTCCGCGACCTGTCGCAACTGCGGAATGGGCAAAGTCTCCGCGATTACGCAGAAGAGTCGGCTGAGGAGGAAGTCCTCCAGATAGGGGACCTAGAGTTTGAAGAGAGGTCTGGGCAAATGCGCCAGATTTTTCCGCTCAACGCCCGCGCTCCGTTGAGAGCGGTCATCCTAGAGATACTGGATAATTGGGGTGCCAACGAAACGTGCCTTCACGGCGCAGATGTTCTTTAGAATCTAGATACACGATATACATATTCTCTAGATTCAACTGGCAATTATTTGACCTTGTTGACTCTTTATGTGGTGAGTATCGAGACGTAAACAAACGAATGATACCGCAATAAATGAGATAACACGGCGGCAGGACGATCTGAGCTGATTGACGCGGTCCTAGTCTCCAGTATACAGACTCTCTATACTACACGTTGACAAACAATGGGGGGAGGTATCAAGCGTATAGAAGCTGGGCCTGGGATGGGCGGCCCTTTCGTACGCGCCCCAAATTTTGCCAGTCAACTCAACCAAATGCAACGCGTATGCCGTGGTTGCCTGAGACGAAAGGAGAGACTGAATACACGGAACGCCGCACAAGTGTGGAGAGGGACGTTGGCTGAATATTGAGGGAGATCCCTTGCCGCCGACTTCAGTATCGAATCCGGAGCAACCGCCCGGCGTACTTCGAAAATGTCCCAACCACAAAGCTCTCTAAGACATAGACGCTTTCTTGTGCAAACGATAGCATCGCGCCAATGGCACTGGCGGCGCACAGGGCAACGGTGAGGGTGACCATGAGGAGACAAATGCATGTCGGCGTGAAATCGGGCAAGATTTGATTTTGCCAAGAGGACGTCAGTCATGAATTGGTTTCCTGGTTCAAGATGTGACACAAACACACCTTCTGCACATTCTCCAGGAGGCCTGTGGCAACGACATCTACGTCAGACGTGACTTCGCCAGACCGCGACCGGCTCAGCAGCGGGCGCCACGCTCGAGATGTGACGCAAACTGCCGCCGGTACGGCCTATCTGCAGCCCCGATTCCGCAGCAAGACTCAGTGCTCTGCTCACAGACTTACGCACTAGCTGGCGTTGTGCACCAGTAGCGGCGTATTTGCCTGACAGGTTCATGAGGCGGAGCTCGACGGCTATGAGTTTCAAGGTACTTGCAGTGAAGTCCAGGCATCAGACGCTGGAGGTTTGTTACTGAAAATCAAACAGTCTGTTTCAATGGTTTTCCTCCCAGGAGGATGGCAGGACTGTATCGATGTTGACAGAGAACTTGATGATTGGTTCGCGTGAATCCTCCATCATTCCTCTTCAGCACTGTCGACCTTGTAGATAGATTGACAATGGATTGGGAATATTAGTTGAAGCTGGATCGGATGGAACACGACGCCTGGAGTGATGCTGCATAGCGCGTCAACTTTTGGGAACGAATGAACTGCCTCAAATGCCGTCCGAGTCGATATCGCGTCTTGAGGACGTCAGTCTCGTTCGAGCACGGATCGCGCCAACGAGATATAGCTGCCTAATGGACGAGCGGTGCGCTAAGGCGGCCTATATATCACATATTTGATGATCCGTTCAAGCACGAGCAGCGCAGAGGCGGCATTGGCGGCCGCGGTAGCGGCGTGGGACTGCGGAGTAAGAGCGAGTTGATGGAATCGAACTCGCGACGGCCTATTGGGGCCAGTCTGCTACTAGAGATCTGTACTTCCCGTTAAACAATTTGTTGCATTGTTCAGAGAATTTATAAAAATACCGGAAATTCATAGACTGCTCCAAATGCCTGCCAAATGAGCTTTGAATAAGCCTCAAAATTTCCAAGGTGGCACGCCCAGTGGGTACTCCATACCGTGCTAAATTCGACAGGCGCTGCATATAAAGGACAACGATATCTGGTTGATCAACCTCCGTTAGATGCTGCTCAACTGCGAGGAGATACCGATGCTCGTACTTACCTAATTCAAAACCTGTCGCTGAGATCTATAGTATATACGAGCCGACTTCCGAAGCCTTCGGCGTTCTACCCATTCCGCCTGCTGTTCAGATATTGAGCGATATAATCGCTTTCAATGACGCGGACCCCTCAAAGAAATATTCATATCTTGCACATAGAGAAGGCGGGCCGGCTGCCGTTCCAGTCCTTCAGGCTACAGTTCCCGGGCCTCCTTCAGCTGGACTCAGGAGACCGAGTGCTACAAATCACTCCCCGTCATTGCCGTTGTCGAAGATTTTGTTTCCCAGCACGTCGAGAGACCCTCAGTTTCACCTCCGAGTCAAATCAGCTGCTGAAGTCGAGACGGCGGGTAGTGCGCACGGCATGGCCACTTCCGTGCACCAGCCTGAGTCCAGCCTACGCCTGCCCACATCGAAGACGCGTCGTTGGCCGGCGCAGGCGAAACAATGGAAGAGACAACCCCTCAAATCGCGGCGTCCGCCATAGAATCGTCAAGGCGCAGCCGCAATGCCACAGCGGAAGGTACCGGGGCTTAGAAGTCGAACATGCCTCAAGTGCGGCGCACTAGCCGCTCGATGCAACGGTGACAGTGGATCTCATAGTTGTCCCAACCCCTGCAAGGACTGCGGACGCGTCGTGTGTCGGACGTAACAGTCGTAACAGAACAAAAGTCTTTCCGACTCAGCAGGCGGCGGTCGTCAGAGAAATGGGAAGGCAGAGAAGCCGCGTGTCTTCCAAAGGAAGTCAGACCCGTCAAGCCGACCCGATGTCGATGGAAGAAATAATCTTAGAGAATGCTTGCTATTCGGGTAGTACTAGTAGTTGCTGCCTTGGGATGCATTTCTGTTGAGGATCTTGTGGCAGTAACAATCAGCGTGCCAAATGACAGTTAGAGATTAATAACGAGCGCACCACTCGTGACAGTTGGTGCCTATCGGCAATATTATTATATATCGGTGATTGAGCGTTGACACTGTATGTGCGCAGGATGATTCGCAAGAATACTGGGTCCACCGCTGTACATGGTAGGGACAAGGGGTGAGGACGACGTACGTAGGGAAGACACGGTAACACGTCGGAATAATAGCATATTTTTGCACGCTCCGGGGGCCAGTCTTGAGAGCGCATCAGGGGGATCTAGTCGTTGCATGCATACCAACTCAAGTCAGTAGTTCATGTACAACGTACATATGGCGGACACGTACCGAGAGACCTAAGCCATCAGTAATGCAGCATCCAGAGTCAGAGAAGCGGTATCGGGGCCATTCAGTATTCGTTTGAGGGCAGGTATGCGAGCCGCCGTCCACGATGGTGAGGGCAAGGGCGAACAGGTGTTTACGCGCACTTACTGATTTGGACACGAATTCAAACTCCGAAGTTAGAATTCGCGCAAGAATTTGAATCTGGCGCTCACTACAAAATCTGAACAAATCCTGAGAGCTCAGAATCACATTCTGCGAGTGTTCTTCTGTCTGAGAATTTTCTCCGGGCAGGGTGTTCCTTGTAGGGACCGTACCGAGTAATTTCCTTCCTTTCCTTCCTTGCTCCTTCCTAAAGCAGCGCAGGGGTCCGTGCCGAGTTCATTAATTCACCTTCCTTTGCACCTTCGCCCAGTTGGCTGCTGACGCGTTCCGAACTTGGATCAGCAAACGCTAACAGCTCTTGCTCTTGTTGCCCTTGACGCGCTCCGACTTCGGACACTGCGAAAGCGCGCACCGGCGAAGCCTTCCCTCCCTCCTTTTTCTGCACCTTCGGCCCGTTTCTTGCGATTGCGTTTCCTCTAGCTTTCCTCTGCGCCCTATTTGCCCTGTTCCCTTTGCGCGTTGACTGGCCGTGGCCTTGTACGCCGCAAACGCTCGCGCTGGCGAGGCTATCGGGCTGCGGTCTTCTCCCTTCATTGTCAATGCAAGTTTCACATTCTTTCTACTCTGGCTGCGTTCTAATCGTCTCTACGGCCTCAGTCTACCTCCGACCCTCTGACCGCGCGCCCCGCGGCTCGCGTCCCCTCGTCCCCTTTTCTTCCCTTGGCCTCCCCCCCACCCCCGTGTTTGCCAGTTTGCGCTGCGCTGCCAAGTGCTTGGCCTCGCCCTCCTTTGAGGCTGCGGCTACATAAACACCTTGCAGCTCCGATGGCCCAAGACTGGTTGAAGTATTTTACACCAAGTTTACGGCCAAATTTGATTGATTTATGTTGCAAACAGTTCATAAACTTGGCTCAGCCATACGTGTTCTTGTATACATTTCTCACATATTCTGACTAATTCAAAACCCATTCCGCACAGAGCCTTGGCGGACAACGTATGTAGCCCTTAGTTTGGCTCAGAGCTTTAATTTAAACTGTTTCAAGTTACGCTTTTGAATCACATATGATATATCTACACGCAACTCTTTGGCTCAGAGCTTTAATTTATCTGTTCTAAGTTACGCTTTTGAATCACATATGATATATCTACACGCAACTCTCGTCCCTCGAACGACTCTGCTACGCCATAACGCACGCCTGGGAGGAAGGAAGAAATTACTCGGCACAGTCCCTCCGACTCTCTTACAAGGGAGAACCCCAATCAGTTTCCCTGATGTTCTCAATCACATATGCCTCGCGGGCTGTTTCATTTTGCCGAAGCGCTCCCCTCTCAGGCTCCCACACGCCTTCGATGCGCCCGGCCCTTGTAACATGCGGCAGCCCGTCTCATGGCAGATGGCTGCTCGAACGACTGCTAAGTTGCAACTCAACTGCCACTGTAACTCAAGCTCACCCTTGAATGCGCGCAGCTCTAAAAGACCGAATGACGCATATATTGGACTGTGGGTCCCAAGTCTATCCGTTAGAATGTGCACGTGTATTTCAAATCAGCGGTCGCTTACTAGTAATCAGCTGTCGCCACTGGCAATTGGAGGGGGCGCCAGAGACTTTGCTTCTCAAGTTGAATGCGCTAGCTTGCCTAGGATTGTGCGGGTGACCGGGGTAGTAGCCGGCGGCTGGAGGCCAACGCCTTACGGCTGACAGTGACAATTCACGCAGGAGGGAAACCCAAAATTCAGACGACGTGCATTCATGACGGAGTTTGTGGGTCGAACACTATACCGCCGCTCTATTCGAAGGGGTGAAGTCGGCACTGCGCATTTGGCAGTCCTCATTTCGGCAATTTCCGGCGCGCACATTCGCGCGGCCAGGCTACACGCGGCGGCTTCTTCTCCATCTATAACATGTCTCAGGCCATAAGAGCTCGCTTCCCATACTTGTTCTCAGGCTACCTCCCTCGAAAACCAGGCAGAATGGCTATACCAATAGAACGCACCGCGTCGGAGGGGTTTGTCCAGTTTGTTGAATGTTACGCATCGTCGCTCATGTCGTCAGAACCCAGAACTCCTTTGGATGCCCTTCAATCGAGGCTGAGATTCGAGCGGAGAGGTCTAGGGTCCATCCAGAAGGTACGTCAGCACTTTTTGACTCTCCCAGGGGTGTCCTGACCAGCGTTCTCGTTCCCTTAGGAGAATGCTCCTCTCTGCCTCCATCTCCGGTGAATTCCCCGGACCAGTGCGTAACATCCGCTCTCCAATCCGATTTTCTCATCCTGTCCTCAGATCAGAAATGTGGGCTTTGTCTCCTTGTATGTCGCGTCAATTGCCTCTAACCACGCCAGAGCTAGTGCTGATTTTCATTTGGCAAAGAGGTGCGTCTCGTGATATATCCCAAGTTACAGTATTCATGCGTCGACTACAGCTGGGGTACCGCGAGCATCGGTGCGTTTGGTGGCAATCTCTTGCGGCTTCTTTCCTAATTGCCCGCTGCGTGCCGTAGCGTCTTCGACGAGCGACGCTCGACAAATCCAGGCCCTGGAGGAGAAACTCAAAGAAAGGGACCGCCAACACGTTGCGCTCGCCGAGGCGCTTGACGATTTGAGATTCAACCTGGACACCAGGCTGGAAGACCAGCGCGTCGCACTCACCAATTCGCTCGACGCGAAGTTGGAAAGCAGGCTGGATGAATTCGAGACCAAGCTCATGGGTGCTTTACGTGCTCTTATCGAGAGTCTGACGCGAAGTAGCACTGTGTAATAGGTACATGGGTGGAAGATTAGACCGCCCCATTTGTGATCGGGAATTGGGACGCCCGCGCTAGCCGCATGACACGCCCGTATTGAACGTAACATATATTGAACTGCCGGCCAAAGCATCTTTGTTTTTGTATCAGCTTCGCTATAACACTTTCAATGTTTCATCTACATGTACAATGACTGTTACAATTACTTGCTGTTACAATTGCTTGCTAACTGTCCTTGCGCTAGGCGGTCAAGGCGCGACTCAGATCTCACATTCCCGATCCGGACGCAAACTCGTGAGGAACACATGGAAGACTCTCGATCAAATACTATATTAGGAAGGTGTGTTATGCCTGCCAATTTCTCGACGAGAAATCCCAGACCGTATATGATCTTCTCATATACGGTCGGTAACGAGACTAACTTGTCGCATTATAGGGTTCGGTTACAGGACTAATAAGCTTTTGGGAAGGAGTTGCATATCTCGAGCCATATGGTCTAGGCAGAGGTTGTCCGGCCCGAGCGCAGACTTGCTCGGCCCGAGCGCAGACTTGCTCGGCCCTAGGGGAGTCCTACTCAGTCAAGTTGGAGGCTTGTCTAGAGACCTGCGCCCTGTGCGAGCGCAGACCAGCGCAGGTCTGCGCAGTGCCCAGAGCGAGCGCAGGTCTGCGCAGTGCCCAGAGCGAGCGCAGGTCTGTGGGTAACATGTCTGTGAATTTGATGAAGGCCTCCCAGATACAAAGCAAACACTGGCATCTTCATCCGCATAGCAGCTGGACTGGCAAGACATACTTACGAGTTGCATACGAGTGCGCACTGCGCACTCTGGGTTTCAAACTCGGACGAATGGGTCGGTCCGGACTCCGGAGCAGATGACCCGACGGTCGGCGACGGAGGCTTTCCATTTCCCCGCGGCAGAAGGCGGCATCTCTTGCTTTGTTCCCATTCCTTTGTTTCTACGTGTTGGGGTTTCTTTCAGCTCTGTCTCTATAATATGCGCAAAGCACTTCCTCCAAGCGATAGAAACTCTTCTAACACCACTACTTGTAGGACTACCGATGGCGTACGAACGCAGATTTGGCCAGTGGTCAGCACTAGGCCGCTTCTTCCTCAACGTTAATTGACATATGTAGGAGCCGTATAGTTATGCCAGGGCAAGAATTACCGTGGAACGTGGGCGGGACTGATATCCTTGTCACCAATGTCGCCCTTCCCGCTCAACTGTCGGATAACGAGCGCACGACGCTCAATCTTTGCCACGGGCTTACCTTCGCTCAAGACGAGGACAAGCCAAACATCGCCGCCGTCACCTTGGCCTCGTTAACTCCTGGAAATGCGCGCTCATTCATTGCCTTTATTTATTGTAGTCTGATTGCGGGGCAGGTGGAGAACGTTCCCGTAAACATTATGCTGTCGGCCAAGGAAAATGTTTCTTTTCGGGTCATTGGGCGCAAGTGCGTATTTCTATATGCCTTTCAAATCCCAACTCATCATTCTTGATCCCCTTTAGTGAGTTGCATCTGGCTGGAACCTTCATGTGTTGGTCACGCTGTCTTCCTTGTCTGCGCCTCGCTGACGGGCCGATTTTTAGCAATGAAAACACTCAAAACCTCCCCCGATCTGGTACGCGAGATAGCCTAGCACGTCTACCCGCTCTAACCAGATCTCTCCAATCAGAGTGTCTTCACGGCGGCGCCGCGGGGAGACTTTCAGCCAAAGTTCTCCTCCATCAGCCGCGCTTCTGTGCGAGGAAATGTGGAGGTAAGCTGGCCCGTTTCGTTTGCGCTCAGCGTGAATTGATCGCCCTTGCAGCCTCGTTCCGTTGCAGGTTCGTCGAAATGGAAAGCCTCTAGAAGGCGTAAGCAGCCGGAAGAGGAGGAGCAACAGGAGGAGGATCAGGAGGAGGAGGAGGAGGAGGAGGAGGAGCCAGCTTTGCCGCGGGCAAAGAGGATCCGCAAAACGTAGACGTTGAGGCCTCCGGGCTTCAGGCTCAGCCGTCAATATCTTTTAGTCCACCTGACCTCCACTTATACTTGCATGGATCCTTCTCACGCCTTCAGATTCAATACAATAAATTGAGCCCATTGATATTGCCAACATTTAGCGCCGACCCGCCGCAAACATTTGTCGCAAGCCTAAGAGTTGCCTGGGGAAGTTCCTCTTAAGTTGATCAGAGAGTTATCGAGTTGCCGCAGCAGCGATGAGGCGCCCTGGCCCTATCTAATATCCTTCAAGAGTCTTCTTCGGCAAGATCGTGACTGATGCCTGGATCCGCGCAGTGACTACGAGGCTTGTTACACGTCGACTGCGCCAGTCACCCGGCCTCGCTATTGGGCTATTGGCACGTATGTCTTGTTCCTCGAGTCTGGTCTCAATTTGTTTATCTTCTGTCGGTGGTTTGGGCTACTACTTCATGATTAAGAGTCCCGCGAACACTCCACTCACAGTACCCAAGTTGAATTGCAGTGCTGGGGGAATACGATGTTGAACAACGAATATATATTGGCATAATGCATGAAAGGCAAAGTTAAGCTCTGCGAGTATGAGCAGTTTGTTGAATCCATTTGTCCCTCACAAAGTCAGTGGACCGAACGCTATCCGGAGCCACAATAGCTAGGCTGTTCAACGTCAGAACCGGCGCATCTTCCAACCTCCATTGGCTGAGTAACAGATTAGCATAGTGTCGCCAACTGTCATTCAATCGAGCACATGGGAGAGTTTTCTCCAACAACTTGAAGCCTCCTGCATATAAGTCGTGATGCATGGGCAATATGCCGATACTCAGCATATAACGATTGGCGGCACTCTATAATAACATAATAAGATATAGCAATTTGAAAGGTTTAAGACATTACGCACCGTTACAACTAATGCCTTCTTGAACGCGGTTGATATTTCTGCCTGTAGGGATTGATAGTATGAAGGCGGTTCTGTGGCCGGAAACAGAACAACTTGGCGAAGTTGATTCTGATCGTCATTGGAAAGAGCAGCGAGAGGCGCCAGTCTCCACGCTAAATATTGATCCAGTATAGCAAAAAAAATGCTATCAGGCATGCTGCTGAAGGCCTCCAACGAGGGAAGATCTGTTCGCCCTGATTGAGTAAATTCGGGATAAGCTAGAATTTCGCCGTATAAGCGAAATTTAGCTTCAAAGGCTGCACGCTCAATAATCTCAGGCTCCACAATTTCTTTAAATTCCAACCAGCGCCCGTTGAAAAGTGTCTATTAAGTTATAGTTAATTATCAATCTTCAAGATCAGAAAAATAGAAATATTACCCAGTTGTCTAGATTCTTCTCAATAACAACCAAATCGGAAAATGTGAGGATAGCAGTAGTTGCGTTCCAAAATTGTGACGGTCCATCCAAGAAGTTGAACATGTTGTTTGAAAAAGAAATTCGGAAAGAATTCAAAAAAGCTCTCAAATAGAGCGCCGTCTGTTGCACGGAGGCGCTCCATTGAGTCCAGAATGCAGGATCAAAAGGATGAGGAGGAAGGGACGTTGATGGACAGAAAGCGGCCAATGCATTCTAGAAATATGTTAAATTGTAACACGATGGGTGTTATTATCTTACCAAGATTCCGACAAGACGCTGAAAGAGGCCTTTGATATCCTTGTGGACTGCAGGATTGCCTAGTCCGTAGGAAATTACAAGGTCACTCTGCTCCAAGTAGGCTTTAAGAGCAAAAACAGGATTAGGACCGGGTCTGATGAATCTGGCCACAGTCCACGTTATGACTGTAACGACCAAAGCCATGGGGTATTGCTGTACTGCCCAGTACTGAGGCTTGGGTCTACCCAGCCAAATTGGCTGCAGCTGGGACCGCACGGAAGCGGGCAAATCGGTGAGCAAGTTCTCTGTCCGCTCGTCGATAGCATCAAGCTGGCGATAGGGGAGCGGAACAAGTATATCCAAGCGCTGAGCAATGATGTGCCCTCGATAAAGCGCGTCGACGGTCTTTGGTCTCATACCTGACGAGGACGTTGGCGGTTTGGTAAAAAGGCAAAGCGTGAGAGACAAAGACCGAGGACATTCTCACCTCATGTCCGCGTGATCCTAGTCTCGAAACCAAATTCAATAGAGTATGAAGATAACATAAGGTCATTCACACCGTAACGTTGATTGCCATTCTGCTCCCCCAAGCCGCCAGAGCCCAAAAATTAGATCTCGTCCTAGGCTTGATTGGTCATTTTCTGTCCCGGGACGCTGCTAAGCGACCTCCCCCCAGTCAGTCCCCGTTGCACCTTCTCGTTTGTTGTGGCTGCTTTGTACGCAGGTACTGCCGTAGATGACGCGTGGTAGATGGCGCGTGTGAGAGTCCTCGTCAAGAAGGAAGTCGTAAGTCACTCACATGAGAACATGCTTAGGCACGGAGCTTCTCTCCAACGTACGCGACTGGATTTGCGCCTGAACAGCCTTATCAAGCGATGGCGGATCCAGTTAGTGACGTTTAAGGTCTAAAAGCTCGGGATTGAGCTTCTCGCAAGCATATACACCGCCGCAGCAAAGACGACTGCGACGACAGATCACGGAAGTATCACCAAAGACGTTCTGAACGGTAGCAGACGAATCGTTTCCGCCAATACCACCGAGCAAAGAGTCCTGACACTGGGAAACACGATAAGTAAGTCATAATGGGGTCTTTGGAAAGATCAGACATACCTTGTCTAGTTTGATCAGTGCGTCGGGGCTCATAACCTTGCCCTTCCTGTCAACAAGTCAAAACTTGTCAGCACTCAGGTCAAGAAGGTAAGCGGTGGCGACTCGAGGAACAGGCCAGTATGATGGGAGCCCGTTGACCTTCTCTAGACGGTCGACCTTCAGGCTGCGCGTATTACGAGTTGAGTCGGAGTCCAAGGCTTCGGAAGTCACACTTCATCCAGCCAGACTGAGCCAGACCGTGTCAGATTCTCGCCAGCCGGGCATGGTCAGGTTGCCGGGAACTGCCTCAACTTTGATTTTGGACAGGTTGTCGTAATCCAAGTCGTCGACGTCGATGATTTTAGCGCCACCCGCGCCGGTAGCTGCAGCAGGGCTAGGTTCCGGCAAACCAGAGTCGCCAACACCGGGGCCAAAATCGGACGCGGTATCCATCTCGTCATCAGAGATCTCGACAGCGGGGGGTTGAGGGTGGGAATGGAATGGGACATGATTGGGGAGGAGTAAGAGAAGCTCGAGCCGCGGTCAAGGTCGTATTGGGAGGTGTCGTCATCAAAATCAAGAGTGTTGATGGTCTCGTGTCCGTTCTCGAATATAGTACGCGTTCGGACAGGCGAGTCGGACGCGATAAAATCGTCAGACACGTCCAAAAGATCTTCCTGCTTGATGATAGACGGTTGCGAGCCGGGAGCTGTCCGATACACCGAGCGTGAGACGCATGATTGCAGAAATAGGCAGCAAGCACGTCACGACCATTGCCGTTCAATTCATTGTCGCGTGCCAGCTCGCCAAAAAGGACGTTCCAGTCCATATCATGCATGTCTTCCCATGGCTGCCCATTGGGGAGATGAACTAGGCGCGCGAGCTGCGCGAGAACGCCGTCAGAACGCGTCCACAGTGACTCATGCCCAATGGGAAAGAAACACACCTGCTCATCGGGCAACAGATTTTGACGCAGTGAAATGCCCAAAAGGACAGCAATATCGAGATTGCGGTCCATCGAGTACGTTCTACGGCGTGTCGGGTGGTGGTGGTCAGAAGGAAAGGGTGGGACGGGGGTCACTCACGATGCGTCAGTCACGCTTGTAACTTGAATCTGACGCAGCGGACCTCAAAAGCTTGGACCGCTGGCAAACGCCTCTACGACCCCTCAAAGCTTCTCAAAAGCAAAACAGTCCCATTATGACTGGGGACTCGACAGTCTCAGAAAGATACGTAGTGTTCAAGTAGAAACGGGGTTGATTCATGCGAGTGAGGGCCTGAGGGTTGTAACAATGAATTGGCACTCATGGGGCAAGAGTCGCGGCTACAATTCCTTATAACAAACGATGTAGCGGTAGGTATTCTAATCTCATGGCTTAAACACGACACGCCACCAATTTCTCAACAATCCTGAAGCTTCTGTCAGTTCATCAAGAACTAGAGTATGGAAGAAGGCCTCACTTGCTGAAGTTATTGTCAACAAGTAAGACGACAAACGTGAACAGCATAGCCATAAGCACCCCAAGAGCCGCGCCAACGAGGGTGCTCAAGAAGATGGCGGAAGGGGGGATGTAGCTTGTCGCAGGGAAGATTAGGTCCCAATCCCAGGGAGAAAGCGCGATTTCCTGGCCCTCGTATCCCGGAAGGTTTCTGGTCATAATCTTTTGCCCCTCAAGCACCCCTGCCGCATATGCAAGGATGGCTTCCTGAGACAAAAGTTGTTAGTTTATGAATTCCCCGGGCTCAAGAAAATATTTACCTCAGCAGCTGCTAGGTCCACTTCGGCTTGGGAGGCAAAGTGGCTGTAGGGCACTGCTACGTATTGCTTGCCGGCAACTTGCCGTTGGACGACAACGTAGGGATAAGTGGCCATTCTCACAGGAGGTATGAGGTCTTAGAAGTTGGTATTGACAAGTCTGAATGTATCTGCTCCTTATATACCATGTCGCCCTTTCAAACAGTAGTGCAAGGAAGAGTGCCACACCAGACGCCTTTTGCCTTACAAAACAGTACAAAAGGGCTTTGACGTTGCTATCACTCAGCCCTAGAAGTTATTCAAAAGACAGCAACAGTCTTTTGAAGGACCAGGCATACGACCGTTGACATGATTCCAACTGGGCCTATCAACATGCTATCAACAAAGAGTTGCAGCAAATGTGCGATCCGAGGGCCGCGGATTAGGTCATTCGTGCGCCAATTAGTCAAAAAGTACAAAGCTAGCCAAAAAGCACAACGCGTTTCCAGCCATAGAGTGGACGAGTCGATAGCAAACAGGTATCTCGTGCGTCTAGCGCAAGAGCCGCAACACGGATCTGGCCTGATACAGTAGGGGCTCGGCCCGAAAGGACTCTCGAAAGATTCAGGCCCGGCACGCCGATCATAAACTGGGCCCTGACTATCAATCAATCAATAGATAAGTTACTACACGGCACGGACCCAAATAAACAGTCTACCAGTCGAAGCAGCACAGAGAGTATAAATGATAGCATCAGTCCAACAGTGCAGGAGCACAGTGAAATCTTCCCATGCAAGAACGCTCCCGCAAAATCCTTCTGGAAACGCCCGAGATACGCCCGAAGCTCCTCGTCCGGTAGCAACGAATGGCCAAGCGCTTGATTGAGGTTCATTCACAAGTAACGTCCCATAGGTTAGTAGAATGCGCAAACGCGTTCCATGACAAAAGGATCAGTAGCCCAAGCAACCAAGAGCGAGACCATGGGTGCAGGAGGCAACAAAGGCGTACCTATCAAATGCGCCTTCCGCCTCAGAGCAACCTGAATGCCTCTACTATTTGCCTCGTTCCGAAGTCCTCCGGCAAGTCAGCGAAGCGCGAGTTCGAGACCTACCATGAGATGAGCGAACTCGACGACAAGATTGGACTGGTACAAACCATAGCTTTCAGATCTGGAAGAGAACAAAGAAGGAGTCGCAAACCAACGCACGCGTACTAGAACGTCACCCCAAAGTTCGCCTCAGTAGGCCGAGACTTGTATTCCAGTGGGTTGAACATCACAAGTTGTAGAGAAACAGAACCAAAGAGGATAGACCTGTACAGAAAGATAGAGGTTACATCGAACCACTGGTCAAAGACAAAGATAGAGACACATACTTGACAACAGTAGCCCTCCTCAAAAGCGTAGCGCTCAGCTCCCCGAGATATCTGGGCGTAGGATTCGTATCAATTGATCAGCAAATGCATGGAACACGCCGCGTACGTCGCGAAGAACACGGAAACCTGCATCCAAACTTCGATCAATGAACTGGTTTTGGTCAGCGCGAGACTAAACCCACCTTCTGTGTGTTCAAGACCTCCGCAATCGCACGCGATGTCTCCACGCCCTCACTGGGCGATGTCCCGCGTCCGAGTTCGGCTATAGGTATCAGTGTGTTTGGCGTTGGCAGACCTACGCCTCATTCAGTCTTCCGAAGACAGAAGAGAAGTCTCAAACGAACCTATAATCATGGCAGACGTCGCCATCTCACTCGCAAACTTGCTCAAGCTTTTCTTTGAATTGTCGTCGTTCGACAGACGCGTCAGCAAGGCGTCGTGGATGCTAGAAGGATAATGGCAAAACTCTGCTCTGGAACAAAATACGATACCTACCCAAGCTAGCATGTTCCGCCGGAACGAAACACCAACACATGGCCATAACCAGAGTCGTCGCAATACATATCATTCGGCGGCAACGTTGCCGCCGAGCTCACGTTCTCCAGCACAGGATGGCGCCCCGCTTTGGTAGCGAGACTTCCCCCGGCCCCGAGATGCGTATTGAGTTTGGTCTCGGCGCCTTTGAGTAGTGCAGATGCGGGGAGATACCCACTTATTGGCAACGGAAACCAAGGTCCCAGCTCGTTCGTCATCCTCCACGCAAAGTTGCTGCACGAGGCCTATGTAGATCAGCCAGATATACGCGCGTCAAATATGGGCTGCGTGCCATTGGCCTCATTCCAATCGCCCAGAGATTTTTCACTGATAAGTCCGATGCGTTCGCCGACCGCTTCCAGACGGTAACACTGATGTGTCGCTCGCCGGCAAACGAGCATGACGCGACCCGTATCCTTATCCAAGGCAGCCATGCCAAGTTCGTGCGAAATGCCGCATCCTTCCAAGATGGCGACGGCGTAGCTTGCATTGTGATGGGTCGACGCGGCCGTTCCTGGTCGCCCAGTAGCTGGACGCGACTGCCCAGTCCTTTGGTCTGTACCTGCATGGTTGGTTCAAATAGGATTGTGGCCGCGTTTCGGGCGCTGGCATCGCGAGGAAATGGGGGAGGGAGGGAGGCGTGTCAGAGTCAGAGTCAGTCAGACGTGTCGGTGCGCGTGCCAAGTCACTAGTCATCCTTTGGGTCCGTGCCGTGTATTGATTGATTGATTGATTGAGTCACAGAGTGATGAGTCAGCAGGAGTTGGCGCCTGCACGACGGGGGAAATTCGGGGAAACTCCCGCAAGTGACAACCAGGACCGAGGACGCCCTCAGTCGAACTTGGGAAAGCCAAGCCGAACTATTATGCGCTACTGTCCGCCCTCAATCAGGTTCTGGACGGCCTGATCCTCAAGGCCTCAACGCTTGACGTCGAGAATCTGGTCACGCAAGTCTCTCCGACTTTGCTCAGTCCAAGCCATCTGTCAGCGACCATGTCCTCTCTGGGCTCGTCGAAACACTCCATTTCGGACAGCCTGTCGTCGACGTCAACGAGCAAGCGTCTCCCGTCTCTTCCTTTCCTACCATATACGCCGCCGCATGTTTCGGCGGAGTTACCTTCTGGCAGCACGAGCCAAAGCGGCTCCCGAGCCAAAGCTGACCAGAGGTCCGGACAACCGAATGCCACCCAAACCAACGACGCCGACCTACGTTCGTCGACCGTTTCCGGTCGCTGCTCGGACAAATCAGTAAGAAGACGGACGATGCAGCTGGTTACGCAACTGAAGACGATTCTGATACTCATCCCGGTAACATAAGTATCCAGCACCCCGCCGAGCAAGTCACATACCTTGGCCTCCTGGGTCAGTTCTTCCACTGGTTCTCCTTCTTATCAAACTCCCGTCCCGTTCCCTCCGCCTCCATGGGCCGTCCATTCCCCACCAGAGACAGACGCCGACATACTCGCACGAAACCACACCCTCCGTATCCCGGTTCGACGGAAATGGACGTTCGACGAATCCAATTTTCGATCCGAGGTACGACCCCGGTGAAAGCGAAACTGGATCGAATACGCACAACCCATATGCCCACCCGTCGCTTTCACCTTACTACGATCCCTACGCGCCTGCTCCTACCGGCGACAATGACTCTAATGGCGCTGTTTTTGATCCTGACATCATGGCGAGCATTATGTACGACAAGTTTGGCCGGCCGTACCCGCCAGAGGAGCACCTGGCTTTCTTACTCGTAACGGATGCCAGCGATTGAGAGCATTGAAAGCCGCGAGGTCAGAGGCGTTGCATGTGAGTATATCAGTCTTGTGACTTGCGATGCTCCTCAGTTATCTTGATATCTTGATCATTCTATAATCCCTCGTACTTACACCTCGCTTTCTTTCTTGATTCTGTTGTTGTAATGTTTTTCACTGACAAATGTCCCTGTAGTGAGTTGATCGAACGCCACGAGCACCACTGGCAGGCTTTCTTTGCGAGGAAACAGATAATACATACCTGCGGCGTATGCAGCTTGGGAGGTCGGAGTACTAGGAGTGCGTGCGTTGGCCCCGATGAGCGACCGAGTGTAACTGAGCTAGGGGGTTCAGACAAACGCAGTGGGAACGGGAGCGGAGGAAGCTCTGGGACTGGATGAATGGATGGCTGGCTCCTGTTTAACGTGGCGTTTAGGCCGCCAAGCAGCCTATGCGTCCACGGTACTGTATGTACTGCTACATAGCAACTAGCAACTCTATACTTAACAGTAGATAGCCAATGGAAGTACGTGTTATCAGACAGAGAAGAAAACATCCTTGAAGGTTGTTGGGTTCAATGAGCTTTGAGTATGTGATATTTGCATTTGGTCTCGGTATCATTTGCGTATCTACCGGATTCTGCCGCGCGAAGCGGTGGCCCATACCGTTCATAAGTGGAGCCGTAAGTATTGCGACTTGGCGTACTATTAGTTGCTGCGGTCCAACTCTAAAACCGTCACGCCGCCGTTACTCTTTCCATCGACCCAAAGTATCTTCCAGGCAATTACTAGGCCACCTTTCCTTCTATTCTTGAGAAACTGTTCCTTGATGGACTGATCACTGATACTGGCCCCCATGACGACTTTAGTTTGGCGCGGCAGCGAGGAGTAATCCCAGATCCAGATCAGGGCATCGTCAGAGGCCTGGGGACATCTATCATTGGCCTGTCGACGAAATTCGGATAAGAAGGCGTAAGCCTTTCTGGTGAAGAAATCGCAGAAAAATCCATATTCCCAATGACGCTGCTGGTCAAGGGAAGGTTCGCCTGTGTTGTGATGGGAATCAGGCTCACAAGTTCGAGTGGAGATTTCACACTTGCCAGAAAGACTTTGAACGGTTTCAAAACACAACAATCTATGTTCCGCCCAGTCAAGGGATTGGCATTTGCGATCGCAGTACACCTCTATTTGACAACGGCTGCACTGTCGGCCAGCACCTAGCGCACCGCACTAGTGTCAAATTCATTAAGACTATGATGACAACTCAAGGAAAGAGTCTACGCACCGATGATAGCTTGCAGACCCTCAGTCCACTGACATTCATCTGGCGTCGGATTTGTTCCGTAGCACAAAGCTCTACGCGTAATTCCTCTACGCGTTCGATTAGGCCCGTACTTGTCAATGGGAGCTGAAAGTCGACGCATAAAGCGCCCTTCCAGAGCCAAACGGATTTGAAAACAGCCGGGTGGATGACGTTGATGCCAATCTTGTTGAAGATTTGGGAGATACAGCCGTGAAGTCCTCGAAGCCCGTTTCCAGGAAATAGAGCGGGATATTCGTCAAATCGCATAAGTGCAGCCATGGCTGAGGATCGCACCACCTCCGCCACCCAGCGCGGGCCGCAAGAGCAAGATTCTGCGATGTAATGCAGGCATTCCAGCAAAGCAGCAGCAATCGCGAAAGGTTGCGTATGCCACGCAGCGTCATTTGAGCGCATGGCTGCAGAGTTTCTGCGCTCTGCTATGCCCACCAATTCAGGTACGAGCCAGCACACCCAATACAAGACCCGACGGGCCAAGAATATTCGGCGGATCCTGGCGGAGGCTTTGGTTACGTGCCTCGTATAGGTCAAGACCCACATGGCAGCGGGCGTGCGCGTCTGAATTGTCCTGACAGTGGATTCAAGACTCGGGAGTATGGCGGCGTCCTCTAGACCCTCAAGGATGGTGGCCAAGGGGTCATCGTAGGCTGGCAGTCCGGCCTTCTCAATGGGACTGAACCAGTCAGGATGTAGGCCGATAATTACCTGTGTCAGGACGAAGAACATGCTGGATGCTGCACTCCCTTGTTGGTATATCCCGTCTGAGGCAGTTTTGATCCAGGCCTTGTAAAGCGTGCGGTGAAGGTTGGGTGTCTGGATGACCCGGCAAAATATCCACATCTTCATGGAAGAGTCGGCGGCTCGGACTACGGAAAGGAAGTGACATATCTCCTTGAACATCCGATCGATGTCAGGCGTGACCATGGTGCACTGGGAGTCTAGAAATCGCAGGAGAAAGCGATGAATGTAGGCGAAGACAGAAGAGGATGCAGCACTCAGGCTGCCAGATGAAATTAAAGAACTCTGCAGCTGCTGGAGCTCAAGAAGACCGTGTAGGCATGTATACTGCATTCGCAAGACGGCGCTGTCCTGCCTGAGTTGTGTGGCGACATCGCGGTCCATCCAGTACCGCAACACTCGTAAGAAGATAGGAAGCACGATTGGATCGTCTTTGGAGATGGTGACAAGTTCTTCCAGTACAGAAACGCCTTGTGAGTCGGCAATTTTTCCTGCGAGCTAGCGAAGCCGTAAGTTCATTGCGTTATCTTCAGAGTGGCTCACTAGACGCAATTGGCAGTACTTACCTCCATGTGACGGTAGGCCCTACTCTCTGCTGATGCAATGATGGCCTGAATTAATCCGAAAGCGTCTGCCATGCTGGCTGAAAGCGGCTGGGGTTAGAAGGAGGTGACTTTCTGACTCGCTGAGATGAAAGGCAACGCGGAGTCAGGACCGGGGTGGCGATTGCATTCGTTCATTCATTCTTTCCTCGTGACCGCGTGACCTCTCCAATTCATCAGAATCATCATTAGAGCGTATTTGCAGCCCGCTAATGTGTGACATGTAACAATGAGACAGTTCGAAGACGAATAACGTGATAAAGTCACCCGTCATCGACGTGTCATACATGATCCCGCCCCGCCCTTCTCTAGATCGAGGTCCCCTAGTCCCGATCCCTCCTTCTTCTTGACAATAACCCACCGATGCCCGCCTCTTCTCTCGCCGTGCCCCCCGATGCGATCACGCTCACCGCCTCATATCCAGTGTCAATTCCCGCCCTACACCACTCTGTCCCTTTCCGGCTGTGATGAGGGCAGCGGGAGGCGGACTGTGAGCGGTATGTGGCGGGATGTGGGATGTGGGGGCGGCGGACTGTGAGCGGCAGGCGGCGAAAGTGGACCCGGAATGGTGGCGGGGAGGGAGGGAATTTAGCAATCATGTGCGGGGCTCGGGAGGTCAGCGGCGGGGAGCCTGTGACAGATGCACGTGCCGCGGCACATGATATCGAGACAGAATTGAGACGAAATCCGGTGCAAATACGCTCTATTCCGGAATCGGATGTTTTGAGCTGAACCCTCCCTGTGAGCCCGCTATCCCTCGCGGCTCCTCACCGTCTACTATAGATGATCGTTGTAACTTCATCACCGTAGAGGATGGGTACATCCGTAGCGCTTGAGCGGCCCTTTTCCTGGTTTACGAGACTATCCTCACCGCAGGAAGCGCAGGCGCCGCCAATCGCCACCCAGCCATTCTACCCAACATTCTATCCGCAAAAACCCGCGGCCAGCCCTAGCAGCAGGCATAGTCACTTCAGCCCGCGCCGTCCTTTGAGAAGCGCTCCGAACTCTGCTGCGCAAAGCGGCGGCCCGTGCTGTTCATATACGCAGTTCTGCAGGATGTCCATCCCCGCATGCCTGCAGACGTGGCCAGGCTCTTGACCCCTTCCTCCACCCCTCCTGTGTCTGTAGATGGACATTGCTTGACTCATTGTTGACTTGGATGCTTCGTCAAACAGAACTCATTCAAGCGGGCCGCGGATTGACCAGGTGAGCTTGGGCATTGCGGGATGCGTCCGTTCATGGTTGCGTTCATGGCCTGGGCCAGCATGGTTGGAGAGAGAGCGCTCGCGTCCGTCCTCGTCGCAGTGGAGTCGGGGCTGCCTTCGTTGTTGCCGGCTAACAATTCCAGATTCGTGCGAAGCGCGCATTGGCACTGGCCTTCTTCTCGACTTCAGGCTCATTCGCGTCAGAGTCACTGGCTCGGCGCTGTTTGACAAATGGCATGGGTACAAAGGTAAGCGTTGAACGTTGAAATCTCAACTTGCCGAAAATGATGCTGACCGTCGCGTTTGGCAGACTTACGCCGCAAACTCTTAGTTTAAGATCTGCTTTGCGTCCTTCAAATCCATGACTTTGAGAAGATGGTCATTTACCCGTTTGCTGGTCTTGTCGCGTCGAAGAGAGGCGGGATTGGTTGGCGCTGCGGCAGCGGCAGGCGCTTTCACGTCAGCTGCCGCATGATTTGACAGCAAGGTGAATACAGTGTGTAGCAAAATATTGTGCGTATTGGATTGGATTGGAGGGGGCAAATGCCTGGAAAAACCCCTTCTCGAGACGACGGAAGCCGGTTTGAAGGAGAAGATGAACGCAAACGCGTACGGCGCCTGGAGCCAGGCGCGCGACTCTGTATTTGCTCTGTAAGTTACTGGCCAGCTCTCCCCCCATCTCCTCTATTGATTGCGTCTACGTCACCCAAACCGACGTCTCCTACCTACCCTCGCTGCGTGTGAGACTCTGAGTGTGTCGCAGATCTTCGCGTTCCATCGTTGCTCAACCTCACGGCGCAGAGTTTGCAGCCGAGTGGGTAACGGCTTTATCAATCGAGCGGGTGTTCTGACCCATGATATTTGGCAATGTGACATTGTTGTTGTGAGTTCAACCCTCTTTCGGGCATGGCCGAAGGTCTCCCGGAGTACGAAGCCGCATAGAGTCCCGTATCAATCTCCTACGACTCTCGACGGAGAAGACAACCAGGCGGAAAATTCCAACGGCGAGAACGAGCAATTGAGTTGGTGCAGAAATCTATGCGGTTGCAGCCTTCAACATATGTTGTCTTTGTTTGAAATACGTCTGTCTATCTACGCGTCCTCCGAAGTAACTGACGCCGCATGGCTTTGGGATCCACCTTCCTGGGTACAAATATGAATAGAAAGAAGAAACAACCGAGACCTATACAAATGATGATTCTGGTCTTGGTAAGTCCCGCAGTAGGATTTCCGCCAAAGCCGACGCCCGCAGAGCCGCTCGTGCTCAGGCCGTCTTTCCGAAAAGCAAGACGCCCTTGTCCCTCCTCCGCGTTGTACCCCAACTCAGGAGTCTTCTTGTCCCCTCCTTCCCCGTCAGGCTTATGATCAGCAGCCTCAACCGCCGCATTCTTGCCTGTGCGGGTTTCCTGCGCAATCGTAAGCGCCGCCTCATCCGCCGCATTGATTGGTACGGCAGATTTGTCGGCTTCGATTGAAGCGTCGCCTTGGGACGCTTTCTTTTCCACGCGACCGTTTACATGAGCCGCCTGCGATGAGCCGCCTGCTGCCGCTCGCGGTATGCCGTTGGCGTTGACGCGCTCGGACGCAGCCTCTTCTGCAGCGCCGCACGCTTGAGCGGCCTGCGAGCCTGCGGCCTCTACAGAGTCATAGTTTGGGCATGCGAGGTGATCGTCTATCTGCGTCTCGAATGACGGGCGTTCTTTGAGGAAAGAATACGGATGGGTCTGTTCCGGGGGGGTCTGTTCGAGCTCGTCCGCTGAAGGAAGAGGGTGGCATTTTAGCTCGTCCGATAGAGAGCGAGATTGGGTGCCAGAAAAGGTTGCGTCTGTAACGTCAGACTGTGGGCTTGGGCTGCGTCTATAGGAAGACTCCCGAGCGATATTCTCAAGGTCATGGGAAACGCGGTCAAGCTGCGTCTGGAGACTTTCTATCTGGCTGTTCACCTTCTGATTGTCTTGAGCACGATGGGAGTCTAGCGTTATACTCAGTCAGAATTGAGATCGGGTCATACATGAGGCAAGGGAGAACCAACCCATGCGACTAAACTTGATATCGTCCAGCCGGGCTTGCTCAGCAATCTTTCGGCTCGTATGTTTCTTGAGTTCTGCCTCAGCTACGGCAATACTTTGCTCAATAGCAACGCATCTCTCCGACTGCTTGGCCGACGCGCTCGAGAGCTTTGAGTCCACAAGCTTGAAAGACTTGGCAGTAGCCTCATTACGGCTGTCTTGAGCGGCAGTATATTCGGAGAATTCGAGAACTGATACACAATCACTCTGCCAGGCAAGTGCGTCAGACGTAGACGAAAGATTGATAATGAAGCTGAAACTGATGCCTGCCTTGTAGCGCGCCAAATCCTCGCCAAGTCTTTTGACCTTGTCTTGAATGGGGTCATTCGCGACGGCCGCCGCTGCGGCCTCAGAAGACACACGTCCCACGTACGCATCATCATTCGTACAATTATGTGGGCGAAAGTCGGTGTTCATCGGTGTAAAAGATGAGGAGTGGCGACGGGAGCTAGTGGTGCTACTAGTATGAGTAGAGATCTAGAGATGAAAGCTGGCCCTGCGCACGTGCTGCGCTCAAACGGGGTTTGTGACCCTTTCAATTTGTCAATCGCAACGGGCTTTGTTCACCCCCTCACGATCATGAGTTGACGCAACACTTGAAGTTCAAGTTGCAACTTCCAACGCTCTTTCTGGATATGCCGCTCTCCCTGGATGCGCCGATCGATACGTGATTGGACCCGCTGCCTACCCCTTTGTGGCTCTTGAGGTCAAAGATGTTTGCGTCAAAGGGTATGCCGCATCTCAGCCGCGCCAGACTATATAAAGATGAACCAGAGGCGCGGCGCACTAGGATATACCCAATGGCACCCGCAAAACGCAAGAGATCTGGCGACGACGACGATTACGACGCGGCTTCCGACGCCTACGATCCTGCTTTCCCGTTCCGGCGACGTTCTGCCCGGCGCAGGCGAACGGAACCGCCTCGACCTTTGCAGGGCAAGAAGACGGCGCCAGAAGATGGACTTTTTGACCTACCGGAGGACATCGTCCGCGAGGTATGCTCTTGTTGTCTACGGCTTCATACCGCGACTTTTGATAAAATTTGACAACAGATACTTGGCTACCTCTCGCCTCCCGATATTCTCAGTCTGTCGCGCACCAAGTCTTATATCTGGACCTTCCTTGCTTGTCCGGGCAGCGACTCTATATGGGAACAGGGCCTAGAAAATGCAGTTGATATTCCCCCGCGTCTTCCCGGCCTGAACGCACGAGAGTTCACCTTCCTTCTGTTCGGTACGCATTGTGAGGTCTGTCTTTGATTCGTAGCCCTATATTTCTCGGTCCAATCTTGCCCTTTTTGCGATAGAGCTGCGGCTGTAGCACTCCCTCTTGCCAATTGGCCTATAAGTTCCGGCGATGCCAAAGATGTTTCGAGGGGTTTCTCAGGTATGCGCGCCTCTCCCAAGGCTGGCGCATTCACTTACGCTGCTCCTAGAAACACGCACAGCTATGGGCCCCATACATATCTCACCCCAGCGGAAGTCGAATGTCAAACTTGGTTACGCGAACGCCGTGCTGCTCGCCGAGCGCAGCTTCAAGCATTGAGGCGGGAAAGGCACGCAAGGTGGGACCTAGGGTTCATGCTGTTTCCTCTAGACCTTATGATGGCTTGATGTATGCAGAATTGTGCAACGCTTGAGGGATTTGGGTCTTGAAAGAGAGCTGGCCTTGATCCCGCCTGGTCTCTTTGCCAATCAGCCTGCCGTTTGCGCCCCGCGTCCGCTCACTGATCGCTGTGAGTGGAACAATTTGCTCCGTTTGGGCTCGCCGTTAAAGCCAGAGCAGCATGGAACCGCATGAAGGAAAAACTGGTAACATATGTGGCCAATTGGGCGGCAGAGCGCGGATAGCAAGCTATGGCATAAGTCGGAATGCTTTAGTACGTATAGATACCGCACATTCTTTTGGGACCAGAAATTCCTGTGCACGCCCTGTGTTTTGTCAACGCCGCGAGGGATATGATCTGGAATTTCAAGGCCGTACTCTTCCTCCCAACCTGCTCCCAACTTCGGAACAATCGAATTGACTATTTGCCGAGGACTTGCGAAATTCTGGTAGTGTTCATTCCCTTAGCGATATTGAACCCCTATTCCAGCAAGTCATGACGTTCACACTTGGGATTGTGGCGACGTTAACAGCTCATCGCGAGTAGACCGCGGTACGTGTCGGCGTTGGACGGCGGAGGGACCCGGAGAATGCATATGTACTTGGCCATGGTGCTGGAGAGGTTGCCAGTGAAGCAAAATACAATTGACTTCATATACATCTACTGCATATCTACTATGTCTACTATACTCAAGACACAAACGCCACACACGTTGCCTGCGTGCTCTATGTTCCTTGGGCACTTTTTCATTCGATACTACCATTACTACAGTGACGTATTCACCTGCCGTACCCGTACTTATCATTGATCTATTTGCACTCCAGTAGCAACGCGGTACCTCAACGTTCTCCACGGGTGGCGCCTGGGTGGCGCCTATAGTGTACTGTGCATAGCGAGGGGTGTTGCGCAGGCAGGTAGCCGGGGTAATAACACAATTATGGTTGCCTTATACGTCTGACTTCTAGTCGCAGATCCGGCGGTTTGGCGCCGTGCGACATAGGCAACATACGGCAACCGCCGAATTTGGCCGGCCAAACATCAAAACGAACGCACACGCATTGCTGCGCACGGGGTCCGGCAACTTTGCTTCTCGAGAGTCGACAACGCCTAACGCAGCAAGACACGTCACAGCGACAACTTGCACAGTCTCCTCGCCGTCCTTACTTGTTACTCAAAGTCATCGCTGGATGCCGTCCTTTCCGCCGTGTTTCCGCCCCTGTTGTCTCAGAATACGCCCGCGAAAGCCTGCGGCGTGTGTTTCGGCGCCGCGTGCGTTGGGGTACGCTTGCAGTTGCCGCCAGCTCTGCCCAAAAGCTAGCATGCCAGGCCACCCGGGCTAGATGATGGAAGCATTGCCATTAGCATGCGGTGGCAACAGCTGCGCGGGTAGCTACTTCGGCAAACTCATCAGCTGATTTTGTCGAATTGTATTTGC
Source organism: Strobilurus pachycystidiatus (assembly GCA_019915135.1). Taxonomy (NCBI): domain Eukaryota; kingdom Fungi; phylum Basidiomycota; class Agaricomycetes; order Agaricales; family Physalacriaceae; genus Strobilurus; species Strobilurus pachycystidiatus. The sequence goes on along the minus strand of JAHLMK010000006.1, from coordinate 1,155,670 downwards.
GACGCAATCATAAAGCTGAGGGATTATGAAAGTAGATAAAGGGTGTAGATACGATAGTATACAACCCGGCGGAGGATCTGCGCGGCCGGGCCTGCCCGTGCGCGACTCCGAACGCGGTGGCGGCGTTCCGCGTCACCCTGCGCCGCGACCGGCAACGAGCGCGGAAACTGGGGGCGGGTTGGGGGACAGAGAGTAGAGGTAGGAAGCAGGAGGGCGTGACGCTCGTCGAAGATTAAGACTACGCGGCGGTCCTGTCCGTATGGAGCAGCAAGTCCGTCCGTTTGGAGCGGAAACCGAAGGCCAAGCCAAGCATCGCAGACCCATCAGCCCACGCCTGTCCGTTTGGAGCAGCGAGCGAGTCCGTTTGGAGCTCGACGTGGGTAGAGGGGCGCTGAGAGGGAATGAACCAGCTGCTGGGCAGCGCGGCGCAGAGCCGCCTTGCCACGCCTGTCCGTTTGGAGCAGCGAGCGAGTCCGTTTGGAGCTCGACGTGGGCAAGGCCGGCTGTGTGGAGAGGGGAGACGGACAAAGGGAAGAAGGAACGGGAGCCGCGGGGCGCATTGCCGGGAGCTGGAGCTGGAACAAGACGGATGGAAAGCTCACCGGACAGATGAAAAAAAAAACCACAGCCCGATAGCCTCGCCAGCGCTCACAATTGCGACATCCAAGGCCGGAACCAGTCAACGGCACGATAGCAGAGCAGGTGGGCGCAAGACCAGCCGGCAGCATTCGCTGCTCCAAGTTCGGAACGCGTCAGCTGCCCGCTGGGCGAAGGCGCAAAGGAAGAGGGAGGACGAAGGAATGCGGCGGCCCCCGGCGGCCTATTTGAGGCTGAAAATTTATCACGTTACCTGGTCCAGACCCGGCACACCGGCCCACCGTGTTTGATGATTGATCGGAGCCGGTCGGCCGATGAATGCAACCGCCGCAATTTGAATTCGGTTGTAAAGAACGCGTCCAGGCATATGTTTCCTTGACGGCCTGGCTATCGGAGAGCACTATACATAGCGAACGTTCACCATCGCCCGCCATCGCCATCGTCGCGTTCAGCGCGCGGCGTCCGTCGGACCCCATTGACAGCATGGTCTGCCGCCTTTGGCGTTCCCGCCAGTATGCCGCCGCCTTTGCTCATATTATTGTGGGTCTTGCGACGTTGGGTATCAGAGTGCGCATCCCACATCGCCGCCCGCCTTGTGATTGTGCTGTATCGCCGCTGCCACGGAGGTCGCCGTGCCGCTGCGACTGTACAGCATATCTCGGGCGCTGTGTTGCCAGATGCGTTGCTTCCTTATCTTCTCTTGCTTGCGCTAATTGTCACTTTCAGAAGATAGTGACGCCCTCATTTACGTTTTCCGATGCCTTCACTGTGTCCTCGGTATGCCTGCTTCCAACACCTCATGCTCGTCTCGCGTCCTCTTAGCTTCCAGGGTTTGTCATTCGCAAGGAATTTGTTCTTGTTCACATCATGCCATGTAGGCTTCCGGTACATGTTGGTACTCGTGTCTCCTACCAGAATTTATTTCGATTCGTACTGCTATGCTTGAAAAGAAACTGTACTGTTACATAGTGTCATAAGAGATCCACAGCTTCGTATATCTGAGAATACTTTGTAAGTCTTACAAGTCGTTTTGACGCATATACAGCTATTTGCAGGCATATGGACGACTGCGTATATCCTCTTACATGCCCACACATACAGTATACGTAGTAACAGACGCCTTAACGCAGGTGAAGATGGCATAGCAGGCTAGTCTGGTTAACCCGGCTCTAGTACGAGCGAAGACAGTCGTTCTCTCGTATAATAGAATAGCAGGCGTACGGGGCCATATCAAGGCACGTGCTCGCGTATACACGTGCGTAAGATCTTGTCAACTTTTGCGACGCGGTTCAGTTGCTATCACGATTGACGTGTGCTTACTGTTTGTAGCAATAACAAGCCCAGTGCTGCTCAGTGTTCAGTGAATTGTTTGGGTAGAAATTCTACTCATATCTAGGCACAATCTAATTTGAAGCATCCGATTTCATGTCGGCGACCGCCGCTGGCATCAGAGACTTCATCACCCTACCAGACCGGGTCAGATTATAAGAGATAGCACATTTTGACAGGCTTACGGCAGTCTCCCCGCAATGTTGTTCTTGGACAGGTAGAGAGACATCGCCACCACAGTTGCTTGTAATGCAGCTTTGAGCTCCTTACCTAGCGAGGTCCACAAGTCTGTCAGCATCTTCTCAGACTCCAAATTGGAAGTGAGACGTTGCAGGAAGTGACGAGTTACTTGTGTTACTTTGGAGGCGTGTATTTGTGCAGATTCGTACTGCCACATGTCGAGCAGCATATGTAGCTGGTAAGGACTGGCGCGTCTCACTGGGCTAGAGCTATGCATCCGAATCAGCCGAACGAACCTCGAGCAAAAGCCACGAAAACTCGCCAGCCGGTGAGCAGCATGAGTAGCTGGCAAGTACCGATGCGTCTGACGGGGCCAGAGCTACGAATCCGATTCAGCCGAGCAGACCTCGCGCAAACGATATGGAAACTCGCCACTGGGATTTGCACTGCAAGAGCCACTCGTCTGAGACCTTGAGATAAGTCTGGAAGGCCTCCAGGGTTACCTGCGGTCCAAGGAGAAAGAGAAATTCCCCATCAATTGCGTCACAGTCTAGAGCACTGTCAATGGCGGCCCCACGGGCTGCCAGTAATTCATTTGGCGCCGCCGACCAGAAAACGTCTTCGCATGGCCTGGATGTTGACGGTGGCGGGAGATAATCGTCGACTGGACGATTACCAGCACGGCGACCCTCGTCCGAGCCCTTGGCGCGAGGCATGGGAGGGTGGGAGTGGCGCCGGCGCCTGCATCGGCAAAGCAAAGGACACAGCTATGAGTGCAAACGTCTGTCAGATGCATGTTACAGCTGCAGAGGAAGATATGCGGCTCGCCATGGTTGTGGTAGGTCGGTGCAAAGTGAGTCTTAGAACATGGCCATCAGCTTCAGCCCACAATGTCTACCGCGAGGTCACCACCTGTTGCGAATTGCGTCTTAAGTCCACCAAAGCTTGAGTTCAAGATTTCGAAGAACAAATAAAACAGAAATCGCCTGCCTGATTGAGTTTGCCCCGGAGCTTGATTTGACTCATCAAGTCGCTGACGCCGGAGTGCAGCAGAGCGAGTAGCGCATACATTCAAGATATCCGCTGGCGAACCTTCTCCGCGGGAGTCTATCACAAGAAAAGAACCTGATGGAGCCAGCGGTAGGCGTCTCGCTCTAGTATGTAAAAGGTCGCATGTACACGCTGTATAGACTATGAAAATGCGTTTGTCAATTGAATAGGACATTCCCATATTATGATCGGCCGCGAGAGACGTTCGGCGTCCAGGGAGCCGCAGATGACAATGACGGCCAAACTAGGTAGCAGATTGCTCAAGATGATAGAGACCGTAGGTAACGAAAAGTCGTCTGGCTGGGGGCTGAAAGGAATGAAACAGATAACAAGTCAGCATGACCAGAGATAGTAAACGGGACGCGCCTTATCATGAGCGCTACAGCGCGCTGTTCTGTCCCAGAGATCCGGTCAATTGCCCCTTCTGCGAGGTGCTGTACGATAAGACAGTGAGATTTGGTTCTATTTTGTATATTGTACCTCGTATATATCTACCCTCGAACAAGTTACCTGTTTTGAATATCTACCCGTCAAACGAGCTACCGCTACCAGCACGGTCTCGTCAAGCCTCTACAGGCGCTCGGTAGACTGGACGAGAATGTCGACCTGGCGGTTTTTCCTTCGGCTCGAGAACTTCGCGCTCGACTTGCACTCCACTAAGGCGGATGAATTGGCGGAGAGTTTGGGCGTCTTCCTGCATCTGCACTTCTATCGGATGCCTAGGGCCTAGTATAGACTGACGCCTCGGGAGGGGAAACAACATCACACTCCAAGGGACTGCAGAGATGGCCACAAGACTTGCGGTGATTAAGCATTCGTACGCTTGGTTTGAATATCGTCTTCCTCCACGCTGCCCCGCTGCTCCCGCGAACAGTCCATTGACTCCACCGCGGGCGTCGGCAGAACCGCCAGAACAGACCCAACGGCCAGGAAAGGCGGCTACGATCTTCGAGCGGCCGTCTCTTTCCTGATGGTAGTAGGATCGGCACTCGGGCCAAACAGAGTGGCGCAAGCGTGTTTGGATCCAGTCGTTATACTGATCGCATACGTTGCCTTTAATATCGAACGAAGTGATCTTGCCACAGGTTTGATCAACTTCAAGACGTATCTAGAGCGCCTCAGCTTCGATTTGCTATGAACACAGCATTAGCGTGACTACCTGCAACTCTTCGGAAAAGATAGCTGAACCATGACCTGTCGCGACGTTTGGACCCAGCAACGCGATAATATTCGGGAACTCAGGCATATAGAACCCTGAATAGGCCTTCAAACCGCCCTGTGTTCTCCAATACTCGTCTAAATGACTTTGGCGGCTCGTACATGGAAATTCACGGGGACCTACACAGGACGTTGATCATGATCCCGACACAAGAAATACGCACCTACGAGGGAGTATCCTGTGCCGAAAATGATAACATCGAGAGGAAGTACTTCCCCAGATTGGAGCTTGATGCCTTGTTCGAAGATTGAGTCAACGGCAGCCCGCCGTAGAGATACGTTTTTCTGGTTGAGGCTAGCGAAATACCCCGGATCGAAGGTGATCCGTTTACAACCCGGTGCGGATTCTGGGATAGGACAGTCGGCGTATTGCTGTTTCATGCACACGCCCAGCCGCTGCCATATATATTCAAGGCCTCGAACGTCGAGGCGGGGCGTTCGCTGGCCTTACGCGTCGCGTTCAAGAGCCATTTTCGATCTTTGTCGAATATGACGTACCCCATATTGCTCTAGGGGCGCGATGTCAGCCAAACAATCATGCCTCGGAAGATCTATGTAGATCGTACGGGGATCCGTACCCTAGCCATGATACATGCGCGCCATGTTCTCTGAACACCCGGGATATGGCTGAAGATCCATTCCAAAGAGAGTACACAATATTGGTCTTTCAATGCATGAGCGCCGAATCACGAAAAAGAACCTCAGTGCGTACCATAGGCAAGAACCATTGCGGCGTCCAACAAAAGTTGATCACCTCTGTGCTCGGCTCGCGACCGAGCCGAGGGACAGATGGCGCTGCCGAACATCCGTTCCCAATGACGCCGACACGTGTCCCTCGTAAAACGACACCGTGACGCCACAACGCGGAACGCCATAGCCGACTTTTGAAAGCATCCATCCCTTGAGGTCTTGCGGCCACATGCGACTCGCGAACGCCTATCGCGTAGAATAGGATCGCAGTGTCTCTTCGCCCTCCCGAAAGAGGCCAGATAATCCATCGCTGGAGGTCTTTGTCCCATTCGGACATAAGCGCAGTTGCTGAACCCTGTGTGATCTCGGAGCGCGTGTTTGTCGAATACAGCGCCCCCAGTACGCATACAGGTCGCGTTAGGAGGCATAATGGCGGTCTCAGGACGGATTCAGCTCCGTGGAGAGACTGTACCAGAGGGCTGGGACGTCGCAACCGCATCCCAGATAGGTGCTGTCCCGGGGAATACATGACAGTCTTCAACGGCTTGTCATCATTGGCATGACCCGCGTACCCGCGGTCGTCAAAGGAGAAATCAAGCTCGCCTCCGTGGCCGTCGAAAAAATTGTGCCACTGTCATCAGTGGAGAGAGCTTGTTGTTCCTCCAAGTCTTGACGGCTGTAAGGAATTCGAAGAAAGAGGACAAGGAGGGACTCTGGGTCTTTCAACTTTGTTCGTATATGGAAGACTATGACGTACGATTTGATGGCACCTTCCTAAAGGGTTTCTTGCTTGACTTTCGTTTGCTTGACTTTCGTTTGCACCGCAGAAGACCGCAGAGCCTGGCAGAGCTGCGCGACGAAAGACGATATATCAAATCGGAATACCGCAGAGCCTGGCACAGCTGCCCGATGAAAGACGATATATCAAATCGTATTCTGATTGGTTCGTAACTTTTTGCCTACAAAATGCGCCAGTCTAATTTCTTGCTTCGATTATTTGAATATTTGTAACCTGAACAGTTCCCTATTCTTCTGAGGGCGCATCAATCTCAACCAACCTATCCTGGACCTATACTACAAAGGGCTATTGTGACGCGAGGCTTACCTCACGCCACAGCACCCGCCCGAGTCAGCGCAAGTCAGCGCGTCGAAGGTAGTAGAAGAGTAGACGCGTTTTAAAGAGCGGCAGTGCGGCGCGTCAGCGGCTTTAGCGCTGCATTTTACACGCAGTACATGTACAGTGGCACTTATCTTTGCTCATGAGAGCGGCACGTGAGCGAGTCGCGGACCCTGGCTGCCATGAGAGACGCCTTGTGCCAAGAGCCTTTGTAGGATGGCGTAGACGAGCCCTGAACACGGCCCAGACATGGCCTATGCGTCGCCAGAAATCCTTTCGGCCCCCTGGTCCTTTCCTGATCAGACTGGTATCCTTGACAACCTTGGTCTAAAGGATCTTTGACACACTCAACGCTTCAAATACATGCATAGAAATTCAACTATCCTGCAACATCTGATATGGCGCTTGTCGCCACCCTCAGCATTATGCTTCTCCCCGTGCTCTTAGTGATATGCCGTTGTCAACGACGTTAGTCCCGATGTGCTCAGTCGACACGCATTCCTTGATCTATAACATTTTTAGCGCGCGCTCACCGAGTCTGCTCTGGCACCCACCCGCCGCTGGAAGCACGGCCGCTGCCAGCTGGGCCAGCCCCGTTAGGGCATACTTCAAACGAACTTCTTGCCAAAGCTTCCAAGCACACCAGGACCAACGGTCTGATCTTGCTTCTTCTACACTTTGTGTTTGATCTGATGTTAGATTACAGCGCCAACCTTGAAGGATGTAGAGCGCGCGGTAGGAATACGTGAATCAAAGCTCAAGGCGCCACAGAAACTAGGTGTGTCTACCGGTATCTTCCATACATGTCATATACTTAGACGTTTGTAGAGAGCCTGTTGTCTCCCAATACGAGTGTCGATACTTGGTATGAAGCGAGCCCTTTGGGTCCCAAACGCACCGCCTCGTTTCCACCTCCATTTTCGACGCCGGCCAAAGCCGCCGCGTTCCCGTACCCTGCCTTCACAGACACTGTTGCTGCAGAGACAGCCTTCTGGGTTGTACTGACAGGAGACAAGCCTGGGTGCTACCGAGGCCGTCGCGCTGCAATGAAGGGCAATCCAAACATGGGAAGCCGGGCTCCAATTCCCACTTGGACGGAGGCAGAGGGCAACAAGATCTTGAGCTTGGCAGTCTCGAGAGGCTTTGTCAAGCGCGGATAGTCAATATGATTTGGCTCCATCCTACTACTTATAAGACGCGGTGCGCGGGCAACCGTCTGCAAGATTTACGTGTGTATAGACGGTAACTAAGATTTATAGCGAGGGCAATGGGAATATCTGAGGGAAAACATAGGGGGGAGGCGGGGGTAGCATGCCGTATATATATAGACAGACGATAAGTTTGTTAAGCGAACCTTAGAGCTACTAAGTAGCAAGAAGAAAAGAAAGAGAGGGAGAGGTGAGGAAGGGAAAAAATGGAGAGAGATGTGTAGAGACGGGGAGAGAGGAGTGATGGGGCAAGCTGCTTTGGCGGTGAGCCCGCTGAGTCTACGGAGCTGATGTTCACTTACATAGCTCCGCGGTCGACGCGCCGCTCAAAAATCATTGCCAGCGGTTTCGCCGTCGTCCTTGTTCTCATAAATCTGAAAGGATATATTTAGTCATCTAACCTTACTGCAGAATAAAGACGCACCTCTTCGCAAACCACAGGCAGAGCGTGGATCACCTCCGCGTCAATGCCATTAACTTTGATTTGGGTAAGCGTACAATGCCCAAGCTCAGTAAGGCTGTACACGGCGGGTTTGACCCTGTTGTAAACCAGACGACCGCTAGCAAGAGGAGAAATGCGAAAGTCGTCAAGGGCTGCGTCGGCAGGGGAAAGTTCCTTGTAGCGATGAACCAAGAGGAACACGTTCTTCGAGATCTTCTTGCCTTCCTTCTGCGTATGCAGGAAGATTTCTCTGATGAGGCCAACTCTGCCGCCGTCGGTTGCAACCGCCTGGTGCGGGTCCAACGTTTTTCCAGCGCCCCCTTGCTTTCGAGCAATGAATGTAGTCTTGCCCGTAGTAACGCTGTTCACGTACTGGCCGGTTGTGATAGTCAACGAGCGCCCGTTGCGTCGCATCCAGCGACGGAGCCCGTCAGACGCAGCCTTGGACAGCTCCTCCACGTTCCCAGTGCTGTAAAAGTCATACGACGTCTCCGTAGAGTTTACGTCCCCTGTCCAGGTTCCCCGGGCGTCGAAGTGGAGATATCGCAAGAATGCGTCCTGCGCAGGAGCCAGAGCGGGGGGGAGGATGCCTGGCGAGTATAAAGTAGCAATGTTCTGGCGGCGACAAAAAGTTCTGCACATGGTGGCTTCCAATTCGCCTAAAATAGCCTTAAACCGATGCAGAATTGTACACATTGAACGAGCTACATACCGAACTTCCGGTTGGTTGGAATTTTCTGGAGAAGTCCGTTGTAGCGTTCAAAAGCAAAACACCGCCAAGCGTGATTGGGGCCCCAGCGCCTAAGATGGTCTCCAAAATGCATCATGAGATGTTGGTAACTTTCGATCTGAGTCCCAGGATATAGCTCCAACAGGCCGCGTAAGTATGCAGTGTAGTCTTTTTCGAATTGAGCAACGGTGTCCAAGGTGATGGTTTTGGCCATGGCTAACTTGACTGCGCTGACAAGGAGGAGAAAGTTCTGCAACATGGAGTACTTCTCCTGTTCAACTGGGTCGTTACTTTGGCGATAGCCGCCCCACAGACGAGTAAGTGTGTAAGGAAGGTGTAGGATGCAGAACGCCTTCCATTGATCAGCTGTGAATTTGCCCCCTGCGGCGTCGCCAGGCTTCGACGGCGGACGCCCAACGTAACCTGGCATCCTTCGCCGGCGCATATCTTTGCGAACCTCTGACAATATCGTTGCTCCAAGAAGCACGGTAGGGGTTGATTTCTTCCCCGGGCGTCGCTGATTCGGAACGCTGAGCAATCGGCCATGTTCATTCACAAGTCCCCGAGCCTTCCGCTGAGAATACATGAGATATGAAACGGGTAGCATAAATCGAACCTTACCTCATCCTGAAGTGCAGAAACCAGTTTCTTAACGCCCATTGCTAAATATTGCTCCTCTGTGTGCTTTTGGAGAATCTCAAAACACAGTTCCGCGAGGAACTTAAGACCGCGGGTTTTCAAGGATTTGAGGGTTTCAGTCTCGAAAGCCGCCTGTGCTTGACTCAGATCCTTTTCCGCGGAAGGAAAGGAGTCCGGTGCCGCCGCTGTTGTGTACTCTTGAGGCATGGGATGCTTTTGGTACTAGGCCCACGCTGATCAACGAGAGATAGGGAGGGATATATGAAGCACATACATAAGCCGCCAGCCTCCTATAAAGTTTGCCCTTCGAGGCTGCGTATCGTAGCCCAGCGTCGCGAGACATTGAGATCAGAACAGCTTGATCAAGGTTTTTGTGATCGCCGCCTTTCCTGATACGATCAAAAACAACCGCTGCCTCGTCCTCGGTGGCGGCGTACGCGCTCCGTTGCGACGAAAGATCGGGGCCTTCCTCCAAGGTCACGTCCATCCCCCATATCTTGCGGACATGGCGTTGGAACAGGCCAAGGTAGAAACCGTGCATCGAGTCAATAGTGATGAACTTTGTTGGGTCCCAGTAGGGAAGGCGTAGAAATTCTGAATGGCGAATGTGATGAGCCTCCCAGAGTTCCTCCTGCGCTTGTGCATCCGCAGCGGCCTGCCAGGCTCGTGCCCGTTCGAGATGAGCCTCCCTATCGCGCGGAGTCCAAGTTGATTGATCCAGGTTGTCGCAGTCCTGTATGGTCTGTTTGCATTCAGAGCACCAGTGAGAGCTGCGTGCCGAGCCAAGGCCTGAAAGAAGGCGCATGGCAGGCAAATCGGCGATCAAAGGAACTAAAGCACACCGCACGCGTCGTCCGAGTGGATGCCGAGAAGTCCGGCTGAGGTAGAAACCGTGAGCCCATGACTCTTCGAGATCATCTACAAGAGGGCGGAGCAGGTGGTTGACCTCTGCGCCGGACGGCTCCCTGGGCCCGGGAATGACGCCGACAAGAAAAATGTTCTCAACACGATACCGCAGCTCAGGAGGCAGATTTAGGCAGACCATGTACGTGGGGCTGACGGAAACCTTTGGGCCAGCGATACGATTACCGTAGGGATTCATCCCATCCTGATTCAGCCCAAAAACAAGTCTTCCCTCCCCATTGCCGTCCAAAAAATGCCGGACGCCGTCAGGCCCCTTGAACTCTTGGAGTATTGACCCGTCCCAAATGTCCTTCATTGTGCCAGACCCAATGGAGGACAGTTCATCGAGATTTCTGTCTAGCATGTCCTCAATATCGGGGCGCGAATAAAGCCTGCCTAGCCATTGCTTGAAATCATGGTAGACATACTGGCGCGTTGGTATCCAAGTGTTTTGAACTGTACGCTTCAGCAACGTCCGTCCGCACACTTTTTCTCCTGGAGCAGGCGCGTGCGAGCACTTGAGGCCTTCGGATGGGTCGGGAGGGATGTCATAGATGGCATAACAGCGGGGACAGCAAATGAAGGACTTCGTAACAGGTTCGGCGTCCAGACGCCTCATAGCGGTGCGAACGTCAGAAGGCACGCCGCCCAAGACGGCGTCGCGGCGGTCATCTGGAATCTCGAACGCCGATGCTGCAGCGTAGAGAAGGAGGCGAAGTTGGAATAATAGGAATGCTGCCCGGTTAACAGACAGGCTTCCAAAGGCACTCAGCGTCGAGACCGTTAGGAGACACAGGAAAGGGATGGGATTCCACAGCCGAGACCCCATCGTTGAGGTATAACGACCTGCAGAGTATCGTCAAGAGCGAATTCACCGCAACAACAAAGAGCTTACTGGTATCTACAGCATGACTGTCTATGCTGATCTTGTATTTCGCCCGCTTTATCTCTTCGATCCGCGACAGAGCTTTGTCAACATCTCTTGCCATGGCCTCCCCAACCAGTCGATGACGCACATCGCGGCTGCGCATCGCTTCCTCGGCATAGGAGCGACATTGTCCCAGGTACTGGATATACCGAATGATGGGAGTGTCGGCTGTTTCATCCAGCGGAGGGACTGGCCCATGGTCTTCCAAAAATGGGACCGATGGGGCGTCGGTGCCTTCGGAAACGGTCTCGGCGGCGGACGTAGGACTTGGGGGTGTCGAAGTTGTAGCGGGATGCGGAGAGGGTAGAAAGACAAACGCGGTATGTGTCGCAATCTCCTCCAAGGCCTCCGGCCACTGGGCTAGCTTCTTCTTCATGAACTGCAGCGTGACAAGGCCAGGGTCGGACGCCGGCTCGTTGCGAGCTGGGGAGCGCGTCTGTGGTTGAGGCGAGTTTGCTTCAGTAGAGGATGGAGGAGGCGGGCCAACTTCGACGTCCGACTCTCTTCCGCTCGCGACGTCAGACCAGTCTCCACTCGCGTCGTCGTCTTCCTCAGCATCTATAGATTCCCATATTGACTGTGCGTTTGCGCGATAATCCATGTCTGCTTTGGAGGGATGGTTGCTACGTTCATCATCAGATAACAAGCGCCCCCGAACAGGTAGGTGAGTCCTGGGATCGATGTAGTATTGTTCCGCACAAGATGAACAGTGACATGGATGCTGAACAAAGGCCTCCGCGCGCTTTGGCGAGCGCACTGGTCGACCTTTCTTGAGGCGAGGTTTCATGGGTCTTGGGAGTCTGAGGGAGAGCAAGTGCGAAAATTGATCGATCGGCCGCCCCTCGATAATCAATCATCGATAAATACATCTCCAGGATCGCCGGACGCTATTTCTGCGTACCAAATCGGCGTTCATGGGCATTCAGAGCGCTGGAATGGCGATGTTGATAAAAAGACGATATACTATAAGGTGTGCGCTCAAAATCGTGTAAATCGTCGTAGTGGCGCCAGGCATAGGATCAGGCACCAGCAACATTTAAGTAATATTAATAGTTTTTAGTCTCATTCCAACTTCCCGACCGACGTTCGGGGCTCACCGGGACTTTCGGACCGATGGAATTCGAATTTTTAGCGAGAGTGGCTCGATTCGTATGCTGGTGTTTTGTTATCTTGAATTGCTATCGTCGGAGCTCTAAATGCCGTGTCATCGGCTTGATTCACCACCCCGCTGCTGAGCTGTGAGCTGGCTGCCAGTGCCGCGGTAGTCCATTGTATATACTTGCAGACACACGCAAAGGTTGACATGCATATTTCCAGTAGTAAATGAGACACATCGCGAGACGCTACCCCCGAGCGGCTCGCTGCCTGATCCGAGTTCAAACTCCGCAGATAGCAACTTGTCAACTGCCGGAATGCTAAGTTCTTTTTCACGCTCACGTAGGCCTCTCCAAAAAGCTCTGGAAAATCAGGTAATACCTCAGATATGTATATCCAGCCTCTCTAAAATTTTCAGACCCAGACACCCACTCGGAGCCTCACAGTGCTTTGATTTTACGATCCCGACATCTGTGGCTGTGCCGTGCATGCCCCTGCCTTCATCGCGCCTCACCGAGATCCGACTGATCTCACAGTGAGGCACTCAGCACTTGCGCGAATGGTGCACGGGTGGTTTGCAAGGTGATTCTCTCTTTCTCCTCTCTCTCTCTTCTTTCTTTTCTTTTTCTTTTCTTTTCTTTTTATTTATTTTGGTTACGTCAGGCACCAGCATCATTACCGAGCCGCGAGAGTTCGAGTTTTGGTGATATCTCGCGCCCAAAAATTCAACTCCAATCGGTCCGATATCCGAGTACCGAGCACCGAGCTCGAGGTGGGGAGATATCACCAAAACGTCGGGAACGAGACTAATAGTCCTTTTCAGTCGGACTCCTTAGTTCCTGGACCCGGTGCTGACATCGTGAGATTTGCTCATCTATTGTGTGCCTACGATGAGGCCCGAGGGTCCTACAGACCTGCCTTTCACTGCTACTAATACAGTAGGGGAGCCAACTGTCTATCACAGAACCCACTATCGCAGGTGAGCGCGGCCGGCCGGATCAGTCTAGTGCGGCCAGCCAGGACACTTTAGGTCGGCAGAGCAGCTTCGACTTAGGTATATCAATATCCGCCCGGACCGTGACGGACCCCGCTAATCACGCGTCACGAGACGCCTTTGTTTCCCTGCAAACACTGACAGTACTCTCCCTACTAGCTTGAAATATGCCACTCATGGCCGCGCAAGATACTTTCATTCCGGGCAGCGAGTCCTTTGAAGTAAGCTACGATCTGCTTCTTGATGCTGCTTACGCTCGCTTGCCTTCTTTCCATCGGCCTTCGGCAAACGCGAACGCGACCTCTCAGCAGAGCCGGCCGACAACTGACCTGGAAAGGCAGGAAAGGTTGGCCTCCTTCTTGCAACCACAGCTGAAATCTGATCATGGTCACTAGTATCAACGTCGTTCCAAGTATGGCTACCTCTGTAGTTGCTTCAACTAGCCGTTTCAGCCCCGCCCCAGCAAGACTGGCGACGCCTGCTCCAGCGGCAAGGGGAGTTCAATCCTCCACATCTGTGCCATCAGGATACAATGGACTCGCAGCACTGGCTCGTCGAAGCATGTCTGTTGTCCGCGCCCCGTCTGAGCTCTTTTCACAAACGCCTAAGAGGGAAGAGAACAAAGAAGAGACCCGGGTTCTTAGGCATGTTCCCGACGCTGCTGCAGCTGGTTCTTCTCTAACAGTGTTGCAGCGCTGCCGGTTATAAATTCACGTTTATTCGGAATACTACTGATTACGTCCTTACGCTCGTCGCCCAAACTCCACCCAACCATGCCGCCCATCCGCCTGACTTGACAACGCCCCAAGGACGACCTCCCCTCATGATTTTTTTGCTTCTCAACGCACCCAACCCTGATGATACAAAGATATGGCAATATCATGCAGGCGACGGGCTCCGCTGGGTCGAGGTAGCCAACGGCGACGCATACGACTCGAAATCTGGCTGGGAAAGCTCTATCAACGGCAACTACATACTGAACCTCAAGCAGGGCGGTATCCAGTTGATCTCCAAGACTTATGCACTCAGAAATAACATCATTGCCCGATAGACTCAGTACGTTGCATGTGTATATACAGTTTGGCGGGTTTGTCTAATGCTCCTGTGCAGCGGTCGCTCTCAACTTGATAATAATATAACTGGCGTAGAGAATTGTATTATTTGGATGCGACTCTGATTTTGAGTGATATACATCAATCTGTACTCTTACTCAGCGACGGCGGCGGCCGCGGGCGCCCTTCTTGTGAACCCAACATGAAAATCGAGGTGGAGCAGCAGAATGCGGCGACGACGGGCGGCAGCCTGCGTTGGCCGCCTTCGCCCCCGCCTTCGCCCAACCTCCCTCTGCCCGCGTCGAGCTCCAAACGGACTCGCTTGCTGCTCCAAAAGGACAGGCGTGGGAGGACGGCTCTGGGCCGCGTTTAGTCGCTGCTTTCTCTTCCCTCTCAGCCTCTCTCTGCCCGCGTCGAGCTCCAAACGGACTGGCTTGCTGCTCCAAAAGGACAGGCGCGGGCGAATGGATCCGGGTTGCGCTCAACCGCCGGATTTGGCAGCAAAGTGGCCGCTCGCCGGCGTTCTGCCAGGCTGCCAATCTATTGTTTACACACCTTCGCATCCGTAGTCGACTTCAATTTCGCTATCTAGAAATATAATTTTGTGCTTCTCGAAATGTGACTGCGTCTAGGCCGCAGCTTGGTAGTACCGGACTAGGCGTGGCGGCGGTGATTATTCGTAATGTTTCCCGCCACTCTCTATGTATCGGTTCAGTTGTCCTCATATGAAAGGTAGTATCGTGTCGAATACTTAGCGCTTAGCGTCAAACTTGGACAATAATGCAATTTATTTCTCTCCCCAAATTTCAACCCATCCCGCGGCGACGCAAAGCAAACGCTGCAATTCAATTCCTAGGCCAAGTCGCAGGCAGAGAAAACAGTAATAGCGGCTAAGTGCAGACCGCGAAAGCCTTCGAATTCGTACGAGAAATGCGCATGTGAAAGATCCAAGCTTAATCAAGAAACTGGCGGGGACGCATGACAATGAGGGGGTGGCGTCCTTCGGGCTAGATCTGGGCCAAGACGCGTTGAACTGTCCTATCTAGTCGTCTGGACCGTCAATTAGCTGCGGTACTGTGCCGAAAAGCATGGAAAGCAGTCGCGAGTACCTAAAACGTGCCAAGCAGAAAGAGAGACAGACGGACATGTCTCATTTAGGCGTGTTCTTCATTACCGAAAACTACCGTGACGATAGGCCATCAAGACGCCGATGATGCCTGCAAAAAAATCAACAGGTTCCCGCAAGCGTGTACAGAAATCTCAGAACGCGTTGCGTTGTGCGTCGAGGCAAACTGGAGAGTATCAACTACCTACCTACCTACCCAATTACCTACCTACCTACCCAATCCAGCGACAACTTTCCTTTTCCATCCTTACCTTTTCACGATCACAACCTCGGATCTGTCACCCCCGTCTGCCTCTGTATCGAGCTCAACACTCCTTCAGCTAATTCACAGTCCGTCCTCGGACTTTGTTCGCGACAAAGCAGGGAACTAATCACGATCACGAACATCGGACGGCATCTGAATGCAAAGAACTTTAACCTAGCTGTCGCCGCCCTCAACGTTCCTTCTATTCATAGTTATAACTGTTATGACTCCGTCTGGCACACTTTCTCGTTATTGCAAATGATCCGACCGCATGTTTCCATTAACGTGATTTTTTTTACCTTCCAGTGTTCCACTGGTGACTGACCATGTAACAGTCCGAATCGGGTTTATTCAGCGCCTTGTCCTCGTTTCCCCCGCGGCAAAAGAAGATATATAATGGGCGCCATCCAAGCCTCTGGCCAAGCCACTCGACTCCTTTACGTTCCTCGTGTCACAGCCATCTACATCGCGCCGCCACTTTGACCTGGTTAGCGTTGGCCGCCCCTCTTCTCACTATCACTGACGACAATACCAGCCCTAAAAGCATGGGCCAAATGATCCATTTTGACGCGATTCTTTTCCCATCCGATGGTTCGTCGCTCACACCCCCGAGGGCGCTGAACTATGCTTGTTTTACAGCTATGTAACCCATAGGTCGACCGCCGTCGCTCGTACAGCTCATGACTAGGTTCGTTTCTCTCCGAGGCTAGCGGAGGCGGGTCGCGTATACTAATTGAATTCGATTCCAGTCCAATGGCGATATCGACGCCCCACTCTTCGTACACTGCGTCCCCGTCGCGTATGCCTCATCCTGAAATTTATATGGATTATGTACGTCGTTCTTCGCGCGGCTATCTTATCCTCGGCCGGCCTAAAACTCTGAATCTCGCATCTTCCATAGATCGCGGACAGCATTGGGCCACGCGCCTGGAAATATCAGGTAAATCTGCATGAGAACCAGCGGCGTCCTCTGGCACTGCTCACGCGTTTGCTCTCACAGCTCGTGGAAGCGCTTGACGGCATGAATCGAAAATTCACCAATCCCTACGTCGTTTTCTACCCTGTCGTGTCGCGCGATGGAATGCCGTTCCCCGTCAACAAGAGCATAAAGGAGATCCAAGGAAGATCCTTCAGAGACGACATCGCCTGGCGGGGGAACATCATCGTTGCCAAATACCGCGACAACCCCTTCTCATCGATGATGAACGCCTCCATGGCTGACTTTCCACTCCTGAAGAACTACCTTTTTACCCACGGATCACCGTCGGAGGTCTGTCTACTTTGCTTGCTTTTTGACTCTTTCAACTTGACTTCTCGACAGTGAATACTGCTGGAGATCGCCGATCAGCCTCACTGGCAGTCACGGCGCACATGTTCATTTATCCGCATCCCGCTTCATACCTTCTTATTTATTTGGACACTTGTATATAGTATATATATGTTGTATACCATCGGTACATGAGAAGTATCGTACGTGTCTTGTTTCTGTATATAAATTGGCTTGTACTTATCTTATCTTTTCCTGCTAACTTACTTCCCAATGGCTCTCAGACTATGGGCCCCGTTCGTGCTTATTCTGCGTTTCTACAATCTGATGTGCGCCTGCCAGAGTGCAGGGAAGATGGTGCCAATTAGGTCCTGTGCCGAAATCGCTGTTGTACGTTCCCAGCAGAGGCGCCTCTTGAACCACCTTGGCCGAAGGCGCCGATCAAGGACGAGAGCAGCCCAAGAGACGTGGCAGACCGCAAACCGAGCGTGGAGCCTTTACTCTAGAACGTCTGTGAAATAGCGGCCTGCTAGTAGCATCACCTCAAACCTTGAACCATCGCCTTCAGGTTGAACCAGGAGCGTCTATGATCTCCATCAAATTTCTTTCACTGCTGACACAAGGTGCTGAAAACCACAGACGAAGAACTAAACACGAACGTCAGCGATGATCACGAGACTTGAAAAGTGAGCCTTTGGCCCAAGCATCACCGAGCAGCGCTTGTCTCACTTCTTCGCGGTCAGAACAAATTTGACTACTCGTTGTGACTATCCGCCCAGTCAACCAAGCCAGATGAGAGACACTCTCGCACATAATGACATCCTGTTGACTTCTTCATCGACAAGACCACTCGCCGTCCAGGCCCCAAGGTCACTGTCAGCGTACAGCAAATTGCCTTTGGGCGTCCGGCACCCAGCACCATCGTGCCAATTTGGCCGCGATGTGCCGCTCGTTCTTGTAGGAAACCGCGCATGGGCGCCAAACCTGATCCAGCACGGACGAGCTTTTACCGCCGCCGATCTTATGCGTGCAAGGAAGTGGGTCGCGCGCAAACGCGGTTATGTCGAGTATGATACCCTCGCGGCTGAGAGCGTCCTTCAACGCATAACGAGGCTGTGACAGGAACCACATGGAAACCCGCCTACGGCTGGTTGAAAAACAGTCCCGCCCTTCGCCAGCGGGCGGCTGAGCGGCACTCGCTACATATTCAGCTCCTCGGGTCAACAGAGGCGTAGACGCGCTGGAGATGAACGACCATGGATTCACAGAAGACGATATGGGACACATCGCCGCCATGTTTGCGGAATTGGCGGAAGAGGACCGGGTCCGCTACGGCGAGCAGGCCACTGCGAAGCCAATGCCTACCAGACCCTTCTCGTCGCCGCACAAGCCAAGCTAGACTCACTCCTTTCCGCGGAAAGCGCACCCAGCCACCTCGACCCCAACCTGTAGACCAAATCAAACCCGCCAGCACCACCTTCTCCTTCCCTAGCGACCCGTTATTTGTTGCGCGCCGTGACTCCTAGAAATTCCAGTGACCTTGCGGCCACGAAGTGCCATCTGAGATGGCTTTGATCGAACCGTAGCCACGGATGCGTAGCCACGGCAGTATTGGTATCTCTACATCGTATCTGGCAGTGCGCGTGTCTACGCCGCAAACACCTCAGTGTCCCTCCACCCACCTAGTGTAGCTACGCGCCATTCCTTTGCGGGGCTGCGCGTTGCAAAACTGTCCTCCTGACGCGTGGATAGAACGCGAGTGGTTCTCAGCGTGGCTACGCGTCGCTCGTTCTAGGCGCAGTCAAGCTCCTCCCACAGCTACTCATCGCGCGGCTATGCGTGGAATATCAGTAAAAAGTAAATCATGCACGCGGCTACGCGTGTATCGCACATCCGTCATGCACATGGATACGCGTACTATAGCTGAAGCCAGTGTTCTATGAGCAGGTAGTAAGTAGATCCTCAACGTGGCTACGCGTAGCCAAGGCTGACGGCCTGCCCTCTATAGAACACGGAATGACTAAAGCATTTTCTCGGTCTCATCACGCTAGACTCAGGCGTTTCGACGGGAACGTACCACTCCCCAATGTCTCCGGTGGCTCGGTGATGCTATGAACAGGTCAGTGCTCAGCCATCGTGAAGCGTTGAGCAACTCGCCGAGCCAAAATGGTCATCCTCCTTCGATGTATGTAGAAGGGCAAGGTGCGTGGTGTTGAGCTGTGCTGGGTAGATAGAGAGCCTGGCATGGTGGGGCATGGTGGTGGTGGCGGTAGTGGGGAAAAGAGAGCATCGTGATTGGACCATTCACTTACCCCCGCTCATACCGCCATCGTCGGCCCCGCTTGTTCCGCCGCCTACTCCACTCGCACCACCGTCGGTCTCACTCCCGCCATCGTCGGCAAAGCTTCCCCCACTAGCTGCACGCCTCCCAGAAGCCCTCTGGGCTGCCAGAGAAGCCGCCACCACAGTCCTGGAGTGCTGGTCCTCCTTCCACGGGCCAAACCCCCGAATCGGTATCCCCTAAATGGCCTAGCCGGCGGACACCTGACGTGGAATCGCAGCGATCTCGGTCTGACCCTTGGGCTAACTCGCCCAAGTTTGAGGCAAAAGTGCCCACGCCCTCTCCAGCACCTTCATCTCCGACGGATATCGACCCGCCCGAGCGGTGACTTCCAGCTCGGCGCGGGCTCCCACTTCCTGTCCTCTGCGTCGTCAAGCGCAGGGGGCGGCGGCGGCTCTACGGGGCGCGTACGATGGCGAGGCAGCCAGCCCGAATCGCTCTCCCGCTCCCACACCCGCGGATTTTCTCCCGCTCCTCCGCCTCCTCCTCTCCGCCACTGGTCCATGTCATCACCCTGATGAGACGCCTTGTGCGTATGTGTGCGCCGATGCGCTCTCCTGCGACCGTCATCATGCGGACGATAACTACTACTGTGTCCGTTTCGCGACGGATACTCTTCACATCTCTCACTTCTATCTCTGACACGTTCTCATCTCTACACAACTACATCGACCGCCCAACATGGACCACGGAAACCACGACATGCCCATGGCTTGCTGCTCGATGAACATGCTCTGGAACACGCAGATCGAGAACACCTGCATCGTCTTCCGCAGCTGGCACATCCACTCCGGCTACCAGTTCGCCTTGTCCCTGGTCGCCATCGCGCTGCTCGGCATGGCTTTCGAATACCTCCGCGTGCTGCAGCGCAGTCTCGATACGCATATTGCGTTGCAATCCAGGAGCACCAGTCGCGGCAGGGAGGATGCGGTGACGCTCTTGGGCGGCAAGCAACTCGTTGCGTGCGTAGCAACAACCCCATCCTCTTCCAATATGACTTGTTCTCACATCGTACCCACGGCAGTGCCCCCGTATCATCCAAGTACCGCCTCACCCGCGCCTTGCTCTGCGGTCTGTCGGTGTTCACCTCCTTCTTCCTCATGCTCGTCTTCATGACATACAACGTGTGTCCCGTTCCCCGTTCCATATACTTACTGACTTATTGACCGCACTTAGGCATACAGTACCTTATTGTGACAGTGGTACTCGGAGCGGCTGTCGGGCACTATGTATTCAATCCGGAGTTGCTCCCGGTGGCGGCAGACAAGGGTGTGGCGTGCCATTAGGGTACTCTAGTTAATGTGGTCCATAATGAGCATTTGCGGGACATCTGTAATATAATTGGGAGGCGAACAGCACCTTGAAACTTTGATATGAAATACGTGGACAAAGTCGCGCGATCGGAGAACCGATTGATCGTTGCCTCCGTTCCACCACCATGCAGTCACTCGGCACTCGACGCTCGCAGGCGCCCGCCCCGCGCCAGGCGCAGCGCTCCGGCGCCAAGCTCGTCAACCGCAACGACTCTTCCCGCAAGTCCCGCGTCGATGACAGGATCAAGAAGCGTATGTCCATGCGCTATGCCGACATCTCCGGCCCCGTCGACGTGCCCCCCATGCTGCCCATGCCTACAATGGGGAGGGTGCGGGAGGACGACGAGGACAACGTAGTGTACAATGTGAGGAGCGCACCGCGAGATGCGCCGACGGCGGAGGATGATAAGAAACTACTAGACAAGGATAATTTCGACCCAGATGCTTGTGAGTACTAGTGAATATGAAGGTCTCGTGCATCTTTGAATGCAATGGATTCAGATTTGCGGACCAAGATGGCCAACTCTACTGAAGCAGAGGTCAAGTCACTCCAGTCCTCCCTGCGCGGCGCCAAAAAGGACACAGCAGCGGACTTGCAGAAGAACGTCTTCAAAAAGTGCGCAAATCTAAATCATGATCATCAATCATTATGAATCAATCTCTACTTGCAGCTACGCCGAATTTGTGCTGATCTCCAAGGAAATCTTCACGCTCGAGAACGAGTCACTAGAGCTGAAAGAGTTCCTGTCCGAATACAAGTCCATGCCCTCCCTGCTGCACATTCCCGACCCCACCACGTCCTCCTCCGCCAACATGCCCTTGTACTGCCGCTCGAGCGTCGCGGACCTGCGCGTCATGTACTACAACCAGATGCAGACCCTGCATGCACAGATCGAGGGTTCCGCAAAGTTCGCGCCGACGACACCCGGGCGGCGCGTCGTTGGCGAGGTCGACGGCGTGCTCGCGCTCAATGCGGCGACGTATAAGGTTGTGGGGAAGGGTAAGTTTGTGGTCTTGGAAGATGCGGTGCTGCTTGCGAAGAGTCGCGGAGCGGGCGTGGCCGTTGAGTGAGATGCTTGTTTTGGATACGAAAGACTCGCCTAGTACGTTCTCTTTCGAGTTTCCATACGCCTCGCTAATTTGAACGTCTTCAAAATTCGACATGGAAAGGAGACGCATGTCTATTGCACGGAGAGTCCGGCGGACAAGAAGTCGCTGCTCAGCCAACTGCGCCACGTCGCAGGGGAACTCGCTGCCAAAAGGCGTAAAGAACGTGAATCAGAGCACGAGCGGAGGAACAGTATGTGGCAAGGCGGGGCTGCTGCCGCTATGGATGTAAGCCTTCTACACTTCCCTGATTATCTTGTCTAATGATACGGCCTATCTAGCGTACGTCGACGTACAATGCAGAATGGATGTCCGAGCTCGCGAAGAAGGCGGGCGAGACATCAGGTTCAGATGCGAAAGAGAAGACCGAACGCGACGCTCGATGGACTAGTGAATTTGCGGACAAGCTGACTGTGGCTATTTCATTGCGGGATTGGGAGAAAGCCGTTGCGTTGGTAGAAGAAGGTCTGATCCCATGTTTCTGGATTAGATTGTAGAGCCTCATCAGGGACAGGAAACTCTAAGCTACCCACGATACCACCACTGGCCGCGAAGTTACCGGCGCTGACTGCCCAGTTGACATCAGCTTTACTATCGTTGTTGGCAATGCTTCCGAACAAGAAGTCCTCCGTGACTATGCTCATCGGCCTTCTGCTCCGCCTAAATGCGGGCCCTGCAGCGAAGTCGACCTTTTTGAAGATGCGCTCTCAGGTACTCAAGCACCTCATCCGAAAGATCCGGTGCGAGGGGCATATCGGGGCATACATTGGCGACCTGGCTATTGTGGCGTTTACTGCTATCAAGCATACGGCGGATTGGTTCTTGGCGAGTTTCAAGGAGAATGAGGCTGCTAGTAGTGATTCATGACAAATCTACTATATCACTCGTTACAGAAGCAGAGAATACACTTAAAATACACTAAGGATAATCTCAGATGACGGAAACATAGGGTGGATAAAAGGAGCGCGGATGGTGGAGAATTTCAACGATATTCGTCAAGGAGCTCGCGGAGGACGGTGACGTTGTCACTGTCCTCAGGAATTTCGACGGCGGTGTGGAGGAGCCTGGAAAACGATTCACGGGTAGCAGGCGCATGATCTAAAGAAAGAGACTTCAAAACAAGAAGAAGACAAGGGAAAGATACGCACAAAGAACGGATAAGATTCGTAAATCAGTATGGGTGCAAACCCCCATGGCCTCAAAGGCAGGAGCCCAGATTTGACGGTTCACGGAGGTGAGAAGGTATCCGACGTCGCCATGGACAGAGGTTGGCTTGATAGGAATGACGGGATCATGAGCGACACAGGCTTCGGCACGCTCTAAACGGGAAGTAGAGTTAAACAAGAATATGGAGGGAAGAGAAAAAGGACAGACGGTGGGCGACGGAGACGCTTTCGTCATAAAAACCTTGGAGGAGGTCAAAGACCTCATTTTGAATGGCTAGGAGGTTGGATTAGATAGGAAGAAGGTTTGGACATAACGAACCGTCTCGACACAGCTCAAAAATGGGCTCGTAGATCAACTTGAGGGCGAGGATTAATTCGCAGATCTTGGTTCGGGCGACGCGGACGTGATCGGGAGGGGGAGGGGGGTTGGACGCGAAGACAATGATGTTAGAAGACATAGTCGTGCTGGTGGAGAAAGAAAGGTTAAGCGCCGCAGGAGCGCTCCGGAAAGCTTAAACGAAAGAAGGAGCCAAATAAGCAACGGCTTACCGGCGAAACAAACAGAAGATACGAGGCAGGCATTGGAAAAGAACAGGCAGGATGGATGTTCATGCGTGAGATGGTAGGTCGTGTTGCGAGGATACGACAGCTTGAGCGGGGGTTGACACTCTCGGGTCAGGATCGCGACGCGCTGTCGCTTCGACTCGTTTGGGTCATCGAAATCCTTCCCCTTTGGTTCACCCACAGGAGAACGCGACATTTGGGTTTCCAAATCGTCTCGTTTCCCCTTACCCATCTCACGGCATCCAGTATAAATGATCACACGGTTTATAGGTCGCGGAAAATAGGTTTATATTTTACGCGTGGATTCTAAGGTATAAGTGGTTTCGAAAACGCCCCGTCATGAAAATGTAGCCGTAAGGGGGCTGGCGCGGGTAGGAGGAATTACGGCGTGGTTTCATGCAGCGTTCGTAGCCACGTGACCGTTTTTCACTTGCCCCAATACCTCTTCCATAGAATCAGGATCTCGCGCTGTGTCTTCCAGAGCACTAGCGTTCGCAAACCATCGGTTTACTTTGGCCCACCCGCCCGACACCTATGTTTGGGGATGGTTTGGGCGTTTTGGTTTAGGTTTTGGATTTTGGTTAGCCGGAACGGCTGGATGTTGGAACCGAAGGTTGGGGTCATCGGAATCCTTCCCCTTCGGTTCACCCACAGGAGAACGCGACATTTGGGTTTCCAAATCGTCTCATTTCCCCTTACCCATCTTACGGCATCCAGTATAACTGATCACACGGTTTATAGGTCGCGGAAAATAGGTTTATATTTTACGCGTGGATTCTAAGGTATAAGTGGTATCGAAAACGCCCCGTCATGGAAAGTGCCCATGGGCATAGTACATATATGCGCCAGCCAAATCATCACAAGTTCGGTGACTGTTGTTACGCGGCGATGACGAATCGACCGATCGGGTAACCTTTCCTTTCGCGTCCACGCTCACTCTGCCCACTCTCGCAAAGTGCTCCCACTCTGGCGTGTGGGTAAGTTATTCGACATACATTCTCCCCTTGCCAACGCCGCTAAACTTCTTCTGCATTCCTGATGTTCGTGTTGCTGTCCCTAATCGCGCCGAGCCCGACTACATGGAATATCTTGCACAAGGGCCTCCCACTGCAATCAACTCCGTTGTGGTGGCATTTTCCAGCCTTACTATTGAGCCAATGAGAGGGATCAGAGTACAGCTGGAGATGGTACGAGCAGTATTCTTAAGCCCAAGCATCTGCTGGATTTAGCTGACTAGAATACGCCTACCCTTGATCAACAACATCGAGTCGACAACCCTTCCGGTAAGGCCTTTTGCCCATTGATTTGTGTGTAAGATCACGAACAACATTTCAGGCTCTCTCCCGCCATCCAATACGCCATTGACAATTTCGCGCCAACGCGGTCAAGCCGACCGCCTCTGGCTTCGCACTCAGATCAAGGCTATGGACGGGTGTGGGCCATTCGATGGACTATACGGCACCACGTTGTTCCCAATCCCCAGATACCAACGTATTGGGGCTTTGTTGCCGCCGTCTTCAACAAGTTTTGCGGCAGCCAGAATCCTGACACGGTAGGCTTCCACTCAATTCCATTCTATATTGTGGCTCAACCTGTACTATCAGGGGCGTACTATATGTCGCGTCACTATCGGAGATGCTCTTGAAATCGGAACGACATGGTTACACGAGACCTTGGAAGGCCACAGTTTTCTTCAGCAACATGAAGGTGAGACACAACTCCGAGAACGTTTGGTCAACACAGAGAAGCGAGGGGGGAGCAAGGGCATGCTGGACTTTCTGCGCCGCCTGTAGCGTACTATTTCTTGTAGCGTACTGCGTACCATTTCTTGTATCTGAACCTCGTACAAGTACAGACAGTCCACATGATCTTCACGAGATACGCTGACTGCATGCGACTCGAAGAGCAGCAAGGAAGGCAAGTGGGCTGAATTCCATTTGAGCCGGTACAGTTTTTCCTCCTAGTTTCGAAGAAGCATGATGCAGGAATACACCAGGTGGTTGCGGATAGGGGATGTGTCGAGCAGTAGCCTTGACGCTGTCCGAACAGCTGTCCTTGGAATGTGATCCGTACGAAACCTGGTCTGTTGCTTTAGGGTACTTCAAACGGTTGCAACGATGGCATATCTGAACAGCGTATTTCTGCAGCGGCGACATCAGAGCGATGCAGAAATATTCTCTGTAGAATCCTACCTTTCCTTCTCTTGTCTCGCTTCGCACTCTGGTAACTTCAACTAGTTTAGTGACGGCATGACAATGTGTATGCCAAAACTCCTCCTTTCCAGAGCTGTGTGCTATAGAGGACAATTTGTAAAAAGACTCGAAGACCAATGAGCGGACCATACCTTTGTAGTTCTGAGTGAGAAGCCGTTGCTGAATTGTCTGCTCGAGTTTCAACAGTTGATCAGAAAGCGCCCGTGGAAGTTTGGGGTGCGCAGAAGGTACACGGTGTGAAAGACGCTCGTTGTACAGGTTGGTAGCCTTCGCCCACTTTCCCGGGGTCATATCTCTGTAAAACCACTGGCACTCCTTCCGAAGAGCAAGAAATAGGAACCACTCCTCGCCTTCACTACTGATGATAAGCGATGTGGCATGAACACTAGTAGATGCGAAAAGAAGACGCTCGGACGGTGTCATTTTCTGGTCCTTGGGGCGAGGTAGGGGTGCCACGAGAGCCTCGATGGTTTGAGTAGACGTTGCCAAATTTGAAATTGAGCTGCTCGCGGTTCCAGTTGAAGACAGCGTCGAACTAGACGTACGAGGAAGGTTTTGTCCCGTTGTATGTAAAGATTGGCGCAATTTTCTATATCCGTAAGTCAGCGCACATATACAGGCTAAAGTGACAGCGACAATACCTTTGTGTTCGCTCCTACTGTTGGATGGACAAAAAGGCGAGGCCTCTTAGCTTCGGTTTTCGGATGGGTCGTTGTATCGACAACCTCAGCTAAGTCGTCGCCATCGCGTTTCCGCTTACTTTCTAATCCAGACACAATGCTGATGTGCTCCGTCGTGGCGTACTCCGAGACCTCCAGAGTCGCGATGGCCATTGACGAGGATACTGCTGACTGATCAACAGGCTGTTGGGCGGCGAGTAAGTACATGATCACACAGTAGAAGCTTATTCCTACCAGAGTCGTATCGATGAGCTTTGAAGTTGGCTCCTGTATGTTTGTGTTACTTTCCGTCATCTCGACAACATCCGCACCATCCCAGTCGGGAAGCAGATTACCCCATTCCTCCTCTTTCAAGACAAGTAGGCCTCCGAAGGTAAGCGTAGTCTGTGATGGAGCAAGCCCAAACGATTCTCCGCTGGCAACACTAGGCAGAACCCCGAGAGGTGTACGAACATCAGAGGCGGCGGCAGGAACACGATTAATGAGAGTGGCGATGTGGGAGACCAGTCGAATATGGTGAGATCCGAATGAGTGCTGCGCAAGCGCAAAGCAGATATCATCTTCCGATAGAGGCGAGCGCTCCGTGGCCCGCATATTCCAGATGAGTACAAAGTTGCTGACAAGCGCAAACATCATCGCCAGGCCGCTGGACATGCCATGCTGTAATCGATTCATGTGGCGATGTACGAGCTCAATGCGACTTCCGTCAGCACGCATTGTCGCATCAGACCGTGTTAAGCACCCCTTGCGAACATGATTCATCTGCTCAGCATGTACCTGTAATCGTTCGTTAGAGTGTACATGTGAACTTGAAATGCAGACTTACAGCTTTGGCTGCGGCAGTCCAATTACCAGTTCTATCCCATCTTTGAAAGGTCTTCTCGAGAAGATCAAGTTGATCGGCCTGAGAGTGATAGACAGCGCGACCTGTATCCGAGTCCTTGGCACGCGTCTTGAGGATGGCACTGCTGATTTCCGCCAAAATGATCTTGTTGCACAGATTGGATGTTTTGTCTTTTACAACGCCGCCATATCTATTTAGTTCAATGAATTAGTAGATAAACTGTAGATTGATGAATGTACCGTGCAACTAGATGATGAACGTCCAGACCGGCGTGAATGTCAGGAAAAACGGGCGTTACCGAGCCCTTCATCTGGCAGCAGTTATCGAGAATCATCTCGAGTGGATATGCCTTCTTGAGACGGTCATGGCGTGTCTTCAAACCTTCGAGTACTTCTGTGACCTCGGAGAACTGGCCCGTTTGGTTGAAGCGCTACAAGCATCAGCCCATAGTTGTGACAGCAGTGAATATACCTACCCAAAAGATGATCTCCGATCGTTCATTGAGACCGTCCAGGAGTCCACCTTTCATCGGAGTGTCGCGGTTCTTGTCTACCACGATACTAGCCTTTTTTGCGATGCGAAAGGTGTATCAAAGTTGATGATTTTCCCTGTCACGGAAGGTTAATCGCAGGTGTAGTACTGACCCGTTCGCGTTCGAGTGTATTCATCGGACTCCTCCCGGCGCGTGCGCGTGTGGAAGTCAATGAAGATGTCG
This sequence comes from Strobilurus pachycystidiatus, assembly GCA_019915135.1. NCBI lineage: Eukaryota > Fungi > Basidiomycota > Agaricomycetes > Agaricales > Physalacriaceae > Strobilurus > Strobilurus pachycystidiatus. The sequence goes on along the minus strand of JAHLMK010000006.1, from coordinate 1,127,918 downwards.
CCAATCAGGTCGTCGGTGATGCTCGAGTCCGCGTAGCCGGTAGCGTCGCCAGGAGAAGTGAAGGGAGCAAGTTTCGGTAGGCCGAGAACACCCTGTGCACGTAGTAGTCCGTGAAATTGTACTAGTGCTAATCGTTGCCGGTGATATGTGAGCAAGTGGAGCTCTAGAGCGCGATTCAGTACACAAACATATGAGTTGAAGTGTGACTTACGTTTGATGTGTTCTGCAAGTCCTCCGCTAGTCGTTGATGGGCGCATCTCAATAATGAGGTCGTGTAACTCCCGCGTAAGGGAGCCGCGACTCGTGAAATGTGGTATCGAATCTAGTGATACGGAGTCAGTAGAGACAACAAACATTGGGCAATTGCTTACCGGGAACCATCCAATGCTCCTTGGTTTCCCAATAATCTGAACTCGTAGTTGCAAAACAGTATCCCGCGTCGTTTTTGTTGGCTTTGCACGTCGAACATTGCAGTTGAATTCCCATGGCCATTTCTTCGCAGAAGATGCCATGCACCTCACGCGGGCCATGGCCAGTCCATCCATTCAAAGAGAGGCGATCTGGACCAGCTCCGCATCGCGGGCAGTTAGTTAGGACCTCGGGATAGTAGACCGGGTGAATGACGGTGAGCGGTTTCATGTACGCGTTCTCCGGCGTCATTCGGGTGGCAGAGCGGCGAAGGTAGTGTAGACTATAGTCCGGAGGTACAAAGCGCGGACCAAGATAGGGAATAGTACCAGGTAGAAGCGACGGTGTCTGTGATGCCGACCTCTTGTTCACCGACATCTTCTTGTGGATGAAGGACACATATTCCACGACCTCTGACTGCCAGACAAGGTGAGGTGTAGATATATGTTGGCGGGCTTTCTCGCGTGCAGCCGTCCATGCGGTAACTCGAGCTTGAACCTATGAACGATGTCAGGACGGCTCGAACAGCAGAGCCGTGCACATACATGCTTGTCCCAGGTTTTCTTGAATTCGGCTTGAGCATCCTTGACTACGGTGGAGAGGAGTTGCTGGAAGACAAGTTTCGGCTCGTAGACGGACATGGGAGCTGGAGAAGGGGTAGGTCTAAGGAAAGTTAGCCGACAAAGGGTGCTAGAAACCGATCCCTGCAAGAGACTTTAGGTAACAAAAAAACTCCATAGTTGAATGAGAGTGCCGAGGAGATGCTGGAATGAGCAAAGGCCATGTATTCTGAGAATATACTGAGAGTATGCAGCTGTCGATATGGATCTACGAGGTAGAGGAGATATAACGCGAGAATGAAGGTTAATGAGGACCGTAACGCGTAGTCTTGAAGGTGTGGCATGGCGCGCGTCGCGTCTAGCGCGCCGGGCGTTGCAGATAAGCGTTGTGGCAGAGGACGAACTGGTTCGTCGACGTCTGTCGTCAACGTTCACGCCGGCAGCAGGGTCCCGCATCAGCCCCGAGGGCCATCAAAGAAGGGCCAGGCCGGCATCACCTCCTTCGAGCAAGTTCCGCAGCTAAATTGCAGCGAAATGGTCGGCAGTGAAATGTTCAGCGAGCTTCGCTCCAAAACCCTCCAGACAATTTTGCTTCCGCGTCGAAAACCCTCAAAATGACCGTCTTGCCCACAATGGTCTGCATGTTGCCGGGTGTGCCGCAAGTGGATCATCCTATCTGGGAACACAATGGCAAATCTTACACATTGAAGTCAAATCGTTACTACGACCTACTACGACTAGCAAAAACGTTACCACCGCCGTTACGACCGCAGGTAACACTCATATTGGTACTACATAGTAATTCAATCCATGAGCCCTCACACGCTTTGCACTAGAAAGTGAGACAGACTGGGACAGAAACGAGTCGCCAGAAGGGTACTCGGGATCCGATCAGACAAGGTGCGCCACAGTGTAACACCGCCTGTCCCGTAGAACAGAAAGAAAAAATGCGTACTCCTGCAGCCCCCACTCCCCGCTCCTTGCTGACCCGCCAACTGCGAAGTCGCCAAACGCCGGTTACCAGCCCGAGCGCAAGAGACGCTTCGAAAGCCTAATCGACAGATTGCAGATCCATGACTCAGGAATGTGTAAGGAACGCCGGGCAGAAGCCCGAGGTGTAGATACAAAATTTCCCTCTTAGTCCCCTCTCTTCACAGCGCCATGTCCCTCGACCCCAGCCCGCCGCTGAACACAGTCGAGATTCCCGAGCCGTCGGAGGAGGACGTCAGGAAGACACATTCTATCCTCCTCTCAAAATGCAGCAAGTACCAGCACGCGCTGGAAGGCCATAATGGGCGCGCAGGGGATGGAACGCCAGCCACGCTAGAGACGGCAAAAGGCCTCGTAACCACGTTGGTAAAGTGGTCGGTGAGTCCCTCCCTCTGCACTCTAGCCCTCACGAACGCGTCCCATTGACTCCCTACCCTTTCCCCCTTTTTTTTTTCTCACACAGGGAAAGTATGTCGACAAAATGGTCCACCAAGTGGGCGCCCCGATGGATCCAGACTCCGTCCATAAGCGACGCGGAGTAGCCATGCGTCGCGTCGCGCTGGTGGGCCAACAGATCCTCCCGCCCATGCTGGCGGACTTCTTCGACGCGAGCTGGTTCGGGATTTGCGGACAGTTCTTCCAGGCCGAACTTAACGCCGCAAGCTCAAAACACGCCCTGGATGTAGACCTGTTTTGGGAGGGAGAAGATGACGAAGATGAGGACGCAGAGAGCCGCCCCAGCGCAGCAACACACCCCGTCGCGGTCAAAGCCGAACCCGAAGACGCCTTGCTAGGCGGCGCGCCAGCCGCCGAGCACGCTCGGTTCCCCAGTCCTTCCCCCGCCAGCCCAACCGGAACTCCCAAGTTCCCCCCCACTTCAGCGAACGAGGCGCCGTCCGCCATCCCACGGCGCAGACCCGTTGCCCTCGCCAAACCTGCCGCCCAGCCCGCAGCCGCCGCCACTCCCTCCGCTCACTCTACCGACCTTGATGCTGTTCCCACCAGTCCTTCTCCAGGCCCCGGTCCCCGAGGAATGGAGTCAGAAAATCACACCGTGGTAGGGAACCGCCTAGTCCCACTCCGCCCCGAACTAACTTATCTCGAATGGAAGGAGGCTTCCAAAAGCGCCGCCCTGTACTACGCAACAGGTCCGATCCCTGACCAAACCGAGCTGTACGCCTTCTCCCCCGAAGCCGGCCAAGGGAACGATTCCAACAATCACGAGGACAACGGTTCCCCCCGCCCAGTTTCCGCTGCTGAAAAAGGGAAGGGACGCGAACCGCAAGCCGCCACATTCCCTGAGGACCGCGACACTGGGGACGATGATGACATAAAACCCAAGTCCCACCGCCGGCGAGGACAGCAAGGCAAGCTTCCTATCCCCCGCTTTTGCACCCACCCTCTCAACCCCTCCCCCCCCTTCCCAGGTACCTGGTCCGACGAAAAACTTCTTGGAGCCGGCGTTGACGTGAACGACACAGAACGGGGCAACGAGGCCACGGCCCTCGACGCTTACGGCTCGGGCCTGCTCCAGGTGATTAAGTTCCCCATTCCTCTTTCGCAACTCCCCTCCTGACTGTTTCCCAGCTTGCGAGTCCAGCATGCAAGGCGTGCAGCGGCGCTCGCGGCGTCAAAGGAAAATCCCGCCTTTGCCTTCTCCCTGCTGACTCGCAACGCGGGATTGGCTGCTTCTACTGCCGCCACCAACGCTCCCGCTGCTCTTTCATGGGCCCGGGCCCAAGGTCGCGCAACAAAACTGCCAGATCGGCGGCCAAAGCCGGTACTGCACCGTTCAAACCCGCCGGCCACCCTTCTCACAAGGTCACCACCCATTCCTCTTCCACCGCGGAGTCCTCTGCCGCCCCTCGTACCCGCCTCCAGTCCAGCGCCATTCCCGATGTCCGCTTCAAGCAAGGCCAAGTCGAACTCGACATGATTGTTGGGGCCCGTCTGGCTGAAAACGAGTGGTCCGGCGATCTTTTCCTAGATCTGGGTTCCCCCCATCTCGCCGCACACCTTTCCACCCTCCTCCGCAATTACAACATGGAAATTGCCCACCTGCACAGCGTCGACCGGCAGATCGCCGCGATGCAGGATGAACGTTCAACGCTCGCCGACCACCTCACTTTGCTAGTCGATCGGGTCCACACCGTCCTTTCGCAAATGGAAAATTTAGAAGCTGACGACCGAGACCAGGATGCTTCCGCGAGCGAGGAGAGCGACGGGGAGGACCGCGATGACAACACCAAACCCATCAAGAGAGCCCACGGCAAGGGCAGACGGAAGGAACCCGACAGCGAGGTGGAAATCATCGAAAGCCCCGGCCCTACTTTGCCGCAAAAGCGTTCGCGCGTCGCCGAGAAGGAATCGGGGGAAGAGGACGAAGGCGACGGCAGCGTCGAGGAGGTGCCCCCTAAAAGCAAGAAAATTCGCGTGTAGGTACCACCCGCCTGCGTGTAGGTACCGCCCCCCTTCCCCCCTCTTTGTAAAGTACTTTCCACATAACTGTAGTAACGCATATTAGAATACAAACTTTCTTGATTCGTCGTACAGCTGAGTAAAACGCGAGAAGCCCGGGCTCAGACTTATGCCACCCGGCCACGTTCTTAGCCATATATAAAGAAAAGAAGAGGAAAAGGGATTCGCACTATCCTTCCCCCTCTCCCCCCTTCTTGGCTCAGCATGCAAAACCCCGCGGCCAACCCCATCATACGCCACCAGCGCGACGGCCACTTGTGGGATAGATTTGATACCAGCGCCGCATGGGCCACCCGCTCCATGGAGTACGTGGGCTTGGACCCCATGCTACCGCGGGACGAGACCTGGGGACGCAGAGTCAAAGTCAATACTTCTCTATCAGCTCATCACAGAGCTTCGGGATCCGCTGGTATGTTGTACGCAACCCCGCGAGTTCGACAAGAAATAGCTGCAAAAGCCGCGGTTTCGCGGGAGGCTTTAATTTGCGAACAGCGAGTCGGCGGCGGCTAAGGTAGTGGAAGGGAACGCGGGCTTCGCGAGAGTAGATATTACGGTTGCGAATAGTCAAAGAAGGAGCTTGGACAACGGCGAGCTGAGTAATTTCAACATGTAAGGCTCTGACGTCAACATTGTCAAGACGGGAGACCAGGAATGGTCTCGGCACGTGCAACCTGACACCGGCGTGTGTACTGTACAGTACGCTGCCACTGTACTACTTGTAATACTAATAGTCATACTCTGGGCTCCCGAAACAACAGTGAGTGTCATACCCTCGTCGATGTGAGTGATGGCTTTGCGACCGCTGAACCGATGTAGCTGTATCGTAGTCCAGTTCTTACGCATCGTAGTCCAGTTTGCGTTTTTGAATTGAGTCAAAATCTGAATGTTTATACCGCGGCATGCACGATCAGCCTCATCTCGCGGCTACGGGCCAAGCGCGAGTCGCTCTAACCCTTGGGGCTTGCTGTTCCTTCCTTTCATGTGCGGCCGCGTTTGCCGTATATAAAACTTAGCGTCCTGTTGATCATTGTTTTTCAAGATATCGATACTGATCATGACGATTGTGAGCGATGTACATGTAGTACGCCTCAGTTTGACAGAATGTGACGGGAGGTAGCAAAGATGATATCCTAGCATCCGGCTGTACGTGTCAGTGCGTCGTTCCAGGGATATCGTAGCTACATTTCTGAATAACTCAGATACGTGTCAAGTGTTCAAGATGAGTGACAGGAGCGGATGCAGCAGCACTGGCGGCACCAACGCCGCCGCCGCCGGCGTCTCCAGAAAGGTTGCGCCAACACGCCTTTGCAGCCAGCATGTCTTAAGTACATTGCACAGTCAGGCTGAGGCGGAGTACAGCGCATGGACTTCGTTCCCAAATTGGTGCGCCTAGGTCGCCTAACTTCAGCCTTGTCGACGCGTTGGCAGCGCTATTCTGCTGCATGTAGGCTAAATAATAACGCAGTTTCCTTTTTGGGCCAAATTCTGACTTGCGCAAGACACATCCGCCACACATCTACCATTGCACCTATTCAAACCCATAAATTCTGACTCAGATGACGCAATACTGGCGCTCCTCGCGCTGAGCAGACCTGAGCAGACCTATGCTGGCGCTGAGCAGACCTGAGCAGACCTGTGCTCGCGCTGAGCAGACCTGCGCAGGCCTGTGCTCGCGCTGAGCACACCTGCGCAGACCTGTGCTCGCGCTGAGCACACCTGCGCAGGCCTGTGCTCGCGCTGAGCAGACCGGCGCAGACTGGCGCAGACCTGTGCTTCTCGCGCTGAGCAGACTGGCGCGCAGACTGGCGCTTTCCGCGCTGAGCACACCGGCGCAAACTGGAGCACCCTGCGCTGTGCACGCCCGCGGAGACCTGTGCTTCTCGCGCTGAGCACACCGGCGCGCAGACTGGCGCTTTCCGCGCTGAGCACACCCAGCGAAAACTGGAGCACCTTGCGCTGAGCACATCGGCGGAGACATCGCGCTGAGCAGACCTGCGCAGACCTCACGCCCGCGGAGACCTGTGCTTCTCGCGCTGAGCACACCGGCGCGACTGGCGCTTCTCGCGCTGAGCACACCGGCGCCGACTGGCGCTCCTCGCGCTGAGCAGACGGACGCGCAGACTGGCGCTCCTTGCGCTGAGCACACCGGCGCCAACTGGCGCTCCTCAGACCGGCACAGGCCGGCGCTCGCGCTGAGCGACTGAGCAGAACTTTTGCGCACTGAGAGAGGGTGGGCCTATGGGTGTCTGAATTTGACTGCTCGTGCTACGTCAACATTGTCTACGCTCGTTTGTATTTCAGATGATGGCGGTACTTTATGATTGTCCAACCTTTGGAGCCGGAGGAGAAGCTGGACAAAGTTGGGCCTTTTATGTTTACCCTATATTGACTGTCTTGTTCTTGTGCATCAACAAATTTTTGGGTCTGTGGCGCTTGCTTGGTTGCTTGTGGAGCTTGAGGTGTAAAGATTGACAGAGTATACAGGCCTGCATTCTTTATTCCTAAAAGCACACAAGATGCCCATATACCTTTACTGCGAGCGATACAATTCTGTGAACTAATATGCACATTTGAATTTTGGATTTTTCAGATGTTTTACATATGTTTTTCTATTATATATTTCAAGTAAGTTTTCATCAGATTTATACATAGTTTATTTATTGATAATCTATCTAAAAGTTTCAAGTTTCAAATCTTCTCAGGAATTCTATATAAAATCTACACTCAGAGTTTTCACGTATAGATTTGCATGAAAATTTACCTGTAAATTTCAAGTAAAATCCAGTGAAGGATCCTAACGTGAATTTCAATAGATATAAGAGAAAATTCATTATCTTTTTCATTGGTTGGAATACTACAAAATTTGATGAAAATGCCAAATTGACTACCTAGGATATTTCATGCTGGTTTCTAGGTTAGAAAATGGTGAAACTTCCGATATCTAGTATTTGGATTTTCTATCACAACTTTGACACTGTCTTTCATCTTTATTTTCACTGTCAAATCTTCTCAAAATTGATCTGGAAAAAATTTGAAGTTTTCACCTCAAAAATTCGTAAAAAAAGGGTGGATTTATTCACCAATAATTTCACCCCTAAAATCTGAAATCTTCACCCAGTGCCTCTCTCTCCAGGTAGCTCATATGGCTTTCTTCCAAAAATGTTTGTCTTTGCTCGCTTGACTTTCCATCATCGGGTGGACTTCAACGATTCACCTTGGTTCAGGTCATCATCCGCATAACGCGACAAATCCACCGTTCACGAGGCGGACGCGTCGCCCACGTCGGAGAGGAGATCCATCTCATTGACGCGGATGGCACCGTCCTTCTCGTCGCCTTCAACGGGAACGCCAAAGCAGCGACCACTGGCAAGATCCTTACATACGGGTGTGGAACCCTTGGCTAGTGATTGGGTCGCATATGCGGAGTGGCTCAATCGAGAATTCTCATCCTTCAACACCTCGTGGGTAGGTACCTCCAACTTGAACCCGGTCACCAACCACGGACAGACTGTCTTCTTGTTTTAACGGCTCACAGCCGCGGGAAGGAAATGCCGTTCTTCAGTGCTCTTCAGGTGAGCCGGGCATTGGCAGTCAGTGAAGCCTGTCTTTTGCTGACGATTTTCTTTGTTTTAGTGGGGTCCCTCTGCACTGACAGGATTCGAATCGATCAACCCTCGTAGCAGGCGGAGGTTATTTCTGGACGCTTGCCAGTTGGTATGTTTGTGACTCTCAGATTTGTCAAACCGTCATGTTTAGGCTTTCCAGGCCTGTCTCACCACGCTAGTTCCCACTAGGTATCGACATCACAATCTTGGTTGCCCCGTCTATTCATAGGTTATTCTCTTTTCGGCGTCGGTACTGACCTCAACGGTATGATGATCCTTACCAGTAACTCCCACGAATTGCAGCCATGAAACATCATTGACAGCACAGCCAGGCTTGTGCACACTCCCACACTGCCCCACGGTGCGAGCGACAACAGTTTCTGTTGGTGAGTGATCCATAGTGGGTATCACGCCTTTACCTGCCTCACACTTTGTTCAGTCTCAGGTTAGTACCGTTTCTCAACAGTACCAGCAGTTCCCGGCGGTCGGCTGTTTGTTTGTCGGTGCGCATTTGTCTCAAGGCTGTGATCCTCACCAACCGCCTCACACGTTACTAGCCTGAGGGTGCCACAACTCTCTCGACGGTGCTCGGCAGCGAGTCTGTTTCCGTCTCGTACACACCACCCGCCTTACAGATATCATATTATCTTTGCTCTCTTCTGTCTCGCCCGTACCACTCGTACCGTCTGAGACAGCATCAAGGTGTCAGAATATTCCCGCTCGACAGTGCCAGCAGCTTCTCCCAACAGACCTTGCCGGTGCGTATCTGAGACCGTTATCCTTGCCACCCACCTCACATTCTTTCAAGGTCTCGGCTTATTATTCCTCTACGGGTCAAGTAGTTTTACCGACGGGAAGCCTTGTCGGTACGTTTTCCGCTCAACATTGCTTCCTCGCGGCCTGCCTCACACATCGGGAAGGTACCAGACTGCCGTAATGCGATTTCTTAGTATCACCACAGAGCCGATCAAACTCGTATATTTCCCAAATGACCAGGATCTTCCGCCCTATGCCATCCTCTCTCACACGTGGGAAGACGACGAGTTGTCCTCCCAAGACATGCAGGATCCAATTCGCGCTATGGGTCTGAAAGGATACGCCAAGATCGAGCAGGCGTGTAAGCTTGCGCAGTCTCACGGTTTCATGTTCATTTGGATTGATACCTGCTGCATCGACAAATCGAGTAGCTCCGAGCTCTCGGAGGCCATCAACTCTATGTACCGATACTACCGTGCGGCGGCAGTCTGCTATACCTACTTAGCGGATGTGCGGACAGTCCCTGAGTTCTATAAAGAGGACTTCCGTCGTTCCAGGTGGTTCACGAGGGGGTGGACGTTACAGGAATTATTGGCACCCTCGAATGTCATCTTTTTGGGAATGGATTGGACGGAGATTGGAACCAAGGCAAGCTTGCAGCCGATCATCACAGAAATTACTGGGATCCCATCCCAAGTTCTGTTTCAAATGGCTGTGGAGAAAGTCAGTATTGCACAGAGAATGTCTTGGGCTGCCGGAAGGGAGACAACACGCGTAGAAGACCGGGCGTATTCGTTGATGGGCATTTTTGGTGTTTTCATTCCGGGGCAAAAGTTTACTTTTGAACCGGTTATATCGTCTATAGCGATGTGTACCTGAACAGGAACCATCATTTGTGACTCCTGTCACGTCGGATCAGTGGCCGTGCTCGCTGCTGAGCGCTGAACTGCTGACCTTTCCGCCTTACTACCAGTTACTACCATGTTCACATGTCCAGCTTGACACCAAATGGCGCCGCCGACGTCGGGAAATTTCACCGGTCGTCGGGATCAACTTTGCCAATTTGTATGCCTCCATCGCTGTGCTCACCAAGGTTTGTGTCAGCAATTGCTTGCCACAGCGGAGGATTGACGACCAATGACAGAAGGGCCTTGCTGAATCGATAGAGGATGGCGAGCACCACATTGTGTGATTCATCGCTTTATGGGGCGAGCAGATGGTGCGTCTATCATCCTTCCCATTATCATCGCGCTCATAGTACAATCATGTAGTACATCGGCAACCAAGCCAAGCAGCAGCTTGTGACAAACGCAAAACAGCACGATTACTGGATTCCGCAATCTCACTGGCAAAAGGTGTGGTGGCAGTTCCTTGTTAACTGCAATTGATCTTGACGCGACTCGTAACGGTACAGATTCGCTGAAATATCACAGTCATTGTCGTCCACTTCTGCACCCCTGATACAGCACCCGACCTGCCAGATGTGCCCGCATACAAGGTCGAAGTGCTGTCTGCAGTGCATCGCCTGCCCCATTACCCAAGACGGCGTTCAACATCACTGCCGCGTCGGCCACCGCGACACTCTGCGAGTCGGAGCCCATACCCACAGAGCGCATCCTGTCCATTTCCGACGTTACGACCATTTTCCTCGAATCCATCTACCAGTCCGCGGAAGATCTCCCTGGCAAAAAGTACAGGGCGCCGTCATCACCACCGTCCTGCAGTTGTCCCTCCCACCTTCTCCAAGGTACAGATCGATGCGCTCAAGCAGGCCGCAACGGATGCGGGCGTCAAGGTGTGCCAGTGCTTCAAAGAGCCCGGCGTCTTCGCCGCTGCTACCTCTCGTCTACACCGCCGTCACCAAGGCCATGTTTTGTCCTCTCCTCGCTAAACATTGACTTGTACAAGATCAACAAGATTGTGTATGTCGGCGGGACGTTGCGTCTACCGGGGCTCAACGACAACCTCATGAACACTGGCGGCTTCGAGGAGGCAGTCGCCACGCCGTTCTCTATGGGCACGGTCGTCAGTACCGTCATCGGCATCGACAAACCCACCACACTCCTTGCGCGTGGATGCACAATCCAGGCGACGATTATTGTGCAGCTCCCACACGACGAGGACTCTGCCCAGATCCGCAAGGCGTTCTCGAGATATCGACGCGCCAGTCCTCGCGCGCTCCCTGGGCTTGTACTTCCCGCAGGAGGGGGGCAAGGGCACGATTGTGCCTGTCTTACTCGAGCAGACTTTCCTCCTCGCATGTCAGCTCGTCAACACGCTCGACATCGACCTGCCAGAGAGCTTGAAGATGTTCGGATTTGAGCTGGGGGAGATTAGGGAAGCTTTGCTTGTATCTCTATCGTGTTAAGCAGAATAACAGAGAATGCTCAATGAATCAATTTGCCCCGGATATGCCCCGCGCGCGACGGCCCACCATGATTTTGCCCACAATCTATGGCGAAGGAGTTCATGCCTTCACTAGACTCCAGGAGGAGATTCTGAAAGTGTCATACGATCACACAATCTTTGCTTGGAGAACTCAGCAAGTGTCAGCCGAGGGTGGTGGACTACTCGCTAGCAGCCCAGACAGTTTCCGTGACAGTGGCAAGTACGTGCCATGCGAAGGCTTCCACACACCCGCCCAAAAAGCATACTCCATGACAAATTGGGGTCTGCATATTCACCTTCGCCTCTCCGGTCGTTTGCACCGCCTCTACGAATTTCGTGCACAGCTGAACTGTCACCGGGAAGGCGAACCAAATCGGCGGATATCCATCTACGTGAAGAAATCGGCATTGCGGGGGTGCCACTTCTTGAGAACGCAACGGCACAAGCTTGTGAACTCAATAAGCTATTTGCCTGGGTTTGGATTCAAAGAATCTTTCGACCGAATCAACCCATTCCCTTTCGACTTTCATCCCTTCCGGGAAATGTATTTCGATCATAGGACTCTCAGTGTGTCTTCCAATGCCGAGGGACCGTCGTCTTACACCATTTGCTGCTCCTTGCCCACACATGGAAGTGGCGTTACCTTGATGAGTCACATAGGGCTTTTGCCGTATGACCAGCCGGTCCCTACCAATGGGCATTTGTCCCTTGTGGATCCCGACCTTCCTCCCCTCCTTCATTTAAGCGTCCCAGAATCTGAACATCTGCGTTCTGGCAGATTTAGAATCGGAATCATTCTCCTAATACACAACCAGACCAAAACGCCGTTTGCTGTTGCTTTTGGTTTAAACAAGCGAGGTTGTCCTGTCTGGTTGAATGTGGTTCTCAATTTTGAAGGGAACGATCCAGGCGACCTTGTTCGTCTTCGAGATTCTTACTTAAATGACCCCCTTATGCCTGCGGAGAGGTGTCCAGAGAGAGTGTCAATGTTTCTGACAGACAACACCGTCATCACGGTGGCGGCTCAACACACGGAAAATGGTGGCAGAAATTACTGCGAGATTGACATTCAAGTTATTGATGCAAAGCGGGCAGGCACAGATATGATCATTCGTCCCAGCTTGGTTGCCCAACACACATTCATTGCATCTTTCGGGGAGGCAGTGAAAGCAGGGTTCTCCTTATACGACACATACCCCGAGCATCTTTGTGAGCAGCGCTGGGGGGGCCTTGATACTGAGGCCTGTCTGGCCATGAACGATGGCACAACCGCGGGCATTCTCCTTTTCCGATACCGGGAGGGTTTGGGACGGTTTGGTGTTGTGTTGGAAGCCGTCTGGTCCGAGGAGCGACAACGAATCGAGCTGTGGTCGGAAATATTACCTTTCTGGAGGCTCATTTCCAGAAGCTGTCGGCACTCTGCAACAGCAAAGGCTATTTTTGATTACCATTACGCCACGGATGGTAGGCGCAAAACGTCTGTGAATTGCAACTCCCGGCTCCGAATAGGCGGCGGCAAGCATACCTCTGTTACCTCGTATCCTGTCACCAATGAAAGTCGTCAGTGGCGCTGCGAGATCTCCGTCAAAGGAAAGTACATTGAGCGCTGTTAGCACGTTGTGACGTGCCGCCGCGTGCGTGTAAATTGATTCTCGATACGACTGTAGCACAAATAGCCATAGGTAGCAGTAATTCATGGATGCTGTGAGTGGTATTGGCTCCTCCACGATGACTGGAGCATACTTTCCTCGACGAGTTGTGCAAAGTCGTATCAAACGACCCCGTGATCACGGGCAGGAAGAATTCAACTCAGTGTCCTTTCGTACTTACCATCAACGACTGCGTTACGCGTAGGTCCTACCATCTCACCTCTTAGCAGAGCTTTGACCTCCCATAGATGTCTGAACCAACGTCAGTCACAAAGCCCCGCAAGGCACCACGTGCACGTTACTTGATGTTCGGCGGCTACATCATCTCCTCTGAGGATGCTCTGAAGTGGGCCACCCGCGAGTTGGTCGAAACTGGATATAAACCCATATCAATGGATCGTCCGAAAACACACAACTATGCTATATTTCGAGCTCTCAACAACATGCTGAGGAAGGTCGGCGCCCAGGGTTATATAGTCAGAGATTTGAGAGGCTCAACGACGGGTGGTGTTCGAGCGTACATGGCGATGACGCACGAGAGGTGGCTTTGGCTCGAAGACTCGGACCATTGGAAGGAGGGTCCCCCGCCTGCGGCGTTGGGATTCACGGAGGACGCTAGAGATAGGGCGATCAAGACGCTATTAGAACAGAAGGGTACGTCTGAGCCGAAATCATCTTCATGGACATAGCATAAACAGTTAGCAGAGCTGCCACATAGGACATTCGAGAGTGTATGGGGCTAGCATTGTGTGTTTGCATACAATTTTCGCCATCGTTTGACGCGCTTTTGCCAGTGATTGAATAAATCTGAATATGATATCCGAGTCACTCGGTTGTGCTAAAATGACAATCTGTACAGAACACGTACAATTCATCCAAAAGTCAATTATATGCCGGAAGATAGGGATTTCAATTGCAAGCGGGCGACTCCAGCTGCAAGGATGGGCATGCTTCACAGGAGTCCACAGGTAACCCAAAGGACTTCCTTCCTTCTTCCCTTCCCAACTTGAACCAGGTGGGCAAAACACCAACACGTGGCCCTTCAGATTGACCTGAACCCCGAGTCAGTCGAACGCGTGTTGGGGGCAGCGAATAACTGTTCTTCGTACCATCAGAACTTCGTCAGTCGTAACCATCTCTTCTCCCAGCACATTTTCAACGTCCCATAGATGTCTGAACCAACGTCAGTCACTAGACCCCGCAAGCTACCACGCGCACGTTTCTTCATGCTCGGGGGCTATATCGTCTCCACCGAGGATGCCCTGAAGTGGGCTACTCGCGAGTTGGTCGAAGTTGGATACAATCCCATACCAGAGGATCGTCCGGGAACACGCGACTTCCTCATACTACGGGCTCTCAACACCATGCTGAGGAAGGCCCGGGTCGGCGCAAATGCTTGGATCATTAGAGATATGAGAGGCTCAACCGCGGATGGTGTTCGCGCGTTCATGGTGCGGACACGCAATAAGGATCTCTGGCTCGAAGACTCGGATCATTGGATGCAGACTCCCCCGCCGGCGGCGTTGGGATTCCAAGAGGATTCTGGGGATAGGGCGATCAAGACCCTGTTGGAACAGAAGGGTACGTCTGAGACTCTGAGTCGAAATTCATTGCGTGGACATAGCCTTAACATTCAGCAGGGCTGCCACATAGTACATTTGAGAGTGTATGGGGCTGAATTCGCGCGTCAAAAGCTTGTCTTTTGACGTGTCGTTATAGAACAATGATGACTCTACGACTCGTAGCACAGTGCTCGGTATTTTGTATTCTAAGACAATGACAACGAGCTGAAGAAGACACGTACAGGACACGTATGATTCTCAAGCAGTCGGTAAATGTCTTGAGAACGTGTGCAGGGCCTCGGACAGCGGAGAGTCATACGACTCATTTCGAGCGCTACTATTACTAACCTGACGCGTTTCGCCGATTCAGCCGAAACTCCTTCGTTGTTGCCATCAAACGACCTTATAGATATTAGACATCATGACCTTCCCACTCTTCAGCACCTTGAACTTCCCTTATAGATGTCGGAAGCACCTGCCACAGTGACAGAACCCCGCAAGCCACCACTTGAACGTTACTCAATGTTCGGCGGCTACATCGTCTCCACCGAGGATGCTCTGAACTGGGCCAGGCGCGAGTTGGTCGAGACTGGAAAGAAACCCATATCAGAGGATCGTCCGAATACACACAACTTCGCCATACTACTGGCTCTCAACAACATGCTGGGGAAAGTGGGCGCCCAGGGTATCATTATCAGAGATCTGAGAGGCTCAACGACGGGTGGTGTCCGAGCGTACATGGCGATGACGCACCAGAAGTATCTCTGGCTCGAACGCTTAGACCATTGGAAGCAAGGTCCCCCGCCGGCGTTGTTGGGATTCACGGAAGACGATAGGGATAGGGCGATCAAGTCGCTGTTGGAACAGTCTACAGAAAGGTAAGCCTGATTCGAATTGCTTGGTGATTGTAAAATGAACATCTGGTATGTACAGATTTACCACATAGCACATTCGAGAACGTATGGGGCTAGTATTGCGCGTCTATCACGGCTTGCCATCCTTCAATATATGGGACATTATTCTTCCCTTGTACTAGAATCAAGAATCTTCGGAAATGCGACTACAATTGTCCGACTCTTACGCTCACACATAGCTCATAGAGCACAGCAATACATTTCGAGTCATAATCATGACATGGGGTCGTAAGTAACTACATCGTAACAATGAAAGCTACGAGCAAAAGGTCAAAACCCAAGAAAAGCAAGAAAAAAAGTCATATATACAGCGCAACGTCAGTAAAAATGGTCCAAGATGTTGTACGTCCCGGTCGAAATGCTGTGTACAAGTGCCTAACGCACATCATATGAAAAAGAGGGTAGGGGGAGGGAGGGAGGTAGGTAGCACATATTTTCGTCGTCACGTCGCTTGCCACTCCTTATCCAGCCCGCCCGCCCAAGGCGACATGAGCAGGGGGCTCAGCGGAGGTGACTGGGACCTGTCGCGTGCACGAGCATCGGCGAAGACAGACACATGCCCGGGCTCGAGATCATGGTCAGACAGATGCGCCCGCTCTGGTGAGCTCACGGGACTGATGTGCCCAAACGCCGACACCGCTGGAGAAATCGGTCCGCTAGCGCCTCGCGGTCGTCGACGGCGCCCATCCGACGTGATGCTGTTGGAGTGGGCCAGCGACGATCCGCTCGTCGTACTTTTGGAGCGGGGATGGCTATAGGAGGAAGTCGATCCAGACCCGTCACGGCGAGAAGCCGGCGCAGAGCCCGCAGAGTGACTGGAGTTGGGGCTGAGATGCGAGCGCATCGAATGCAGGGATCCCTGTTCTGAAGCATGATTTGGCGGATGTACGAGTTGAGGCTAAGAAAGGCCCGGGATCAGTGAACCGTGTAGAGAAGGAAGACGAACGACTCACCATTCCAAACGTCGTCCTATTCCCGGGAACGCCAAGAGTGTCTGCACCTGTGCCTAGAACAGAAGCCATCGACTTCCAAACGTCTCCTGCCGCAGGTGGTTCCTCCTCCAACACATCGATGCTGATGCCAGCACCTTCGACCTGAGTACTGTCGGATTGTGCCGCGAAGGATCCCATGGAAGGAGTATTGCCCATAGTATCGTCCCATGCTTTCGGAGTTGCCAAAAGGCGTGCAGACTCGTGAACACTGGGAAGCTGCACTTTGGTGGACGCCGAAGAGTTGAAGGGAGAGATGCCTCTCGGCGCGGGCATGTCTAGGATATCAATGTCGCCACCACTCAAGGCGTGTGCACCTGGAGGTGGGGGCATAGGCGGTACTGAATCCCAGGGATCGACGTCTCCAGGCGTCTGCGGTGTGAAATACGCCGAATCTCGGCCAGTCCATGGCATGACATTGAGTTCTCCTTGGCTGGACGGTGTGAGAGCTCGCGGTGGAGGCCGCAACCCAGGTGTACTCGATAAGGAGGACTGAGCATCGTGATACATCGTCGTTGCAGACGCAGCACTTCTGGCGCTGATGTTGGACACGGGCCGAGTGCCTTCAGCAGTCAGTCCGAGGCCGAGGCCTGCGCCCAAGCGCGTTGGTCGTTCAGCCATCTCGGGAGGGGCATCGTCCAGCAAGGCCGTCCCGCTCTCAATGTCGCGCTCGCGCTCACGGGAATGACCTCTCGAAGACGTGAGACTGCTGAACCAACTGAAGCGTCCTAGTCCAGCCAGACCTGTCAGGCCTAGGAGACCACCATTTCCACGGGGCGTTCTTCGAGGAGAGCTAGGTCCTGCTTCAGGGCTTTCGAGGGGAAGATTGCGAGTTTCAGGCGAGGTACGGGGTCCATCGACCCTTACGCGGCGCGCAGTCGCCAACATGGCTGGTTCGTCACCATCCATGGGATAAGAAGAGCGCTGCGTTCTGCGCGTTTGGATCGAGGCCGTGCTGTGCGATCCTTCGACCAATCCCGCGGCGACAAGGAAGGACATAGGGGGCCCAAAGTCTGTCTGGTGTCCCGCGGGTTCGGGAAGGTCGTCGGGTGGGAGAACGGAGTCTTCCTCCTCCTCCAGGGAGTGGAGTTGCCATGGATGGAGCGGACGATCAAAGCGGTCCTCTTCATTGGGAGTCTCCGGTACTGCTATTGTTGGCTTGTCGAGAACTGTTCCATAGCCGGAGGCACCAGATGAATGAGATGAAGGAAGACTGCCAGTGTTGGCGCCAGCTCGACGCCGGGCGGTGGGGGACGAGCTTGGTTGAAGAAGAGTGTCTGCTTCTTCGCCGCTCGTCCGCGGAGAATACCTGGCGTCGTCTGCAGTGATGATAACAGGCTCGGTATCGATTGGAGAGATAGAGCGAGTGCTGACGGAACGGCGCCGGCGTCTCAGGCAGAAGATTAGGCACAGGAGGAAGATAGCGATGGCACCCAGAATGGAACCAACAATGATGCCGACGAGCTGACCCCGTTCCAGGCCACCACTGGTTGATGGGGCAGATGTGGATGATGAAGACGACGTAGCAGAGCCGTGTGATGTGGATGGGGAGAATGTAGAGCTGGATGATGACGAAGATGTGGGTGATGTGGATGAGGCGGAGATTGTGGATGAGGGTGACGCAGAGGTAGAAGAAGAGGAAGGTATCGCAGATGATGTGGTCGGTATAGATGTCTCGGTAGATGTAATCGTAGCACTGGTCTCGGTAGCCGATGCAGAAGTAGTAGTAGCTGGGGGAGTGAGTCCACCGTATGTCCAGTCCGAGTTCAGTGGTATCTGCAGTGTGTCAGCACGCGCAGATTAGGGCGCTAGTAAGAAGAGACGTACACTCGGACCGTAATAAGTCAGGGGAAGATAGACTACGGTGGTGGACGTGGCTACGGGGTTGCCACTGTCATCGGTGATAGTCGTGGTGACCAGGGTCAGCCAGCTTGGGTATTCCTGCGTGGGGGCGGCCATAGTGAGGACCGTCAGCCAGTGCGACGGGCAACTTGTTTTTCTCTGTTAAATAAATGTGGGTGGTCGTTAGTGAACGTGAGTGTCTGCTGAGATGTCAGAATGCAGCCATTTGGATAAGCAGTGTCCCTACCAATTAAGTGTCGTCGATAGTGAACGGAAAAAGGAAAAGGACAGCGGAGGCGCGGGGAGGAGGCGCTGGGCAGGTGGAGAGAACCAAAGGTGCCGGCAGCAGCGCGAGTGCAACAACTGTGTCAGGTGATCATGACCCTCGGGTTAGGGCTACACAGGGGCTACATAGTACCGCTTTCAGCCTCATTGGCGCCACTGTTCTTCGGCTGTTTGTCATCTACCGCCATGGTGCGCGCTTCTCTCCGTCGTTCTCTGATAAATTGCGACCTTCCCTGTCTTCCAGTCCACAAACTGCCGGCGACGCCTTATTCGCGACTTCAAGCGCCTCTCGACCGATCCTCCCAGCGGCATCTCAGGCAGCCCATGTCCGGACAACATCATGCTCTGGAACGCCGTCATATTCGGCCCAGGTATGTCCTGTCCGCCATCTGTCTTTCCGCGGAACTCTTTAGCGCCTCCGCAGGCGACACGCCATTCGAGGACGGCACCTTCAAACTCACCCTGACCTTTGACGAATCGTACCCGAACAAGCCGCCGACTGTCAAGTTCCTCTCCCGAATGTTTCACCCCAACGTCTACGCCAATGGCGAGCTCTGTCTTGACATCCTCCAGAACCGCTGGTCGCCCACCTACGACGTCGCCGCAATCCTCACTAGCATACAAAGTCTCTTGCACGATCCTAATCCCAACTCTCCTGCCAACGCCGAGGCTGCACAGCTTTACCGCGAGAATATGAAGGAATACGTTCGGCGCGTCAAGGCGACCGTCGAAGAGAGTTGGCTAGACGCCGAGGAAAAGTCGGAGGACGCCTGATGATCTCATCCATACTTCTCACATTTTGTACTATACCACATCGTGTGCCCCAATTATTGTACATACTACTCTGGTAAGCGCTATATCGATGGAGCGACGTATTGGCTAACAATTCGCAGTAGGATATTCGTCGCAGTTCCTATTCATTTGTTTACTAATTTCTATCATGTCCTCGAGTTCGGCTTTCAGGAAGGGATCGCGTCCGTGGCCGAGGACTGGTCTTCCTATCCCATCAGATTCCACGTCGACATGTCTCCGCCTGCTCATTCATACGGCAACCTCCGCGCGTGGGCGCCGTTTTCAACTATCTCAGTCCTCGGGCCAGACGCGCTTTGAGCCGATTACCCACATCGACTTTGCTGCCAGGTTCTTGTCACTGGAGGATTCATGTTGGAACTGACAACTTCGATCAGATGGACATGGCCGACGGTTTAAAGTAGAGAACAATCCATGCAAGTGCAGATGAGTCGAACCTACTCAAGGACGGTTCATTCGTGGACAGCGCCGCTTGAGCCGCAGACTAAGCAGAAACCCAATTTCTGGAAATGGCCCTCCATTTGCAAAGGTACAGTGAAGAGCCAAGGGAAAAAATAGAATGTTATCATCCAGTACGAAGACGAGTCGCCAACGAGGAAATAGATCGGACATGGATTCGGGACCACTCTCAGCGTCTTGTTTGTCAACAAATCTGAACACATGTGTCCTTCGACACACATCTTACAATTGAATAAGTTCATTACATGCAGAATGGTGTCGTGGCCAAGATTCCAAAGTACTGTGCTCGGTCAAGCCACCTAGCGGAAGCGAAAGACGACATGACATACCCGCATATGAGCGTAATTGACACCTTCGCTGGGTACCGACGCGGAACACCGCGGGTCTTCGCCGTCATCCGAGCATCTCACCGTCGTGTCCTCGCTCGCTGGTTCGTGCTTCTGCCAGTACTCGACGCCTACGGGGCTCATTAGCGAGAGATAGTTCTGTCAGCGCTTACTTACCATGATGATGATATCCTAGAGACCGAGGAATCATCGTGCAAACTCTGCCAAAATTGAGACGGCGTGTCCTTTCCAAGGACCGAACAGGTGTTACCCATCAGAACCATGGACGACTAAAGTAAATGGGCGGTTAAGGGGAGGCATTGATAACGACGTTGATACTAGTACTTGCCTCGGTACGAATCGGAACCGAATTGTTCATTGAAGAATTCCGCGAATGCCTTGTTCTGAAGCCCGTCAGCAAGGTGGCATATCGCCGATGGATCATGGTGATGGTACCCCAGTTCTTGGTGCGCCGTAAGTATAGCAGCGCGTCGAGTTGTCCGGAAAGTTCATCTTGAAAGATATGGCGGCAAGTGCCGCTATCGCGCCTCCTAGCGAATGCCCCAAGGCGATCAAGCTGTAATCGGGATAGAACACGAGCTGCTCATTCAGAACGGCGATGATCTGTACGGCCACTGAATTCCACCTGGAGGAGAAAATGAAGAACTGGACGTGAATGGAAAATGATGACTTACGCGACGAGAAATCCGCTGTGAATCAGCACACCGTCTATGGACGTCTGGCATCCTGAGGTAACCTCGAAGCAAGATGATCGCTCTTACTAGGCGCTTGTACTCCCGGCGTCAACAGAGGCACTTGCACAGCCGCCGCGTCGAGCAGAATATCAGCAACCGACGCACTACATAGCATATCAACGTCAACGAATACACCCTTGGTGTGCGGGACTGACCTCCCTCGCAAGGCGACAACCAACTCCTTCCTCTGCTCGTCCCGAGCGACATATCCGCGAACATCTGAAACCTCGTTGGATAACTACACTAGCACATGAGCTCATCGGGAGTCATACTGCACAGTGGAATCCCCCACACCTCCGCTACGAGGACTTTGCCGTTTGGTCTGGGACAGATGGGTGCGTAGGCGGAGGACGCGTACTTGAAGTAGTGGAGGAGACTGGCGTGGAGGTCTGGTCGAAGCAGAGTCTATTCTGAGAGACAAGGGGATGTGTGAGAAAGGACAGACAGACCTGCAGATATTGGATGAGGTTCCGAGTTGGGGGTCATTATGGTGGTCGGTGATCAACGTGCCAATCCGCCATCATTCATTCATTCATTCATACTCGGCACGGACCAATTAACTGATCGCCGGACGCTAGAGTACAGAAGGGCACAACTACTGTATTACCTCCATGTTAACCACTTTATCTCCCAAGCAAGCCAAGCTCGCAGTCAACGCGCAAACGCTGGTGCTGTAGAACTTTGCCCAGCGTCATAAATGGCGAGACGGCAAGCCATCCCGATTCAGTGCAACCAAAGCCAATCCACATCGATTGGGTATCTTGCATTCGCTGCGTGTTTTTGCGTGTCAGCTACGGTCCGGGTAATCGCGGTTGATCGGCCATTCGGCTCGGTCCGGCATGTGTTTCTATCTTGACGGTCACCATCAATGAACGCGTCGACGACGATGTTCAGCTCTCCTCAGTCTCGAGAGACTTTCACGTGGCGCTGCTATACGAATGACCCGTGGTGGCTCCAATTCTTTGCTGTTATGCGTGGATCCATTCTCGAAGCTTTCCTCCTCTCGTTACTGTTCCTACAAGCGAGCGAAATTTTTGTGTGTAGATGATCCCGTCTCCCATGAATTGACTCGGCAAGCTCAATATAATTATAGAATGGACTCGTAGCTCCGGAGCTAACCCAACTTGCTCAGAAATTCTGGGCCAAAATCATGGTTATGACTGCGCCTCATATTCCGAGTGACTTGAGTTCCACTGCTCATGGGAATATAAGAACGCGCCGCATGAGGCTACATTGAAATGGGTGGCCTCTATACTTGGCCCAGACTCCCCACATCTGCCGTCGGGCATCTCCGAGTCTCTCTTCACCGTAACTAGCTAGCTAAATTATCCTCGCTAGATATCCCGCGCGTATCATCGCACACGACATCTGTAAGCGCTGTCAGTAATACGAGTCCCTGAGTTGAGCGTAAGATTTGTCGAAACCGAAATGTCCGCCTTGGTTATGGGCTAAACGGAATAGGTCCTCGCGGAGTGAAGAGAATCGGGGAATGATGAGGCGGCCGTCGGCGTACCACAGCCCATTCACGCAGGAGATCCCGGGAGGGAGGGCGCGTAATTCAGTGAGTTTGACACACCAAGGGTCGACCTTGTAACCATCCTTGATTGTCTGGATGCAGGCGGCTGAGGAGGAGATCGAGAGGACGGCGGCGATAGCTTGAGGTAAGACGGGCCAGGAAGTGAATGAAGCTTCGTCCGGGGCTTCGTGAATGTAACGTCCGTTCTTGACGCGAGATAGCGCGTCGGCGCCGACGTTGTCGGCACCTTTGATGTAAGCAATAGAAAGGTCATACTGCGAAAGAAACTCTTGCCAACGGAGTTGTCGACGTGATAAATCTTTCTGAGTATTGAAATTCTCGAGAGTTCTGTGGTCTGTGAGTACGAAAACCTGCATGTCTACACAATCAGCGCGCCACTTCTTGAGGGCACGAACTATTGCTAGTAATTCCTTTTCGTGGACGGGGTAATTAAGTTCAGCGGAGGTCAGTTGGCCAGAGTCGAAAGCAACGGGTCGTGCAGAGGCTAGGGTCGCTCCCCACATCAGGATGGCGCCGGTGCGCCATTCGCTTGCATCGCAAACGAGGAAGATCTTGTTCTCGCCAGGGTTGTCGTGATCTATAACAGTGAGAACCTCGCGGCTAACGACCAAGCGTTTGATGTTCTCAAACGCGTCGTTATGCGCGTCTGTCCAAGTGGGAAAGCACTTGTCGTGCTCCTTCATGGTTAAAGGAGTGAGAATGCGTGTGTAATCAGCTAGATTCTCAAGGAAACCGGCAACAAACCGCACCATACCCAGGAAACGACCAGCTCACAAGTAACCCTCTTTGATGAACTTACGCGAAGAAGCACCGTACCCGGTGGCCTCCTCTCTTCTGACTCGTTCCTGACCTGTTTTCTGTATTGTGGCGCTGTCGGATTCAAAAGATAGGTCCATCAATTGCACCGGAGCTTTCTAAAGAATTTGTGTGTACCTACCTCAGTCTTCTGTGCGATTTGTCCAAGATGGCCGTAAATATGGCTTGCTGGCGGACGTAGAGGATACACCTGATCATTATTGCCCTATTGCGAACCCGCAGATCTCGTGCTCGCTATGTGTGGAATCAAGGCGCTGACAAAACCCCTTTCTAAACGTGTAGAAGCCTTCGGATCTTTCTCTATGATGCAAAAGGAGCCACGTTTGAGCCACGTCCTCCGCTGTGCTGTTATCTGACCTGGCTTCAATGACCAACTCGGAGATTTAATCGGACACAGGCTGATCAATGTGGAACATGACTCGTCGATTACGGGCAGGAGAACAAAGAGACAATAATGGGGATACTTTTTGGAGCAATGTGATGCGATGCTCATCAGCAGCAGCAGCTCATGTACGCTGTACTCCGCTGTCAATGAGGCACGTCGACGGGGCTAGAATCAGTCTGACGAAGTCTGTAACTCGCCAAATACACGTGTTGTCTTCACGGACTCGTCATCTTCCACCATTCAAGTTTGGCTGGGAGGTACTTGATGATCTCCGCCTCAGATTGTTGACGCGACTCCTAAGCGCGTCTTACTCGACATGAATCATCATGAGGCTACTTCGACTTGAGCTCGTTTGTTTCTTGTTCCTGGTGTGTGGCGTTTACAACTCAACCGTATCAGTCTTGAAGGGATTTCGACTGGCAAACCGAGAACTGCACGAATCTCACACAATGACCGGACTTCCAGGGGATTAATGAGATTTTAATTTGAGCCTCATGATTAGTAGCTGCAGATTATGCGCACACACTACTTAGTACAGGCGTCCCAGATCAGAAGACCCGCGGAAGCCAAATGAGTACTGGTAATCTAGGCTCAGCTGTGGAACCACTTTAAATTGCCAGCTGAGTTGAATGGATCTCTCTCACCCGTTCCAGCGCAAGTGGAGTCGTGGACGTGCGGTTGCCCGTGGACCGGACCCTGCCAGTGGACGGGAGTTTTCGATGTGTCTTAGTGTACAGAGAGATCTACATTATCATAGACTGAGGTGCAGACCACTCGACTATTATAACATGTGGATGTCGACCTCTTCCCATGAGGAAGCTGTGGTTCCACTCCGGTGACTGAGTTGAATTGACTTTTTTCACCCGTCTCAGCGGAGTCAGTGCAGATGGACGGCGGTTGCTCGTGGACTGAACCCTGCACAATGGCTTGTGACGTGTCTGCAACCTTGAGTGCAGACCATACACTGGCAAGAGATATTTAAACATGTTGTTGGATAGACAATTATAACAAAAGAACCGGTAAAATTCGGTGAACACTAGCGAATCTTGGGCCACCCTAAGCCGCTAACGTGCCAAATGAGACCTACTACGAAATGATTTCTCAAAAGCTCCGGCTCAAAATCGACAGAGTTAGTTTGGCCCGCAGGGGGCCATATGGCTGTATTTTCAGTCACGGATGGTGCACCTGAACGCTCAAAGCGATAGAATCTGGGTGCACCTACGTATGCATTATTGACAATCTCCTACAAACGTTGTCTAGGTCAATTGATCATTGTGAATATCAAGATACCTGTTCTCACCTGCCAAAAGCCAAATTGGTAGTCATCATACTGGTCATGAACGTCGGATTTCATCAGGAGTGCATTCTCAACATCGTCTCCCAACTGTGGGCCCAAGCGAGCCATAGTTGGCGGTGACAGTAGCTGGTACGCCTAAGGTAGGGTTCAAACCTGTTATAGTGGAATAAGGCAAGGAGACAATGAGACCTCCCTTATCCCAATGAGCCAGCGGGTAGATATGGGCCACTTGCATTCCTTTGAAATTAGGGCCCCTCTTACGATCGGGAACCAGAATTCCAGTGACCCGACAGCACATGTCCCGATCCCGGACATCGGTGCGCACCGCTTGCAACTGACAATAATTGTTTGTTAGCACATTATTCCATGAAATATGAAGTTGAAACTCTTACCCGATACTGCCTCCTTGGGGTGCCACTGCCGGTGCCAGTGACACCTCTGCTTGCCATGCGTGAAAGGATCTGAGTCCTTTCAAGTGTCGGGCAGGTAATGTTCAGTGCACCATTGGACAACCTGAACAAGAAGTATTCGCCTGGTTCAAGTCGGAGCGTTTGGTTGCCAGATCTCGCTAAAAAATTCCCCGAGCGCACTAAGAGCCTGACAGTCTCGTTGAAATCTACGGCGGGAACTAGGTCCTCCTCGCCCGTCACGGTGTTGGGTCCGGCGTACGCCAATACGTAGGTTCTGTTCTGGGAGTCTGCGTTTTGGGTCAGGTGTGTAGGGAACGAGTAGGAAACACCGACTGTCTATAATCAGGTCCAGCCAGCTGTAAAATGTGGGCACGGTGATCCTCCCGTTGTCGGTCCAACACCCTTGTTCACCATCAGCAACACTGGCAGCCCACAGAGAGCAATCAAAGACAGACCGGCCACAACGCAGCGATACCCGCCTTTACGCCGAGAGGCCCATACGTGAACGTCTCGTTCTTCGTAGTTTTGATATGAGCCTGCAGCCCACTCCATGAGAACTGGAATTCCTTGGCCGCGATGCGCGGCATTTAAGGAACTGGCTCTGTGTGGTCAATACTGTGGGGACCTTGGTGAGAACCGTGGCAAGTGTTCGCCGCTTTCGGCCTGACAGCGATTCCGCTAGCACTTGTGTGAATATGGATCCAGCTTCCGCATCGGAAGAGGTTTGACATCCACATGTCGTATGGTTGGCACTCAAAGTTGCAGACATGTCAGAAGCTCCCGTGCAGGGTTCAATCCACGAGCGACCGCGCGTCCACTTGCGCTGGGATGGGTGAGTTATTCGGCCTTGTGTTACGTCAGACTCTCA
Organism: Strobilurus pachycystidiatus; assembly: GCA_019915135.1. NCBI lineage: Eukaryota > Fungi > Basidiomycota > Agaricomycetes > Agaricales > Physalacriaceae > Strobilurus > Strobilurus pachycystidiatus. The sequence goes on along the minus strand of JAHLMK010000006.1, from coordinate 1,101,829 downwards.
CAATTTCTCGTCCAATGGCAATAGTCTCTCGCTCCGCGCTGACTGTTTTGTGTGCACCGATTCAACTTCTGTTTCCGCCCTGACTATCTGGAAGGTCTGCCAACGACTGCATCGGACGTGGACTCAAGTTGTTGTGGGTTGACGTTCATCGATTCACCATCTAGGCCCGTGACCGTGGTAAAAAACTTTGGAAGTTGGCACTGTGCAACAATTTGCACGCCCGGTGCGTTGACGCCACGCTTCCCTTCACACCACCATGTCTTATCCGTGAGGCCCAATTCTGCTCATGCCATTGGTCTTCTAACACCTCATAGGTTTGTTATGTCTCGAAAGTCAATCTCCGAACAGCGCAATATGTTTCTCTTCAGCGTTGCGGAGTACCCATTAGTCGTTATGACCGGAGGTACGACGCACTCTTTGCGAAATATGTTGCCCATGACCTCGTTTCCAAGGCTGGAATCTTGACCATCATCGCATGACAGTACAAACCTTCTATCGCTGGCTTGATATCGTCGACGATCACAACGCGGAGCGTGATCAGAACTTCCAGCTGCAAAAAATCAACTTGAAAAGATTTGACGTCTGTCGTTACATGATAGATTTTTCCGAGGGACCCATGCTTCGGCGCGACTCTGTCGAATTATTGGAGCCAGCGATGTACGCCGCATTTCAAAGTTTGTGCTACACCTTTCAATTGCCACCCTGATACAATGACTCTCGTTCCAGATGGCCAGCTGTATCCCTATACGGTCGGCGATTGTGTCTTCCTAGACACACTTCGTGAATACGAGAAGGGGCCTGGGTCTATCGGGGAGAAAAAGGGAGTGGATCTGAACCAATACGTGAGGTTTTGTATCTGAGCGCTGAATATAGCTATTGATCAAAGTATACAGAATAAGATACCTCAGACCATCACCGACGCCATCACCCGGCGCGACTGTGGGGTGTGCTGTGTCACCGGCCGCGCAGATCTTCCAACTACCATAATTTGGGCTTTTCCTCCTTCTATGGCCTATGATGTATGTGCCGTGTTTCTAGCCACACCGTAACTCAAAATTTTTTGCCAGTCCTACTACAGCAGAGATGTTATGCAACCTGGCCTGCACGAGGTCTACAGAAGTGTTGACAATGCAATCACCATCTGTAACACACTAGTTGAGCCATACATGGAGAATATGTTTAGCATCGATATAGAGGTACTGTCGTCCTCTGTTACATGTGATGATGCTAAGGCGGGACGTTATAGGACGCCGGGCGCATCGTCACCTTTGTGGACCTACACATCAAAGTCCCGAGCGCATCATTGCTCCCGTCCCATCTTCCGCGCCATTCCGCGGCACACATGTTCTGGCGTCTACATTTTAAATGGACTCTTGGAGTTCACTTCCTTGGCGGCGATATCAGCTACGAGAAACATGAGACTCATCCCCATGAGTTGATGGACGAGCTTGCGGGTGAATACGCTGACTTGAATGATCCCAAGTGGCAGTCCGGCGTAGGTGCAGAGGTCCTGGCGGAATTCATGAGGCAGCAGATGTGCTTGAAGTGGACGGGCTCAGATGCAGGCTCAGACAAATAGCGGCGGCGGGGATGATTCTGAGTCCGAACTCAGATGATTATAGTATCAAGGAGGCCCAAATGTCCAGACTCGACAACTGACCTGGCCCATGCACCTCACAGTGCCGGCTTTGCCGCTGTAACTTTTCTCCTGGTGTTGTACTACTTAATATGTCTCACGACTCTATGTCTCTCTATCACACTGCTCTATCAACGAGACCCAGCTCCGTATCTCATGTTTGTGTGTGACTTGGTCGAGACTGACAGCTGTTCGCCTTCAAATATGGGCTCTTGAATACGGAGTAGTACACCACCGCTGGTACTTGAGTCGGATTTGAGTCCAGAGGTCGGCTGTTTGACCCGATCGAGGTTTGAGCTGATATCTAAGTCGGGGAGGCCAATTCCAGCAGATGTCTGATTTCCCGAAGTCGTTTCGAGGTCGAGAAACCCAGGGTAATTTTTTTTTCGCGTCGCTTGCTGGGTGTGCCTGGGGCGAATGCATTTTCTTTTGCCCGTGCTACCGTATGCATATGTACATACAGGACAGCAATGTGAAGGAAAATGATTGTATTTCTCAAGATGAAAGGATAGACCATGTACTTAGTCTCCCTTAGGCAGACTCGATCAAAGCTGACACTTTGATCTGGAGTCTGCTATCAGGTACCGCGTCCTTGTAGGAGCTCGGCTTTTTCTGAGAAAGGAAATGTCACGTGATGCGATAAGCACTAGATTTCGCCTAGGGTGGCGGAAGAAAGGCCTCGTTCTTTACTGAAACACTTTTTTACCGTAAATTACAGCATCACGTGATGTAAATTACCGTGTAAATTACCGACCCAGGTCGGGTACCTCTCAGTGTAAATTACATATGGGAGCTATCACGTGGCAGTGCCAGTCGTAAAAAAAATCCTGCCAGGTCGGAGTCCGGACAGCGACTAGCCCTCGGCCCTTCTCAGCCCTTGCGCCCATCATCCTCGCAGATCCGTTCTCCATCGAGAAAGTCCGCACCAACACCCCGTCAGATGTGGGTCCCTTCCTTCTGCAGGAAACAAATGTCTTACAATTCACTTATTTACTGATCAGATGTCGGAGATCGACCTGAATGCACTGGCTACTCTTCGAAAATACTGTCCAATCCCACCATATGTCAACGGAATTCTATTACCTCTAGGCGAATGTATTCGGGACATCCTAGCTTTCGACCTAGGACCCCTCTCAGAAAATGACGATATTGTTGTTTCCTTCACCCCTGCCGACGAATATCCCCTTCCCGAAGCCATCATATCTATGCTACCCTCGACAGCCCACCCATCCATCCCAAAGCTCAACGACTATCTGCATCAGACCCTGAATATGCATGAGCTCGGTCATAAAACAGTCATGTTCACGTACAGATATGATCATCCCGGCGGAGAGCAAGTGATGCTAGTCCTACCAAGTTGGATGCTTGCAGTCTGGGCACGAAAGCGTCAGCTCATGCGCTCACAGCGTGTATGGACCCAGGCACTCACTACACTGAATGCAACCTATCCCGTTATTGCGGTCAACGTCCTCCCGTCCCTCGTCGCACTTCCCTGGAACTTACTCCTTCCCAACGATCTTGCCAATGCTCGGGGCGATACCATCGAAGGACTCGCACGATTCTGTCATACCGACAAGTGGCTAGGCACTGCCAATATCAACCAGATGATCACCATCATTAGCAATGATATTCGTGCCCAAGAGATTACCGACGTCAAGGTGGTCTGGACGGATTTCTTTGAGGGCCTGGAAAAGAGCTTTGAGAGACGTGTCGCAAACGCGGAGAAAGGATTGACGCGCCCGTATGGAAAAGACTTGGGCGATGCTCTCGCTGTGGGTGATTTGACAAAACTGATCATGGTGATCAATGTCAGAGTAGGAGAGGGCGAGGTATGCTTACCAGAGAAAAACACGCCCGGCAACCACTGGATCACCTTCGTCATCGATTGTAGCAATCCCGAGACGTCAATTGGGCATTGGGACCCACTAGGATTTCCGATGCCGAATGATGTTATTGACATCCTGCGGTGGTGGCTGCAGGCCTTTGTGTTGAATTGGGTGGTCCTCGAGAAGATCGTTGGAAGTATCCAGACGGATTCTACGTCATGCGGACTCCATGCTGTCAATACGGCACATTGTAGCATGGACTCGAGCATCCCACTACTCCTTGCAGACGACGCAGGGTGTTACCGGGCAGAATGGCTCCAGCGCATAGTTTGGCGGCTTGCAGATATGGCAGCAAAAATGGTACGTGGTTCCTGACAAGGAGAGTGTCAATTCTAAAAGGACCCTTAGCGACTGGCAACTACAGACAATGTCGAACCCCATCCGGTCAATTTCGATCATGATAGTGATGTCGTCGTTGTCCCGAATTCTACTGCGAAAAATCAGTCTTCGGCAAAGTCACCCACAAAATCTCTCACCAAGCAATCGCGTTCGTCCCAGGCACCAGGCAAAGCGAAGAGAAGAAGCAATCTGAAGCTGGAGCCGAAGAAGGACGCCATGCAACGTCTATTCGAAAGGGTTACACCTGCAGAAAAGGGTCCGGGAGGCCGCAAGCCTAAGACTCAGAGAAGTGTCAAAGCTAAGCGGAAACGAGAAGCCGATGCCGACAAATTAGAAGAAGACCCGTACGACTTCATCGACGTAGACCGCCCACGGATCAGAGGCGGTCGAACACTAGATCCTGTTCTTGACAAGTTCACGGTCTGGTCCCATAAGCGCGGCAGTCCAGATGATGAAGGATGGCGGTGCAGAGCTGTTGGTTGTCGGGACTGGCACAAATCGAGGACAAGGGATCGGGTCCTAAAGCATGCAGCGGAGGTCTGCACCAAAATTGATGCCGGGATGAAGGGGGACGCGATCAAGCTACTCGCAGGAGAGGCTCCGACGGCAAAAGCTGAGAAGCTGCTTGCTGATCAAAGTCTCCTCGGTGTAACTCCAGGCCCGCCTGACGTTGACCAGTCCAAAGCGCCGCTGGAAACCGAATCAGTACCCCCGGAAGCCAAACGCCAGAAGATTGTACCCCAGACGTCAATTGATCGATATGTCGAACTATCGTTGAGGAAAAAGCGCGAGCTGAAGAATGCAAATCTCGACCGCAGACTCGTCATCTTGCGGACGGCGGGTGGGATGCCTGGGCGATTTGTTGGAAAGTGGGCGTTCCGGGAATTTCTTGAGGAGGCGGATCCAAAATGGATAATGCCAACGAGGGACAAGGTGGAGGAGAAACTGATTCCAGCTGAGCTAGCTCTTGTCACTATCAGACAGGATGCGTGGTTGGCGAAGCAGTGGAACCTCACCGAGTCGCATGATGGGGGTACGAGCCGGGGGCATGAATCATTCTGGCTCTGCCATGTCTCCGATGCCGACAGAAATGTCTATCTTCTGGAGGGCCGTGAAGCAACGGGAGACTCGCACACTGCTGAATGGATAGCAGATTTTGTCGACCGAGTAAGTGGGAAGTGGCCAAGCGTTGAGTTGCTTACTAATCCAACACAGGGCTTGATTCGCATTGGCCCAGAGCGTTTCGGCGGTTGTGTCTGCGATAGTACCGGGAACACGCTGTTGTCTCGCCAAATTCTCCGTGCCAGACATCCGATTCTCATAATTTTTCCCGATGCCTGCCACCACATTAGCAGCTTGATCAAAGATATCGTCAAATTGCCATACTTTGAGGACACCATCACCATTATTCGTGCAACTATTGCATTCTTTCATCAGTCACATTATGGCATTGATTCCTTTGCTGTTGCTCGTAAGGATCTCAAGACTGGACGCGCTTTGGAATCGATTGGAAAGACGCGTTTTGGCACCCTGATCTACTCCGCCCGATCAATACAGCGCAACCTGGCCGCCTTTCGTCGCATCTTTGCTCGTGAAGATCTGACATTTGTAAGTTCATCGGCGTCGGATCTACTGTACTTAACTAATCTATTTCAGGAACACCAACAACTTTTCGACGAGCCATATAACGAGATAACAGCCATTTCAAATGACGAGGCCATCCAGTTCCAATCAACACTTGGCAAGATGGTTACAATTGGCATGCCTGCTTGCCGAGTCCTGGCATGTCTCGAGTCAAACTATGCAACAGCTGGTGACTTTTACCTTCTGTGGCATGTGATGGTCAACTCTATTCATGACGTTGTTCAAGCTCCCATACACCGGTTTCCACAAGATGTGCGAAACGCTGTTGTTGGTATCCTTGAATATAGGCATTCACAGATCTTTCATCCCGGAGGTAATCTATACACGCCCGAGTATCTTGCAGCCGCATATCTGAACCCAGGTACGTACTTCAGAACCTGCCTCATTGTTGACTCCGGACTCATATATGTTCATCTAGCAAACTTGTTCACCGACGGCGGAATTTTCAAGATGGACACCTCTGATATCACACAGGCTGATATGGAGCATCTCCGTGGCATCAAGTTTCGCACTCTGCACAAGGAGATTTTTGCGCACCTTGGACACCTGATTCGTAATGAAATTGAACATGGCGCTCAGCCACATTTCACAGCATGGGCTGGACGAGCGTCCGAGTGTGTCAGGACCTTTCGAGAGGAGCTGGCTTTGTATGCTCGAGCAAAGTATCCATATGACTCAGCCATCGACGAGTCAACTTCATTCGGTGTTCTCAATTGGTATCGGGACATTGCAGGTTTGGACGGTGGTCTATTATTACCGGTACGCTTCCTAGCCTCTTCCACACACGCTGTCTACTGAGACACTCATCGCAGCACATTGCCATCAAAATCTACTCGTTACGCATCAACTCCATGCCCGAGGAGCGAACGGTCTCGCGCTTCACCTCTATGTCTTCCGGAGATCGTGGTCGAATCAAAGTTTCGACAATGGCTCGCGATGTTACGGTTGCCCAGTATCATCAGAACGAACATGATGTTTGTCCATTTTACCCCCTTCTTGTTCCTTCTTGCTAATGGCATCCTAGCTCCGCATGAAGAAGATGCAACCTCTATACAAGTCTGCGCCACTACGCTTCAGCTCAATTCGGGCTCAATTCGACGCAATACCTCAGCCCTCCGGAGACAAGCATGTTGCAGTTGAGCCCCCTGAGCACGACGAGGAGGGCGATCAATGGTTGGACACGCCATCTGAACTTATCCCACATAGCACCGACCCCCTCGATCTCGAGACAAATGCTATATTGGCACACTCCCGTTTCACAGCCGTGCTAGCTCAACTATCAAAGGACAAAACTTCGGAGACAAAAGAGGAGAACAAACACCCAGAGAACGATGTCGAACACTCATCTGCAAGCCAGCCAAAAAAGGATAATAATTGGGATTTCTCATACAATTAGACGCGGCTACGCTTGTTCTCTATGTTATGCACAATCAATGAATTCTTAATTGAGGGCTATCGCAGAGACGAATTGGATGTAACGTTACGTTATGTGGGCCGAGTCGTGGAAGCTCACTGCCGCTTATAGAGTGGATGGTGGATTGGTGAAGGGCGAGGTGCGGATGAGGGCGTGGTGCGGACGGACGAGGGCATGTTGCGGATGAGGGCGTGGTGCGGATGAGGGCGTGGTGCGGACAAGGGCGTGGGGCGCGACACGGAGGGCGAGGGCGCGACGCGACACGGAGGGCGAGGGCGCGACGCGACACGGAGGGCGCAACACGGAGGCGAGGTGCGGTGGAGGGCGCCTGGCGGTGAACGGATCGGGGTATGTTAGGGACAGCGTAACCTGCAGAGTGTATGAGAGGGAGACGGTAGAATGGACGCGTTGACACATCTGGATATGCCATCATGCATGGCCCAGGTATTGAACGCGATAGCTGACTTGAGGGCGCGCCATTGGATCCTAGCCACATTTGGCAACAGCGCTGTTGATGAGGGTGGAGGTGGCGGTGACAGTGGCGACCGGGACAGCGTCGGTGGAGACAGAGGCTGAAGGACGGTGGCGTGGCGCGCTCATCTGTGGATGGTGTCGGCAACGGTATCGGGCGCAGTGGCGGGACACAGGCTGGAATAGAGCGGAGCAGGAGCGCGGGAACTTGGCGTCAAACGCCAAGTTCCCACGCAAGGATGAGTCGGTGGACTCTGGTAGGGTGAGAGACTGTAATAACGAGAAAGAGGCGCTCGCATCCTTAGCCGCCGAGGAGCCGTTAAACATCACGTGACATTGCGCACGTGCTGTAATTTACATGTAAATTACCATGTAAAAAACCGGGCCCTGCGGGCGGCCCAGGTAATTTACTGTAAGAAAGTCCTTGAAGACTTTTTTCCGCCAGCCTAATTTCGCCTAGAAAGGAAATATCATGTGACTCGTCGAGGGCCTTCTCGTCGACGAAGTGCCATTGGCGAGTCGATTGTTGAACTATATCGTTGCATTTATGGACTCTGTACAGCCAGACAGTATTTCACCTACCATCCCCACTTGATCTGGCTCAATATCTTTGTCTGTAGCCTCATATTTCATCATTTTCTGCTCACAGATTCCACACTTGTCTCTCGGCTTTCCCCTCCTTCCATTCAGACAGACCTGCTTATCTTTCTGGACTTAAAATGCAAGCTGCTCTGGTAAGAATTGCCTCTGCCAATGATTTTGATAATAGCATCTAAAGAGCAGTCATCTGGGTCGTAATTGAGGCCAGGATGGGCTGAATCTTGGAAGGATCTATGTTCCACAGGCAATCTGGACTTGGTTCTGGACGTCGGCGCGTCTGAAACGGCCACAAGAGGATGAAAGTCAAAGGCGGCGACGCGCTAATTTATTTCTAGGGCACCGAGTGAAGGAGTCACATGATCAAAAAATTGAGCTCCGGTATAGACCCGGCAGATGAAACTAGACTACCATGTACTTAGTGACGGCAATGACAACGGGACGGGACAAAAATTTTACGGCGGCGCTACCGGTAAGTTTGTGGGGTGGAAAAAACATAAATCACGCGCCCGTCAGACAGCCAGCGCGGACAGTGGAGAGCTAGAGAGCGGTGGGTGTCGTGGTAATGGGCAGCCGCAGAGCTTGCAGAATGCATGTGCTGTTAGCTGCTGCTAGCACAACTCAAAGACAAAAAGAGACGCACCGGCACCCAAAATAGAATCACAAATAGGCCATCACCGACGTCGTTACCCGTCGCAATTGTGGGGTGTGCTGTGTCACCGGACGCGAAGATCTTCCAACTACCATAATCTGGGCTTTTCCTCCCTCTATGGCCTATATGGTACTATGTGCCTTGTCTTTTCAGCCACAACGTAATACGAGACCTCTCGTCAGTCCTACCAAAGGAGAGACATGTTCAAACCGGGTCTGCACAAGGTTTACAGACACAATGTTGAACTCTACGATTACTTTGTCGTCCTCGGCAGAGTAATTGATGTTCAAAGGTGCCTCGGTAGCAGTCAGAGCGGCTCCAGTCGTTTCATCCTTCGCCAATGTTGCACTGTCCGAGGAGAAGGTCGGGTGTCCCGGGAGGTATTCGCCGCGGTAGATCTCCATGCGGCGGGCAATTTCGCGAGCCTTCTTGTAGCCCCACCTCAAAGTCGCGTGGTCGGCCGGGCTGTATACTATGAGTAGAGATTCGAGAGAAACGGAGCAGACTCACTCGCTAAGGAAACCTGGATCGAAGTCGTGACTGGCGTTGGCGTCCTCACCCGACGTGATGTGTACATATCCGGTCGAGACAGGGTATTGCTACAGTGTGACACCATGGTCGGTACAATGCACTGGTCAATCTGCAACGGGTAGCGTACCGTTTAGTAGCCAACACTGTAGTACTTCCTGCGAGGAGCCACAGTCATGTCTCCTAGAAATCTTCATTACGCGTAAGTTGTGGAGATGTCATGTCGAGAGAGAGAGCGACTGACGAGGAAAATGCGCCAATCCAGATGACCGGCTTATCGGGAGCATTTTCAAAGTATGTCTTCCATCGGTGCTCGGAATCCGGACCTAGCTCTTTGAGGTCCTCAGCTGTGGGACGCATCTTGATTCCGGCATCGAGTCCACTAGGTCAACTGTAGATACGAGTAGAGAGAGCGAGGAGAATGAAGCCTACTTGTGAGCCATGAGTCCCTTTCCCTGGGGCCATACTTCGAGCCACTCTAGGAAATGATGAGACAGTGAGGACGTGTCTTTGACGGATACGCCATACTCTCAACTTCCTCTGGTTCGCCTCGGAATAGCGCGTCAAGGGTTTCTGCCTCATCTGATGCCTGATACGGAATGACGCCCGCGTTGTGATCTTCCCACAAGGTGAGTGCAAAGAACGAGGAGAGACTGAGGAGGACATTACCTCGATAGTTTTCACCGACACCTGGAAGATCGACTTTGGGCTCAACTCCGAGGCTCTTGAGGAGATCAGTGCGACCACCGCCGGACCTATGTCAGACAGAGTAAGAAAGGACAGGATGTAAACACTGTGAGGGTTACCTTTCTAGGATCGTCGGAGAGCCAAAGGCGCCTGCGCTGACTACAACAAGCCGTGAAGCGTAGACAGCCTCGACGGTCTGATCAGCGTCTTGTCTCAAGACAGTGTCATTGACGGATTCGACGCCATTTGCCTTGTCTCCGCTTGGGAAAGATTGTGATCATTGACTTGATTGATTGACGAACGGGGCTTACTCGAAAAGGACGCGTTTGACGCGCTTTCCAGTCATGATAACAAGGTTCTTGTTATGCTCCTGGTTATAGATGTAATGATGCGGGACATCAGAGCGACGTCCAGTGTCTGCATCAATCCACCTAAGATTACATCAATCTAGACGCACAATATCCATCCGTGGCCAAGCTGGTCTTACTTCTGCCAGACCTGCGGCGTGTGGTCAGCTGGAAGTTGACGTGTGTGTATAAATGAAGGTCGACCACTTACACCGTATCCATCACATTTGTACAGGCCGTTGAGATCGTCGATGGGTCCTCTATCCTTGTCGATCTTGGCAGCCACATCGAGAAACTGTTTCCCGACGTTCGTTACCGTTCCGCCCAAAGACACTTTCAAGGGCCCGGAGTACCCGTGAGTGGGCTTATCGGGTGCCACTTGGTAAGTCTCTGTCTGGTGCAAGCCGTTAATATGATGCCCTCGCCCTCATCGATACACAAACCTTCTTGAGCAAGGGTAGAAGGTCAGATGATCCCCATCCATCGTTCTTGAACTTTGTCTGCCAATCATCGTAGTCCGATGCGGCGGCGCGAGTATACATGGCGACTAAACGGTCGATACAGAGTAAGCCACCAGAAAAAAAGGCCCCGACATACAGTTGACGGACGAGCCTCCGCCCAGACATCTTCCAGAGGGCGTGACCACAGACCGGCCATTGAGATTTTGCGAGGGCTTCCCGATGTTGAAGCTAACCGTCTTGCTCGTCGGGGCAAGATGACTCAAGTAGCGCGCGGGTTGGGTGTGAGCTGGGAGGTCCTTGGTATGTTCTCCGGCCTCAAGGATCTCACCCGAGTCAGACAGGAGACAGCGCGGGATAATCAAAATAGCTACCAGGATCTTGAGGTTAGGATCGGCGGTAGCGAGCCGCCCAGCGGTAACGCAGGCGGCTGCGCCACCTAGTACACGCAGTAAGATGTCTACCAGAGTGATCACTGATAGAATGCGGGCGTACCTCCGGCAAAGATAATGTCGTACGTAGACATATGCAAGTCAATCAAAAACGGATGTTCAACGTTCGAGCTGTTTTGGCGAGGTGGTTCTTGTGGGGTTCATATACTGTAGCTAGTCATGCTGACAGCCCTTGAATCCACTCCCACGAGCCTTGAGATTAAGATACGCTGAAGATGAGGAAGTCTTGGTACTTGTGTGGCACTGGGCAACTCGGGCGTTAGAACTTGTTGGTTGCTTGTTGGAGTTAGAGCGCTGAGTCGCCGCTGACCAAATGACCGAGCGCGGCAGAATAAGCCGAGACAGGGCCGGGACGAATAATATGCTCGGAGGCACTCCGCAACGGCTAGCTAAGCCTAGCTTTGGTGGCTATCTCGTCTTGACTGTGCAACGGCTTGTAATCATCACCCAATGTACTTAGCTGCACTCAGTCGTTTGCCATTAGCCCATCAACGTTTCAAAGCCCGACGTGGCCGGGATGATCGATGTTCGGCGGCTCTTGTTTGCCAGTGCTTCTTTCTCTTGACGTTCATCGTCGTAAATGCATCCTCCTCCGTACCGCCATCTCTGGACTCTCGACTCAATTTACTGCGCCATCGCCCTCTGACATGGGTCCATGCAAATTTATCGTCAAGAGTTTATCAACTCGGAGCTCTCTGCTACGCTCTCTTGGTCTGAGACACGCGTGCTAAGCTAGGTGTGTAACTTCGTCTGTCCTGCATAGGTGGCCTCACAATCTCCTCATCATAGGACGCTCGGAACAGTACTACTTCACCCGCGCTGTACTTTGGGTGGCTTCAGACGTCGTTTGCGCGGCAGACTCTTACGCGCCGGGATCACGGTCCTCGACAAAAGAGGTACTCTATCTGGCGTTGTCCCGTTCCATCTCATCCAAACCCATGCTGTTCATGATATTCACGTCGTCGAGAAATTGCCTAATCGATGCTCATTTCTCAAGCCCGATGCTACAAACTTGGTTCAAGCGGTTACCCTCGTCTTCAGCGCGTCGTTCTCCTCGGCGCAAAGACCGTCCTGCTCATTTGGAATCACGGCAACGCGAACGGAATGGCTGAGATGGTGTTTCACAGAGTCCTATCCATACTTTTGCGTCCATCCAAGAAAACCTACAACCCCGCCGCTCCATACAAAGGACCTACAACCCCGCCGCATTCTTCTACAGTGCCTTCCCGTCCACGCCTCCCGCACGACACAGACAGCCTCGTCACCGAGGGCAAGCGGAGGCGCATCGATGATATCACCTGTACACTCAGGGTGAGCCAGACCTGTCAGCCGGGAAGCGGGAGCACTCAAGGCGGGACCCAGAGCTAACATGAGACTGAGCCGTTCGCGTTCTAGAACGTCTTCAAAGCCATCGGATCCTTCTGCGCCACTGCCGACGCGTTCACCATGACAGGTGGGACTGTTCCGTCCTCTGCAAGGCACATCACCCTCGTCATCTTCTGCTACCAAGCCTTCTCGATCCCACTCTACATGTTGCGGACACGAAGCTATTTCGGCCTTACACAGTGTTACCATCTCCGACGTCATTGGCTCGACGAAATATAGAACTCTTCCAACAGACCTAGTTATCTTCTTCGCGGCCCAACAGACACTTCGTTGGTTTTCTGCTGCTATGTTTCGAACCTTCGCATAATTAGCACGGAGTTCCTGGCCTGGAGACCGACGGCCAAGCTGGCGACCGAGCTGCGTAGGCAAAGAATGCAGTCACAAAACAGTCGGTCCGCTCAGATATCTGTTCGGGAGTCATTACGCGTATTCCACTTCAAGTCTGGCAAGAAGCGGAACTCGACCTGTGTTAGCACGACTCTCGGAATATCTGAGGATGCTATGAGGGCGCATGAGGGTGGACGACATCTGGATTGCGCTCGCGACACGTTCCTGTCGGTGTCACTGGGGGACTGAAGGTCATTTCCACGAGTGGTGTGGGGGTGTTGGATGATGGATTCATGGACCTATAGCACTGAAGCTTACAGAATTTGTCCAGACATCATCAAGCAATCAAGCGTAATTCTTTGACATAGCTGCTCGAAATGGTTTTCTCAGGGCCGGCTTTCGGGCCGAGAACTACTACTTTCAACTATCCCTCCCTCTCCCGACGTTCTGCTCATGGTTGAGCACCATGGGCACGCTACTGCTCACTGAAACAGTTAAATCAAACGTCTTCAGACTCGGCTGAGATGCCCTACGATTGCTCCCCGCGTCGAAACCATGGCCCACTGGCAAATGTGGTGCGCCTCGTTTTTGGCATTTGTGCTCAGATTCGCAATGCTCCAATGAAGTCAACGGAAAGCATCCGCACAAAATAGTATTGACGCGGGCGTCGGTGATCACCGCGTCTGATTGCTAACATCTCTCTCTTCACGCAACTAGATAAAAAAGTACTCCGCTAGATATTCCCGAGCAGCCAGCTTGTCATGGCGCACACCATCTGAGAACGCTCTAAAGCGACCCTTTCCAAGTATCTCACACCATGATGGACGATACTCGGTGGCCTCTCCTCGTCTGACTCGTTTCTGACCTATTTCTAGATTGTGGCGCTTATATCCACACTGTCGGATTCGAAGGTAGGTCCGTCAATCGCCCCGGAAGCTATCAGGACCTCACGAGTATATGTGTAGAGCTTCTGTAGAACGTTTCCCTTCATGACGTGGCCCGCTGGCGGACGTGACATTCGCTGAGTGCAGATGTCCCAATCTAAACCCGCAAAAAAATCGACCTAACCGCTACGGTCCAGGGAATCCAGCGCCGAATGCTCGAGGCGTGTTAACAACGTGGACAATCCTTCGGATCTCTTCATTTGTGATGGAAAAGGAAGGCTGGTACTCATGTCGCTGACTGTAAACACAAAAAGCTGTTAATTGAGCTGGTTCGTGATAAGCAGAATTGATTCCAAGACAGGTCAGTGGGGCAACACGACTACCACGGACAGTGATCAACTCGATAACCCTTATTCCGGGGACGCAAGGAGAACAATGGGGGCTAGCTGACGCTCAGGCATCGTGGTTGGACAGATAGCTGTAGTTCGGACTTTGGATATATCCCCCTTCGTACAGGTAAAGTCGGTTCCGAGTCTGTACAATTTGAAAAAGACGGATTGGGAGCCTGGCTTGCGCCACTTATACTTGTTCTCTGCAGACTAAACGCGATCATGAACTACCGATTCAATATTTCAGACTGACCTACTGTCCAGGACGCGAATCGTCACCAAACAAAGAGACTCAGTCATCAATCATTGCTGTTGAGCTTGTCCCGGGTCCTGCGTGCAGAAAACACGCGTTGATTGCGATCCATCGTCAGGATTCAGAAGAAGATCCGGAGGAGACAGACCAATCCGGATATGTCGCGCCCCAAGAGCGGACTCGGCAAATGTAGAACATACGTCGATATTAGGCGATTGTACAGAGCAATAAGTACGAAAACAGAGTGAGAGCATATGAATAGTGTGTTGGTAGATGCCTTCTTCAGCAAAGAGCAAAGAGCTTCGTGAACCTTTCCCAAATCCCAGGTGTCGTCGACGAGGCAATCATGTCGGCTTGTTTCACTTTTGTGAGTGTAGCACTCAGCCACTCGTTGTCTTTCGACGCGACCAGGAAAGCGAGCTGTTGAAGGGCCTCTGCCATCGTGGGTCGATCCGTGGGATTGTCAGCCATCATGGAAAGAAAAAGCGGCTTCAGGTCTTCAAGGCCACGAAAATCCTCGGACTGTCAAGTGTGAGACTCCAGAGACAGACAGAGCTAGTGGAATGCATACCTCGCGGAGAAAGGAAGCTCCCACATTGTAAACATCTAGCGGAAAGGGATTATATGGTTTGTTTAGTTCAAATTCTGGGGATGTCTTGATTTGGCACCAGATATCCGCCGTGAGTGCATTCTCCTTGCCGCAAGCGTAATGACGCGCGGTTTCAAAGTCAATGATGTAGTATTGAACGGGTGTCGAGACACGGCAACGCTGGACATATTGCATTTGCGCTAGTCTCCCACTAGGTACGAGTCTTGGATTCGCGAAGTGAAACCCCAAGGGACAGACTTCTGTACTATCCATCATGAAGTTGAATGTGCAAGCATCACTAGACAATGTGAGCATTCAAGCCTTTTGAAGAAGGACTACATACCCATGTGCTATATTGCGCTCGTGCATATAAGTCAGTCCCTTGATAATACCATGAGCAACATCTAGGCCGACACGAGAGAGACGTACTTCTATGATCTGCCGCACTGCCTCAACAAATTCGCCACGACAGTGAAATGCTGGTGAATCAATATCCCTGAGCATTGGTAACACGACAAAGACTCTTTCCTCGTCTGCGGGTATCGGAAACGCGTCAAGCAGGGGAACAGTGTGGTTTCGGGCGTCATCCCGAAGTCCTGGTTCATTCAGAAGCTCGAGTACTTTGGCATCCGTATGTTTTGCTCGTTTGATTGCAACTCTACGCCCGTCTGAGCGACGTGTAGCGTCTAGAACATATGGGAGCTGGATACACCCAGTTAGCCATCGCAGCAGCAAATAGAAGATTGCAAAACTGACGAGAGGACTAAACTCGTCCTCGAAGAATCGGTAGTTAACACGCTTTGCCAGCTTTCTGTTCTCGGGTTGTAGACGTGCGGGAACCCAGTCGGGATTGTAACGGGGCCGGAGATCATAGCCATGTGCGGCAATATAGTCATAGTATCGGACCCAGAGCATGTCACTAGGGTTTTGATTCCGGCAATTCTGGGGGTCGTAACGGGTCATAGTGCACGGTTATGGGGGTGTAAGTGGGAAAGGGCAGAGTGACGATGGGAGTGCTGTAGAAACCGAAAACAGCTGGAAACCAAGACGTAACTGACGTTTGTAATTTGATCGATCAAACTTCGATCAAGGCCTTTCTCTTGACGGTCATGGTCGTCATGATTCGCATCCTCTTCGAACCGCCACCACACGACTCTTTACACCTTTTCAGTGCTGCATTCGGTGCATCAGGTCGTCTTACTGACTCTCTGTCAAAGATTAGACACGCGTACTGAGCCGGTTGTGTAACTTCGTCCGTCTTCCATAGGTTGGCCCAACGATTTTCCCATTATAGGACGCTTGGAACAATATCACTTCACCCCGGGCGCCGCACTACAGTATAGGTGAATTTATCCCTCGTTTGCGCGGTAGAACATTCTTACTTGCCGGGAACACTGTCCTCCGTCTAGTATGATTTATCCAACGTTATCCCATTCCATCCAAACTCATGCTTCGTGTCGTCGAAATTCCTCGACCGATGGCCAGGCCTCAAACTCGATTCTATCAACCGGGATCACACGGTTTTCGTCTTCGGCGCATTGTTGTCCTCGGCGCGAAGACCGTCCTGCTCATGTGGAATCACGACATCGGGAACGGAATGAATGGGATCGCATTTCACAGAGTCCTCTAAGCTCATCCGTGTCATTTTCTGCTACCAAGCTTTTTCTAGTATACTCGACATGTCGAGGACACGAAGCGACTATGACTTCGGCGTTGCATAGTATTGTCATCTGCGACGTCAGTATTGTCATCTCCGACGTCTCTGGCTCGACGACGTACAAACCTCTTTCAACACATACACACTAGCCATCTCGTTTCGCGGCCTGACAAACACTTCGTCGGGAGTTTTCTGCTGCCATGTCACGGACCTTTATGTCTTTAGCACAGATCTTCACATATATAGCACGGAGTTCCGGGAGACCAGCGGCCAAGTTGGCGATCGTGCTGCGCAGGCAAAAGATGCCGAGTCACAAAACCGTTGGTCTGCTTATATTTGTCCAAAAATTCCACTTCCAGTTTGGCCAGAAGTGAAACTCGACATGTGCTGTCACGAGAACGCTGGGGCGGACGATATTTGGATTGAGCTGTGGGGTCGGCTTTCAATGCACCGAGGACCACCGCATCTAACTTTCCCTGTCTCCTCCGACGTTTGTTCACGGTTGAGCACCATCGGCATGCTACTCCTCACAGAGCAGTGATGTTGAACGTTACCGGACTCGGTCGAGGTGCTCTATGATTGCCCTCCGCAGGGCATGGCCGCTGGCAAATGCGGTGCGCCTCATTTCCGTGGCTCAACCACTGTGGTGAGTACGGGCAACGCCCACGCTCATGCAATTTCACGCGGCGCATTGATTTCTGTTGACTTGATTCGAACATTGGACATGCCACGTCTGACGTCCGGCCTCTTCCTCTTTGCGGCAACTAAGTGTATCATCTTCGCTAGATATTCCCGAGTTTGTAGTGGCGCACGACATCTGTAAATGCCCTAGAAGGACCCTTTTCGAGTATTTCACACAGTGATGCACGGTACTCGGTGGCCTCTCCTCGTCTGGCTCGTTTCTGACCTGTTTTAGCAGTGTGGCGCTTATATCCACTCTGTCGGATTGAAGGTACGTCCATCAATCGCCCCCGTAGACTTACGTAGGGGTCCTGAGCAACGTGTTTGTTTATGAGATGGCCCGCTGGCGGACGTAGGAGACATGCTGATTGCAGGTGTCCCAATCTCAACCCGCCAAAAAATCGAACTAACCGTGTCCATGGAATCCAACGCCCGCGCGATCTCTTCATTTGTGACGGAAAAGGAAGCTTCAATTGTACTTGTGTCGCTAACTGTAAACACAAAAGGCTGTTAATTGAGCTGGTTCGTGATGAGCAGAATCGATTCAAGACAGGTCAGTGGGGCGACATGACTACCACGGATAGTGATCACCTCGATAACCCTTGCTCTGAGGACAAAAGGAGAACAATGGGGCTAGGTGACGCTCAGGCATCGTGGTCAAGACAGATAGCTGTACTTCGGACTTTGGGTATATCTCCCTCTGTACAGGTACAGTCGGTTCCGATGATAAATTTGGAAAAGACGAATTGAGAGACTGCTTTGTGCCACTCATTCTTGCTGTTTGCAGACTACACGCGAACTTTTTACCGTTCGGGAACTACTAATTCACCGGAATAAACGGACCCATCTCGCTCTCAGCACTAATATTGCATGACTGTCCCTCTCAGTACATGTATACTACCTCTCGATCATCTACTACTGCTGTAGACCTCAGCCCGGGTCTTGCGTGTGGAAAACATGCGTCGATCGCACTACATCGTGAGCATTGAGAAAGGGATCAGACGACAGACTAATCGATATGTCGGGTCCGAGTGCGGATTTGGAGCAGATGCAGAACACACGTTAAAATTAGGCGATTGTACGCAGCAATACGAGAACAGAGTAAAAGCATATGAACAGTGCGTTGGTATATGTCTTCAACAGAGAGGAAAGAACTTCATGAACCTTTCCCAAATCCCAGGTGTCGTCGACGAGGCATTCATGTCGGCTTGTTCCACTTTCGTGAGTGTAGCACTAAGCCATTCGTTATCTTTCGACGCTACCAGGAAAGCGAGCTGTCGGAGGGCCTCCGCCATTGTGGGTCGATCCGTAGGATTGTCGGCCATCATGGAGAGAAACAACGGCTTGAGCTCCTCTAGACCGTGCACTTCCTCGGACTGAGTAATGTATTATCGGACGGAAAATATCAAGAGAGCCAGACATGCTCATACCTTGCAGATCCTCAGGAATGAGGCGCCCGCGGTATACACGTCGAGCAAAAACGGATTATATGGGTCACTTGTTTGCCACTCCGGGGCTGTTTTTATTTGACAATGGCGAGTCGTCGTGAGTGCCCTATCCTTTCCGCATGGGTAATGGCAAGCAGTCTCGAAGTCGATGATATAGTACTGAACGACTGTTGAGACGCAACATCGCTGAACGTATAGTGGTTCTGCGAGTTGGCCAATAGCTGCGAGCCTCGGACGCGCGAAGTGGAAACCCTCGGGACAAACTTCTGCGCTATCCATCATGAAGTTGCCTGAGCAGGCGTCCCTAAGTTAGGAGATTGTGAGTCAGGAATTGGCTGGAAGAAAACAGCGCATACCCTTGTGCAATATCGCGGTCATGCAAATAAGCCAAACCCTTGATAGAGATCGTGAGCAACATCCAGTTGAGTGACAGGCGACATACTTCTATGATTTGCCGCACTGCCTCTATGAACTCCGCGCGACAGTGAAATTGCGGCAGGGCATAGCTCCGAAGCATGGGCAGTACCACAAAGACTTCTCCATCATTGTCGAGTCCTGGTATAGGAAAAGTGTCGAGCAGCTGAACACTGTGGTTCCTGGGATGATTGCGAGATTCTGGCTCATTGAGAAGCATGAGCATTGCAAGTTCCGTGGTTTTAGCTTGTTTGATAACCACTCTGCATCCATCTGACTGGCGAGTGGCGTCTAGAAGTGCGGCTCGCTACGTAGAGCCAGTCAGAACGGCACAGGGCAAGAGGGGTGTCAAGCTTACGAGAGGACTCCATTCGTCTTCAAAGAATCGATCATCGCAAAGCCTCGCTAGTTTTCTGTTTTCGGGTAGGTAACGTTCGGGAAGCCATTCAGAATGGTAACGAGGCCGGAGGATATAACCGTGAGCAGCTATATAATCATAATTCCGGACCCAGAACATATCACTAGCGTTCTGGTCTCTGTCCTTGCGAGGGTCATACCTAGCTCCAGTCATGAAATGTAAGCTTGTGAGTTCAGGAAGAGGCTCAGAGCGAGGTCGTGGGAAAGACTCAGGGCAGTAGCCGCAACACGTGGATGATCGCAATCACGGCGAATGTCGAATTTGTTATTCAACAGCCTACCAATGACTCGCGTGCTTCTAGTACTACACTCTACAGCAGTGCCGTTTGGGATCCAATTGACTTGGTTTGGTTCGGTGTGCTCAATATTGAAGATGATTCTCCCACAGTCACACCAGATCCCCATATAAGAAGCACCACTTGCTCACCCTCGAATCCATACCCTTTGCCACTGACTGTTACTGAGTACTGAGCATCCGGTTTCCAATGTCCACCCCCACCCCAACGAAGGCAGATCTCCTTCGTACCCTCTACCAAAGCCTCGATGCCCTCCTGTACGATGTCGAATACAACCGCAACATGTCTGGCAAAGATAAAGCTGTACTCATGAGAGACATCGGAAAGTGAGTCTTTACTTTTTCTGTTGTTCGGACATGGCCTGATCTTAATATCGTGCCTACATAGACACAAGAGAAGTCTTGAGACGATAGCAAACGAAATGAAACGGAGCCACAAAGTCAAAGCTTTTTTCACAGAGTTTCCCAAATTCGTGAATAATCCCAACTATCGCGCTACAGCTCATGAGGCTGCTTTGACCAAAATTGAGGGGGAGTATAAGACACTGAAAGAAATCTTTGAAGTGAAGCTAGCAGCTCTTTCAACTGGCAAGCTCGACGCTGACTGTGTCTATCATAGGATCTATCAGGGATTACTTCCGAGTCGACCGGGTCGAGTCAGCCTGATCCAACGACTTCGATCCAAGGACCACCTCAAGCCGCGCCTCGGCCTTCGACGGAGAGCGATGTCGTCTTTCACCGATCCTCTGCTGATTCAGATTTCTACACACCATCTTACTACTCGATGCCCGGAAAGTACAGTCTTTCTTCCCACTTGTTGCAGCAAACCTCTCACCGTGATACAGTATTGCCATGCGCGGAGGTGTGCCTGTCGGATCCGTTCACCATCCCATCTATCGAGGTGGCGCTGTCCCACCGCCTTCCTCCAGGCGCCGAGGATATTCGTCCAGTACCACGACTCTCACGATGTCGAATCCCCACGGAAGTGGTTACGGCGGCCAAAGACTTCACAGCACTCCCCACCTTCCCATGCCTTATAACAGCGCTGGTCAGCAAGATCCGTACGCAGGGAATGCTGGGAACACGGCCCACCTGCAGCCAGGCTATCTTCAGACTCCTTCATATCTTGCTCCGGGACCCTCTCAGAATCCGGGTGGCCAATATCCTGGTTCATCGCAACATCAAGTCTACGGATCCGGAAGCATGTAAGTACAGTCTCTGTACCTCGCCGGCGGCCACAGATCATGAAAGCTCACTCCTCATTGATAAGGTATCCCTCGAACACGTCCGTCAATAACAATAACATGAATATGATGAACCACCCGTACACTTTCTTCTCTGTCACCCAAAGTATTCCCGTCTAATTATAACAATTTGATAGGTACCAGGACAATTCGCGCGCTGGTTATGGGCCCGGGCCTTCGTACAGTCACTCCACTGCGTATGATACGCCCCGACTGAACATGACAACGTCGCTTACTCCCTTTTCTGTAGAACCCTCGGCGGTACCGATAATCGAGGCGCTGACGCCGGTCGCGGCCACGATGACTATGGCTATAGTGGCCCCTCAGGCGCCTATGACACTCAGTAGGAATTCACTTCCTGGTTCTTTGATTTCTCAGTACTCACTAGTGCCGTCAGATACAGCTATCACCAATCCAACTAAGTACTGAGCGCTGAGTGGATGCGCATACACGGCGTCAACTCCTTTCCGAGAGGCTTTCTCCTTCTTCTCTGATTGTGTACTACTATACTCTTTCTCTCCGTAACGAAACCTCACGTTTTTTTTTGTTGTGCAACTGCCTAAATCTTTGTTGTGCAACTGCCTTGCCTATATCACCAATCATACTTCTCTACTCTGATATTTCCCACTACGCCAGCTCTCACAGAGCTGAAACTTCGCTCGCAACTGGAAACACCAGTCGGGAGTAAGTACAGGCGCTCTGCATCGAGTCTCCAACGGCTTTCGTTGAGCAAATAAATACTTCAACTTGTTCGGTTTGCCGGCCAACGCGTAATCTTAAGTGTCAGATTCGAACTCGCAAGGTAAACATGTCTACACTCATTGAAATTCGTTGATCAAGCACATCAGCGCCTCTTTGAAGTCTTTCTCCCGACGTGGATGATTGGCGGCCCGCTTGGGTGGCTGTACTTACACCCTCTTAGTAGCGTGACCACCCTGTCAGACACCTTCGACGACCGAGCCGAGGATCATTTGGAAGAGCGTGTTTCCAAAATTTCACTCTTCCATCCTCTCTTCGAACTTCCTATTCTCATTCTGCCTGCGCGCTGCTGTGACCTGTCCACTGGCAGAGGCCCGTGGTTCGCATACGCTCCTCCCCTCCATGGCCAGAGACCATCAAACGCAGTGGGGGATGGCAGCTCGCATCGTGGAAGCCGGACCAAGAACCTCACCTGAGACTGCTCTGTCGTTCGAACAACCAGCGTCCCTCCTTATGGTCAGCCATGATTCCTTCCAGTAAGAATTGAAAGTCCCATTCCCAGTACTCATATCACGCAACCACCTCCTCCACCCTCGCCCAATTCAACGCCCCCCTCCCGAAGCCCTCCGCCACAGCCCTAAACCCATCATCCCTTACCTCCTCCAGGAACACATCATGCTGATCAGCCAACCGCTCATTATTCCTCCTGATCTCGCGAATGACCCCATACTCGCGGGCACAGTTCGGGCATTCCGTGTCGTTGTCCGGGAGACAGCTGCAAGAAAAAAAAACAATCAGTGAAAGGAAGGAAGGGAGGGGGTAAAAAGAACCGTACCGCGTATGATAACTATGGTTGCACATAAAGTGCACACTCGGAAGGTCCAACTGCCCGCCACATCCCGTACACCGCGTGACATGGAACACACGAGGATGCTCAGGATCAGAGAGCTCCTCGACCTGACGCAGCTTAGACGCGGTCTCCATCCGATACGAACTCGTCCATTCCTTGTCCTGCAAAAAAAGGGCGTCAGCTCGCCCACAAACAACCATTGGAAAGAAAACATACAGCCTGGATCTCCTCCCTCGCCTCCTTGATCCGCGTCATCATCCACTCCTTTACCAGCCCCACGCTCGCCACCCCATTCCGGCTCAGCACCTGAATAACCCCCAGCGGCGGCATGATGTTCTCCCTATTGATGATATCCAACACGTCCCTCACATCCCCCTGATGCCGCCCCAGCAACTCGGGCGAGGACGTCAAGAACCTCAACACTAAAGGATAGAGGTGCGGATGCGCCGCGCCGTACGCATTCAGGTGCTTCATCACCTCCTTCGACGCGTCCCCGTCGCCTTCTTTGTCTTTCGCCATCCAAAACCGGAGGACATCCTCATACATCCCCATTCGCTCCCACAACAACACCAGCCCCTCCGTGTACTGCCGCGCAGAGCACAATATCAGCGCATGCGTCGGGTCGTAGGGTATGCTCTCGCTTTGAAGCACCCGCATCGCCTTTGCCTTCTCCCTCCCCGGTCCCGGCGTCAGGTACAACTCCAACAGCGTATTCCACACCGCTACCTGGTCCTCCCTATCCGCCTTTTCGTCCAGTGGCGGTTCTTGAGGCGGCTCCACAGGCGAACTTGAATCGTCGCTGACGCTCTGCCCCCATCTGCGGCGCGCGACCGTCTCGAGGAACAACACGAACTGGTCCATATGGTCGACAAAGTGCGCAAAGTACAGCCTCGGCGAGAGGCGTTTGACGGGCTTGGGCTTGGGCGGTGGGGGCGGTGGGGTGGATGGGCGAGATGTTTCTGCGTCCTGGGTGACGGCGGGCATGACACCTGCACCCACCCCATCGACAACAATGGAGTTCCTGTTGAGCGCAAGATACGACAGGTACGAAGCAGAAGGCGGCGCAGCGCGCGCAGGCAGTTCCTCCGGCTCAGGCTCAGACCCCGGAGAGAGGGTGCTCGTACACAGATCGATAAGCAGCTGCGTCGTCTCCGCAGGCAAGTTGGCCAGCATCGCACGGCCATACCGCGCCAGATTGCTTTCAGTCTGAGTCCATCATCAGCGTGTCGTTCATATGATCAAATAGGAATCTGCATACCGCATCAGGCCCCAACTTGCGCAGATACACCAACGCATCCCCATAATTCTCCGCATCCTCGATCTGTATCCTCAGATAATCCTCATGGCGCTCATACTTCTTTGCCAGATACGACGCGTGCTCGAAATACCCTGCCTGGCGACATACCCTAATCGCCGTGTCCAAATCAAAGGGCAGTTCATCCGAGTTCGAGCTCGACCGGGACCGGGACTCTGTTTTGATGAAACTATCCAGACGCGAGACGTCCTTCAGCTTGGTGTATGTGTTCAATAATAACGTCGTGTGATCAGAATTCGCCAGGCCCAACGAATGCAGCTCCTGGAGATAGGTGACGAGGTTGTGTATGCGTTGTGCGTCGAGGAACTACGAGAGTTGAATATCAGAGTCGATGGCAGTCACTAGTTGGTACCTTGCGAATGACATAACTAGGCTGCAGGTGTCCAATCGTCTGCACGAACTGCTGCATGGCCGCGTCGTATTCCCCTTTCGCGTACTGATAGTCCCCATATTGCTGATGGATATCAGCCACGCTAGCCTCGTCCAGACCTTGCGTCTTAGCGAGGTCGAGCGCCAACGTGTACAGCGAGCGGGCGTAGAGCATATCGAGCTTCACAGACGTCGGCCGCTCTACCAGCGCTTTGAGCTAACCAATCAACAACCAACTCGACGAAAAGCAGCAAATCAAAGACCTACCACACCATCATTCGTCAACACATAGATATTGCCCCACGCACTCAATACTTCCCGCGCCCCTTCCTCAAATATACCCGAATACGCAACGATCTTGCTATCCGGATCAAAGACCGTCACTCTCGAGATGTCCTGGCCTGTCGGCGTAGAGGCCGCAGTAGCATAGTGGCGGACGGTAGCGGAGGGGTTGGATCCGGAGGGGATGAAGGGCGGAGACACGATGACGAGGTAGTTCTGGTGCGTGTGTATGGCGGACTTGTGTCCCTCGTACGCCCAGCACGTCCCGCGTCCCTCTGGGCTGCACGCGTAGATCGCCTCGTCCCGCGCGACGATGAGATCCTTCTTGTGCTGGTCCATCGTTGCGCAGCCCAACCCTGCGCCGAGCTCGTCGATGACCGTCGCAGAGCTGCTGCCGCCGCGCCCAGACGCTTGATATGAGAGAACGTGGTTGACAGTGACGATGAACAGGTACACGTTCGGGCTGTCCTCGTACGCTTCACGGAAGCCTAGACCTGTTATGGGCTCTGTCGGGCTTTCGTGCACTGTGCGAGGTTTTGGGAGCGCCGTGAGAGATGAAGAAGACGCGAGGGACTGGTCGAGGTGGCGGTAGAGCAGGACGGTGCCGTCGGCGAGGCCGATGGCGAGGTAGGAGAGCGTGGCGGAGAGGGCGAGGGTGGACACTGGGTGCGGGCGGTTGCCGAGCTGTACTTTGGCGGAGCGCAGCAGGAGAGGGGCACCGGTGGATTTGTGGAAGGCTTCCATGTCCCAGACCTTGAGTATGGGCGAGGACACCGCGTCTTCTTCCTATGCACAGCATCAGTGCGCGGTTTGTAGAATCAGAGTATACGCACGCCAAGCGTCACGAGAACGTGTCTCCGCTCAGCCATGTGCGTGACGCGGCCTGCGACATGGGCGACCCAGCTGTTGGTGGACTCGAATTCCTTGTTAAGCAGATGTATGCTTCCATGGATGTCGGCGACAAGCACGCCCGAGTAGCACGTAGCAATAGTCGATATTTCCGGTGTTGCCTGGGTTAGAGCTTAGAGAGCAAACAAGACAAGGGTATGAGCCTTGCAAACCTTGAAGATGTCCGGCGTGCTCTCGAGGTCGTGTACGTCCTTGATGACCTGCTGGTCGAAGAACGGAAACTGCCTAAACTGGGTTGCCGTCAGCGTCGACAGAAAGCAGCTGCTATGCCGCACTCACCCTAGGCGCCGATACTGTTGCACTCATTGTGGATGCGAGATTAGCATGAATATTAGAGCATTGACGCGATGGCAAGAGGCAAGGGACAGGTGAGTCTGGGGTTAGGGCTAGTCCACAACAGGCAAGCCCTTCCCACGCGAGACCAACAGCGGTCCCTTCCGAGCAGTCTCCCAGCACCGACCTGTTCTCTCATCATCACAGTACGCCGCCCTCCTGCTCCGCGTTATCCCGCCCAAATAACCAGCTTCATATAGACAATGGCCTTCCTCGGACTCCGCAAATGGCCCACACCTGCAAGTTCCCCGTAAACGCCCGCCCTCCCGACGCACACTGACAGTATCATGGCGCAGGTCGTTAAGCCCTTGTGGCCGTTCATGGTAGCGGGCGTCATCACCATGTACGGTGTGTCCAAGATTCAGGATGTTGCCGTTCGCTGTGCGTCTCGTATCCTCTGCTAGCTGTTGCCCTGTTCTGACTGCAGCAGCCCCCGAATATGCCGCGGACCCCAAAAACCCCTACGGCGCCGCCATCGCAAAGGAGAGAGAGGCTGCTGCGCACTAGAATGGATGGGAGCCAATAGACTTGTCTTTACCACCAACCAATGCAACACACTTGGAGAGAACGAGAACATAATACATAGTCCGCAAATGCAAGTGAATGAATACAGGAAGCATGGAAAACCTAAAACTGCCCCATCCGCTGTGCGACCCGCTCCTTGACCGTCTGGTATGCGTTCATTATCGTCTGCTCGTTGATCACAATGTCTGTTGTGTCGGGTCGCGGCCGGCTGACGCGCGAGGCGATGGCTGCGGCGTCCGTGTCCACGATTATCCTGCACCACACACATATGAGCACGTATTATACTGCATGGAAAGAGCTCGCACCCATCGTCAATAGTCTCGTCTAGACAGAGGAGCACCATGTCCAAGTTTTCGAGAACAGCCCTCTTCTCCAGCTGGTTGCGCAGTAGCAGTGAGAGCGCGTCCGTGAACGAGTTGAGCGCCGTGGACAGCATCAGTTCGTTCTCGTTTGGCCCCGCGATGAAGTAGAGAATGAGGTCCAGCGAGTGTTTGTACACCGCGAGCTTGCCGTCGTACAGAATGATGTCGCCTGCCCGAGTCTGCGTCAACACAAAGCCCGCCGTCGATGGTGCGATACGCACCTCCAGCCTTCTTTGTCTTCTGGTACAGTCCCTTCTCGAACGCTTTCTGGTCCTTGAGCGCAAGCAGGTCCTTGGATTCGCCTAGCGGATGGCTCTTCGGGCGGTAGTACTTTGCCAGGACGCGATGGCCGTCGGTGTCGAGGAGTACAAAGCCATTGACGCTGTACAAGGAGAGGTTCACTGCGATGCGATGAGCACGAAAAGAGACGCAGGATTGGCGACTGACTGGTACGTGGAAGATGCCAAGTATGGCAATCACCGCTTGGTGCACGACTACTTCCACTTGCTTTCCACGTGCATCTGTTCCTTTTCGACGATGACATCTCGCCGACAAAACTACACATCCGATACATATTCGACCCACACTGCAAAGGAAAGCAAGCGCGCCGCCCCCGCCCCCGCCATGAGTCGGGATCCCGCCGCGCCACCCGCCAAGCACCTTCTGGATCTGATCTTGTTTGTCCTGATTGAAACGCTTCAGTTTGGCCGGAAAAGGAAACTTCCAGTTTCGCTTTGCGCAAGTGATGGACGCCGACGTTGATATGCGGTCGTCGTCGCTGTCGCCGCTGCCTCACCCGCCCTCCTCTCCCGAGCCCGACGCCGCCACCACTACCGCCGAACCGCCGCCCGCCGAAGTCGTCAAGGCCGAGGACAAGGAAAAGACGCCCAAGAAGCCGAAAAGCGAGCGCAAACACTATCACTCTCCGACTCCTCCCCCCATCGTCCCGCCGCCGCCGCTGCAAACCATCCGCCTCGACATCCGCTTGGGCGGGCCGGATAACTATGAAGTCGACATCAACAGCCTGGCGTTGGAAACCGGTCAGCGGGAGCCCGTCGTGGAAACCGCCAAGGCTGCGGACACCAGCGAGAGCGAGCCCGAGCCCGAGCCAGAGGAGGTCACGGCGGTCGGCAAGAAGAAAAAGGTGCGTTCATAAACCACTCTGGTTATGTTGTTCACGGCCGCGCAGAGAAAGAACTTTCAGCAGGAGTATTACGACACCAACGATCCCTTCATCGACGACTCGGAGCTCGCTGTCGACGACCGCAAGTTCTTTGCGCAGACCAAGCAGCGCGGCTTCTACGTCTCTGCCGGCCAGGTCGCTCTCCTCAAAGACAAGTCGTGCGTCCATTCCCGCTAATTACGCGCCACATCACGCCGACACTCACCCCAGATCACCCGTCAAACCCAAATCCCGCCTCAAAGCGCCCATCCTCAAACCCGACGGTGGCGAGGGGTCGCGCGACTCGCCCATCGCGCTCGACGGCACGGACGACGAGCCCGCAGAGGTCGCGGGCCAGAAGCGCAAGCGCTACATCAGCGTCACCGAGAACGGCAAGAAGCGCAAGATCGTCGACGTCACGTCCTTTGACGCGCGCCTCCAGACCGCCATCGACGGCCTCAAGCGCGCCATCGACAAGGAGGACTGGTCCAACAAGGGCAAGTTCCCGCCCACCATCAAGCCCCTGCTCGCCCAGGTCGCCCTCCTCGCCGTCGAGCTCGACGAGTACGACGACCACTTTTTCAACCTCATGCCCACGCTCTTCCCGTACAACAAGTTCACCATGAGCAAGCTCATCAAGCGCACCATCTTTGTCGAGCATACCGCGCTGCTCGTCAAGCGGCAGGAGGCGATACTCGAGCAGCTCGGCAAGCTCGCCGCGGAGGGGTTCAAGAAGGCGGAGGAGGACTGGCAGAATGCGGTCGTCGCGTGGGATAAGCGCCAGGAAAAGGTGCGCGCGCAGAAGGACGACGGGACGGGCACGGGCACGAGCGAGCCGCCGGGGCCGCCGACGAGACCTGGCAGCCCGACTGGGGAGGGCGATGGAGAAGAGGGCAAGAACGGCCGCGAACCGCATCCGCCGACGAAGAAGTATCGCATGACGGAGACGATGAAGAACATGGTCTGGGAGCTTGTCCTGCTCAGCAACGAGTGCTGTCGGTTGGAGAATGAGAAGAAGTATGTACTCATCGCCCCCTTCCCTCTCACACCCACTCACGCCTCACAGTCAACTCGAAAACTCAATCATACAAGTATCGGAACAGGGCCTGCGGAAGGTGTTGTACCAGAAGATCGTCGGTGTCTTTCCGGAGGGGTGGATGTCGAGTGGGCAGATAAGTCGGGATGGTAAGCTCGTCCGTTCGTCGCGCAAATATCGTCACTCACTCTTCCCAGTATCTGCCATCAAGAAGCGTCTGGAGAAGGAGCAGCTCGAAGCAGAGGGACTCTCATGACCCTTGTATGATTATCTTACCTTACTCACGTCTAATCCTTGCTACCGTGTACGTTGGTTGTTTATTGGTCGTATTTATTGCTCTCTGGATGACATCTCTACATTCCATTTCTTTACTTCCGACGAGAATTTCGCTCGACGCCCGATGGCTACTGTACAACAGAAGAAACACTGTCGATGTCTTTCATCTCTGGTACCAACACATCGAGTAATCCCGACGGGGTCGACGCTGGTCGGCTGGCGTAAACAGCACTGTCGAGCACGGCCTGAGTCCAGAATGCGTCCGTCACCATGGTCCGACGTCGGTTCATTGCCGCCTCAACACATTCGTAGGGAGCTCACTCACCGTGCACTCGGCCATCTCACAGCTTGGGAAGTTCTTTTCATACGAAACTGTGAGTTGCCTCTTCTCGTCATTCGCGCATATCCTTCAGGTTCATTTCTAGTCAGTCGGGGCTGAGGCAGGACCAACACCCGTGCACTCAGCCAGCGAGACTCCGTAGCAGAAACTCATGTACTACCTACTCACGAAGATCGACTCGGTCCCCGTCATTGAGGTAGGCATGAGCCAGCGAAGCCTCAATCAGTGCACCAGATCCAGCAACGGACAAGATAGCAATAGTTCTTTCATCTGAAGTTTGAAGGCGACAAGGACGATAGTGCGAGGAGACGAAGAATATACATACTAGGTGGGACAAGTCCATCAAAGATAGCGGTCATATCGCTACACATATAGATGAAGAAACGAGTTTATTCAGACCAGAAGTGATACGATTACACGGATGAGTACTGTGAAAAACTATGTAAGAGGTAGTCAAGATCATATATACATCAAGGTGGAATCCAAAATTCGAGCCTCCTTGACACTATCCTCATCTGAGTTCGGACTCAGAATCATCAGCGTCGCCGCTGTCCACGTCGTCTAAGCCGTCGTTACCGTCGCCGCTGTCCACAACGTCCGAGCCGTCATCCGAGCCCGTCGACTTCAAACACAGCTGCTGCCTAATAAATTCCGCCAGGACCTCTGCACCTACGCCGGACTGCCACTTGGGATCGTTCAAGTCAGCGCAATCATCCGCAAGCTCGTCCATCAATTCCTGTATATGAGCCAACAGATGTTTCTCGTAGTAGATATCGCCGCCAAGGAAGTGAACTGCAAGAGTCCATTCGAAATGTAGACGCCAAAACATGTGTGCGGCGGAATGGCGCGGAAGATGGGAAGGGAGCGATGGTGCGCTCGGGACTTTGATGGGGAGGTCCACGAAGGTGACAATGCGACCAGTGTCCTACAATATCCTGCCTTAGCATCATGCCATATGACAGAGGGCAGCAGTACCTCTATGTCGATGCTAAACATATTCTCCATGTAGGGCTCAACTAGTGTGTTACAGAGAGTGATTGCATTGTCAACACTTCTGTACACCTCGTACAGGCTCGGGTTTTCAAAGTCTCTGTCGTAGGACTGACGAGGGATCTTGAGTTACGGTGCGGTTAAAAACACGGCACATACCTCATGGGCCATAGAAGGAGGAAAAGCCCAGATTATCGTAGTTGGAAGATCTGCGCGGCCGGTGACACAGCACACCCCACAATCGCGCCGTGTAACGGCGTCAGTGATGGCCTGAGGCATTTTATTCTGCACAATTTAATCAATAATTATGGTCAGCGCCCGAATAGATACGAAACCTCACGTGTCGGTTTGAGTCTTCTCCTTTATCCTCCCCGCGACGCCCAACGTCCTTTTCGATTCCCCGAAGTGTGTCTGCGAAAAAACGATTGCCGACCTCATGGGGATACGGCTGGCCATCTGGGACGAGAATCAGTCGGGGTAGCAATTGTGAGGCGCAGCACAAACTTTGAAATGCACCGTAATTTCCTGGCTCCAATAGTTCGACAGAGTCACGCGAAAGCAAGGGTCCTTCAACAGAATCCACCATGTAACGACAGACGTCGAATTTCTTCAGGTTGATTTTTTGTAGCTGGAAGTTCTGATCACGTTCCAATTTGTGATCGTCGACGATATCAAGCCAGCGATAGAATGTTTGTATTGTCATGCGATGATGGTCAAGGTTCCAGCCTTGAAAATAATGTCTAGATACAGCAAATTGCGTAAAGGGCGTCGTACCTCCGCTCATAATGACCAATTGGAACTCCACAACGCTGAAGAGAAACATATTGCGCTGTTCCGAGATTGATTTTTGAGACAAAACAAACCTATAGGGTGTTAGAAGACCAGTATCACCAGTATCACAAGCGAAATTGGGCCTCACGGATAGGACATGGTGGTGTGAAGGAAGATGTCTGAGACTCGAAAGCGTGGAGGGAAGTTTGGAACGACAGATACAGGCAAGTCAGAGTGCCACCAGATGTGTTATAGTCGGCAGGACAGTGTGAGGTGTCCGAAACCCGAGACCAAGTAGAGCAAGGATATCGTTGTCGACGCGTTTATTGACGGTGACCGTCAAGAGAAAGAAGCGCCTGTCGGGCTGATCGCGAGTTGAAATTTGAAATTTGAAAGACCGATCGTGATCATCACGTTGATCGCCGACCTTGATCACCGACCTCCATGTCCTCTGTCATCCAATATCGGCAGGTCCCGTCTGTCCTTCCTCGTCTCCCTTCACTGCTCGTCCCTCAGCATTCTCTCTCCTCCAAGCAGACCTCCCGCCAGTCTCCTCCATTACTTCAAGGGATCACCCGTCTACGCACCAATCTGTTCAAGCTCAAACGGCAAAATCCTCGTAGCGCGCAGGGCCTGGTCATCCGCGCGGTCTCCAAGGAAAGCTCATGCTTGTATCATAGCAGCTCCTGCTGACGCCATTGTACAACCACCTTCTCGTTGACCGCCGCCGCCAAGGTCCTCACTTGTCAGCCCAAGCAGGCAGCCGTCTCCTTGCTTTTCTCCGGCCCCGCCCGGTCAGTTGCACTGATCAACTCACTTACACATATCTGAAGCAATTCCGTAGCCGACGCCAATGTCATAGACGCTGTACAACTCGATGCTGATCTGGCCTCCATCTTGGCCATCCGTCATCACGACACGAACGCCGAAACAAGAAGTTGAGACCTCGAGTCGTCGCGCTAGCGTCTTGACCTTGACATAGGCAAGTTGCGCAAGCTCCAAGGCGAGCGCTCACCGACTCCGTCCACACCCGCGCCTCGTCCTCGTCCTCGGCGCACGGCCCTGGCTTCAACCACAACGCCGCCAAGGAGATCAGCCGAGTCCGCTACATCTGGGCTATATGATTGCTTGTGTTGGAACCCGTTGTTCATGCGAATGGTCCCAGCTCTCGTGTGTCAGCCTCAAGTCAACCCGGCTCAGCGAGGATCGGTCGTCGTACTGCGACGTATGCAAGAGTAATATGGCTGGTCAGACCAACGGCCGGAAACAGAAGGTAATTGTGAGTTCGCTCTTCCTCGTGGGTTTTCTTAATGCTTATCAGCGTTCAGAGCATATCTGGAGGAGCGTGTTCTTCATTCATCGTCAGGCCTTTCTAACAATGGCATCAACGTGTCTATGTCCATTGGCACTACGAACTGCCACTGTCCTAGTCGCCGAATCGCTCCATGTTGAATCAACAGTAACGCCGCTGTCTGTGGCCCAACCTGCACTGTGAATTGCCTGTGTATACTCATCCTGCATGACCAATGAGGTATCGAGACAAGGACGACGCTCCATATGACGACCGAAGCCAATCTCTACCTTGTTTACCGAGTCGCTCGATAACAACACAGTCTTCTGGTACAGGCTGCCGACTGTTCATTGCGACGGTCGTGCTGAGAATTTGCCCCTTGCCGCTTTGGTTTATTAATCGATTGACGGAACCCACGCACCGTGTCCTGGCTGACTCGCATTTGTAGGAGTGTTTGCTGATTGCAGTGAGCATCTCATCGCGGCCGGTTGAAGTTCGTTCAGGACCTTGTCACTGAATCTGTGCGCTGCGCGCCATATCGAGAGATCATCCCTCGACAGGTCCATAGTATGCATTTGCGACCAGATGTGAATGGTGATCTCGTTCATCGACGTGAGAAGTCTTGATGAGGCCGAAAAACCTTTGTTGAAGTAGACAAGAACCTGCCGGGTGGACCAAAAGAGGAACATTCAACTTCTAAGGTATTACAGTTGTTCATACGTCGACATGCATAGAACTGTGGCATATGTTCAGAACGTTTGAGAGAGACAAAGGTCTACGCCTACTTTGACACCAACTAGCCATTCTACAGAACGGAAGAGTCATACTTTAACACAAGTATGCATCCATGGGCCTGCACTCCATATCCAAGAGCCCATACCTGAAGGTGGACAGGCGTCATTCTCGACCAAGTCACACACAAACATGAGATTAAGGAGTTGGGTCTCATTGATTAGAGCAGTGTGATACAGATATAGTTTCGTGAGAGAGGTGAATTAGTACAACAACAGGAGAAAGATTACAACGGCAAAACTGGCACTGTGAAGTGCATGGACCAGGTCAGTTGTCGAGTCTGGACATGCGGGCCTCCTTGACACTATCATCATCTGAGTTCGGACTCAGAATCATCACCGTCGCCGCTATTCACGCAGCCCGAGCCTTCGTCAGACCCTCTCCACTTCAAAAGCATCTGCTGCTCAACGAATACCGCCAGGACCTCTGCGCCTACGCCGGACTGCCACTTCGGATCTTGCAGATTAGCGTAGTTATCCACAAGCTCGTCCATCAACTCCCCGGGGTGAGTCTCCTGTTCCTCGTAGTAGATATCGCCGCTAGTAAAGTGAACCCCAAGAGTGTATTTGAAATGTAGCCGCCAGTACACGTGTGCCGCGGACTGGCGCGGAAGATGGGATGGGAGCGATGGTGCGCTCGGGACTTTGATGTGTAGGTCCACAAAGGTGACGATGCGCCCGGCGTCCTACAATGTTGTCTTAGCATATTGCGTGCAACAGAGCGCCACGATACCTCTATGTCGATGCTGAACATGTTCTCCATGTAGGGCTCAATTAGTGTGTTACAGAGGGTCATTGCATTTTCGACACTTCTGTGAACCTTGTGTAGGTCCGGTCCGTCAAGACTTGTTTGCTCGTAGAGCTGACAAGAGATATTGGGTTACGGCGTGGCTGGAAACACGGCACATACCTCATAGGCCCTAGAGGGAGGAAAAACCCACATTATGGTAGTTGAAAGATCTGCGCGGCCGGTGACACAGCACACCCCACAGTCGCGCCGGGTGACGGCGTCAATGATGGCCTGAGATATTTTATTCTGGACACTTTGGTCAATGGCTATATGCAACGGCCAGATACAAAACCTCACGTCACGGTGTTGGTTCAGGTCCATCCCTATATCCTCCCCAGTACGCCCAGGGCCCGTTTCGAATTCCCGAAGTGTGATCAAAGAAAAGCGACTGCTGATCAAAGATGTATATGGCTTGCCATCTAGAAGCAAAGTCAGTGTACCAGGTTGGCATAAAAGGCATAGCACACACTTTGGTATGGACCGTACAGTCCTGGCTTCAATAGATCGGCGGAGTCGCGAGGAAGTAGCGGCCCCTCAGAAGAGTCTACAACGTAACGAAAGATGCCGATTCTTTTCAAGTTGATTTTCTGCAGCTGAAAGTTCATATCACGGCCAAACTGGTGATCGTCAAGAATCTGAAGCCAGCGATAAAATGTTTGTATTGTTATGCGGTGATGGTCAAGGTTCCAGCCTTCGAATTGATTTCAGGGGCAGCAAGTTGCGCAAAAGGTGTGTCGAACCTCCGGTCATAAGAACTACTGGGTACTCCACAAAGTCAAAGAGGAACATATTGCGCTGTTCCGATATTGACTTTTGAGACAGAACGAACCTATTGGGTGTTGGAAGACCAGTGATCGAAGCGGAGCTGGGCCTCACGGATAGAACATGGGAGTGTGAAGGAAGAGCGTGAAGTGAACACACAGCAACACCAATGATGGTTTCTTTTACCACGGTCACTTCGAACGACAGATTCAGTTGAGTCAGCGAAGCAGTGGCGCCACCAGAGGTGTTATAGTCGGCAGAACAGCGTGAAGTATCAAGGAACCCGAGACCAAGTAGAGTAAGGATGGCGTTGTTGACGCGTTCGACGGTGACCGTTCAGAGAAACAAACACCTGCCGGGCCGATCGCAAGTTGAATGGCCGATCGCGATTATCACGTTGATCACCCGACCACCATGTCCTCCAACGAACCGCATCTGTCCTTGCTCAAATCCCTTCACCGCTCGTCTCTCCGTATCATCTCTGCTCCACCAAACCTCCTCGCCAGTCTCCTCCGTCACTTCAAATACGCATCATCCGCCTACGCACTCATTGACGAGACTCGGACATCTTTCTGCTCATTAACTCGTTCTTGGCTAGGATCGCGCCTCCAGGTGCTGGGGCAGTGATACTAACAATGATTGACTATTTGCTGGCAGAGGTTGCTGATTTGGGCTGAAATGGGCATGATGCATGGGCCCGCATGACAGTGAACACCATCACAGCTCGTATACGAGTCTCTGCTTGTACGTGTGGCATACTGTGTATTAGAGTCACTAGGAAATTCCATTCTCGATACCATGAAAGACATATAAAGCTACATTGACTACGCCTCGCAACTTGCTTCGATAAGATCTACAACTGCTCTGTCCGTATACTTGCAGAACAACCTTCTCCACGTCTCTTCGTCAGCCTGAGGCTTCCGAACATCTTCCTGCCAATCCCGAAGCATGAGACCTAGCTTGGTCCACCATTGACGAAGGAATGGCTGAACCTCGCACATAAAGCTCCCATGATACTGCTTCTCAAGATTCATCGGCCTAGTAATTGTCATTGTGACTTCATTCCTTTGCGCTCTGCTCTCGCCAACCTTAGAGCGCCAGGTGGCCAGCTTGCGGGGAATGGAGCCTTCGCCATTGGGATATTGGTCGTTGAAGATAGCAGCCCATTGAGCGGTGTAGAAGAAAGAGAAGAAATCATCGAGAGGAGACTGTAGATACTCCAATTCCTCCTCCTGAGCTTCGAGCATGTCCGTGGACATAAATTCGGCAGTTCCCTGCAGTTATATCAGTGTCGTGCATGAGAACGAGATTGAACAACATACAGAGCGTGTTCCCTCACGCGTCATGGAGAGTTCTTTTAAGTTGACAGCCATGTCACCGTCAATGATGAAGCCATGACAACGTGTGTCGATGCCAGCTTTCTTTAGCAAAGCCACCAACTTTACATCGAGGCGTTCATGAGTCATAGCTGCGTCGGGATCGCGCTCGAAGATCTGCAAAGCTTCTTCCCGGTTACCGTTGACGGTCTTCACTGGTTCGCCCTCTTCGTGGAGTAAGATGTTACCAATGCTGATGTCGCGGTGGCGAAAGCCCTCATGTATCAGATTGCGGTAACCTAGGGAAGTGAGTGATGTGACGATGCGTCAGCTGTACCGAACACATACCTAACGCTGCATGAACGTGTGCCCTCACGAGAACTCGTGGAGATGATGCCCGGACCAGAGAGCGCCCGGCATACGATGGCATTGAAGCAAGCGATGATTTTTCGAGGATTTCGCCGGCATTCCATAACTGCCAAGGCTCGGCATCAGTGGTCAAAAAGAGGTGGTTGGTGGCGGGGACGTTTGTTTCGTGGCGAACAAGAAATGATTCGTAGTGCTGGGGCACACTGAAACTACCATCGCACGTTCGTAGCATACGTCCGACCACGTTGGCAGGCTCCAGCGACTTCCAGGACGACTTCATGAATGAATCTCCGCCCGGTGGACGGCCGTCACTGGGAAATTGGCGTTGGGCTGTTCGACAAATGATAGTTGGCCTTCTGGCGTAGCCACTAGTTCCAACAAATTTCGCTGTCTATGTTTGAATTCTCTCCGTAGTAAAGTGATGGACGCGTACTTGACGTTTCTTCCTCTGGAACAGGTTCCTTTTGAGAAGATTGCAAGCTTGGATCTGTCTGGCCTAAACCCTTCGGGTTACTCGAAGCTTTCCTTTGACTTGTAGGTTTCAATTTTTCACCTGCAAAGCAGTGTTGAGAGAATTCCCAGAGAACGATAGTGTGAACTCACCCGATTCAGACACAACATTCTTCTCACTCAGTGTCCCGATGCGCGCAGACCTGGGTAGTGCTGGAGCTCGTGTCTGAGCGCCGGGAATCATAGACTTATCCGCCACGGACTGCGCCCCAGGAGTCAAGCAACACGCTTGTATTCCATCTTCGAGCGCTACACGACGATATATGGAAGGCAAAACATTCATTGAGAACCCGGTGGTGTCTCGAGGTCCCGAGGGGAGTTTGACGTCCAGACGCTGCTGCCACGCAGATAGACCTGCATCGCCTGGGCTATCCCAAGTCAAGATTGAAAGAGTCAACCGCCTGATATCCTTGTAATCATCTCTGATATTCAGAGCTCTGGATGCGGTCAGACCTCCCCGGTGGAAGACAAGAAAACGGAGGTCTGTAGTCTTGTGGTTGTACCCAAGAACAAGCGAGAACTGACAAATATTGGGCGCCGAGACGAGGGCTCTGTGATGCGTCGCGATCAGGGCAATGAGGTCCGGCCAATTGCTTTTGACCTCGACGGAAACAAAGATCCGAGCCTTGTCTTTCGGAGTAGCCCACCCAAGCACCGGTGGCACGGAACCATCTTCGAGAACACCTGGCTGTAGTGAATGAGCACATTCCGTGTGCCATCCACTGTCGGCCGGTCATACCACGAAATGAAGATCCTTGCAAAAATCACCGAGTCCACTCCAGGACCTTCTACAGTCGGCTAGAACGTAGTCGAGAAACTCTACAAGGGGAGAATAGGATGCGCTTTCCCCCGAATCCGCCATCTTCACAAGCTCACGGGCCTTCTGCGCCACCTGTTCCATATTGTAAGGAAGGTCGTTGAGGGAATCCAGAGTGACGGCGTAATTTCCCAGTGTATCAGCTTCATTTGACTGAAGGGTTCCTAAGCTGGTTTTGGCGGAAAAGGCCCGTGCGAGTGAGTCTGTGTTCATCTGACATATGGCGCCGCGCAACTCGTCGCGTATGTCTTCGATCAGAGCGTCCTGGGAAGGTGGAGAGCTACTGGAGAGCTCGCTCGAGACACGAGAGGTGGTCTTCCTGGCAGGCGTCGACGTGGGCATAGATTTATGGAGATGATGGTGATGTTGAAAGGATCGCGCCTCAGGGATCCGCGACTTTTTCCCACACAGACCGGTGACGAAACCTCGTGTTCGTGAACTCATAATTTCACTCCATGACTAGAAAATCAGATAAATATGACCCTCGCAAGGACAGAGATCAGAATGCTGGTGATATGTTCTGGGTCCGAAACTACGATTATATAGCCGCTCATGGCTATGTCCTCCGACCTCGTTACCATTCTGACTGGCTTCCCGAACGTTTACGACCCGAAAACAAAAAACCAGCGAGGGTTTGCAATTATCGATTCTTTGGAGACGAATATAGTCCTTTCGTAAGTGTTGTCACCTAACTCTCTTGCTCCGTGCCGTTCTGAGTGGCTTTGTGTAGAGAACATTACTTTTGGACGCCACTCGCCAGTCAGGACTCAGATGGATGCAGAGTGGTTATCAAGCAAGCCAAAATCTCGGAACTTGATGCTGGAGTTTCTCAATGAGCCAGAATCTCGTAATCATCCCAGGAACCACACTGTTCAGCTGCTCGACTCTTTTCCGATACCAGAACTGGAAGACAATGATGGAAAAGTCTTTGTGGTACTGCCCCTGCTTGGAAGTTTTGCTGTTGTGCCGAGTTCACAGAGGCAGTGCGGCAAATCATAGAAGTATGCTGCAACCATTCACGCCTGGATGTAGCGCTCATGTTGATCCAGGGGCTTGCCTACATGCATGACTGCAATATTACGCACGGGCATGTACTCTTCGTTCAAGCTACCTCATTTGCTTATTCTTTGCTCAAAATAGCGATGCATGCTCCGCCAACTTCATGATGGATAGTACAGAAGTTTGTCCTCAAGGTTTCCTCTTTGCGCGTCCGACGCGCGGAGCCATCGGCCAACTCACGGAACCACGATACGTTCAGCGATGTTGCGTCTCCACGCCCGTTCGGTACTACATCATCGACTTCGAGACTACCTGGCATTACCCATGCGGAAAGGATAGTGCACTTACGACAATTCGCCATTGTCGAATACAAACATGGCAAACAACTGACCCGTACAATCCGTTTTTGCTCGACGTGTATACCGCGGGCGCCTCATTCCTGAGGATCTGCAAGGTATGAGCATTTCCGGCTCTTGTGATTTTCGTCCGATAACCCATTACGCAGTCTGAAGAAGTGCACGGCTTAGAGGATAGTTCAAGCCTTTGTTTCTCGCCATGATGGCCGACAATCCCACGGATCGACCCACAATGGCAGAGGCCCTACAACAGCTCACTTCCCTGGTCGCGTCGAGAGATAGCGAATGGCTTCGTGCTACAATTACGAAAGTGGAACAAGCCGACATGATTGCCTCGTCGACGACACCTGGGATTTGGCAAACGTTCACGAAGTGCTTTCCTCTCTGTTAAAGACATATACCCACGCACTAATACGCATATGCTTTCACTCTGTTTTCGTATTGCTGTGTACCTGATATCGACATACATATACTCTAAATCTTCTCTCCGGATCTCTTTGAACGGAATCTTGACAATGAACATCAACGCCGCTTCCGCATGAAAGACCCGGTATAATTGCAACTGTACACCTTTGTACGGTTCTGATTATGATACTGCACTCAATTTGGTTCGCACATGTACAGGTAGCGACGGAACACCTTCCTTTATTACGAAGTAGGTATCAAAATAACAACAGTACAGCATATACGAAAGCAAGAGTAGATCAAAGAAACTGTCAAGGCTGTTTGATAGATAGGTAGCATCACTGATTTAGAATATTTCGCCCAAATTCGCTGAACAAATCGCGGTGGCGGCGACGGCGCATAGCGTTCAGTGGACCAGACACGACCATGGAGCCAAAGGTCATCCCTGGTCCGAAGGAAAACCTCTAGCCGCTGTAGGATTTCTGCAAAATTTGGTCGTCGATTCGGGTCTGCGGCAATCATGTCCTCGAATACGGACACGAAATCCTCCAAGCCATAGTACGCATCCTTCAGAAGACATAGTCCATTTCGTCAGGATGCGAGACCGAGTGCGAGATGAGACATACTCTACCTTGCAGATTTCCAGGAACGTAGCTCCCACATTGTATATGTCAAGAAGGAACGGATTGTGTGGGAGAGCATTGATCCACTCTGGAGAGGTTTTTGATTTGACAGTAAACGCGGTCGGCCAAAGCGTTGGCATGCCCGTCAGGATAATTGGCACGATCCTTCGAAGTCAATGATATAATATCGCATCGGCGAGCGAACTCGACATCGATGAATATAAGGTGCTGAAATCTTGGAATCCAATGTCGATGGCTCGGCGAAGAGGTAGCCCTTGGGGTAGACTTCATCCGAATTCATGAGGAAGTTCAAATGACACGCGTCTCTAGGTTTGGTGAGGTTGGCACGAAGATAGAAAGACACGATGGCTCACCCATAGGCGACATTGATAGAGTGCATGAACGTCATGCCCTGGATACGCGTATTCAAAATTGAGAGAGTGACAAAGATAGCGCGAGGGCCCACCTGGAGAATTCGGCGACAAGCCTCGGCAAATTCCTTTCGACAGTGGAAGTTGGGGTTACTGAATTTTCGAAAAAAAAAAGGCATAACGACAAAAACTCGGCCCTCGCTGTCTGCGGGAATAGGGAACGAGTCGAGGACAGGGACTGTACGGTTCTCGGAATGCTCAGAGAGTGACGCCTGATTGAGATAATGTATCATAGCCGATTCCTTTTGCTGCATGGCCTTGAAGATCACTCGTTGGTTGTCGGATTTATGGACTGCCTCTCGCAGTCTTGAGTACTTGACGATGTGTTAGTCGAAGCATCAAGAGTTGAATGATATACTGACAAAGGGGAACACTTCATCTCAAAACTTACCCAGGAAAGGACGCGTGAATGTAGCCATCCATTTGTGTTTCGTTCGCATGGGCACCCAGTCCGGTTTGTAGCGCTCCAGAAGGAAGTGATACTGAGAGACCCAGAGCACTTCTGCTTTGAATTTGTTGCGTTCCTGTCTAGCAAGAAGGTCCATGAAGAGACCTGGCAAGATTTGGGGTGTGACTCTCAGAAATCAAGCATGAGCGACCGAAGCAAGTTGAATCAGAACACCTGGAAGGTGAGCATCCCGAAAAGGCAACACTCGGCCCGCAAGCCGATCTGAGTCATTTGCGAACGCTGACGACTGAGACAGCGAGCAGCACTCTTAACATTCCCGACAACACCCTCACACCCGCCAGACACGTACCACAATGAACGCTGCGTCGGCCCTGGCCTTGGAAGAGGCGGCCAACATTGCCACGGAATTCATATATAGTGAGCACAGAGTCAGCCCATTGCTCTTGATTCTGAGGCCCCGCAGGCCTCGACAACTTGCCCAATGAGATCCGCCATATGTGCGAGGAAATCAAATATCTCGATTCCAAGGCGTTCGGTGCGTGCCTTTGCGTCAATGTGGCGCATTTATCTGACGGAGCGATCCAGATATCCAGAACGCAGTCGAGACGGAATGCCAGCGATACATCGACATGGCGCGCCAGCCGTCGGGGATCCCAGCCAACTACAAGGGCCCGAACCAGGCGCGCATTGCGGCGGCGTTCTCAGAAGTGAACAAGCTCAACAACGAGAAGATGATGCTCTCGCAGCAGATGATCACGCTCATTCTCCGCACGCGCTCGCGCCTCGACGTCGACATCGCCAAGGTGCGCAAGCTGCAGGGCGAGCCGCCGCTCACCGACTCGGTCCACACCCGCGCCTCGTCTTCGCACGGCTTTGGCTTCAACCACAACGCCGCCATGGAGATCAGCGAGAGCCTGCGCAGCGCCATGCTCCCGCCACCGGCCGACGAGCCGCCGCGACAGTCTCCGGTACCTGCTTCCGCCTCGCCTGCCCCGCCGTCCAACAAGAAACGCCGGCTCGCTGCATCAGCCCCTTCCATCAAACTCCCTGCACGCTCCATCTCGCCTGTCCCGCCGCCAAAGACCGCTCAGCCTGCGCGACCATCGCGTCTCTCTCGCCAAGTACATCCCCCGCCGCCTCCGCCCGAGCCTGTCGCTCCAGAACCGGAAGAGGAACTCGAGGATCCCGAAGGCGAGGAAGAGGACGGCGATGATGACAAGCCGTACTGTTTCTGCCAGAAGAAGAGTTTCGGCGATGTTCGTCTATTTCATTCTTCAAAGGTATCATCACTAACAATTTGGCTAGATGATTGCATGCGATGGAACCAACTGTCCTTACGAATGGTTCCATCTCTCCTGTGTCGGCCTCAAGTCAAACCAGCTCAGCGAGGATTCGTCGTGGTACTGCGATGTATGCAAGACCAAGATGGCTGGCCAAACCAACGGCCGGAGACGTAGGAAGTAGTTGTACGTTTATTCTCTTTCGTGATACCTCGCAATGCTTATCAGCTTTCAGAGTTTAGGGATCCTTTCTTGATCGTCG
The DNA here is from genome assembly GCA_019915135.1 of Strobilurus pachycystidiatus. Taxonomy (NCBI): domain Eukaryota; kingdom Fungi; phylum Basidiomycota; class Agaricomycetes; order Agaricales; family Physalacriaceae; genus Strobilurus; species Strobilurus pachycystidiatus. The sequence goes on along the minus strand of JAHLMK010000006.1, from coordinate 1,059,104 downwards.
CAGCTTTTTCTTAATGACATTGACGTGCTTATGTGCATTGGGCACTGTGAATTGCCGCTGCCCTATCTTAGCTTCCGAGTCGCTCCCTGCTGATTAACAGTCCAAAGCCGACATCCGTAAACCAGGATACATCAGCACTGGACTGTCTATGATCATCCTATAAGGCAGGGCTTGGATGGACGAAGCTCGTGCTGATGTATCCATGATCGACGCACTGCTTCATGCTCACCTCAGACTGCGATGGAACCCGGCCACCGTCGACTCGCTCATCGATCGAATGCGTAGAAGAGCACGCTGACCATCTCATCGTCGCCATTCAACACGAGCTCGCCATGGCATTTGGGCGACAGTCAAGCCTCCAACGGTGTCCACCGTAATAAGATTGGGAGTCGTGCCTCACAGCTACATACATATTTCGCAACCAGAAGTATACGGTTCTATCAAGAGGGTCCTATTGACGCTCTATGAGACGAGCGAAGCCAATTTCTGTCTCGATTACCCAGTTGCTCGACAGTAACACTGTCGCTGATGCCAGGGCACCCGACTGTGCATAACGACGGTCGTGCTGAAAGATTGAATCATCGCCGCGGTGTTTGTCGATCCATGATGGATCCCGCACACCGCGTCCTGGCTGACTAGAAACTGTGAAAGCGATCGCTGATTGCAGTGACCATCTCACCGCGGCCAGTTCGTTCACGAGCTTCGCATGGAATGTGAGCGCTACGAAATCCCATCCATCAACAGCTGCATACTATGCATTCAGATATGAATGCTGATCTCGTTCACCGATGTGAGAAGTCTTGGTGAGGCGACACGAAGTAGACTGGTATCGTCGGGATGAACAAGAGAGGAGCGTTTTCATTACCGCTTTAGTTATACATTGTTTATAAATGTGGCATACGTGCAGAAAATTGAGATAGCAAGGTCCACGTCGTATCTAGACACTGATTAAGTGCCTGCAACTCATAGAGGCGGTGAGCGAGTGCAATGCCGTGGAAGAATTTGGCTGATGTTACATATATACTTCTTCGTCCATGTCATCCCAGGGCCAGTGCTCTGTGATCTCCACACGTTCCTCCTCCGTGAGATTGTCTTCCGTCAGGCCCATTTCTTTTATTTGTTTGCAGAGTGTCATAGCCTTCTCGTAGTGGTGGGTAGGCACCCATCCCTGCTGCCCGACGCCAAATACGCTCCGGCACGTTTCGTAGAGCTCGTCTGCTTTTATCTGTTCTATAATCAGCTTCTTCGTCTCGCGCACGTCCTCGGGGTCAAAACCGATTGGACACGGCGTCCCTTTACTCGTAAGACTCTCCCACTTCTCCGTCGCTTCTAGGAGATCAATCTTCAAATCGAGAATCTCGCCCTCCCACCGGTCACTGGCGTGTGCGAAGAGGCGGGTGCGGAGAACACACATATAGTCCGTCATGGCATCGTAATGGGGCTTGTTGTATTTCTCCGTGTGCTTAGTGTAGTGGTAATGGATAAGGCGACGCCAGTAAATATACTCCGCTCGTTTCCGCTCGGGTTTGTCCAACTCGTCGAGGTTCTTCGGTAGCGAAGGCAGCGTCATAGAGTGCGAGACAGGATCATGGTGGTTCTGGAGGCTCTGAGGTACGCCGCAAAGGAGAAACGGGGGCAAGATGGTGGCGTGTTGCCAATCAAGCAGGCTCACAATCTGCCAGCCGCAGTCAGGTGACTTCCGAACGACAATATTTCCCTCCTGGATGTCCGGATGGCGGATGCAGAAACGACTGAGGGTAGGGTCGCTAGGAGCAAGTGAAGATGCAAGGAGGAGATAGCGCTTGAGATTCTCGGCGTGAATCGAAGGTGACTGCTCCTGGTACTTGTAAATCTCCCTCCTGTGGCGGGGGAATGGCATGAGCGGTTTACCGAATTGCTCAAGATAAGCCAGTTCTTTGCGGGCTCCTGCTACGAGCGCTGCTTCAGGGCTAGTGTCTGTAGTTAATTTATTGGTAAAAGGACGTTATAGGAAAAGACAGAAAGCGGCGTACACGGTCCCCGGTCTACGTCAAGCTGGGATCTCCTGCCATCCCACATAATCTGTCTTGTATCTGGACCAACGCAGAATCGCTTGTCCTCAAGCGGGACGGCCGCCCTCCCGTCCAGGTCGCGAGCGTAGTAGAGGCTTCCGCCAGCGGGGAAAGAAATCGACATCATTTGAGACTCAAGTTGAGCAATTTGGCGCAAGATTGAAATGATTTCCGAGTCTCCCAGTTCCATCCATACATCGCTGAGTGTCGTACCCTTTATGAACTCCATGAATATGTACGCAGTCTTCCCCGCGTTGTCAGACGCCGGCGAGTAGCCGTATACCTGTGGAACAGGGAGCCCAGATAGACGGCGGAACTCCATTGTGGCCGCTTCGCTGGCCACAGCGTAAAACTTGGGAACCGTGATCGGGTAGGGGATACGAGCAACCATTTGGAAGTCGTCGCGCATGGTGATGAGGAAGGTACGGTTGAATCCGCCCTCGGCGAGCTTTGTGAATTTGACAACATCAGCAGGACTTCGGCCAACGGACTGCGCTGCAAGCCGACTTGGCCCCTCGACGTCGAAAACGAACCTCCGCTCTGCGTGGCGAAGGGAATCGTTGAATCTGAACAAGTTGAACTACGGGTCAGACATATACGTTATAGAGCAACATGTATGTGACTTACACCCAGCGTCCTGACGTGTATTCGAAAAGGTCGTCATGAGAGTTCGCCCTGATTGAGAAGGCGCGTCGTGGCGCCAAATGCGTCGTGTTAGAGATAGAGCTCGCGAAGCAAGAGTATAGCGAGCGCAGTGAGAATGAAGTGTTCAGCGACTTGTAGACCTGCCTCGCGCTCCCAAGGCAGAGCATGACAATGTATGTGGAGGTGAGGTGTGGTGGGGAGCAAAGGTTAGATACAGCGTTTGGCAGCAACAGAGCGGAGTAAGCCAACTGTCCGAGAGCAGATCATGGTCATTTGGTAACCTGTGTAAACCCAAACAAACACCCACAAGACAGAACTTGATCCGCAACCATCACTCTGAGCGACCCGTCTTATTGTCTCCCTTCGGCACGCGCAGAGCGTGGAACTCGTAGTGGTGCCCATGGCATGCTTTTCTGGTGTGGCAATATCATCATCTTTCGCTTTGAAAACATCTGCGTGTGACAGTGCCAAGTCCCGCTTCCTGCTCTTCCCGCCCACATAACCACGAACCATTACGCCGACAATGTTAGGGCCCGACATGCAGACGCTCTCACCCTAAAGACGCAAAAAAAGGGCAAGAGAAGGCACTCATCTATCTCATGGATGAGGAAACCGGCACATTTCTCTTACTCGTACAATCGAAATGCCAGCGATACACCGACATGGCACGCCAGCCGTCGGGGACCCCAGTCAATCTCAAGGGCCCGAATTAGGCGCGCATCGCGGCAGCGTTAGCAGAGGCGAACAAGCTGAACAAGCGAAATGATGCATCATCTCGCCTGTTCTGCTGCCAAAGGCCGCTCATCCCGCACGACCATCGCGTCTATCCCGTCAATTGCCCAAGCTTCTCGTTCCAGAACCGGAAAGGACGTGAAAGGGAGGAAGGATACGACGACGACGAGCCATATCGTTTTCGTCCATTCTATGATCAGCAGGTACTTGTATTGACATTCTGGCTTTGTGGGTGGTTGCAGGCGACGATGCCAATTGTCCTTACTGGGTCATTGAATCCATTTCCTACGCATCTCGTCTCGCTCATAGTCTCAAGTGTAGGCCTTCAGTCAAACCAGCTCAACGAGGGTACGTTGTGGTACTGTGACTTCCGCAAGACAAAGAATAGCGGCAGGAGACGAAGAACGTAGCTGTGAGTCTATTCTCTTTCGTTACGTTCGTCATGCTCATACTAGTGTCCACAGTGTAGAGATCCTTTGTTCATCACTGTAGCCTGTTTCTCAATGGCATTGACGATATTCACACCGCCATTTATAGCCCAGGTTGCGTTGTACCTAACTGTCCAAACTTGTTCTGCTGGGCTTGGATGGGCGACCTTCGCGCTGAAGACTGAATCGGGCGCCGCACTGATTTGTGTTCATCTCAAACCCGAATTTCTCAATTACAATTCGCACACCGTGTCCTGGCCAATTTATTAATGTATCGTCCTGGCTGACTCGACTGCAAAGAAGCGTTTGCTGATTGCAGCGACCATCTCAGCGGCATCTCCGCCGGTTCGCAAACGGACTCGTCGTTGACCTTGGGCGATGTTCAGACGGTATCTGCGCTATAACGAGATGCGAGCCATCCGCTCCGTTTGCATTCGCGATCAGAAGTGAAGGCGGCCAGGCCGACTGGGACTATCGCGTGTGTCGGCGGGATGGGCGAAAGAGGACGTGTGCGCATGCCATTCGACAGTCGTACATATGGCCGGAAACGTGGTATATGTAGAGCGAGTAGATACGAATACTTATGTCGTAGTCACCACCGGCTGGCCATTGTACGGACAGTCAGTCGGCTCGCCAAAATTTGATTTGAAGAACAGTAGTACTTACGTGCCTATGTGGACCGATACTTGAAGAGCCCGAAGGTACTTCTGGGTGTCGTTGACCGACGTGAGATAACAAGCGAGGTTCTTCGATAGAGCAGCGTAGTACAGAGATACAAAAGAAAACGTAATGAGTCGTCAGAGGGGTCAAAGGGAAAAAGGTGGAACAACAGAAAAAAGAGTATATTACAAACACCAACACTGGCATGAGGTGCATGCCCTTGCATGGTCCAGGTCAGTTACCGCTTCCTTTCTTGCTTCCGGGGTTGGGCAGCTGAATGATTAACTCTTTGAGTTTGCGATCGTAATTTCTATGAATTGGAGCATAGTACGTTGATCAGAAAGGTGATCGATGTCTATTTCAATGAGTACTCACTCATCCCGGACCAGCGGCCGTCCTTGGTTGGGCTGTCCAGAGTACTGCATATCGCCATACCCACCCAGATTGCTAGAAGTGCATCAGTCATCCAATCGATGGAGCCACATCTATTGACGCACTTCGCGAACTGTTGCCCCGAATACTGCTGGCTCGGTCCTGGTCTTTCGAGGATGTTAGATTGCAAAGCACAGATTTGCGCGACAATCATACCCTGCATAAGCTTGGCCGCCGGAGGAAGGGCTGTGCAATGTGAAGGTGAGCATTGTGGCGGCTCACGGACTCGTACAGATGCACTTACCCGCCGTGCCTCTGCTGCTGGGGCTGTTGAAGGCTGGAAGTAACGCAGTCAGGTCAGACATGTCAACATACTTCATGGGCTGTTGGCCCGGGACATACTGCTGGTGATGTCCAGGGACTCTCGACGGTCCTTGACCATGTCTTTCGACGAGATCAGTTTTCAAAAGCACAAATCGGCATGACTATCGTACCCTTGATGACCTTGTTCACTGGACGAAGGGCTGTTGAATATGAAGGTGAGCATTGTGGGGGACACAAACTCGTACAGAGCGCTTACCCGCTATACATCTGCTGCTGAGGCTGCTGTGTGCTTGAAGTGTGTCAGTGACGCAGTTGAATCATACATGTCAACATACTTCAAAGGCTGATAGCCAGAGGAATTGAATACACGGCTCGACGGTCCTTGAGCATATCTTTGACTATCATACCCTGAAATGTGTCCGCTGGGTAGAGCTTTTCCGCTGGAGGAAGGGCTGTAAAATATGTAGGTGAACATTGTGGCGGGACACGGACTCGTAGAGATGCACTTACATGCTGCGCATTCGCGGTTGGGGCATAACACTTTGGAGTTGTTGGGGACGGTTGTGGAATTCTGAATTTGTTGGAGAATTGTTGTACGAATCTCCTCCCGGCTGAGCTGGAGTTGTGTAGGAGGGGGGCCGTCCAGACAAGTTGGAGGATGAGTTTGAGATAATGCTCGGAGATCGCATGAGAGTATCAGCGCGTAGGCTATCCTGGCCAGAGTCCTGGCTATTGCCAGAGAACTGGGTGACGGCACTGATGGGGGTACCTGCTGCGAAGTGGGGGGAGAGCGGGGTCAAAACGTCTTCTGAGCGTTGGGGGGTACCGGTGCTGCCAGTGCCTTCAGAACTGGATTCATCAACATTGTCTGATGTACCCGAGGAGGCACTCTTTTGGCGGCAGGATCAATGGCAGGCTGGGATACTATGAAGGCACAATCACTTACTTGATATAGTCTGTCCAATTTTTCAATGTCCTTGTTGATACCTTTCAATTTCTCAGGCGTCAGCTTGGATTTCTTGATGATATTGTTCAAGGTGGTCTTGGCAACATCAAACGTATGGGATGTAAGTGGCATTCCGAGGTCTTTCTTGATACTACAGCCAATCAATGAGGGCGCAACAGCCAAGGAAAGTAGAAACTTACTTGTTTCCTCGTTGGATGAGTTTGTCTTTCTCTGCGTCGTCAATCAGGAAGGATTGGCGGATATCTACAAGCAGCTGAGTCACAGCGTTTTGAAGAGATTTCCGCTGGTTGTTGATCTCTTCCTTTGTAGTGGGGGACATGATTGGCAAGGATGGAAAGAATGCGAATGAAAGTGGCCAGGGCTTCTAGCGTCCTTTTAATAGTCCTCATTTTGAATCGAACCAAACCGAGCAGGACTGAGCATGAACATGAGCGTCGGTTCCGAGTCTCGAAATGTGGTATATGCAGGTGACGGAGTTTGCCGGAATCTGAGATCGTGAAATCTGATGTCGCCTTTGGGTGCGATCAGGAACCCACTCAGCCGGCCTCTATTCGGACGACTCTTTCAGCTGGCAGTGATCATTCCCGTTGATCCCCAGCAGCGCCCGGACCCAGCGCGCAAGACTCACTCATGGATTTGCGTGCTGAACGAGATGGCGACAGCGCTGAAGCCTTTTGGGTTTCTCACCATGACTTTCTGGCTGAGCGTGGCTATCGTCTTCCCTCGCGCTATAGACCGGACTGGGTGCCAATGCGGACCAAACATAAATGGCGAGCGGCTTTCACGACTGTCAAATTTGAAGATGAAGAGTATCGATTCATGGTGCGTAGTTGGGAGTACTCTGTCACCCCATATTCACAAGTTCATAGCACCACTGGGTGCGAGACGCTGTGCAAAGTCGCGATCAGAGGACTGTGTTCGTTAAAGCGATGCAGCCAAATGAATCGCTTGTGATGCATCATCTCAATACACCCTCGCTTTTCGAACATCCAGAAAATCACACCGTTCCTATACTGGATTCGTTTCCCGTTCCCAACAACAGCAAAGGCAGAGTCTTCGTAGTCATGCCTTCCTTGTGCGAATTCGACGACCCCCAATTCCATTGTCGAAAGGAATTTGCCGAGGCGTGTCGACAAATTCTTCAGGTGTGTTATCACGATATTCTCATTTATTTAATTGACTCGTGCTGTAGGGCCTCAAGTTTATGCACTCCCACAATATTGCTCATGGGTACGTTATATCATATCGATGACCGGGAGTGATCTAAACAGACTCAGAGATTCTTGTACCGGCAATTTCCTTAGGGATCTGGACGAAGTCTGCTCCTTGAACGCAGGCGGTCCAACATCGGGTTCTGTCACTTCCCAGAGGCCTGCTGCTCCTCGTTGTCAGGCTCATGCTCCTATAAAGTACTATATCATTGACTTTGAGCGCTCCAAACATTATAAAGGTGGAAAGTCCACTGCGCAAACAAAGCGCCGTGCCTATTGCCAATTCAAAACATCGCCCGAGTGGAATAGTCCTGCTCCCTATAACCCATTTTACCTCGATGTATACAACGTGGGCGCTACATTTCTGGAATTCTGCCCGGTCGGTCCAAATGCTGAGTATTGAGTCTGAATAGAGCTGACTTTCTTTTCAATTATCTAGGAAGACAGGTACCACGGTTTAGACGAATTCGCCCCTATATTTGATGGGATGACTGCACTAGAACCGACGGATAGACCAAGTTTCGCTGATGTACTCCAACGACTCGAGACTTTTGTCGATGGAAAAACTGACACTTGGCTGGATAGCCGCGTCTGGCAGACTGGAACTCGCCTCCTCCGTTTCTCACCGCCTCCTGAGTTTGCTCAGCCTGTTGAGCCTGCTGAGCCAGTCCATAAAAAGTCCTTCAAGTCCTATATATCCTCGATTTTCTGATATCCTCCCCACCGTATCTCATGCTTTCGTACTGCTTTCATGTATACGTCCCAGATGTGTCCTTTATCGGTCACTGCTGATTATTTGAATCGCCTGCATCTTGATCTCGGTCATTGTCTCGCAAGGAGTGGTCCGAACAACCGGCACCAAAACAATCGCATTGCCTCTCAAGTCAAAGATGTGAGGTTCGAATCATGTTCTAGCTGTGGGATGCGTGTTTTCTTCACGCGGAGGACGCGCCGCATAGGGTCATCGTTTCAACAGCAGTGATATTGACACGAATTCAGTGTCCGCCGTTCATAGGTGGAGTCACGGCGCCCGGTCATCTATGACTGAAACTGTGGGTCGGTTCAGGTATCACGACTACAGCTTTCTTCTGTTTTCGGCGCGCGCACCTATGACATGAGAACTTGGCTTCCTGACGCGTCAAACCCACAATGCATCCGAAGGCTGTGGTAGGGTCCTTCCACGCTGCTAACACGCGTAGTAGATTCAACGCTAGATTACCCGCCCCCGCCCACATTCGGCTTCCGCGGTGTAGGACATCTATGATGTGAGCATCTCCTGCATCTGCCACTGTCATGATGTTCGATTTAGAACAAGTCTTCGAAAATTTTGCCCCTTGTGTCAAATTTGTGCGATTTCCGGTGTCGGTGATGTCGGATATCGATGGTTCAAGTCAAACGCCACACAGTGGAAACACGCTGCAAACGAGTCACTAACATGGGATTTACATAGAGATTGACTGGATTACACAACGTTCGCAATGGTCAACTCAAACGTCGAGTAAGACGCGCCTAGTCGCGTTAACAGGGGGAGATCGTCAAGTGCCGGTGTAGAAGTTCTACACCGTGTATCCAGCCAGACTCCCGAGCATGGAAATATGACTCGTAAATGAGTGACAAAAGACGACAAGTCCGAGAAGGCGACACGACACGTGTATCTGGCGTGTAAAGAACTTCGTCAGACCGCCGACGATCCCTCTTCCCAATGTTGAACCATGTTATTGTGTAGGGCCGAGGTGCTTCATTGACAGCGGACTACAGCTATCTGTCCAGACCATGAGCAGCGCATCGCTCCACTATCCCCATTGTTATCAGTTTCTTCTTCAAGCAAGGACCAACGAGTCATGTTGTACCCTGATCTGCCCTCGAATGAATTTTGATTATCGCAAACCAGCTCATTTAACAGCTTTCTTGTTTACAGCGAGGGGCGTGATTCCTTCGGCATCACAAAGAAGGTTCCGAAGGCTTCTACACGTTGTAAAAACGCGTCTCGTTCAGCGCCTAGATTCTACACATGGTGAAACCGAAATCTACGGATCTGCAATAAGGACACCTTTAATCAGCCTAGTGTATCTCCTCCGTCGGCCAGCGGGCCACGCCATGAAGGGACACGTTCTATCAAAGTTCTACGCACATATTCTTGAGGTCCTCATAGCTTCCGGGGCGATTGACGGACCTACCTTCGAATCCGACAGTGTGGATATAAGCGCCACAATCCAGAAACAGGTCAGAAACGAGTCAGACGAGAAGTGGCCACCGAGTATCGTCCATCATGGTGTGAGATACTTGGAAAGGGTCGCTTTAGAGCGTTCTCAGATGGCGTGCGCCATGACAAGCTGGCTGCTCGGGAATATCTAGCGGAATACTTTTTTATCTAGTTGCGTGAAGAGAGAGATGTCAGCCATCAGACGTGGTGATTAGCGACGCCCACGTCAATACGATTTTGTGCGGATGTTTGCCGTTGATTTCATTGGAGCATTGCGAATCTGAGCCACAAATGTCAAAACGAGGCGCACCACATTGCCAGTGGCCATGGTTCCGCGGGGAGCAATCGCAAGGCATCTCAGCCGAGCTGAAGACGTTTGATTTAACTGTTTCAGTGAACAGTAGGGTGCCGATGGTGCTCAACCATGAGCAAAACCTCGGAAGAGGGAGAAAAAGTTCTCGGTCCGAAAGCCAGCCCATCAAATAAGAAAACCTCCTTTCGAGCAGCTATGTCAAAGAATTAAGCTTCATTGCTCAGACGATGTCTGGACAAATTCTGTAAACTTCAGTGCTATATAGGTCCATGAATTCATCAACCAACACCCCCACACCACTCGCGGAAATGACCTTCAGTCCCCCACTGACACCGACAGGAATGTGTCGCGATGCGCAATCCAGATGTCGTCCACCCTCCATGCGCCCTAGCATCCTCAAATATTCCGAGAGTCGTGCTAACACAGGTCGAGTTCCGCTTCTTGCCAGACTTGAAGTGGAATACGCGTAATGACTCCCGAACAGATATCTGAGCGGACCGACTGTTTTGTGACTGCATTCTTTGCCTACGCAGCTCGGTCGCCAGCTTGGCCGTCGGTCTCCAGGCCAGGAACTCCGTGCTAATTATGCGAAGGTTCGAAACATAGCAGCAGAAAACCAACGAAGTGTCTGTTGGGCCGCGAAGAAGATAACTAGGTCTGTTGGAAGAGTTCTATATTTTGTCGAGCCAATGACGTCGGAGATGGTAACACTGTGTAAGGCCGAAATAGCTTCGTGTCCGCAACATGTAGAGTGGGATCGAGAAGGCTTGGTAGCAGAAGATGACGAGGGTGATGTGACTTGCAAAGGACGGAACAGTCCCACCTGTCATGGCGAACGCGCCGGCAGTGGCGCAGGAAGGATCCGACAGTGCGCCGATGGCTTTGAGAGCGTTCTGGAAAGCGAACGGCTCAGTCTCAGGTTGGCTCTGGGTCCCGCGTTGAGTGCTCCCGTTCCCGCTTCCCGGCTGACTCTGACTCTGGCTCTCCCTGAGCCCACTGGTGAAATCATCGATGCGCCTCCGCTTGCCCTCGGTGACGGGGCTGTCTCTGTCGTGCGGGTGGACGTGGACGGGTAGGCATTGTAGAAGAATGCGGCGGGGTTGTAGTTCATTTGGATGGAGTGACGTCGATGAGAGACTCGACAGTTGGTGTCATCTCTACAAAGGGACCGGAAACAGGTCTTTGTGTCTGCCACAAAAGTATGGATAGGACTCCGTGAAACACGATTCCAGCCATTCCGTCCCTCGCGCCAGGTACAACGACGATCCGGAGAAACGAAGGTAACCGCGTAATCTAGGTGACAGTAGCGAGTTGAGGAATGAGCATCGCTTGGAGAATCTCTCGACGCGAAGCATGGGTTTGGATGAGATGGGAACGCCGGATAGAGGATCTCTTTGACTGTCGGGGACAGTGATCCCGGCGCGTTATAATATTCTGCGGCGCAAACGACGCATGAAATCACCCGAAGTGCAGCGCCTAGGGTGAAGAGATATTGTGCCAAGCGTCCTATAATGGTAAAATCGTTGAGCCCACCTTATGCAAGACAGACGAAGATACACACCTGGCCTTGCTACGCGTGTCTAGGACCAAGAGAGCGTAGCTGCCGTAGCAGAGAGCTCCAAATTATATATGACGATAAATTTGCATGGACCCATGTCGGAGGGCCGCGGTCCAGTCAGCCAGCAAGACAACGTAAGGCATCAAATGCAGTAGAACGAGTCGAGAATTGGGAGGTGGCGGTACGGAGACCATGAACGTCAAGAGACAGATGCAGCTGGCAAACAACTTACAAGGGCCGCCGATCATGCCGACTCGGACCACATCGGGATAAACACGCTCATCATCATCCATCAATCACTCTCTGGGTCGATATAAACGACTGAGTGCAGACATCTTGATACCTTACGAGTTTGGATCTTACACATGGCTAGCGAGACAAAAAATAGGAATATATGCGTCACAAATGAATCGAAAAGCCCGCCGCGCCGCTGCCGCCGTAACGTACACCACTGGCATCTGTACATGTTGGACTGCCTTTCACAACTCTCCGTCATCCCAGCTTAAAGTAGAAGGGGTCTGTCCGGTATTTAGTATTGTGGATCGCTGATGAGAACCTGCACTTACTGGAAGCTGCATCTGCAAGCCACAAGTGCATTGAGTACACCACGTCCTGTCAGCGAAGGAAATGCTTACAGCCTTCCGCTATCACCGCCCCAGTAGATGCATTCCCCACCCTTCGTACTACTTTGTATGCGCGTATATTCGGTGCCGAAGCTGAAGCGGAAGTCAGTGATTACACTACTCAACAAGAACGATAGACTTACGGAACGTATGAGATGCGTACCCGTCTGTCCAGAGAATATCGCCGTATTGAGTGTCGCGTATGGCCTCAGGGTATTTACTCCAGTCTTGATATTTGATATAATGAGCAGGAGGGATACGGATTGACCCAAAGACTTGCCAGCAGTGGAGACATTCGTGAGTTTCGTCGTGAAATCGGGCTGCTGATTGACGACTGTACATTCCGTAAGGTTCCACATGACTTCAGAAGGAAGTCTCCCATTTACCGCTCGGCGGAAAGCGCAAGACAATGACCTGAACCGGGAGAATAGCGTCCTTGACAAAGACGCACGACTCGGGATACATCACAGATCCGCCGTTCGCCTTTGTCACGCCAGTGATCTGGGTTTTGCGTTAGAAAAAGGCTTCTATGGATGGAGAGAAGGACTCGCAGTGTCGAACCCGTTTGGCGCTTGCCTGACATTCTTTATAGATTTCTTGGCTAAGTATTCTTTTCCAAGAGACACTGAGCAGCGTAAAAGAATGAGATTCGGCGAATTCTTAGCGTTTGTGTTCTTCAGATACAGGCGGGTGTTGGCGGCTTCTAATGTACAAGATGAGTAGTCGAAGACTCCGTCGACAACATTACTTACTGGACGCATTCGGGGCGAAGTAAGCTCCTATACCGAACATGCCAGTCAATTCTTCGTGGCATGTGAGTGATGTACGCGTTCGGTGAAAAAGTGGTCCATACTGGCTTTGCTGGGATCTAAAGTACCACGCAGGATGTGGCACAGATAGCAATTCCATAACTGACAGGCGGTAGTCTGAAGGTTATCGTCTGCAATGGTGCATGCACGTTTACTGCCGTGATACATATAATGCACGTTTCCTTTCTCTTGACTTCACAGAGAGATCAGAGAAGAGGAAAGCGACAAAGTAAGGATCTCTACCTGTATGCCTCGTGGTTGTACCAGACGTCCTGGCCTTGGTGGTTGACATAGAAGACATTGACAATCGTCGGCTTCGGTCGGTTGCCTCGCCACCCCAGAACGTCTTCTCGGCTGCAAGATACGTGAGAGACTTGGCAACGGCCCATGGGTACCCTTACCGTCCTTGTACAATTGCGAAGACGGGGAGGTGGGGATTAAGGTCTGGAGAGTAACACAATCAACGACGCGGACAGAGATCTGTTGGAGGATACAGACAGCAGGCATATGTGCAGGACGGGAGTGAAAGGGATGTCTTGTACGAGGCAGCGAAGAGGAGACACGTCACCTAGATAAGTAAGATTCACTTTGTCCATCATGATTTGAGCGCCTAATAATGATCGATGATCCCTTATCGAGGCAGCCTCTGTTGACAATCGTGGACATGCGACCACTTTGAGTGACATTTAGCTCTCCATAGTTCAGCCACTAGAGCGCAGCAGATAGCGTATAACCATTCACCTGCCAGCGCCCATTGCGATAAATTTCCCCAGATGTGGGACGCCACATGAACGAGAACGGCGCTTAAACCTTTGAACGTGCATTCGCTCTAACGGCCAGTGCTCTAATTTGGTCAATTTAATTCTGGAGACGTGAGAGAAAGTCACATACGCGAAAACTGCGCGTAGTAGACCCTTGAATACATTTTTTGAGCGCTTGTACCATGTATTTCATATTTCTCGACGCCTCATGTACAGGGTAAATTGCTCACTGAATAGAAATCTGATGTCGGTCATGTATTGACTTGACATCTCAAGACCGCTCAGATATCCTCCGATGATGCGCCACAAGCAATAGCGCCTGAACACAGCGGCAGCTGAGTGGTCAGCGCGGCCTGAACACCGTTACGAAGAGGACTGCTGATTGAGCATAAGCGCTCCACGAATGACTTTACTCGACATGACCAGCAGATTGCAGATAACTTTGAGATTAATTAATCAGCTGCCGCGCGCAGGGAGATACAAAAGCAGGTCTCGAATTTGAGGATTGAACAAGCCATAAATCATGTCGGCGAGAACCCAACAAACTCTAGCCACGACGACCACAACAGTTATGGCTGCCCCAGTCTTGCTGGCCGCGTACCAGACGCCTGTCGTGCCCAGCGGCCAGACAATCGCGCGCTCCTTTCCAGTGTTGGCTGCTGGGAACGGCTCCTTCACGACTTACCCGCCGGGGCACGAAGACGACGCCGACGAAGCGTTGGAGTACACCTACGCGTCGTTCCAAGAGGAACCAGCCCGGGTCAACAACCGTCGCGACGATGGCTGGACACTTTGCGTGCCCGTGCCCCTCCCCGACTTGAACAACCCGACACTCCTGGCGCTTACCTACCTGATCCAGTACGCGACGACCAACGACGACGGCAACTCTACCATCCAGACCGACATCATCCTCACCACCGAGGACTTGCAAGCGGGTGTGGTCCCCCCCGAAACCGCTCTCGAGGTCTACAGACCGAGCACCGGCTACGCGCCGCGCATGGTCGACCACGAGACCGCGCTGTGTCTCGCGACGACTCTGGCAGTGAAGAGCAACAACGGGGGTGAGCAGTGGAGCCACTTCGTTGATACACAGCACGTCGCGCCGAATGTCCGCGTGGACAGCGAGGCGCAGCTCTACGTGCTGTTCCATGTCGCAGAGTACCCCACCGTGCGCACGGTGCGAAGTCTTGCTGTACAAGTGTCCGCCACTTGGCAGAAGGAGGAGGTCGAGCTCAAAGCGCGGGCCCAAGCCGAGCGGGAGAGGCTGGAGGAAGCGGAGAAACAGGCGAAGGAAGCGGCCGATAAGCGCGCGAGGGAGGCAGAGGAGAGGCAGGCGAGAGAAGAAGAGCGCAAGTGGAGGGAGGAGGAGCGCCAGGCGAGAAAGGAAGAAGCATGCGAGAGGGCGGAGGCGGCACAGGCAAGGGCGGAAGGTCGTAAGTGGAGGGATGAACAACGCCGGCGGGAGGTGGTAAGCGTGGAAGCTGCCCCTGCTGTTGCCGACGACAAGACCCAAACTCTCATCAAGGAGAAGATGAAGCAACTGAACTTGCCTCCATGCCCCAATGGATTCGAGTTTGCGAAGACCTCGGACGGGTATAGGTGCAACGGTGGCACTGGGTCGCACTTTGTGAGCTTTGAGCAGCTCGGAATGAAGTAATGACTTCTCCCAGACGAACGATAATTCTGTACTTCCCTTTAGCTATCTGTTTGCCTCTAGTTACTTGCGTTGTCCTGTGTACATGTACTGCTTAACTCGGTTCGATCTGTTCGTTTATACATCAGTTTAGTTGCGAATTTCGAGAACATTCTCACAACGTTCAGTGCCAATTTCTGACGCATGACGAACGCGCCAAACAAGGCGAGACCTTTTGCAATGCGTGCTGTAAAGGCAAATGGCATGCTTGGCCGTAAAGTGATTTGCTAGGTCGGCGGGCACACATGGGCATGGGCAGCCACTGGCAGGACATTGAGACTTGAGAATGGAGCAAGAGTGTGGTTGTCGACTCGGCGGATCCAGGGAGAGAGCCTCGATAGCGAGTGGACTGTGCGCGTATATGTAGGTCTCGGCACGTAAAATAAGGCGGTCCACCGCTTAATTGACTGTAGATTTCTGGGTCCGAAAAAATTTCCGCCATCTTGGAGATGCTGTGCAAGAGAACTAGAGGTCCAAATCGCAGCCTCGGCAATGGCGTCTCACACAATGAGGGTTCGGGAAAAGCTGAAGATATGTCGCAATGACACGAGATGTGACAGCCAGCAACTCATGCCGAGTAGTTGCCGAAAGGTACCGAACTTCGGCGTCTGATGAATCATGATTCGATCTTCGCATCTGCACAAATTTCGGGAATCGGAAGTCTGGAGCACCACTTATCATTCTATATATCACACTAACTTCATTTTCAGGTAACGTAATACTTTCCGTACCCACCGTCGACCTCTCCCACCCCTATGTAGAGGGCACCCGAAGCAGGGTTGGTTGGGCGCTCTTCAGGTCGCTCAACAGTGTTAGGTATTGAGTTCATCGTACCACCCCACATCTACTACCGAATGTATATGAATCCTAACATCTCATAAGAGTCAGGCCAATCTATCCCTGGGTGGAGTCGTGCCCCATAAACACCGTCTGATATGTATCACCTCAGAGATTGAAGTTCCATCCCAAGGCGACAGCAGACAGTCAGACTCGTCACTGGCACAGTTCAGGGATCTCGAAACATTAGAAAGCTTCCCCGGCACCTTCTGCAAGTCCATTAGTTGCAGGTATACCGAACACTACAGTGCGCCGCGCAACTTGAGGCGACGGTTGTCATTCAGTGTTGAGACCTGGCAACAGATTGAAAGGCAAGGGGTGTGGCGCTCAGCTCTAGAAATCACGGCCTTGCTTTGTCTATGCCACATCTCTCCGAAGTCTATGTGTATCACATATCCACTTATAATTCAGAACGATACAGTACACGCCTCTTGAACAGAAAGTTTCCGGGCTGGTGTGCTAGTCAAACGGCATGCGCAGCGTTAGGCTTCCGCTCATTCCAACTAGCTTGATAATCTTCTTCAGCAGACTTGTTCGGTGCTGCCAAGTCGTGCGTCTCATGCGATTCGACGTGAATGAAGACCTAAGCTCGGGATCGTTAGCAACACTATTGGTGGAGTTCTGATGATGACGGCAATCACCTCTGGTCGCGAGGATAGATTAACAACATCTGTCCCACCTAACTGTGAGAGTGTCAGAAGCGGAAAAGATGAGAAGATGATGGATGTACCCGTCGAAGACCAATCTCGTTGCCGCTTCCGATTCGCTTGGCGCTGGATATCGTTTCTGGTTCGCTGTACTTCCATCCACCGCGAGAGTTGAGTGAAGACATTAGGGAGTTCGTGTAGAGTTTCGGTAGAAGGCAGTTCAGTAGAAGATGCCTTGAGGAAGAGAATATGAATTCGAGGGTATAAGAGGCAAGCGACGGACTTACATTCCCGTGGGATCCAGAAGGTACACCAACAGGTCCGCAAAAGCCCAGAGAGCGGTGAGGAGGCCGGTTTGCACGGTCACTGTGAATGTGATCAGTTGGAAAATCCATATGATGCGATTCCCGGCTAACTTCGTATTATTCGGTCAATCTGCGAGTCCGTGTTTTTGAAGCCGGTTCGATGATTTCGCTATCGGAGAAAGACGGTCAGTGCTATCTGAGAACAGATGCAGAAAGAGCTTCAGTACCAGATGCCTGACCAGCGTAGCTGTAATCAATATGTCAGCAAATGTTGCACATCCAAGCCCTGGAGAACGTCAAATGAGCCATTGAGTAGTGCAGCTACAGTGAGACCGCCGCACAGATGATCACGACGACCCTAAACTTCTGAAAGTCTGCGAAAAACTTGACAATTCCGCACGCGATGGCCGTTGCAATCCCCATGACTCAATGTAGCTATCAGTGGAACGGACAACGAACACCGCAGAGCGGAACTCACGAAAAGCGGCAACAGAGCAAAAGGAGATGATAATGAACAGAGGCCAGCTTCCTGTCAACACCTTGACGCGCCAACCGAAAAAGGCTTGGACCATTCCACTGATCATTCCCTGCACATTTGACAGCCACATTGAGGACTCCGTTTCGACTGCACTGGCCTACGCACCGAGAGCGCCGGTTCTACGTGGTATAAGAAATACGGAATGGTGAGACCTCGGTCCTGTACACACCTGTTTGGAATAACACGGTACTAGTCGCCAGGTACGAGGGATCATCTGGCCAAGACTCGGTGAATGTTGGCGTGGCGAAGAGTAAGAAGACGCACCAAAATGCTTAATCAGTGCCACGTAGAGATATGCGATGATACCGACGGTATGCACTGTATCAGCCCAAAAGATCAAGAGAATCTTCCCGAAAGACATTGAGATCGCAAACGAAGCGAGCTCCTTTGTCTCGACTCACATATGCCTTGATAGCCCATCGATCTCTGGAGACAGAAAACGCAATTAAAAAATGCCCGTAGCAACTTGTCGCCATTACTAGTGCCTACTTGTTCTTGTATTTGTCCCAGTACAGGTAACTATAGTGCATGATATCCAGTAAGTGGGGACAGCAGGACAAAACAGAACACGTACGTTTGAGTTACAGAGATACCATAGGACAAAATGGCGAGGACACCTCCAATGAACATTGGTCCGTGGCTGGATTGCATCGTCGTGACTCGTCAGAGACATTGAAGGAGGATTGGAAGGGCACCTACGCGACTTCAGCAGGTCCGAGTGCCATCTTGATGCCCTACGAGTGGTAGATGTTTGTGGCAGTGAGTAGAGAAAGAGAAAAAGAGGTCCGAAACAAATTTTCGGGTCCTCCGAGTCGCTTGTACGTTACGCATCAAGAGTAAGCTAATTCGAAGGCCTCGCGGTGGTATTAGCGCAAATCTATACCTCACATGTCGAACTCGGTGGCCCTTCTCTTCTGATATCGTGTAGTTTTGGATCAAAATTGTGGCATCCAGGATCGATGGGTCCTAAGTAGGGAGGTTTCAGCCTGCGAGTCAGAGCACACAATATACTGTGACATGGGTTACGCGACAGAGGCGCATCCGATCCTCAAGACGCCCAAAGGGATACCGCGCCCGATGTGCATTTGATGCCTCGGTCTTGCGAGCCACATATTGATCCTGTCATTTACGACTGATTGAATTGTCATCCAGAATCTGGCGCAAGATCCGACAGAAAGAGTTGACGCGTTTCCTCGCCTGTGTGGGGTTGTATAACACCAACCGACAACTTTCATGGTTGCCGTTGGAGGCTCAGCCTGAGACGTGGGCTGTGAGTATAGCTTACCAAGGTGCTGCCGCGCTCGGCCATCATTTGATCGGCGCTCTATAATGCCTCTCGAAGTCTCGGCCACACAAGTGGCGTGTCTTCCCCATCTCCCGCGTACCGTAACCTCAGGGCTCGTGGGAGTGGGGTCCCATACAAAAAGGGCTGTATGTTTTGCTTTTGTATATGATCCGCATACGTCCACCAAGCGCTCACCTCGCCAAAACACTGAAAGTTGAACACCCGTTTTGATTGACTCGCTATGTCCACGTACGACATAATCTTTGCCGGGGGTACGCTAGCATTCTATCAGTGATTATCCTGATAGACATCTCATTGCGTGTACTAGGTGGCGCAGCCGCTTGCGTTATCGCTGGGCGGCTTGCTACCGCCGATCCCAACCTCAAGATTCTGGTAGCCATCCTGGATATCCGCAGTGCAGCTCCTTCTGACTCTCATCAGATTCTTGAGGCTGGAGAGCATACTAAGGATCTCCCAGCCCACATCCAACCCGCGCGCTACTTCAGTCATCTTGCCCCGACGAGCAAGACGGTTACCTTCAATGTTGGGAAACTTTCCGAGAACATCAATGGCCGCTCTCTGGTTACGCCCTCCGGGAGATGTCTGGGTGGTGGCTCGTCTGTCAACTGTATGTCGGCGCGTTCCTTTGCGGTGCTTCCTCTTTACCGATTGATCAGTCACCATGTATACTCGGGCCGCTGCATCGGACTACGATGATTGGCAGACCAAGTTCAAGAACGATGGATGGGGATCATCTGACCTTCTCCCCCTGCTCAAGAAGGCTTGTGTATTGATGGGAGCGAGGGCATCATACTAACGTCTTGAACCAGACGGAGACTTATCAAGTCGCACCTGATAAGCCCACCCACGGATACACCGGGCCTTTGAAAGTCTCTTTGGGCGGAACGGTAACGAACGTTGGGAAGCAATTCCTCGATGTGGCTGCCAAAATTGACAAGGATAGAGGGTCCATCGACGATATCAACGGCCTATATAAATGTGATGGATATGGTGTAAGTAGTCGACCTTTGTTTGAACTTTACACACACGTCAAGTTACATCTGACCACACGCCTTAGGTCTGGCAAAAGTAAGACCCCTGCTTGGCCGATGATGGATATCGTGCGTACATATTGATGTGATTATAGGTGGATTGATGCAGAGACTGGACGTCGCTCTGATGTCCCCCATCATTACATCTATAACCAGGAGCATAACAAGAACCTCGTTATCATGACTGGAAAGCGCGTCAAACGCGTCATTTTCGAGTCAGTGTTTGTCAATTCTTCATTCAATTTACTCATCGCAATCTGTCTCAAGCGGAGACACGGCAAACGGGGTCGAATTCGTCAATGATACTGTCTTGAGATCGGATGCTGATCAGACCGTTGAGGCTGTCTACGCTTCACGGCTGGTTGTGGTCAGTGCAGGCGCATTTGGCTCTCCGACGATCCTCGAGAGGTAGTAGACTTCGCAGTCGACATCCTGGCCTTTCTCACTTTCTCTGGTGTAGGTCCGGCGTTGGTCGCACAGATCTCCTCGAGAGCTTAGGAGTTGAACCCAGAGTCGATCTTCCAGGCATAGGCGAAAACTACCAAGGTATGGTCCTCCTTAGTCTCTCCTCGTTATTTGCACTCAAATGTGGGAAGACCACAACGTGTGCTTCATTCCGTATCAGGCCTCTGAGGAAGCAGAAACTCTTGACGCGCTGTTCCGAGGCGAACCAGAGGAAGTCGCGAGTATGGACTGTCCATAAAAACGCGTCTTCATCATTTCATCATTTCCTATTTAGAGTGGCTCGAATTATGGCCTCAAGGAAAGGGACTCATGGCTCACAAGTGGGCTTCATTCCTCTCATTTTCTCTATTCGTATTGACAGCTGATATAGTGGACTCGATGCCGGAATCAAGATGCGTCCCACCGCTGAGGACCTCAATGAGTTAGGTCCGGAATTCGAGCATAGATGGAAGACATACTTTGAAGATGCCCCTGATAAGCCAGTCATCTGGGTTGGCGCAGTCTCTTCGTCGGTCGCTCTCTCTCGATCTAGCAACTCCACAACTCATACGTAGTAAAGATATCTCGGAGACATCACTGTGGCTCCTCCCAGGAAGTACTATAGTGTTGGCTACTTTACGGTACGCCACCGGTTGCCAATCAACTGCATTGCACCGATCCTGATGTCGCAATGTAGCAATACCCTGCCTCGACGGGATATGTCCACATCACGTCGGGCGAAGACGCCAACGCTAGTCATGACTTTGATCCAGGTTTTCTGAGCGAGTTGAGTCTGCTCCGTCTCTACAACTCCAATAGCCTTTCTCATGAATTCCAGCCCGGCCGACCACGCTACTTTGAGGTGGGGCTACAAGAAGGCTCGCGAAATTGCCCGCCGCATGGAGATTTATCGCGGCGACTACCTCCCGGGCCACCCGACCTTCTCCTCGAACAGTGCAGCATTGGCGAAGGATGAAACGACTGGAGCCGCTCTGACAGGTCTCGAGGCACCTACCATCAAGTACTCCGCCGAGGACGACAAGGCAATCGAAGAGTTTAACAAATCGTTCGGTAAGTCTGCACAACATATTATGATTACCTTGATGACCTAGATTTGTAACAGTTCAAACTGCCTGGCATTCGGTGCGTGAACGACCGATATTTCCGGCACCCCTTTGACACCCGTTAGCTCGGTACATGTTCGATGAAGCCGCGCGAAGAGGGCGGTGGTCAGTGAAGGTCCCTTCCCTTCGACAAGCATGTCGCTGATGTCATCGACAGTCGTCGATTCCCGCCTTAATGTGTACGGTCTGAAGAACTTGAAGGTGGCGGATGTACGTGCCTTCATCTCGGTCTTTGGGAGTCATCTAATGGTCTGGAAGATATCCATTTGCCCCTCGAACGTGGCCGCCAACACCTACAGCACGGCCTTGACGATCGGAGAGAAAGCTGCAGTTTTGATTGCGGAAGAGCTGGGTATTACCTTGTAGTTCCAAGAGCTCGGTTCGTCATGGATATGTAATGAACGCTTGCGAACGTGTATCATTTCTCGATAGCCAGTATGAACATCAGGACTGTCATGGACCACCACTGAGAGCCAATATCTTTGCTACTGCCTGCTCGGCCGCGGACATGAGCGCGCCTTGAGGATTTCCCATAGGCAGGGAGGGTATCTAGAAAGGTATAAGTTAGCGCTCGAGAGATGCTCAATCTCGCAGCCAGCCTTACAATTGAAGCCTGTACATTTTTGTCAGCAGTGAATCAATTCACATTCCAAAGTACTCACGTCGACCACGAATAGATTGTTGGTTCCAAAGACTTTGGTGTTTACGTCTACGACCGCCGAGCCCTGTGTTCCGATGATGTTCGAGCCTACCCAGTGATTGGAGTTCAGCGATGACGCGGAATAATTGTTGACTGTTGGTTTGGTCGGGAGGTCAGCGGGGTCTTCCTCAAACGTTTCGACTCACCATAGTCGTCAATGGTTGTTGTATTATCAGGTGTCACCAAGGTCAGGCCAGGTACTGGAAAGAGGCTCAGGGTGCGAAATTTTACCCGAAGCATGCGAACAGAACGCACCAACGCTGATGTTTGCTATGAGGTCCTTGATAGCAGTAATCAAAACGGCCTTATCCACAGGATCCGTAAACCAGGGATTAACGAGCGGGCGGCCTGTCAATGCTGCATCGATTCCTATACGTCCGCGTGAAGTCACGCCGCTGGACCTAATTTGAATGCGACGAATGAGCGATTTGCCTAGCAGACAGCGAATTCGACTGACAGATATGTCGTGATGGTGAACATTTCGCTGTAGCAACAAGTCAGTGGTGGACAGTGATGCTTGAACCGATTTCAGACCTTTGGTTGAAGGGGTACGTGGTCGACCAAGACGCGGCTCCAGGTCGAACTGTGCCCTGCACCTATTGGAAGGGTATGAGTGTGGTGCACATAGCTTTCATTGCAACATACATAGCGAGTCTTCTTGTCACTGCCAGCCAAAGCACGCCAGAAGTTCAATCTGCGAGCGAACACCTGTCAGAATCGCATCAACATTTGAGTCTACCTGGGCAAACCTTGGGGAAGCCGATGCGAAGACTCCGGAACGACTGGAAAGATATTGGGATGCGTCCGCAGCTCGAGGAGCAGTCCAAATGGGGGCCCAGTTATCGTATGAATCGACGGATGGCGCCGTGAAGACCAACTAGAGCAAAACGTCAGTTGTCCGCCAAGAATACAACCAGAACTTGATATATACATTGATTGAAGGATTGTCCGAAACCTATTCAGCAGTCAGAACGCGTCAGAAGGGGCGAAGGTTGCGGGTCGTACGTTGTATCCGACAGGCAGATTGATCCACTGGGCTTGAGGTGGTAAAAGGGCTCCTGCAGTTGCGTCGCCTTTCACCAGGGTGATCATATCTGTGGGACCGATCCCACTTCTGAACAAAATGCGAGCGGATCCATACGTTCCTGCCGATAGGATGACGCGCCCATTGGGGTTCAGAGGAATGATTCCGTTGGGACCCAGCGACGTGTCGTTCGTCCGTACCCCAGTAATGGCGGCTCCGTTGCGTTCAACATTTAGTACCACTGTGTTAGTCTTCAAGACAAAGTTGGAGCGAGCTTTGGCAGTGCGCAGGTAAGTAGCGACTGGGCCAGCTCTTTGGCCATTCTGGAACTGGGGAGAATGTTAGACAAAAGCACTCGAACATGTGAAATCCGGGCCTCACATTAAATGCGCTGTACCCGTACGCATGGTCCTTATAGCTGGGATTATCGTTGATAGTGATATTTTGATATCCTTGTGAATTGAGAAGCTGCGAAACGACGCTGAAAGTTTGTTCTAAATATCGCTTTCCATCCGTGGATGGATGGTCGGTGCTAGGGAGGCGAGCTAGCAATTTCGCGGTATATGGCGCATGATTAACCCAAGCGCTTGGCCAACCGCTCGCAGTTGTAAAATCAGAGTCTGGTGGTACCCAATAGAGTCTACGAATAACGCATCAGCAGTGGTGACTGCGGGTATGACACTAGAGGCCTTACCCTCCGTTGATGGAAGTTCCTCCACCTATCAAGCAACCGGCGAACACGGTAATATCTAGTCAGTAACCAACATGAGTGTCTGCATCTTCGATCAAACGTGCAAAACTACCTTTACACCACCAGAAAGAGTTGTCGTCTGTGAACAAAGATTCTGAAACAGAATTAAAAACGGCTCGAGGTTGTTCTTTGTACCGCATACCAAACAGTCCCGGAACGTCGAACTTCGTCAACTAATGGCGCAGTGTCAGGCATTGAAGCAACGGAAATGATTGGAACGAGACTGACATTTTGACCAGCTGTCCAGGCGGGGGCGTATGTGCCACCGGTTTCCCATGTACTTGGTCCTCCGCGTTCCAGAAGTATTACCTTCTTTCCAGCCTCGGAAAGTCGGTCAGCTGCTATCAGTCCTCCTGGTCCGGCACCGACGACGATGTAATCGTACGGCGTCGCCTGAGATGTTTGTCAGGATCGTTATCATATTTCAGAAAACCTTCACACACAGAGGCAGTAGGACCCGTCGTCGTTGTCGATGTCGATGACGTGGTTGTGGTTGTCGAAGAGCCGCCACCGGTTCCGCCGGCAGCCCAATTGTCGTAATCTGATTGCGACGCGTGGGCAGCTGAGAAGTCAAGTCCGTAGAAGCCAACTGCGAAAGAAAGATAAATCAGCTTGATTCACTGCGGACCAGAACGGAAACAGACAGTCGGTGTGTTCCGCGAAGGTGCTCTGCGGATCCGAGGGGGTACTGCAATAGCGTCAGAAAGACCCTGTATGCACGAGAACAGACATACTCGACGGCAACGTTGCTCCATACCCAAGCTGGAGCCCCTGAGGAAGTTGTGTTGAGACTGCCCCCGGTCCATGCTGGTGACTCCGTCAGCGCTCAAGGGGAAGTTGAAAAGAACTGGGTAATGTACTTGTGCAATTCTGGCACCTATATACCCATTTCCAATGTGTCGCGTTCACCTTGGTCGTTGGCAAATCGGTCAAAACAGGGCCAACCAACGCGCTAGGGAGGATATGAGCTAGACTGTAAACCGAGTGAGACAAGACCTACACTGGTTGAACGTAACCGCTGGTAGATTTGTCAATAAGCTGTCAGGGAGATCGCCGAGATCGCCAATAGCACATACGTCGCAAAACGCGCTGAGCGGACTATGCTGTTGCCATTCGCCCAAGCGACGAGTAAGATACTGTTCAACATGGAGCCTTTTGGAGACACGCCAGCCCATGAGGTGTTAATCGGCGCTACAATTTCACCCAGAAATTCTGTAGAGCCCGATGCGGCCGGCGGGAAGACGTAGCCATAGGTAACTGAATGTACTGGGTCGGTGTAACCCCAAAAGGTGATGCCGTTGTCGGGGTCGGTGTACTGCGCGCCTTGCCCGGCCACTGTGAATGAAGA
Source organism: Strobilurus pachycystidiatus (assembly GCA_019915135.1). Lineage (NCBI taxonomy): Eukaryota > Fungi > Basidiomycota > Agaricomycetes > Agaricales > Physalacriaceae > Strobilurus > Strobilurus pachycystidiatus. The sequence continues at coordinate 1,033,699 of JAHLMK010000006.1, read as the reverse complement.
TTTTGAGTATCAAAGTAGCACGATAGAAGTCGATAACGTACCGAATGTGGCAAGGGCAACCAATCCTAAGGCCAGAAGAGGTAACATCAGAGGTAGGAAATCGAGGACACCAACAGCCCGGAGCCATGTTAAATAGAAAGGCTAAGCGAGGAATTACCGACAAATCCAGGAATGATTGAGACTCAAGGGGCCAAAAGTAGTCGCCATAGCGTGATGAGGTCAGAAAAAGAGTCCGTTCACACCAGTTACGGATGCAACTCGGAATGGAGCTCGCGTGATACTGTCGTTATGACCTCGCGGAAAAATGTGTGGTTGGCAATGGGTCTGAAGGAGGATGTTGGGACGGTGGAGTGTGGAATCCTAGTGTAATCAAAGCCCATTTTCCGATGTAGACCCGGAAGTCGCCATGCCACAGGTCCAATGGCAGTGGTCTCTGTTTGATTCCTAGGGCAGCTGAGCGCGCAGGGCTCTACGACGTATTATCACCTGGGAACAAGTGTGCTAATTAAGCACTCGACCGTACCAATTATGGAGGCCCACACTTCGAGAAACGGGTGAGCGTGCCTTCATTGATGGCAGCCGCCAAGAGATATTATCCGTTGCGTTCAGGGCTCAACACCAGTCAGCGGCCATGGGTTGGTAGTTGTGAACTTGTTGACAATGTGGACGGAAGACAAGGTGTTAGCGCACACAGTCACACTCAGTCACACGATCGCGCCAGGATCGCGCATGCGCCGATGGTCCCGACCCGACTCAACCCAGTCCATGAATGTCAATGCGCGTTGTCTGCTGCGGTGGACTATAGCATGACGCACCATTGTCATGTACTATGTAGTCTTTGCTTTTCTTCGCTCAGTCATCGGCATGATGCACAAATTTAGATCTTTCACAATTCGCTTTTGGCACAGAAAGCTAAATATAGCCAGTGAGCAACAGAGCAGTAGTCAATTGTATCTGGTGGTTGATTTGTTATATGTAAGTCTCCAAGTTGATCCTGTATCTCAATAGAACTCTACTAGCCGAGTGAGCTGGGCATCTGGAGTTTCGTCTTGCGTCAACGCATCGCCCAGCGTCTTGTTTACTGCCAGATACTTCTCAACCAATTCCGCACCAAGCGCCTCGACCAGAACAACGTCGCCTTTCAGATTCGACCTAGCCTCTTCAACGCTTGAAGGCATGCGCTTCGTGATTCCCATTTTTGCCCTCTCTTCCTCGGTCATCTCGGCTGCAGGTCGTTCTCGGCAGTCTTGCGTGGCGACTGGCTTTCCAGCCTTGATACCCGCTAGCCCAGCCGCCAAAACAGCGGCCAGAGCAAAGTATGGATTCGCCGTCGCGTCGATGAACCGAAGCTCAAAGTTCCTCGACGATGGCGATGCCGCGTTCGTCAGGCGCACCGGGGATTCGCGATTCTCCGTCCCGTATGATACATACGTGCCCCCACTCCAGACTCCGTCACCGACGCGCTTGTACGAAGCTGGCGTGGGCAGAGTGAACGCCGAAACCGCCGGAAGATGATCGAGTAGCCCAGCGAGGAATGACTCTTCGTATGTGGACATCTTCTCTGCTACCTTCTGACCGGCCTCGCGGGGAGAATGTACTGAGACGTGGGCATGTGTGGATGAGCCCGCGCTATACATGAATGGACGTGGAATAAACGTCGCATGTAGTCCGTGTTTCGCCGCGATGTTAACGATGATTTCGCGCGTATACACAAGTGCGTCCACCGCCGCCAAAGGCTCCATTGGTCCGGTCACAATCTCATATTGTCCTGGTGCCGCCTCGGTGTGGTACATTTGAAGCGGAATGGCGCTGAGGCGCAGAGCATCGGCGATATCCTCAAGGATCTTGGCCTCGGAGGAACCGGCCAAAAGACCGGCAGTACTGGACCAAGCCGCCACATTGACAGGGACTACGGGGTTGGTGGATTTCAGGAGGACGAACTCCGACTCGAAGCCGACCAGGAATTCAGCTGCTGCGAGATCTTTTGCTTCCCTGAGTGAGCGGTCAGTTCAGTCGGCCCAACATCACGGGCCGGTCTCCGAGCACTCACTTGACCACGTTCGCCAGCGTCGTCCTGGGGCACCATGGTACTTGCTTTCCGAGGCGCGCCACGTCCTTTCTCTCAAAAAATCCGAGCACTGCGCCGACCTTTTTCGATCCCACCCCATGCAGGATGCGCAGACTGCCTAGATCGATAGCGTACAGGTCTTCACCTACCCCCGAAAAGCCTTCCGACACCATGAGGTACACAAGGGCAAGACCGACGCCGGCAATGTTCACTCCTGGTCTGTTGGACTTGACCAGTTCTGTGAAGTACTCTATCGGCACGACGCGAGATCTGCGAGTGTTGGCCAAGTCGACCCAGTAGATGTGGACGTAGGCTAAACTTGTCTCCTGAGACTAAGGGCAGCCTGCGAGCAGGAATACGCACAGATCCTCTGATCATGTAGATCTTGCAGGGAGCTCGGCGAGACTTTCACTGTTTCCGGCGTGTAGACGACACCATGCTGGTAGTCCATTGTTGACCGCTGAGCGGAATATGATGGGAGTCTGTGAAGCTCGCCGCCACTTTGTCCGTCGCCTTACATGGTCCACGTGTTCCGTTCTGATCAATCACAGATCAATCAGGCAAGTCGCGAAGCTGGGGCGGCAATCTTTCAGTTCTGATATATCACAAGAAGAACCAGACGGGCATTTGTTGCAGTGGGGATTGCGAAGCTCGACAACGCGGTTGTGCTGGAAATGACCTAGAGCTGTCGAATGATCAATTCAGTCGCGGGAGACCATCGTGCCATGAACTCAAGTTCTATATTCAGCGACGACTTCTGCTATCATACTTCAAACACATAATCCCGCTTTGGTCACTCGTTACAGTTTTTGGATGGGAACAGATGGAAGCCACATTCAACGGTCATGCGATGAGCTCGGGAGGTTATACAGAGCCTTGATCGATAGCCATCACTCATATCCGCCCAACTCTCATGCTAGCTCGAGAGATGCCCGCATATCAGTCTCGAGGCACTTCCAATCAACACTTGATCAACCGATTCAATTCCGGGAGGTGGGTACTGGGTGGATACCACTTCAATCCGCCTTTTCGCTCTCCGCCCAAACCTTCCTCGCCCAATCACCTACAAGCGGCATATCTATCTGCCAAGCGGCATTTGTGTTCTTGTCGCCTGGCTGTCGCCATCTGTTCCCATCATTCACACTTGAATGTGCTGCATCAGTCTCCTGCCTTCGCGCTCGGCCTCCATCTACTTTTCCGACACCATATCCCCGAGAGACAATTCACGGAGTGGCGGATTTTCTAGATTTAGCGCGCTTCTCGCTAAATGGAGTCTTCCTACGACACCAGCCGGACCTCACCATGGACATCGTGTCCACCGGCTATCGCCGGTTTATGTTACTTTCATACCCCGCTTCGATGTCGTTACACTTCTGTCATTCAAGGCTGGGTCTTGAGGCCATGTGTCAAACGAAACTACATCTCTGCTGTTTGTCAAGGACGCTGATGGACTCGGTGTCCAAGTCTTCTTCTGAATGACGAGAATCGTAGCTGGTGCTGTGTGAACGTTCCTCTCACTCCAGCAGACCGGTCAAGGGGCACCGTTTTAACAGGCTGTGAGTTGAGCCTTCACAGCCGGTCACCTCCCTTTCACTTACCTCGTTACTACAGACATGGTCCCTCCAGCGTATCGCCCAGATGAGTCTGACGCGGAAATCTTCTCCGAGCATACATGGCTGCAGGGCGCCTTCCTCGCAGCTGTCGCTTATGGCATTCAGTCGCTGCTCTACTTCATGTTACTGCACAAACTTGTCACCGCTCGTAGCAAAGGCCCAGAAAAACGTCGTAATCTTGGCCTGATAACTTACATCACCATCATCTGGATTCTTGGCACGCTCTATATCGCGGGACTCTTGCAGTTCACCCAGCTGTCCTTCATCGACGCGCGGAACATACCAGGTGGACCCAACGTATACGAAAATATCATGTTCTCCATTCCGATCGACATGCTAGCCAATGTCATCATGGTATTGATAACATGGATGTGCGACATTATCAACGTGAGTTTTTCCGCTCCCTTTCTTCTTGCTCTCCTCTGAAGGATTACAGGTATGGCGTTGCTATGTTGTCTACCTCGGTGGACGCGTCTCTTCCTGGGTGATCATTGCGTTCCCCATCATGATGTATTTCGCGTCGATCGGTATGTAACTTTGATCTCCACAAACCACTAAAGCTGACAGCGCGTTTAAGCCCTTGGAATGCTGTTTCTCAAACAAGTGGGGAACAAGAATTCCTCTCCTTGGGACACGCCGGGAATCAACTGGACTATCCCTTACTACTCGATGTCCCTCGCTCTCAACGTACTCGTCACCATATTGATTGCCTCGCGCCTGATTTACTACCGCAATCGTATCGGACGGGTTCTCGGCGCTTCGCATGGCCGCCAGTACACCTCTATGGCCGCTATTGTTGTAGAGTCGGCCGCCATCTATTCGGCTTTCTCTCTCATGTTCTTGATCCCATTCGCGGTCGATAGCGCCATAGCGCAACTCTTTCTGCAAGCGTTATCACCGATCCAGGTACGAATGAGCTCATCCCCAACTGTTCACACATCTGACAGCGTCGTCTCTAGATTGTCTCGACCTTGTTGATTCTATTCCGTGTCGCGCAGGGCAAAATTTGGACAGGAACGACGTATAACGACACCATCAGCACAACGTTTGAAGTCAACAAAGTCAAACCTCGCAGGTCGCCTGCTACGATTCGTATTCAAACCAATACCAGTATCTTCACGGAGACCCAGAGAGACGGAGAGGAGAGTATGGATATGCGGGTCATTGACAGTGACAAGGTCGGGACGACGACGACAAGTGATTATGAAGCAAACTCGTCCAAGCCTGAAGTGCTTGAACCATAGCCGTTCGACGCCTTCACCATTTTACTTCAGTTTCAATTACTTTTACTCCTGAACCTCGGTATTTATGGATATGTTGTATGGTATGTACTGTCTATTGAATTGTAATCTAGCCATATTTTGCTCGACCATCTTTGTGTGACCTGAATCCGGCCGGGAGCGCTCCCTACCAGGGCAACCGCCCATGTGTGATTCGGGCAATTCCGCCCAGGACCGCCCGACAATGAACGTTTGAACACTGACTCTCTCATGTCGTTCGTCGACCTGAGACGACCCAGGTCAGGTTGCCTTGGATATGACCAAGACTCCGCCATGCTTTGTCTATACAGCCGGCTTTACTCCAGCCCGACACTTGAGGTGCCTGTCCATTGACATGTGGCTTATACAAACCTTGACTTCTTTCCATGGCCGTGGGTAGGATCCACGTCCCTTGGTTTCCGAATGGATCTCAGCTTGATTGGAGCCTAGAAATACAAGCCACTAGGCTCTTCTGACCTTGGTGATCTTCGCTCTTTCCGCCACGCAGCAGCAACTTGCAGCTACGATGTCCGCCAAAGCCAGAACCAACGACGAGGACCTCCTGGCTCGGCTTGGTTACAAGCAGGAGTTCAAGCGTGATTTCGGTCGTTTGGAACTCTTCGGGCTATGCTTCACTATCGTCGGCGTTGTACAGTCAATCGCGTAAGTCTTCGTAAACGACGACACGAGATTCTTACAGATCCGTCAATTAGCGCTGTCCTGCTGTACTCCATCCCTTACGGTGGAACGAGTGCCATGGTGTGGGGGGTAGGTCATCTCTTTACTTTTGCTCGAGTAAAATTTCCTGACTTGCTTATTCAGTGGTTCACCTGTAGCTGTTTCTTGATTACTGTCGCGCTCGCCATGGCAGAGCTGGGATCAGCGGCACCAACGGCTGGAGGTCTTTACTACTGGACCTTCAAATTCTCTTCGCCCAAATATCGCAAGTTACTCTCATGGCTCATCGGATGTACGCCTCATCTTCGACGCGACCCCCAAACGACCGTTGACTGATCTTGACTAGACGTCAACACCGCCGCTTATATTGCCGGAATGGCAAGCGTAGATTGGGGTGTTGCTACCCAGATCATGGCGGCGGCCAACATAGGAACTGACGGAAATTTTGTGGCAACAAATGGACAAACATAGTACGTTCAACCGACAATGATGGTCACTATCCGCCGCTGACATATTCACAGTGGCGTTTACGCTGCCCTCTTGTGTATGCATGCTGTCGCCGGAAGTATGGCTACCAAAATCATCGCAAGGATACAACACGCCTATGTGTTCCTCAATTTAGCGTGTGTGACATCGATGGCTACTTTACGACTGAATGTTGATCTTATCATCCCAGGCTTTTCCTTGTAATCATCATTGTCCTACCCGCTGCTACTCCCAAAGCGCTCCACAACACTTCGTCTTACGCATTTACCCATTTTGAGAACGGTAAGGGCGGCTTCTTTCAGAGCGGACATATCTCTGAGGGTTTCCCTAGTGTCAGGATGGCCGAATGGTTTCGCATTCATACTGAGCTTTTTGGCACCAGCGTGGACAGTAGGCAAGTATTGGATGTAATCTCGAGGAATATTGTATCTAACGCATCAGTATTCTTACAGCTGGCTTCGACACAAGCGTACACATCAGCGAGGAAGCGCGTAATGCCCAAACGGCCGTTCCATTCGCCATTATGTGTACCACGGTCGTAAGCTGCACACTAGGATGGAGTGAGTCTTCTCTGTCGACTACTTCGATTGAAGCTCATATTCGACCAGTCATCAACATTGTGTTGGCCTTCTACATCGGAGACGACCTAGAGGCCGTTATCGGAAACCCAATTGGACAGCCAATGGCTACAGTGAGTTCGACGCTTCCTCCACCCACGGGTTCTCATGCTCTATTCTAGATCGTCTTCAACAGCGTCGGCAAGTCGGGAACACTCGCAATCTGGGCCATCATTATCATAACTCTCTGGATGACTGGCATGGACTACGTTCGTGTAATTACTTATGTTCTTACACTCAAGCCTGACCTTCTCCTCAGCTCATTGCGGGATCCAGACAGCTCTTCGCCTTCTCGCGAGACAACGCGTTACCATTTTCTGGCGTTCTCTATAACATCAACCCATACACGAAGACGCCAGTGCATGCAGTCATATTCCTAGCCTTCATGGCTTTGCTTCTAGGCTTGATCTCCTTTGCAGGACCCCTCGCCATCGGTGCTGTATTCACTATGTCTGTGGTATGTCAGTACATCGGCTTCGCGACCCCAATCGTCGCGAGATGGCTGGGTGGAACCGAATTCGTACCTGGGCCATTCAGTCTGGGAGTGTTGGTGAGCCGAATCGTTTCTTCTGTCTTGTGCTCCTCTGATGAGATGAGAAACCCAGAGTCTCCCGATATCCATCATCGCTTCGTCTTACATGATTTTCATGATCGTGGTATTCCTCTTCCCTGGCGTCCCGCAGGTTACTTCGCACAATATGAACTACACTGTCGTTGTCGTTGGTGGTGTTATCGCGCTGTCCCTGGGCTATTACTTCCTTCCCTCTTACGGTGGTAGGAATTGGTTCAAAGGGCCGGTGGAGACAATAGAAGCAGTGGAACAAGTGGATGACTCTTCGGACGGCGGTCTCAGCGAGGAGAAGAAGGTCTAACTTTCGATACTTCTGTATTATTGATCTATTTGCCGACGGTAATGTAAAAATTGGTGCGTATACGACTAAGGTTCGAGGGATACTGAGGTAAATATAACTATCTACTGTAAGTATATGACAGTCTAAGAGCAGTATCCTCACGCGGCAGTGGCTCTTCTCGACTTGCCGCGTATCGTTTTGCCGAAGCGGTAGAAGAGGAATGGAATAGGTATCTGAATGTAGAGAATCAATATCATGCGCGTGGCCTGCAAGGGCCGAACTTACCATTGCGACGGAAACAAAGGCGAGCAATGAAGCTGCCCACCCATTGCCCAGGGCACGGAACATCTGAGGTATGAAAAGAGGCATTGCAGCACCTGCAGCTGAACGAACAACCTAAGTCAATTAAAATGTCAGTGGCGCTCTGTGGCTGAGACGTCGCAACCAGACGTACGGTCTTAGCAGCTAACGCCGAGGCGACATAATCCGGGAAAGCATCGATGAGGTAGGCATTGGCGCTGAAGTAGATGACGACCATCCCGAACCCGAAGGGAATGCCCGCACTGCAGGGCCCGACCCAGTTACCGCCTCCGGGCATGACCGTTGGCGGACTCGTCCATCCGAATATGAACAACGCGATAGGAACGAACGGTGCACCGATCATGGCGCCAATTAGGCGATCCTCAGGCTCAGCACGACCACCCTTTTCTGCAGCTGTCTTGAGATAGAGTTTCTCCAGAAACGGTGTGAACACCAATGCGAGGAAGAGTCCGATGAAGACCGAACAGAACATCAACCCAGTTATGCCATCGCTGAATCCGAAATCTTTACCGAAGACAACTGGGAAACTGAAGAAGAAGGCGTACTGTGACGCAGTGAGACGAAGGGTAGACTGCAAAGAAGAAAACACATACAAGTAGTCCGTAGATCAGGGAGATGAAAAGTGACATCAAGAGAAGGATGGGCTCTGTTACGAGCATGCCGAACGGGCGTAGGAGGGTGTCGGCTAGCAGCTGGGAGAATGATGTGCGGAAGATTTCCTGCTCGGTGACAATGTCCTTGCGCTCCGTCGTGTGGCGAAGTTTCCTAGCCCGCTCTTTGAGAAGGACTGGAGCGAAAGTTTCCGGTATTGTTAAACAGAGGAGGAAGACCACGCCGGCAAAGATCATGTTGATCTAGTCGGTATACTCGTTAGCACATACAGAGATATTACATGGTTTAACGATCCTTACCCAAAGGATCCATCGCCAGCCGAGAGAATCTCCAATGAAGCCGCCCACAAGCGGACCCAAGGCAGCTCCGCCATATGGCGCAGCAGCGAAGAGTGCAATGGCAAAGCCACGCTCGTTGTTATCCCATATGTCGCTGATGGTACTTCCTGCTAGAGTGAGAGGACCGGATGCGAAGAGACCACACAGGAAGCGACAGATAAGAAGAGTTTGGATGTTGGTGGCGACAGCGCAGGGGATGATGAAGACTACAACCGGATGTCAGTACATGGCAGCAGTGACTGCGAGGGTACGCACTGAGATAGAGGAACGATGGAATGATCCACAAGGGACGGCGACCATAGAGCTCACACAGGGGAGATATGATCAGAGGGCCTATCCCAAAGCCGCACACCATGAGCGAGACAGTGAGAGCAGTGACCACCTCGCCAACATGTAGTTCTGCTTCTATATCGCCAAAGTCGCCCGTTATAACTGCACTGGCAAACGAGACGGATATGACGGCAAGTGCGACAACAAGAGTTATGTCTAATGAAGGGCAATGAGTCAGAGTTGTCTTCGCAGAGAAGCATTGCCGACTTACACCACCGCCATGCCTTTGACCAATTTCGCGGGTCCTCAGGATCGTTCTCAAGCCAGGTTACAAGATAGAGTTTATCGAAAGCATTGGCCTTTTCTGGGTCCTTGGAGAGGTCTGGGAGACCTTCCCGCACAGGCGTGAGCGCAGATACGAGCTTCACCAGACCAGTTTTGGAGATGCCGCGTGCCTCGTCTGTGAGTGCGTATGTGGGTCTGCTGAGATCCCCATGGTGGTCGTCGTGACTTCTTGACCGTACAAGCTGAAGGTCGACGTCGGGATTGATGGTGGTGGTCTCTGAAATAGGAGGAGATATGGGATCTGTTGAGCGCCTTGTAAGAATAAATCCACAGCACGTCCGAGGAGAAAGAGACGCACTGGTCCACTCATCAGCATAATGTACGCGGCCCGTCATGTTGAAAGGTGGGAGAAAAGGGGAGTGGCGATATGGAAAAGCATTTTGAGCTTATATAGCACAGTCTGCCGAGCGTCGAGGTTGCCGCCATCTCTGAGTGCAGCTTCGGGATATTGTTGAGCGGGATGAGGTGCGAAAACAAACCAGCTCGGCAGCCTCGGCATGGTCTATGGGCAATGCCGACGGCCGAGTGCAGTGTCCAGCTAAATTTAGCCCTCGACAGGCCTTCAAGATTCGAAATTCGTTCGAGCAGGTTAAAGGAGCCATCTGCTTTCAGAAGCCTAGATTTTGTGCCGCTTTCTGTACATGTCGCATTGATACACGGAGCACGGCTGTCGCACCCTTCGCAAGAGGGGTCCGCCAAGGTTGACTGTTCTTTACGTTCGCGCAACTGGGAAGTGCGAATGTCGGCGCCTGCCAGCTCTAAGGTCACCTGGAAGCTGGGTCATTTACTTGCTATAGAGTACGACTGCAAAGACACCGGCGCCACTTAGACCCGCCCTCCCGCCGCTTTCAATCGTCACGAACTCTCGCTCCGGCAGCACTATTCGGCTCTCTCGACATATTGTGGAAAGTCAACATTCCAGTCTATAGATTTCGACGGGATTTCGAGCTGCTTTGACAAGGCTCTGATCTCGGCCGAGTGCAGTCATTCCATGTGAAACTCTTTGAAGCCGAACTTACCTTCTGTCCTCCGAGTCGGCTTTCTGCTTTATTCATTGGTACGTAGGTTGGCGCTCAGTAAGTAACGAATCCTGGTAGCTGGAGAAATACGCATCTTGTTCGTCATCCTTGACTGTGGCTGGTGCCTTTTTTCTCTCGAGCTGCCGAGCACGCCTTGGTCGGTCTCCGTTGCGTCTTCTCGACTCACACATGCATCTACAGGCGGCAATGCAGTATCTAGTGTGGTCTTAAACTTGGAAGAATAACGTGAGGCCTCCGGATCTATTTGTGTGGTTTCTGGCTTATTTTACGCCACGTCCAGGGTCTTACTATATCGCTGCCTGAGCAAGTTCTTCCAACGCGCGAAGATACCTTCAGACTTTGACCTCTTTGACAAGATTTTAAAGTGTTTTCTCAGATAATAGCCTATAGCTGGATGCATCCGCTCAAGCGCTCCAGTCTTCGTCTTTATCTTCACGATGCCCGGGCCGTGGCGGCAGTCAACTTACAGCTTACCAGCTGTCAAATTGTTGTTACATTGCCTCGTCTTACTGCTGATACTCTTACCAATCCGACTCGGCCTCAAGCGTCAACCCGTGTCCTATGATGGGGCATGGTGATATCTCAGCGAATAAAAGCTGACCATTAACGTGAACAATCAGTCTATGCCCTAATTCGCTTTCGATTCATGTGGGGGGGCTGGCGTTCCGAATCCTCCAGTTCAGTAACTTGGCACAGCGCTGTCGTTGGGAAGCGAACCCGGTCCTGGCACGTCGAACGATCAAAATGTTACTTGTGGCGTTCACATGCTTCTCATGAAATTGCTGGAGACATTTCAACGATTTGGAAGCTTCGTTGCAACTTTGTTGTGACTCTGAAAATCTCTAGAAATCGTGCACTAGTTCATCGCCATTTTAGTTTCGCCTCCACCACCGACGTACCCCACGCATTCCAGCAATGATGATAGGCTACACGCCCGGACCAGACATGACTTGGTGGGTGTATGGTGACCGACAGAATGGTTCAATATGGCGTACTTCAGTGGAACTGTGGCGTGGCACCGAAGAAGAAGGGTTATACTTTCCGAAGATTGTATGGCCTGTGTGAGTAATGAAGTGGACTCGCTAGTGGAGCATTGCAATACATCGCAGGAATCTCTACATATCAAGCTGGAAACAAAACGTTTGCCACATTCAATCAAAGTATACTCCAAACTCGACTAGATACTATACAACGTATACATCATTTATTTCTTCTTCGCATTTACAGCTTCGAGTTAGTGCCCTCCAAGAAGCGCGTCTCGGCTTCCTGGAAGTTGATCACGTTCCAGATGGCGTTCAGGTACTGTGAGAAAGAAAAGGTAAGGAGATGGGTACGGAAAAAAGCAGACGATCCCGACGTACGTCGACCTTGACGTTGAGGTACTGGAGGTAGAAGGCATGCTCCCAGATGTCAACACCGATGATGGGGACGTGGGTGAGGAGGGGGTCCTGGTTGGCGGTGGTGACGATCTCGAGGCGCTTGGTGCTGGGGTTCAGACCCTGTTGTCATGGATCGTCGTCAGCCGTGGCTCGTCAGCGAGCTACAAGTACCACTCACGAGCCATCCCCATCCGGAGCCCTGGATGCCGGCAGTGGCAGCGTTGAACTCCTTCTTGAGGTTGTCGAGGCTGCCAAAGGCCTGCACGATGGCGTCCTTGAGGGGACCGTCCTGTAGAGCACCACCGTTGCCCTTGCCCTCGGACGAAGGAGCGGACAGGTTCTTCCAAAAGAGCGAGTGGTTAATGTGGCCTAGCGTAGCAGGCGGCGATCAGATAAGGAGCGACGCAAGCAGCCGCTACTTACCACCACCGTTGAACTTGAGCGCGGCCTGGAGCGCGATGCGCTCCTTGGGCGTGGAGCTCTTCGCGTACGCGGCCTCGGCGGCGTTGAGCGCATTGACATAGGTCTGGTGGTGCTTGGTGTGGTGCAGAGTCATGATCTGCTTGGAGATGTACGGCTCGAGGGCATCGTAGGCGTAGGGAAGGGGAGGCAGAGTGTTTGACATTTTGAGATGATGGTGGTTGGCAGGAAAGACACGCAATCTCGCGCAGACCTCAATTTATAATCCCGTCCGATCCGAATGATAACGCGCTTACTACAAAATGCCGTGACCAGATGACCTCACGCCAGTGAGAAATCAATTTAGATGTGGCTTCGACGAAGCTACAGTCTCTCAGTTGACAGCACACATTGATAGTAAGCAGCCAGCGTGACTCTCGCACGCGATTTGAAGGGGATATAATACAATGAATGCAAATGCCAGCAGTAAAAAGATATCAGAACAGGAAACCTAGCAGGATATCAGCAGCAGCCGACCACGTCGCAATCTTCGACCTACCAACGCACTTGCCAGACCCACATTCACATTTGGCGTAAACAGCGTCCATATCCTCCTTCTTCTCTTGATTTTCCGCTATGAACTTGTCTCTCTCTTGATCCTCCTACATAGCCAAAGTCAGTAACACCCTTACACCGATACAAGCAGTACTCACCATGATGCCGCTATACGAAAAGGTAAGCTCCTCTCCTACCTCAACATCCCTGTAAGTGAAGAGTGCCAGAAGCGGCTTTCGTATATCCCCATCGTTCACGTAGACTGACTGGACGTGGCAATTCGGGTCACAAGAATGGTTCTACGGTGAATTAGCTATCAAATTCGTTGACTGATAGGTTGTAATTCGCATACCAGATACCTCGTGAACTAAAAAGACACACTCAAAAAACAAGCAAAACAAAACCCGTACAAAAAGGACTCACATTCCCAGCATGAAACGCGTCGATCGAGAGTCTCTCATCGTCTGGCCCATACTGTGCGCGAACATCGTGAGAGTCCAGGTCCAGGAGGTATGTCCGACCATGCTTGTCGTAGACGCGTCCCCGCTCTTCGGCAACATCGAACGTCAATATTTCACCAGCATACACGCCAACGAAACTTCCCCGCAGAAGTCTCTTGCCCCCGTTATAGAACACGCCTAGTTTGTCAAGATGAGAAGGACAGTGAGACATGACAGAACGCGAAAGGAACACACCCCATCCCTTCTTCTCAGTCTTGGCGATCTTCACCGAGCATTTGCGTCCGTTCTGAACAACCTTGGGGACAAAAATAAGACAAGGTGCGCACAACGAGAGACGACAAAATTTACCCGATTGCGACATGAATCATCACACCGGCACATCTCGTTACACTCCCAAATCGAATAGTTAATAACGTTGGGCCTCAGCCGACCGTTATTATCGTACCCAAAATCAATTAAGTCCACAAACGTCAGCTCGCGCTGGTGCTTCCGACAAGCGCATGGCTTGTCCTTGCTGCAAGACCCCACACAATCACAGCTAACAAGCCCTTCGCGCGTAGGGGGCGGGACGCCCTTGCCATGCCACATATCATTCGTGTAATAGAATTCCCACTCCGGACAGGGCGTGTCGTCGACAAGATTCTCGATGGTGATAGGCGGCGCATCGCGATCCGACTGTGCAGTGTTCACATAGATCTCCTGCTCGAAAAGTCTCCGCATCTGGACGTTTGCGAGGGTGTGTGTCGACATGGCGTGCACTTGGTCGTGCAGCTTGTGGGGGAGGTTGCTGGAGAGGAGATACTTCGGACGTTTCTGGCGGATTTCCTCGCGTATGGACTTCCACGTCTTGACCCTCAATCCGCCGAATATGGAGGAGCCATCGGGCTCGGCTTTAACCTGGACAGGCTTGGTGGCCCTTCGAAGACGTGGGGGAGGGTCATCAGCCTCAGAACTTTCCCCAGCAGAGCTTTCGGGAAAGTCGTCACTCGAGACCTTGGCAGACGAACAACGTGTTCCAGGCTCCAGGTCGTCGTTTTCTCCAGGCGGAGAGCGGCTGCGGGCCACGTCCATGTCCTAAGGTCGCATCAATAAAGTGAAAAAAACACACAGCGAAGAATGCTTACATCCTTCACATCCACATAATGCTCCGATTCAATATCCATCCCTCCTATGCCCACTGGCAGCATGTCGACATCATGATCATGGTCCTCTTCCACTACGGGGTCCGTGTCCAGGCTCAAAGAAGCCATGCCCTCAGTATTCGTGAGCATACCGTCTGAACTCCCAGGAGTGACTGCCGCCGACCCGACTGGGGTATCCAATGAAAGATCGGAGATGCCCTGTGTATCCGAAGCCAGTAGGTCATGCGTCGCCTGTTGCAGAAGATCCAGTTCATCAGTACTGCTCGGTGCAGGCGTATGTTCCTGCGCCTTCTCCTTCTCTGCATGTACTGTCTCCCGACTTAGAAGCCCATCATCCTCCTTCCCACCCGGGAACCTACCGCCCTCTGTCTCTTTCTCCTTCCCATTACGCTTCGATCCACCAGCTTCGTCCTCCTTCAAGCCAGCTTCATCCTTCTTCACGCCAGCATCGTCCTTCGTTCGCTCTTCAGCTTCCTTCCGCCGCCTCTCAGCTTCCAGTTTCTCCGCGTGTGCCTTCAGCCGACTCTGATGGTCCGCAACTGCCGCCTTGATCTCTGCCTGCTCAGCTGGCGAGAACTCGCTCAGAGATGCACCGACGTAACCTCTTTGCGGCCTCTTGAGTGCTGGCGCCACAGGTGCAGGAGGGAGACCAGTACTGGCACCTGCAGCAGAAATACTGGTACTCGTACCGAGTAATGGCTCCTTGGCGCGCTTCCGAGAGGGCGGCGGCGGTCGACTATTCGCTTGTGACACCTGCGCAATCGTTTCGGCCAACGACATCGCTGCTTGCGGAATCCTAGACGAGGATGATGTCGCAGGCCGGCGCGATGAGACGGGCTTCGCGGGCAATAATGGTCTACTCGACGACACAGGCTTCGGAGGCAAAGGCCGCTTCGAGCCAGCAGCGCTTGACAACCTCGCTTTTGGATCCACGGGCACAGACAATGTTGACACGATAGCATCTGCGAGCTGGGAAACGACGTTAGGTCACAGGGACATAGATAACTATGTCTGTAGCTTACTTGCGAACTGTCGTTCGACCTCGGTAAAGGTCTCGAATCGTCCACCGATCGTGGTTTCGCAGCGGACAGTTTTCTCCTCGGGAGAGGTGGTGGTGGCGGTGGTGGGTGAGCGGGTTTCAGCGCAGTACCGGTAGAGGTAGGTTCCTTCGGGGTAACATCTTCATCCAATTTCTGATGGACAGACGCTTGCGGAGCGTCAGACGCCTGACCCTCCTTTGCCTTTGCAATGAACGGGCTACATGACGACACAGGTTTTCCTGGACTCGGTGGCCGGCTCTTTACAGATTGCGAGTCGGGCAGGGAAGATGACGATGCGGGAGGGAGCGGCGGCGGACTTTCTCGAGAGGACGCTGGTGCAGCTGATGGAGGTGTCGTGTCGGCGGGTATAGAAGGCGCAGTTGGGGTTGAATCAGATTGTTCTGATGGTGGTTGAATGGAAGCTGGTTCTCGTTCCGGTTCTGGCTCTGGTGGACCCATCTCTACATCTGACGGTCCTCCCATGTCCATTCCCATATCCATATCCATGCCCATATCATTGTCCACGCCCATATCATTATCCATGATGGGATCATCGTCCACGGGAGTAGCTAGGGACTTCAGCGGTTCGGTCGAGTTCGTTGGCTGTGGAGGCGGGGGAGAGGATTCAGGAGACACAGAATACTGAATCAGTGTTTCTGGAGGTTTCTTTGACGAGGAAGCAGGCTTCGGGAAGAGTTTGGGTGCAGGAGCCGTAGCGGGTAAGCGGCGGAGGAGGGTCGAAGGATGTGGTATTTCATCACTTGAAATGCCTGAGGTTGCATTGAGATTCGAGCGACGGGGAGGCGACACCTCGTCACTGTCCGAAATCTCAATGACTTCTCGAGAGGGACTCGTCTGGCGCTTGGGTGGTCTTGGCCTGGGCCGGGCGTTGGTCTTGATATGCGGAGGAGCGGACACGGATGTTGCCACAGGAGGATGAGCGCCCGAATCGTCGTCACTAACGAGATCAATTACTTCTTCATCCGACGAGGACAACGATTGTTTCTGTTTCTGCTTCGCTTTTGGCCGAAGGGGGCGTTGCGAGCGACTCAACTGACTGGCCTGAATACGCGGATCGTCATCATCCATGATTTCGATACTGTTGCTTTTGCGCCGCGGACGTGATGACAGGAATGAGGCCTTTTCCTTCCCTTTGGTTTTTGAACTTCGAGCGACCGGCGTAGGTGCCTCAACTTCGTCCGATGAGGATAGAATTTCGATGAAGTCTTCTGAGAATGAGATTAGTACACTGTTATGTGCAGACTATAAAGCCGTACTACTGCCAGGCTTCGTCTTGGTTTGGGGTGGCGGTGCAGGTGGTGGCGGGGGTGGAGATGATGATGAAAAAGAGTGCTGTCGCTGTCTCTCCTGACGACTTCGTCTGACCGGATTAGTTGTGACCTTCCGCTTGCTTGGACCAGCAGAGGAAGAGCCCGCCGTGAGAGGGCGCGATGATGGGCCTGGCTCAGGGCGCTTGTCTTTCGACGTAGAGAGAAGACCGGTAGGCCGAAATGGTCCTGTTGTTGACTGGGCAGCCGAGCGAAGAGGCGCAGATGCTGATGGCTGAGTGACATTGCTTGCCGCTGGTTGGGAAAGGAGGCCAGTAGGTTTGAAGCCAGTCTCAGCCGTTTTCGGTCGGAGTGGAGCCGATGATGAGCCAGCGTTTGCAGGATTGACAGATTTGCTGGTAACGGGCAAAGGACGCGACGACGATCCACTGGCAGTTGCGGGACTCTTGACATGAGAATCGGAGAGCGACCTGGGTGGTCCACTGGGAAGCAGCTCTACAGAAGGTTACAGCTGCTGTCCGACTGTGGGCAGAGAAGACGTACTGGAACCAGACTGGAATTTGGATCGCTTCTTGGTTTGGCCGTCAACAGTCGTCTTCGCCTTGCGCTTCAGCGGAGTTTGGATAGGCAGCCGACGAGAAGGCCCAGAGGAGAGGTCTGAGGATAGCTCGTCGATTGCATCTTCCGGTTCAGAGCTCGGTGCACTATGAACCGACTCTGATGTCTCTGGTATCCTGGTTAAAGCGCGTCGCCTTCGATATTCGAGGACGCAATTCACCTTTCTTCGTCGACCATCCTGGCAAATCAAGTGTCATTGCGGTGCTCTAGTACGGTCGACTAGTAAGGCGTATACGCCGCGTGTGGCTCTCTTGGTACGTTTGGCCTCGCGGTTAGTGGTTAAGTCGTTCACGTGGGTGTGACCTACCTCCTCAAGCATCTGTGACAGAGATTTAGGGTCTAAGTTTTAATAGCATTCTTTACTTTCAGCCACGACGACCACGGGCGACAAAGTGTAATCGCGGCTTCGTGCACGCCACTACCGCGCTTTAGTTTGTAGTCAAGATGCCTTCTGCACCTTGTTTTACTACAACACGAATGGAGCTCCCTCCAAACGGCCACCTCTAGTCCTCTGCCAACTTAGTGAAGCTCGTAAATGCGTCCGGCGGCAGCGTCGAACACGTCGAACTTCTCCTTTCTCCTGCCAAGATAACGCCGAGCATAGTGTTCGACTACCTTCACCCACGCGACCCGATACAGGCTTTGACTTCCGTGATATCGCGCATGACAGTCCTCAACTCCAAACCACACAATACTTACCGCGAACGATGGATGTGACCAGGCTCGTGCCACAGATCCTTGTCAAGTGATTGAGGGCTAGTGGATGCGCGAGACCGTAACATTCTGTGATCCAATATGTGGGTGAGAGGAACGTCGCCACGCAAGTTTAGCCATCTCCGAGGCCTTGCAGAAGGGTAAGATATCCACAACGAGACATCATTTGTGATTTAGTGACACAAACGCAGAGGACTGCGTGAGCTTGTCCGTTGGCAACGGCGGGAGAGATAAACTGACTCGAGTAGTTGCATGTTGATTGTCCTCTGTCATGATCAAATAGGAGATACGAACTGGACGGGATTGTATGTGAGCCAGATATAAGGAAGGCCTACGAGCCGCGTATACACAATCTGGTCGAACATTTAGCATTCCACGCAATTAGACGTCGCGTGCGCTTACCTCTACCGCTACCTCCACATCTACTTCTTCGTCTTCTTGCTCTCCACAAACAGCACTCGTCTTTTCACTGCACATACGAGCACGCACATCAGCGCATCCCCCACAGCAACACATTGAGACATACCCATGGGATCATATTTTACAGCAGCCAACGGCGCACCCGCTCGTAACCGCTTCGTGGTGTAGAAAAATCCGGTCTGCGCCGTGGATAGTAGGCGAATAATGAGCGACCTATTCCGCGTCCAAGTCAGCTTGTGGAGAGAGGCCGGAGGTGCGCGTATGTATACTTTGCTTTGCCTTTCGGCGCCATGGTCGTCGAGTGTATGTAAAGAGCCAATTTGAAATAACGTCAACATCCGGCAGTCATGTCCTCGCGGCAATTGCCGCTTGTGGGTTCGAGCCCAAGCGATAACACCTTTATCCTGCCTTGAACCTAAGTAGCTTGGGCTTTATATTTCTGTCTCAGTATCGCATTCAGACTAAGCCCTTTGTGTCAGTCCTCCGTCGTAGACAGTCAATGCACTGTGCGTTGGGAGTTTCAAACTCGGACCATTTCCCGGATTGTCGACTTGAACCTGCCAGTGTGATGCACGGTCTAGGTGTAGTTACTATAGATCTGGCCTATCAGTGGATGTATGATACAATTTGGAGCTTCCGTGTGTACTTCTATCAAGTGTAAAAGACTCTGATCATCCACGCAGGGAGAGGGCTGTCTAGTTCATCTACACGAACGGTGGGTGGCGTGATTCTATGGGTTCTTGAGTCCACCTGGCTTGTACCTGTAATGTCCCAATGAGACAAGAAAGTGGAAGTGGAGGTGCTTGTCGAGACACGAACCATTGCCATGACACAGCGATGACGGGAAGGAACAGCCCAACAGCAAACATCGCCCCAAACTTGACAGCAAAGCCCGGTGCAGCCGCAGTCCGTATAGGGAATTTGAACGGCATATGCTGTTATGTGTGATCTTCATTCAAAAGCGGTTCGTTGACGAGAACAAGAAGCCCTACCTCGGTGTTCGCAAGAGGTTTGACGGTTGATGGAACCCAGATGTAGCCTCGCCTCTGACTCGGAATCTGGTGAGGGAGCTGTTGGGGGCGTGTGGATGCGAGCATGATAGGTGATGGTAGCGACTCGCGAGCGGTCCAGTCCTTTATATACAGAGAAACCTATATCATAACAGTGTAGCCAGACAAGTCGAGACTAGAGTCGAGACGGGGCCAGTATCGATGAAGAGTTCAGGGTGAACTGGACGCCGGTCATATCAGGGATCCACAAGGATAACCGAGAGTGTTGTAAGTATGGTGTTCGTGCAACGGCAATTGCTTCGTATCCATGTGTTGGACGGGCGATGCGGTAGATGATCAAAAGGAAAGGTCGCGTTGTTGACAAGTGTTGATCATGAGCCCGCGATCGAACTCCAATCGCAGAACAACTTTTGAACAAGTCTCAGAAAGTGCGTGTCGGGTAGTAATCAGTCGACCCAATTGGACAATCGACGCTGTTCAACAAATTGATCCACCTACACGGCACATGCTGAACGGGGTATTTCGCAGTGTAGTCTAGACCTCTCTGAACTCAGTTGGATGTAGTGAACGTCTCTGTTCTTTGTCAATGTTCGTACCATGAGTATGACTTCCGCCAGTGTCATACGCGCGCGCCCATTCCTTTGAGATTAGATAGATCTGACTCCGTACATACCATAGAATTGAATTTGGAATTTGTCAAAGTCTACATTAATTTTGTGGTGCTACGCAAATACGGAATAAGTTATCGGTCTCGAACCTCAAATCGTCTACCCTACTCATCATCACTCAACCAACAGAACATCCACATGAAACTGTCGCCAATCAATATGATTGGCAGGATCCTCAACGTCGTCCTCTGTATGCCGTATCCAGATTTCTTCCTCGTCCTCCTCCACCCACGGGAAATATAGAGTATCTCTATCCCTCCTGATTGGTGTGGAGTAGCGGGTAGCCGACGGAGGCAGAGACATCGTGCGCCTCGGAGGAGGAGGGGTGGGGGTGAGACTGGCGACAGACCCGTCCGATAAAGATAGAAATGACTCCCTCTGCCATGTCTGTGTCTCGGAAAGATCTATGAAAATGGACTTCGCCTCCGGGGACGACGTGAATGGGTCGATTGTTTGGAATGGGGGCACATTCAAGTCCGTTTGGCTAGGAATGACCAATAGTATCAGCGGGACTATCGGACGTGGAAAAGGAGCGCGCTTACCAGAGGGGTGTCATTTCTCCATCTGTGATCCAGACGTCTGCCCGAGGTTTTGTAGTGGTGGTGGTGGTGGTGGTAGTTCTGCGTGAGGATCTTCGTCTTGGAGAAGAGCGCGGGACCTCGCTGGCTACTGCAGCAAGTTTGTCCACGAGTGTCGTTGAGAATTCCATGAAGGAAGTGCGTCTTGTCCGCTTCTCGTCAGCGACTGCGTCATATGTCGGCGACACGGTGCACAGCGAAAGGCGTCGGAGGCGCTTCGGTACAGATGATGACGACGGTACGGGATTTCCGCTTGGGGAGGCAATTGAGGGAGGCGCTCGAGTGATGCTTGTGCGCCGAAGCACTGCCCGAAAGCCAGAAGCGAAGAAATCTGAGTAGCCTGCAAATTTTTCGCGCGTAGATTGCATTGCAGATGGAAGGGCGTTCTGATTCTGTGTGGACATGCTAGTGAGAACAACACAAGATGTTATAAGCGAAGGGGCGGCTGATGATCACCAGAGTGGCGATGACTTTTACGATATATCATCGTCATTTATATAGCTCAAGTGAAGCAAATGAACACTGATCGGTGCACTTGAGACTCACCGAAGCAGGGCAGCCAATGAGAATGGAAGCAGATGACTTCGCTCCTGGAATATGGTCTTCGGTCCCAGCAGGCAAGGCACGCTATACCCCGACTCGGATACCAGGCAATTGTAGTCAGCGTCAGCGTCTAGGTCTGACATGTCCAAAATGAAAACCATTCATTCAGGGAACGACACTGCATCACAACATCAGCACCTGCACTGACATGAAGATTTACTGCTTCATCATTCACGGCTGATCATCTACATCGATATCAACCACGAATGATACATCTCGTGAAGTGTGGTCGGGTTTGAGGGGAGAGGGGTGTGTATAGAGACAGCACTGGCTATCCATAGTCATGACAGCGATATCAAGCCGATGATAGCGTGAGTAGGCGGGTCCTAAGCGCCGAGATTGTCATTTGAGTTGTAAGACATTGAGAGAAGTATATACGTGCGGCGTGTACCGTAGTTCATCGCTTGGCATTTTCCGCTTGTGTGACTGTCTTGGCCTGCGCAAGTCTCTGTTTTTGTGCGTCGGCAATCACTCTTCTTTGGTTGAAGTATTCGATCTGAACAGACGCCACATGGCCATCTTTCAGTGAGACGGTGATGCAACTGAGAAAAGTTACACACCCAACTCTGTGCACAGTTTGTTTTGTATGCATCTGCATCTTTCCGGCACGCGTCTGGACCTTCTTCGCCGGCTTTGACCACCCCGACACGGTCCAGACAGGCAAAGTACGCGTCGCGTGAGTCCCAGCATTGTTGACGGTCCTGCCGGGTCGGAGCACTCTCTGTGTACTTTTCCGCGGTGCTTTTTGACGAGAACGGCCACCACATCGTGCTGCCAACGCTTGCTGATGATGGAAGTGAAGCAAAGCTCTTTATTTACGCACAACGCTGATGATCAACAGCGTTCGGCGCCTCGGCCCCGATTCCAATGTGTTGCTCGCTGTCGGTTCTTTGACCGTGTTGAAAGATGAACTGAATCTTGAGCAGAGTTACTGAACAAACGTTCCTTAATAAAACTATAGTTCCGCCCTGGAACTATGGCCTCAGAAAATATTTGGGCTTTGCAAATTGCGAACAATTACAGGAGAGCACTTTATTTTGCAGAAATTTGCACCGACTGAAAGAGGAGTCATCGCGTTCAGAAGTTCAAGCCGGTCTCGGGCTGTATCCGCTTAGATAGATAGTGCAGTAGAGCAATCGGTATCAAACAACTGGCTATGAGAAGAGTCCATCGGCAAGACTCACGTCCAACTGTTGAACTGCAAATCACATCTTCTTGGTTATGTACGTCTTGCAGTAAAGCGAATCGAAATCGCTCCTGTCATGCTGACGGATCGATACGTATGACAGAACATTTCAGATGTGGCGCAAGTGCGCAGAAGAATCAGGTAGACCACAAAGAGCTGGCCCAGCCTTGTTTTCTAAACATCGCAGGCTCCAGGCGGTATGGCTACAACCAGAATGTCAAGTGCGTCTTAGTTGACGTCAAAGAGCAGCCGATAAACAGCCCTCTGGACAAACATACGGCACCGAGGCTGGTTTGGACCTGCTGTAGTACGATGACCGTGATTCTTGTTAGGTAGTAAGACCACTTACAAAGAGACACTGAATCTGTTGCGCGAGCCAGAGCGACTGGGGACTGTGCGGGTGTACTGTCAGTGAAATGGGGTGTGGGCTACTAGCCAGTTCCACGAGATTGAACACCGATGTACGAAAGATCTCCTAGGATACTAGAGCATGGCAACGCGCTGATCCATTGTCCGAGTGTGAGGCGGACCACGCGAGATTGACTGGACTTGAGGATGAAGTCGAGGCGTTGGCAGTGCGACTCAGTGACGAGCGATCGTATGCTTGCTAGTACCTGATACTATTGCAGATCAGGCACGCCGCGCCTTGGGAATAAAGAGCGACGGAGCGCTGTGGAAAAGAGGCGGGTCTAGGGAGGCCCTACGAAATCATTGGGCAACGGTGACAGGGCGTACCATACTAGCGTTTTCTCATAATGCATATGGGGGTGCGCCCTGTGATCTGCATTCTAGTGGCAGCATGGCATGCAGCTGAGGAAGAGACACGGCGATGCCTTCAAGAAGACAGGATGATGGTCATTTGGTACATAAGAGGAGTTGACCGTACTCTACGCTGCGTCCGGCGATCCTGCAGGGTCCGTGCCGTGTATTTATTGATTGATTGATTGACAGCTGTTTACATCCGACCCGGGCCTGTCTCAGCGTCGAGCGCGATCGGCTCAGCAGCATGTGTGCTGTATGTACATTCAAGTAAATCCGACTCTCGCGAGCTTTTTACTGCGTACTGAGTGCTGGACTTTTCTCAGCTTGGGCGGCGTATAACCAACCCCGCGTCGAAGAGCTCGGATAAGCCGCGGGCCGGATCCAATCAGCGCATCTGAATCACATTCAATCTCACTCTGCCCCGTGCGTTGTGGGGCGCCAACGCGCATTCGGCTAACTTAAATAGTTGGCCATTAATCTTACATCTCCCCATCATTGTCCTTCCAAATGGCTTCTACAGAATCGAAGCAGTATACCAAGGAGGAGGTAGCGAAAGTGCGTCCCACTGTCTTATTCTACACGACAAGTGTTGCCTGACCTCTTCCCATGAATAGCACAACAAAGCCGACGATTTAGTACGTACCTATCGCGAAACGAGACTGATATTGCGCTGAACACGCGCAGTGGGTTATCGTCAATGCCAAGGTCTACAACTTGACGCGATTCAAGGACATGCATCCTGGAGGTGCAACCGTCCTTCTGGACGAGGAAGTCGGTACGGCTCCAGCACTTGTCCCAACAACGACTTCTGATCCCTCCCAGCCGGTCAAGACGCAACAGAGACCTTCTTCAGCCTTCACCTCACGGAAGTCATCGACAAACCACAATACAAACGCCTCATCATAGGCTCAGTCGCTGGGGAAGAGCCTCCCATCCGTGCGCGCGCATTCGGTGAACTCAGCGGGGTGCCCTATGGCGAGCCAACATGGCTGACCCCCGGCTTCTTCAGCCCCTACTTTACCCAGGTCAGTCCGACTCCCTCCCGCCCTGCTATCTTCGACGCGTTCCTTGATCATCTTTTACACGCGTCCAGAATCATCGTCAGCTCCAGAGAGAACTGCGTAAATTTGTGGATGAATTCATCACTCCCGATGCCCAGGTATGTCGTTTGTTTCAACAAGCCTTCGCCATGTGCAATGATGAGCTTTAAGCTGCACGAAGACGATGGTAAACGGCCCTCCCAGTCTCTTCTTGACAAGATGTCGTGAGTAGAGACGTTGAGTTCGTTCTGGTCAAAGCCCATTGATCATGATATAAATCACAGCGAACTGGAACTCCACGCCATGCGTTTAGGACCCGGAAAGCATCTGCAAGGTCGCAAATTGATGGGCGGCATCGTCAAACCTGAAGAATTCGACTACTTTCACGAGGTATCTTCCTCACGCCTTCACAATCTCTGAGTCAAACCTTTCCAGTTGATCGTGACACAAGAGATATCAAGGTGCAATGCTCGTGGATACGGCGATGGTGCGAGTTATCTACCTCATACTACACGTTTCGTCAACTTTCATCGCATCCAGGTCTTTTGAGCGGAGCTGTCATCGGTCTACCTCCGGTTCTAAACTTTGGAAGTGATGAACTCAAAGCGAGGCTTCTGCCTGATATCTTCACCGCCAAAAAGTTCATATGTCTGGCAGTGTCAGAGGCACATGCAGGAAGTGATGTGATGGGCTTGCAGACCACGGCGGTTAAGAGCGAAGATGGCAAGGAATGGATCATCAACGGTATGTACATCAATATCTCGCCCGCGCCATTCGCTCTGATTATGATTCCTTCAACAAGGAACGAAGAAGTGGATCACCAACGCGACGTTAGTCTTTCATTTCTTCTCCCGAAGGTGCCCAAATCCTGACTGGTGACAGATTCTCTGATTACTTCACTGTTGGATGTAAGACCGAAGATGGATTCACTGTCATCCTTGTAGAGCGGGGAGAAGGCGTCGAGACGCGTCCGATCAAGACGAGCTACTCGAGCGCTGCGGGGACGGGCTTCGTCACCTTTGATAACGTTAGGGTGCCTGTTGGGAACACGCTCGGAGAGGAGGGTGGAGGGATTTTCGTCATGCTTAGGTGAGACGATCGACCGTCTCCTCCGGACGCGACTCAAATGTGGGTGTTGCCAGCAATTTCAACCACGAGCGCTGGGTCATGTGCTGCTCCTCTGCTCGCAGCCAGCGGAGTGTC
Organism: Strobilurus pachycystidiatus; assembly: GCA_019915135.1. Classification (NCBI taxonomy): domain Eukaryota; kingdom Fungi; phylum Basidiomycota; class Agaricomycetes; order Agaricales; family Physalacriaceae; genus Strobilurus; species Strobilurus pachycystidiatus. The sequence continues at coordinate 1,008,134 of JAHLMK010000006.1, read as the reverse complement.
AGTAAGTAAAAACAGTACTTCTGACTCGGAATGGGACTAATAGGACTTCCAGCTGATGCATGCCTCCAGTAAGAAAGTGTGATCAAAACTAGACAGAACCCTAGCTCAATCAAGCCCACAGGTGGACGAGTCAGAGAAAGGCGTTTGGACGACCGCTCAATGCCCAAGCCGTCATTCGAAACAAGATGGCTGCCATGATATCTCAAACGGAGAGTAAGTCTCGATCTTGACCGGTGGCCTTGACATCAACAAACCCTTCTCTCAGGCGTGCAAAACTGGCTTGAGAATATCACATACCAGATGTGCAACATGGTATGGTGCCAGCATTTGAAGGTTCTCAGCTCTTCCTAATGGCTGTTGTCTTTAGTCTTACAGGCAACAAGCGAGCAAACTCGCTGGGTGAGTAGTCACTGCATCAATTCGAAGGCACACTCACCGTGATCTTCACAGCCAAATCGCTTTCTTGAAAAGCTACTCAACGTCCTGTGCGCAAGACACCGCCAGAGATGCCGTCCAGATCTTCGGCGGGCGCGGTATCACCCAGGGAGGTATGGGGAAACTCATAGAGCATGTACGTGTCTGCGTTTATATGCTTGCTGTTGCTCGCTCAACTCTTCCAGTATCATCGCACCGTTCCCTTCGACGCGCTTTTGGGTGGCGCGGAAGACGTTCTGAGCGACCTGGGCGTGCGGCAAGCCCTGAGAGAGTTGCCGGAGGATACGAGGCTCTGATCATTTAGATGTATGAGGATCTGTACCTATTTAAATAATGTGGTAGAAGACGCGGTGTAAGTTGAACATGACATTCATATTTACCATAGATCAGAGAAGAACAGTGAAGACGGACACTGTGAAGAGAGTCAGGCGGCGTAATACAGGGCGCGGGGAAGGTATCTTTAGTGAGTAGGCGAGCAGGAGAGCGAGAACAAGGCGTCAATGCCGCCGGCAAATCTGGACGTGGTGGGCTATTACTCTTGCCCGCGGTCCACCACAAGGTGCTCGTCGACGACGCGTATCTCCCGTCTCTCCCGCCCGCCGCACTTGAATGGCACCCTGCGGTGCCGTCTTTGACGCTGCTGACGTGTCCTACCCTCTCTTTATGACCACCGTTTCCTCCACGACCCCCATACAGGATTCGATGACTCGCGCTTGGCAACACACGAGCCTACTCGCTGGACCTTACGGACGGTAGCCTCGCTTTTGGCACGCCGCTCAAATATACGGGCATTGTGGCATGCCCGCCATTCTTGTGCGTCATTCTTTTCATTACCATCCTTTTCCCTCCTAACTCTTCCCAGAGCCATCATCACCGACGCGTTCTACTTCGTCGCTGGACGGAGCGCCCCGCTCCTTGGTACCACCTACTACCTCCTCGCCATCCATTTTAATACTACGCGCCCACAACCTCCTGCTGCGCGTTATCGTCGTCCGCCCCTGCTCTTCTTCGACGGCTCAATCCACCTCTCGGCCTGACGTGGGTTTAACCTGGTAGCCGTTCTGTTATTTCTTGTCCCGCTCCCCCCTCACCTGCAGCAGTGGCCCCAATATCTGCAAGCCGACTCTCAGGAAGATGGAGGTGATGGTGCACACTAATATGGGACACCATCATTTCGCGCCGTCTGGGTACGTTCAAATCTACTCCTGTGGCCCATGATCATTTGACTAAACGACATCTACAACGTAGTCTACGACCCGGTACCTCATCGTCTATACTGTATGGGAGTGTATGGAGGCGATAATCACGTGGGTCGTAACGCCCCCAGACGAGGCGATGAAGGACCGATGATAATGCCTGTGATAGGTCAGAATGGAAATGCGGACAAATTTTTGACTTTTGGACCGAAATGTTGGCCCAGAATGCGGACAAATGGGACCCGGAGATCCCAAGGTCAGCCCAAAATGCGGACAACACTCAGGGATGAGTATCAATGAGTGAGGCTGGAGCATACTATTTTGGGCGAACAATGGGCGGGAGCACGTGGTCACGCTCCAGGCGGGCGAAAAATGTCTAAATCGGGATATTTTGCGCCTGATAGGGTCATGTCAGCCCAAAATGCGGACATATCTGGCGGCGTAGCCGCCGAGAAAAATGCGGACAAATTCTGCACAAAGGTGAAAATTCCATTCTAACCTCTTATAGGTGTTATCATCGGTCCTGGCGATGAAGGGCGTGTTATGCGTCACTCATGCAGAAATAGGCGATGGAGTAGCCAGTCGCCCAATATGTGATACAAAAGGTGTCAGGTAGCGTCCCTTTTGATCAATACACCGTTTGCTACCATATTTCCAAAATCATGTAATTCACCCGCAAAAAAGGCAAATTGACCACCAGAAACTTGTGGCGCAATAGTAACGCACCAAGCCTTGACGATGGACCTCTCATTATGCATTACGGACCCCAAAATAGGCAATACGATGGAGGTCGCGTTACGCGTTACATCGCCTGCATTCACTCCCATACAGTATTCCCCGAACTCTCATCCTCATCCATGCCGCATTACGTCGCACACCGCAACGCCCAACGGGCCATGACCGACTCTGCCGTTCACATGTCGTCTTTCATCGAGGAGTGTTACTCTAAGGTCGGCGACGGTGATGCACATACTGGAAATCCGTTTGTTGTGTGTTTTGCAACGGTCAGCAGTGGCATAAGCCTGATCAGTGGGATGTTTTTTGGTAACGGTTTCGGCATATCCAAGGTACGTTGCAGTTTGACGCGGTGCTCATGGGACATGTGCTGACGGACTCCGTTTTCAGTTCCCATCCCAAGCATCTGGCAGAAGACATCCGTTGCGAGTTGGAGACGTGCGCAAAGACAGCATTTGCACCGGCATATTGCACATCTTCCCCACCAGTCCACAAAGCCGATGCACCAGTGTTTGTGCTGAGGCGGGACATGAGGGACCTCCACAGCCTGTTTGAGAAGAGCAAAACACGTGGGGACTGCGGCACAAACAAGGCGACGCTGGAGAATCCACCGGATATGATGCACTATAGAGTGTAAATGAGCGGAGGCTGGAGAGCAAGCTGACGGTGTTGGTGAATATCAATCATGGGACTTGGTTAGAGGATGGGGGGCGTAGAGGCGTCTAGACGGCACGGGATGTAAGGAGGTGGGTGGCGGGGATAAATGGTGGGAGAAACGACTACGTGAAGGTTATGAAAAGGGCTTGTTGACATTAAGCTGCTGAAGACACCCGAGTTTTGGCATCTCAAGTGTTTGATGTTGCCTGTCAGGTATCCCTTTGGCCATGGGCTTATGATACATTCATGCAGCCGGTGCCATTAGTGCTGCATCCGACACGCTATGAGCTGCTCATTGAAGATGGAAATTTGCTAGCATAGTATATTAGAGCTTCTGGATTCAATCCCATGGATTCTCAGGCTGAAAAGTCAGAGTACACAGTTGGTGGAGAAAGAAAATGTCACCATTGTGGCGTCAAAATTCAGCAAATAAATATTGATCAAACTAACAACATGTATCCTAGCAAACTACAGAACTAGTTCCCTATTCTGTGGTGTATAAAAGCGTGTCCAATTAGTTCCAAGACAGTCAAGAGAGAATGATAAATGTGTACTAGGACTTTTAGCAGAAATTATGACTTTGGTATTGGGTGTAAAAAGTGTAGTGTGAGTTTCTGAGGGAAGCCACATAATGTGATCAGAGATCAAAGGTACCGTTATCCAACCAGACCATTGATTCAACTGGAAGATAATATCTGGACAACTTAAGAAGTATCAGCCAATAGTTCTTTACAAAATAGTATATTTTACTCACTTAGTTGCATTCATTGATTGATCCTGCGAGCCTGATCCAATGTGTGCACTATCTGAAGAAAAAATCACTGAGGTGGGCTGATCAGTGTGCCCCATAAGCTCTTTGATCTGCACTCTTGTTGTTGCATCCCACACACGCACTGATTGATCTCCGGAGCCGGATACAATGCGTGCACCATCTGAAGAAAAGGCCACTGAGGTGACCTCGGCAGTGTGCCCAGAAAACTCACTAATCTGCTCTCCTGTTGCTGCATCCCACACACGCACTGAATTATCATCTGAGCCAGATACAATATGTGCTCCATTTGGAGAAAAAGCCACTGAGTTGACTTTATAAATGTGTCCAAAGAGCTTTCTAATTTGCACTCCTGTTGCTGCATTCCACACACATACATCATATGAGCCAGATACAATATATGCACTGTCTGAAGAAAAAACCACTGAGGTGACAATACTAGTATGCCAAGAAAGCTCTCTCATCTGCACTCCTGTTGCTGCATCCCATATATGCACTGAGTGATTCCGTGAGCCAGATACAATATATGCACCATCTGGAGAAAAGACCACTGAGGTGACCCCATCAGTGTGTTCAAAAAGCTCTCTAATCTGCATTCCTGTTGCTGCATTCCACATACGCACTGAAGAATCCCTTGAGCCAGATACAATATGTGCACTATTTGGAGAAAAGGCCACTGAGGTGACTGAATCAGTGTGCCCAAAAAGCTCTCTCATCTGCACTCCTGTTGCTGCATCCCACACACATACTGATTTATCCTCTGAGCCAGATACAATACGTGCTCCATCTGGAGAAAAGGCCACTGAGTTAACACAACCAGTGTGCCCAGAAAGCTTTCCAATCTGCACTCCTGTTGCTGCATCCCACACACATACTGATTCATCCTGTGAGCCAGATATAATATGTGCTCCATCTGGAGAAAAGGCCACTGAGTTAACATAACCAGTGTGCCCAGAAAGCTTTCCAATCTGCACTCCTGTTGCTGCATCCCACACACATACTGATTTATCCTCTGAGCCAGATACAATACGTGCTCCATCTGGAGAAAAAGCCACTGAGGCAACCCAACTAGTGTGACCAGAAATTTGAATCAACTGAGTAGGATGCCCCTTTGCTTTTCCAAGCAATGTTGGAATTTTGGCAAAGTGTGTTCTCCAAACAGTTGAAATATATGAATCATCTCCCCACGTTGCAAGAGATGAGATATAGAGATGTGGTGTGCTATCAGATGTTGAATTGCCTATGAAATAGCTGCAAAAATGAATTGCATCCTGCCATCCAGCAATGTCTTCAATGTTGTGCTGTTACCAAAATCAGACTCATGATTCTGAGAACAATTGCTAATGAACATACCTTTTTTATCCACTTTTGGACTTGAGTTAAGATTGACCGGGACTCAATCTTATACTCCATCAGATTCATGCATTCAAGCCAGAACAGAAAGTAATTGTCAAGAAATGTGTGAATAAGGCAAATCAACTCTGGATTGGAAAGATTTGGTGGTCTAGCCTCAATAAGATGGTACGCCCAATGCCGTATGACATAGCGTAACACTAGAGATATATGCTTGTCAACTCGAGCAGCGAGACCAGCTGGAATGTCTTCATCAAAAGTAAATGAAGACTCAAGCTCACAGATGTTGAAGTGAAGTTGAGCCTGCATAATTTTGAAACACTGCTGAGTCAAGATAGTTTGAACCTCTGACTTGTCACAATGGAAGGAAGAGAGATGAGAGGAATTAGACTGCAGAGGAGAGCACAGAATGAAATCCTGAAATGATGCATGATACCAGTAGAACTTGTGATCTTGAGATTGAAAGAGAACAGCATGCAAAGCATTGACTGTAGACATGACCATCTCCTCAGCTACACCTGCCAAAGCAGCAGCCACTGAAGCATCCAAGGATTCCCTTGCACCTAAGATAGTATGCAAAACACTAACACGCTTCTGCATGAGCCGACCATCAAGACGTGAGAATGCCTTATCCAAGATTTGAGTGTAAAGTGCATCAATCTCCACAACTCTGTCCTCTGAATGTGCATCAAGAAGTCCATCCATAATCACTTCCTGATCCTCCAATGTCAACCCCATGCCAGATGATGATATCATCCGTACTGCTGTAGCTGCATAGATGAAGAATCCACCAGCCCGACTTGCAAGAGCATCAAGGCGACGGTCATTCTTGAATTGTGGCAATGTCACCTGCAGATAACACTGGATGTCAGCCTCAACTAGGCTGTGCTCAAGGTCATGAAGACAACAGGAAGGGAGTTGGCGGCAGAGCTGAACAATCTCAGGCTCTGGACGGCTGGTGACCAGAAATGCAAGTCCCTTTAGGTCACCTTGGTTGATGACATGCAAAAGCGGCTTGAGGAATGCAGGGCTGGCATCGCTCTCATCAAGAGCATCAATGATGATAACGGGGATGGGAAGGCCTGCGCGAGCGTCAAGGGTTGATTTCCATGGCTCCACCAAAAGCCCATTGATCTGGATGAGTAGCTGAGCGTGTGCGAGGTCACTGTTACGCTCCAACGCTTCACATAGCTTTATGCCATATGACGGGTGGATTTGGGCCAGCCGCCGGGCAATTGTGGGGACAATGAGGCGAGAGTCTTTGCTGTCAAGCTGACGCGAGCAGAAGAAGGATATGACGGGAACATTGAGAAGCTGGCAGATGGTGTACGCAATCGTAGTCTTGCCCAACCCAGCCAGGCCCGTAAGCCAATAGAGGCCCTCGGACGACTTCTCAATCCAGTCGAGAATTCCTTTGATGACCTCGACGCGAGTGCCCTCTGTGCACGCCTGGCGAGCGAGTTGGATGGAGTTTATAGCAGCTGTGTGGGATGCGTCCTTGGAGCGCGGAAGTTCTTGGAGTGCTTGGTTCTATGAACGATTATCAAACATATTCCGAGCTACTTTCGAGACACTTGCCTTGCGTATCGCCTCGACGTTTCGGTCGATAGCCTGACCAAGCTCGAGCTATACGCCAGTCAGCGCCACGCAATGAAGGCGACCCAAGGTTGCTTACCTGAAGTCGTTGGACTGCATCTGTGATCGCCTTATCCAGGTCCGATAGCGTTCCAGCGTCCTTTGCATTCCTGGCGATGCGAGCGACGTGGCCGCGGTTTTGCATCTTCGTGATCTCATCGCGAGCGTCGATCAATGTCCTACCCGATTATTAGTCCCAGGGTGTGTCGTAACGAAAAATGAAGCGACCCACTTAGCCAGCTTGTCGACTGTCGACTTGCCTTTATAGCCAGCTTCGCGTGTCCTTTGCAATTCCTCTGCCAGCATCGCCATCAAATCGTCGATGCTGCGTATAAGTTTGACGATCCCTTCGCGATTGCTCTTCATCCTCTGGATCGAGCGAGAAGTCAGAGGCGGTAGGACGACTTGGAGCGGACTCGCATGCGCACCTCGTTGATATCCATGATCGCAACGATGCCTCCAACGGCGGCCTTGAGAGGCGCAAATGCGTCCGAAGATTCCTTCAAGACCTGCAGGATCTGCTTCATGCCATCAAGGGCAATCGTGCCGACACCTTCCTCCTGGCCACCGACGGCGGGAGGCGGGGTATTCGACTGGCCGCTCGATTGAGAACGGAAACTGGATTGAAGAGAACGAGAAAACTGCTTCATTCTTTGCGATGGGTGGGGTGGTCGTCGTGGTGGGAAAGACTCAAGAGATGCTATGCTGTAACGCTGTCAACACTCACAGCTGCCACCCCAGGCTGATCCTTACCTTCTCCCACCATCACCCCCAATCCGATCTTGCCGGACTCAGACGCAAGTTTGACAGCAAGGAGGAAATAAAAGGGCCCAACGGCCTTCGATTCGTCTCTCTCTCTTCTCTAATTGTCTGGCTCAACGGCGACTCCTCAATCATCCAGACCATGAAGGACTTGCTTGATTTATTTAGTACAAGAACGGACACTACACGTTCCTCACGATCAAGAGCATTGACACAAACGGCGCAGATCGATACACGGAGGGCGGAGTGTGTACTTGGGGGGAGCGCACGCTCCCCACGAATCACCGGCCACGCAGAGGGCGGCCACCGAAACTAGCCACAGAAATTTGAACTGTTTCACAGTTGCGTATATAGAATGAGAACCGAATAGTTATCTCGCACGCACCGATGCAAGTCATCCGAGCTTCGAGAAGGACCACCCAGTCATTTGTTCATAGTCATAAGATTCTGCACGTCTTCATTCTCCCAGCGGGTTGACGATGTCCCGCTCTTCTGCTTCGTGTCGCTGTATCCTAATATGTCTGGTCAGTTCGCCATGGTACTAGAGCCTGAGGCGAGAGTGAGACTCACGAACATCTTGATGAGACGGAGTAGAAAATGAAAAGGACAGCGTACATCGCGGTATGGAGGTGAGAGGATCCGCAAAGCTTTTGAATACACCTGATACTCATCGCGGAGGGGCAGCGGAGGGGCACGAACGGATGCAGTTCTGGGTAGCGTTCGACGAGTCTCTTGCCGCCGTAAGAAGACCTTCGCTCTCGTCAAATCCATCGTTCGGACTTGCGATGTGGAAGGCTCCTGGATCGTGACGAAAAGGAACTGGGATACATGGAAGGAGAAGATCGAGTGCGAGTTAACAGGGCGCTCGCGTATGAGAATTAGTAGGAGACACCGTTGGGCTCACAGCGAGGCTTGCCAAAATTCCCCTGACTATAACCCATAGTACATGCCATTGTTACAACAAATCGTGTAATAAAGATCTGCGGCTTAATGTCAAACAGACAGGCGAGGTGGGTTCTGCAGCAGAAACTCACCAAGTATCTGAGCCTAAGCTACCAGATCATGCAAGACGGCGCGAGTAGATATTCGTCGTCTGCAAGCAAATTGTCAGGAGATGTCGCTCAATCCACAAAGGTTTAGTACTGTGCGACATCATGATTGCGTCTCGACGCGTCCTTATCCGCACGAACTAGGCTTCCTCGCTTTCGTAAAATTCATCGTTCGGAATTGTGTGTAGATCCTGCGATGTGAAGGCTCCTGGAATGTGACGGAGTGGAAGTAAGATAGGATACAATGGAAGGATACGAGTAGAGGGGTGCGAGGTTCACGTATGAGCTTTCGTTGTCTCGCTGGAGATGCCTAGAACTCCGTGACTATAACCAAAAGTACATATTACAACAAATCGTAGAATAGAGATCTACGGCTTGGTGTTAGACAGAGAGGCGAGGTGAGCTCAGCAGGAGAAACTCACGAGGTATAACGCTGTGCCTAAGCTGTTGGATCATGCAAGACAGCCAGTAGATATCTGTCGTCTGCATGCAAATCGTCAAGAAATGTCGCTCAATCCACGAACGCTTCGTACCCGGCGAGATCATGATTTCGTGTCGACGCGTCCTTATGCGCATGAATTTAACCTCATCCTAACCCAACGTGTCATTAGATTGGCAAACATTCGATGCGACACGAACACGCACCTCCTCGCCCACCTCCTCCATGCCGTCCCGCACGCTGTCCACTATGCGCGCAATAACACCCGCGTATTTCCGTCCTGCCTCGCCGTCGAATATGACGCCCGAGGACCGTATTATGGAGACGCCGCCGCCGAGCCCAGTGTGGTGTGGATGTGCCAAGAGTATGTATCCCAGCACGGAGCGGTGCGTCGACAATAGGGCGAGCGTTTGAGAGAGCTCCGGGGATATCTCGGGTACGGGCGCGGTCGTCGTACTCGTCGCGATGAACGATGTTCGGGCAGTCGCTGCCTCCGCCATGTGGTTTGAGTGCAAGAGATCGGGGGACTGGGGTTAGGGTTGTTGGCTTGGAATGATTTGCCACATGGCTTTCATTTACTTTACAGTGCTTCAATTGTGTTCACCTCTGTTCAAACGTTCAATGTTGAACTAGAAGGAACCGAAGCACGATCTGCCTGCCTGCCTACCTGCACAATCGGTCCGACTTTGCATTGAAGTCACTTGAGAGTCGGTCTGAATCATAGTGCGCAGACGTCATCGCAAACAATTGGCATACCCTGAACCCGAGCACAGCCGTCACTACTTGTCCTCATACCATCACCACGTCCGCCACAATCTCCACGCGATGCCTTCGCAATCGACGCTGAGCAAAGAGGAGAAAGACAAGGTCAAATCGGCCATCCCGGCGCCGACAAACAAGATATTCTATGCGACGCTTGCGCGAGTGTACTATGCCCATCCGCAGCCAAACGAGTGGTCGTATTCTGGATTACAGGGCGCTCTGGCGTTGTCGAAAAACAACAGCAACGGAGTACTGTCCTTCAAGCTGGTTGATTTGAACGGAACGAGGGGTGTCCTGTGGCAACACGAGTTCTACAAGGGTTTCGACTACTTTGCGGACAGGGCTTTCTTCCATTCGTTTCCTGGAGATGTAAGAGGCCCACTTCTGATGTGTTACTCATCTGATCTTCTGTAGGACTGCATGGTCGGGTTTGTGTTCTCGAACGAGAGCGAAGCCAGGGACTTGTGGAAGAAAGTCATCAAACGGAAGGACGAGAAGAAAGGTACGCTTTGTGTCACAACCGACGCGCATCCAATGACTGATTGTGTACAGGCGCGAAACCTGCCGCGGAGAAGAAGAAGAAAGCCAGCAAAGGAGGCAAAATCGACAAGTCGATGATATCTGGTCCGACGTCTGGTTCCTTTGTGCACGTTGCGCACATGGGCTACGACGCCGAAGCAGGCTTCACGTCCAAGAACATCGACCCATCCTGGACTGCATTCCTTGGTAATCTTGAAGGACAAGGAATCGACAAGGAAATAATTGCCAAGGAGATGGACTTTATCAAGGACTTTGTCCGACAGCATCCCCAGGCAGCTGCTCCTGCCAAGAAATCGAAGCCGCCGCCGCCTCCGACACGCTCGAGGACTCATGGGCACTCGGACAGCACAAGCGGGCCACCTGCGCCGCCGCCGCCAAGAGCGCCTCAGCCGCCTCCGCCTGCTGCGCCACAGCTGCCACCTCCCAGGACACCAGCGCCACCATCGCGTCCTCCTCCTTCTGCCGCAGCGGCTGCTCCGCCGCCACCGGTCCGACCGCCGCCGCCACGCTCAACTCCAGCACCTCCTGCTGCACCGCCACGTCCAGAGTCAGCTGCGCCACCGCCACCACCTCCCCCACCGCCACCACCTCCTCCTTCGACTGGCGGTGGTCCTCCTCCTCCTCCTCCTCCGCCACCTCCACCACCTCCAACTGGCGGTGCGCCTCCTCCACCACCACCACCGCCTCCTCCTCCTCCTCCTGGAGGAGGTGCCCCTCCCCCTCCCCCTCCCCCACCGCCACCTGCTCCCGGAGGCGGAGCAGGAGCCACAAGCGTGTTGGCGACCCTCCCACCTCCTCAGCCTGGCCGCGGCGACCTCCTTGCTTCAATCCAAGGCAAAGGTATACATTCGCTCAAGAAGACCGAGCCTGCACCGGCTTCGCCCGCCACAGAGTCGCCTACTGCTAGTAGCAATGGCGGCGGTGGCGGTGGTGATTTGACGTCGGCTCTGGCGGAGGCGCTGCTTGCCAGGAATAAGAATATGGGAGATGATAGTGATGAGGACGACGATGATGATGACTGGGACTAACTGTTATATTTGTGTAGAGCAACTAATCCAATCGGAGGATTTTCATCAATTTGGACTTCAATGGATCCGGAGGCGTCTCTGCCTATAGTGATTCTTGATTGACCTCGGACTCTGTGTCCGACAGCATCCACAGAATGAACCAACGACAGTCCAGAGTGGTCCGTCTCTTGATCTCTTTCACAGGTTGCAAACGCCAAATCGCCTTTGAGAGATTCAAGAGACTGTCACTGGAAGTGGATTCAACAGCACATTCCTCGCAAATACTGTTGACTCTTCACCAGCAATGTCTGCATCTTGCATACACCACTTTCCGCTGACACGTCTGTAAGCAAGCCACGGAGGTTGACATGGGAAACCTAGGAGACCTTACACATTCTCGGACATTACTGTGCATTGACCAGTAGTATACACTTCTGCTTGAGCTACCAAATGTGTGCGGTAGCCTTGAGACCTGGATGGGTGCGTCGAGCAATTTTAAAGTGCCTCTAGTGTTTTCTCGCGATCTCAAGTAAGTCCTACTCGATAGGCGCCTACCTGTCGCCTTAAATAACAGTTACTGACGCTTCCTCATTTTCAACTCGATTGGACACGCCCTCGGTGTGACTGAGTAGTGCTAGCATCTTTTGCCAACTGGTTAGTTGGACTGGTTTGATAGTGTCGTATAGTATAAATTCACTCCCGCTGCTTGTCAAGTTCATCATGGTCTTCTCAGTATTCCGTTGGCGCGCTTGCGCTGCTTTGTTCTGTCCACGATGAATCCATCATCCAGTGAGCGTGGGTTTGACCCGCTTATCTTCACACATCATCGAGTTTGATTTACCGTTTCAGCTTTTAAGACTAGCTTTGGCCACGCCACAAACACAAATCATCTCTAGCTCTATTTGACTCATAAGATCATGGCATGACGTGGTATAAGTACTGAAACATGCTCTTGGTAGTCGTACAAAATGTATAATGCAACCAAACGACGACAGACAGATTAAGTGGATAGATATGTATACTACTTACTCGCCTTCGGAGCGCCGGGCGACTCTCGAGGCGTGTTCGTCCCACTCCCCGGCTGGCTGTCCATGAACCTGACCGACCGCGACGGCGACACATCCCTCGACCTCGCGCTCGGTTGCGGCACTCTCAACTCATCCACCCTCCTCCCTCGATGCTGCTGCTGCTCATCAGACGGCACCCTCGCCGGCTTCTTCGTAGTCGACCTCCGTCTCCCTTTCGTCCCTAGATGCGCTGGCTTCGTTTTCGGCGACTTTGACCGCGACTTGGCTGCCGACGCCGACGTCGACGCCTCCGCCTCGGGTTCGGATGCCCAGTCTTCCTCATCCCCGTCCTGGTGATGATCATCGCCACCCAAGGGCGATATAGTGCGCACAAACTTGTCCTTCAACTCCGTGACGTCCTTCTCCACACTCTCGGCCTCCTCCTCGACGATATGCGGAACATGCCTCAGTTTGTGCAGATGCGACCTGACCTGTTCCTGCACCGTCGGGTGGTCGCCACGAATCCGGTGGCTGTTCTCCTCTTCACTTCCAAAGTTTCGGATAACCTCCACTTCGACCTGTAACCAATTTAGCTATAGCCTTGATAGAAAAGCTTGCAACATACCTCTTCGCCGGGTCCTGCGCGTCGTTCGATGACACGATGCGGACCTTCCTGCCATTCTGAGATAACCTCCATTCCATCTGCAGGCGCCTCGCCAGGCGGCATGTCGAGCGGAGGGCTCTTTTTGGCCTCCGCGACAGTCTCGTCCTCAAGCTCCTGTTCGTGCTCTACAGCGTGCCGTGTGTCGTCCGGCAAGTCATTGTCCGACGTTGGGCTCTTGCTACCGCTCGGCGTGCTCGCAATCTCCGTGCCCTCTTCCGGCGTCAATTCGCCCTTCTCCGCTTCGTCATGGTCGCGGTTGATGACAACATCCTCGCCGTCCTTGACAATCCGAGTCTGGTTCGTCCAGTCCGGTGCACCGGTATGCCGCGACCACGTCCGCGACACAGAGTGGACGCGCCGTCCGAGCGAGAACGAGGGAATCGACAGGCCATGGATCAGAATCGAACAGAGCACCATGAACGCAACCACGGGTTGAATAGTCTCTTCAAGCAACTCAATTTGCTCATCCGGGTCCTTGACGTTCTTGTGGAGAATCTCTGCGGCCAGTGTGGAAATGAACACGCCTCCGATGCCAATCGGACCGAAATGACCGCTGAATATCGCTTCGCGGAAAGTCTTGATGTCGGGGATCCATCTGTACAGAGCGAGGACGATGGGGAGTCGGCGGAGTATAAGGATCAGGATCGCGAGAACGATAAGACGCCAAACAGACAAGGTCAAGGCCGCGTCGGAGAACTTGTCGAAGGGCATCCACGCGCCGACATAGACAAAGGCCGCAATGTTGAAGAGAATGTCGATGACGCTACTGAACACGGATTCTTCGGTCTGGCGATTGAAGAAACCATCCCAAGCGAACGCGGTTCCGCATGCGAATGACGACAGTAAATCATCGGAGCCAAGAAGAGCTGTCACACCTGTGGCAAAGAGGGCCAAGGAAATGTATTGCGCGACATATGAATGTCGGTCAATGAGGTTACGCCGTTCGCAGAATTTCATGAAATAGCGAAAGGCGATGCCAAGCGACGCGCCGATAAGGACGCCAAGGACTACCTGATCTACGTAGAGGATTAGCCGGCGGAGAAAATAGAAAGCGACGAGAGCTACGCACATAGCCACAGCCGCAAAAACCAATCCTTGACGGCTTCGCCAGCATTGTGGTGGTCGATGATGAGGTAAAGGGCAATGTAGAGGAAGGGGAACGCGGCGCCGTCATTGCAGCCGCTCTCTGCGGCCAAGAGATGTCGGATGTGTGCAGGAACGTGTTTGTCAGCGTATTTGCCACCGACAACGGCTGCGGCGAGAATGGGATCCGTGGGAGTGAGACAAGCAGCAATTGTCAGCGAGGATAGGAAGTTGAGGCCGGGTATGAGACCGTAGATGAGACCAGCGGAAACGAACCATCCCTAGAATGCAATAATGAGGTCGGGTCGCTGATAAATATGAATCGGACGGACATATGTCATGACAGGCGCCAGGAGATAGAAGAGGCTTTTCCAATGTCGCTTCATGTAGGCTTTAGGCAATTCAACGCCAATGGCGAAAACGCCGACTGCGAGGACAACGCGGGTGAATTCGAGGGTGACGGTGTTGACAACGTCTTCATCTGCGCCTGCCCAGTGGTGCGGGTCGAATATGCCAGCGCAGTAGGGACCTGTGTAGGGGGTGGTAAGGATGTGGTTGTAGGACCGGGTGGACAATATAACACGCCTATGATGATGCCAAAGACAAAGGCCCAGCATGCTTCACCGATGTAGAGCTAGAGAGGAGACCGTTGAGAAATGTTCTATGTTGGGATTGTGCCGAAGCTTACCCTTTCTCTGAGAAAGAGCGAAAGCATGCCAAACTGTGAACGTTGATGTGTGGGTGCCTGCTCTGCAACGCGGACATTGTGAATGACGCACCAGGACGATGAAACCGCCCAGACAGGCATAGGTGATATGGGGAACATTGACCTCAAACTGGGCAAGGGCGGCCTGTCAGCGAGTGAGATGGAAGAGCGAATGAAAGGCGGCTCACAGGTTTGAATAGCACCATGACGTCGACGGGTTACAGGCCCACAGCGAAAATGCCTCAGCCAAAGGGCGATGTCGTCGAGAACGTAATGGGCCGATGCCGAGGGCGTTGTGGGCGACGGTGAGCGCAGGAGGTGGCGGTAGCACTCGAAGCCGGAATGAACCCTATCGTCTCCACGCCGAGCCTTTTTATTATTGATCGAGTATCTGTCGACAGCGCCTCCCAAGACCGGACTTGTCCCAGCCTGCGATCCCGACAAGGTATTGCAACGAGTCTTCTGCTGCGTCTCAGGCGTGGACACTGGCTCGCAGACAACGTGGGGCGGCAGAACGTTCACGAATTGTCGCCCAATTACTTACTTCTTTAAGTAAGAAAGGGCTTGGGTTTGCGGTTTCAATTCAGTCGGAATCGACAGCCTATGACATGCATTTTTGATAGCGTATTTCGCCTTCCCACAAAGCATCCAGCTTCCGTTCTGCCATATACAGTAGGACTCTGCGCTCCACCGCTGTTGGACATCTGCTCAATCTCTCTCCATACCATGGCCGAGGTATCTTCTCGACATCACCTCCAGCGTCCCACACCTTAGACTGAAATCCTTATCTGCGTTCTTTTCCCATCAGAACGGCGCGCCACGCCCTTGTGATCTTTGAATGGCCGTGAGGTCCGACCGTCCGACGATGTACGTACCTCTTTCACTATACGATCCTAGCAAAATCTTTCCAGCCAATCAATTAGCTATTCGCCGCCATGCTCAGCAGCGTATGTATACGCTCTGGCTTTTTTTTGCTCACGAACTGCCTTTTTAGCGCTTTAATTGGTTGCTCAAGCTTATTCACCGCCGTATTCAGATCGGATTGTTCTGGACGTCCTAAAGTTTCATTGAATGGTCTATACTTCACCAGCGTATGCTCCGGCTCCTCTTTGCGCACAGCCTACATTTCTGGCTCATTGAATTCAACTCTACCCTGACATCCGATAACGGCTGCGTCGCCCCCTTGCGAGTCTCTTTGCTTCTACACGCCTCACACTTCAGTCTATACTCTCTAATTCCTCGGACCCAGACTGACTTACCTTCTGGCTACAACTCACCGGCGTCCATTTGATGAAAGCGCCCGGTCTTTCAAGCGTCTTCCTCCTGCATGCTCTTGGCACGTTGTGAGGTTGACTGGACAGTACCGAGGACCGCACATTTTCTCGGCTACGCCCAGGAGTCTATGTATTGTCCTAAACCGGCACTCACCTCTTGCAAGTTTGGTTTTCTGCGATGTTGTCGGCGTCAAATGTACATTGCTCTTTCACTTAGTAGGGAGATGAACGTGCGTCACGGTACATGTTCTCCCTCTGCTGGCAGGCAGGCTCATGAAGCTTCATCATCTTCCTGCAATGGAAGATGAATTCCACGAATTGTGACTCGTGCATGTCGCTCTGACTCTATCGGACTCGATCCAAGCCTATTACACGACTGGAAAGCGATGTCGATAACATGAGTATGCACCTGCTGTACACGTCCCCTTCTGGCAAACATCTCCCGACCAAGAAGAATGGCCACGACCAACAACCTCACACGTACTTCATCACCTCGATTTTTTCCCATCCTTTTCCTTTTCCATCTTCTCAATCATATATGCCTTACTCTCATGGACCTTCGTGTAATTCTCCGCCCACGCGTAGATTCCATATCCTACAAGTGCAACACTGTTATCAGCGACTCGCCCTGCTGCCAATGACGCTGGATCATACCACAGAGAACGGGTACAGCATAATACCTCGCCTCGCCCTTAAGGTGGCGCACTGCGCCACGAAGGTACTCGCGCGCCCAATTTGGGTTCGCACGAACTTGGAAAGGGGATAGGGCTACGAGGGTGAGGGATTCATGTCCATCACACGAACAAAAACCAAACACACTATACTGATACATCCCCCGCTGCGGCGCAATGCCCTGCTTATCACCCCACCATTTGATCTAGCGCGATGATGATGGACAAGAGGACATTTCGGAGTGTAAGGACGATACATACCCATACTCGGCGTGCTGTGAGGCATTGAACATGAGTTGCAGGAAAGGGAGTAGCCTGAAGGGAAAGACGTACGACCAGGCATATCACTGCGGCGGGGGATCGAGGCCTTCATGATTTCGATATGAAATGACAGTCAAACTTGGGCTCAGTACTAGTGCACTGCTATGCGACCTCCCACTGAACCATTGTGTTTATACTAGAAAAACTCTAACTCTTGCTCAAGATTCAAGAATGGTTTCAAAGAAGGGTTTGACGTGTTTCTGCTGACGCTCGGCGCGAGTCGGGTTTTGAGTGACTACACTTGTCTCGTCATGTACTTCGTCGAATTCTTGCAGAGCAGTCCGTGTCTAGTTTCGTGCTAAAATACAATGCAACCCCCTGGCGCACGACTAAAGATACAGTATTAAATATCTAACCCTCTCTCGTACATAGATGTACTACTTACAAACAACAAGATTACCCAAAATGCTCCCCCGGTGCCAGCGTCCTCAACGGTGTCAGCTTCCAATCGGCAGTATCCTTGTACACGGTGTTTCCCCACCACTTCTGTATGGTGTTTGCGCCGACGGCGCCGTTCATTGGGTATTGCAGACTACGTATTCGAAAGGAAGTAAGATCACATGAACTTGGGCGACTAACGAGGACTTACCAGAAGTACACCAATATCACCGCAACGCCCGTCCCGGCGTCTAACGCCGCTGAGAGTACATCTATTGCAGAGCGTCAGTTGCTGACAGAGAGGCCAAGGGAAGGGAGACGGGAGCGCACAATTATACTTGGCCCAATACGGAAAATTCCGCCGTCGTACAACATATTGGAACAAGAACCCAACAATTACCCATGGAACATAGTTCAATGCCGTGGCAGGCGGTATCGCGTCCACTCCGGAGAATATTAGCCTTCATAATCGTCAATACCCGGAAAGAAAATCCAGAATAGTAAGAGTGGCGTACGGAAAACTATTCGAAGCGTCAGCAAAGAAGGCGGAAAAGACGGGAGGAAGAAACTCACTTGACGTAGTTGAGTAATGTATTTGGCCACTTCCGAGTGACCGCCCATAGTACAATCGGACACAGCGCCCCGATGATGAACCAAAATACAAGAACTGTCATTGCGATCAGCCCGAAGATTCAGCGATTTCTCGACATTGCGTACCACTAATGAAGGATTATCGTCAGAAGGAGGACCATCTGAAGAAAGAAAGAACGCACTAATAGATCTGCCCCCTCGCAAACTGTAAGCCAGGGCCAACAAGACCCCACTATTGTACGCTGCCAGTTCAGTATGGATAACAAAGAAAGCAGGACGTGATACGCACGATGACTGACGCTGTGGCGAACACATGCGTCCCCGCACAGGTAAAGCTTCGAAGAACATCAGCAGCTGGCCACATATGGATCACAGATACACTCACCTGTCCTTCTGGTTCTCGCTACACATATCTCTGCGCGGACGTTAGTCATTCATTTCGTTTGAGACTCAGACGGAGAGAGCGCATACTCTATGTTGGAGAACATCCTATGACCACCGTTAATATTCGATGATCATCTGGATTTAATGAACCTACCAAGACTGGACTCCTAGTTGCACAGTACCCGCAATCAACGTAGACACCACCTGTATGATCAAGTATGAGTTGGAGACCTCGCACGACCAAGTATCCGTCCTACCTGGCACCAGAACATTGGACGTGGGGGTATCTTCATATAGTGGCCCAACTTGAGGTCCGCCGTAAATTGCATCGCTGCAGATTTGGTGAATACCAATGCCCTTGATTGAAATGAAGGGATAGAAAGCACCTTGACTCATCGTAATATAGCCGTAAGTCTGCACGAGCCACATCAACAAATTAATCTACACCACATCGACTGTTTTCATACCTTGAACCTAGAAGAAAAGAAGCATATGTGAGATCCGACACTCAAGAAGTAGTAGACTGGACATACAACATCATCGCCGTTGGACGGCCTACGGTGGGTCAGGTCAACAGCCTCCAGGACGGGTCGCGCGACATACCTGGTATCATGAACCCGACGATCAACTCCGTTACCACGTTGAGTCCGATTTGCCGATTTGTAACGGCTTGAATCATGCCTGAGAGCGACGTTCAGTACCCAGTATCCAGCGGAGATGACATGTACGGACCGATTGGAATCACGTAGATGACGCCCACAACCAAAGCGATAACCAGAGCCCATATCGTCATACCGCCGGGCCACAATTGTATACAGACACAAGCA
Organism: Strobilurus pachycystidiatus; assembly: GCA_019915135.1. Classification (NCBI taxonomy): domain Eukaryota; kingdom Fungi; phylum Basidiomycota; class Agaricomycetes; order Agaricales; family Physalacriaceae; genus Strobilurus; species Strobilurus pachycystidiatus. The sequence goes on along the minus strand of JAHLMK010000006.1, from coordinate 988,889 downwards.
GCGGTGAATGTGAACGCTGAATTCGCCGCCGTCAACCATAGCCCAGGGGAAGGAAAGGTCGAGAACTCACCGAATATTACCCCGTAATGCCACTCGGGTACTGGATGTTCATTGAGTATGCTTCTCTGACAGCAAGGAAAAGCTGACACGAACTCGGTGGGTAGGTCTTCATTAGTCGTGCATGAATATCGGGCGGTTCTCGCAAGCTCCTCTTGAAGTGAATCATGATAGGTTTCGAAAAGTAGATTAGCGCATGAGGAATAGTAGCAGCAATGCTCAAGAAGGAGAGCCCATAAGCTATAGCAAAAGTTATTCTGCGAAGCGTCAGCGATTCATGCAGAAAGAATTGTCAGAGGCCTTCGTACGATAGATAAACAGGACTGTAAGCATGGTAGGCATCCAAGTCGATACCGTCCCCTGAAGCATCGAGGATACGGGTATGATTGTAAATTTTGCCGGTGTTGTCGTAGGGTGTGATTGATAGCATTCTGATATCCTGTCAGACAACGGCAATAGACGGGCGAACAACATACGGGAGGTATTGGCTGTACCAGACATTCTTGTACTTGAAGGCTGTGAGCCCAGAGTAGAAACGCGATGTTGGCGGCTACGTACGTAGAGTATAGGTGCGAGGAACCCTAGAGCACAACGATCAATCAGTGATTAGGCCAACCGAGAAGTGCATCGGACATACAGTAGAAAAATAGGAAGCCTATGGCCACATTTGCCTCCGCCCACCCTAGCACATGACCGCGTCAGAAAACCCCCGGAGAAGCGTTCAGAGGACGTACAAGGTGTCGCGAGACTGCACGCAAACGTTAGCAGAGTGCAGATAAAGGTAAATTTTCACACGTACGGGCTCCCGATGTAAGCAATCTGGTTCCAATCAAAGGTCAAGGTGGAAAAGCCCAGGCCGCTCCGATAGCTGTCGGGTATGTCATGTCAGTTGCTTGATACATCGTGGAAGCGTGTGGCGTGTCGTACCCAAAGATCTGATTCAATTTCTAGGGGCCAAGATTAACGTGGTATATGGGGATCTCGGAGGCGGACTTACGACGTTCTGAGGTGCTATCCAACACACCTAAGATATCCTTAGTTCTCCGCATTCCACTGTTCAATTGGAAGAAGACATACCCACGAGAAATAGCTAAGGCATTGAATGAGTGCAGTTTCTCGTCACCAGATAGCCAGCCAAACGTACCTCAAGCCCTGGAAGAGATATCCAGGGATGAAATCTAAGAGGGGCCCGTTTCATTAATCGATGGTACGATTTTGATTATTTTTGTAACCTACACCAAAGAACGGCGCCGACGAATACCCAGAGAAAGTACTTTTCTCGGGTCATCCCCGCGCGGGTGCCGATGCCTGTGTAGCTTTGCGAGTGTAGGGTGTTGAAAAGAGCGCATTGAACGAGTGTGTTTGGCCATACTGAGAGATCTGAGATCAGGAACCAAGTGTGAAAAAGGGCATTTGACATACTCATCGAAGGGGGTGCAACGAGAAAGCGTCGTGTGACGCCACCAATTGAGAAACCTATGAGCTGCGTGGACATGACGAGCAGCCACTGGTCTGCAGCGGTTGTGGATGAGCAAGGCCCGGACGGGTCTCGGAGTACGGGTGGATCACATACAGGTGAACGGGTTGATGGTGTTGTAGTATACCCGCTGGACGGCGACGATCTCGGTTGCATACGCGCTAGCTGCGCCGACGCCCGCCATGACGGTGACGATGACCTGGGACGGCTGTTGAGGCTACGGGGGACATGGGTAGAGCGCTGACTGACATGTTCCTTGATGGTGAATGGCCCTGGGTTTATTGATACCCCACATATCCGGACATTTGGCATGAAGCGGGCCCATGCGCGCCCGAAGGGGTAGACGATGAGCTGGGCGACGAGCTGAACGGCTGGCCGTGAGGCGGACAACGGGAAGACACGAGCAAAAGATACGCACCCCGCTGATGCTGACGGTGGGATAGCGGAAGAAGAAGAACTGGTTCATGCCCGGAATGAGAATCGCCCAGAAGATGCCGAGCACCCAGGCGCGCAGCGTCGACGCGGGCATCTCTGGGTCGTCAAAGTTGGCCACGGCGCAGCGTACCTCGGGGTACGGCGAGTCCTCCTCTGCGCAAGTCAGCGGCCAATCACCCGACAAGAGAAAGAGCGGCGCGCACCGAACTCGGACTCGCGGTCGTCCTCCATGTCCATGTCCATTTCCAGATTGGGGTCGAAATAACCGTGGTCATCGTCCGAGCCGACGCGGACGACGACCTGAGGATCGTGGGTGTGCGAGTCTGGGAAAGCCGTGAGACGAGAGCATATGGACGCCCGGCGCGGCACACACCTATGCTTTTCTCGTCCGCGGGCGTGCTGTGCGAATAGGTGATGTAGACTGCCGTCTCTGCGTGCGTCTCATGGAGGGGCATTGCATAGCAGAGAGGATCCGAAATACGACAAGATAACAAAGCAAACACACAGGGTCAAGGTGGCGGTCCCCGCCAGTCCCTATCGCTCAACCCGGTTTATCTCAGCGAATCGATCAAACGTGGTATCAATAGACTAAATGACGGTGCCTTGCCTATATAAACAGCTATTCAAGTATACTACCGAGAGCTCGCACTTGACAAGAAGAAATACGCCCAACCCACCTGCCTTGCTCTCTGCCCACTTGGCCAGCTTGGTATTCTTATCTTCGGATCCAACTCTCAGTACTTGAAATTGAATATCATTGACATGATACGCCACAGAAAACCCGACCCTCAGCGGTATTACCCGACCATACAATGACATGCTCGCACCTGTCGTGGGCACAACACCGACTGCTTACCCTGCCGGAGCTCGGCGCAACGGTAAACAACATTGACAGGATCCTCCAACCGTTTGTTTCGAGTGATTCGCAACCCAATCCTCGTCTCAGATGAAATGTAAACAAGTTCCTGCCAAGATACCTTCTTGCCAGACAGCATAGAAATCACGCAATAACGTCCCACATCCCTCGGCGGTGTGGCATCTCCCGAAGAGTCGGCCGGTGACATTCCATCCAGGTACTCATCATCAATTACTTACTCGGCACGGACTTGGTTGTCATGTCCTGGAGTGGCGCTGTTCCATTCAGGCACTCATCGGCACCTGCGTTGTCAAAACTTCAAAGTTTCTGGATGTCTACATACATACCGAGCTTACATAGGATTGAGCAGATAAACTCGGTCGTAAACTTTGTTCGGACTTGATACAGCTTAACGGGAACATCCACTCCTGAAGTTCTGCATGACCGTCGCGCCTACATGCCTCGCCCCACTGTCATACAGCACTTCACCCACTCAACCATATGCCGCTGCGCCACAATCCACAAGTTTGTGCCAACCTGCACCCCAGGTCCTGGTCATTCAACATGTTCAGCACCACCCGGAGCGCGCGTACGAGTCCATGCCAGTACGTAGTGTCCAAGTAGCTTCTTGATTTGTCCGGACTCCGTCTCTCGAGGGAAGGCGAGGAATTGAGTTTGATGACACCGTCCGCTGGGCCGGTACAAGGGAAAGAGTCATCTAACACTGAATGCAGCTACATTGACAGTAAGTACTATAAACTACGGGATCCTCTAACAATGGCGGTGGTTCACGAGATCCAGCTAACCCAACTGCTCTTGCCCTTGATCACTTTCCCAATCTCCCTCCCGACAATCCTATCTGCTTGCTCGCTCGGGTGCAACTGGTTGTCATCTCAGAAAGTTCCTGCCAAGATACCAGAGTCCTTACCTCATCGTACCTGTAGCGAGTTAAAGGTGGCCACACAGCAGGAAATACACGTACCACAAGAAACTATCCCGGTCAGTACCCTTGGCAGTCTCACAAACAGGCGCTGCTGTGATGTTCTCCGAAGAGTACACGCACGCGTTCACGCAGCCGGTGACGTTCAGTGGCGCTGTTCCATTCAGGTACTCACTTGGGTTGTCGTGCATGTCCTGGAAAAGCGAGTGCGAGTCAAATATACCTACAAGTGCAGTGCGAATCAGAGGTGTCGTGTCTCATCAGAGTTCCTGGGCGTCTCGACATACCGATGTGGGCGCCCGAGAGCCTGGGAGCGAGATCCTTCAGCATCAACTCGGTCAGTTTGTTCGCGGAGAGAACCATCTCCGTGATGAACAGATTCCACTCGGTCGTATTCCGAGCGAAGGGATAGTAGACGTTCGGGTACGAGTCGACCTGGTACAGCTTGACGAGGTTCAATGGGAGCATCTACATACCCCACAAGTCAGCGTCGAAGTTGCCAAACCTGGAGATGTACTAGGATACCTACATTCTGGAACAAAAAGTTCCTCGCCCCACTGTCATACAGCACCTTCACCCACTCGACCATACACTCCGTCACCTGTACCAAGTCCCCCGAGTTCGCGCCAATGATCAACGACTTGCTCCCCAGGTCGTTCGTCCCAATCCACTCCGAATACAACGTCTCGTGCGGGTTCAGCACCACCGACCCGTTCGCCACCTCCGCGAGGTACGTCGGCAGCTGACTCTCAAAGATGGACGGGAACGGACGCGGCGTGATCAAGTTCGAACACGTCGCCCCGGAGCGCGCGTACGGGTACAGCGCGATCCCCGGCACGTAGTCGGGCCAGGCGACGCCCCCATCGGCAGGCGTGAACGTGTCCGTGTAGCTGTCGCCGAACGTGACCAGGTTCTTGATTTGTCCGGGCTTTATCCCCCGAGCCTCTCCGACTCCGAGGATGCATAGTGTTAGGAAGGCGAGGAGGGCACACGACATTGTCGGAGAAATGGAAAGCCCATCATTGGTATTGCGTTTATAGTCCCGGCGGCGGTGGGGTGTGTGGTCACGACCAAGATGAGCGGTCCGCGTCTATGAATACATTGAGGGCGATAATTGCAAGGAGGATCAGCACATGAGCGGTGGCGGGCCGGACAGCCTCCGTACAAGGGAGAGGCGGGGCCGAGTTTGAGTTCTGTAAGACGAGGGAAATTGAAAACTTGAAGGGAGACAAGGAAGTGAACGTCGGGAATTTGGTATCTCTGATGATAGCCAAACCGCAGCGATGGTGGTCCAAGTGGACGCTTGAACGGTAAAGCAGTCCGAAATCCGACTTGGCATCGTGTTCGTTCCCACGCCCCACGCCTCTCATGCCGACCTCCAACTCTCGCTTTTCCAGAGGTGTCAGCAAAAAATGGCTTTCCGTATGCGCTATGTTGAACGGTAGACCTTCAAGCGTATGCAAAAAATGCTGGACAGAATTGCTTGCTAACCAATTTGGAATGTTGTCAGTGTTTGATTCAATCCAAGTGACGGAACAGCAGGTATCTCCCGAAACTCTAAGTGGCGGCTTCGCATATACGACGAGTACGAAAGAGATCCGGAGACGGGCCAAGCAGGGCTGTCGTTGGTGCAGGTTCATTGCTAAAGAGGGTTTGTGGATGCTGTCGGAAACGGAATCCGAGGACAGTCTGAAGGTCACTATGGGCAGAGACAACTCTGGGCCTGACTCTTTATCTCTGTTTTGCTTGTATTTGAACGACCACAAGGTCACTGACGGGTATCTATACACTGACTACGGTGAGTTTCATACACTCCATTCCTTCGAGAATTAACTCCAAGGCCTGCAGATAATTTGGCGGCGCCCTTCATACGGGGAAGGAGCCTCCATCACGATGTTGGATCCGAACGCTCCATATCCCTTGCGAGGAAGCTAATGGAAGACTGCTTCAGTGACCACCCCAATTGCCTACTACCGTCAGATCCCTGTCCCTGTCTTCCGACGCGTGTTATTGACTGCAACAACCCGTCTCACCCCCGACTAGTCATCACAAACGGACAGCGCGAGCGCTATGTCGCACTCAGTTATGTCTGGGGTGAAGCACAGCCTCACAGTACCACCACGCAGAACATTGAATCCTACATACATGGCATCGATGCCTCACACCTCCCTCAAACAATCCTTGACGCGATCCTCACAACAAACCGGCTTGGTGTGCGTTACCTGTGGGCAGACACCTTGTGCATCATCCAGGACTCCGACTCCGACAAGATCCACGAGCTGTCGCACATGCGGAATGTTTACCAGGATTCATATATAACCATCGTTGTCGCGAGCGCACACTGTGTCAGCGAGGGTTTCTTGAAGAACCGTAAAGGCATGCTACTGTCTGTGGACACTGGTGATACAATTCTCCCATTTCGACTACCGAAGGCGGGTCGGAAAGGCAGGGTGGCCGAAATTTTACGCCTACGGTCACTACTACGTGAACGAACTGGGACAATATCACTTGCGGGGTCTGAATCACGATACTATAGTGAAGCTGAACCAGTCAACGGACGTGGATGGTGCATGCAGGAGTATTTCCTTCCCCCGCGTGAGCTCATATTCGCGTCACACACACTCCAGTATCGCTGCCAGACGTGCACTCGGAACATCGGTGGCGCAGACTACGCACTGTGGGTCGATACGAGCGAGCCTACTCCGATTTCCCATCTCCAAAAGTCACCAGGCACGCCGGAGGAGATGGAGGCAGTCCACAGAGTGTGGAAGCTCATGGTCGAGAACTACACCCACCGCCGTATAACAGTGTCTGGAGACAAGTTGGTTGCCATTGCGTCACTCGCTGAAGAATTTCCACAAAGTCATCCAAAGTCCTTACCTCGCAGGCCTGTGGCGAAGCACGGTTCTAGCCGACTTGCTTAGGCATAAGGACAGCCCGAGGGACCATGAACTTCCGAAGGAGTACAGAGCGCCTTCATGGTCTTGGGCAGCAGTCGATGTTCAGGTCAAAAGCGGTGATATGTCCCTCGATGAAGGAGTGTTCCTTGCTCAGGTGGTGCACTGCGAAACAACAATACAAAGTCCGGAGCTTCCCTTTGGCGCAGTCACTGGAGGCATGCTCGTTCTTCGTGCACCTGTGGTGGTAGACTGTGTCATGGTACCACATGCTATGGTGTACCGCTTAGCCAACAAGGGCGACGGAGGGGAACTAGATCTGGCCACAGTCGATTCACCATGGATTGACGAGGCTACAAAACGACGCATGCAGCACATCGGCGTCTGTATTGTGGACAGCTCCAAAGGGAACTCATTCAGAGGTGCCAGGAGTGTTTCCGTGGTCTTGTTGCACCACCGTCTTGAGTTCAAAAAAGATGTGCGGGCCGTGCAAGGGATAGTAGTGGTACAAGTCGATGCAGAAGTTCAAAAGAAAAGGGGGAGTCAGTATCGTCGTATCGGCCTCTTCAGTAAATTTCTGAAGGTGTCATCGCGCCAATCATGCTTTCATTGCTGCATTATGCATTATTGGCTCTCCCGGGCCTGTTGCGCAGCTCTCGGCGTATACCGTTGTGTTCGAAACCATGAGCTGTGACCCTATGACTATAGTCTCCTAATGCTTGTAGTACTGAAGAACCCGTAGTCTATATGTCGCGATTCGAGTGCCCTCCATCCACATACTTACTCTAAACCTCAAGAATCGTCTCAAACCCATCCCCAAGCCAGTCCACAATCCTGCACGTCGTCTCGCCAACGTACGGCTCCCCATGAACGATGCTCATCGGAAAGTCAAACACCGGCCCCGAATGGATCCCGCCCTCGTCCGGCACCCACGTCAAATCCACATCCACGGACCGCGCGAGCTCGTCCCGCAAGCGTCTGTGCGCACACGCCATGAGCTCATCCGTCCCCGACGTGATCATCACGCGCGCCTCCAGTCCCTCCAGGAACCCCTCCGCCGGCTGGAGGTAGTACATATCACTCTCGAGCACGTCGTCCATCAGGAGCGCAAAGAACTCGTGTATGCTTTTGAGGTTGATGAGGTCGCGCTTGTGCGCTAGGTCGTCGTCGTCGCGAATGGGGAGGCCGGGGGAGATGAGGCACGCGCCGGCGAAGAGGGTGTCGCGCGGGAGCGGCTCGACAGCCGGGTGTGGGTGAATGACGTGGCGCAGGAGTTGGAGGATGATCGTGGCTCCGGCGGACTCGCCGAGCAGCTGGAGCTTGGAGGGTTGCACGCCTGATTGAAGGAGAAATTCGACGGCGGCGTGGGCGTCGCGGAGTTGGCTGGGGAAGCGGCCTTCGGGTATGAGGTCTAGTGATGACTTAGGTGTGATAGTACATCTATGAGCAAATGGACTCACTGTATGCCAGCGCACACAGTCCTACATTCACACCGCGTGTTCTCTCTATTTCCGAGCGGATGTGCAAGAGGAAGTTGTTGGTAAAATCCGCCATGGGGCAGATGAAGCCGCCGCCTGCCAATGCGCCGTTCAGCAACACGCACCACCACCAGCAAACAGCGTGCAACGCGTACCATGAATGAACAATATGACGTTATCCAAGCACTTTGGGCCGATCCACATGAGGCTGGCGTCGTCCGGGAGGATGTCGACCGTTCGCGGTAACCGATGCCGGCGCGCCCACTGGCTGTGGATGTGGACAGACGACTGCAGCAGATACTGCGGCGCGAACGTGGGGAACTTGCGGGTGGAGAACCGCGCTATCGACTCGCAGACGATGCGCCGCCACGGCTTGGGCGACGACGTCTCGGACATGAGGTGGTACAGCACGTTCCATGCTATGTACGTTGAGCGCATTTAGCGGGAGAAATACATAGAGAAACACCAGACGCACGTAGGACGTTCATCCAGAAGTATAACTTGACTTTCTCGCCCGCTGAGAGGTGGCCATACCGCCTGCCTTTGGCTGTGATGGTGGTGGTCGTCATGTAAGTTGATGTTCAGCCAGGATCAGGCTGCATAGATGCCCACTTCGTCATCTTCCAGGCATGTTGATTGATTGAGCCGAGTCGTTAGCTCCTGAGGATGAAAGCGGAAGATGGTGGAAGATGGTGGTCAAAGTACAGGGAAGGGCGGGATGTTCGGCCATTGTTCGGCCATCTGCAACAGATTATTCGGTCGCTTTATACTTACTCGAGCTACCTTGAATTCTTAGATTCCAACGGATGCTCCAGTTCGCTTACCAGTGCGTTTATCCGACTGGTAAGTTACCATCGTAACAACTCCTGGTGTATTCTTTTTTGCCGCTTGTTGATTTCAATCAGAGGTTGGGTCTGTCCAGTATACCGGACTCTAGTCGGACTCTTCTTTGGAACGTCAAGGTGGCGCTTGCGCTGTTTTGTTTGATCCGGTGAACATAGCTGTCATTGCCGGTCTTTGTATGCAGTAGGGCCACGGCTCTACATACGAGCGACTTACTAGCACTGCTCATGTCCTCACCAGCTGCGCAACAGGCCCGAGAAAGGATACTTCAGTTACTGGAGAAGTGCCGATTGTTCTGTTCTAGATGGGGAGATTGAGACCCGCCACTGTACTTACGATGATTCTCCGAGGCTTTCCATGCCGTCCAAAATATTCATCATTGTCTGGCATACTTACCTTGTTATAGTACCGAAGACTCGACCAGTATCGCCCTTATGGGTTGCCCAGCTGGCAGTTCATAAGACTTCACATTGCTCGTCGCCTGCCCGTATGTGTCAGTTTACGAGTCGCAGAAATCAGTGCGCAGTTCATACACTGAGAAAGCGGTACACTGGCAGTCTTTGTCAGTGGCGCTTGGAGCCTCAAGCTTCAAGAGTCAAGATGGAAGTCTAGGAGAGTGTGATTGACAAGCACAAGTTAGCGCTCGGAGAAATAGCTTTTGGCTACACGTATCTGTTCGAGAGGTGCCCACCGTCGAAGTTCAGAAAGATTTGAGTTGCCAACGTTCTGCTAGATCGTGCAGAGTTCCGTGAGGAAGGACGGCCGTAGGTCGCTGCTGACAGTGGGAGATCCCATGCACGGGCAGAGTCGATGTTGGCAATCGATTCTGCTCACTACCGAGGGAAGATCAGGAGATGGAAGTGTTTGTCGGCGGGGAAGTGAGGACTCGGCGAAAGCTCCGGGCGACCTCCAGCATCGTTCATTCTCTACATATCCAGTTGAGGAAGATGTCGATTTCGACTCGGGATCAAAACACATAATATCATAGTCCATTTCTACATAACAGCACACGGGCTCAGTTGAGATCGCCACCGCTGCACATTGTCCTTCTTCCCGCGACGCCTTTAGTAAGATGAGTTCTAGCGAGTGCCAAGAAGCACGGGAGACTCGCCTCCAAAGAGTCCCCGACAGAACCTAGCAGACTCCGGGACGTTCCTCATCACGATCTTCACCACCTCCTCTTCACCGCCTTGGTCCTGATGCTATACAAGCAATCAGGGAACGCTGCGGCGCGGAACCAGTAATAGCACTCACGTCAATGAACACCTCCCAGGCGTCAAGGAACCCTTCGGCGTCCGGGCGAGGTGGTGGTTCTACTTCCGATTCAGAGCAGCCTTCTCGGGCGCCCGACTGTAGATATGGGTTAAATCGGACACGGACAGGGATAAGGTAGTGAGTGGGAAGCTCTTACCACCAAGTGTTTTGGCACAGGAGTCCGGGAAAGGAAGGGTAGGGCGTCGTGACCGAGAAGGTGGGTCGAGGGTAGGCAGAGCCACGCGTAGCCTGGAGAGAGTGGGTTAGGTATGCCTGGGGCTTTAGCAGAAGACAACTTGGGAGGCGCACAGATGTTTTCGGCAGTGAGAGGGTAGACGCTGTAGTCTAGTACAAAGCTCGGGCGTGATTCCCAGTCTCTGCCATTCAGAGAATCACCATGATGGCCCATCCACGGTGGACCAGGGAGGACGAACGAGGAGACGAGCACAGAGAGACAGAGGCTGAGGGACAAGCTGTGCATCGGAGGGGAAGTGTAGCCGCTGAGGATTCCTGCTGGGCGAGCCGTATAAGTAGCGGCCTAGGACGTCACGTCGAAGAACATTCATGCTGTGAAGTGCGCCACACAGAGTCCACGGCGATAGCAGCTGCTATTAGCTCGGATATAACCAAGTCAGAAAGCTTATTGCGGCAAGTTGCGGAGAATATTCCTGGTCCGGATTAGCATTACAGGCTACAGGCTGCCTGGACTGCAGAAGGCTGGATGCGCAGGAAACGTACGACCAAAAGGGTAAGTCAGCAGCTTTGACGCAAAGTCGGGGCAAGACTCCGACCCAGATCGGTCCGGAGTTGCGGGCGATCTGCCATGTGGGAAAGAAAAGTGGTCCGACAAAGAAATAAAAGTTCGATAAAAATGATCTGATATTTCCCGGCGGCTGTCTCTCGCTCTCCCACCCTCTTCCGCCATGGATCTCCTGCTGCACGTCGCCGACGAGTACCTGCTCGACAACGTCTGGGCGCGCGTCCTGCCGCAGGCCACCGTCAACGCCACCGAGCCCACCGCGTACTGGGACACCGCGCGCAATGCGACGTGCCCGACCGTCTCCGCGTGGCCGCGCGAGTATATCCCGCGCCAGCTCATCTCTATTTTCGTCCTGACCCTCCTGGGAATCCACGTCCTCTACTTCGCGACGGCGTGGCTCTCGTACAAATACATATTCAACCACGACATGATGCGCCACCCGCGCTTTCTCAAGAACCAGGTCCGCCTGGAGATCATGACCAGTCTCAAGTCCTTCCCCGGGATGGTCCTCCTCACCCTGCCGTGGTTCGAGGCAGAGGTGCTCGGGTACAGTAAGATGTACGATGGGCTGGATACGTATGGGTACTTCTATCTCTTTGCGAGCGTGCCATTGTGAGTTATAGCTCCTTTTCTCCGACGCGTGGCCAGTGCTGACCACCGCTCAAAGCTTCCTTCTGTTCACCGATTACTGCATATACTGGGCACACCGGTGGCTGCACATCCCGGTCATCTACAAGTACATCCACAAGCCACACCACAAGTGGATTAGTACGTCCATTCCCGCTTCCAATTTCTACCGTCTTACTAATCTCTCTCCCTCTTCTAGTCCCCACTCCGTTCTCCTCGCACGCGTTCCACCCATTGGACGGGTACATCCAGTCCCTTCCATACCACATCTTCGTCTTCATATTCCCACTGCACCGCATGGTCTACCTCGGCCTCTTCGTCTTCGTCAACTTCTGGGCCATCTTCATCCACGACTCGGACATGATCACCGGCCATCCCCTCGAGACCGTCATCAACGGCCCCGCCCACCATACCCTGCATCACATATACTTTACTGTCAACTATGGACAGTACTTCACCTGGGCGGACCGCGCGGGCGGCTCGTACCGCCAGCCCGACAAAACATTGGACCCGCTGCTGGAGGTGCAGATGATGAAGGGCAAGCAGGAGTAATGGAGACTCGTTAATTTAATACCATCATATTTAGAATACTAATACCCCAGGCAAAACGGGACGCGTGCCCGGGATTGTATATTTAATTGACGATTACAAGGGAAAATTCGCTTTCTACCTTTGCCATGCTTCCTTTCTGTTAGTCGTGTACTCCGAGGTGCGCTTTCTATATGATCATCACGAGGAATTTATGTGATGTGATAGTCCCGTCTAGTACTTACAGAGCTGTAAGCCAGAACGCTCAAGGAACGTTATACGTCGAGGACAAGGAGAAAGGATCGTGGGGCCGCCACCAATGCCATGGCGCCTCAAGCTACGCGAAATGATAGTCTGGAATCGCCCTCAAATCTCCCTTGTTCTCACCGATATTGTCCTTGGCGTGTTATGCCGTATCGTGGTACGGTACCGGATGCCTCCTTCTCTAGTGGGCGGTACCGATTGGTGGGAGGGTACCGTCGTTTCTCTACTTTCACCATTCCGGGCCCATGGAGATTGCGGCAGTTTGCAGCGTCAATGACCCCCGTGATTATTGCGGGCATTGGAAAGCCGGGCATCATCAACCTGGATTCCGGAAATCATAATGAGGAAGTGCAGAATGTTATTGCGTGACATTCGTTACACTACAGCTTATCACTAGCTTATCTTTCCCACCACCAGACCATCCGCCCACCAACCGTGAAAGATGAAACAGTTTTATAAATCTGCTCGATCCAAGTTCAGTTCTCAGACGCCGCCCAGCCGGTCGAACTCCCCGACGCCCGCCGTCGCGGGCCAGGAAGGTGTCGGCACGATCGCCCTCGATGGCATGAAGCAGATCCTGCAGGTCTTGAAGGAATCTTCGGACGCATTTGCGCCTCTCAAGTCCGCCGTTGGAGGCATCGTTGCAATCATGGATATCAACGAGGTGCGCATGCGAGTCCGCTCCAAGTCGTCCTACCGCCTCTGACTTCTCGCTCGATCTAGAGGATGGAGAGCAACCGCGAAGGGATCGTCAAGCTCATACGCAGCATCGACGATCTGATGGCGATGCTCGCAGAGGAATTGCAAAGGACACGCGAAGCTGGCTATAAAGGCAAGTCGACAGTCGACAAGCTCGCTAAGTGGGTCGCTTCATTTTTCGATACGACACACCCTGGGACTGATAATTGGGTAGGACTTTGACCGACGCTCGCGATGAAATCACGAAGATGCAAAAGCGTGGCCACGTCGCTCGCATCGCTAGGAATGCAAAGGACGCTGGAACGCTATCGGACCTGGACAAGGCGATCACAGATGCAGTCCAACGACTTCAGGTAAGTAACTCTGGGCATCCTTCATTGCGTGGCGCTGACTGGCGTATAGCTCGAGCTTGGTCAGGCTATCGACCGAAACGTCGAGGCGATACGCAAGGCAAGTGTCTCGATAGTAGCTCGGAATATGTTTGATAATCGTTCATAGAATCAAGCACTCCAAGAACTTCCGCGCTCCAAGGACGCACCCCACACAGCCGCTATAAACTCCATTCAACTCGCTCGCCAGGCGTGCACAGAGGGCACTCGCGTCGAGGTCATCAAGGGCATTCTCGACTGGATCGAGAAGTCGTCCGAGGGCCTCTATTGGCTCACGGGCTTGGCTGGGTTGGGCAAGACTACGATTGCGTACACCATCTGCCAGCTTCTCGAGGTTCCTGTCATATCCTTCTTCTGCTCGCGTCAGCTCGACAGCAAAGACTCTCGCCTCATCGTCCCCACGATCGCCCGGCGGCTGGCCCAAATCCACCCGTCATATGGCATAAAGCTATGTGAAGCGTTGGAGCGTAACAGTGACCTTGCACACGCCCAGCTACCCATCCAGATCAACGGCCTTTTGGTGGAGCCCTGGAAATTGACTCTCGACGCTCGTGCAGGCCTTCCCGTCCCCGTTATCATCATTGATGCTCTTGATGAGAGTGACGCTGGTCCCGCATTCCTCGAGACACTTCTGCATGTCATCAACCAAGGCAACCTAAAGGGTCTTGCATTTCTGGTCACCAGCCGTCCAGAGCCCAAGATTGTCCAGCTCTGCCACCAACTACCTGTCTGTCGTCTGCACGACCTTGAGCACAGTCTAGTTGAGGCTGACATCCAGTGTTACCTGCAGGTGGCCTTGCCACAATTCAGAGATGATTGTCGCCTTGATGATCTTGCATGTCGGGCTGGTGGATTTTTCATTTATGCAGCTACGGCAGTACGGATGATATCACCGCCTGGCATAGAGTTGGCATTGAAGGAGAAGGAAGTGATTATAGACGGACTTCTCAATGCACAGTCGGGAGACAGAGCTAAGGAGATTGATGCACTTTATATTCAAGTCTTGGATCTGGCATTCTTCCGCCTTGATGGTCGGCTTATGCAGAATCGTCTTTGTGTCTTGCATACTATCTTAGGTGCAAGAGAACCCTTGGATGTTTCAGTGGCTGCTGCTTTAGCAGGTGTGGTTCAGGAGGTGGTTATGTCTACAGTTCAGGCTCTGCATGCTGTTTTCTTCCAATCTCAAGATCACAAGATCTACTGGTATCATGCATCATTTCAAGATTACATTCTGTGTTCTCCTCTGCAGTTCAATTCCTCTCATCTCTCCTCCTTTCAATGTGACAAGTCAGAGGTTTCAACTGTCTTAACTCGGCAGTGTTTCAAAATTATGCAGGCTCAACTTCACTTCAACATATGTGAACTTGAGTCTTCATTTACTCTTGATAAAGACATTCCAGGCGGTCTTGTTGCTCGAGTTGACAAGCATATATCTCTAATGTTACGCTATGTCATACGACATTGGGTGTATCATCTTATTGAGGCTATTCCACCAAATTCTTCCAACTCAGAGTTGATTTGCCTTATTCACACATTTCTTAACAATCACTTTCTGTTCTGGCTTGAATGCATGAATCTTATGGAGTATAAGATTGAGTCTTGCTCAATCTTGACTCAAGCTTACAACTGGATCAACAAGGTATGTTCATTCATTAGCAGTTGTTCAAAATTATGAGTTTGATTTTTGTAACAGCACAATATAGAAAACATGAAGACTGGATGGCAGGATGCAATTCATTTTTGCAGCTATTTTATAGGAAATTCAACATCTGATAGCACACCACACATCTATATCTCATCTCTTGCAACGTGGGGAGATGATTCATATGTTTCAACTACATGGAGAACACACTTTGCTAGAATTCCAATGTTGCTTGGAAGAGCAAAACAGCGCCCTACTCAGCTGATTCAAATTTCTGATCACACTAGTTCAAGTTGGGTGACATCAGTGGTCTTTTCTCCAGATGGTGCATATATTGCATCAGGCTCAAATGATAAATCAGTGCGTGTGTGGGATGCAGCAACAGGGGTGCAAATTAGAGAGCTTTCTGGGCACACAGATTCAGTTACCTCAGTGGCCTTTTCTCCAGATGGTGCACACATTATATCTGGCTCATGGGATAAATCAGTGCATGTGTGGGATGCAGCAACAGGAGTGCAGATTAGAGAGCTTTCTGGGCACACTCATTGGGTCACCTCAGTGATTTTTTCTCCAGATGGTGCATATATTATATCTGGCTCACGGGATCAATTAGTGCGTATGTGGGATGCAGCAACAGGAGTGCTAATACGAGAGCTTTTTGGGCACGCTAGTTCAGTCACCTCAGTGGCCTTTTCTCCAGATAGTGCACACATTGTATCTGGCTCATGGGATAAATCAGTGCGTGTGTGGGATGTAGCAACAGGAGTGCATATTAGAAAGCTTTCTGGATACACTGATGGAATCACCTCAGTGGCCTTTTCTCCAAATAGTGCATACATTGTAGCTGGCTCATGGGATAAATCACTGCGTGTGTGGGATGCAGCAACAGGAGTGCAAATTAGAAAGCTTTCTGGGCACACTGAGTCAATTACCTCAGTGGTCTTTTCTATGGATAGTGCACATATTGTATCAGGCTCAGACGATCAATCAGTACGTGTGTGGAATGTAGCAACAGGAGAGCAGATTAGAGAGCTTTCTGGGCACGCTAGTTCCGTCACCTCAGTGGCCTTTTCTCCAGATGGTGCATATATTGTATCTGGCTCATGGAATCAATCAGTGCGTATGTGGGATGCAGCAATAGGAATGCAGATTAGAGAGTTTTTTGGACACACTGATGGGGTTATCTCAGTGGCCTGTTCTCCAAATGGTGCACACATTGTATCTGGCTCACGGGATCAATCCGTTCGTGTATGGGATGCAGCAACAGGAGAGCAGATTAGAGAGTTTTTTGGGCACACTAATTGGGTCTTCCAAGTGGCCTTTTCTCCGGATGGTGCACACATTGTATCTGGCTCATTTGATAAATCAGTGCGTATGTGGGATGCAGCAACAGGAGTGCAAATTAGAGAGCTTTCTGGGCACACTGATTTTGTGACCTCAGTGGCCTTTTCTCCAGATGGTGCATATATTGTATCAGGCTCATGGGATCAATCAGTGCGTATGTGGGATGCAGCAATAGGAATGCAGATTAGAGAGTTTTTTGGACACACTGATGGGGTTATCTCAGTGGCCTTTTCTCCAAATGGTGCACACATTGTATCAGGCTCAAATGATAAATCAGTTCATGTATGGGATGCAGCAACAGGAGAGCAGATTAGAGAGCTTTCTGGACACACTAATCGGATTACCTCAGTGGCCTTTTCTCCAGATGGTGCATATATTGTATCTGGCTCATGGGATAAATCAGTGCGTATGTGGAATGCAGCAACAGGAATGCAGATTAGAGAGCTCTTTGGACACACTAATGGGGTCACCTCAGTGGTCTTTTCTCCAGATGGTGCATATATTGTATCAGGCTCAACTGATCAATCAGTGCGTATGTGGGATGCAGCAACAGGAGTGCAAATGAGAGAGCTTTCTGGGCACACTGGTTCAGTCACCTCAGTGGCCTTTTCTTTAGATGGTGTACACATTGTGTCTGGTTCAAGAGATCAATCAGTGCGTGTGTGGAATGCAAACAGGTCAGTTAATATGCCACTCTGTAAGAAAATGTTGGCTTACACTTCTCAAGTTGTTCAGATAATTTCTACCAGTTAGATCAATCTTCTGGTTGGGTGACGGTACCTTTGATTTCTGATCACATTATATGGCTTCCTTCAGAAACACACACTACACTTTTTACACCCAATACTCAACTCATAATTTCTGCAAAAAGTCCTAGTACACATTTATCTTTCTCTCTTGACTGTCTTGGAACTAACTGGACATGCTGTTATACACTACAGAATAGGGACTAGTTCTGTAGTTTGCTAGGATACATGTTGTGGTTTGATCAATGTTTATTTCTTGAATTTTTGACGCCACTATAGTGATATTTTCTTTCTCCAATAACTTTGTAATCTAACTATTCAGCCCGAGAATCCATGGGATTGAACCCAGAAGCTCTAACATGATTTGCTAGCAAACCTGAATTTTCAATGAGCAGCTCGTAGTGTGTTGGATGCAGCAACAACCACACCGGCTGCATGAACGTATCACGCGCCCCATGGCCAAGGAATACCTGACAGGCAACTTCAAACACTGAGAATGACAAAACTCGGGTGCCTTTAGCAGCTCAACGTCAACAAGCCCTTCTCCCATAACCTCCACCATCCATCCCCGCCACCCACCTCCTTACATCCCGCGCAGTCTAGACACCTCTACTCGCCCCCCATCCTCTAACCAAATCCCATGATGACCTCTGACAACACCGTCGGCTTGCTCTCCAGCCTCCGCTCATCCATACACCGAACTGCATCATAGCCGTTAGATTCCCCAGCGCCGCCTTGTTTGGGCCGCAGTCCCCAGGCGTTTCGCGTTTCCCGAGCAGGCCGTAGAGGTTCCTCATGTCCCGCCTCACCACAAACACCGGCGCGTCGGCATCATAAGGCGGGTGAGGAGGACGTTGTGCGATATGCCGGAGCGTGCCTTTGACTCGCCGCGAATATCTTCTGTCGGATCCTGGGAGTTGAAACTGACAACGCAGTCCGTCAGCACATGCCCCATGAGCACCGTGTCAAGCTGAAACGTACCTTGAAGACACTCAAATCAGTAGCACAAGGCATCCCAAAGACTCCAATGAGGCTTATGCCATTGCTGACCGTTGGAGAATACAGGGCAAACGGTTCCCAGTATGTGCATCACCGTCGCCGGCCTCAGAATGATACTTCTCAAAGAAATCCGGCGCGGCAGACGACGTGCAAGCGGCAGAATCGGCCATGGCGCGTCGGGTGTTGCAGTGTGCGGCATAGTATGGCCATGAATGATGATGGGGATCCGGGAAATGTGGACGAGGACGATGAGGCACCGAGTCGTAGACTACGTTGTACGTTTAGTCTGATGGTCATGAGCTACGGAAACACGATTTAAACGTACTCAAACGGCGCCAGTTGGTGGTATCAAACCTACACTAGTAAAGTGGGTACGGTACCATCACCTTCATTTCTATGAGAGTCGGCGTGCAAACTTAGGTCCACCGTCGTAGGTGAGACGGGAAGTGTGCGGCGGCAGCGAAATGTACTAGACAAGAGATAGCAGAATGGCCACATGATGACCCCAAGTCGAGCTGAGACGTAGATCGAGCCGTCGGAAAAAAGCTGGGATAACGCGCAATAGGTTGTGGGCGCGAATTGGGGTCTGGGCAATGATGGATGGCGAGGTTGTAGTAGGTGGCGTTATTAAAGAGCTAAACTATCCGTCTAACAGCGACGTATGTAGAACGGGTCGGTGAGAATGTCTGTCGAAATAGTCTAGGAGGGAAAGGATGGTAATGAAAAGAACGACGCACAAGGATAGCGGGCATGCCATACGATGTCCGTTTATTTTGGCGGCGTGCCGAAAGCGAGGCTACCGTCCGTAAGGTCCAGCGCTAAGCTCGTGTGTTGCCAAGCGCGAGTCATTGAATCATGTATGGGGGTCGTGGAGGAGACGGTGGACATAGGAAGAGGGTAGGGCACGTCGGCAGTGTCAGAAGCGGCATCACAGGGCGCCATTGAGATGCGGGCGGGCGGGAGAGGTGGGAGATACGCGTCCTCGACAAGCAGGTCGTGGTGGTGCAAGAGTAACAGCGACAACGTCCAGAATTGCCGGCGGCATTAACGCCTTATTCTCGCTCTCCTACTCGCCTATACGTACTAACAACCCCTTCCTTGCACCCTGAATTACGCCGCCTAACTCTCTTCATGCTGTCTATCTTCACTGTTTTTCTCTAATCCATGTTAAATATCAATGTCAAGTTCAACTCACACCGCGTCTTCTACCACATTAAATACGTACAGATCCTCATACATCTAATTGCTCAGAGTCTCGTATCTTCCGGCAACTCTCTCAGGGCTTGCCGCACGCCCAGGTCGCTCAGAACGTCTTCCGCGCCACCCAAGAGCGCGTCGAAACGGACGGTACGATGATACTGAAAGAGTTGAGCAAAAGCAAGCATATGTTCGCAGACTCGTACATGTTCTGTGAGTTTCCCCATGCCTCCCTGGGTGATACCGCGCCCGCCGAAGATCTGAACGGCATCTCTGGCGGTTTCTTTCGCGCAGGAGGTTGAGTAGCTTTTCAGGAACGCGATTTGACTGCGAAGAGGGGATTAGTTTACCGTCACATGGATGCAACAGGTGGCTGATCGCTCACCCAACAGGTTTGCTTGCTTGTTGCCTATAAGACTAAAGACGACAGCCATTAGAAAGTGCTGAGGATTTGAAACGCTGGTACCATACCATGTTGCACATCTGGTACGTGATATCCTCGAGCCTGTTCTGCACGCCTGAGGGAAGGGTTAGTCGGTGTCGAGGTGGCAGCTCGGTTCCATTTTGCTTGCGTTCGACTAGTCACCACAATACTTGATCCAGGATATCGAGGTTTCTCAGACACCCAAATAGCCAGGCTGTCGATGAAGTTGAGTCTGACTGAATCAAATATGGTACGTGTGTGAGCACAAAGTTCGGCTCAACTTAGCCTGGTACTCCACACCAAGAGGAAGCGAAGCAACACTGCCAGAAAGAAAGTCGACAGTCAGTAAATTAGATGAAGATATACCCATACAAGAAGAATAGTAGAGTCCCAGTGCCTATATAAGAATGGCGACGAGCAAGAGCACGCACAACACCACAATCAGTATCACCACACACCATCCGCTGCCCTTCTCTTCTAGACGTCGCATCGTGCGCCGCGCCGCGCCGAGCTTGGTGTCGGCGCGGTCGACGTCGTCAGAGAGTGATGTGAGCAATTCGTTGTGCTCGACGATTTCCTGGCCCATGATCCCCGCCTGCTGCGCGAGCGTGCTGAGCGTCCCAGAGATGCTGTCTATCGTGCGGTCTTGTTCGTGTATCAACATCTAATAGAAGGTAAAGTCAGGAGTACGTTCAAAATAGAGGACATTATGCACCTGCTGCTCCTCCCGCGCCCAGGCGCTCTGCTCGTCCTGTTGCGGCGGTGTCGGTGTCGGCGAGATGGCCCGCGAGTTGCTAGTGGCCTCAACGTCGGCGCGCATGCCCTACTGAGCGAGTTAAGCCAGCCAACCCATCCCGACGCTGCCCGACTCACCTCGACCTGCGCGCGCACCCTCTCCACGTACTGCCGCCGCTCCCGCACTTGCTCGTACGATACCCCAAACAGCCGCGGGTCCGACGCCCCCTCTACGACGCGCACGCTCTCGTCCACGTCCTCTAGGTCGGCAGAGAGTGCTGCTAGCGTAGCTTTGAGCTGTCCGCAATCAGGATTTGGCAACAGCGAGATGATAACCGACCGATACGCACCTCATTGCGCGCCCAGACCAGCTCCTCGCTCTCCCGCCCTTGGGTCATATTTCGTATCCTAACATAGGACGCGCGCAGCTGGGCCGCCGCCTGCAGCGACGTCTGGATCTCCGCTTGGACGGCGTGGTATGGATCTGTCGACATTGTGCGTATCGCCCACTACAGAGCGCGAATGTACGTGGCGTCGTGATGGCGGTAAGCAAGCTGTATTCATGCATGGCTGTGCTGGTGCGGACCGACTTTCCCGACAGCCTGAGGAAACGAGCTAACCCTAACCTAAGTATGAAACTATGCTAAATCTCGTACTATAGCTACTAACTGTAGTACACAAAAGTTCGCTACAGCCGGGAATCCGCTAACTCTGCGTCACTAGGATCTCTCAGGCGGAGGAGGAATCAATCACTACTGATACTCTCCAAACCCAGACCTGCGAGGTTTTTCAACTGTTTGACCCAGGTTAATTTTCGTGGTCATTGGCAAGAAGGATCGCGCAAACCTGCTCCTGTAATTCAGATAGTGCTTTCTGCGTCGCCTTCAGCTTTTTCTGAGTATCTATCTCGTGCAAGGCTTCTGCAGTCACGCGTGAGGCTTCCGCCTGGTCGCGGTGCCGCTCTGCCTGGTCGCGCTGCTGCTTTTCCTGGTCGCGCTGTTGCTCTGCCTGGTCGCGCTGTTGCTCTGCCTGGTCGCGCTGTTGCTTTGCCTGGTCGCGCTGTCATTGGGTCTTGGGTATGCGGTTCTGAAACTCCCGGAAGGTCAAACGTACGCACCTCTGAAATCAGTTCTTTCACTCGTTCTTCGGCCGCCTATGGAAAAAGAAGTTGAAAGATAATATTGATAACAACAAAATATGACAACCTACCAAAAGTCTGGCCGCAATTCGCTGGTCTATTGCCTGTCGTTCGGTCCGGTAAGCATCCACAAGTGCATCGAGGTTCTTGTCGGGAGGAGCATGATTGTTAACTTTCAAGATTGACAGAATTTTTGCCCATAGGGAGACGTCAATCGCGTGACAAGCGCGACCTTTCTTTGAGCCCGGCAGGTTGACGACCTTGCATTGGAAGACATTGGATGCCAGGACAATGACGGAGAGAGCGTAGTGGAAGCACGCCGGGGAGGTGACAACTTTGGCGTCGTAGTTGGGCTTGAAGTAGCTGACAGTAAGCAGAATGGCAGCGATGTCCAAGACGCTGGGCGGCTGGCCGTCGGCGAAAGTGAGAGTCATGGTGGGCCATGTAAATGGATGGCGTGACAGCAGATCAGCGCCGTCGGAAGCCTCTGCATAAATCAGACGATCATACACCCTACCGGGTGAGGTGTTCAGCTCGTCAATGGAATCTACATCGATACCGGTGCAGCGATCCGCTTTAAATGTGGCATTGCGGCACTGGGGTTCCCCGCCGGGTCTGTCGACTGTGAACTTCAACCACTCGTGCCCTGCGCGCCTGGGGTCCTTATACAGCTCAAGGGAGTGTACAGGGAGTTGCGGGGAGACGGACATGCATTCTACCGCATCTGCCCACGTTCCAAGATTCGAGTACCACCTGCTGCCGCCGGGTTTGGGATAGAGAGCCGGATACTCGTCCCAAGGAAGACTTTCCATGTTACGCCCCCGCGTGAATGGGTAAAATAGTGCATGTAGTCGCAAGGAGATGCTGGGCAACATGGCAGGAACTGTGAAAGAGAACTTGTGTATGTATACGTACTTGAAAGACTGAAGCGCCTGGGCAAAGACGCATGACTAAGAGCCCAAATGTAGTGTACTTCCTTATCCCTCAAAACCCGCGCGGCCATTCAACTGCCGCCACTCATCGGTGAAGCATGGGTGTGAGCGACATTGGCCATGGAGGTGACCTATACTGGAGCGACCGTGACAATTGAAACCGTTGGGCACTACTTAGACGTGCAGAGCTTGTCTAACGTATCTCCGGTAGGAGTATGTGCTGAGGCCTAATTTGAAGTCATACGTGAAATGCGACGACTATCCAGGCATACCGAGTTCAAAGATCCTCCCATGATAAATCGCGGTGCATAAACGCTTCGAGTACCTATCTCGAGGTTCGAAGCCGTTGAAACTTGGACACCATGTACTGGTAGTCAGACGCCGAAATTTCATGCTAACCGTCGCTAGCAGGAATGAACTTGAACTTCGAGATATTCCGCGGTCGCGGCGCCTAAGGACGTACATTTGAAATTTCTCTTTGTAATTGGACAGCAGGCGTCGAAGGGAGAAGAGCCCTTCGTATCAGAACCTTTTGCAACATACAGTATGAAGGGAGCATAGCACGTTGGCATATGAGCCCACGACAAGATCTACGAGAAGAGAGTTAGATTCCACCCAAGACGGCCAAGCGGCCAATTGGAATCAAAAACTCACTTCTCGCTTCCTTGGAAGAGAATTTTCAAGTTGGGAAACCCAAACCCACTTACCTTGTCACTAATCGGGCGTTCTTACTCGGCGAAGAAGCTATTCTGACCTCCCTTTCTGATTCACTCGTACAACCTACATTGCTGAAGACCTACGCAGCAGCGACCATCTCCGGCGCGATCCTCTGCTCGACCGTCCCCAGCCTACCCACCCAGTCCTCCAGCCTCTTCGCCAGCCCCCCAATCTGCTCCCGCGACAGCACCCGCGGCTGCACCCAGGTGATCTGCGCCTTCTCGTCCACCTGGTCTAACGACCCCCGAATGAGCTTCAGACTGAGCGCCTTCATCACGAGGTGCTCGACCTCGTCCAGGGGGAGTCGCGTCTCCTCTGCAATTGACTGGAACGACATGGTGCGGTTGTCCGCGCTCCGCTTGAAGACGGACTCGATGAGCGCCATTAGGCAGATCTTCTGCCGGAGGAAGGCGTAGTTTTCTTGGAGGATGGGCTGTGGGTGGTGTTAATGAGTAGAAGATTTGTGGTAAGAGAATCACGCACCTCTTGAGGAAATAGTGGTGCGAGGGCCTCGAACTTGCCAATACTGCCCTCGTTGAAGGTGAAAAGCAGGCGCTTGATCCACTCGTGTGGACTGCCGTTCAGGGAGTCTAGTATGGGGTGCATTAACTATACCTGGAGTCAGCACTGATTGACAGATAGTCGTAGAAGTACGTACTAGTTCGCCAAAGTTGTATATGGAATCTCCAAGGAATGCGGATATGCCCAAGTCGTGCGCCCTCGATAACCGCTCCTCTGGTGTCATGTCGGTGGCGGGATCAATACAAGCGAGGTAGAGAAGAGAATTCCGGTAGTATGGCGCGTACTCTGCCTTGGCCTGTAACCTACTTAGTACAGATAGATTCTTGAGGAAGGATGCGCACCTTGTAGTAGTCCGCAGCGAGTACGTAGTATGCCGCGTTGACACTGCCGTCAACGCCCTCCAGGGAATCTAGTACGCCCCAAGCCGTGTCCAGATCTGTCTTTGTGCCCTCGAGATCACCGTAGACGAGTTTGGCATGGCCGATTGTTGCGAGGAGGAGGACATGGGGTTCTTTCGATGTCTCGGTGTCAATGCGACCGAGCAGCGATGTCAAGAACGTAAGATGAGTCTGTGGGTCTGACTTGCTCGTCAACGAACAGTTCAGAGTTAGTTAAGCATCACGCACTGTCGATTTCCCGAGACACTTTCACGCCCATCTCGACAAGCTTGAGCTGATTTATCTTGGATTCGAAATCGCGCACGAAACGCTCAAAGACTTCCACTCTGTAGGGCGGGGATTCCGGATGGTCAAAGAATTGGAACAGTTTGATTGTAAGCTGATGCCAGAGCCTGCGCCATCGTCAGCAGTGTGTTCTCGACGTTCCGCATGGCGTACTTTTGCGTGTAGAGCTTCCGGAACGACTCGAAGAATGGGTGGAGAACGGCGGGCGTGCCCGACAGCGCAGTGGCAATGAAGTCGTCAAGGACGAATTTGGGCGGCTTGTCGACGTCCATGGAGGCGGCGGCGGCGGGCATGATGGTGGAGAGAAATAAAGCAGCGCGAACCGTGACGCGTCTCCTGCAACGCCGCAGAAATACACGGACAAATAGCCCGCCGGACCGAATGCCGAGTCCGCAAAGATTACATAATACACCCGATGTTCTCTCTGACCGCCAAGGCGCGCACTTTCTTGGGCGGCGGCGGCCTTTCCTCCATATTGGGCTCTGGGTCCGCATCCCCGCTCAACAGCGCGCTCGGCTCACTGCGCTTTCGTGGCATACTTGCACCACGCCAGATCAAATATATCAAACGGCATAAAGGCGTCGTGCCCATACCAATAGGCGGCTCAATTCGGGGCACAACACTTGCGTTCGGCGACTATGGAATTCGCATCAAAGGCAATGGAATGAGGATAAGCGCGAAGCAGTTGACGACGGCGGAGGACGTGATCAAGAGGAAACTAAAGGCGTTCAAAGGAGCAAAGGTGTGGATGAGGTGTTTCCCGGATGTTCCTGTTTGTATCAAGGTGAAGACTTTGAATACCTTCTCTTGTTTACTTCCTAACGCTTGACAGGGAAACGAAACACGTATGGGCAAAGGCAAGGGTACCTTTGAGTACTGGGCTACACGTCTCCCAACCGGTCGCGTCATGTTCGAGATTGGCGGTGTTCCGATTCGAGAAGAGCTGGCCAAGGAGAGTACGTATTCACCGTTCTCTTTCCCTTTCTACTACTACTAATTACCTCCCTCCCAGTTCTCCGTCAAGCCTCTTCCAAACTTCCCTGTACAATGGAATTCATAACACCGCGAACGCCACCCCGTCTCGGAAGGTTATTACTGTTCCCTGAGGTGGCCGACGTGGCAAAAGCTCCGGAGCCCTTGGTGGAAGCTACAGCGTAGGGAGGTGGCATAACTTGTTTTGAGACCATAATCGAGAGCACTTGTTTCCTTCGTTCATCGTGATTATCTCGGTCGTCCGCTTGGCGCTGTCATTTGACGCTCCTCAAATGATCCTCTTGAGGACGTTAGCTGTTCTCCTTTCTCTGTGAACTCCCAATACCTCGAACTTGAAGTTTCGGGGACCTTAACGATGACCTTGAATCTTTGCAGCAGACTTTCTTGTTCACGGAAACCGAGGATGAGTATGGATTTTTCCTGGGTCAACTTGCCCGAATCTAACCCTCTCGTCGTAGATCTGTTATACTGCGAGCTCATGTCAACATGATATCGAAACACGCCCTTGCAAGTACAAGTCCATTCATGCTCTGCTCAGAGTCACGTCCTGCGCCTCCGCCGATCGGCGCTGCTCAACTCTTCCCTGATCTTTGTTGCAGACTTTCAGCTCGAGACGAAAGGAGTACTGGCCATGGACTCGGAGAAATCTTTCACCTGGGTAGGGTTGACCAGACTCCGTTCCTTGTCAGTCTTCGTCAACCTCACTCCTGTATCTATTGCGTAGGGACCGTTTTCATCTTGAACTCATCTCTTCCTGTCGATTCCTGGACACGGTGGCACCGATGCCGTACTTCTTCTACTTGAATTGACCGGTTGGCGTCAGGTGTCTGTTCCCAAGGCTTATGATCACAGCCCATGTGAGGTAAGCTTCTTGATTCGAAAGGGACTCACAGCGGCCAAGGCTCTTGACATTCTCACAGCCTTTCCTCTTGCCCTCCCATCCAAACTCATCCCCATCTCCCTGAATTCTCTAATGAAATTTACAAAACTCGTTGTAGGGCCTGAAGATTATGGGCGTCTACTCACCGAGGATAGGCCCTACTATTGGTTTGTGACAGAGTTTGAGAGAATTGAGGAGCGCTGCTGGGGATGCTTGACCGCCGACAGTCCGGTCCCTGGCTTGTGCACAGACCTCGTCGACACATGCTTCGTTTTTGTCTTTCATTGCCACGCAAATGGCAAAACGACACTGTGTCATGTCGTATCTGGCACCGATATCGAAGTTCGTATACAACATTGCATCACCTACCCATTCATTTTGATCGAATTTCGACATGGCATAGGTCTTCAATGCGCAGCTACGCTATGTCGTCGGGGAGGACCCACACAGTCAGGTGGAAATCATCGTCTTTCGTGGCGACCCGGGGGACAGCGTCGATCCCGAGATCCTGCAGGAGGATCTGGAGTGGGTGTCGCAAATACTAGAACGACTCAAGACGGCATCATGTACTGCTTCCCTCTATCCCAATCCGTTGGGTTATGGAGTCGTGCTCGTCGAGAAATCTTCTGGAGATATTACCCTTCCGATCCCCACTGATAGAGCCCATAACCCGGAACCAGTCCCGGAGTTACTCTTCTGCTTTCCTTCGCCTCCCACCCAGACAGATTTTGTCAAGACAGTAGCAGTCGACGCGTTCTATCGCATCCAATCCACCGCTTCGTTCATCGCGTCCGGGTCTAAGGTCGCCCCATGCTTCGAAGTGTACAATGGGACTCGCAGACTCGCAATTCCCCCATCTTCAGACGATACACGGGAGATCTTTCGTATTGCCACCATGCATCCGAACTTCCCATCTTTAGAGGCCATCCAGCAGTCAGACCTTGACATCTGCACGCGTGTCATATCGACGAACGAGATTCTGCGATATGTTAAAGGCTTGCCGCAGCTGATACGGAGGGGTGGAGCACCCTGTGAGGTTGCAGAGTGCCGCAAACTCACGACCAGTATGTGTGCGAAGTGCATGGGTGCTTATTACTGCAGCAATGATCACCAGAAGACAGACTGGGCGGAGCATAGAGTGTGGTGTAAGAGTCATCGATATGTACCAAGCTCGGAGGATTTGGTTGGTCTCCGTATGGGAGACTCGGGAAGGACCGTGGTCGGCATGTCTGAGAAGAAGCCGTGGATGTGACCAACAAGGAGAGGCCAGAGTGCAAAACTCTATTCGCATTGGGGTAAATTTTCGGTATACCTTGACGATGTTTAGCGAGATAGCACCAAAAATGTAAAGAATAGCTTTTCGTGTGCCAACCCAAAGCACTGTAGTCACCATACCAGCATTCAAAGCGAGCCTTAGCTACATATAAACGCTGCTCACCTTACCTTAAATTCAAGATGAAAGTTCAGTGTTCTGCATACGCGGTAGGAAGTCAGTCAGCGATCGTAGCCCATAATCCAAAAGGCTCTCAAAGATTTAATATGATTTCAAGGTAAGGGCCCTAGCTACTGACGAATAAAGACAATGTTGATGCACTTACCAGGAAGGAACTGGACAAGGATTGGCATGTCAAAAATCTTTCCCAAGGAGAACCCAGAAGAAAGGGACGATGCACTGAGTACATCTCCCAAATAATATCAAGTATTTACACAGAGCACGGCGTAACAGTCTTGAGGGAGGAAATGTACACTAGACGCTACTTTTACAGAGTGTTGTCGTCTAACGTCCAAACTATATCATACCGATAATCTACAGATAGAAATACAAAACGAAACAACAAGAAAGGAAACCGACGAACAAGCCATCCAGCACACTGGCACGACAACCATCCATGACATCCAAGACCCACCACCCGACGATATCCCACATGACACTCTATCACCGTGCAACAGTTCAAAACGAGGTACACGTCCGGGTCTGCAGCCCCGTCGGCATATCACGTCGAACATTGTCGCAAGAGAGAAACGACGGCGCCCACACTGGTGTCGTAAAAGACCGTGCTGTGTGGGCGCCAACAGAACTTGGCAGTTGATCGCTGTTTACATGGATGCGCTGCTCCAGAAACGGGAGACTGCCGGCATATAATGGTAGTGCGTAAAGCCCCCATGCCGCGTCATACGTCCGTTCCTATTCCTGTCGTCTGGTCTCGTTGGTGAAGTGTCGGTGTCGGTGGTGTTAAGAAGGAGGGTGGGGGTGGGAGGTATGAGATGATGGTCCATGAAGGTCGGGTGCCGGAAGAGGAAGAAGCGGAGGACTGATGGGCTGTAGAGTTCGACTATGCGCCAACACGTAGTCCCGGATGTGCCCAGGATGTGGCCTGTGTGCGACGGTTGAAATACCAGATGCGACCGGCTTCGTCGCGTCGCTGCTCCCAACCGTCAGGCAAGGGTACTTCTTCCCTAACCATGTATCGGAATGCCAGCGCCCCAAACGTTTCCAAAGAGTCGTCGTCAATGTCGAGGTATTCATGGGTCGCCACGTTATAGTATGCGCAATTGTCGTCCTCCTTTTGGAACCAGATCCACGTTTGGAACTCATTGTCCCATGTCACCACATCATTTTCCTCAAATACATCCGGGTGCTGAGGACTGTCTGGGTGACAATGTAGATACCGCGGCTCGGATGAAGAAGAGGCATCGGAGTTTGAGTTCTGCGACACAGGAGCTTCGGAATGAGATTGCTCGGAGGAGAAAGAAGGGCCACTAGGAGTTTCGGAGGTGTTGTTCAGAGCATGGGATTGGGATTGGCCAAACGATGAAGAGGTAGCGGAAGGGACTTCTGATTGATGAGGAGCGTCAAAGACAGATGGCGTCTGAGCTTGGTCAAAACTCTGCGACGCTGTAGCCTCAGGTTGAAGTTGACCGAATGATGACGAAGACGCGCTCTGATCTGAGTCCATTGCGTCACATTGGGGTTGGGCGGAGGATGGAGAGTCGTCGGGAAAGACGGGTGTGATCGAGTCGTACGACGCTGGAATCACGAATGGGGATTGTTGCAAGGATGGGGAAGGATAGGACTCCTCCCATTGTACCCAAGGGTTAGCAGCCTCGGCAGGCACCGGTTGCGAGAATGAATACACCTCTTGCGATGTGGAAAGATATGGCACTTGA
This sequence comes from Strobilurus pachycystidiatus, assembly GCA_019915135.1. NCBI lineage: Eukaryota > Fungi > Basidiomycota > Agaricomycetes > Agaricales > Physalacriaceae > Strobilurus > Strobilurus pachycystidiatus. Next base: position 959,265 of record JAHLMK010000006.1, on the reverse strand, counting down.
GTGTCTACAAAGGGCTGCTCATAGCTATGGTCGAAGTTGTTGTTGAATGGCACGAAAGGGACAGGCGCCAATTGCTCGATGGGAGGCGGTGTGGAGGGAGGCGTGGGGAGAAATACACCGGGAAGCACAGGGGGGTCATAGAGTATGCTATGAAGCTGTTTGACGTCGCCGTTGACCATGCAAAAGTGGTGCAGTAGGAAGTCGCCGTTGGGGAGGACGGGGGTAGAGAGTGGGCCAAGGCGGGTGGTAATCTCAGCGTCGGAAAAATCAAACGATAGGGCCTGAGCACGGCGAACATAATTGTCTTGGGCCGCTTGTATGATCTCCTTGACGAGGGTGTAGAGAAGCTCCCGTTGCAACGCAAGGTCGCGGATTGTGTGCTTGAGAGAGTCGATGTCCACAGCAGAGCCAACGCCGTCTGTGAAGTTGTGTGCCAATATAGGCAACAAATGCTACACAGACAAATCAGCTAATTGCGAAAAGGGCGGAGGTTGAAAACCTACCCCGCCAATCCCGAATACAGCTTGATAGGCATTTTGCATGTGGCCAACTTTCCGCTCGAGAGCTGAGATTTCGTCGGCAAGTTCGACAGTCTTAGCCTCGGAAGCGCAAAAGGCCTCCTCAGCTCGTTCTGCCCTGTGCTCGGCCTCGACGAATCGCTGGATTGAGTCTGCGATGGACCGGCCAATGTGGTCCTCGCGCTCCTCCTCGGTTGTTACGAGCGCGTCAATCAGCTCAGTCTGTGTCCTGGCGAGCGCGTCCTTGCTTTTTAAGTCGCGCTTCAGTGCCACAACGGTAGGGCTATCGTCGATGGACTTCTGTCGGTCCCACGGCTGCTGGCGGAGCTGGACAACTTGGCGTTCGATGACTTTCTGCTTCAGTGCAGCAGTATGTTCGGATTGCGAGAGCTTGGCTTGGGTTTCCTCGATGAGTTTCTCGTACTTGACGATGGCTTTGTCGCGCTCATCGACCTTTGAGGTCTGTAGTGCGTCAGATACAGCCGAAAAAAGACAATAGGAGGAGGCTTACATCTGATTTCGCCATCATGAGAGTCAAGACAGCAGTGCAGAGGATGATGAAGATAGTTGTGAACATTTTCGAGAGCAAGGCGGATGGTAGGGTGTGTGGACCATCCTCCAGCGCCCAACCGCGTCTTATATGGTCTGCGCATTGTCCAACAAAGATCTCAGAAGATGACAAGTCGGTCAATGCGTCGGACAAAGTGCTGGCGGAATTTGAATGTGGTGGTCAATGCGCAAGGGTCGGGATCCGGACTGGCGGACATAAGGTCACAGCCGGCGGCAATTATATTCCTTCAACCCTGTTCAAACTTGTACTTTCGCCCTCCGTCGTTCAAGCCTCCATGATCATTCAGCCGTACCTCTTGGGCCATAACTATCGCAGACCGACTCGCGTTTTTGGACGATAGATGCCGTACTTGGGCTCATGTGCACTGAACTTGATTGATGATTGATTCGAACAAGACTTGAATAGCTCACTGGCTTTCTTACGTTCAACCAAGATGCCTCCTGCCTGGATAAAGACGTGGATCGTTTTCTCTGCATTTGTGCGTTCCGCTCCGTCAATCAAGTTCGTCTATTCACCTTAGATGTACAGGTCATGTCTTGGGACGCGGGATACTGCTTCATGCGGTATGCGTGGACATTCGCCCTTCCCCAAACGTTATAGCCGCTCAAACTCTGCGATAGCCCTCGATCGTTCGAAGGTGGTGATCTTCACTGGCTTTGGGCGCCATATTCTGTTTACCAAAAGGTGGATGGTGTATACGACGTGCCTGCGTACGAGGCGCACGATGGATTCATCAATGCCCAAGGTGCACTACCTTCACACCGATATCCATAGTAGTCATTGAACGACCGATCTACAGCATCCATGAACCTCTTCGAGACATTTCTCAACCTACTCTATCTCTATCTATCCCCCTCCCCGGCCACTGCCCTCCTTCTCTTCACCTCTGCTTCCCTCACATTAGCCAAGACCCTCATCTACGTACTCCAGGAGTACTATTGTGGGTGGTGTCATGTCGGACACAATTCAGTGCAAGACTTGGTTAGCGTTTGGATTGGACCTGCTCTGTAAGTCACTGTCCGTTTGTGATCGGCTCGTGGTCGAATTGCTGAACTTCATGCCAGACCATGGACAATCTTCCCTGCACTCATCGTGTGGACCACTGGAAGGGACTTGTGTGCCCGCTTGACGGTCGCGGAGCAATTTAAAGGCAAGGCTCACTAGGTGTAATCACCTACCGACAAACACTGTTGTCACGGTATATTCGCGCATTCCATTTTGTGTGATGCACTCATTTTGAAGTGTCACTCCCTCGTTTCCGCCCTCAGTGATGATGTAAGTATTTCAGAATGACCTTTTTCATGTCGTCCCAGTCTCAGGCGATCCCTGTCAATACTATACGAACTTCCTTGGGTTGCCGGTAGCGGTGATCTCCGGCCATTCGATGATACACTTGGCGACCCTCTCTCTGTGTGAAACAACGGTTTTGGTGCCCACTGCTTTTAACTCCGTCTTGTCCGCGGGGATGGTCATGAGTAGATTGATCCTCTGACTATGTCGGCACGCTACAAAAATGGCCCAAAGTTCTGTCACTTGCGTTCTCATCCTTGCCGACTGCAGCCTTCCATCTTCCCAAACACTCCTTCTGACATTCACAAATTGTCTTCCTTCTGAACGCCACGGCCTCCACTATTGCTGTGGCAGGAGACTGGACTCGCAGGACCCTTCATGGCGTCGAATGGTGCTAATCCTTTGACCTCAACTTTTGCTTTCTCAAGTCCCTAGTATCATCGCATCTTGGAACTGGACACTGATCACCGTGTAGGCCAGAGTACTTTGGCCTGAGCCGTCCGAGTCGTACCGCTCTATAATCACAACGTACCGATTCTGACCACATCAAGGTCGCCGGAACATGATGATGTTGGTCCTCTTGAAGTTGTAGCATCAACCGGCACATTTTGCTCGGAAAGAGCCAGCTGACCGAGACCTGAGTTACGGTGAGTACGCGATTCGTACGCTCGCCTCACGTATTGCTTATTGCAACTTTCTAGATACTATGTACGTTTATTCTGGTTTGTTCGGGCTCTCCGACGTTTCGAGTTACATTCAATAAGTGGCGTTACACACGCTGACCCTTGGGTTATTTCTTCCGTATGGGGCGTAGTAACGAAAAGGTTGAAGGGTACGCGTTTACGCGTTGTTTTCGCGTCTTCGCGCGTTCTAACAACCCTAGTGAAGGGCAGGAGGGTTCCAGACCGAGACCTTTTTGTTCGGTCTCTTTATCCCAGATCTCTTGAATCACGTCGATCTTCTCATGCCGCATCTGCTTTCTGGTAGTTTCTGGTCCGCAAACTGAACATCTTCCGACCTAAGACCGTCAGGGGACCGATAATACGGAGAGAGACAGCGTGCAGAGAGCGGTCAGGTGGCAATATCAGCAAATTATCCGGATTTCATCCGGTAATGACTCCCAGGACTCGACGCTCGACGGTCCGTGAGCTCTTCCTCCTATAAGACACGCCGAAAATTCCCATCACACCCGTTCGACGAACAAAATGGCGTTTTCCCCGCTTATCCTCACGTCTCTCCTTCTCTTTTCTGTCTCCGCCACAGGCATCAAACGCGGCCAGATAACGGACCTTGTCACCTTCGGAGACAGCTACACTGATGTTATCAGTGTTGGAGATGGTGGCGTGGCCTGGCCAGTGTATGCCGCAGGGTATGCTAACCTCACTTTGCACCCATTCGCACGCTCTGGCGGAACATGCTCGAACGAAATCACCCCAAGACCCTTCCCGTCGATATTCGAGAGCCAACTGCCGGCCTACTTCAACGCAAGTCTCGTTTTGCCCGCCAAAAGCACCCTCTACACTCAATGGATCGGGACCAATGATGTTGGGGTGAATTCTCTCCTCACCGGGAGCAATGCCGCGTCGATTGTGGATGTCACGGAGTGTATGGTCAATTGGGTAAAGGTGCTTTACGAGAGCGGGGCGAGGAACTTTCTCATTCAGAATGTGAGCACGTTAGATACTTTATATTCGTTGCTCGAGTCCCTCAAGCGATACTGAGATCGGTTATGCAGATGATTCCCCTAGAGGACACGATTCTGTACAACAACAATAGTTATCCGAACAGATTCTTCAGCGGGGAGCGGAACACGACGCAATGGAGTGTTACAATGACGGAACTGGTGTTGTCCGGAAATGAATTGAGTAAACTCTTGCTCGAGGACATCGTACCCACACTTCCTGGTGCTCATATTGGTGAGTGACCTCGAGTATTTTTTGATCACTTTCATTGAGTATGCAGGTATCTTCGATTCCCACTCGTTGTTCGCCGACATGTACGCCAATCCAGCGAATTACCTCAACGGCACAGCACCTCTCAATGTTACTGGGGCAATCTTCCCGTGTGTTTTCGAGCTGAACAGTGATATATCGACATGTACGCAAGTTAATGGCACAGATAGAGACAGCTTCTTGTGGTGGGGTAAGACCTTTACATCCTGTCAGTCACACCGCTTTGTCTAAATTCTATGAAGACGAGCTGCATCCAAGTGAACAAGCCGACAGGATTGTTGCCCGAGAAATCGCCAAGACTGCGAGTGGGGAGGGTAGCAAGTGGACGACTTGGTTGAGTTAACGGAGAAGCGCAGTCGATCATAAAACAAGCCACTCCCTGTCCAGTTCACCTTTGATTCTTCGTGGTTTATAATTTACTGGATATCGTCTATGTCAATATCGTATCGGATACTTCTGTCTATATGCTTACGCCTCCTCGCCCAGCTCTTCTTCTTCAGCGATCAGCTTCTCGACCTCCAAAGCCGCCATACAGCCACTTCCAGCACTGGTGATTGCTTGTCTGTAGCGTTTGTCCTGCACGTCGCCAGCAGCGTAAACACCCTTCACGCTGGTCTGGGTGGTACCAGGGACAGTGATGATGTAACCATCGGAGTCGGTCTGCAACTGAGAGCGAACGATGCTGGTGGCAGGTTCGTGGCCAATAGCGTAGAAGAGACCGTTTACAGGGAGATCCTTCTCCTCGCCGGTAACGATGTTCTTGATACGAAGGTTCTTGAGCAAAGACCCATCACCCTGGCACTCCGTGGCAACAGTGTTCCAAAGGACGGTGACTTTGGGGTTGTTCAGGAGACGTTTTGCCATGATCTTGGATGCGCGGAGCTCGTCCCGACGGACGAGAACGTACACGTGAGAGCCGTACTTTGTGAGATCTGGATGCGAAGATAAGCGAGAGACATTCATATAGGATCTGCACAACTCACAGGTCGCTTCTTCTGCAGCAGAGTCACCGCCACCAATGACCGCAAGAGGCTTGTTCCTGAAGATCGGGACGGCTCCGTCGCAAACCGCGCACGCGCTGATGCCGCTCTGCCAGTACGTGGACTCTCCAGCGAGGCCCATACGCTTCGCGCTCGCACCGGTGGCGATAATGACAGTGTCGGCTGTGTCCGGCTCGCCATCTTCCTGCATCTCGCGCCAGTAGCGGAAGGGGCGCCGTGAGAGGTCGATCTTGGAGACAGTCTCTGTGATGATGTTTGTGCCGAAGCGGACGCTCTGTTCGCGGAACTTGTCCATGAGCTCGGGGCCAAGGATGCCAGTGGGGAAGCCGGGGAAGTTCTCGACATCGGTTGTGGTGGTGAGCTGGCCGCCGGCGGCGAAGCCGTTGGCCATGAACCCCTCGAATAAGACGGGCTCAAGATTGGCGCGTGCGAGATAGATGGCTGCAGTGTGGCCTGCAGGCCCAGAGCCGATGATAACCTTTGCATCTGTGTTAATGACTGGTGCTAAATCTGATTATATTTTGATCACGTACCACTTTTGAGTGCATAGGTGCTTTGGCTGTGCTGTTGAATGATTTCTTTTCGGTGAAGGGGAGCGCGGCGAAAAGGTAGCGAAACCTGAGCGCAGGCGAAAGTCTAGTATAAGGAAACGTCGTGGTTGGTAAGTAAGAACGACTTTTATTTCGTGGATCACGCTGGCTGAGAAATGAAGACGGGCGGCACGTGACACAATCTGCGGCCCGATCACGGCTTCCCGATTAGTCGGATGCCGCCTTGATGCCGCCTCTTGACTTTCTTGAACTCGATCCACTCATTTCCGAAAGTGAATGTTCGCGCTTTCTCTTACATTGACCTATGTCGACCCTAGCTGGTACGTGCATACTGCTGGCTCCATTACGACTTTCTCGACTACATCCGCAGTCAATTATCAAGCGGCTGACTGAACTTTCTGTTCGTCACGCGTATATCTGGCCCATATCTGATCTTACCGAGATGGACGCGTCCATCCACCATCACCTCCGCTCCGCTCCGCTCATTCTATCCGCTTGACGTGTCACTCTTTTGGCACATATTATGGCAAATTGCCCTCATCGTGGCCCATCAGTTGCGTTACTTTTAGGCACTTGATCTTTCGCCAAGTCATGCTGGATATCAATCTCGTAGCCTGCCGCCTATCCCACCTCCCTTTGGACTTTGTATCTGATCATGCACTAGAACATATTGGGCCTTCCTCCGCTCTAGGCAGGCTCGAGGTCCTCTAACTGTTACTGTATAGGAGGTCATCTGCTTCCAATCTTCTGGGTCGCTATGCCCGCAGAGTCTCAAAGTTACATACCCCCGGACTCTTGTTTTCAGCTTGGCGAAACATAGCATGATCGGACTCATCGTGATGACTGAGACGCGACCTTGCCAGTTCCTGGCCAGTTCTAGCCTTCAAGCCCTTGTCCTCCCATCACATCCGTCGAACAGATCCGGTCACCCTTCAAAGCCGCCCTCCTCGGGATTCGCCTGCACAGCTCTCATGGATCTTCTTCTTTGTAGGGCTGAAAGACACGCTAGCCCTGCACCATCAAACGCCGTCACGGTGATTTACCTGCGGGTCCAAGTTTGTCACCGCTCTACATTTTGCGTTCGGTGGTTCCGAGTGCAGAGTATCCATACATGGCACAAGGTGAACGAGTCCTCGCCGGGGACGCGGTAAGGGCCGTTTATTCAGGGTGTGTATCACGCAGGTATCATGTACAAATTCATGTCGGTTACGTGGGTATGAAAAATTGTCGCCGTCATTCTGACGCGGTTGTCGCTCGTGAAAGGTTCAACGCTTCCCAATCGCACACCCTGCAGCTAATTGCATGTGATGGGACCTACCTATTGGACGGCCGCCCCAGACAGAACCCTTCAGAGCCTCGTTCGCCCGTTTCTTCCCACCGGTCATTGAATGGCAGCCGGACGGACTGACGGACGGACTGTACGTACGGTGGCAGTGGCGTCCACTTCGAGAACGGATGGGTCGAGGCCCGCTTCTGAGGGCATTCGAATCTTGAGTGAAAGGTACTGGGGTTCGCGACCTCAGCCAGCGACCTTGCGCGCTGTATGTATTATAACGCTCGGCTCGGCACCTGGGTACCGTGAGCCATTTACTCCACGCTTACGTTCCGTGGAGACCATGGAAATGGACGCCTTTTTCAATTCAACTTCTGCAATGTCACTTGAGGTTGCATGATTCATTTGAGCGCTGGTTGGGCCGCGGCAATCTCCCATGCTAAAAAGGACACTAGTGCGAGAGGGGTAGGGAAGAATGTGTTGCGCTTACGGTTGTAGATCTTGCGCTGACGTGCGGGAGTTTTTGGGTGTTGTGTTGATGGATCGAGACGGCTCGAGGATACCAGGTGGACAAGAAAGAAGAGGTCATTTGATAACACTGAGTGTATATGAGCGCTTGCTTTGCTGTCGGGATTCAAAACGCCCCAGTCGCCCCTCCGGTCATCCAAGTAGTTTCCGGTGACCTCTTAAAACGCCTATCACGATTCACCAAATCCGTTCCTGGAGCACGCCGACATCGGTTTCTCAAGCTTTTCTCATCTCCTAAACTTATTCGGCATTCGGGGACTTGCCTGCTGCCCGGAACAATTTCCGAATTTTTTTTGAAAGAAAGGCCCGCCGAGTGAGGGCATGGAAAGTTGACCGGCGTCTTGCATCTCTCACTTGTACTCCTTCTATCACCTACCCCACTTCTATCCCATCCTCCTTCCCTCAATTGCTGCACACCAAAACCATGTCTGGACATGTGTAAGTGTCTCGTCATGTCTCCATTCCTTTTACTTTACTGATGGTCACGGACAGAAACATGATGGACGATGTCCTAATATCACAACGTGAGCCCCCGTAACTCGTGGCGGCATTACGCACCGGCTAACGCGCCTGTCCCTCAGTTCCAACACCGCTCCTGAGATCCGCACTCCGTGCTCTCATTTCCACAGGCGCCAACGCGCAAAAGACCTTCGTCGAGCACGTCCGAGCGCGTCTCAGAGAGTCCGCGCCAGAGTTCACTCCTCCTGCAGACCTCTTCCGCGACCCACACGCGTTCCTGGCCACTACACGCTGTCTCTTCTCCAGTAAGATGGTGCAGGACTCGTTACCCTAGTACGTCTCTTTCATCCCACCTTTTGCAGAGCGCCACATTTACAGCCTCCAGCCTAACACACTTTATCACCTCGATACCCGCAGCTGGCGTGCGGTGGTCCAACGGTGACAAGATGGAACACACACTCGAGCAGGCCGCAGGAGACGTCGTACAAGCGATCCAAGCCCTCAAAGAGTCGCGTCCCACCGCCACACCCGCGCTCAAAACGCTCCTACTGAACCTCCGTGGCGCCCTAGTCTCGTGCGAGACTTACTGCAACACTGAACGCCTCTCATATCCTTTCGGACGCGCGCGCCTCCAGGTCGAAGATGGCTTCCGGTTGCTCTTCCCAGACTCCGTCACACCGAAATTAACCCCCGCCTCATCCGTGTCGGAGTCTCCATTCCCATCAACATCGAAGTGCATTCTTCCGACCCAGAGCCCGATAGCGGGCTCAACCTCGGACTCATCGGCACTAGAGCACGTTCAGCTTGGTGCGCTACGCGTCCCGCGACTCTTCAGCGGCCTGTGGCAGATGTCCTCCCCCGCCTGGGGCGCAGCCTCCAGCGAAAAGGTCGACGCGGCGCTTGCGGAGCTAGTCGGTGCAGGACTCGTCGCGACGGATATGGCTGATCATTATGTGAGTGTTCCCTCCTTCTTTGTTTCTTGCGGGGTGGACTTGGCAACGCAAGAACGCGACATCTGAATCCCCGGATGGGTTAGATGGGTGAAGGGAAGACGGAGGAAGGAATCCAGGTCTAGAACCCCGCTCTTCCACACTAAACATTAATGGAGATCCAGTCCTCCCATCATCATTACTGAATAATGATTGACATTATCCCTAGGGCGACGCAGAGCTCATTTATGGATCCTTCCGAAACAGACTACCCGAAAGCGTTCGCGGGTCGGTTGTGGCGGCGACAAAGTGGTGTGTCTTCGCGCCGTTTGGAGAACCGGTCACGCATCAGCTCGTTATGAACGCCGTGTTGGAGCGGACCAGAAGACTTGGAGGAAGGGTCGAGCTGTTGCAGGTGCGTAGACTAGAATTTTATCTCTCGCATCCCATGTCCCCCGGTCTAACATTGTGTTTTATGGCGTAGTTCCATTGGTATGACGTGAGTTCGGGTTCAATCCACTATATAATGACAACTGATCCATTTGGCAAGTACGACAACAAAGAATACCTGGTGATCCTGGAGGAGCTGGTGGGGATCACGAAAAGCCATCCGCATCTCGTCACGGCAATTGGCTTGTGCAACTTCGACGCGGAGCACACCCAGGAGGCGTGTGATTACCTCATTGCTCGGACGGGCCAAGTGGGGATCGTGTCGAATCAGGTTCAGGTGAGTTGAGAGTTGTGGACTTGTGATCTTCCTTTCAAAGTCTCATCTTCCCTTCTTCACCGCTTGTGACGTCGTGCTAACCTTTCGCAGTATTCCCTCATCGACAGCCGGCCCAAGATCAAGATGGCGGCGGTTTGCGAGAAGTATGGCGTCAAGCTACTGACGTATGGGACTTTTGTGAGTTTGTTTTATCGGTGGAATCGCGAGATGGTGGATTCATAGGGAGATGGGATCCGTCATCTAAGATTCACTCAATACTAATTATAATCTCGTAGTGCGGAGGGTTCCTGTCCGAGAAATGGCTGGGCGCGAAAGCTCCTGATGTCTACAACGAATCGATAGGACTTACTCCGTCCCAACGGAAAGTGCGTTGGGTTCCTTCCCGCTCCCCTAACTTTCCCTCATTCAAATTCTTATCATAGTACTTCGACATGATCAACACCTGGGGAAGTTGGGCGGACCTGCAGGCGCTTCTCAGCGTACTGCACTCCGTCGCACAAAAGCACAGTGTTGACATCAGTAACGTCGCGGCGCGGTGGGTGCTAGACAACGCCGAAGTAGGTTCGGTGATTGTGGGGACGAGGCTGGGGGTGTCGTCGAATGTGGGGAGCAATCTGAAGACGGTGGGCGTCAAGGGAGGGAACGGGGACTGGTGGCGCCTGGACGAGGAGGACGTGAGGCGGATCGACGAGGTTGCGCTTGGGGATCATCTAGCGGCTGTCTATGAAAGGATGGGGGATTGCGGGAAGGAATACAGGCATCATTGAGGGGGAACAGGCATGCTTGCTTAATGTATTTACTTATGTATCGGTACGCTACGGACAGTCATCTAGTTAGTTAGTTACTTACCTTTAGACATGGACTTTTATAGTCGCTGGGTTAATTGTGCCGGACTAGGGCTTTATGTGTACGTCTCAGACGATGAAGGAAGGCATTATAATCCTTCACAACCAAGCATATGCACCCGCGGATCTGCCAACTCGATGATATTCAATCCGTCATCAGGCAAGCGAAATCCTTCAGGACGCTCCAGGAAAGCGCCAATCTGCAGACATGTCGTTGCGAACACTATGCATCTCTACATTCAATATGCAGATAAATTGCTTACTCAGGCCTGTCGTTACGCTGATGCTCCAAGACTTGAAGAAACTTCAAGATGACTTAGATGTACTACAAATACGCGGTTCATGATCATATGGCTGGCGTGGCATTGTAGCAGTGGCACTGGCATGAACTAATGTTCAGGTCCAGTTGCAAGATCCGAAGCGTACGTAGACGAGTCATGAGATGCAGGGCTTTGTTGAGCTCCAACAACAACGGGTGGCGAGTGTAATAGTTTGAAGGTTGAATATGCTCGACGCGGTCGGTAACTGTTAGCATGCCACCCCGCCCCTTACATAGTTGACTCGAGACAGTGGCACCAAGGAGTAAGCAGATGGATCGTGACAGACGGGGGTACAAGGGAGGATGGCTATGTTCGGCAAAAATGAGAACGAGTACCTCAGAAGCCTTTGCACGTGTATGTCGCGCACCGAAATAGCCAGGAAGTTGCTGTATGTCCATCTCCTCGGACAAGACACTACAGTCCTGAAGAAGTCGACGCCATGCTTGATGAATCACAGACGCCAGGCTGAATGAACGTCGAAAACAGGAGGACGACACTTCGATGTATTGAAATGTTCCCACAGATATATTGCGCACGTTCACCGTTCACGGCCCTCATTCAATGCGTTTTCCGAGACGGCTTGCTACGCCGATTTAACTTTGCCCACGACCGCCACGCGTGCGCACAACTCTTTCCCTTGGGTCCAGGCGACGAGTGCGGGGACGATTATCCATGGTCTGGTAGCAAAGGTTAGCTTGGGTGGGACGAAGTCGCGTGCGAATTGGATGACCGCGACCGGAAGCCAGAACTCACAAGGCAGGTACCAGCCAAAGGAGCAGCATGTCCTGTATCGAGTTGTGTCCGAGCTTACACCAGCCGCAGAAGTACTCTTGAGATATGTAGATGAGCGTTTTGGCAACCGTGAGGGAGGCAGATATGATCAGAAGGGGGGCGGCAGCGGGAGAAGACGAGAGGCAGAGGGAGAGGAGGTTAAGGAACGTCTCGACGAGGTTCATTGTCGCTAAGTGGGAACAAAGTTGAGTATAACATATCGAAATTGAGCCTATGATCATTGAGGTACCCTTCATTCGCCTCGTACGTGGACGGGCCGTACAAACGATCAACCTTCTGGTAGTCGTCGAAGGGCGCCCAGAGCCAGAATAGGTCTCCGCCTTTAAACGAGCGAGGGCTAGGGCAAGGTTAAATGAGACGGCTCAAAAAAACGATGTTCTTTCCGTGCGCACCGCATGAAACAGTATCCCGCTTCCCAGGTCACAACCTGAGGACGAGCCAATTGAGTAGCAGGCCTTCATCTGGCAAGACTGGGCGCACCGAACCAGAGAACAGGACCCAAATCGTTATCCAGGCTGGAGGCATGTTCGACTTGGTGAAAGTTGACAAGAAGTGGGGCGATTCGTATCAGTCAAATGCATGGCCGAGTTGTGGCTTTTTGGGGAGGCGAAAAGCATAATGACAGGGTTGGCGGGGAAGGCGTGGAAGGTATGAATATGATTGACAGAACAGAAAAGACGGAAAGGGCGCTGGTGGTCTTGGTGCAAAGAGCACGGTCCGAAGTGCCGAGGGTCTCTTCTCGCCACCACCCTTTGCTTCGACTGACTGACTCAATGGCTCCCTGTCGACTGCTCTGAGTGCCGCAGATGTTTTGAATTTTAAAGGCTCCTTACTGCCTCACCCTCGCCGAACATTGTTATCGAGGTCATAACGAACGCGTACTGCTTGCTACAATCCCCGTCCATTCCTGATCACACCCACCTACGATCACCATTATAGAGGCGCAGGATATAAAGATGAACCTCTCGGTGCCTCAGGATACATTTTCCAGCGCAAGACTGCTTGGAATAGCTTGCGTCAGTGATTTTGCATTGGTACCCCGTTAAATGTTCCCTCTACTAGAACATCACCGAATGTCACGAGTCCCAGAAATTCTCCTTCGTCGAATCTACAATACCAAGCATCTTGTCTCTTCTGGCTCAGGTCGTCGGTCGACCTTCCCCCCTCCTCCTTTGCCATTCAACTTTTCTTTCGGAGGCGCCTCTTTCATCGAATATCGAGGGCAATTTGAGTTGAAGCGGGACCTCTTGGCTCATCCGCGCGAGGGAGACAAACTTGGTCCTTATGTGTTTCCGTTAAGCACGCTTCTCGTCCCAGGCCCTTTCCTCGGCGTCCTGAGCCCATTTAACTATCCCATCTACGCGCAAGATCCACTTCCAACAAGTGTCTCCACCCCATATGGACAGACTTACGATCGTGAAATGCACCCATATGTGTTCATTCCGTGGCTCTGTACGCTCTTTGATCCATACTGGCTGACCCACATACTAATGGATAGCCCAGGTTCTTACTGCTATCTCATCAACTCTTCGACGAAACCGGAATCTGACGCAATGTATCTTCCCGGACCACTATACACCGATGGTTGCATGTATCAGCTTGACATCTGGGAGGTTTGGGACACTCTGGAAGAGGTATGCCGCGACTGCCCCAGACTTCTACGCGTCTTGACACGCCATCGGATCGGAGAGACTTCCTACCGGGAAATGCGGCTGGTACGATGATCTCCTAGGCGTTCGCTTATCTTGACTCACGAGGACACTCAGGTCTTAGCGGAACTGTTTTGGAGGAGCTGGATCGCAGGGTCTTCTCTATTCGTTACCGAGCTCGGGGAGGCAGTCACGGGTATCGCAAGTCGCTGTTTGGCGAAAGTACCGGCCCAGGACACGCTCTCTCACCCGATTTAAGCGATACTTGGGCTCCGAACCATGTACTTACTTACATCCGGTCAAATTCAGAATGAACACCGAACTGTAACTGATAATTATCAAGTGGCCGCGTCCACCTGGCCTCGGCGGAGTATGTTGTTTCTTGTCCAAGCCTGTGGGCTCAAGGACTCCGGTAAAGATATGCTCAAGACTGCCTGTTGTTGCCCAGGTGAATCTCGCTTGCATATTCTCAGACATTGTCCGAGGAGCAGTGAACATTGATGGTGATCTGCAAAAGTGTTCGTGGCTAGTGCGAATCTAGACGCTAGGAACAAGCCCTAGGACTAAATTTAAACATGCCGGTGTACTGCAGGAGCTTTCGAGGGTGATTACGATACGCTCCTCCGTTCTACCACGAATCTTTTACCGCTCTACATTTCCCGACAGTGATCCTCGTGGCTCCTCGAAAAATAACCGTTACCGGCAATCTAACGCTTACTTGAGTGAAAGCCGGAGGCGAACGCGTCAATCGGCTTTCCATCTCTCTTATTGCGATGTCCAATCCAAGCGCGGTCGAAGAAGCGCCTTCAAGAAGCACGAGCACTGCGCCCATGGATGACTCCTTTGAACTATACGATCTGCGCGTCGAAGTAATTTGTCCCCCGGGGGGTCGCATCTTGTGTGGCGCGAAGGAGGGAGATCATTTTACGCTCGAAGGAGAGCTACTGCGCCTGCCACCTGGTCAAGGATTTAGCATATACTCATTAGGTTCTTCTCTTCGCGTCTTGCCGCCCCAAAGATCTGTCGATAACACGCGATTTCGTTATTGCAGGCGCGCTGCTACCTCTACTTGCCGCAAAGCAGCGCCGGACGCACGCAAACGATTGGATGTCCACAGACGCCATTGTGGCTTGTCCGGATCCAAGCTGTTCTAGGTGCGTTTTGTGTTGATTTCTGCACAGCAGCATGATGCTTCCTTACGTTCCATATCAACGAATGTACTCATTCTCATCATAGTCAGCTAAGAATTACACGCACGGGTGTGCGTACGTTCCGGCATGCGGAGGTCTCGGGTGTGGAATTAGAAGGAAATTAGTCCTGTGTTCCAAGTTGTGAACTTACGAACCTCGTCTATTCATTCAAGGCGCCCAGTCGTCCCCAACTTTCAAAGGTCATATACATTAGGCAATTGTGCACCATGAGCGTTTTCTACATTCTCTCAGCAAGTGTCACTGTGGACCCGAAGGAGGGTTAATTTCACCAGGCCTTGGGGTGAAAAAAAGATATCACTTGATTATATGGTGGGGACAGGGTATTCCTCAAACCAGTCAATTTCACCCCCTTCAAGAGGGTGATAGCACTTCACTTGTTTTCAGAGTGAATTTTATTGAATGCCATTTGTGAACGGTGATCGGGTCCGTGCGCGAGCACGTCATCAACTACACGTGCATCGTCTTGAAATTTTCTCCAAGTCCGATCCTTGCCTTCTGCACCTACTACCGCAGCACTACCGCCATGCCTGCCCGCCTTCCCGCCCGTCAACGGCTCATCTTCAATGGAAACGCAATTAAATGTTGCACCTGCAAAGGCCGCGCGAGGACGAAACTTGCGAGGACGAGGACCGCGCACGATGCCTGCGAGGACGAGGACGAGGACCGCGCACGATGCCTGCGAGGACCAGGACCGCGACCGCACATGAGGACGAGGACCACACGAGGAATAGACACACGAGGACTGTAAGGACAAGGACACAACGAGGACCGCGCACGCGAGGACGATGACTGCAAGGACGATGACTGCGAGGACGAGGACATCGACCGCTCACAAGGACAAGAAACACACACGACGACGAGGACCATGGACGAGCACAAGGCCAAGGACGGAGAACACAAGGACAAGGACCAACAGGAGTAGAACGAGGACCGTCACGACGACATCGACTACCATCTCAAACAGCAGGAAATAAGGTGTGTTCTGTGTTCCGTCAAGCACCGTGCGTGCGAGCTCTGTACAGTACTTGTAAACTTGTATGTACTCAATGGAATTATATTTTAATCCAACTTTTGAACGTGATTTGAGTTGAATTCAACTAGTAAAACGAGTCAAATTGTACAGCAAGACGAGGTAGGAAAGTACCCCTTGTTGGGTTGAATTTACTGGGTTTTATGGTCAATGCTTGCCAAAGGCTCGTTGAAGGACACGGTGAAAACGTGCATATACGGGGTTTTCTTAACCCTGAAATTTTAACCATGCAAACAGGTGAATCAAGGCGGGACCTAGTAGATTTAACCAGGATACTCAGTCAAAACAAGCTTGAAACAGGGTGAACAACACGGTGAATTTCACCGTCTCTGAGGTCCACAGTGTGTCAGCACGCCGAAGCCAGCTTCCACCATCATTGCGGAACATCTCCATAACAAAGGCTGCCTATACTATTAGTATACACAACGACGACATATTTTCTTTGAGATCCGTCCGGTTTGGAAACCTTCCCGCATGCGGTGATATAGACTTTCGCCGTATAAAGGCTTAAAATGATTTATGATATAAGATCCGAAAACTCCTGCTTTTATTCCCGACATTACAATGACCATCGAGTACCAGCGACCTCAGAAGAACGCCACAGAGACGCGCGTCTTGCCAGATCGGTTCTACACGCCGTTCTTGAGCGCGTCGGCAATTGCGCGAAAACCTGCTCCAAGTAAGTACTTAAATCTCTTCTGCTTCTTGAATCCTTCCATACACCCAATTCACTAACGCCAAAATCATCTTCCAGTTCGAAGCCTCATCCCGCTAGAGAGCACACCAGGGATGCTGTCGCTCCTGGCGGGCAAGCCCAACCCCGAAACATATCCATTCACGAAGATCACGCTGAATGTGCGAGTGCCGAACGAAGAGCAAGACGTCGAGACGGCAATCGACATCATCGGGTCCGACTTGACGGCGGCGCTGCAGTACGGGATGACCTCCGGCGTGCCGGGGCTTGTCGCTTGGATGGAAGGGCTGATGCAGCAAGAGCATGGTGTCCATATTCAAGGCTCTACCCGCCTAAGCATGGGTTCCGGCAGTCAGGACCTGCTATACAAAGCCTTTTCTGCGTTGATTGACGCGGGGGACGTGGTGCTCGTGGAGGCACCAACATATCCTGGAATCATTCCAGTACTGGACTCGCTGAAAGCGAGAGTGGTGGAGGTCATCTCGGACGAGGAGGGGATAGTGCCGGACGCGCTGGACAGGATTCTCGAACAGTTACACGAGGAGGAGACGCCTTCTGAGGTCAAGGCTCTGTACACTGTTCCTTTCGGAGCAAACCCGACGGGGACAACTACGACGCTGGTCAGGCGACGCGCGGTGTTGGCGTTGGCGAGGAAGTGGAATTTCCTGATTATGGAAGATGATCCGTATTACCACCTCTACTTTGGGAAGGGTCCGCCGCCACCATCGTATCTAAAACTCGAGCACGAGAAGGAAAGCCGGGAGGTGGGAAGGGTGGTGAGGTTTGACAGCCTGAGCAAGGTCCTTGCGGCGGGATTCCGACTGGGCTGGGTGACCGGACCAGCAGTCGTCGTTGGGTGCATCGACCGACACAGCGCAGCGTCTACGATGCAGCCACCGTCTCTATCCCAGATCGTGGTGCTCAAGCTTCTAGAGTCATGGGGTCTCGATGGATTCTTGGCTCATACGCGCCAGGTGGCGGAGTTTTATAAGCGCAGACGGGACGTGTTCGAACTGCATCTGCAGAAACATCTGGGTGGACTCGCGGAGTGGAAACGGCCAGACGCGGCAATGTTTTACTGGATAAAGCTGCGCCTTCCTGGCGACGATAGTGGGCAATTTATCGAGGAGGTAGCGGTGGGAAGGGGCGTGCTGATGTTACCAGGCTCGTGTGGGTTTATGGACGAGAGAAGGACGCGTTACGTGAGAGTGTCCTTCAGTTTACTGTGCGACGACGAGGTGGACGAAGTTTTGGCGAGATTAGCGCGGGCCATCGAGGACGAGTGGAAGGTAGAAAGCAACCTGTAAATAAAGCAAAATCAAAATCACTGAATCACATGCCATCGTGTCCCTTCTTACCCTCGGCTTAGTATTACCACTCCCATCTCGAGACTCAGTGGCACACCTTATGCTCGCGGACAAGGCGCGGTAATAATCTTGAGTGACCTCAAATTCCGCCAGGTGGATCACTCTTCCCCGACTCTTGGAACGTCCTGGACTGGTCCAGGACGGCCTAAGAGTTAAGGTTAGGGTTTGTGGATGTTATACTTATGTCCGAAACCGACCCTTGCGCATTGACCACCACATTCAAAATCCGCTATCACTTTGTCCGACGCATTGACCGACTTGTCTTCTTCTGGGCCTTTGTTGGATAATGCGCAGACCATATAAGACGTGGGTGGGCGCTGGAGGATGGTCCACACACCCTGCCATCCACCTTGCTCTCGAAAATGTTCACAACTATCTTCATCATCCTCTGCACTGCCGTCTTGACTCTCATGATGGTGAAATCAGACGTAAGTCTCCTCCTGTTGTCGTCATTGTCTCTGACTGATGCACTACAGACCTCAAAGGTCGATGAGCGCGACGAAGCCATCGTCAAGTACGAGAAACTCATCGAGGAGCTCCAAGCCAAGCTCTCGCAATCCGAACATTTTGCTGGACTGAAGCAAAAAGTCATCGAACGCCAAATTGTCCAGCTCCGCCAGCAGCCGTGGGACCGACAGAAATCCATCGACGATAGCCCTACCGTTGTGGCACTGAAGCGCGACCTGCAAAGCAAGGACGAGCTTGCCAGGACACAGACTGAGCTGATTGACGCGCTCGTAACCGTCGAGGAGGAGCGCGAGGACCACATTGGCCGGGCCATCGCAGACTCAATCCAGCGATTCGTCGAGGCCGAGCACAGGGCAGAACGAGCTGAGGAGGCCTTTTGCGCTTCCGAGGCTAAGACTGTCGAACTTGCCGACGAAATCTCAGCTCTCGAGCGGAAAGTTGGCCACATGCAAAATGCCTACCAGGCTATATTCGGGATTGGCGGTGTATGTCTTCGTACCCTGCCCTTTCGCAATTAGCTCATTTGTCTGTGTAGCATTTGTTGCCTATATTGGCACACAACTTCACAGACAATGTTGGCTCTGCCGTGGACATCGACTCTCTCAAGCACACAATTCGCGACCTTGCGTTGCAACGGGAGCTGCTCTACACCCTCGTCAAGGAGATCATACAAGCGGCCCAAGACAATTATGTTCGCCGTGCTCAGGCCCTATCGTTCGGTTTTTCCGAAGCTGAGATCACCACCCGCCTTGGCCCACTTGCCACCCCCGTCCTCCCAAACGGCGACTTCCTACTGCACCACTTTTGCATGGTCAACGGCGACGTCAAACAGCTTCATAGCATACTCTATGACCCCCCTGTGCTTCCTGGTGTATTCCTCCCCACGCCTCCCTCCACGCCGCCTCCCATCGAGCAATTGGCGCCTGCTCTTATCGTGCCATTCACCAAGAACTTCGACAATGGCTATGAGCAGTCTTTTGTAGACACTCAATTGCCGGATCTTTCCACATTGCAAGAGGTGCATTCGGTACCTGCCGATGCTACTAACCCTTGGGTACAATGGGAGGAGTCATATTCTTCGCCACCTTTACAACAATCTCCTTTCGTGATTCCGGCGTCGTACGGCTCGATTACCGACGACTCTCCATCCTCCGCCCAACCCCAATGTGGTGCAATGGACTCAAATCCGAGCGCGTCTTCGTCATCGTTCGGTCAACTTCAGACTGAGGCTACAGCGTCGCATAGTTCTGACCAAGCTCAGGCGCCATCTGTCTTCGACGCTGCTCGTCAATCAGAAGTTCCTACCGCCACCTCTTCATCGTATGGTCAATCACAGTCCCATGTTCCGAACAACACCTCCGAACCTCCCAGTGGCCCTTCTTTCTCCTCCGAGCAATCTCATTCCGAAGCTCCTGCGTCGCAGAACTCAAACTCCGATGCCTCTTCTTCATCCGAGCCGTTGTATTTACATTGCCACCCAGAAAGTCCTCAGCACCCAGACAATCTCGACTACGGATTTGGGGAACACGATGTAGTGACGTGGGACAATGACTTCAAGACTTGGATCTGGTTTTCAAAGGCGGATAAGGCTTGCTTATACTATGACGAAGAGGAGAACGACTACTTCTTATTTGACGGCGAGGCTATAGCGACTTACGGGTCGCTGGCATTCCGATACATGTCTAGGGGACCCTTGCCTGACGGTTGGGAGCAGCGACGCGATGCACTCGGTTGCATCTGGTATTTCAACCTTCGCACACAGGCCAAGTCCTGGGCACATCCCGGAATACGTGTTTAGTCGAACTCTATAGCCCATCAGTCCTCCGCTTCCTCTTCCGGCACCCGACCTCCATGGACCACCATCTCATACCTCTCATCCCCTTCTTCTTTCTATCACCATCGACACCGACACTTCACCAACGAGACCAGACGACAGGAATAGGAACGGACGCACGACGCGGCATGGGGGCTTTTACGCACTACCATTATATGCCGGCAGTCTCCCGTTCCTGGTGCAGCGCATCCATGTAAACAGCGATCAACTGCCAAGTTCTGTTGGCGCCTACACAGCACGGTCTTTTACGACACCAGTGTAGGCGCTGTCGTTTCTCTCTTGCGACAATGTTCGACGTGATATGCCGACGGGGCTGCAGACCCGGAAGTGTACCTCGTTTTGAACAGTTGCACGATGATAGAGTGTTATGTGGGATATTATTGGGTGATGGGTCATTAATGTCATGGATGGTCGTCGTGCCAGTGTCCTGGTAGACTCGACACCAGTCACTTCGCCCGTCCGGTCCGATCGACCCTCTGGCGAAGCGACTGGAACATTTCGGACCCCTTTTGGCACAGTCGGATTTTTTCCCACGAATTAATTGAACTTCGTCATTTTTACCACTAACGACAAAACTCAACCTTGTGCTTCGACTCATTTGACCATTTTAATCACTTGGTATGCACATTTGAAAGCGAGGCATGTTTCTATTTTTCTCTGAACTGCTCTGGTTCCCTTTTAATTCATAAATCTTTCCGAAGTATCACCTAGATAGAGCATCTGCTGTCAGCCGCGTTATAGCATACAAGCACGCCACTATTGGTAAGGGAGAGACAAGGGCAATCAACCTGAGCTTTTGGACACCTACGGTGCTGCACAGACATGATTTTCAAGTGAACTCAAGTAATGATGAGAAGAATTATAAGCATATGTGGGCCATCTTCTGTTCAAAATATGCCAGAAGCTATGAAGTGCTATTGAACATTATCACCATCCATTTTGAATTGCTGTGCCGTCCACCGAAGGCCATACTTCGCTACCAGCAATGATTGCGGCGCGGAGGGCGGGTTGGTGCACGTGCTTGCAATGATGTAATGACATTCCGAATAATTGACTTACTTCTCGAGACCGCCACTGTATTAGAAAATTCTAAGAATGTGGATCGACTGATATATGCATTTAAGATGAATGTATGAGCACAAATTACGAGAGGGAAGTAGTTGAAATTTGGACTTGTGCTGAATTTCGCTAAGTTCAATTAAATCGTGGGAAAAAATCCGACTGTGCCAAAGGGACCCCGAGTTGTTCCAGACGCTTCGCCAGGTACTCGATCGACTGTCATCGAGTATCTTGTTGGCGAACGTCTGGCATCGAGACTAGTGTCCTGGATGGGGTTGTTCGTCTTGTTTCGTTTTGTATTTCTATCTGTCGGTATATAGTCTCTTAGATGGTCTTGTTTCTTGGCTCTCTCCTGGTTGTAACTGTACTCATATATTTTTGTGCAGGCCTAGATGTCTACTACTTGAGTACGCCTTGTATATTTCGTGTACCATAGAACCTCTTTGGCGCGCCTCGTATTTTGATGTGATCGACGATGTGGGGCGAACCCGGAGTCATGGTGTTATAACTCTATCTCCGACCACCACCTTGCATCGTTGGCTGGACTCTCATTTGAAAGTGCAACCAAGATGTCCACTAGAATGCCGAAGCTGGTCGCTTTTGACCTCGAGTTCGACCTCGTTTATCCTCGTCTTGATGAAACTCTCATGACAAACACGCAGTTACACGCTCTGGGATCTTTGGATCGATACGCATGTCTCCGGGCCTCTGCATAGACACAAGAAGACTCTGAATCAAGTGTTAGACAAGTACGTCTCTCCCCATGTACATCCTGTTCTCCTTGACGCTTTTCGTTAGACATGATTCTCCGATTTCGTTCTATGAGGATGTACCACAGATCTTACATCGACTTCGCACTGCTGGTGTCACTATCGCTGCTGCCTCGCGAACATCTGCTCCGAAGCTGTCAGTCGTCATCCATGGTCGCTTGTTGTACGCTCATTCGACTGTATATTCATGTGCAGAGCGCGTCAAGCTCTCTCTCTTCTACTGGTTCCTCCAAAGGTGGGAGACACGGAAGAGAAGGTAATGAGAGCGGAAGAGTTCTTTGATCAGACAGAGATATATCCTGGTGCGTATTCAATTGCCATGTTGCTGAGCAGACTCTGACTGGTTGTAATTAGGATCCAAGTTAACACATTTCAAGCGATTGCACGAGAGCACAGGGATACCGTACTCTGAAATGGTACGTGTCTTCTTCTTATATAAATTCCTTTAGCCCGAACGTGATTTGTACAGTTGTTTTTCGACGATGAACATCGCAACAAAGAGGTGCAGGCACTAGGTGACAGCCCCGCCCTCATTCATGACTGATAGATACTCAACCCCCATAGGCGTGACGTTTTGCTTAGTACCAAACGGCGTGAATCATAACGTTTTCGAGAACGGACTTGCTTTGTGGCGCAAGCGGAACCCGAAGAAGGCCGTCAACGAAGACGATGATGTTGACTCATGAAGAACTACATATAGAGCCACACGTTGACCCATTTATTGTAGAAATGTAGAGTTTGAATCATGGATCGTACAGTCTCCGTGGCAATACAGTATACAGTCAAGACTTGATCCCCTTCACCATCCGAACAGCCCCCTGGAGCGGTGATGCCTGTGGTGGCGATGATGATGATGGCGGTGTCGTCGTGATGAAGGAATGACAACGACCGGCGCAGACCCGCCATAGTACGATGAACTCGAGGGGTAGTAGGACGACGAGCCGTACCCGTACGAGCTCGGGTAGATTGGGGCTGGAGGTGGGTAGTATGACGGTGCGCCGTAACTGGAGTAGCTCCTGCTGCTATAGCTGGGATACATGTAGCTGGATCCGACTGAGCTGATGTAGGAAGGCATCATGATGAAGGTTCGGTGACTGGTGCCGGTGAGTGCTGGCAGGGGTGGTCGTTGGGTGTTCGTTAAAAGGGTCGTTAGAGGAATAGACCAGCTATTGACGAGTCCAGGAGACAGTGGGTCAGGTTATATACAATTACGCTCATCCTGTTTCTAGGGCGACCGTGGACGAAGGGGAGTGCAGTGCAGTGCTAACGGCCTCCGTCCATGTCCATGCTCACCAGGCCAACCCTCCTTTCGTTGCTTCCAACTGCAAGACTTGATTGAACTTCGATGCTGTGTATGCAAGCCATCAACCACGCCTTACCAGAAGTCATCGCTCAGTGTCCAGTCCGATAGATCGATAGAGCAATTGACACATTCAGCACAAGGTCATAATTCCCTACAAGAAAGCATTTTCCAGAGCAAAGACGATAACATCCTCCTACATAAATGTTAATGAGTTGATTTCGGGTAAAGGGACGCATATATGCGTACCAAATAGCATATTTCATTAAGCATTATTTGAGCAGCGTAGCATAGCCTGTGGTTGGCGTCAGTTAGGTTGAACGGCGGTGTTTTTCGAACGGTATTGCGGAGAGCTGCCAAAGGATTGGAAGTTCCGATGGAATCGTGTACTGTCGTGCCAAGGGATCCTGTGTAGGCGAAGATTGGAAGTAAGAAGGGTAGAGCTCTTCTATTTTGCGGGCATCGAAGCTGGAGGCGAGGTCATAAGCTGCGCCTAGATATATGCGTCAGGACCAGGGTGCAAGAGAGGTTTTGGTAGCGTCGGACCAGATTGGAAGCATGAAGCAGCACATAGATCGCAGGTAAAGTCGTCGTCGTCGTCTCTGCCTTGGGAGCAGCAAGGCTCAAAGGACTCTGGAGGGAAATGGACGTCTGGAGGATACAGAGGCGGATCTGGCGGGTAGTCTTCAGAGTCGCTGGAATAGTCAGAATGAGAGGCATCCGAGTCGGAGGATGGAGGGCAGTTTGGGCAGGGCGAAGAAGGTGCTAGAGCTGGCGAAGAAGGTGCTAGAATTGGCGAAGAAGGTGCTGGGGTTGGCGGATACGATAGCAGGGAAAGGTCGGGCGGAGCAGCGTCAGAATCTTCGTCGTCGGAGTCGGGATTTGGCGGCGGGTAGCCGACGGGCAGCGTGTAATTTCCGGTTGGCAAGCCTGATTCTCCCTTTTCTTTCTTCAACTTTGTTCGCTTTTTCCACCAGAACACCCGATTGACAAGATCATAGTCGAGGCGACGAGCAGCGCACCACGCGTGTCGGGATTCTACAGTCGGAATTCGTTTGTCGTGCCGCCAAATGAAGGAGAGCTCGCTTAGATAAATGGACGGAACTGTCGTTCTTGTCGTCGTCGCGCGAGGTTCTGCCATTGGCGAAGGAAAGACTGATCGTGATGGCCAAAACGCGAGCGCGAAGGCATCACGTGCAAGGCCAAATTATTACACAATCTCGAAAATGACCCCAAATCACTTAGTTCTCAGCCACCATCGAGTACTGAGTACTTGCTCTTGCAATGTCCACTCTCAAGATAGATTGGTATTTGTGGCTTCCAGGGTCTTACTCCTCTCCCTCAGCATTGCTCTCACAAGTTCACCATCACTCCTCCAACATAATCCTAACGCCACATCGTGTTGACGCCTCGACCGCCACCGGAGGTCCCTCCAATTTCTAGACAGCGAACGTTCTGCGAACTTTCTTGCATCGTCCGACTCGGGTGCTTTATTGATTATCTCTCCTCATCAGAGGGAGTTCCTTCCACTGACAGACTTCTTCTTTTGTACCGGGCTTCGATTCATGGTCGGACGTCAATCTCATCTACGAAAACCTTCGGAGCGACTTAACGAGCTCCCAAGGGTATCAAACATGGGCGACCGATATGCCTCCTACTGGTTTTACAGGATCTGGCCAATAGAGATGACGTTGTTCAGTCGAATGCGCCACAGATGCAGTGGCTGACTGGCAGCTGAATATTAACACCACACCCGCTCACATCGGCGCTTCTACTGAATACAACTCGCCCATATTCCGAATTCCTGCCTAGATGGTCCATGAGAATCACATCGGTCCTTCTCCGTAACGGCCCTTCGGTTAAACAACAGAGTGAGCTCAATCCCATACATTAGGTTATGCGGTATTGTCATCGAGAATTGCAACGATATTGCTGACGCAATGAAGGGTTTTTGCTGACTCGAATCTTACGCGAAGGTTCCAGGCGCGAGACGCCTCTAACGCGCTTGCAGGCGCATCCACCACTGGGGAAAACGGAAATGACAGTTTGAGTCGATTCCGTTTCTCCAAGTGACGAGCTGGGTGAGATGGGATCTGAATGGACATCCCGTCTCACCACCAGCTCTGATAACTAGCCATCCTACTATGGTTCTACTTCTGCTATTCTGCTATTTTCTTTTCCAAACCAAGTGCGTTTGCTATTTCCAGGCTCAGTTCGAGTACGATTCAAGCTGAGGCTATCCTGAGATCTCAGTCATAACGTTGCTATCAACACACCTACGACTTGTGACTTGCGTCCTTGATCTGATGCGCGGCACCAAACCCGTACCACTGGGACTTAGTCGATAAATATGGCTTCACTGGCTTGCTCAGGTCAATGAGAGCTACATGGAGTTTCTTATCGTCTTCAGTCTCGCAGATCTATACTGAACTCCTTGATTAGTGAGGACCTTCTTGTATTCCTTCCGCCTATGGACAATTACGTGGTCACGATCCCAAACTCTCCCCATGGGCGTCGTCTCAATTCTTGATTGCGATACTGGAAACGTACGTGTGTCAGTGATAGCGCATTGTCGCTGACATAGAAGCTTGGAAATGGTCGATTGACTTCAATCGCAATTACCGTACTGACGTTCACTACGCGTGGCGTTCCCTGTGTCACGAGTTCGCAAGTGATACTCTGAGGCTTTGAGCGCTCAAGCGGGTTGAGCAGATCTATCGACGGCTAGCGTGGATTCGTATATGTACCGTCCCCACTGCCTCGCCAAGCGCAACAAGATATCAGCAGGGGCCTTTCTAAGGCGAAAACCCAAAGCTTACCTAACCCTCCGCGAACAGCTCGCCAACAAGATCCCAGCCCAACTTTGGCCGCTCGTTTGACAGAATCTGTGGTTTTCAGCATGATCTTGCCTGTTTTTCCGAGTCGCACGATCCCTGCACGACACACACCCTCAGGTGTGCTAACGTCCGTCGTCGTCGGGGTGCTTGCCCCTGCCAATGCCCTATCCGTTCGGCATATGTACTTTCTGTGCATAAAAGGAAGCAGCTTTGGACAGACATGTCAGTTTCCACCTTCCTCCACCTTTTTCACGCGTCGTTCACCTTCGTTCGCAGAGCTGGCGGCCCCTTGCTCACGACTGCGTCTTCTACGAGAGATTCCACCGTGTCCTTGATCTGTTGATTATCGATGCGGACTCTTCATCGTCAAGTCGCATGTCGGTAGTGAGGGCTGGTCTGGATATGCGTTGGAGGCGGTTTCGGCGTCGTAGCGCGCTTGGATTTTTCTCTCTCTCACTCTTCCTATCTTCACGCCATTCTCCGATTGTATTCTCTCATCGTGTTCACCATTGATTGACATTTCATTTTGAGCAGCTATAGTATCATACACGATCTATCTAATACCATACGATTGTCGCAGAAACCTGGGTAGTCGAAGTGATGTACATGTGTGGTTCCCCAGTGCCTGTGAAGAATAATGACAGAAGCAGATGGTGCCAGCTCCCATGGGTCTGTGTTTTACTTTCTATGCTTAGGAATAAGGTAGGGGAGACAGTATAATTCGACCGACAGCCTCATTGTTGCTCTCACATCTTGTTCTGACAAGAACTTACTCACTAGAACTCATCTCGACTGTATGTTCCTTGTCGCGTCACTAAATCCGGGTTGTCAAGTTTCCGGAAGCCGCTAGGAAGTCGCAGCGATTGACGTTCTTCTTGACATCGCAGTTATATTTCGGTGGTAGGAACCTTCCGATGAGAGAAAAACGACTTAGCGGACGAGACACCGCAAGTTGGCATTGATTGAAATTGGTCCAAACAGACGAACAGTACCCCACACGGGCAGGGATACTACCTCACATGGACAGGGATAGGGAAGGCCGGTCATCCTCGGCCACTGGATATCTGTGATCGATCATCTCGACAATACAGCTATTCGCATTTTTTAATCCTTTATTGTTACAATTATGTGCTGGATTACACCCACGGACAACGGCGCCTGAGTGGGGCGCCACAATTTGATGACCTCTCTTGAATTACTTTGTTGAAGAAGCATCCGATAGTTCGCCGTTACTAGGAGTAAACAGAAACGCGCCAGGCATAGTAATAGCAGTACACATCCCAGTTGAATGTCGTCGCATACGTCCCTGGACAAGGAAGTTCGAAATCTCGCCACGGTATTGGTAGCTGACGGACTCCGCCAGGGAAGTCACAGCCTAGATAGAATTACAATAGATCGTTCTATGATGATCATGCAATACGGCGACTAGGAGAACAAATGCAGCGGGGAAGCAAAGAGCTTCAGAACCCTAGGACGCCGCTGCGGTGTGTTCTAGACTCGGAAGATGAACGATGGTTGCCCTTGGGCCTTGAGGAGAGTCAGAAGTTAGCACAGATCGCCGTACAAAAATTCCAAGCCGCTGAAGAGAAGGACAATAGCAAGAGACCTTTTCTACAGTAGGAAGGAGTCGAAGGACCGATGACTGTATTGTTGACGTTTGATTTATCGATTGGTTCATTTGACCGGAGTTTGCCGACCCATCACCGGCATCAATCTGATTCAATAGTGTCGCGTTCTCGGCTTGCCCACCTACGTCAACAAGCGGAACGCGCGACCACCTTCCCAATGCTCAAGTCGGCGTCCACCGTCAGGTGTACTCGACGGATATGCCTGCAAAGAGCATTGCATTCCGTCCAGTCATCGAATAGCCTCGGTATCAACAACAACATCGACCTCCCGCCCAACATGAACAAGCCGCCGCCCGAAGAAATCTCCGACAATGAGTGGAACTTACGAACTGGTGCGCAACGCCGCCGCGTACGTTCAATCAATCGTAACTCCATATTCTTAGGACAGGCCGTGCCGTGGACATCATTTCCAAGACACTGCCAGAGTTCTTCCACACAGGATTGGTGACTTCCATCGAGAAGGCGACGGGGGACCCGTGTACTTCTTCGCCTATCCCGATACCTGTTGTCAACGCGAACCCCCTGGGTCGTCATCCGGAGCTGGAACCTATCTACAGCCCCAAGGTTCGACTGAGCTACACACCGCCTGTTCCGCTCCCCGCTCCGTTCCCGAAAACTCTCCAAATTGAAGGTAAGCCGCTCTTCTGTACGAAATGGTGTACCATGTGCTTGTTGTCTTGAGCCTCGTCGTTATCTATGCTCACGCCTCTGGGCGGGATACCCATATCTGGCATCCCGTATCCCGACGCATGTGAACTATATCAGGTCCCAAACAATTATTGCATTCATTGCCCTGCAGTTTAAATGCTCATGCTGACTTGCGTTCTCATGCAGGATTCCCCATGTACATTGCCTCCTCAGCTTTTGCTCGCCACACGCTCAGTGCTCTGTATTCTGATCTTGAACTCGTGCTCCAGAAGGTTGCCGTCGAAGATCCACGGACGACGCTCACTGGTGACAGTCCACGGAAACCCAATCGCCGCCGCGAGAAGAGCTTGACTGTGGTGTTTAGCGTCCATGGAAACGCACGTGTGAGTGGTGCGGAAGGCCAGTGGAATGTGTACGTCTGTTTCTTCCATGAGGTAGTCTGTATCCGAGTCTAACGTCTTGGTAGGCATTCCACGTATACGTTCTCCCCGTTGTCGGGGCTGATACATGTACACACTATAAACTCGATACTTCCGGCGCCGCATCAAGCGGTTTACGATGGGCTCAGAGCGAGTTTTGGTAACGTGTTTGGCTCTCCGAAGCAACCAGGCGATGCTGGGGCAGCGTGCCATGAAGAAAGGCGTGGGGTATAATTCCTCGTCAGCTTGAGTTCCGAGACATCTTCATCTATCAAACTCGACTTGTACTACTGTAGCATATTCATTGTCTAGTTGGCCCAGCTCATGACATTAGTGCTAATATTTCAAACAAATGCATGATCTGCAACGTTAGCATGCTCCCCTATAAGTCAGGTAGCTTCAGACTAGTCTTGGTTTGGACGCAAGTGAGGCTTCTTTTCGCGCTATATGTAACCAACCAATGTACTGCATCTTGTGCACGGTTCAGGAGCTGTGCATTTGGCTTTAAATTTGTCATTTACATACCGCCTTTGCCGCCCTTTCACAGTGTTGGAGCTCTACTGTCTGACAAACACCGTCTTTCCTTAGTCAACGTCACAATGAAACGCCGCTCAAACGGAGTTGACGAGCCTACATAAGTAGCTGCGTTGTCAGGAGGACGCAGGCGCGGACGCCGGGTAGCAGTCCATTAAGGGAAATTGCCGAGCCCTTGGCGGCGATCGGTTGCCGATAAAACTAGCCTTTCTCCCCTTTCTTTCCTGCCATCACCATCTCGCTCTCTGACGGTCCCCCTCGTTTTTCCCACATTCTTTACACGCCATGTTCAACGTCGCCGCCGTCGCTTTCATCGCGCTCCCCTTCGTCGCCCAGTGTAAGAAAAAACATCTCAAACATCCCCGTTGCGATGGTTGCTGATTGACATTCTACAGCCGTTCTCGCTGGCGACTGTGTGCGTTCCTACAAGATTGTTGAAGGAGACATTTGCGACAGCATCTCTGCCGCCCACAACGTCTCTACGTTAGTCTTCGCCATATATTATTGCTGCTATAATTGACTCGGTTCTTCTAGATACCAACTTGCGACCATTAACGAAGGCTACATCGATGCGACGTGCTCCAACCTCGAGCCCGACGCTACCATTTGCATCGGATACGAAGGCGAGGACTGTGACCAGACCTACGTCGTCGTTGCCGACGACACCTGCGCCGGCATAGCCGCTTCGACGGGCATCGACGAGACGACTCTCTACAACAACAACCCCAACATCAATGCTGACTGCCGCAATATCTACATTGGCCAGGCAAGTATTTTTTTTTTCCTCGAGCTTCGTTTACATATTTACTTACGTCCGACTTACTAGGTCTTGGCCGTCTGCTCCGATGTCATCGTCCCCCCTGCTGGTACCTCCTCGGTTGCTACCGCCATTCCCAGTACGGCGACTGCTGCCGCCTCAGCAACTAAAGCAGCGACGACCTTCTCCGCTGCTGCTGTTGCAGATACGACCGAGAAGACCTCTTCCACTGCTGCTGCAGCTACGACAAAGAAGACCTCCTTTACTGCTGCTGCTGCAGCTACGACCGCCTCCCCCACCACTGCTGCCGCTGTTGCAGTCACGACCTCCTCCTCCGCGGCTGCCTCCACTTCTTCCGCTGCTTACGACGACAGCGGTGATGAGGACGACGAGTCCCTCCCATACTGCGACGAATTGTAGCCGGGCTTTCCTTCCTAGGTGTTTAGGCCCCGGTTGGCTTGCGCCTTTCTTGACATCCATCATTCCAGCTCCTTCTCTCATAACTTAAAACACTTCCGCGCTGTTGCGTGTTGATACTTTTGCCGCTACTTCCTCTGTAGACCACTTTGTTAGTTCGGCAATGAAATTTGGCCGTTGACGTGCCTCTTACGCATTTCATTGATCAGCTGGAGCACCACGTTTTCGTGGTTAGTGTTAATGTCAACATTGACGAGCATGCTATCAGCACGTCAGTTCGATTGTGCGCCACAGTCAAAGGCGCAATCTCCGCATCAGACTGACCGCCCTGGATCTTCACCGGATGGGATGATTATCGAGAGATAGATTGACAGATGCCGGAGTTCTTTTCCTGCCAGTATTAATGGACCTCATTCTATCGCTGCTATGAAATGATACCCTCTGAGTGTTGAACAGTATCGTTGACGATGTTCGCAAGTGGATGAAAGCGTTATCTAATCTAATCGCGTATTTGACCATGTTGAAATCGCAAGACATTGATGTAATGAGTCGCACGAGATTACCAGGCTACTTTTGCTCTCTGTTCTTGCTTTCATCTGCTTTTTGTATTTTTACGTTCTATATCTAATGTTTCGTACCACGTCCGACTCCACCACCACCACCATCAGCTCGCCAACTCCACTCAGTCCTTTCTCTAACGAATCCGTACCTTCGGAGCCTACTTCAGACGGTCGGTGGCGGTCGCTGCCTCATGTTGTCTTCATATCTCATTTTTTGTACAGAACAGCCTAATCTTGGCGCCTTTACGACAGTATTCAGGGAATGGAATTATTTGCAGCCTCCTAGGAGGCCGGTCGCTGTCCGTCAGCAGCAACAAACATCCACTTCTGCTACTTCACACTCTTCCTTTGTCACTCCTTCGGAACACTCTCTTTCAGAACTCGAATCTGACGTTGAACTTCGACCGGATGGATCTACTGTCTGGGCTCAGAAACCGATCGCCCACTATCTCAAGCTAGGGGACACCGAAACGGAGACCGACCAAGACGATGACTATCAACGGCAGGGCACTGCGCAGGCGTCCGACGAGTCCGACGACGAGGAGGAGTATGACTCATGCGATACCGAAGCCGACCGCCAGTCACGGACAGTCTACATCGCAGATGGCTCGGACGAAATAGAGGTGCAATCTTCGCGCGGAACAGAGGCCGTCGATCTTGATGTCATTCACGACGACCGACCCGATTATATCGTTCCTACCCTTGGCTTCCAGGAGGCTCTCAGCTTCTTGGCCAACGAGAGGGAGCGGCTCAGTGCCCAGCGCTCCCCAGGGACCTACAATGGGCGATTGATGTCCTTAGCTGCGGCCTCAGGTGTGTGGCTGCCTGTCGCCTTGTTACACGCTAACCCTTATGTGTAGTAGAACCCAGGCGGAAACGACGGCGACGGAGAATGAAGGGTGTTCGCTCTAAGTCTACCGGCCCAGCAGGGCAAGACGACGACGAGACATCATCGTTCAACGAAGATCGGTCGCACAGCAGTCAAAGCGCTAACAACTACACTATCAGCAGTGGCGCCGAGATAGTCATCAAATCAACTCCTGGAACGCCACCCCCTCGTCGTCGTCGCCTTCGAAGTAGCAAATCTACACCCCAACTCCGACCACAAGGGGAAGATGCGCCGCCACCGCAGAGTCGGCTATTCTTGACCGCCGAAGACGGTCTACGCGCGAAGCAAATGAAGGGGCTTGCGAAGAAGCTTCTCCAGCTCTTTCCAGAAGACAGGAAATCTCTGAAGCGAATCAAGTTTGGGACACTCGATGTTGCTGAACCACCCATGGCCCCTACCTACGTCCGAGACACAGGACACGAAGTCCTCCTAGGAGATTTTGTTGATACTCGCGGTCCACCTCCGCAACAGACCAATGAAAGAATAATCCATGTATTTGTAGATCAGTACGTTGGACTAGCGCTATCTCTACATCCCTTTCTGACCACCATCTCCAGCTCCAATATCCTTATAGGCCTATTAAATTACCTCAAGCGCTATCCACATAAACATCCGCAATATTCATCATCTCAGAAACTCCGTCACCTCTCCCACTCCGCTCTAACATTGATACTCGAGCGGGGTCGTCCCGTCACCCGACGCATAGTCGTTGCATCCTCCCCTCTGTATCAGCCTATGGCTAGCGCTGAACAGCTGGGTTATGAGGTCCGAATATTTGCTCGGGTGCCGGACATGGGTGACGGAATGGATAGAACTCCTCGTCCGGGGATGGGTTATCATGCGAGAAGCAACAGTGGCACAGGCAGCTCAACCATGAACGGAGTCAATGATGGTTCGGGAGCCGGTACGCAGCGGAGACGATCTGGGAGCATCAACAACAGCAATAACAACAACAACGCACCACCAAGTGGGTACGGACGTAGAAAGGGCCATTCGAGGAAGGTTTCGGGGAGTACGTCGGCGGAGAGCGAACAGGCTGCGGGGATGGCAGCACCGAGTGCTGTGTCGTTCCCTCAAGCTTTCTTGAAGAGCTTGGGGTCAGGCAGTGTCACTGCTTCGACACTGTCGACTTCACCGCCCGGTGCGTCGATACCATCGCAGGGCACCACGCCGCCAGCGAGGATTCGGTATCGGGAACAGGGCGTGGACGAGCTCTTGCAGCTCAAACTGCACCAGGCGATCGCCTCTATAGACGAGCCGCCGCCGCCTGGTAGCACGATCGTGTTGGCCACTGGGGATGGGAATGTTGGCCAGTTTAACGAGGATGGGTTTTTGGGGAGTGTGAGAACGGCGCTGAAGCGGGGATGGAATGTAGAGCTGTATGCGTGGGAGGGAGGTCTGAGCAAGTCGTGGAAGCGGGAATTCGGGGAAGGAAGCGAGTGGGCGGCCAGTGAGAAGACGCAGAGATTTAAGATTATAGGTATTGAACAGTTTGGAGCGGATCTGGTTGAGATATATTAAACTCTAAGTGTATCTACTGAACTACGTACTTATGCAGAAGATGAATGAAGGTTATGGGAATCATGGTTGTTGACTCTCGAAGCTTTGGTCGGTGATTGCAAGCTAACCCTAACCCTCCCTCTTTTGCCTTTCACCTTCATCGTCTATCGCACACGAGGACCGCT
Organism: Strobilurus pachycystidiatus; assembly: GCA_019915135.1. NCBI lineage: Eukaryota > Fungi > Basidiomycota > Agaricomycetes > Agaricales > Physalacriaceae > Strobilurus > Strobilurus pachycystidiatus. The sequence goes on along the minus strand of JAHLMK010000006.1, from coordinate 925,753 downwards.
TTCTTCAACTATCATGGCAACCGACTTTTGGGCAAGCTCTCACTAGTGAGGCTGTCTTCCTTTCGGCTCGGAATTCATAATCATTCCCAGCAAGAGATGGATAGTCGACCGCTCGACCCTTCGTCAAGCACGCGCTGACGACTTACTATACGTCGATGATCCCGAACATCTCGAATTTCTGGCCATCTACTTTTCCAATGGTGCGTACACTAACTCTGTATGTGTTCAATAAATCATTGACAGGGTCTACACAGCAATTGCAAAGCTTGGGAAGAAGCTCCAGCTTCGGCAGCGTGCAATTTCTACGGCGACCGTGTTTTTCCGACGATTCTACCTCAAAAACTCATACTGCGAAACGGACCCATTTCTGGTGATTTCGGCATGCGTCTACGTGGCTGCAAAGGCGGAGGAATCACCCGTGCATATAAAGAATGTCGTGACAGAATCGAGGTCCTTGTTCAGTCGTGAGCATTTTGCAGGCATTATCAACGCATTCGGGCTCACGAAACTCAGATCAGTACAACGTCAAACACTTTCCTTCGGACAACTCGAAGTTGGCCGAAGTCGAATTTTATCTCGTCGGCGATTTGGATTGTGATCTTACCGTGTTCCATCCCTACCGAACCCTCCTCGTGCTGTGTAGGAAGGAACACACATCTGACCACGACGAGACCGAAGCTGGAGAACTGGGCGCAGGCGTTGTGGACGATCCTTCTATGCAATTCGACGAGAGGCTCGAAATGTCCGAATCCGCCCTCCAAATGGCCTGGTCAATCATCAACGACACTTATCGTTCCAACCTCTGCCTACTCTACCCGCCACATCTCATTGCCATCGCTGCCATATATCTAACTCAGATCCTTCACCCACCTTCTCGCAAAGCCATCTCCTCTCTCATGTCCTCAGAGTCAGAAGGGAAGCATCCCGCCCCCCGCAGGTCTACACGAACCAACTCAGACCAGCCCAAGAAGTCCCCAGACCCCATCGCATTTCTAGCAGATTTGAACGTCTCGTTACCTCTCATAGCCACGATCTCGCAGGAGATTCTGTCTCTTTATTCCCTTTGGGATCGATATAAAGACGATAGCCTGCCGGATGTCAGTTCGAGAGCATCCCCGGCGAGTACAGGCACAAGTACAAGCCATGCCGGAACTCCTAGGTCGGACGCAGTGGCGGATGCGGTGACGCCGACGTTCTTGTCGGGGTTGGTAATGAAGATGAGGGAGAGTAGATTGAGCGATCTGTCCCATCCTCCAACAGCTAGGCCAGCTGCTGTGAACAAGATGTTGGAGAGGGCACAAGCGGCCGGATAGTAGCCTGAGCTACTCCAAGCTAGTGGCCTACTTTTCAGACGTGTTGAATTGCAGACCTAATTCAACGTCATCCGTTCTTTCTCGTTTCCAAGCCCGTTCTCTTCTTGCACCAACTTCCATTCAAAGGAACTCCAAGTATCCAATGTGCTTGATCACTACCATCACGTACGCCTCCGCCATGAGAGGAAGTGTCAGGCTCACCTGACCCGAATGGGAATACTACTAAAGCGCTGTTACATCTGATACAGCCTTCATACCCCCAGTATGATGCCTAGCCATCGACATGCAACTCCTAGTGGACCTTGGCCTTTTCTCGATGTCAGCGACCCGGTGCGTCGCTAAAGTTTCTCGGCTACGAACTGGTACTGACAACAATCAGATTGACCCGGACCAATTAGACAGCACTGTCGAACCACGGCGGCAGACGCACGAATCGGAGACGGAGTACCCATTCGACAACGAGGCCGACGATTGGCACCTTTACCCTCAATCGCTATTCCCGAATTGGACACCGGGCCAGCAGAAGAAGAGTGGCATTTCTCGTTTGTTGCGCTCGTCGCGTCAAGGCTTTCGATCTCGGTTTGGGACCAAGCTGGTTGCAAAGCCGGAGTGCTCGGTGTACAAATTGCTGATGCAGAAGAATGGGCGTTTCGGTCCCAACTCTAGTCTTCATGCCGGCTGGAAAGTAAAGAGCCGTTCGAGCGAAGAGGAGCTGTTGGAAACGTTGATAGAAGCTGTGCGCTCCACCAAGACGTGATTCAGGCCTGATTTCTCACATCTTGTAGCCCGATGTCTCAACTCGATGTCAACTATTCTTTATTGACTCTCTCTCTGGGCCTGTACTACAGATGTTCGGAACTCGCTTCACCATCGACCCCTTCTTCTTCTCGTCGTCTCTGAACTGGATCCCATCACGATACTCAGAACAAACCATCCCTGGAAGTAGCGACCGTCGGTTTTCCATTTTCCTTCTTCGACCTCCAGTTTCTCAACTTTTGACTGCAGATATATCACTCACGCTCACCTATATCAGGATGCGAGCTTGGACGGGCTCGGTCGCCGGGAGCGAAGAAACGGTCGACTTCAACGCCAACCCAGTATTCTACCGCGACCAAATGGCCATTGACACTCATACACCATTGTTGCTCCAGAGTAGCGGTAGACTCGTCATACACGATCTGGTCGGTATTCACGCAGTGCGCCACGGACCAAGGCATCACAATCCCAGCACCATCATCACCTATGTCCCACCCACAAAGGATCCTTCTGAACCCTCCACTGCCGCTACTACTCTTCATGCGCGTACACTCGCCACGGGGCGCTCTGTGCACTGGTCAGACATCTACCGCGCAACAATGGACCCTACTCTGTGCATCTTGGCGGAACTATGGTACCCGCTCTATGCATGGGACGAAACGCTCGAGTTCGTCACTGCCGAGGTTATGTGGCTGGAGGCGCACACCCTCTCCACGATCCATCCAACGGCGTCTCCCATGATAGAAACCGGAAACGAAGGCAACGCTGCTGAGAATGCTGCTCATCGCATGCAGAAGGAGAAGGAGAAGGAGGACGCTCATATGCAGACCTACCTACACACCCATCACCTTCACGTCATGCGCGCGCACTTGCTGCATTACGAAGAGCTCATCGAAGACTTTCGGAAGACGGTGCAGTTTCTTGTGGATACTCCGCATCCAGGGATAGAATCACATGAGGTGCTGCAGCGAGAGTGTAATTCTCTCCTCAACGACATTGCGGGTCTTGAGGGAATAAGATCAATGCTTGAAGCCCGGGTGAAGAACGCAATGGAATTGGTATGTAAGGATAATGATTGTCTACAACTGAATCGAACTGATATGGTACATGTAGGCTTTCAGTAGTGTGACAAACGAGGACAGTAAGCGGATGCAGGCGCTTAGTGAGGCCGCATTACGCGACAGCGTTGGTAGGCTCTAGCTCCTCTCAGAAGGTGTTCGGTGCTTACTGTGTCGGTCAGCGATGAAACAAATCTCCTACATAACCATGATCTACCTCCCAGCCTCGTTCTCCGCTGTGAGTGTTCCAGACTCGTTGTTTGTCAGCTGGTAAACATACAATTTGTAGGCTTTTTTCGGGATGAACACAGTCGAAATCAATCCCGATGGTTCGCGGGACCTGAGAATATCGACCTTTTTCGCTATAGCAGCGCCGCTCACGCTCGTTACAATCTGGATCATGACCGTCTTCTACCGAGGAGAAAAGCGGCGCCGCGATATCGACGACGATGAGGCACAAAAGCGCACTTTGACATGGAGAGCCAAGACGAAAGCTTTTCTCGGACGGGTGCTGTATCCTGTGATGGTTTTCTTCCAAGCACTGTCCTTTACGCCGAAATCACCTGCCGATAGGCAGGCAAAGCGGGAACGGCAGTGGGTAGAGGCGCGCAGTGCATTGGCGAGCGCACGGTCTAGTATGAGGTCGGCTAGACATCAGCATGGCGTAAAGAGTGCTCCAGCGAGTTTGCATACCGCCGTGTTTGCCAATTCCGCGGATGTAGATACTGAGGCAGACAACGAGAATATGTAGAACTACTCATGTCACTCATTTGCTGGCGTTGACGAGGCAGCAGCGTGGATCGCAAAGTCAAGATCGGCGGCGCAGTCAAAGGAATGTATTCGTCTGACACAAAGGGCGCTTTGGCGTGATCTTAGACGTCACAGAGTCAAATTCTCGGCGTACAAATACACATAGTAACAAATACAACATCCCAAACATATTTACGAAGAATGAACTCAAGCGCTTCCATAATTCTTCACCTTCACCCCACCGAGATCCATACCTGGCTTCAGCGGAATACACTCATCCATTGGCCAATCATCCTCATCTGTATCAAAGGTGTTCACCATCACATCCTCCTCCCCGAATAGTCTCGAGTCCTCCTGCGCCCACCGCACCAGCAGACCCTCGTTGACACGGAATCTATGCTGATGTCTACGCTTCCCGCCGAAAGCCCGTATCAGCGGTATGTTCTTGAGACGTATTGGTAGGTGAGTGACTCGCTGGTACAGCGGGGAGAGGTATCTCTCGACTAGACTGGTTGGAGGGTAGCAGATCAAGTACCCTAGTGCAAGCATGAAGAGGCTAGGCAAGATCCGGTCAACGAGGCATTGATTGGGAGTGGTAGAAGGAACTCACAGTGCGACCAGAAATACTGTCGCCGTGACCCGTCTAGAAGAAAGGGAAGAAGGTGGCAGAAGTTCCCTGTCGCTCTCATTGTCGCCAGGAGGCCGCGTTGCCGTCACTGTAGCTGTGATCACTGGAGCCCCGAGCTTGCTGGTGGGGGAGGCGTGCTTTGTCATAATGATACTGGGGATATTACATCCATACTTCGTCGCCCAAGTAAACGAATGTACATCGTCCACTTTATTGACGAATTCAGGAAAACTTAGTAATTGGGTCTAGTTCTCTCCCATTAGTCGACGGCGACACAGATGTAGGGTCAAACACACCTCGTCCACATCTGGATCGCAGATGAACTCGATTCTAGTGTATTGCTGGCGGCCTTCGTGAAATCCACCCAAAAGTTTGAAGTTGACGTGACCTTTTGATAGTCGAATGAGGATCGAGAGATACGGTAAAGAAAATGGCAATTTACCGTGATCATCTAAATAGATGCGATTCATTTGCTTATGCTTGTAGGCGTCTATGAAAGTAGTATCTCCTGCGACGACGATGGGTTCCGCTTCGTCTTGATGCCATTGAGATATCACTGGGAGGAAATGCGATGGTCTACACACCGGCATCGTGAAGACATACCCAAGCACCCGATTCGCACTATCATTTTGATAAGCAGGATACTTTCTATTTTTGAACTCAACCCACCTGTGGGATATTCCAACCCTCTTCACTCGGTCGTAGATTCTCTCGCAAATCCATTCGGTAGAATCTCCGGTCGAGACCGTTCTCCAGCTTCTCATGCTCGAGGCCCAGCCCAATGGTTATCGGTTCCCGTTCGAATATGGGGCAGAAGTTGTAGGAAGATGCATCGGCGGTCGGGGAGCAGTCCAGCGTACGCCATGGATGGGAGAGATAAGCCGCATCAGCCAAAGGAACCACATTGAGCGCCAAGGTCATGGCGGATGACCACAACTGAAGTGCGGACATGTGTCCTGCGTGCGGTATAGAATGAAGGTGGAGGTAAGAACGAAACTTGGGGTAGACCTACATATAGATGACGGCCAGATCTGTTAATATCGCATGTCCCTGTGACGCAGGCGCATGCGCACGAGGGCCCGAGGATTGGATATTCTGTATGAAAATGTTGCCTTACGGGTTTAGGGAGTTCTGCCACTGACAGGAACTCGACCACCGAGTCGCGACGGAAGAGGAGGACAGATTTGGATAGCTCGGGAAATGTGTACGAATCGCTTGCAGTGCGGCTGTGAATGTAACGCGGCCCAGCTGAGATTGACGACGACGGGTTTGACGAGATTGAGCAGGCTCTCGAGTTTGGAAGATGGTCAATACACGAGGAGTCCTATATATGCAGAGCGTACCAAGACTAGTATTCACGCTGTACCGCCGTATAATCAACATCTCGAGGGAATCACGGGTCTATGCCGCCCTCTAATACGAGGGTCTGAAGTGAAGGTCGAGGCTTGCCAATGTCACCGACTCGGAGGGCGAAATGGAGTTTGAAGCCTGTCCAGTCTAAATGGGATAGTACAGCAACGCCACCCAAGTCCCAACGCGCTCTATTGAACGAAAATATATATTTTCTCTCGACGCGGTCGAGTTCTTTTGACGGTGGTTGGTAGGCTCGTGACACCAGCCGATTTTGTCAGCAACGGCAGGCGAGTAACTTCCAAAACCGGCTGGGCTCCCATGGCACGATTTACACCGCCGCATGCCTGCCGCCTGGGACCCAGGGCGACGGCCCGTACCGTAGCCCAATGAGGAAGTTGGTCCAATCGGAGGCCAACTCTCCAAGGTCGATGCAACCTTGACGATCAGACACCAAGACCGTCTTCTGCAGAAGACCATACGTTCACATCACCATAGGGTCGGGACCATGTAACTCAGCTAATCATAATACAATGACATTTGATGGTCTTAGCACTATCTGCAGCTCGGGGTGGATATCCGCTTGCTCTCGGGCAAGCTAGATGATATCGATGTAAGAGCCGTCCCGAACGATCCAGCTCGCGATGTAAAAGCAGGCATTGTATGTGTATAAGAGTATTAAAAGACAGTATCTGTAATGTAAGGACCGTAGGAACGTGTGATTATGGATCAGCAGGGAACTCCTGCAGGTCATTGTCACAACCTGTGGCACTAGTCTCGCTCGGGGTGCCGATGGGATCATTTGAAGCATTCAGACCTTGTGGCTCCTCCTCCTCGTCAGCGACCTCGTCGGCAAGCTGGGCCTGAGTGTACTCCTCCATCTCGGAACAAGCCTCGGTAATTGCCTTCTGCCAAGCAGGGATCTGATGCGTGGGCGCAGACTTGAGCTTCTTGACGGGCGGACACTCTCGCTGATGGTTCATCAATGCATCTGCGAATACCCTGCGTTGACAATGATTCAGTCGAGTCATGAAAAAAACAGATTGACGACATACATGCTCTCAATCTCTGCCCGTTCATCGGGCATGAGGTCCTCGTTTGCGTCCCGGATTTCGGCCAGCTGGGTGTCGATGTATGCCCAGAAATCATCGACGACTTCCTTCTGATCAACAAGGGCATTGAATTTGACCAGCTCAAGTTGCTTGTGTTCAAAGTCAGCAAGCACATTGACGAGTCCCTTATGGAGACTTACCATCCAAGCCCAGCGCGCCCATACCGCATCAGTCATCTCCTGTGTTGCGTTCCATGAGAGAGCCTTGACGAGCTTGTAGATATCCGTCTTCTTGGTCCAATGAGAATTCATCTGCACATAGGTCAGCAGCCGTCAACCTGAGACGGCTCCACATACCTTTCGCTTTAACTCTGCACGAGCCGTTGTCAGTGCATCACCTATGGCAGTTCCGAACACATTTGCTGTAACCTCGGTATGTAGGTTGACCGGTATTCGATATCGGAACGGGTTGAGACGAATGTGTCGCTAATCAGGGTGTCAGCAGATGGTACTTGTGTAATATAGATCAGAATCAGACCTGAATGCGGGCAGCTCGTTCTTCCTTATAAGACGCAATCTTCGGATCCATCAGAATGGCGCGAAGTCGTCCAATAACGTCCTCCTGAAAGGACACCAATGGTCAGGACATCTCACAGTTGCAGACACTTGACTAGACGACAAACACGGAAGCTTGGGGATTCGATATAGCTCTGCAGTGCTGCCTTTTTCTCTTCGCCTTGTTCGCTATGCATCATACCAAGAACGGTGACCAGGAGCAGATGTGTAGGTAGCTGTGGCATGACTGAGTTGCGGCGAAGCCTACAGCTGAACTTACTTGACATACCTGTGCCTGCTCCATAAATTCCTCGCGTTGCTCAAGCGGAATCCCCAAGCGTAAAGCAAGACCACTACCGTACTCTAGGATGAGCTTCTTCTGTGGTGGACCCCATTGAGCTAGTCCAGAACCATCCTCTTGTCGCGGACGCCGTCCCAGAATACTGGTCGTCGTCGAGGCTGGTGTACTTTGGTGACTTCTGTCAAATGTCGGTCAGTCTGGTCTTCTAGCTGTCATAAATACTGACTGATCTAGCAGAGTACCAAATGTACGTGTAGCAGAACCGGCACGAGCAGGCGTTGCCGGTACAGACGACATCCCGTTACCAGTGCTGGTGCTGACACCAACAAGTGACGGGTCTAAATTTTCATCAGGTGCATTATTGCCAGACTGTTGCTGCCGACGACGTGCCAGAAACCGTTCTCGCTGGTCTGTGGTGGGACCAGCCAGCGGCGGGGCTGCCATGGCGGAAGAAAAAGAAGAGTGATCGAAATTATTTGATGTCCACAGCTTGGCTCTTCTCCCGAACCCACGTCATGTCTTCTCAAGGCTATCATCCCTCCTCTGAAGGGTTCGAGGAGTCACAGCTGGACCAGGAGCAGAAAGACAACGACCTTCGCTCTAGCCGACAGATCTATGTTGCTGCAAAGTACAAACGAGAACATTGGGGCCGACTTGGAATGCGTCGCGAGCGTTCTCGATCACCCCGGTGTGTACGGCCTTCAGCGGCTATTGCTCGTTACTCGATTCAACGGTTAGCATCTCACGATACTCAACGACTATCTTCTCATATATCTTGGCAGATCATATGCTCCTGGAGGCATGAACGACTCGCAAACAGAGTCACAAGAGGCAATCGATGCTCTTCTCACTGACGACTTGCATGATCCGAGTATGCCCTTCATCATGACGAAAAGATTCCTTCTAATATCTTTCATAGATGCACTTCGTGTCTATATTGAATATCTTGAAGTTCGTAACGCCAACCTCATCGTTCAGCGAGACGATGGGCTCAAAGAGCGGGATGCGGCCCGCCGTGAAATAGAGGCAAAGGTCAAAGAAGTCGAAGAATTGAACGAGGAAGTTCGTCAGTTACAGGATAAGACGGACGACAGTGAACTCGTGAAGGATCTACAAGCTAAGATAGACATGCTTCGAGGAGAACGTGATAAAGCTGTAGAAGTGGCAAAAAAAGCACGATACGATCTTGAGACGTGGAAGGAGGTTGCGGCAGGGGCTGCTCAAAGCCTCGTTTCCACACTTGTATCACACCAAGGCGTTGATAGATAATGATAAGATGTTGTTGATGATACTGTATCTATTGCTTGAAGAACAATGGCCGAAGCAGTCGTTCTGCCTGAATTCGAGCTGATCCGTCGTCTCCTCGCCGTCGCTTTTGTGGTTGTTCATCATCATCGCTTGTTCGCACCCGTTTAGGGAGTGCTGTCGAGTCAACAAGCTCCCATGCATTCTTGATATCATCCGCCGTTATGGGCCTGGTCAATCTATCAGAATCATCAATGAGCTACACACATATATCGAAGTTGACCAGGACTAACGCGTGTTCCTTCAAATGCTTAATCAAGTCTGGCTTTCGTTGCTCAGACGAGCGGGGCAACTGCCACTGGCAATCCTTGTAGATCTGTTTCAGAACCGGGATTGTGCATTTTTCACTGGATACAAGACCGTCAGATTATGTACAGAGCAGAGAAGTAGCCACGTACATAGTGGTGGGTAGTTCTTTGGGTCGAGACTTGTTACGTCCATCATTCTTGTTCGGATTCATGATTCGATAGAAGAGATCCTCGGAGATGGGCCCAATGTCAGCGCCGTTGCGATCCTGGTCAGGTTCCGCAGCATCTTCTGCGTTGTCCTCGACGTTGAGGGAAATCGAATTGTCTGCCTGATCAGTTCCATCCTCGCGCTCTGCCGGGGCGGAATCCGTCAAGTTCGATACTCCTTCGCCCCCTTGGCTCTTCTTTTCCTTCCGTGCTCGAATGACTATCGCTGCCTTTTGCCGAAGGACACTGCTGTCCGAAGGCAAAAGTGCTAAGCTAGCCAATATCCGAGGTGGAACGGCCTCTCGGAGTTGACGGTGATTATGAAGTGAATGAATGTTGATGACAAAGAATTTTGTATCGGCATGTCGAAGGACATTGTGAGTTAGCGTCGTATCTTCGCGTTCGTGAATTACCGCCGTGGTTGTAATCTCAGTACATGTACCGCAATTACAGTTGTGCTGAAGGTTCACGGCGCAAATAAGATCCTACAAGATAAGAATCAGCCATCGAGACATCAACGTTCACAGAAGAGGCGCGTACTTGTGGACAAACAACCACCGACGTGCTAGAACGTATAAGTGTGGGCATCCGTAACAGCGGGTGAAGAGTGTCCTCCAGATCAAAAAGCTGGACTGTCACAAATGTATCCCGGACGGTATCCCCTCTTGCAGTCTCCAGAACCAAGATTTCCCGTACCGTCGCAAAGAATTGAACATTGCTGATATCCGTTATCGCGTAACTGCCAATCTTCAGACGATCTCCGTTACGTGCAGCGATAGACAAGCAGGGGCGATATTTCAAATTGACCTTGAATGAACTGGCCTGAATGGCGGTAGGAGTCATCGTTTGGCCTGTGAGACTGCTCTCCCCAAGGACAGAGGGCTTCGCGCTCTTTGCCTCCTTCTTCTTTGACTTGGCCTTGTTCGGCTCAGGACACCGAGTGACTGACCCAGGTACAACGCCTCCAAGTTTCGCCAGACCAAGCATGTTCGCGAACTCCGGATGGTCAACAAGATGCTGGGTGACCTTCCTACTTGCACGGACCCAGCTACCCGTCTTCTTATCCTTCCACCATCCACCAGTCGATATATGCTTGACGCGGTCGATACCTGCAAAAGACCAGGCGATGTCCCGACTTGGTGACAGGTGATTGCTATAGATGGATGCAGCACGGAAGACAGCGTTGTATGACTCGTAGCGCTTGGTCGAGAAAAGTACGGCGGGCCCGAATCGACGGATGAAGAAAGGAAGATGTACGAGAAAATGGAATTTTGGTTTTGTGATGAGGATACTCGGACTGCATGTACAGGTGATATCGATGAAGTCGTCGATGGCTGCCTCCAAATCCTTCTGGAGACGAATCAATCAGCACACAAGTGTCAAATCTCCCATAAAAAGCTCACGCAATATGAATCGATGTCCGGAATCTCAGTGTGCCACAGAAGAACAGTAAGCCGACCAATACTGAGCCACGCCTCGAGGCATTGCGATGGTACAATCCCTTCGACTGCAAAAGCCATAACTTGGGAGAGGGTCTTGAAGTGTTTTCCGATGAGCCCGCCCTTGTAGCGACACATGTAATCAGCTTGGATGGCTGGGACCTTCAGACCATCAGCCGCCACCGAGTTCAGCCGAGTCTGGAACGTCGCAAACTGCTTGCTTTTCTCGAGGATAACAACCGTCTGTGCCCAGTAATACTTGACGATGCCCAGAAGGATGGTATGCAGAATCTCGGTGGGAGTGTCCAAGTGTATATTGATGCCTAAGGTTTATATGAGCTTACAAGCTGACGCGGAAGTAGAACTACAAACCGTCCATATCCAGTAACGGATTGATGATCCCGTCCGCTCGCTCTTGATGTTTTCGGAGCTCCTCAAGGAGGATTGTCTGAACTTCGTCCGGAGAATGTGCACTGCCATTCGGACTTGCCTTTCGAAGATCTTGACCCATTTTCACCAGTAGATCCAAGATCGGCTGTGCCAGCGCATCCTTGACACCACTTTGACGCACAGCTTTCTCTAGTGTCGTAACAACGTCCGGCTCGAGTGCTGTCAAGATGTGCTGAAAAACCTCCTCCTTCGTCTCGACAGCGTTGCGTGGTTGTCCAGTCTGGAAAATGTGAGTTGGCAAAGATACAAGTGTTTGTAAAGGCTTACTTTGAGTACTTCGGAGAAACCCTGGTCAGATTGCTTCCATTCGCGAGTCCCGCCAGCGTGGCATGTACGACAGAAGTAGTTGGAGCCCAATCCGGAACAACTGCAGAGCTCTGCTTGCATGGGATTATCTCCAGCGAAAAGAAGGCCATACGGGGCTAGTAGAACTTCCTCGCCAAGTTCGCAATCCCAAGCCGCGATTGGATCCTTGAACGTTTTCCTGATACCCAAAATTGAGTCCATGAACACGGGCTAGAAAGAAATAACCTACTCGATATCGGCACGAACACCTTGCATCATTTCCAGAGGTGCCGCATGAGGAGACGTCGCCACAAAGCGAACGTGAAACTCGCTCTCGAGTTTCTCACGAGGCATGCACCCGTTGGAGATATAGACAGAATGGTGCTTGTTCCATTGCTTGGACTTGTTGCCGGATACATCGTCGATGAAGACGGCTAACGGAACAGCATATACAAGCCGATTGCCGCCTTTGGCGCGTGTGGGATGCGGCATGCTCTGACCGTAATGTTCGCTCTCCGCTGACATCGATGAGCATCGGAAATGAAGACCGAGTTGAGGATCTCACCAGCAAAGGGATACACACCGTCATTTTCAGCTAAAATTTGCGGAAAGTTGGCCCGGAAGTCAGAAACGGGAAGGATGTCCAACTTGTTGCTCTCGACAACGAGACCTGCCTACAGATCCAAAAGCTTTGAGTCAATGGCAAAGTGACAAGAGTAGCCTTACCAAGGTCGAGCGTACGTGATGACCACTTGCCATCATGGCTGTTCCTTGCTTGAACCAGCGCTTCGGAAGGAACCAAACATTTCCAGAGCATCGCACAAGCTCGTCAACATAATATATATCTCCTCGGTGCCGAATTGTCGGTGTGAGAAGGCGGTCGGGAATGTCTCGACGAAGTTTATCACTTTGCCACACAGAGTTTCTTGTGCTGCCGGCGTCGTCGGGATAGAATGTCATATCGGCTCGAGCAATTGGATTGGACATGTCCTACTTAGAGTGAGTACAGCACAACGGGAGCAAGAACAGCAGGACAAACCTGGACCAAGGAGTGACCAATGTCATTAAGATACCACACAGTACCTCGGTTGGATTCTTGGCGCAGCGTAGGGTCGCCCATCTCTTGAATGAGCGCTTTTTGAGTCTTTCGAAGGGTATCGTGGCCTGGTACTTGAGCGCCAAGCTCGCGAGCCCACGACAGAACCGCACGCTGCTGGGTACGAGAGAAGCGCATCCGAGGAGAGTTGAAGAGAATATCTGTGAGAAACTGCGCCTTGTCCGGGTACGGAAACCATTCGGATCCCTGCTTGGCACTGGCGAGGTGCGAACGGAGCTCGTCATCATCCCAGTCCTCTAAAACCTCACAGTTAGAGTTGCATTCAAACAAGAGTATGATACGCACCATCCTCTTGATCATCTTCGGTACTATCCATTGTAGTCATTCCATCGGAGGGCATTTCGCCTTTCTCGGCAGCTTGAAGTGCACGCTGGAAGGATTCCATCATTGGGTCGGATTCGGCTCGTCCTGCGGAGAACATGGGCCGCGAGTCTGACGGGCTGGCCTGTTGAGAGTAACGAGTATCATGCCCGGGGAGATCTTGATCCTCATGTGGAATCTCAGACCCAGGGAACAGACTCGCGTCTGGGATCATGGAGTCGGAGTGGTCATACGCGTCAAGGAAGTCTGTGCAACAAAAGTATGTCAGAGATAGAGCTGTGACATCGTCGTAATTGCGGACCTGCACTGGCATCGACAGCGTCATCATTGGGTGTCCTGTCTGAGGGCTTGCTCGCCGTGGCAGGCCGCGACCGAATCGCTTCTGGAGCTGTGCCATGCTTCCGTCGATTGATTCCTTTGATTCGGAGGCGCTGATGCTGTGAGGACTTATAATGGCGTGCCAGGCCTCTAACCTCCATCCATGGATCGGCACCTTGGCGCGTCGGGCAAACTCGACACTTTGCAAAGCCGGGTTTCCTGGGATCGTAGCGAAAGTCTGTACTTGTCAGAAACAAACGGAAAATTTGTATACAGAGACCTTACCAGAGGAGTCATAAAGTGAGGATTTCTTGACATCCATGTTCAGGTCTTACGTCGATTCTGTGCAGCAGTGCTGGTTGATCATAGAAATGGACTTGGGGAATTAAATTGTTTTGGTTGATATGTAATGGAGGGTCCAGGACGTCTGAGGCCGGTGGCAGCAAGTACATGGCATACGGACAGCATTGCCAACATAATTGGCGGTGCCGCCTGAGATGGAGGTCATCTCGCATGGCGGCGAGAAAAAGGTCGGACTGACCCGTGATCAATGCCAAGGAGCGAATATCACATCTATCTGTTTTAGGTCATCGGATCAATCCTGTGTTCCCAAGGTTGCTTCAAGGTCAAACATTGGTCTAAGCTACATCGACTTGGGGTCTTAATCTACGTTGGGGACTTGACCAGCCGATCGACCTCGCACGACCCGCGGTGGTGTAGGCCTGGCCCGCCAAATGAGAGGTAGGGACTTCAAAAAATTTGCACTCACTTTTGAGAAAAAGTGCAAAATTACCTATATAAAAACGAATCTCCATGCTCCGAATCCTCGAGATCTGAAGTCAGTTTAAGGGGTATTTTCTCGGAGGTAAGAAAGTCTTACCGTTGCTTGACGAGTCAAGCTTTCGGCATCAAGCAATCATTGACAAGCTCGGGACTTGGAGAAAATTTATCACCGCAGAAAATGCCCCTCGAACTAAGTCCAGTTCTGGACGTTTCAGAACACGGGGATTCATTTTCTTATAGGTGATTTTGCACTTTTTTGTGAGCCCGACAAAAAATTTGTTGAAGTCAGCACCTTTGAATTGGCGGGCCAGGCCAAAATCGTGCCATGGGGGCCCAGTCGGTTCATGAGATACTCACTGCCCAAACCAAACAAACCAAACAATCGGTCAGTCGGTCTGGTGGGTATCGAATGAACCGACTGGTATTACGAGTCTAGGTGGTTGGGAGAAAAGAGTAAGAGGCGGCAAACGGGCCGCGTCCCGACATCAAGACCAGGGTTTTGCACGCTCAGTAACAACAACGGTCGAACGTTTCGAGTTGGTCCTTATTGCCACATACTGTGTATTATTATTACAGTACTTACCACGACGAAGCAATTAGCCTTCGACCATCATCAAACAGTTTCAAGCTCTCCGGATGTGCCCTTCACGCTGGCGGTACCTCAAAGAGTGTGCAACGTCGGTAGTGAGCTGAGACTGCTGAGTCAATCTCACGTCGTAGCGCCGACTGGATTATAAGATGACCGCAGACATAACAGAAGTGCCTAGCCAGCAATGCTTGTTAGCAAAAGTTTGTGGGTCTACGAGGCGTCGCTCACGTGTTACATCCTGGGCTCACGCACTGCATTATGGCCACTTCTTAGCAAGTGGTAAAAGCTTGGGACATGGCTACGTACCGTCATATGATTGCACCCATGTTCTTTCATGATGGGGGTCCGACAGCCTATTGCGCGCGTAAGAGGCGTAACTGGCGATGGAACACTGCAATATTTTCTTACCTGGGCAATGCTTCCAACCATGTCGGCGCATCAGGTCTTCAAGCTCGGACGAACCGTCGCAGGAATGTTGGGGTCCCGGAACAGGCACGGTCTGCTGGCAGAGCTTGCACCATATATAATTGCATCGTGGCAGAGGGCAGGCGATGATTGTTGCCTCTTGATACTCAAGCCGGTCGATAAAGGTCTGCCGCTGACATCTTGAGACGGTGTGATGATATGATTTTGCTGAACATTACTTGACCATACCTGCGACAATGGATAAGTGTCGAAACCACGGAGAGCTGCATCTCTTCAAATGTCGCGAAATCCTCATTGGATATCCCAATGGATTGGACTATGTCGTTATTTATTTCTGTAAGCAGTTAGCGCCGTATTCGAATGCATATCTTTGTACTTACCAGAACGATGCCTGCCACCAGTACACATGGGACAAAATAATGGATACCGATGGTCGCATATGGATGTGGTGATATGTTGGCGAAGACAAGATCTACACATCGTATGATCGCACCCTGGTACTGTTGCCGCGAAGTCATAAGGGCAAGTTTCGAAGCATATCAAGCAGTCGAAAACTGCCTGGGCATTGGCAGCTAGCAGCCGCCGCTCGGATTTGAGCTGGTCGTTTTCTTGATCAAAACGCTTCTGCAACTCTCTGGCGTACTGAAGATTTGGAGAATCAGCGGCTTCATCGACTGCTGGAGGTGCCTTCGAGCTCGAAGAGCGCGGAGCATTCCCCCCGAGCGGCTCTACAGGTGTGGGAAGTTTTTGACGCGACGTGGAAGCAACAGGGTGACTATCCGCGACAGGAATCATGGTTTGGGATAAGCGTGGGGCTGGGCGACCAGTAGTGTGTGGCCGCGAGACGCGCGTGGGCGAGGGAGACGACTTGGCGCGTTTGCGGACTTCCTTTTGTAAGGTAGCTAGATCTATCTCCACCCTATCCTTAGTTCTGGCTAGAGAAAGATTCTTGGACTGAAGTTCCAAGATTTCAGCGCGTAGTTTGAGGATAGTAAGACTGGAGTCGATCAGGCCTTCCATCAATGCTTCAGTATCGCGCATAGGCGCATCATCATGCGCCACCAGGATATGAGCGGAAAAGTTCGACAAAAGCTGGGCCTGCCAATGGAAGTTGCGATCGGAGAGTAAAGCCTCATCAACATGGAGAAGATCCGTGAGATGATGTGAGGCTCTGTCGATGCGCGTCGTCATCATCAGGCCTGCGCCATTCGGATGTTTTGGTCGAGGATGGGAATCGAAAACGAGGAAGATGGGTTGTTCGTCGACAGAGATACACGCGCAGGCCAAGATCTCTGGCGGACGGGTGATAATTGCGACTGATGCGCCACTACTTTCGTTGGCATAATTTGGAAGTTCTCTATCAACCCACGCGTCAGTATGGTAGTCGGCATGAGAAAAACAAGTACGGAGGACTGACCTGAACAAATCTCTGAATACATCGAGACCAGGAGAGCCGTACTTGCATCTCTCGAGCCTCATGGAGGACGCAAATATAGGAGCAGTCAATATTGTATCGACTTCAAGATGCAGAGTGTCCTGCCATCGCTCGGCGATGGTAATCGCGCTCTAGATCAGAAAGGGAAATACCCGACGTTAGACTCAGGTTAGACCTCTGATGGACGTATTCAAGGGTTGGACACTGACCTCCACGTTCTCCCGATTCATGGCGGCCGCCAGCTGCTCTCTACCGTCTACCCTCATCGACAGGAGCAATCTCGCGAAATTGACGGCCACCAGACCGCACGCGGAAATGCCGCCTAGCGCATACTGGCTGGCTCCGTCGTAGGAAATGTATTCATCTTTACCCTCGAGGATTCGCTGGATCGCAGCTGCAGCATCGTTGTTGGACATCGATGAATGAATGATGCGGTGAATGAGAGCTCTAGCACGGCGCTTAAAGTCAGTCTCGTGAGGGCCTCGTGGACGTGAAAGAAACACGAAGGAAGCGTGTTTTCCTTTTGTGACTTGGCGATCGAGTTCTTTGTCCCACCGCTGCCAGCCATACTTCACACTCACACCACCATGTCCGACAACGACAGCATCGTCTTCGAAGACGCTCCCCTCAACTGTGAGTGCAACTTGGGTACTTACCTCCTTCACGGTTGACGCGTTATTCAGTTCAAGATCGTACCATCGTCATTGAGGACGGTAATTGGCATTATCGGCCAATTCTTTCCTACTCGTTCTTACTTCTTCCAGACAGCGACGACGAATCGATTGAGTTTGTGGATGCTCCAACCCACGTCGACGATTCTGCTTGTGTGCCCGGCATGTACAGGCTACTTGATCTCATCACCGAGCAGAGCAGCAATGGGACAGGTAGTCTTCTTCTTCCTCTGCTGCTACCTCGTATACTTACCTCTCTGCCAGTCGACAAGATTATTATCGACCAAGGCCATCTCCAGGCATTCATCAACGATGTCTGTCCTGGCGCATACAAGTCTCTCACCAAGGTCAATTTCAAGAAACTTGATGACTGGACCATCAAGCCAGTTGGTGTATACGGCGGCAAAGACAAGATTGCGGATCATTTAGTCACCTCGGGCGCTAATCGACCTAACAAGTAAGCCCCGACTTACTCGACTTGAGCTCATCCTAATTGAGCTCGTCATAGTGAGCTACGTCCCGGTTTATACCTGGTGAAAACGCAGGCTTTGTACTATGTGGTCTTCTGGCCAGAAGAGACCACTTGGCACGACAATGCCCTCTCTTCAGTTGTGAGAAATCGCATAACTTTTATGAGGTAAGGCGGCTTAGCATCTGTCCAGTCTTCGCACCGCAAATGTAGCCTCATCGATTACTAGATATCTCACGAAGATTACCGATCAAGTGTTTGGTCTCATCAGCGACGCCCAAGCTGAAGCAATGGTATGGAATCAAGAGAGTCTGGCGGAGTTCTCAGAGATGGATGACAACGATGACAATTTTGATCGACTTTTTTCCTTCGAGGTCTCGAAAACCCAGGACCAAGAAGAGAACGTCGTCAGCGCTGTCGGCTTTCAGGTGATTGTCTATTTTCAGCAACCGTGTGAATCGTTCTTGACGCTTGGATCGGTAGCTGGCCCACAACGCCCTCAAGAAATCAGACTCGGATGCGCCGTCCGATGGCGGTCGGGATTACATTCCTTCCCTTCTACAGGGCGAGAGCCACCAGGCGTTTTTGACTGTCGACTACCATGCCCAACGTGTGAATGAGAAACCATACAAAACCGGGCTGACTCTTGTCGCTTTACGGGATCGTTTGTGCGTGTCAGACTGCCCTATTCACATCTTGATATTCATCAGGTATGTATACTAGGACGAAATCTGACGTCTCACTCTCGGCAGACGTTCAAGACGATACTATCGAACTTGCCATCTCCCATGGATTCGGAGAGCGACACCGCAAGGCAATCACAGCGTGGCGCGACCGGCAGAAATCAATCAAGAACGAGATGGAGCATGCGAAGAACCACCAAATCCAAACTGCGTCGGACGAAGTGAGCGCGTCTGAACCGCGTTTCGAGGCTTTACTTCGGTGCGCATTGGCTAAATTGATCAGCGAAAGATATCCGTATGAACTCCCCCTACGATCCATCTTTTGATCTCTTACTTGACCTATAGGATGTTGAGTCGCGAGTTCCTGTGTTCTTTGTCACCCCAGCTCGACGATGCGGTCTTGAGTAGTAAGAGTCCACTGCCTACATATCTTCGCTGCTTCAACCTTGCATAGACGGATTTCCGGTCACTCTTCAATATCTTCATGACACCTCTGCGTCCTGGGACAAGTTCTCGAAAGACTCGTCGCAGTTTGCGGTGAAGGACGAAGAATTTTCCAGACTCAAAACGCAAGTCCTCAAAGTGCGGACCTTTCTTGAGGACAATTCCCAACTTTCTATCGACGAGCGTCTTTTCGTTGTACAGACGACCCTTACTTCGGCTCGCCCGGAAGACTGGGACGAGACAATGAAGACACTAACACGCAACCGGACTTTGAGAGGAAGATTTGCTTCGGTCGTGTCGTTCCTTCCTGGTTTCTCCTACAAGACGTCGAAGAATTCTTCGAATCATGTCCTCGAACCTTTCGAATCCTTTATGGCATCACTTGGTGGTCTCCAGGACGCTCAGCCACTTCTGCAGGACGCTATCAACAGAATCAAAGATTTGGCGATTCAGCATTACTGTCAACTCATCGAAAGACAAACAGCTCTGCTCACGAAGAAGGCCCTTCAAGAGTCTCTCTCTCTTTTCAAGGCACAGATAGCTATGGATTGCAAGAGAGAACAGGACATCCGCGACCAGGAATCGAGGGCAATACTTCTATCGGAGATCGATCAGCCTGGCAGATTGTGAGTAGCTTCCTTCATCTCGAAGATCTATAACTATAAGTCAATTGTCAGCTTTTCGCTGCGTATCAGCTCAATATCACCACCCAGTATGAATACGAGGAGTGCGTTCCATGTCCATGCTTTAGCAGATGTACTTACGTTTGCATAGGCAAGTCGTTCGTGGTCAAGGGCACGGAGTTTTCCCGCAGTGATGCGGCTCTCGACTGCATGATCCATCCACTCAAAATGTCACAGGAGGACACGAATGCCGTTGCTAACAATCCTGCTCATATTCCGTCGCCCAGTACAAACCAACGCTTGATCCAGAGATTCTCACTTCCGCTGGACTGTCGCATTCGGTGAGGACATTGTCCTCCTCCATATCTGTATGGGGCCGAAGCTCATACCCTCTCAGACACTTCCAGGCCATCAGTGATCGCGCCTACCTGCTCATTGTCCAACAGGATGAGTGGTTTCGGGTTTATCTGGAGGAAGCGGCGTCGCTTGAGCCGGCCATCAAACACGGACGCAGCAAGAAGCACATTCATGGCCCTCGCATTGGTTCCGAAGTCGTGTTTGCCTATGATGAGAGGAGCCGTCGGCTTCTGATCTGCTCCACTGTCGAGGTTGGCTCATCGTTCACTACATTTTCCCCCCCGCTTGACAATCGTCTTCTAGCTCGTGCTTCGCACATTTGAGTTCGATGAACCACTCAAAGCTCTCCGCGGCCGCGGTACAGATGTCCATCTTCGAGAGTGGTATCCCGATGGCACAAGCATTCGCTTTGTCTGCTTTGTATTTGGAGGGGATGAGATTGTGCTCGTCGATAGTCGCTGTATGGTGCGAGTTTACTCGCGCATTACGGAGCAATTTCGGTCAGTTATGCACTGGTGTCAGAATATGAACCAGCTTACCGAACTGATCCTCGACAGGCCCGCTAGTATCACATTGGAGCGACTGCCGGTCGCTGCGCATACCAGCCCCGACGGCTCATGTCTGTTTTTGTCTCACTGTGAATCGGATGCAACGACAATCCACGCCTACCATCTCCGGACTTTGGGCTCAAATGCACCCTTCATTCACCCCCTTCCCAGTGGATTTTCCGGACCGATGCTGCTGACATCTTTGGCGGGCAATCGCAATGCCGTCCACATTCTCAGTCTCGATCTCGACGCCCACTATGTCCGATCTGTGTCGTTCTCCATCACACGAAAGGACACCGAGTTTCAGTTTGCCGAGCGCGGAACTCACACGGCGTCAAATATGACAGCAGGATACACAACCAACAACAGTCTGGTGGACTGCCATGCCGACGTTTGGACGCGATTCCCGGTCGTGGCAGCCATCCAGCATCACATATCGGGTACTCGCGTTGGACGGAAGCTTGTCTTCGTGACTGATCGCGATCATGCTAAATACCGTCCTCACTTTTCTGGGTTGATTCGATCATTTGAGCGGACCTCTAGGAAACCGACCAAGAACATCCTCAACTCAATTGAGGTCACCGCCATCGCTCATCACCAAATTTCGGAGGACATGCCCACATCCACATTTCTTCTCGGCGAGTGGCTCGTCCGTCTTGTCTGCTTGATACCGATCCATATCGCCATCACTCGCGAGAATGTCTTCTTTCCTTTGAAGGACGGGATAGTCTCAGCTGAATGGGAACGAAGTTTGCTTGGAGCTGAAGTGAATCGGATTGTCGACAGCGTCACCTTAGGCTGGTATGAGTCGATATTTCAATCGTACATGTCTCAGAAGGTAAGTGTCCTCAATCCATAAAGTGTTTGCCATCTCACAGGTTTGACCAGCCTGTCAAGGTTGTCTCTTCGATGGGTATGAAAGCAATATGTTCCCTCAGAGTCTCCGTGCTGATAGTAAGACAGGCGAACAGTCGGTTGGCAAGAGTTACTGTCTGAACCACTTGGTCGACTCCTCCTTTGCGGGAAGTGCCATGCGCACCACCGGTGCGGACGTTCTCTGTTGTTTATTGATAATGACTTACCCCGCAGCAGAGGGTGTTTGGCTGTCGTGCACACCTACAGACAAGGCCCTGATTGTGGCATTGGACTTCGAAGGTTGGCCCTAGTAGTGCAAGGAGTCTGCTTGTGTGCACTAAACTCTTATCAGGTGTCCACAGCTCTGAGCGGACCGCTCAAGAAGATGCACTGCTTGTACTTTTCAACACCGCTATCTCAAATATTGTGGGTCTCACTCTTGTTGTTTACTCTTGTTGTTTACCACACCGGCTTACGTTGGAGTGCCAGGTTCTCTTTCGAAACAATTTTGCTATCTCAAGGGATCTCACGGGGTTGTTCCAATCTTTCCAGTCAAGTTCAAATGTTTTGGACCCTGCGGCCAATCCAAATCTGTTTCAGTCGACTCTCTTCATCATCATCAAGGTATCCTGTTATTAATCTTTTGCTGAAGCGTTGTGTCTAATGTATGCATGTTTAGGATGTTATCGATCAAGATACAAGGGATATTGTGACAGAGTGAGTTGATACTACAAGTGTGCATGGTGAAGACGTACAGCTTAGCATCTGCTATGTAGATTTCGAAACAAATTCAGGGCAAGTGTCATATCAAATAGTGCTATGTTCACCGCTGACTCCCACGCAGACACTTGTTCAGGATGAACGAGATGACAACTTCATCTCGCGTCTCCATGCTGGACTGCTCAACATCATTCCGTGGCCCGTCATTGAATCACCAGCCTTCTACACCTCCTTTGGGAGCCTTCGAAAGGCACTTCACAACCAAGTGGTGACACATCCTGCTGCGGGGGAGTTCTTGTTGCTGGTGAAGACTCTTATGGCAAAATTGAAGGTTGGCACAGTGCTCTTCTCTGCCCTCAACCCTTACTCCTCATTAACGTCAACCAGGCAAACGATTGGGGAGCAATCTCACGTAAGGATAGCATCTCCTCTCTTATGCTAACCATCTGAAATATTGTATAGAGACGATTGTTGCGCATCGCGCACAGCATCTGATGTCTCTTCTTCCCGCTGCCTTCATGCTTGGAGCCATGGAAAGTGACCCGGAGAATGAACCCCTCAAGGTGAAACTCTCATTCACCTGTCTGGGCCTGGTGTTTGAGACCAACGGATGCCTTACAGAACTTCGACACGGATGAGTTGATTACAACCAACGTTGACCATGGCCCTTGTCCGAAATTTTGGCTCACTCACGCGTCAATTGATAACAGCAGCTGTGATGCGTCACTGCAAGACCTGTGTAGATCCTGGCCGTCGTGGTCGTCGCGACACGAGAAAGATGAGGCTGAATGGGTCTCTGCGCTCGGATCTTATCTCGACGGCTTGGTCAATGCTCGCATTGGTCTGATTGAGACCTGGATGCGATCCAACCTGGAGCGCTTCACAGCCACGCACGAGAGCATCTCAGACCTTCATCGTGAATTCGACAGGCTACGGGTTGATCTCAAAGCCAACGTCGAATTGTGCCGTGCCAAGTGTTCGTCGTGCAACCTCCTGTGCGTGCGTCATCGGCGACACGACGTAGAAGAGGCGCACGACTGCCAAACAGACCATCGGTGCCAACATGACTGTCATTACGACCACTCTGACAAAACCAATCCATGCGGCTACCCGTATGTCTCTGCTGTCATCTTTGTGAATCATACGCTGACGGACATTTCTAGCGCGGGTCATACGGGCGTTCACATGTAAGTTCAGCATTGATATATGATGCCTCTAGCTCAATCATGTCTCGTGTAGCTGTGCCGTCGATGCTCATCTGTGTGGGCAGCCATGTCGATTGTACGGCAAGCCGGGATGTCTGAGCGAGTGTAGTCTAGTATGTCGAAGAATCAACCCACGGACCGTCACTCATGTTCGTAGGTTCCTGGACATGATGGCAGCCACATGTGCTCTTCGAATAAGCATCTCTGCGGGGAGGTGAGTCGCGTTTGATTTACCGAATTATGAGGATCATGACCGGTATACCATGCTAGGCATGCAGCCTTCGAAATACCTCTCCCCAGTCTTATTCGTGCCCGCATACTTGTGTCTTTGCCAGGTATGTTTTTTCGTGATCCGTCGATGACTTCAATCAGACCGGTTTCAATCAGCGATGAAGCGCACAAAGTACATGTCTGTGACAGTCGAGGTTGCCCGCTGACCTGCCAGCTCTGCCAACGGCTTTGCAGTCAAGACAACCATCTTCACGGTCTTGAGGCGGAATCAGTCCACCTGTGCGGGTAAGTATACCAAAATTTCGAACGGTATAAACCTCAGTTTGTGGCTTCTTAGGCAAGAACATGCCTGTGTTGCCCAATGCTCTTTGCCCGGTATCTGTCAGGTGGACACTGCGCCCCAGTCAATCCAAGCAACCTTCACTGGCCGCCACGCGACATTTGAGTATACAAAGGTCAGTACCCCTGTCGCTTGTTACATACGGTGACTGATGGTGAATTGTAGTACTCTCAAGGTGAGCTGGCGAGCGCTCCTTCCCTCCTCAATTCCGTATCTGACCTGCTTCAGTCGCCAAGAATCTCAAATGCGCTATCGTCATTCCGAGTGGGCAATTGACACATGAAGGACACCGCCACGTTCATGCAACTGACCCAAATCCCTTTCACTTCTGTGAAGCTAGGTGCGTCTGCATCCTGCCCTCGTCCAAAAACTTATCTCATAATACCCCACATAGATGCCCGGATTGTGGATACTACTGTACACAGCCTTTGGGTGCGTTTTTATACCATCGAGAACCTCCGAGCGCATCAGTCTAATGGGTCTTCAAGGTCATTCGCAACCACTGCACAATACCAGCCATGGCTCCATGTCCAAAACTCGCTGGACGATCGAAGGACCCATGGGAACGACCGTAGAAGTCAAAGGACATAAGTACGGCTCGGATGACGATGGTGCACCAATGATGTGTAATCTGGTCTGCTCCGACCTTGGTCGACATGCCCACCTCGACTTCTGCAAAGCCGACGGAGAGCAGACCTGTAATGGTGATTCCGAGATCCAGCACATACCAAACAGCGTCAGGCTCAGTCCCCAGTCGGACCGTCCCAAGGATTGGATCACTCACTCTCTTTCATGGAAGCGCTCCGGTAAGCGGTGTGTGGACCTTGACATTGTTCGTGACGCTGACAATCCATCTACAGGTTTCAAAGGTGCCGCCCAGCCTTCATTGGTCAATCCTAGTTCCCTCAACCTTTTGTATAGACCCATATCCTCGTGATGTGTTTGCTAAATGGTGTGTATTATCGTTGTGCTACTATGCTCATCCTAGTCGTGCTGACTGTCTTCCAGTGACGCCATGTGTCCTGGTATTTCGCTCACTCATGGTCGCCTCAGGACGGTCCATTGACATTTCTGTCCAGGATCGGAGCATCGTGCTAATGGCGACGGCGTCGTCCAGCCTTCGTACTGTGTTTTGCCGATTTTCCATCCACCCGAACAAGGTGATCAACGCGTCGAAGCTGGCGGCTATCGTTCGCATGATGGACACGTCTTCTCGTGTAAAAACCCGAGTCAACGTCAACAATCTTTCCATGTGTGAGTGACTGTGCTAGACTTGTTGCTCTCTTCTGAATTCAGTAATTCCAGGATATTTGTGGTTGATAGGTAGGGTGGCCATCTCGTTCTGTTTTTGGGGTACTTAAGAAGATAACATTTCAAGGTCGAGCTCGATGGGTGGCGCCGATCGTCAGCCATTGCCGAATACTCCTGCAACCGCCCGTATCCAGCGACATGCCAATAACCGTCTGGGGGCCGTCTATTCTGCTCTCTATGGGTTCTGGCGCTCGCGCCACGCAGTTGCTACCACCGACGAGCAAGGACGCCGACGCGATGCTTACAGCATAGTGGTCTTCAACAATACAGCATTACCGGTTCTCGTCAACGACTTTGAACGAGATCATGACGCGCTTCTTGAAACAGTCCTCGACGTCCAACCTGTCTATGGCACAGATTTTACCGTTGCTCTTGATGCTGCCCGGAATGTGATGATTGAGAATTGGAGCGATGAAAGGTGGGTGGGATTTCCAGCATCACTTCATTACGACCTCTGAATGCGCACGCCCTCTCAGGCGTCCAATTGTCATCTTTTTGTCGGATGGTGAATGCCGCATAGCAGACGTGACGGTCCACCGAATTTGCCAGGCTGCAATTGGCCGAGGGTAATCTCTATGCCTTCAACCTGGGATCAGCGTACTGACGACCGACCCTATTCAGATGCCCTCTGACTCTGCACACGGTGTCTTTCGGCCAACCAAGGGGCAGCAACGTTCTACGCCGCATGGCCCACCTCGCTCGCCAAGCACAGAATACCGCACCCGTCAATCGCAATGCGCCTCCTCGGCCCCGGATCGACTCGACATATTCCGAAGCGCTTGACACGGTGAGCCTTGTTTGTCTTCGTTGCGCGTCGCTAATTCTCAACCATGAAAACAGGTGCGTTTAGCTGAAACTTTCACGGTCCTGGCGGATGCCTTGCGTAAACCGAAGGGAGCGCTGATACGCGATTGAAGCACGTTTGATCAGAGGGTATCATTCTATCCATGTACATTGTACGACGATGTAAATACGTTCGATCTTGGAACGAAAGCTGACTCTCAGATTTATTCGCAACTTGAGATCTATCTCATGGCGCACAGGCACACTGGCCGTCGTCGGAAAGATGGATCTGGTTCGGTCTCGTCCCACATTCATGAACGAAGCCTTGCACCGAGTTGGGTTGTCATGAGGCGGTGGGTTGTTGCCTGCTTCCGTTCCTATCCATCGACACAATCAGACTTCGAGAGAAAGGATTACGAGGGAAAAGCTACCTAAGGCGACAGCAACCGTGGCAGTTCCGGCATAGACTCAAAGCCCGTCCATCACTACTACTCCAACTCGCTTGTAAGTTGTGAAGGAGTATCGGCACCACGACTCGTTTCGTTTTGAGTGACTGCTTTCCAGGGCTTGAATTGCTTTGGAAGCATGTTGCTGATACAAATATATATAAGATTTCTGCGTTAGTACAGGGACTAGTGCACATGTCTGCCGGGGTCCCCATACCAGGAAGCTACAAAGTTGCGATAAGTACGTGGATGCCTCTTGTGCTCGGATCACTAGGCCCCGAAGAGGTGTCATATGGGCTCGGCCTCCGGTACGTTGAGAAAGTCCCTCAGTGTGAGAAGGTAAGGAAGAATCATGGGAGTAACATGGGAAATACCGTTGTTTGTGCCACTTGCAGTCTAACGCGTCCTGGTTCACAAGTTCATGCTGGGATCGAGTATGGTTCTCGTTGAAGGGCTGTGAGCCATGCAGTTATCGTTTCCAGCGCCCTGGCGTGCTCGAAGATGGCTATGTTGAGGTACACAGCAAGTACACAGTAACAATAGCACGGCAAATCCCGGCACTCCGCTAATTAATTTGCTTCCACGGAATGGCTTTGCCACGAACGTCCATCATCTCATCATATTCACTGCCTCGATGCCAGACATCGTCTGACTCGTTGCTCATCATCGTCGACCATGATGGCGGCACCCTACTTTGACGACAGTCCACCGCCTCTTGTGGACCGACCAACAGCATCAGGGATGGCGATCCCTCCGCCAGCACGCGCGGCATATTCCAATGACTTCACAGGCGCTTTTCCAGGCTATCCCAGGAACAATAATGCGTAAGCTGCAGCTCAAGTTGACAGCGTCCAAGCTCATGCTCGCGCGCAGAGGTCACACGCCGGGATGGAATGGGAACGCAATGTCTCCATTCGATGCGCCCTTGAACAACTTCCCACAATCCCCTGCGCCGAACTGGCGGCCTGACTTGACGCGCGGACAATCGGGCGGGTACCCGTGGGGTCCTGTTGGCGGCATCGGCGGCCAGGGCCAGACACCGCAATGGCAGGACACAAGCAGTAGTCATTTACCCAACTGGCCCGCTTCTCCTCCTCCACAGAACAATCAGTGGCCGTCCGACGGATTCAACAGCACCGCCTGGCACGGCCCAGCAACACCGTCAGTGTCTGGCCAGCCCATCAACGAAGGATGGTTCGGCGATGGCGCCCGCCAGCAGCCGCGCAGTCCAGATGGATGGTTTGGCGATGACAGCGGCGCCCGCCAGCAGGGGCTCAGTCCAACAAATCCCTACAGCCCGACTTCGGCGTACACATCCACCCCGTACTCGCCTCCCGCTGCCTTGCAACTCGACGGCCTGTTTGGTGGTATCGCAAGCGGTCCAGCTAGTGCCCCGCTTCCTTCTCCGCCTCTACGTGACCGCCCGAAGCGCGCCTTCTCACTCAAGCCTTCCTCCAAGCGAAATAACAGAGACGACGACTGGTTTCCTCGCCCCGAAAAGGGCTATGGTGAGTTCAATATATCGATGCGACCACGCGACTGGCCGCAGGACTTTGAACTCCATCCGTCGATTGTCAAGAAGGTCGTCGCACCCAAGAACAGGTCCGATATCAAAGGTGATCAACAATTTACCTCCTCGCAGCTTACATTCTGACATCCCCCACCAGAATGCCCAGACCCCATGAAGCGCTCTGTACACGCCCTGCTTCTCTATACCTCCCACCGTCCGCCATTAAACATGGACATCCGCTTCCCTCCGTTCACCGGCACCGAGACCACGCTCTTCCAATGTCTCGGCCGCCCATTCAACCAGATCGACCTCCTACAGCTCGCAACCGCGCCCGCCGCGCCGTTCATGCGGCTCTACCACCCGCGATACCCGTGGTACATCGACGTCCGGCCGTCCAAC
Organism: Strobilurus pachycystidiatus; assembly: GCA_019915135.1. NCBI lineage: Eukaryota > Fungi > Basidiomycota > Agaricomycetes > Agaricales > Physalacriaceae > Strobilurus > Strobilurus pachycystidiatus. Next base: position 897,473 of record JAHLMK010000006.1, on the reverse strand, counting down.
CCCAACGGCGTCACCGTCCAGGACATCCTCGTCACCCTGCACACCGACTTCATCACGCCCATCCGCGACTCGCATTACTGGAACGAGGAGGTCACGAGCCAGGACAAGGCCGCGCTGAACATGGCGTATCGCGCGCGGTGCAGGAACGACCAGGACCTGCTGCGCAGGGGGATTCTGCGGTGCGACTTTCTGGGGGCGCATCACTTTTTGCGGCTGCAGGGGTTGGTGAGGGGCCGCATGGGGATGTGGGAGATGAAGATCGCGGTGGTGGACTGACTGACTCTGTACTCACTAACAATTGTTTGTAGACTTCATATGTACTGTATTGTATTATCACGTTGTATCTTTCCCTCGAAGTGGACTGTAAATAGGGATCAAGCTCATTCCAATGCACGGCGTGGTTCGGTGTCATGTACGAGCTTTCCGACGACGGTGAGTGCGCTGATATAATATTGTGAATGAACCTGAGAGTCAACTGTCATTGCAGGATTAGTATCGAACGCCTCTACATCTGGATACGGATTTTCTGCGAGTTCCTTCATTACACTACAAAGCGTCCGCCAAGACCGTGAAAGTTCAGCTCAGCTACGTAAATGCACTTCTTTGCCTAGTTCGGAAGAAACGACGCGCGAAGATGGCATTGGGACTCACTGTGTCAAGCACTTCAGAGTATGTCCAGTCGATCCGGGGCTGCGGAGGCGCATTTCGATTGCGCTGTATTCTGACCGTGCCGAGCGAGTGGGGCCATGTGGCGTAGAATATTGCTGCCTCTTCGTTGGCCGGAAGGCACCGCGTGCGGAATCAGAGGGAGAAGGTCGGTCGTGAGTATGCTGATCTCACGTTGCAGGCGTGAACTTTACCCTCGCTACACAGCATCTGCACAGACCGTCACGGTGAAAGTTCAGCTTAGCTCAATGCACCTCTTTGGCTAGTTCACAGGCACGACACGCGAAGATGGCACTGAAACTCGCCGCGTCAAGCTCTTCGGAGTATGTCGAGTCGATTCGGGGCTGGCAATGCCCGTTGCGATTGCGCTGTGTTCTGTCTGTGCCGAGCGAGTGGGGCCATGTGGCGTAAAATGTTGCTGCCTCTTCGTTGACCGTAAGGCAACTTGTGCGGAGTCGAAGGGAGCAGGTCAGTCGTAAGTACGCTAATTCCACCTTGCAGGCGTAAACGTTACCCTCGGGCAATCGCAGCCTGGCAGATGTGGTGTCTGCTATGCGGCGTTCACGTCCGACAGAAAGATGACAACCGCCACCTGGGCAGGTGTGCCTTGAGAGGTGACGAAACTAATGATGAACGCCGCACCTTTCATTGCTCCAATCCTGGATCATCACATTCCGGGCAGCACCAAAAGCGATGGTAAAGTATGTGCCACAAGGAATTCGGATGTGGGGGAGGATTTCAAGCACGTCATGATCTCTGTCGAAGTCGTCAAGCAGAGCCGTTATACCGTTCTGAAGGGCGCTTAGCTATAAGCATCGCGGCGGTGTTCTCAGTAGAAGCAACTGCGTGGCGCAAGCGCCAGAAACCAGGCCAGAGAGAGCAAAGTGGACAGCGCCTAGTAATTGATTATTGGCATGTATCTGAGGGCAGGTTTTTTCCCCGAGTTCTAGCTTCTAGCTTCGAGGCGAGGGCGGTAAGGGCGCGGGGTACTAGTGGCGTATATATTTCTGAGACAGTAGATATCAGCAAACCACGGCTCAAGAGAAATTTGGAGCACGTAGTCGCGCAGAATGAACAGAGCTTTGGCATGTTGTGCTGAGGCTGAGCCTCGAAAAATTCTGGAGTCGGATGCATGAGCGCCCCGCGCCTCTCGAATTGGCCCGATCACGTGGAGCGCCGCTGAACATCTTAAGTTGATCTTAAGGGTAAAGTTAGAACCCTTTTAATTAAAACCGTCATATACTCCGAGTCTCCTGTTGTGCTCCTCGATCCGCTACGCTGCATCATATGTTTTGGACTCGCTTGCCGTGTTGTCGTCATGCTCGCCTTCTTTGGCCGTCGATCTCAGTGAAATCATTGTCTCATAGCTTGTCATCTCCTCGATTACTTGCTGGCGAGCTCCAAGACATCCCCTGTCGCTGACTGTACTTAAGAGCCGCCCCCACCAAGTCGTCTTTACATCTCTCTTCATAGCAATTACCACCTTTCAACCAACTTCAACCACAACCTTCAGCAAATATGGGTAACTGCTCCTTTCCTCGCCTAGGCCGTCTAATCTTACGCCTTGCAGGAATCGGATCCACTATCAAGAACATTCTGAACGACGAGCCTGCTCAGCCGACTCCCGGGTCCATGAGCAAAAGCAACACTCAGAACGGCGCCTCACAGATGAGGATGGGACGAGGTAAGTTTCGGCCCCTTCGACCCCATTTTTATGCTAATCGCTTGTGTCAGGCGACAGCGAGATGTCGAATCGCTCAATTAGCACCGTCGACGACCATTCAGCCGCAGGTCGCGACGCCACTGGCCAGCCATTTGTTGACCGCCAGGGCCGTGTGGGCGGAGACTCGCAGCGCACCCAGGATCCCTTGGGACACTCGAGCGCAAAGAGTGGGGGTTTCACCGACCGCCACTCTCATGGCCACCATGACGCCAAATCCAAGGACGTGAATCCCACCGGCAACGTCCATGAGGATTCCCAGCGTCTCAACGGTACGTTTCGCCATCGGCTGTGTTGCTATTTCTCACTTCGCCGTAGCTGTTACGCACGAGAACGTTCGTCACCAAGAGGTCGAAGAGGTCGTTCGTCAGAAGGAGAAGGATCGTCACGTCCACCACGTCCAGCATCACGTCGTGCCCGTTCAGGATAGGGACGAGCGTGAAGAGCAGCATCACGAAAAGGTATTTTTTTCACCGTGAATCTGTAGCCAGCTACTTATGCTCGCCTAGATTCACCCTGTCACGAAAGTTCACGAAAAGCACTCCAACTCTCAAGGCGATCGTACTTTGCTCGATGGTCAGGTTAAGCGCCATCAGAATACCGTCGTGAGCAACACCATTTACTTACTCCAGTTCTCCAATCTCACCATATTTCAGAGTCACGGCGACAAGGAACGCACGATCATTGACAAGGGCACCGTCGTGAATGAGAACGTTCACCACCACAACCACCACGTTATCCAGCCGGTCATTGAGAAAGAGAGTAAGTTCTTTCGTCTTCTTCTCAAACGGCGTCCTGACAAATTTTGTAGCGCTCGATCGCCACCGCATTCACACCGTTGTTCCAATGCAGGAAGAAGTCCATGAGGCGCCAATCATTCATCACTCCAAGGAACATGCGCCTGTCAGCATGGCTACTTTCCTCTCCGGCGGCGGTGGCATCAAGGGCGCAGCTCATGAAGAAATAGGCAACAACATTCTGCACCCTCCCAACTGCGAGCGTCAGGTCGACGGAGTGGGAGAGAAGCTTGCTCGGGATCTCAACCTTGGCGTCGCTGAGGTTGGTTCTCTTCCTTTCCAACATATTCATTCGTCTCATCCTTTTCCCAACAGCCGTCTGACGCTGAGCACACCAACGTGGGGCAGCGTAACATGCCAGGTCAATTCTCGAAGGGCATGACCGATGATAGCGATGGCGTTGGTCAACACAACCCCAGAAGCAGCGCTGGAGTTCGCAACACGTCTGGTCAAGCTTACGACGGCGTGAAGGATCGCACCGGTGCTCACGACTCCAACCGAAGCGTAGGTCTTGGAGACCGCAGTACGGCTGGTCAAGCCTACGACGGCGTGAAGGATCGCACCGGTGCTCACGACTCCAACCGAAGCGTAGGGCTTGGAGATCGCAACACGGTTGGCCGAGGTGTTGGCGGCGAGAAGGAGCGTACCGGTGGCCACGACTCTAACCGAGGCATGGGTCATTACAACATCGGTAATTCGGCTGCTGGCGGAGGTCAATCTGGGCAGACCACGTCGTCTGATGAGCAGAGAGTTGATCGTTCCGTCTAAGCTGGATATGAATTTAAATCTTCCATTGTATTGTTACTGTAACCTCTATCAATGTAATATCTCCCTGTCATGTTCGACGTCGAAAATTGAATCTTTCCGCCAAGCTTGGGTCAGTCTGCATATTGTGCGATCAGCTAATTGCCTCTTACATTTTCGTGCCACATCAACAAGTCGCTGAATGTTTATCGTCACAATTCTACTGCTACTCCTCCGACAACGCCCTCCGGCAATGTTCTTAACCCCAGAGCGTTCTTTATCAACCTCCCAACCCTTGCGCTCGCCGCCGCATCGATGAATTCTATGCTCTCCTTGATCAACACCTTCTCTTCTTCCTCACCCGTGAAGGTAAGAACCCACGTCAGATCGTTCTCCACGACTTCTCTCTGCCCCTTCGCCTTCAGATAGTAGCTCATCCGTATGACCGCCTTGCGCTTGTGCTCGTCAATGATAATGTCGTGCACTTCCGTGCCCATGGAGTCGAGCAGCGCGCCGGTGCTGTTTACGTGCGCAAGGAAGGCGGCGTTGTCCGTGCCGCCTTTGAGGCAGGGGTTGAGGGAGACGAGGTAGTTGTGGCCCCAGCTGTGCTGTGCGTTCGGGGCGCGGATGGACATGGGGGCCTCCGCTGCGAATGTCTCGCAGAGGGAGAGGAGCTTTGTGTAGAGCGGGGAGGGAGGCATGATGGAACGCGATGGGTGATTGGGGGGACGCTTTATGATGAATGAGCGTTTCTCGGTACGCGAGCCGCGGAGACCCATATGGATCACAACTCAAAGTTGACGGAGAAGGAGTCAATGAACGATAGTAATTCGAATCGGAACCGACCACACTCGTTATAGTACTGTATTACCGGCGTTCGGCCCACAACTGCCAGACAACTTTCCCAGTATCCGTTGTGAAGTCACTTTGTATGGATACATATACGACTCGGACTGTCATACGATGATAACAAAGCCAGACCATAACTCAGGTTGACCGGAGTCATGGCGGTACTTCGAACAGCGAACATCGACGGTAATGAGCTGATACAGCCCTGCTGATCTCCCCTCGCAATGCAGAACGGACAATGCTAGCGCCACAGATATAGCAAAAGTGGCTAACGGCAAGATTAGATTCATTTGCTCGTTAGATTGAGGAGGAGTTTGACTTACGTATTGCATCCTGGCGACATGCACTGCGGTAGACAATCAATACGCGCTTGAGATAGAAAGAGAGAGATCAAAGAAACGTACGGTCATATGGTTACACCCATGCTCCTTCATTATCGGAGTCTTGCAACCTGGGTCATCGCAGTCAATGTTCCATCAAGCCGTGTAGACAATGTCATGCCTACCTGGACAGTATTTCCAGCCGCGCTGGGTCATGAGGTGGTCGAGCTCCGAGGAACCATCGCACGAATGTTGCGGTCCGACGACAGTCGGGTCTATCCTCTGCTGACATGATTTACACCATGCATATGTGCATCTAGGCAGCGGGCATGCGATGATTTTGCTTTCCTGGTACTCGGAACGGTCGACGAAGACGGTCTCTTGACATCTAAAGATAGTAGGATGGTTCGTCAGTCACGCCATGACGATTCCACTTGAGGTGGCATAATGTGGCATACCCGCGGCAGTGTAGCAGCGTCGAAATAGAGGATAATTGCATCTCTTCGTAGATCGCGTAGTCTTTCTCGGGTATTCCGATGTCAAATATGACTCCTTGAGTCACCTCTGAGGGGTGGTGAGCGCTCGCAGTGCACAGTGTAGTACCAGGGAGCTCACCGGACTTCTCCTGGTCCCCTACGCAAGCAGGGCAAAAGATGGGATACCGATGGTCCTGTATCATCGTGACGACATGTTTGCGCAGACAGTCTCGGCAAGTATTGTGGTCGCATCCAGGGATCTTCGCCGCATAGTCCGTTTCCTGAGAGTCCAAACAAACACTGCAATCGAAGAATATGGGTGCCGATGAGACCAGCATGCGATGTTGCTCGTTAATCGCTGCTCTCTCTGCATCGAAGTCGCGCTGGAGTTGCCAAGCCAGTTGTGCGCTATGATCATCAGCTCGCGCTTTCCCTTTGTCTACTGAAGATGAGGCAAAAGATGTCGACGCTGAGCTTGGTGAGGTCGTCGTACGCGTCGGTTGGCGCGTAGATATATCGGTTTTGAGAAGCTTCATGCGAAGGATCCTGTTCTCGTCCTGCAAATCCTCCATCTCCTCTTCTACGCGTTCGGTGTTCTCCGACAACAGTCTATTCTGGGTCTCGAGATCAGTGATCTTCGAACGAAGAGTGAGAAGTTCAAGACTGGACTGTAGAAGACTGTGCGTCAATCCGGAGAGATCTTGCGACGCCCTGGTAGACACGAAGATGTGGGCTGAGAAATGCGATAGGAGCTGTGCCTGCCATTGAAAGGAAGAATCGGAAAGGATGCTCTCATCGACGTGGAGAAGGTCGTAGAGGCGACGAGCAGCTCTTTCTAGACTTCGCGTGAGAAACAGGCCGGCGCCAGTAGGATGCTCGGGACGAGGGTGTGAATCAAATATAAGGAAAACACCACTCGCGGTCCTAGCAGACGCGATTATTTCCGGAGGACGCGTGATGACGGCCACGGAAGACGCCCTTGAGTGATCAGACATTGTCTCGAGGTTCCTACATAAACGCTCATGAGACCTCTAACGCGTCAATTTGAGTCTGAGATAGCTACCGAAGTAATTCCTTGAACTTTTCGAGACCTGGCACACCATAATGACAAGTGCTAAGCCTTAACGATGCTTGAAAGATTGGTGCTTGGAAGATCGTTTCGACTTCAGCGTGCAGCTTGTCCGACCATTGCAGGCAGATGGAAATGATGTCCTGTAAGTTTGACCGACGTGAGATCGGGGCGGACCGCGCCGCCAGCGTGACCCTGACGTACCTCGAACGTTCTCTTCCGCACCATCACGTTGAGCAGGTCGTCGGCCTTCAAACCCCCATCCTCGTTTGCAAACAGGATTCTCGCAAAATTCAGCGATGCTAAACCGCAAGCAGAGACCCCACCAACGGCATACTGGCTCGTCCCTTCGTGGTAGACGAATTCGTCCTCGGAGTCGCCGTTCATGATTCGCTGCACCACATCCCGGCGCTTATTCATGGCAGTGAAAGTCAAAGTGGCGGAAGATGATGCAGATCTATAGGAGAATGTCTGATTCGTGGCTGTCAAAGCCAAGTCACATTGGCTGCCAATGACTGGTGGAAGAAGCCGAGGATACAATCGATAGGCTTTGCTTGCTGTCGCGCAGCGCTTACCGGTGTTTGGTGGGCTCAGGATACTACTAGAGATGGGCGCCTGATAGTGGTGGGAACAAGCAGAGTGCAATCGCGATCGCCTTTCATTCAGATACCTTTCTTCCCAGATACCACCATCGTCCTAGTCTTCCAGCAGGAGCGATGACTGGATACGTCCCGCCCGCTGTCTTCCCAGACGATGACGACCCTACCCGTCCGTCGTTTCTCTTTTGGTCTCAATTAAGATGCTTACCATCACCCCAGTTCCAGGAAAGCGCCAACGCGTAGATGGTGCGTCCTTTCACCTTACTTCGCTTCAAAAGTCTCAAGACATTCAAAGAGAATACCGGAGCCGAGCATCAAATGGACGTGGGTACGTCCCAGGACGTCGACATGGATATAGCGCAGCCGGCGCCGATCCCCCCGAAACCCGTCCCGTCTAATAGCGACGTATCGAGCACCATACCTGGCCTGTACAGACTCCTCGAACTCATTGGGGAGGAGAGCAGTGGCGGAATTGGTATGCTTCTCTCTTGTCTCGTTGGCCCCTCATTGACCCATTGCTCTTAGTCGACAAGATCATCATTGATCAGTCTTCTCTAGCGTCTTTGATCAACGACATCCACCCGGGAGCCTACCAGTCGCTCACGCGCGTCGACTTCAAGGCTCTGGACCACCACAGCATCAAGCCCTTAGGTCTCTACGGTGACAAGAGGAAGATTGCGAGTCTTCTTCTTTCATCGGGTGCGATCGATATCAATGTGTCAGTGCATTTCTTTCCAGCCTCTTCACCCTTTATAATGCTCCTTTCTTAGTGAACGACGGCTTCTCAATGACGAAAACGAAGCCGGCTTGCGCTCTGGCCTCTATCTTGTCAAGCCTGATAATCTATCTTTTCCTAGTCATGTAATATACTGGCCAGAGAAAACGACCTGGAATGACGACGCCATCTCATCTGTTCGTCGCAACAGGATTACTTTCATGCGGTGGGTTTCGCTACGTATTTTGTGTACTGGGGCTTTCGCTCAACCATCGACAGATATTTGAACAAGATCACCGACCAGAGTGTCTGTTTAATTGCCCCGGAGCAATCGGCCACTCTCGTCTGGAAAGATGAAGTAGAGGAAACAGATTTCGTGGACTTGGGAGATGACTCCTATGATCGACTCTACACATTTGAGGTTTCGAAGACGAATGAACAGGAAGAGAATGTTGTTATGAGGCCCGGATTTGAGGTTTGGCTCCGGCCTGTTCCTTCAGCTCAACAACGCTAAATAGCCTCCGTAGATGAGGTACCAATATACGCCTCCAGCCAAGGACTTGCTTCCAACAGAAGTCACGATCGATCCTTCGGTCTTTGATCCTCGACTTCTTCATGGAGAATCTTCGCAGGCGTTTGTCACAGCGACGTTCTCTCCGTCCCAGGAGTCCACGCGGCCAGTCGGTAAACACGAGACGTACAACGCCATCTCTCTACGAGCCCTTCTGTGGGTGACCTTTTCTGCCGACTGCCTCTAGTTATTGACTGGTCATATAGCGAAGCGGGTTGTGTATCACTAGCTGAAGATGCCACTGAGGAAACCGTCAGCATTGCCGCCCAGCATGGGCTGGAGAAGGGCTACCAGCAAGTGGTTCAAGCGTGGCGCCTCCGAAAAAGTCAAATAGCGAAGGACAGCGAGCAATGGAAGAACCAGAAGTCTGCCAGTAGCAAGGAGGGCATTGCGGCCCAGGAAGAAAGCATTCATGCCACCATGCGCCATGCGATTCTCATGATGATTGTGGATTGTTATCCGTGCGTTGACTCGCTTGCATGTTCATTTCATCTCGACTGACTCATTCTACAGGACGCTTGACCGGTCTCAGCTAGCACCTGTTGTACCTGCTGAGTTGGAAAAGAAACTCGACGGTAAGTAAATAGTGCCGTCTACTTCGTCAGGTTTACACGCGGAATTAGAACAATTGGAGGACCTTGTGAAATTGCATTCACGCATCAAGAACGCTTACGACGGTGTGCAAATCCCGGCGATCACGCATAAGCGTTTCAAGCAGCTGAAGGAACGCATCGTTGGCACCAAACTGTTCATCGACGAGCACGCTGAGATTAGTGAAGGGGACCGGACGGAATTTGTGACCTTGATGTTGTCCTCAGATGGTCTTGATGCAGCGTTCGACAAGACTCAGAAGGCTGAACAGCCCACAAGGTCCGGCTTTTTCACCCTTTTGAGGGACTGGATCCACCCGTCTTCCGCCCCGAAGGCTGAAAAGATGTCGAAGCGTGTACAGTCTGTCTCCAATACCGACTTCGTCTCTCATCTTGACGACTACCTGGAGTTTGAACCACGTTTGCGGGAGTCTGTCAACGAGGTCAAGGACATTACTCTGGCCTATTTTCGGGGCTCGATCGACAAGTATTCGAATATCTTGAAAGGAAATGTCATCTCCGTTCTTCAGGATACATCGAAAGTTCAGGTAGACAGGGAAGCGGATAGTCAGCGGGCGGCTGCAGAGCACGAATCGCGCCGCCAACTTCTTGCAGATATGGCCAAGATAAATGAAGGTCGACAGTAAGTGTATCGCGACACCGATGATCATGAATTCACCGTGTGATCTAGCTCTCAGCTACGGATTGAACTGATTGCTCCGCGAAACGGCTACTACGCATACAGTGATTCCAACCCAACTTCTCAATCGTGGACAGTACTAAATGTGTTCAGGCGGTCCTTCTTTCAATGTAACTGGCGCCATCACGAGTCGAAGCGATCCTATGGTCAAATACGAAATACATGTCTTGCAAGTCTCTCAAGATGATCAACACGCCATGAAGCTAGATCCGCACACTGTTCCGTCGCCTTTTCTCGCTGAGCGGCTTAATCATCGCTTCGCACTCCCGCTTGGATGTCACATCTTGTACGTTATTGTCGCCTCCGTCTCATACCAAGCTGCTTGTATCCTGACCCTGCCCGATTTCTAGGCACTTGCAGATGGTCGACTCTAGTCGTTTCCTTCTTGTTCTGGATGACGGGAAGGGCAGCATCTCGGTTTACATGGAGCGTGGTACCTCCCTTGATGGTGCTGTTAAGCGCAACATTGCCAAAAAGACCCTCCACCACGACAAAATTGGCGACAATCCGCTCATCGCCTATGACGAAAAGCGGCGTCTCCTTCTACTTTGTGCGTCGAGCAAGGTTAGCTGTCCTCATGGACTGCCTGTCCAGTTATTGACCATAAGGCTCAGCTACAACTGCATCTGTTCTGCTTTGACGAAGCCCTGGGCAGTCTGCAAGGATGGGGAAGCGCGGTGAATCTGTTGGCTTGGTATCCTAAAGGCGCCATCATCACCCACGCCTGTTTTGTTTGTGGAACCGAGGAGATCTTTCTCATTGACAGCACGAATGAGGCGAGGATCTTTTCTCTGGTCAGCCAGCAATGCAGGTAATGTTCTGATTCCCCGGTGCGCATAGCAAAACTAACATTCTCCCAGGCCAGCCTCAGTGACCCTGAAAGCTTCTCCACTTGCGGCATTTCCTTCGCCTGACGGTGCATGCCTGTTTTTGACGTATGCAGACGAGGACTCTACTCTTGTACACTCGTATCACTGGAGCTCCTTTGGATCAAGCCCACCCGTCCATCACAGCCTTCCCTTCACCTCCTCCAGTCCTTTACTCTTGACGTCGATCGCCAACCGCAACTCCATCCACATGATCGGTCTGGATCAGTCATCACAGATCGCGCGCTCGTTTGCCTTTGATGTCACGACTAAAGTCACCGAATTCCAGTTCAAGGAGCAGAATGTGCGCACCAACCTGCCTGAGGACGTCCGAACCATTCATAATTGCCTCATCGACTGTCATGCCGACGTCTGGATACGATTCCCGGTGGTTGCGGCCATTCAGCATCATATCTCCAGGGCCCCGGGAAGTAACACAGGGCGAGAGCTTCTCTTCGCAACAGATCGCGACTATTCAAAATTTGCGCCACACTTTACATCACTGGTGCAGTTGTTCGAGGTTACCACCCGGAAACCCACCGACAACACTCTCAGAAACATTGCGGTCTCTGCCTTTCCTCTTGTGAATGTCCAGGACTGCATCAACAGCTTGCAGATCTCACAGTTCATGCTTGGCGAGTGGCTGGTCGCCTTCCTGTGTTTGATTCCGATTCACATTGCTGTGACACGTGAAAACCGTTTCCTTCCGCTCAAGGACGGTGTGGTGTCCCCCGAGTGGGAGAAAACCTTGCTGGGGGCAGAGGTTGGCAAGATCGTCGATTCAGTGTCCCTTGGATGGTACGAGCCTATCTTCCAATCGTACATGGCTCAGAAGGTGGGAACTTTTGTCCTTATGGCCAGTCTAGCACGTGTACTGACTCCTATACTTGTTCTGATAGCCCGTCAAAGTGGTGTCGTCCATGGGTCAGTAAAATGCTTGTGATATGATTTTTGATGCGAACTTGTCTGGTGATAGGTGAACAATCTGTCGGCAAAAGCTACAGCTTGAACCACTTTGTTGATTCATCTTTTGCGGGGAGCGCTATGCGAACGACAGGTAACTCGTCGGCCTGTCCTTGATAGCTCAATGCTAACCAGCATGTGACTAGAGGGTGTCTGGCTTTCATGTACACCAACCGAGGATGCACTCATCGTCGCCCTTGATTTTGAAGGTACGGACTTAACACTGTTCTGCGAACCCAAACATACTGACATTCTACCCAGGTGTCCACAGCATAGAACGGTCCGCACAGGAAGATACCCTGTTGGTTCTGTTCAACGCGGCAATTTCTAATCTTGTAGGGTAGTCTTGCATTGCCGTGCTCCTTATGCTGATGCCCTGCGTGACAGGTACTGTTCCGCAACAATTTCGCCCTTTCTCGCGATATCACTGGCCTCTTTTCGTCCTTCCAGTCGTCGTCGACAGTTTTGGACCCGGCCGCAAATCCAACTCTCTTCCAGTCAACCCTTGTGATCATCATCAAGGTTCTGTTCTCTTGTATTGACGAGTTTGTTCTTCATGATTGATGTTCACCAACATAGGACGTCGTCGATTCGGACAAGGCTGAGATTGTGAAAGAGTAGGTCTGACAAAACTTTCGATGACTCGTTACTAACAGCCCGCCGCAGGTTCTCCCTCAAGTTTCAGGTTGGTGACATCGACCGTTCAAAATTTCCTTCCCTCATACAATCAAATCGGCAGAAAATTGTACATGAAGAGCAAGACGCTAACTTCATATCTCGACTCCACTCCGGGCGTCTGAACATTGTACCATGGCCTGTCATCGAGTCCAAAAACTTCTATGGTCTGTTTCACACCCTTCGGAAGCGATTGGATCAACAAGCTATCACTCACCCTGCCGCGGGACAATTCTTGTTGACACTGAAGACGCTGATGGCAAAGCTCAAGGTCCTCTTGACTTCTTGTTCCTAGGTGCAGTGCTGACATGTCTTCAGGCAAATGATTGGGGCTCTATATCACGTCAGTATATCAAGACACAGAGCCTCTCGCACCACTAACACGCATCTAGAAACTTTGGTGGCTCATCGGGCACAGCGTCTTTTGTCCTTACTTCCAATCGCTCTCACATGTGGCGTGTCTGAAGTAGACCCTCAAGAAGAATCTTTGAAGGTAAGTCTAAACCCGCATTTCATTGCCGATACGTGTTCAAGGCATGTACAGAATTTTGATACTGATGAACTCATTGACCCATTGGATCATGGGGCGCCGAAACCATACTTCTGGCTTGACACTCCCTCCACCCGTCTCGGACGAGAGGACGCGCTCCGCACTCTGTGTCAAAGCTGGTCCAAATTCTCACTTCGCAGCGAGATGCTTGAGACCGACTGGATTGCAGGACTCGCTTCCTATCTACAGAATCTGGTTGACGATCGCATAAACCTAGTTCAGACTTGGATTGACTCTAACCTGGAACGATTTACAGCCAGTCACGCTAGCGTATCCGAGTTGCGGCGAGAATATGACAAGCAGAAGGTTGACTTGAAGGCCAGCGTAGAGTTTTGCCGCATGAAGTGTTCATCATGCAACCTTCTTTGCGTTGGAAGTCGGCGCCATGACAACGAAACTGTTCACGACTGCCGAACGTCACACGAATGCGAAAACGTATGCGATTATGGGGACGAGCATCAAGACGATGTCAAACGATGTGGTTATCCGTACGTGGTTGTGCAGGCTCTGGAATCACGCATCTAATGAATTTCTCAAGTGCTGGACATACTGGGGCACACATGTTGGCCTTATTTTGTGATATCGTGACTCGCCACTCATGGTGTTTCTAGCTGTGCTGTGGATACACATTTGTGTGGGAAGCGTTGTAAATTAGAGCAAAGGCGAGGCTGCCTCGGCGAATGTACGAAGGTATGGGGTGATTGTCGCCGAAAATGAAGTTTCGCAAACGAACTCCCTTGTAGGTTGTAGGGCATGAAGGCGAACATATCTGCCCATCTCCGGTCCATGCTTGTGGCCAGGTGGGTTGTATCTCCTCTGACTTCGTGTCCATTTCCAAATCCCTTCCGCTTTGCAGCCGTGCGACCTCAAGGATGTCAAGCTGCTGAATGGAAAGATATACACTTGTACCGAGAGTTGCACCATTCCAAGGTATCCAATCCGTGCGGCCAAGTCATCGGCAGCACTGACCAACCCTAGTGACCGCGACCACGAGACCCACATATGCGAGAACCGAATGTGCCCTATGGTGTGTGAACTATGCAAACGACTGTGCGCTTGTCCGGACCATCTCCATGCAATGGAGCGAAGTGCCATTCATCTTTGCGGGTGAGTCACTTGTTGATTCGGGCATTACTAGGACGTGACCTGTGAACCAGGCAAGAGCATTCATGCCCTCAAGTCTGCTCTGCGCCTGGGAGCTGTGAAATCGAGACCGCCCCTCAGTCCATCAAAGCCACATTCACTGGTCGCCACGAGACATTTGAGTATACTAAAGTTCGTGCTCTCCTTTCGTTCGAGATTTGTCACCAATGTTGCTATTTAGTATTCCCAGGGTGAAAGAGAGTCTTTCCTCGTGAACAGCCCGTTGTACTTAGAACCATGTTCACAGTATCAAAGCGCCTCAAATGCGCCATCATAATACCAAGTGGAGAACGCCAACACACTGGGGCACACATACACACTACGGACCCTGACCCCTTCCATTTCTGCAAGACGAGGTAGGGTATCGCCGTTGCAAGTTTGAAACTTATTTCAATTTGGCCCTAGGTGTGAACATTGCGGCTACTTCTGTACTTTGCCGCTGGGTTCGTGCGCTTGGGGATCGCTGCGTCCTTTTAGATAGTTGACTAGTCCGCAGGGCATTCCCAACAAGTTCACGAGACAAGCCATGGATCAATGTCCAAAAGTCGCTGGGCCATCGACGGCCCCAGTGGAACGACAGTCGAAGTCGACGGGCACAAGTACGGATCTGAAGATGACGGTGCCCCGATGATGTGCAACCTCGTTTGTGCCAACATGGGTCGGCATGCCCACTTGGACTTTTGTCGCACACCGGCAGGACAGGCTTGCAGCGACGCAGAAGCCCAGCACATTGTTACTGCTCGCTTCAATCCCAGCCCCGATCGCGAAAAGGACTGGATCTCTCATTCGTTGTTCTGGAGACGATCAGGTTAGTGTTTGCGCTACAGCTTTCAAGCGAGTCACTGATCCATTTTCGCAACACCTAGGGTTCAAAGGTGCTCCGGAAACTGCATCATTGCACGGGGACTAAACAACTTCGGTTTGTAGATCCGTACTCTCGAGATGACCAAGCCAACTTCGCCAAATGGTAGATCCTTCGTTTGTGTGTATAATCTCTAGTCCGCTGAAACTCCTTTGACAGCGATGCCATGTGTCCCGGTATCGTAGAGGACGTTACTCGAGTGCCCTGTCATTCTCATGCGATTGTACAGGACCAGAACATGCCGGAACTGCGAACGCGGCCGCACAACCTTCCTTCTGTACATTACCGCTGTTCCACCCTCCAGAGACGTCGACTCGGAACGTCGGTCTAGGCTATCTGTCGCATGACGGTCATGTCTTCTCGTGCAAAAACCCGGCTGTTCTCCAGCAAGCATTCCACGTGTAGGTTCCATTCACTAGCGTGCGTGCTAAAGCGCTAGATGCTGACTTCCAATCGGGTTAGAATCTTTGTTGTCGATAGGTCGGTCTCCTCTGCCATAGGAACTTTTGTTACTTACAAGTGCCCGTAGATCCGGGTCTATGAGCTCCGCTGACCGGCGCCCTCTCAACAACACGCCCGTTACTACGTTGATCCAAAGAACAGCGAATAACCGCCTCGGCGCAGTCTACTCTGCTTTACATGGCTTTTGGACATCCCGCCATGCTGTTGTCACCGCCAGGGGTGGGCAAGCCGCCGCCGCCGCCGCCGGGAACCGTCGTGACGCCTACAGCGTCGTCCTCTTTGACCACACCGTACAGACTGTCATATCCAACGATTTCAACAGCGACCCATCGGTCCTCCTGGGACGTGTTCTGTCCTACTCAGCCGGTGGCGGTACGGATTTCTCCCTGGCACTGGATACTGCGAAGGCTGTGATGTTGCAGCATTGGAGCACGGAGAGGTAGGTTACGACGAAGCATGTTCGAGCCATAAAGGCTCAATGCACTGTTTGTACAGAGCCCCTATTGTCATCTTTCTCTCAGACGGAGAGTGCTCCTTGTCAGACGAGAAAGTTCAGGATGTCTGCCGTGCAGCTGTCGCTCGAGGGTATGTTCTGATCACATTCCTCCACAATGGATGCGTCTCTGATTCTCAAAAGAAAACCTCTCTCACTTCATACCGTTGCCTTTGGAACGCACCGCGACAGTACTATCCTTCGCCGCATGGCTCAAATCGCGTTGGGCATCCAGAACGATGCGCCTCCCGATCCCAATGCCCCAGCGAATGCTCGTGTCGACTCTTCTTTCTCCGAAGCGCTTGATAGTGTAAGTATCTATTCTCGGTGATGCAGCGATTGCTCAATGATAGATATTAGGTTCGTCTTGCTGATACCTTCCTCGGAATCGCCGAGTCTTTGCGCAAGCCAAGGGGAGCCTTGATGCAGAATTGATTTTCGTTTGTACGCAATACGCATATCGAGTAACCAGATGTACGATACATTAGTAAGAACGACGGACGATTGATGCAATTAAATCTTTTACCGACATTGTTTGCCCTCTACAAGTGGCGGAATCTACTCTTTCTAGCTCCCGCGTATACCAAGACTAGGAAAGTGAACGCAGGACTGCGGTATTAGGACTGTTGGCATTGCTCGATTATCAATAGGAGATGAAGACAGGTGACGACCGATTGCTCAACGCCAGAGCTTGGCCCAATTCCGACACGTACAACATTAGATCCGTTATTCTCCACTCCACTTGCTGAGGCGCGCTTGATGACCGTCCAAGTCCATTCATGATTACATGGTGACGGTTGCAGCGGGGTAAGAGAGGTAGCCTTTGACGCCAGCGGGGTCAGTGCCATCAACGCCAGTGTTGAGCGCGACGTGAATGGCCTGGTGCGGCGGGTTTTCTTGCGAGTAGAAGTTTTGAGAGGGCGGAGAAGGTGTTCAGGTCGCTACCAGTGGAATATCTAGGATCGCGCCACGTCGGTCAATACGGCGGGGATGCAGTCGAATGGAACGCACCATCCGACGATGACCTCTTCTGAGTTGACCTTGTGGTGCAGATCGATAATCGCGCGGTGGTAGTCCACGTCGACGGCGACCAGCTCGCTGGTGTCGCTATGCAGGACGGCAGTCGACTAGTGGCCAACGACCTGTCTGGGCGAGATATACGCGTCCGATATTGCGGGAAACGACGTGGAACGGAGCGCAAAACTCTAACATAGATGATGGCGAAACGCAAGGAGCAGCAGGGGATCCCGATTCCCGGCTCGAATATGCGATCAAATGGCGGCATTTCGCCGTCGGCAATTTGTCTTGCAGGTTCAGCCCTGGACCATGTCATTGTTACTGGAGACGAGCTCGAAAGTGAGCTGCTGCTACGCTGATGTGCAGTCTCAAAGATATCTAGTCTGGTATTGCGCTACCCTATAAACCCTCTACGACATTGCTCATGCGCTGTACGCACGGTCAGATGCGTACTTTCCTTGCCTTCAACTACCGTTGAAGGCTTGCATGTTATTGATTTCTGCGCGTGTATAGAGCAGTCATAGGCACGGAGTCTGAAGCGACGGCTACAGGGTCTGCAGGTCACGTAAGTACGGAAACTGGTTGCGGATACAGGCCGAACTTGTACAGTACTGTCTGCTGAGAACCAGTGTCAGTCTCTTTCAACGTGGTCCCTATCACCACCTGCGGCTCCTCCGCTTACACTTAGAAACTGTCGCTGTCTCAGGACGTCTTGCGTCAGTCATGTTACAGAGACGGAGCGGACGTATGCGAGTACACGGTCGAGCGTGTCGCCGACGTTCTCGATGGCGGACCCGATGAGCGCGAGGTCGGCGAAGGGCTGTGTGTATTTACAAGTAGCGAAGGAAGTCATGTATGTGTAGTAAACCACGGTGGTTTGGTATCGTACACTTGTACAACGTGAGTAAGTAGTAAGTATCCTAACAATCTGGGAAGAAAGATACCAATCCGCTCGACAAGCCAAGCGAGAACCTAAACTCGACATCTCCCACCTGTTGGTATATGACCATCAACTCGTGCCAGAGATCCGGGGGTATGTCATTGGTCTTGAGGAAGACCCGAATGCGGCGCAACCACTCATTTACCACGAGGAACCTGTTCTGCTGCGTCATCTTCCCAATCCAACCCGCGTTCTTTGAACGCAGCGACCACAGCGTCACCTGCGCTAGAAAATAAAACGGCAGCGCATCAAAGAAAAAGGGCAGATTCTCGCCACCGCCAAGCTGCGTCGAAGCCGCGTTCTGCATCCACATGAGCATCCAGTTCTGCAGCATGAGTCCGAACTCTGCGAGGAATGCCTCGCATTGGTAACCGTCGGCAATGTTGTAGACGTTCCTGCCGTACTTGATGTGCAGGCGGGCGTACAGCCTGCGGAGGATCACGACGCTTAGGAGAATGAACAAGGAGAACTTGTTGAGAAGAAGGGTGTCTGACGGAGGTTGGCTCGGGGAGATAGGTCGCTGGAGAGAGGCGAGGGCTTGCCATGTTGGCACGCCGGCTAGGCGAGAATTGAATGGTGAAGGGGCACCAAAAGTGGCATACCAGTCTTTGGCACTAGGAGCCTGCCATAAAGACTCTTCGCAGGGAAGGTTCAAGTCGAATTCGACGGTTTGAAAAACCGATGCCATGCCAGGAACCAGGACGCAGTGTCCCGCGTCCAAGAGATGTGCCACAAGTAGTACACTGCGATTAGGGTCAGTCATGACTGTAGACGTGCGCCGCGTCATGAAGGAAATCACCGTTTCAACGATTCGTAACATGCCCACTGCTTCCAGGCGTCGTCTAGACTACAAAGGTCGTCCATCATCGTTGGGGCCTGCCAGTTTTTGAGTCGCTCGATAGCATTCGTGTGTCTAATCATCTTCACGATTCTTAGCATTAGCGGCCCGTGCGTCCAAAGGCATTGGGAAAATCCACTCACCATGGCTAACATGCCATGCCAAATAGTCGAGGAATCTCGACAAGCCTGGTTCTCGTGATGTAGTTCGACCATCTGTAACAGGACAATGGCCTGCAAGAGATGGTCGACTCGCTGCGCATCGGACGTGGCAGCTTCAGTCTATCAACAGGTGAGGAAGATTTCGCAGAACGGAATTCGGACATACCAATTCCCCGAGTATAACATCTCGCACATACGCTATAGTTTCTGATACAAAGAGGTTCGCTTTCTTTGTGTTCACATAAAGTGCGCCACAAGCCTGCATAGTGCGGATCAGAAGAAGTGGCTTGTTGACTTCGGTCCACGTTCCACGATGGATTATAGGTATCTGTGATGAGAATCTATCAAAGCACAATTGCACTGTCGTGGATAAATTTAGTTCCAGAGTCTAGTCAGCAAGGACGAAACACGTACTGAAATGGTCCAGCTCTTGATCTGAAAAGTTTTGACCAGTAACGGAAGCAATAGACCTTCGAGGAAACAAGGTCGGGGATGCCATAGTCGTTAGCACCGGCAAAGTGTTCGAGTTCTGACGCCCGGAAAGGTTCTGAGTTACCGTCAAGTTTGCAACAATCGTAGAAAGGGTATACGGACCTGGAGGACAAAGCTGTCAAGAGGAACCCCGAAGAACATAGAGGATTGTGACAGTTCGGCAAAGTCTGAAGGTTCGAAGTGGGTCGCCGACTCGCCAGAGAGCTGCAAGGCTAGCGATGAAGTTGATGCCTCTGATTGAGACTCAGAGGGCGGCAAATCAGACAACGCGCCAGAAATCGACGAAGCCACATCCAGTGAGTCGGGGGAGGACTTCTTCTTCTTCTTGAGCCCGGAGGGTTTGTCACGGTCTTTCGCAGAAGACGGTCTGGTAGCATTGCGGAAGTGGCACACCTTTCCTCGAATGGTGCACGCTGAGCACGGAACCTGCAAGTCGCACTTGATTTTGCCTGCGGCACAAGCCTGATCATACTATTGTTAGCGCGAGGCGAGGGAGGATGTATACGTGTACGGTACCTCACACGACTTTCGACGAGATAGCGGCTCACCACTATGGTTTTTTTAGGGAAGTGAAGAGAGGCGATGGTGGGCGAACAGCGACGTACGGGCCAGTACAGCTCCTGTGATGCCGCGTCAAGAGATCGCGTCGTGTGAATTCAGCATTGCAGGACTGGAACCATGATGAATGAGAGGGCAGTTCTAATACGGACACGCCAACTCGCCTCGCATTTGTGGGACCGTTCGTTGGCGTCTGTTCACAAATAGAGCGACCAGTCAGATTCAAGATTGCGTCAACAATCAAGGGAGTACCGTGACGCACGCGATAAAAGATGTCGCTGGAGATGGTTTATTCTGGTGAACTTTCCAGGACAGAGAGGACAGGGATTTGTCTGAGGCAGTTTAGGCACATTGCCTTTGTGTCGCGCTCGAGAGAGTGCTTTGCCCGAGTCCGCGGGAGGCATTGCAGTGGAGATAAAGCGGGGGCTGCAACACTAGTCTTTTACTCTATAGAAGATCATCGCGCCTGCTTATGAACCATCATGAGGTAGAGATCATTACGCGCATGACAATGATGCATAAGCCTAGAGCTGCATAAGCAGGCGCCTGGGATCGTGGGAACAAACAAGTATGAATGGTCGCGCGTGTAACGCGACGCCTTCAGGTTGTACACTGATACAAGCCCTACATAATATTGAGAACCATGCCTGTCCGCGTAGCATGCACAGATGCAAGCAGAGATCTGGCAGAGACATACGGAGAGGTTGTTTGGAGCGCTAGCGCAATAACTGTAAGGTACCAGGAGGTATATCCAAGTAACTAACTTCTTCGAGACGCTTTATATTGCCGCCCAAGAAGGACATCCCGTCTCTCCGAAAACCTCGGAAGCCAGAGATTAGGTCAAAGAACTACTGAAGAGTATCCAAGTCGGACAATCGGTGTACGACACTCTGATGTGGCACGCCGTGAGGTTCTTGTTCTTCTGAGTGCGCCACAGGAAAACACCATCATCGACTCAGAGAGCCCTTGTTCAAGCGCCTGTTTCAGCGCTGCTCTCGTCCGGGTATCAGGGCACAGCTACCAGTGCATCGCCTTCAAAGGTTGCTTATCAGTGGAGGAAAGTTCCAAGGCTCCAACTCATGATTGTATGTATATACGATTGAACTGTATAATTTTACGTATCTGTATACGACCTGCTGGCGAAAAGTGGTTATATATATGGTATAGTTCTCAGTACATATAGTTGTGCCCTGCTACCAGCCTATTGCTGTCTCAGTATTTTACCAAGCTACTATACACATTGATTACTGGGACACATCTCCGACTCTCGCAGTCCGACTGGGCCAAAAGCGGCACGATCAAAGTCGGTGACCAATAAGGCAACCCCAAGTCCTCGGCTCACCTTGTCCCGACGCCTACATACTTATCTTGCTGCTTACAACTCCCGCAGTGGCGGGAGATTTGGGTCGAATGTGGAGCTCTAGTATGGTTCTTGGACACCTGAGAGAGAAACTACTATCGGTCAGCATAGTACTGTGATGCCGCCACTGTGCGCCACAACTTCAACACGGCATGCAGGATTGGACGACAGACGCCAATAGACCGGGAAGCACGCGCTATGAGCTGATGACACACACCAGGATATCTGCAGTTAAGTTAGTCTCGCTGCACTATCAGAGTCTTCGAATGCTCCAAATTGTCGTAAAAAGTGAATCAAGACGGTACTGTAGGTATGCAACACTATATACAATATATACCATATATTGAACCCTATATGTATACAAGATCGCCAAAGCGTATACATATAGTATTAGTTAGAGCGTTAGCTCAGGAAACGATCAGCACGTTCATTGTTCACTTGCTCGTAACCGCTTTCATTCATTCAGACACGGCACGGGCCAAGTACTGATCGCCGAGGCTAGACTACAGTGAAAGTACATCATACAGCAGATGGCAGCCTTTGAATAAGGTGAACCAGCATGGCTTTTAGAGACCTGTTGGAGTTGTGTTGAAGCCTCAATACCGGAGGCAGTGCTGCTTTGTTTATTGTTTGGCAATTCAATAGACCAAATGTCATTTCCCTCTGACGATCACTTACTTCGAGGTCTGTTCATCCTTCCTGCCAAGTTCATGCAAACTTAACCATCCAAGGCGACTCTTCAGTTCAACTGCACCATCTCGCTCTTTCTTGACCCGCTAGGCGACCTGCAGTCACTCGCCAACTGACACGTAGGATGCCCGCAGTCAACGCTGGCGGCGAGGACTCTATGCAGGCCCTCATACAGTCCTTCGCCATGATAATAGTCAGCGAAATCGGCGACAAGACATTCCTCATCGCCGCCATCCTCGCCATGCGCCACCCACGAATGACTGTCTTCCTCGGCGCGTTTGGCTCCCTGGTCGTCATGTCCATCCTCTCCGCAGCCATGGGACACGTCCTTCCCTCGCTCATCCCGCGCCGCTGGACACAGGCCCTGGCGGGCATGCTGTTTCTCGTATTTGGCGCCAAGATGGTCATGGAGGGCCGCCAGATGAAGGCGGGGAACGAGAAGATCACCGAGGAGATGCGCGAGGCGGAGGAGGAGATCGAGGGCGACGACGCGGCGCACGACGGTGCTATTCCTCTGGAGGACATGGAAGCTGGGCGACAGCAACGCGACGTACCCGCCGGCCGGCCTTCGTCGTTCATACAGGGCGCGAGGAATTTCTGCAGCTTGTTCTTTGGGCCCGTGTTCGTGCAGTCGTTTGCTCTTACGTTCCTCGGCGAGTGGGGCGACCGCAGCCAGATTGCGACCATCGCACTCGGTGCAGCACATGTGTGTGATTCGACCATACCCTCCTGACCTCGCTGAATCCCTACTTTAGAACATATATATCGTGTCATTAGGCACCATAATCGGCCACAGTTGCTGCACCGCTCTTGCCGTTGTCGGTGGGCGCTACGTCTCTACAAAAATCTCCGTCAAGCATGGTAAGTCGCTCTGCTGTGTTCGTGGGTTCGTGTCCTCATTTGGTTCGTCAGTGACCTTGGGCGGAGCAACGCTATTTTTACTCTTTGGAATTATATACCTATACGAGTCTTTCGTATCCTCTACAACGGACATGGACGTTCCTATGCTCGGTCCTGAGCACACATAATGATAGAGCTTTAGATTAATTGCATCTCATGCGCACTGGACAAAAATCACGCACACGGTCGTATTAGATTCAGACGGTGAACACTGGTGAACACTGTGGGCTAGTCAAATATGTCTTGTTTCTTGACGATAGAGGAGTGTAGACCTATACGGTATAGTAGTTCTTTTTTTTTTTTTGGTGGACACGTTATAGATTGCATCACTACGTAGCAGCCAATACAGGTATAGTAGTTCTTGGCGGGTCCTGTTCCGAGGTAACGCGCCTGATGCGCGCCAAACATGTACAGCGACAAAGCAAGTTGCTCTCTCACAATGTCAACGAGTTGACAGGCATGTTTTCTCTACTTTCATACATATATCGGCTCTTTTTCTGGTATTTTGAGCCCATCGGGCGCACCCCCATCGACATCCCCACGCCCCACTGCCATGGCATGCAGGAGCTCCCGGGCACAGCTCAGAAACGCGCCAACCTCCATAACCTGCAGCGGTCAGAGCCATTGCTCGCCAAACACCTCTCCTACGGCCTCGCATACACGACCGGCTCTGCGTTGGGTGCCGAGCCACCGAGTGTAGACGTCTGCCTGGACGCCTTCACCCAGCTGCACAACGCTGGCAAAGGCGGACTCACCGTCGGCGCGCGGGCGTGGTCGAAGCATTCCACACGCTCACAGTCGCCTGACGATCC
Source organism: Strobilurus pachycystidiatus (assembly GCA_019915135.1). Taxonomy (NCBI): domain Eukaryota; kingdom Fungi; phylum Basidiomycota; class Agaricomycetes; order Agaricales; family Physalacriaceae; genus Strobilurus; species Strobilurus pachycystidiatus. The sequence goes on along the minus strand of JAHLMK010000006.1, from coordinate 873,875 downwards.
TAAAGGCTGGTGGGGCCATGCCTCTGGGTCCGTCAGCACGATCAACGAACGGGCTCTGGTGTTGTTTTGGAAGATCACCAACGAGGCGACGTGGAGGAATTTGCATTATCTTCCGCACAGTGTTTTGGTGTACGAGGTCCGGATTGAGGAGGGATACGGCATGCGGTGGGCGCAGGACCAAAGCGTGAAGCTCGCTGAAGCCGCGGAGACGTGGCCATGGAAATTCAGAGGGTTCCTCGAGCCGCAGATGGAAAATGGACACGAAGTGGGCTGGAAGCATTGTACGTGTTCTCCCAATTGGCATATTCCACAACAATTCAACGTTCCTCAGCGAGAGTACTGTCTCCGCCAACGGAGAGTCCTCAAACATAAACGCCGTTCTCATCGTGTACTTGAAACCCTCCGTCACTTCCTACCCGCGCACGCGCTATTGAAACACCAGCACTCGTCCCACCTTGGGCTACACATAGCCAAAGTGCTTTCTATCCGCCGCTTAGAATCTCGTCGCGCCGCCCATCAGCTGGGACTCTTTGTCGTATATGTGTGGTGTCAAACACGACTTGTGGCCCTCGAATTCGTTCAGCCCGTCACAATGCTGCTTGAAGAGTTGCAGATTGATTTGAGCCTGGGAGATCAGCATTCAATCACAGGCAGCTCTCCAAACCTACATAGCGACCTTGACTTACCTCTTCAACGTCCACGTCGGATCCTGCTTTTCGCCCACCTTTCCAGTGACTCCCTTCCATCCTTCCCCACACCTCCCCGTGGCTTTTATCACGCCGATCTCCACGGCCGCACCCGTTTGGGTATCAGCGCCGCAAAGTCTTCATCCTCTCGCACAGTGACGAAGGCTCGACTGCACGCTATCTGCTATCTATCGTTTCTTGTGGCCTCCACCCCCCAGGTGTCGAATTATCTACGAGGGCTGAGCGTAAACAGGTTGTCGAGCATAGGAACCGGCGTAGGATGGAGCGAGGATGTCGAAGAGAAGTGGTTATGGATGGGCGTTGTTGGTCTTCATGAACAGCATAACGGCTGTGAAGGAGAAAGAGGATAAAAGGGTGATGGATGACTGGTAATATGGATGACTATTGGTGCATCATTTGCCTCGGCCCTCAATGCCTGAGAATTGAGTCAACGCGGTCGCGTGCATCGCTCACCCTGATACGCGACTTGCAGAATTACCTGTCGTGAACCCTGGGTAGGCTTTTTGACTTTGATTGGTACTACATACTCAATGAACAAGGTTCGTGTTTCTCTACCTCCAATTTTCGCAAGATTCATCGTGGCGTTGTACAGCTATCGCTTTGACAGGTCCCCTGTCGGTTCGTTGAGAATCAATTTCGCAACGCCCAGAGTCATCAGTCATGTACGGCCGTCCGTCTCAAGAAAAGAACGGTCTGCTGATAAGCCTTCGATAAGCCTTGGATACCTATTTCAAAAAGAGACGCGACGCGTCCAGACATACCTACGAAGCGGACCGCTATCCAGATAGGCAAATCAGGGTTCGATAAGACATGGTTTACACTTATAACCCCAATCTATCGAGGTTTGAAAATCCTTGGAAGCCCTGGTCCTGGTCTGGTCAACCATGTCTGACGTCGAGAAACATAGCAATGCCTCCGTTCACGAGGCGCCAAAGTGGCGGAAGCTGGGTCCCATTTCCGTGCCGCCTTGTACGTCGTCGTCCGATACCGTCCTTACAGCACTATATAACTAACCGCCCATTGCAGACCGCTCGACGCTCTTCCAGACAGTCCTGATCGGCTTCATATGTTTCCTGGTCGTCGGTGCGCTTCATAGCACTCACATACAACCTACATTTCCTGACAACATTTCTCTAGGCATGTTCAACGTCATGGCCTCCCTCGGCGGAGCAGGCCAGGTCGACGCCACTACCGCTGACAACTCCAACACCGTGTTGTACGCTCTGTTCGCGGTCGTTGCCCTGGTTTCAGGACCTATATGCAACTATCTGGGCCCCAAGATCACTTTGGGCTTCGGTGGTGTGGGGTATGCGATGTATGCTGCGTCTTTCTGGGTGCGTTGACTCGAATGGGTGTAGTAGTGATTGTTATCTGACTCACTCATCCTAGTGTTATAACCATACAGCCAACGACGGCTTCGTCCTCTTTGGTGGTGCCGCCTGTGGTGTTGCCGCGGCTCTCTTTTGGACAGCTGAGGGCACCATCTTGATGTCGTATCCCACTGAGAACCAGAAGGGTGCGTTCGTCCTTAATGCCTCCACAAATCGTTTCAAGCTGACACCGTGTATGCCTCAGGCTCCTACATAGCGCTCTTCTGGGCAATCTGGTCCATGGGCGCCGTCGTGGGCTCCATCATCCCCACCGTCGACAACTGGCACGGCAACGACTCCGGTACAGTGCGCGACGGAACGTACATCGCCCTCTTCATCCTCATGATGTGCGGCTCGCTCTTTGCCATCTTCTTGGTCCGCCCCTCGGAGGTCATCCGCGACGACGGGTCGAAAGTGTTCTTGAACCAGTCCAGTTCGCTCATGACGGAATTGAAGAACCTCCCCAAGGCGCTGAAGAGGGAGCCGTTCATTGTACTCTTCTTCCCGTATTCCTTCTGTGGGCTGTGGTACATTCCGTATCAGGCGAACGATTATAACTCGTACTTCTTCAACGTTCGGAGCAGGGTGAGCCGAGTCTAGCTGTGTTAGTTGTCTTGTGTGTTGACTCACTCACTCGTCTTTATCAGGGCTTCAACAGTATCTGGTACAACCTGGCAACATTGGTGGGAGCAAGCTTGCTCGGTCTGGCATTGGATACGAAGCGTTTCACGCGTAGGACTCGTGCCATTGCTGTACGTCAATTTCAGCACCATCAAATCTACGAGGCTCATTGTCGTCTTATAGGGCTGGGTCTTCATGTTTGTGGTGCTAAACGCCATCCTCATCGCTGGTGTATTCCCATTCAAAGAGTCGAAACGAGGCGTCGCGTACGATGTTATGGATATTACAGACAGCCGTTCTCGCGCATACATCGCGCTGTACTGCTTCTATGGCTTGCTAGATGGTCTTTGGTTCGTTCTTTCTGCTTCTCTCATTCTCAGTTCCATTAACTAGGACTTGCACAGGCAATGCTACGCCTACTGGATCATGGGCTGTCTCTCCAACGACCCCCTTGTCCTCTCCATGTACGCTGCCTTCTACAAAGTCTTCGGCGCTGCTGGCGCGTCGATTGTCTTCAACCTGGATTCGCAGAAGAAGCCGTACGTTGATATGTTCGGCTCGTACTGGGGTCTTACTGCCGGTTCGATGGTCGTCCTCCTCCCGCTGGTGATCATGCGCGTCACGAATCACACCAGCTCCGTTCCGGAGGAGAGGGCGGAAATTGAGATGTATCCAGCTGACAAGCGGGAGGGGGAGAACGCCTGAAGGGCTATGTTTATTTTGCATATATATCATAGGTAGGTAGGTATATCATAGAATTAAAGTTACATTAGTTACATTGGAATGTTATCCTTGGGGTTTTTATCATCTAATACAGACGACGTTGAAGCTTGTCCAGAAGATCCGGTTGTACAGAAAACCTGGAGGTGCGGAGAGGCACCCGCTGCAGCGCGTAAGTCTCTGCACGTTCTTCATTATATGAGCATGACCCGAGAAGAGGTCCGCTGAACTTCCCCGGCGGCCCGCGACCTAAGTCGTATGCTATAGTCCCAGAGTCGGAACAATATGTTTGTCCATTCTACGCTCCAATTGCAAGTCTAGTCCACGGCGGCCTAAGTAAGACGTTCAAATTTGAGACTCAGACTGAAGAACTTTGAATGCCAAGCGAAATGTCTATATTCTACGCCGCAAATTTGAACTTCTCAACGCCTTTCACGCCCCACTGCTTACCAGCATCTACCATGAATAGTTTTCCACCCTGTTCACCTCCCAGACCGTTTCGATGGGCACTAGTGCACACCAAGAGTCCCAGATCCTTGCCCACCCAACCAGTGCACGTCAAGTAGGGGACGCCTTCTGCGACGATCTCGCGCAACAACTTTCCTTCCGGCGAATAACATAACACACATCCTTTCCCCCACACTGCCATCCAGATATTGCCCTCCGTGTCCAAAACCATCCCATCCGGCTCACCGCCTCTATGCTTCTCGCTCATCGCGTCAGAGCGAAAGTCCACGAAGACCGAACGATTGCTGATAGTCCCAGCCTCTTCATCAAATGCGTACTTCCACACAACACCACCGTACGAGTCGCTGAAGTACATGGTTTTGTTGTCCGACGACCAACCGAGGCCGTTTGAGCAGTATATGCCTGACTCGTGCTGGGTGATGGTCCCGTCTGGGTCGTAGCGGAAGAGGCATCCACCGGGCGCAGCATTGGCTGTTACAGGAAGTGCCATGGCCTGGTGGTCCATAGTGCCCGCCCAGAATCGCCCCTTCGAGTCGGAGGCACCGTCGTTGAAGCGCAACTTTCCGCGGGCCGATTCCGGGAGGACTGACGCGAGGTTCTCGATGGCGCCTGTCTGTTCATCGATGAAGGCGAAGCCGAGGAGACGCGCTCCGATGTAACCAGGCTGGTCTTTGCGGAAAGAGGCGACGCTGATGCTGTCGGACAAGGATAGGATTCGAAGATGCATCGTGTCGAGGGAGAGGATGTGCAACTCTGGGGGATTCGCGAGCGGATCGACATAATGGAGGGTGTTGTCCTCGGGGCGATAGAAAGGTGCTTCGCCAAGAACACACTTTGAGCCGAAGAAGGCGCCGCCAAAGGAAGTGACCTGCACAGAGGCATGACCATTGTCCTTCTCCGTGTTACTAGCCATTGTTGTCCTGGTTGGTGAAAGGTGGGAAGAATGTACCGTCGCGCCTAGCAAGCCTCAAGCTCCAATCCCTGATCGGCAAGATGAATGCCTATCAGTGCTATCGTGTTATTCGTGCTATCGCGCTTCAAAGCAGGACCCCTGACAAGGCCTGGCCCGACGCATCCGCCGCTGTCCGACGTCGAAGATCGCACTCTATTTCCGGCTCAGGAACAATCTCGCCTTATCTCGGAATGACCTCCTTCAAATTCAGTTTCTCGAGATAGATAGTTATCCGCGGCCAACTCCAAGACAGTACAGGGTCAAAGCCTTGTAGCCATCCTTGCACTTTTGCAGAGCCTCCAGGGAAACGTGCTCGTTACTAGTGTGGGCGACGAATATGCTGCCGGGCCCGTAGAGAATCTTCATGATCTCCGGTGCGTCGTGTCCTGTCAGGAAGGGAATGTCTGTACCAAAGCCCACGTTGATTGTGTCGAAGCCCGGCACGTCTGACTGGAGCCTGGGCGGACCATACTCCGCCAGCAATTTATAACTGATATGGGGATACCGGGAAATTATTTCCAGAGCGGAGGCCTTGAGCGCGTCGAACGCGGTAGAAACGCGTATAGAAACGGTGGCTGATGCAGACGGGGACAAGATGTTGGCTGTGACTAGTTAAGTTCTGGTCCAGAGGAGCATAAGACAAGAACATACGAGCTTCGCCTCCATGAATAGTGCCGATGTTGATAGTTGACGGTCCGAGCAGTTCATCGGCAGGCATGTCCATTTTCAAGAAATCGGACAGAAGGGATATCATGGAATGGTTTGCGGAGCGTCCAAGGTGTGGGTATCCGCTGTGGCATGCCACGCCTGCCGATGAGAGTTCAAAGAGTAGTATGCCCTGCAGAAAAGAACATGAATTCCGGAAGGAAAAGAGAGAGGAAAGACAAGAACCTTATGACCGAGAGCGAGCTTTCCTTCGGTAGGTTCACCAAAGACTACGTTGTCCCACTTGAGTCCCATGTTGCTAGCAGCCTTCATCCCAACGCCATCTACTTCCTCTCCGACCACATACATCAAAGCCAGATCGCCTTCCTTGATCTGACCGCTCTCCTTGAGCTCCTTCGCGGCCAAGATCTGTGCTACGGCAGCGCCTTTGGCGTCGCAAGTTCCGCGTCCATACACGATCCCTTGTTCATCCGGTCCGGAGAATGGTATGAAGGGGGGGACAGTGTCAATGTGAGTCGTCAAAAGACACTTGGTGGATCTCGTCGTTCCGATGTAGGCGTAGACATTTGCACGTTTCGACGAAGGGGAAATGGGTAAAAGCTCGACGGTGAACCCAAGTTGTTGCAGACGATGTGAGAGAAATAACGCGACTTTTTCCTCATTGCCTGTGAGAGATTCGATATTGACAAGCTCGGAAAGGAATTCCTGGAGTTCTTGGGCCATTTTGCGAAAGTGGTGGTGATGGCTTGAGTTCAACCCTAAAATAGCACATCCGCTCCCGCTTCTGCTTGCCGTTCAAAGGCCTCATGAGCAGCGGCTCAGTATTCCCCTAATGTGTGTGCACCCTAACTTATGCGAGCATGTTAGTGTACGACATTAACGCTAAATTGTACTCGAGTACTTAATGTAGAATATTCGACAGTACATACAAACGATTATAATCACAGCTTCACATCAGTATGAGAGGACGCTTTCCTCTCCAGCCACTTCTGGTTCGCTAGACCTCTCAAATTACGCTTAAGCACCTTCCCGGACTGTGTGTGGTCTACGAAAAACAAGATCAGTCCGATTGGCCGTCGAGTCCACTCAGTATTTACCAAATTCTCCATCGTGAATCACGATCATGACTGGGATGGCGAAGCGGGGAAGACTACAGATTGGCCCATTAGTACATAGCACGGAATCAGAGTTGGAACAGTCGACTGACCTCTTCCTCGCAACCGCCAACAAACTCTCTTCGGTAACAGACTCCGTGTATCCTGGCTTCACCGTTACGAGCGCAGTGACCAGCTCGCCAAGACGCTTATCCGGTACACCAACAACAGCGGCCTCCTTGACTCCTGGTTCGGCGTAGAGTACATTCTCCACCATGACCGACGGCTATCATGTAATCAGATATGAAGAACTAAGAGTCAATGAACGTACAATGTTCTCCCCACCGCGTATGATGATATCCTTGATCCTGTCCTTGATGTACACAAAGCCTTCGTCGTCTATATATCCCAGATCGCCCGTCTTGAACCACCCATCCTTCGTCAACACCAGGTTCGTCGCCTCTAAATAGATCGCAAAGGTCAATCAGAAGTACAACGACTCCGAACTAGACAGACGTACCCTCGTCACCCCAGTATTTCTTCATGATGTTCGACCCACGAAGCCACACTTCCCCCACAACGTTCGGAGGCACCTTGATGTTATCCTTCATGATCATGACATCGTTCGTTGGCAGAGGCGTTCCACTGGAGTTGAGAGTGAATTCTTCAGCTTTAACTTGTGGTCACAAAGAGAAGGAGACGTACGTGCTGTTGGGCCTGAGCTCGAAGTCCCTACCAGCTTTGTAAACACTCATTAGTCAAACGCCTGGTCGGAAAGAACTGATACACTCACCGAACCCAACCGAACCAGCGTTGCTTTCCGTGAGACCGTAGCCTTGACCCCTAGAGAGAACGGAAGCATGAGTACCAATACCTGATCTTGAGGTGGACACTTCTTACATGGAAGCAGAAGCGAACACCTGTCTCGCTCTATTGAATAGAGGCTCCGCCACGGGAGCTCCTCCGTATATGATCACTTCCACTGGCGTCTCTTCTTGCGGCGAAGCGCATTCAGATAGATCCGTAATGACCGACGGAACGCTAGAAGGTGTATGAGATTCTACCCCCCGTGATGAGGGGAGTCAACCTGAACTCACGCGCCTAGAAGGACTACATTCTCCTCCTTGATGAGCCTACATGCTGATTAGGGCAAGCGATAAAGAGGTCGACGACTGCTGTACCGTAAAGCTAAGGATCTGTCAGTCTTTGAATTGTGAATCAACGCCTGCAAGAACAAACCTTTCTTTCCCTCCCACTTCCGCATCGAGACGATCTTGTATCCCAAAAAGGTCGCATTCAACTGACATCAGGTGAGAAGAAAGCCTACCCTCAGATACACCGAGGGACTAACCATAACAGCGGTAGCAGTGACATGGAACAGTGGCGTAGATAGCAGCGCAGCACGTTGAGGGGAACCTTCTGGCGGCGGTGGTGGAGGGAATGGGTCTCCACGTCGTATCGCATCTCTGCCAGAGCTCGCCGCCACCTACAGAACACAGCAGCGAACTCGATAAGCTGTCATCTTCGAAGTAGACCGAGCTTCTTACATTGAAGATGTTTGTGAGAAAAGCCCGCTGAGAGCTGAGCACACCCTCTGGACACGAGGTGATGAGTGGATGTCGGCAGAAAAGGGGGGAACTGGCTACCCACTCGGCAATCCTGTAGTGCCCGACGTGAATATGATTGTAGCGTTATCCTCGGGTTTGACATTGGGGTCGTTGGCGAGAATGGACTCGAGGTTCCCTTTGTGACGCAACATAAGGTTTGCATAGTCATCCATGCCCTCCCATCTGCCTTTGCCTTCTTGCGCTTCTATGACGATGTAGCTGCATTTCGGGGATGACTTGAGCGATCCTTCGAGGAGATCAGCACGCTGAGGGTCGAGTATGACGAGCTTGCAGTCCGTGAGCGCAAGACAATGCTTCAGAGGATCTATCGGCAGGAGGCTAGAATAGCATCGACCTCCAGTAAGTCATCGTAACGCGACTAGCCGATGGTTAACGTACGCATTGACGAGAACCGACACAGCCCCAAGGAGATCTGACAGAAAGAGTCAGGAAACCTTTCGACTAACTGGGGTTGAGACTCACGACATGCCCAGAACACAATGAAATAGCTTGCGTAATTTCGCGAACAGATAGCAATCCGGTCGCCTGGGTGTCAGATGTATGAGACACACTGACAGCATCCCGGTCACACACACCTTTCTTGACGCCGTACACGTCGCGAAACACGGCTGCGCACCGCAGAGATTGCGTCAAGGCTTCCTCATAAGTAAGCCGGTGGCTTTCAAAGACGATACACGTCTTCTTTCCATGCTCTGTTCCAGCCCATAGCCATAAAGCTCTGAGGGAGGGCCACAGATTCTTGAAGACGCGCTGAACGCGACCATCGATTAACTGGATCAGAAAACGTCGTTAGGAAAAGACCTGGTAGGAAGGGAGGAAATGAACGAACGCGTGTTTCGACTTCGAGAAGGCTGCCAGGACCGCATAAGATCCTGTCGGCTGACGGGGTTGTGAGAAAACGCCTGCAACCCATAGGAAACGAGCTGACCTTCGGCGAGAGAGCACACTGGAGTCCAAGAGGAGGTTGATACCATTGGGTGAGATGAGGAATCGGAATTGGCAGTGGTAGGCCTTATATTATCACAGTCGGCGATACTTTGCCATATCAGCGCGTTCGGCGGAACTCTCGGGGAGCGGGCCACGGGCTGTGTCTTTGATTACGGAGATGGTCCGGGATGAGGACAGGTTTTTCACAGAGCGCCGATGATTGGAATGGAGGAGTGACCGCCACTGATGGTCCACTGTGGGGTGAGATGGACAAGCGAGCAATAAAAGCTTTACCACCCCCACCCGCATTCGTCCGTGACTGCGCCCAGTGCGTCTCCCAGTGCGTTGACAGGCGCCTACTGGTCCGATTTTGTGCAGAGTGTGTGATAAGAGTACGGTGCCATCAAGAATACGGTGTGGAGACAGCTTCGAAAGGTAACTATGGATGGTGGAACGCGAGAGTGGTCGCAGCTTGAGTATGTTGTATGTAGCAGCGTGCGGTCGCGGTTATGCAGGTCGAGGTCAGGAAGCAAACAGGGACGCGGACTTAATCGGCGTTTGTGTCCATGGCTACTCGAACTTTACAGTGCAGTTTATACGTGGATAGTACTTATTCGTTCTCATTCTACATCAATGTAGTAGTAATCCAAGCGTGTTGCCGACGAACATAAGTGGCGAGACAGGGAGCAAAGGAGAAAGAGGTCTGGCCGTATCCGTGATCACAGCGATCAACAGTGGCGTCGTAAAGAAAAACCACACAGAAACCCATAAGAGACCAAGAGCTTTGAGCAACAAACCAGAAATACTCCCGAGCCAAGTCCTCTGCGCATACCAAATTACTGCGTCCTCGAAGACGATGGCACAAGCCTGAATCTGGAAGAAAAAGATCGACCGCCCTATCTTCATGTCAACCATCCGGTCACCAAATGCGTGAACACATCCAGACACAAAGAAGCCGACAAAAAGTTGGGTGTAAGAAGATGCATTCGTCCCCTTCGTAAAATTGAGCGTGGTTGTGAAGAACTTGCCGATGGAGGCAACAAACTTCAGAGGTTTATGTCAGACCTTTGGCGATAGTTCCAGTGAACACTTACGCGGCGAAGGATCTGATGCCACACCCGACTATGCGAAAACAACTCAGTAATTACCACGAGGACTGTTTCGCGCCGAGCTCACCCCCACAAACGGCGCAAAGTATACGCGTCGTGAAAATTTCCAAACATAGGCGGCCAGAATCTCGGTTCCCCGAGGTCAAGACTGACAGCGATAGCGGCGGTCAAGCAATAGGCCAACTGCAGGCCAGCGTAGAGGTTTGACCACCACGCCAGTACGTTGCACGCCTGGAACAACGCGCCTTGCCCCCTGCTGGCATACGAAGGATTCCACGAGATATATATCCCGGCTGCGTCCAGAATCAAGGCGTATTTGATGGCGTTGAGGGCTGATTGAGCAACGAAGACCCAACGCGTCTTCTTTGACGCAGAAGGTATATGTGGGGCCTGAAGGCCACGACGGTCGATAAGCTTCAACGAATCACAAGATTGCCCCGGACCCACCTCAATATTCCACCCAACGCCTGTGATAGAGACACGTAAGCACGCTGCCCACCAGACTCGTTCCCCGAGATCCATATCCTTCGCGGCCTTCTTGTCCAAGACATGGCGCGTTGCATCATGCAGCGCGTCAGTCAAGAAATAGAAGTGCAGAGCCGTGAACAAGGAGGTGGCGTATAGCCCGCTGCCGACTCCGTAGTCCTGGAAGGGATCGTCGCCGACTGAAAGAGCCCCAGTCGCCCACCAGATAACGGCAAATTGGAAGAGGAAGACGCAGAGACGAATGGGAAGCGACGGGTGGGTCGCGATGACGAAGGGGATGGGCAATTCGGCGCACAGCAGTGTCGAAGCCAATATTAGGGAGCTCCTCAGACGGACCATTGTGTGGTCTGAGACTCAGAGGTGGGGAAGCATCAGCATATATATCGTCGATGAATAATTCTGGGCCCTGGACAAATGTAGAGATGTCTTCTACCATGAGTTGCATCGATGAGTAGCGCGCATTTTTCAGAAGTGCAGTCATCGCGTTCTCGAGAGGTAGCGCCATAGGATGAATTTGAGTGAAACGGCTTGACATTTGAAAGGGTACGATACAGGCCAGGGATAGCGAGAGCAAAACAACCAGAGCACAACAGAGCTAGCAATCCATCCATCCATGTTCGGAACAAAACGATTAGTACAGTCAAGCAGTGCGCATCTTCTTGGCATTCGGTTCGTCTCCAGTGGAATGCTCACGAGGGCGAGACTTTGGGTCGGAGCGAAAATCCTCCAACAGATCCACGCCGTCGTCAAAGTCGGTCGGGAATTGGCCCAAGAGTCGTTGACCAAGTCCATCAAGCACCTGCTCGTGATCTTCCAGTTCCTTGAGAAAGTCCGCCGCAGAAATTTGGCGGGCGAAGAAGCTGCTGACGTGCGTTCGGAACGTCACTCGGTTGGCGCTGACATGGAGGAATTCGTCGAGGCTGGACTTGCGAATTGCGCGAAGTTTGATTTCTAGGCTTGCTTGGGCAGCTAAGAGAGCGAGATATATTAGTGTGGATGCAAAGGAGACGGGGGAATTTGCACACACAGACGAGGGTATCAATGACACTTTCCTTGTCTTGAGGATCTCGCTCTTTGTATTGTTGATGGTAAAAGTTCTCTCGTAGTTCGCGTTCCTTCTCCTCTAACAAGCGGTCCTTCTCTTGAAGATCGTGTTCGAGCGTGCTGATGCGTTTTTCTAAACGTTGAACTTCAAGATTGACCTGTGAGAGAGACCGAGAAGCCGGCAAAGGGGAAGGCTGGCGGCGAGGAAGTCGATCGATAGTAGGCTTTTGCTGCGCGGCGTCAGAAGCAGGAGGACGATGTCGTTGCGGAGCCGCATCAGTTGAAGAGGTCACAGGAGGCGTCGACACAGCGGGCGGTTTGATTAGGCTGTATGGGGCTGGTGCCGCGACGGCAGTCCTCCACACGAGCTGGCAAGATGATAAGGAAGGCGTAAGCAGAGGAGACGAATACCGACAAAGATGCCAGTGACAGGTTTAGAGGCCGGTTTGGCTGGCAGTCTCTGAATGATGGGACGAGTCGTCGTCGCTATCGGGCCGCCGCCGCCGTTGTTTCTGCCAGATGAGCTCGCTACGCGCGCCTCCTTCCACGCCCTCCACTCATGCACCCTCGAACATTCCCGTTTGAGGTCCTTGCATTGAACACACGCCACAGCATTCTCCTGTTTCCGGCATCCCTTGTTGTAAGTGCTGCAAGAGGCGCAAGACTGCACGAATGTGAATATATGCGGGTCAAATGGAGTGGAAGACGTGCCCTGTTGAGATTCTGGCTCAGCCATTCCTTCTTCAGCGCGATTTCGACCTTGGTGAGCATCGCAGATGACGGCAAGAGGGAAAGAAACGAAGAGGTGATCGCGATCGACTCCGATTTTGGCAAGTCGTTTTCGTATGAAGACTCAGGCTATTAGTATAGACCAGTGCCCTGGACGTGCAACCTGGGCGCCATGAACATAAACAGAGTCACGGTCATTGGCACCATGCAGTAGCCACTTTTACGACTGTGCGTCGTTGGGTGACGTTCATTCACAAAAAGAGCTTAGACGGTCTTGACCAGTCTTCTGACGGCGGAGTGACTGTACTATTTCCCGCCCTAGCTTCAACACGATCTTGCCTTCAGCAGTGTAACACATTAGATTGATACGGAATAAGTAGATGGTAAAGATGAAAAACAAATCACGGAGCTGTTCACATAGTGAACGTCGTGGTAGGTACTGCACTGTTAGGTAAAACCTAACGATAAAGCGCCATCGTATCATAGACATACAATGTCAGGACCTTTGAGATGTCAGTCTTCTGGGAGTGAGAACGAAGAATCCTAGTCGCAACTTACCCGTCTCAGACTGTTGTACAACAGACACATCCAAGCCCTCCAATTTGAACGTGGACAGTAATGCAACCATGGTGTCAATGTTCGAACGAGCATCTTCTAGGTCCGAGGAGTCGAGCCAAGGAGTCAAAGCCGAGAGTCGGATATGGACGTGTTGTAGACGCGAAACACTAGCGCCACCAACATGCCAGCGCGACTTGACAACTTCCAGGATGCTGGAATGCACATCGCGCACCACAAGGTAAAAAACGTCAAGATAAAATGATAGCCATGTCAAATTAGGCAGAATCTCTGCGCGGAGACTGGCAATGAAGCACTGATCCTCGGGCGAAAACACGGTCAATTTCGTGATTGAGCCGAACTGTGAAAGGAAGATCCGTGCATTGGCAGGTTCCCAGTTGTAACCAACGTCGTGGTACTCCATTTCCTCCACACGATGAGCAGACGGGAAAATGGGACGCTGTAACGCCGAAAACTTGGCCAGGTCCATAGTTTCTTGGGTCACTGATATTTTCGTCAAAGGCCCGTCGACGACTGTGAGGAGATCGGGGTCTGAGAGCTCTAGGAATCGTAAATGTGGGCATGTGATGACGGAGGATGAAGAGGGCCAAGATTGACGAGAGAAGCTCGTATGCGCGACAACAGACTTGAGATTATGGCAAGACTGCACGAGCTGGCACTGTACATTGATAGCAACAGTTGAAAACCCCAGATCTAGATGAGTAATCTGAGCCCAAGGGAAGTCAATGTCGGCAATGTTTACTTCATTCCATGAATCACAATCATGATCAATCCACTGTGTTTTCAAAGAATGTAGGTTGGGTGCGTCTCGAAAGTATGGGAGAAGGGTTCGAAATAAACCGTCGGTCGTGGTAACGACTGCATCCCAGTCGGAATTCAAATCCCAATCGTATGAGAAATCATCCGAACGCTGTACTTGGATCCTTAAGACCGACAAGCAGCTCATGGTGTGTTTCGAGGTGTGCCCAAAGAAGAGCTGTAGCGCTTCGCGAGTTCCCACGAAGCTGACCTGGTTCCATGCGCTAGATTGCTCATGGATAAAATCGAGCACTTCACGGGGAGGTTCCGGTTCTGACAAGTCCAACTCGAACTTGACTGGCCTCGCGTTTGCAAAGACGTCTGTCAGGGTTGGAACGGCGCGCCGACTGACGACTGAACCAATGCGGAAGGAGGTCCAGAGCAAACCGGAGGATCTCGAGAGATGCCGCCAGCGTCTGCACACCTTTCCGACCAGCCAAGGTCCCGCCGTCGAAGTTTCAAAGACATCATAGTAGCCACCGCCTAGAAGCATTCGGAAGATGCTGAGAAGGATGTCATCGGGAAGGGAGTGGATAGGGGGATTGAGCGCCAGATGGCCAGCACGAAACGCTTCCAGGTTGTCCAATTCCTCTTCCGCGACGCGAAGCGCCTCTTTCAGACGATGAATGTCGCTCTTTGAGTCGATGATATGCCGGTCGATATCCATAACAAAGGCTTTGATACTGTTCGCAGTGACAGTGTCCACATTGCTGTAGGCTATGGTTGTGCCGAGGACATCGGAAAACGGGGAGGGGATGGTGTGGATTTGAGGAGGAAGGCCCTCACGGAAGCCGCAACGAGCGCACGCCGAGGACGGCACTATGTAGAAAAGTTTCAGTTGTTATTTGAATGATAAAGTAGAAGAAATGTCAGACTTGACTAAGAAAATTACACGCGAAGAAAGTTCAGCTTGTCGTGGTTGAAAGGAAGCCAGGAGAGGGCGGATTTGCCCAAGATTTGCCGGTGGCATTCCTGTCGTGCATGCCACGCGACCACGTGCTTTGCCACTCACCGGGGCCCGTGCGGCAGTCTCGTTTCGTATGAGAATTTGGGGTATGCCTAGTGCCCTAGACGTACAGCTTGAGCGTCATGGACACTCACGGAGTCTTGGCAGCAGCCACTGACCGCACGTCGCAAGGCGACAGTCATTGGCAAGAACACGGTCTTGACCGGCGTCCCTCTGAACCTTGGACCTCAATCCAGCCCTCAGACTGGCAATGAAAGCCGGAATCACACTTCGCAGAGTATAAGGCGGCCGGTAAGGAAGTGACTGTAGGATTTGCCGCCCCAGCTTCAACACGATCTTGCCTTCAAATCAGCACTGCAACGCATCATATGATTGATACGGGCTAGTATTTCTAACTGAACCTTTCCCGGAACTGTCCACGTAGTAAACATGTAGTATGTACTGTATTACCATGTAAATCCAGCGACAAAGTGCCATCGTATCAGATATATTTGATGTCGGGCCCTTTGAGATCATGTGAGTTCTCTGGAACTGATTTGAAGAAACCGAGTGGCAACTTACCCATTGTACAGCAATCCTCAAGTACAACAGACACATCCAAGCCCTCCGATTTGAATATGGATAGTGATGCAACCGTGGTGTCGATAATCGAATGCACATAGCCAGACAAAGGCATCTTGTTAGCCCATAGATGGATACGGACATGTTGGAGACGAGAGACACTAGCGTCACTAATGTACCAACGCAAATTGACGAGTCCCACAATTCTGTAATCCATATCGTTCATCGCAAAGTGGGAAACGTGAACATACAAGGATAGCCATGTCAAATTAGGCAGAATTTGAGCGCAGAGACTGGCAATGAAGTCCAGACTCTTCAACGAAAACACGGTCAATTTCGTGATTGAGTTGAACTGTGAAAGGACTATCTGTACATTGACAGCCTTTAGAGAGACACCGTCATCGGTGTACTCCATTTCTTCAACGCGGTGAGCAGATGGGAATCTGAGCCGAAATCGGGCCAGGTCCAAGGTGAACTGGGTCAGTGATATTCTTTTCAAAGGCCCGTCGACGACTGTAAGGAGATTGGGGTGCGACAGTTTCAGAAAGCGTAATTGTTGGCATGTAATGACGGAGGCTGACGAGGGCAAGAATTGATATGAAGAGCTGATACCCCCTGCGATAAAAGACTCGAGACTTTGGCAAGTCTGCAAGAGCTGGAGCTGTAGACCAATAGCAACAGCCAAGGACCCCAAATCGAGATGAGTGATTTGAGCCCAAGGGAAGTCTATGTCGGCAATGTTTACTTGATTCCATGGTTCAATATCAGACCCTGCAATCAAGGAGCGCAGGTTGGGCGCGTCTCGGAAGTATGGCAGAATGGTTCGGAACAACTCGTCGCTCGTGGTAACGACTGCATCCGAATCCGAATCCGAATCCCAATCGTATGGAAGGTCATTCTTTTTCACTAGTTGGATCTCTAGACCCGACAAGGAGCTCAAGGTGTGTTTCGGGGTGCGCTCAAAGAAGAGCTGGAGCCCTTTCCGATCTCCCACGAAGGCAGCCTGGTTCCATGCACTGGATCGCTCATGAATAAAATCGAGCACGTCTCGAGAAAGTTCCGAATCTGACAAGTCCACGTGGAACTTGACTGGCCTCGCGCGTGCAAAGACCTCTGTCAGGATTGGAACGGCGCACCGACTGGCGACTGAGCCAATATGGAAGGAGGTCCAGAGCAAACCGGAGGATCTCGAAAGATGCCGCCAGCGTCTGCAGACCTTTCCGAGCAGCCAAGGTCCCGACATTGAACTTTCGAATACATCATAGTAGCAGCTCAAGTCCAGGCCAAGAAGCATTTGGAAGATAATGAGAAGAATGTCATCGGGAAGGGAGTGTATGGGCGGATTAAGCGTCAGATGACAAGCACGGAACGCTTCCATCTTATCCAGTTCCTGTTCCGCGACGCGAAGCGCCTTTTTGAGGCGATGAATGTCGCTCTTCGAGTCGGTGATGTGCCGGTCAATATCCATGATGAAGGATTTGATACTGTTCGCAGTGACAATGTCCACATGGTTGTAGGCTACGGCTGTTCCAAGAATATGGGCAAACGGGGAGGGAATGGTGTGGATTTGAGGAGGAAGGTCATCACGGAAGTTGCAACGAGCGCACGTCGAGGATGGCACTAGGTAGAAAAGTTCAGCTGTTATTCGAATGATGAAGTAGGAGAAATGTCAGACTTGACTGTGAATATTACAGGCGGGAAAAGTTCAGCGTGTTGTGGCTCAAAGAAAGCCGGGAGCCTCAAATCAAGGAAGAGGGCGAGTTTGGTAGGTGGCATTTGCCGTCGTGCCGCACCGGCATAACACGCGACGATTGCTTGCCCGTGCAGCGAGCAATTTGCTTCCCCTTCCGCCATCCAGTCTCGAATGCCAGTGGAAGTTTGGACTATGCTCGACAGTCGCCAGCCGCAGCCACTCCGACGGCTCGGACTCTTTGCTTCCAGGATGCGCCGATAGCGAGGGCGCGTGTATCCTCCCCTCGTGGCCAATATCATCAAAACCGACTCAGAATCGACTCAAACCCGAGGCAGCTCTACAGCAATGGCGAAGAGCACTTTTCTACTGTGGAAAGGGATAAAGTACCCTGGAGATCGTAGCTGTGGGAGTCATAGGAACGGGCAGGCAGACAATAACAGACGGAGAACAACACCTCTTGTTGTTCTGTCGGGACAAGGTGTGCATAAATAATGCATTCTTGCTTGATTCTTATCCATCAACTCCTCCCTTCTACCACACAGATGCCCTCCATTTTTCCGTCTCTCTTCCCGCCTCCTTCACCAATGGGCCCGCGCTTCCACCATCCGCCGCCACCAAAATCGGCAACCAGAACCTCATTCTTCGGGCTACGATATCAGGCCGAAGCACAGCAGAAGCCAGACTTCAAGCTGGTACGGGCGCACTCGATGGGTCCTGTTGCTACGTTCTAATGCATCGCTAGAGGGAACGCTATAACACGCCATTCGATGCTCCCGCAGGTTCGCGTACTAAAGTCTGTCCATCTTGTCTTACCTTCGATGTATCGTTGACGCCACGTCTCAGCCTGAAACACTATCATCACTCGTAGCTTCCACAAGTTCTCTATCATCCGGGCCCAAGCAAAGCCAGTCTTCGCTCAGACCATCCCTCTCATCCCGCTTCCGCGTCGCTGGTCTTCCTGAGGATCTCCACTCGTCAACTTCGTCGTCCCTCAACTTGAAGCGCAAGCAAATCGACGCAGGACTTACTCTCGACAATCGCACTATCAAGAAGCTTAAATCTCCAGAGCCCGCTTTTGGACGCATGACGCTCAGAGCGCTTCATCTCCGCGACATCCAACAGAACACCTCTTCAATGCTAGCAGCAATGAACGCGCGAAGGCGATTTCGAACGGAGATCTCGTCACCACCCGTCACTCCCCCACCAAATCCTGGTCCAGTCAAGCGTCCCGCCTCGCAAGCTCCTGCGGATGACCAGCGCCCAGCCAAGCGCATATGCTTGGGTCCATCTTCCTCCTACAAACAACGCTCTCTGCATAGTGCACTCGCTTCCCGTAACCTCAAGATTGAGGCGCTGAAGGACGAGGTGGAGGAGATGAAGAAGCTTGTCGACCAGGCCAATCATCAGGTCGATCTGAAGCAGGCACGCGCCATTGAAACAGATGAGGCACTCCGAGACGCGTCGTGTTTCCATCATGACCGTATCGTTGAGGAGCGGCAGCGATACGAGAATATCGAGAGGGAAAACATTCGGGTATGGAGTCGTTACTTCGTCCCTCGTCTTGATCTGATCCTCTCTGCAGCTCCTGGCCTTCCTCGAGGAGAAACAACACGAGGTTCGAAGCCTGGAGTTTTTGACGACTAGTACCGGTGTAGCCAAGCTCCAGGAGCAGATTCGCGAGTTGGAGACCGCGAACAGCCAGCTCCGGGAGAGTCAGACTGCTACGAAGAACACCGGTCGTGGCGGGGCGGGAATCAGCTTTGCGGATACTGCCCAGGTGAAGATCATCACACCTTGGAGCTCGATCTCCAGCACGCTGCCGATGAGTGGGGTTACGCAGTCTGCGGCGGTGAACTTTGGCAGCTTCCAAACCGAGCAGACATCATGGCCGTCGACTCACGTCCAGTCCGCGCCGGACTTGCTCACTTCTTGGTCGATACCCTCCGCTTCGGTTGGTGGGCTTGCTAGTCAAACACAACAACCTGCACTCACCTCAGCATCGAAGTCAGGGTTTGTGACTGGCGCTTATGCGCAGACCAATCCGTGGGTGTCAGCATCGTCGACTGCGAATGTTTCGCAGACACCAGTACAATCCACGCCGTCGAAGGAGGACTTGCTTGCTTTTTGGTCGAAGCCCTCCGCTTCTGTTGGTGGGCTTGCTAGTCAAGCACAACAGCCTGCACCTGCCTCGACC
Source organism: Strobilurus pachycystidiatus (assembly GCA_019915135.1). Taxonomy (NCBI): domain Eukaryota; kingdom Fungi; phylum Basidiomycota; class Agaricomycetes; order Agaricales; family Physalacriaceae; genus Strobilurus; species Strobilurus pachycystidiatus. Next base: position 854,565 of record JAHLMK010000006.1, on the reverse strand, counting down.
TTGGCATCAAAGTCAGGGTTTGGCGCGTATGCGCAGACCAATCCGTGGGGTTCAGCCTCGTCGGCCACGAACGGTTTGCAGACACCCGGTCAACCCACGCCGCCCAAGGAGGACCTGGTTTCTTCCTGGTCGAAGCCCTCTGCTTCTGTTGGTGGGCTTGCCAGTCAAGCGAATGCCCAACAACCGACTGCACCTGCCTTCATGCAAACACAGGCAGACTCGACTTTCTCGTCCGCGCCGACTTCGGCTTCAAAGTCTGGGTTTGGAGCTTATGCTCAGGTCAATCCGTGGTCGTCAGCATCTCCATCCACCATACAGCCGGCGACTCTCTCGTCTACCCCTGCATTTCCCAGCTCTTTCTCGTCTACGCCGACTTCGGCTCCAAAGTCTGGGTTTGGAGCTTATGCTCAGACCAATCCGTGGCCGTCAGCATCATCATCCACGGTCCAATCGGCGAATTCCTCGTCTACCCCTGCATTCCCCAGCTCTTCTGCTCCCGCATTTAGGTCAACCGCTGTCGCGAGCTCGAGCGAGGCGGCGCCGAAATCCGGGTTTGGAGCGTATGCTCACACAAATCCGTGGCCGTCAGCTTCGAACGCAGTCAATGGACAGGCTAGTCAACCCCAGCAGTCGGTCGCGCCAACTCCAGCGTTCTCCGCAGATACGGCCGGCGCTTTCTCGCAGGTACAGCCTGACGCACCTTCGAGTTCCTCGACTTCAGCGAAGGACTCACCGATACCAGGTTTCGGGGCTTATGCTCAAACTAATCCTTGGCCGACGTCGTCAGCCTCGAATGAAGCGGCTCCATCCACTTTCATCCCAGTCGCTTCCTCGTCTACCTCCGCATTTCCCAGTACATTCTGGTCGAGTCAGACATCATCGAACTTTGTCAATGAACACGCCAGCCAAGATCAGCGGACTGCTGCAACGATGCCTAGTACTTCTATGCAGACCCAGGCACAGACAGATACCTACTCGAAGTCTTCGACCTCAGCAGAAGAAGTACCGAAACCAGCAACGCCCATTCCGCAGACTTCACGTTCTGATCAAGCGTCTTTGAATAGTGCTGCTGCTACTTCATCCACGCCGACGACGACTTCCACAGCAGAATCAGGGCTCCAAGTGTCCCAGCCGACCTCCGATTTGGGAGGGACAACTGCGTTCCCTATTGTGATGCCGCGAAGCGCGTTTGGTAGCTCTTCGGCGCCCCAGCGCGTCGAGTCTGCTGAAGACAAGGACGTATCAGAACGCCCTCCCACTCCCAAACCGTCGTCTTCCTCTGATGCCCATGATGAGGGCACTTCGGTCAGGGGACCTCGACTCATCATTCCAGCTGCAGTCGAGGCGCTCTATCGGCCCGACAGCCCATCCTACGGCGTCTATCCCTCCCCAGAAAATGAGCCGTTGACACTGGCGCCTCAGTCTCGACATGTGGACTTACCGCTTGAGTCTGAGAGCGATTCGTACGCGATTCCGTTCTATGGAGATGCCTTCCGCCTCCTTCCATCTTCAGAAGATGTACCAGAAGAACTAGCCTCCCCACCTCTATCGTCCGCCCTCTTCGGTGATGTCGAATTTATGCCGGCGCCAGCGAAAAAGGAGGTGAAATTGGTGGATAGGATCGGGGCGAGGAGGAAGACGTTCATCAAGTCGATGGGACACTCCGTTGGAGAGTCTGATGCTACGGCTTTAGACAACAGCAACAATTCCCCTAGGGGAAGGGGGCATCTGAATCACAATAAGATGCCGCGGCGTGGTACATACCTCGAGATGCCAGGAGGAGCACACAAAGATGGAAATGGAAATGGACGTCATCGCAGGAAGCATCATCCAAATGATTATCAGCACGGACAGGCGCGTCCTGGTCCGGTCAAGCCACGGCATAGAAACAAGGTTTGGATTCGAGGTAGAGATAAGCCTTCGGCTGTAGAAGAGTAGTGGTTCTGGACTGTCGTTTCTTTGCATCTCGTAGTACACTGTATATCTGTATAATTCTCTGTTCGCCGGTGTGCAATCATTTTACTGCTGTCGATCCTTCTGTCACGGTGTTTCGGTGGCCATTCTCAAGCCTCGTTGACACATGTTCAACTGAAGTTGTGTTGACGACTCTCCCCGGCTGCTTGGGAGAGTAAATTCGCTAGGCGAGTAGTCGACTAGATATGCAATGATGAGCAGACAGACGGCGGAAGCACCTGGGGAAGAAAAGGGTTTGCTGATGCCAATGCCGCGTCCTTCGAGTTGCGACTCGTCCTTTGTTTGAGTTACCGAGGGATGAATTCAAACGTTTGTAGCAGCAGTGAGTGTACCCCCATGAGTACTATGAATCAACGCGAAGAAAGACGCGTCAATTCTGTCGAACATTGGCCTGCAGTTCGATTTGCGAAGACGCACGAAGTACGCACGATCGCGTGTTGTCACGGCTGGTCACGCGTTGCTCTTGGCTTCCGCTGCCATCATCCCAGTCAACAATGCTCACCAAGACCGAAATCGACCTCAAAATGCAGTGGATGCGCGAGAATGTCGATAAGGCACGTATTTCGTTTTTTTCTTATGCGCATATATTCACAATTTGCAGCGGTGCGCCTCGTGCGGAATCGATGGAATGGGCTGCCGAAAGCAGGCACGCGCCATAGCGTGTGTTCAGTGCAAAGAGCTCAAACGGGACTGCTCGAGGATGCAGGAGTGGCGGACGTGGAAGGAGCAGCGAAGTACGAGCTCGGCGGGACAACAGTCGGCTGCGCCCTCCATGGCAACGACGAGCCGCCCCATTTTCGTCCCGAAGCCGAGAATGGTCACCGGGAGCCCAGTTGGTATCGACACTCTCCTGCCGACGCCTTCTGACTGTCTCTCTAGCTTGTGTGGAAGACCACCATCACTCCTTCAACGGCCAATCCCCCTTCTCGCCCTCTCTTGCCACTGCCCCGCCTTCCCAGCCCTCCGCCCACTTCTCCTCCTCAAAGCTCTCAATCTTGCCTTGCCTCTGACTCCGTCGAAGAGCAGAAGCCCGTCATCGACCGATCTCTCCAGGCTCTTCCTCTACCGCCTTCGCAGGACAACATACAACGTCTGGAGAATCAAGTACGCTCTCTCAAGCGTGAGAAGGACCAAGCGCTACAGGAGAAGAAACACGCGTTACAGGAAAAGGAACGCGAATTGCAAGACATGAGCCGCAATCTACAGCAAAGTCAACGCGATATTCAGGAGAAGGAAAACGTCATTGATACCCTCGTTTGTGCGGCCAACTCCACTTGTCTCTTTCGTTTCCGCACTAACGCATCCCGCCCTACTACTTAGCTGCTAAAGCAAACGTCGAAGTCGAGCTCCGCGAAATCCGCAGGACTCGTCTCGACGAGTTCCTCCACATCAGCGCTAACAGGATCAAATTCCAAGGGATTGTCAGCTCCTTCTTCGCTCGCCAACTCTCTGCCCCGGACTTTCTCAAAGAAATGCAAGAGCACGAGGAGATGTTGGAAGACCTCGGACGACGACATTTGGACCAGTTCCCGACCGACTTTGCGGACGGTGTAGATCTGCTGGATGATTATCGCCGTGACTCTGACTGTGCTGGAGATGAAAGGACTGCGAAGAAGATGCGACTTGCTTGACTGCTAGACTGACTCGTGTCTCGAATTTGAATGATAGATGGATCCTCCGCTCTGCTGTATTGCTTGTTTTGCTCTCGTTATGCTAATGACATGTATTATACCCGAATCGTAAATGGCCTCTTGACGTCGAACATCTATCCTACGGCGCCTCCCCTCAACGAACGAAATCTCCTCAATAACACTAGGACGTGTGCTGGCTGTCAAAAACGTCGATATCCATCAACTCCGTCGAATCAGTCGCGCCAGATCGGCTGTCGAAACGGTGAAAGGCCTCCCTCGGGATTGTGCGGACTGTCTGAACTTGATGGCCAAGACGGGAGGGTCGTGACAGTGGTCATCGCTATTGCGCATCTTAGAGGCGACGAATCTGAACCTGCCCAATGTCTGTCGAAGGAACTATGGGAATGAAGGAAAAACAATCTGAAAATCCGGCTGGTTCATCAACACTAGTAGTTCATCACACGACCACGAATCTTCGACCTATCTACCGTACCTATCTACGCTCACCCAGAAGCTTGATGCTGTGCTTGACCGCTCCGCCTTCTTTAGCTAGTCGTCTATGGCGTGAGATAATGAAGCTGTACGATGGCACCTCCCATGCACGTGTGATGTTGACGGTAGTCAATTGAAGAGGTCAGTGTCACAGCCCTAACACTGGCCTTACGGCTTCCAAACAGCTTCGCTTGTTTCTCCATCCCCCGCCTCGATGGATCGTTCCGAGTCTCCATGCCTCCCCTCGATGGCTCATGAGATCCCTCATGAGATCCGAGGGTATGTCACACTTTACTGGTTTGATATCGACGTAGTGGCCGTACAGCAATGTGATCTTGCGATCGCACTTTTTGCTTTTCTTCGCTGGACAAAGGGCGAGCATAGTCTACGACTAACTCGTCAAGGTATTGTTGAACGGTCGTGGGAGGTGAGTTTCATTTTTCTGATGCAGGTATCCCAACAGAATTAGTATCTCCAGTGGAAATATGGGTCACGTGAAGACATAACCTGTGTGCAGATGTGGATTCACGTTCTTCACGCTCTCCTGATGATAAACTCGAAAAACAAAAGGCTTCCTGATGACTGGGACGGGGAATTTGGCGCAATGCCACCCGATGACAAGCAGGACTTTGCTCGCATTCAGGGCTTCTTGTCAGTGTCCGATGTCCTTCTTAATGGTTGGGTGACCAGTCAACTATGGTCGCGAGTAAAAGCCATCTTGCATCCGTACGTATCACATTCAGGTATTTGGGTCATGCACCTTACATGACCATAGAGGACAGACAAGTAACTGGTGGGGATTCCCTGAATCACTAAACAGTGCCTATCCCATCCATGAAGAAATGGACGATCTCATTCAGCAGATCCTACTTCCGCAGTTCAATAGACTGCAGGCCCAAAGCTCCACCATCGGCGTCGCAATCTGGCCGGCAGCCTCAGTCTCGATTACCATTGATTTGGATTTCGATTCCGATGCCATTAGCCCTGTTCTACTCGGTCTGGATGTGGCAGAGAGCATGTTCAAAGCCCTCCCCATCGCAGGGCCTATCGTCGAAAGCGCGTGTGCTACCGTCAAGAAGCTGATCTCGGCTGCAGAGGTATGCACACCCCCTTTTTCTTGCATGATGACATTCAATCCAAACGACCGCAGGGCGCGAAAACATGTAAAGAACAGTGTACATTGATAGCTGGTCATACGGCGCGTATGACTCTAGTTGTACTAAGGAACATGTGTCGCTCGTCCACGGGTAGTGCCACCGGCGTCAACGAAAAGTTGTTCGCGCTACAGCTGTACGTCACAGGCAAATGCTTTCCGAAAGAAGGCCTCGAGTGATAATTTCTGTTCCAGAGTCCTTCGGAACGTTGAACACGAGCTCATGAAGCTTGCGAGCTTGAAGCGGTGGAAGCGGATCGTCAAAAGCGGCGACATCGAGGGAAAGGTGCAGCGTCTGAAAGACATCCTCGCTGAGGCCTATACGACATTCAACGTACGTTACTCAAACCTTCGGTTTGCCCCCAACTGAAACCGGGCAGATCGAGAGCAATGTCACAGAGATACAGCTGCTGGAGGATCTGAAGGCGATGCAGCGCGCTTCGCATTCACGCTTGGAAGAGATCAATGAGAAGATTGATACGCTCTTCAAGGTTTGTTTCCCTCACATTGATACCATACTCATACATCTGAATTGCGCCCTACTAGATCATGAGTAATGAGCGACACCGGATTCCCGTTGGTGTTTACGAGGGAGGTCACATCGAGGAGCTTGACGAGATGGAAGTGGAAGGCGATAGCGAAGGCAACATCAGTGTCAGCGGCGGCATCGAGGCCAATGACGGAGAGTTGGCGCTGAGAGACGGCGTTTCAAATACGCCAGCGAGTACCGAGGACACAGTTGGGGCCTACAGTGACAGAGAAGATCAGGAGTCGGATAAGGATTTGGAGATGATGGGCAAACGTACGGGAGATCCCGAGCTCAAAGAACCGCCGGGACTTGAAGTGAAGGAAGAATTGCTGGTTGAAACTCGTGTATCCGACTTGGCCGCCGCGGGCATGAGAAGCAGAGTGGGAAAGGTCATTGAAGTTGAGGATCAAGTAGTAGACGATGTAGAATTTGCGGACAAGCGGCACACCACGTTGCGTACCAGAGGCGAGGCTGAATTTCCGATTCTGTCTCTCTGCCTGGCTCTTTATGTCATGATAGTTATGGTTGCCGCAGTAGTTCTGTTTCATCTTAGTTAGAGGAACGTATGAGAATCAGTATACAGTATGTTACAGAAATTGTGCGCCAATGCATTACTGACTGCTTCTATGCAAGACATGTTCCACCACAGCATCACAACAGCAGAGTCGCCTTCTCAACGAGGTCATCAACAACTTCAAGTTGGAACTCTCCCCGAAGATAATCTCGCGCCTTCTCATATATCCCTTCCCACGCGGCCTTCCCATCAGCCGTCTCCACCTGCAGTCTCGCCGCAATGAACGCTACAGCCAATAAGGTAGCCACCACTGCATCCGCCAACGACGCGTCAATCACCGTCTTCACGCCGTCCAAAGTCAAACCGGCCTTCAAGACAGGTAACACCGCGGTAGAAAAGCTTCCGTCAAACGCCTGCAACCGCGCGAGCTTCTTCAGTACGTCCATCTCTCTTTCTGGCGTAGTCTCTTTATCGCTCACAGCGTCGTCCTCGCTCACATCGTCGTCCTCGCTCACATCGTCGTCCTCGCTCACATCGTCGTCCTCGCTCACAGTGTCTACAAGAACCCTGCGAGGAGCCTTACCACCACTACCACGGTAGGCCCCTGTGGGCAGCATTCCCATACCCATCGCTCCAACCGGCGTCGGTTGCATGGCCATGATCCGAGGCCGTCTCTCTGAACTGTCATCGACAGCGACAAACGAAGTCTCGGAAGATCCAATCGAGTACGTCTTCCCCAGCCGGACGATGTGCGCTTTGACATAACGCCGCTGGTCGTGTTCGGGTAAATCATCGGCGTAACGCCCGTCCTCGAACTCTTGGATGATCTTGTGCGCGGCCAAAGCGTGGATGACAGGCGGCGCGTTGGGGTCCTCGTTCGGCAGACTGCTGAGAGTCACATGGACAGGGAGCTCGATGTCGGCGCCGTCTGCTGTCGTTCCGCGGATGGTGACAGTTTTTGGGAGGGTGTTTTTGCCTATGAATAAGTCAGAAGTCAAGTTTGTGAAGGAAAAAGAGGACACGAACCTTGAAGGATAGCGTATACGTAAAGGCGACAGCCAGGCAAGAGAGTGTCGATTTTGAGTGGGCTTTGCTGAACGTCTGTGGGAGGAGGAGGAAAAATGGGCTCTGGCGGAGGTAGCGGAGTGGTGTCCAGCTGCACACTGTCCTCGGATTCGTCAAAGATATTCAATTTCTGCTTTTCTGTGGGCTGGTGTTCAACCTCCTCCTCCTCAACCATCTCATACTCATCTTCCTCCTCCTCCTTATCTTTGACCACGGGCCTACTCCAATCAACGCGAACGTCCGAGATACGAGGTGACTTCGCAGCCTTGAGCAGCCTCGCGATCTTGCCTGTGATACTCGCCTCGTCTTCGCCAACCATCATGCTCACGCCTTTCCCAGCCCTCGCGATACCCTCGCACATAGCTGTCGAAGCAGAGTCTCCAATGCCAAGACAGAATACACGAAGATAAGCCTGAGAGGAAGCGCCTGCTACAGCACTCTTGACTGTCTCAAAGACGTGGGCATTGTTCCAGGATCCACCATCCGTGAGTACGATGACATTGGTGGGACGATCCGTCAGGCGGTGCTGGAAGGAAGTCGATAACGCATTGGCGATCTCCGTGCCGCCCATATCGGCCTCCATGCAGTCGACGTGCTGTGTGGCTTCGTCTAAGGTCTCCTGATTATACGGGAGGCTACCGTGCGACCACAGCATGGACGTCTCAGACCCGAAGGATACGATCTGAAAAGAAGTGCCCTTGTGTGGGAGGGAGCGAAGCATGACAACCAGAGCTTTACGAGCGGCAGCGATGCGGCTAATTTCCATTGAACCACTGCGGTCGACGAGAAAGATGAACTCCTGGGTCTTCGGTTCTGGGGTGTGAAACGTGGGACGAGGGTCAGCGCCATGCCGACGGTGTTGTCATTGGGATGGAGCTCGGCAATGCATCGAGGAGCGTCGAGACCTGCGGATTGGACTGCGAGGACGAAGTCTTTCTGGAAGGGGGGGTCCGATGCAAGAGAAATGCGCGCGTAGTTGGCGAAAGGAAGGTCTTGTACTCCAGGCAGGGAAGGGTCAGGCCCGAGTTCGGTGGATATGGAATGGGAAGGGGAGCCTATCTTTCGGATGGGGGAGGTAGCTTCAATAGAGACGCGGACATCAATGAACGACGTCGTGCTGTGTATCAAGGAGGATGGGGCTGATCCATATCGCGCACCAATATGGGACGGGAGGTGGAATCGAACGGAATCGTTGTCCTCGTCTTCCGTGAGCTCCGTTGCGTAGACGAGTTCGATTTGAACTTGTTCGCTGGGTTCGATGTTGCCAACAGAAACTTGAAACACTAAGGGAAGGTGTTAGACTTTGATAAGTAAACGCCAGGGAAGACTGTGTACCATCTGGCGTCTGCTGTGCCATCAACGAGGCCGTCTTTCCTTCCGCTACCGCTGTATCGTATGTCTCCTTCGCCTCAGCCTTGCTCTCCACACGCCCTTGAATACGCGTCCCATCCTCCTTGATCATCGTGAACGCGCACACAGCAGCTCTAGCGGGGATCGGGAACGAGTATACGGCTTCGATAGGGAGAACGGAAGCATCGTTGGCGAAGGTCTGTGTGATCTTGACCTGCGCTCCGAGTTCCTTGATGTTCGCTGACGCACGAACGCGGAGAAGAGGGAGAGAGACAGGTTGGTGGTCGTGCAGATAGCAAAGGCCCCAGTACTGCGCCATTTTCGCATGGCAGTTATCTGCATGCTCCCTATTTATACTGTGGCCGGAACCGCTGCGAAACATTACGTGGATAAACAGCCAAAGGGTAGGAGTAGAGTGACTCCGATGATCGATGGCAGCGAGCGAATGACCAGTTTGCATGGCTCTGTAGACTTGCCCGAGCTGCCCAAGCCAAAACAGCGCCCATCTCCACATATGTATGGCTCACAGGATGGTGTGCTTGATTCTTTGAGTGATGAGAGTCAGTCACGGAGCCCAGCATAGGCGTCTAAAGACAGCAAATTCGCTGAGGTCGCTCGATGACATCCGGTGAGGGATGTGTGTCCGGAGAGAATCCGGCACCTTCGAAAGTGTCCTTGTTTCTGAAACAGCTCGTGAGCATCAAGACAGCTTCCGCAGATATGTCTCATAGCGTTCAAGTTGATTCAATAGGCATGCGCACCAGAAGAAGGCCCTGATGCTTTCTCGGCGCCCACGATACTACTCGTTATCTAGAGCGACTGTAAGAGTGAACTCGGATGGTTTATTTGCCGCGTTTTAAATTGATGTCGTCGCCGTCCTTTGAGCTGAGCTCGTTGTTTGAGATGACCGGGGAGCCATGACTCTGAGCAACAATGATTGAAGTTGGAAGAAAGAGACAGAGAGGCGATCAAGTGACCACTAAAAGTTGGCCCTGCCAGGGTCGCACGCCACCGACGCCCCTGATCGTCCTTGTCATTAGCGTTTGTCTGCGTACGGCTCATAAATGTATAGAGACGCGCGTCCAGGGCGACTCTCTATACATTTATACAGCTCGTTTCGTTCCATCTCTTGAACAACCCGCGATCAATATGCCCTCCCTAGAAATCGCCCGGTCGTCCAACGCGTCCTATGCCCCACTGTATACTCCCGTCGCCGTCTTCGTTGGCGGCACGTCCGGAGTCGGGGAAGCCATGGTCAAGGCACTGACCACATATCTTGGTGGCAAGGTCCACCTCTTCATCATAGGGCGCAACCGCGCTGCTGCCGAAAAGACCTTCTCCTCCCTTCCTTGCCCATCTGGCGTCATGCGCGAATTTCTCCATTGCGACGCCAATCTCATGCGCAACATTGCCGCCACGTCTGCGGAGCTCTCGAGAGTCGTTCCTGGTCAGAAGATCAACTTCCTTGTCCTCTCGGCGGGATACTTTCGTATAACGGGACGGGACGAGACCGAGGAGGGTCTCGACAAGCAGCTCGTTATGCGCTACTACAACCGCTTCAAATTCGCGACGGAGCTGTTACCGCTCGTGAAGAATGCGAGAGATGCCGGCGAAGATGCCAGGATCATGTCTATCCTCGGAACAGGGATGGCCAATGTCTCTGTGGATAAAAATGACTTTGGCTTGGTGAAAAGCTACAGTCTGTTCAAGTCCGCGAGTAAACCCGTTGCATACAACGATATCATGATTGAAGTATGATTCTGCTCTTCGCATTCGCACTCCTCTGATGTTTCATCGCTTAGGAACTCTCAAAGAGAAATCCCGGCATTGGCTTCACACACATCTTTCCAGGTGTTGTCGACACGCCAGCCATCGATCAATTATACATTTGGTGGCCGATGAGGCTCTTGAGCCCGCTCATCCGCTTGCACCTCTACTTTGCCGGTGTCTCCGCGGAGGAATGTGCTGAGTATATGCTCTATGCGCTTCTCGATGGAAAAGACGGTTGGTATAGGCGAAATGATCACGGAGAAGACATCGGAAGCCTGAAATACAATATACCACAGGACGATAAAGATGAATTCTGGAAGCACTCAGTAGAGGTTACTGCTACTACGCTTACATTGAGCTCATGATAGCAGATGTCCTATCTTTGTACGGTAGAATACCTCCCAATTGGCATACAATGATCATGACGCCACTCACAGAAGGTGAAAGGCACCTAGAACCAAAGGCGCTGGCATCAAAGGACTCTACAGTCTCAACTCCGGAACTGCCCACACCGTCGAAATCAACCAGCATGACCCTGGTCCTGTTGTCGACAGCCAAGATATTGGGGCCCCTCAAGTCCCCAAAGACGCATAGGCGTCTAAAGACAGCAAATTCGCTGAGGTCGCTCGATGACATCCGGTGAGGGATGTGTGTCCGGAGAGAATCCGGCACCTTTGAAAGTGTCCTTGTTTCTGAAACAGCTCGTGAGCATCAAAACAGCTTCAGCAGATATGTCTCATACCGTTCATATTGATTCAATAGGCATGCGCACCAGAAGAAGGCGCTGGTGCTTTCTTGGCGCCCACAATACTACTCGTTATCTAGAGCGACTGTAAGAGTGAAGTCGGATGGTTTATTTGCCGCGGTTTAGATTGATGTCGTCGCCGTCCTTTGAGCTGAGCTCGTTGTTTGGGATGACCGGGGAGCCATGACTCTGAGCAACAATGAAACTTGGAAGTTGGAAGAGAGAGACAGAGAGGCGATCAAGTGACGACTAAACCAGGGTCGCACGCCACCGACGCCCCTGATCTTCCTTGTCATTAGCATTTGTCTCCGGCTCACAAATGTATAGAGACGCGCGTCCAGGGCGACTCTCTATACATTTATACAGCTCGTTTCGTTCCATGTCTTGAACACAATATGCCCTCCCTAAAAATTGCTCGGTCGTCCAACGCGTCCTATGCCCCATTGTATACCCCCGTCGCTGTCTTCGTTGGCGGCACGTCCGGAGTCGGCGAAGCCATGGTCAAGGCACTGACCACATATCTTGGGGGCAAGGTCCACCTCTTCATCATAGGACGCAACCGCGCCGCCGCCGAAAAGACCTTCTCCTCCCTTCCTCACCCATCTGGCGTCACGCGGGAATTTCTCTATTGCGACGCCAATCTCATGCGCAACATTGCCGCCACGTCTGCGGAGCTCTCGAGAGTCGTTCCCGGTCAGAAGATCAACTTCCTTGTCCTCTCGGCGGGATACTTTCGTATAACGGGACGGGACGAGACCGAGGAGGGTCTCGACAAGCAGCTCGTTATGCGCTACTACAACCGCTTCAAATTCGCGACGGAGCTGTTACCGCTCGTGAAGAATGCGAGAGATGCAGGCGAAGATGCCAGGATTATGTCTATCCTCGGAACAGTGATGATCAATGTCCCTGTGGATAAGAATGACTTCGGCTTGGTGAAAAGCTACAGTCTGTTCAAGTCCGGGATTAAACCCGTTGCATACAACGATATCATGATTGAAGTACGATTCAACTCCTTGCGTTTACACTCCTCTAATGTTTCGCCACTTTGACAGGAACTCTCAAAGAGAAATCCCGGCATTGGCTTCACGCACATCCATCCAGGTCTTGTCGACACGCCATCCATCGATCAGTTATACATTTGGTGGCCGATGAGGCTCTTGAGCCCGCTCTTCCGCTTGTACCTCTACTTTTTCGGTGTCTCCGCTGAGGAATGTGCCGAGTATATGCTCTATGCGCTTCTCGATGGGAAAGACGGTTGGTATAGGCGAAATGCTCACGGAGAAGACATAGGAAGCTCGTACTACAATATACCACAGGATGATAAAGATGCTCTCTGGAAGCACTCGGTTGAAATTACTGCTACGCCTACATTGAGCTCATGATAGCAGATGTCCTATCTTTGTACGGTAGGATACCTCCCAATTGGCATATAAGGATCATGACGCCACTCACAGAAGGTGAAAGGCACCTAGAACCAAAGGCACTGGCATCAAAGGACTCTGCAGTCTCAACATTCTTATCGACAACAGGTACTAGTATGATTGGAAGGGGCTAAACTGGTGCTACTTGCTCAGGCCGCAACCACTCTAACCACTTCAAGTCGTGCTCTTTCTCCATCAGCCCATACCTTTCCACACCCGGCGGCCAGTCGATGTGGTCGGACAACGTAGCGGGGTACCGCGAAATTCCGGAATTGCCCACACCGTCGAAATCAACCAGCATGGCCCTGGTCCTGTTGTCGACAGCCAAGATGTTGGGGCCTCGCAAGTCCCCAAAGACATACCCCCTCTCATGCAGCAGGTCCACAGCTGTGCAGAGACTCTCGTGGACGGCCGAAGGTAGGTGACCCTCACCAATGTGTTCACCCTCGACAAAATCCATGACCACCATATTCAGATGACAGCCCTTGAGAGGAACACAGAGATGCAAAGTGGGTGCGTGATTGGGAGCCAGCAAACGATGAGCGGCTTCGTTGTAGGAAGGAGTGAACTTGATGAAGACCTTCTTGGAGTTATACTGGCCGATGTACTGCGGGTACGGCCTATTGTCGTCAAGTACAGCTTCGAATTTGAGCGTGCCGGGAAGGTCGCCGCTTGTGAAGGAGGGAGTGGGTAGGAGTGGGGATGCGTAAGACAATTTGTTTGATCTGATGTGAGAGATGGATTGATAGTACGCTGCCAGGCCGTCAATTGCAGACCGCAGCACAAGAACGAGACGGGCAAGACGCAGGACGTTGTCGGACTGATGGGATCCGAGGATCAACTCGACGGAGATGAGCTTGTTCACCAATGTGCGATCGGTAAACACGGCTGCCGAAACCTCGATACGGTTGGCGGCGATACCGAAAAGAATTACAGGAAAATTTGTCCATTTGAGCAAGTATGCGAGCTAATATGTCTTGTGAGTTGCAGAATGTGTATGGAATCTGTGAGCAATTACCTCGCTCGATATGAGATGCTGGTATGACAAAATTGCTTGTAAGAGGGGATCCCCCCCAACACCGGACGTGTTCTTCCACGCAGCTGCGACGAGGATATCTTGGCCCTTTGAACCACAGCCATACATTTCAGCGCCTTCGACCTTCCGCTTCCATTGCCATTGGATGTTGGGGAAAAAATCTGCCAAGTGTGTTCGGAACGCTTCCTCACGAGCGCTCTCATCCTCAATAAAATCTGTGCAGTGGACAATGTATTTATGGGACTGCAGGAGGAGCGCATGGCTGGGAATGACACGAGGATCGTCGAGCCGCTCAATGTCGTCCGCGAGTTGGGCGTGAGCCGGATTGAAGAGCGACGTATGGGGTCCGACATTGCCAGAAGGTCGCCCACAGGCGATGGGATTGTCGACCGCAGTGATTACAGCCTGCACGTTCACGGCTGACTTGACCCCTTCTGACGGCGAGAGCTTTGGCTGCTTAAACGCCTTGGATCGTCCTGGAACTTGTAAGAGCGGCAGACGATGGTCGGGAGAGATGTGAGCCGCACGCTTTTGCGCCTCTGTGTGTGAGCGTGGCTCGACTGTGTCCAAGTTTTCGAGGACTAGAAGTTATTGATGAGACAAGCCAACTCGGGAAGCAGAGAAACACGGACCATCCTCGGGGACAATGATAAGATGAAGGAGACGTTTCGTGGCTTCGTAAGAAGGGAACACGGAGGGAACAGCATCAGCCGGCGTCCAGTCTCGAGGAAGAGGGTCGTCGTCGCGATGGTCCTTAAGCCAACCCATTGCCCGCGAAAGCCTGGTGTCGGCAGGTTTGATAGGAAAACTTGCAGGCTGCGAGGTGGGTCGATACCGCGCTAGGCTCGAGATTAGACACGCACGACGAACACACGCAGATTTTTGGGATTGGCCGGCGCAAGGCCGAGTTCGCGAATTACTTGCTGGAGAATCGTGACCAGAGTATCATCGTCCTCCACGCCTACAGACCAAAATTCCGGTTCCAGGGGATCTGCAACATACAGGTTTAGGACGGGCATTTTTCGAGTGAAGGTCGATATCAAGTCGCGCTTGACCGTTGACACAGGGAGACAAGTCGGCAACGGACCGGGCATCCGGGCCGTGTTTGTTCGTGCTTACTGCTTTCTCGACTACGTCGACGACGACAATGGCATCCTACTCAATATCAGACACAGCCTACTCGAAAATCTTTCTGCATGCGGCCAAGCATCCGCACGCTTCCGTGAACGGCGTACTCGTTGGCAAACAGGACGCGGACACAGTCGAGGTCGTGGACATTGTGCCGTTGCTGCACCACTGGACCAGCCTGAGTCCGATGATGGAAATCGGCCTTGACCTCGTATGTCGACCCCGACGCCGTGCGCGTTGCGCGCTGATTCGTGTCAGGCAGGACGACACGCGGTGTCGCTGGGACTGAGTCTGGTTGGCTACTACCAGGCGTGCGAACGAATAGACGACCAGGCGCTGGCCCCCGTCGGCGAGAAGGTCGCGAGCAGGATCAAAGACGCGTTCCCGAATGCCATAGCGCTCGTTGTGCGTGCCCTGTTCGCTGTGGATTGGCAATGGCTGACGACCTTACCAGGTGGATGGCACAAAGATGGGCACTGGCGATGTTGCACTTATCGTACGCAGCGTTTATCCTTCGATCTGACGGACCACTGAGGAATGTAGCCGTACATTGCGCAAGGGTCGTCGTGGAGGCCCTATGGTGACTCCGCGTCTGCGTTCCAGGCGGGATCAACATTCCAATTAGCGTCTTCGGACATACCCACCCGAGCTATAGCATTGGTCAAGGAGAAGAGACTGCAGGAGAAGTTCGGAGACTTTGACGACCATCTGGAGAATGTTACAATCGGTACGTAACTCTAAAGTCTTTCGGACGAAGAATCCTTTTTCACATGTGGTCCTCCAGACTGGTTGAGGAATACACAGTGTCCAATATGATGTTTTATCTTTTTTGCTACCGAATCTGGGGTACACAGAGCCCGATGGTTCGAATTTATCAATTCTTATCGGCTCCATGCGTCCGATAAGGTCGTTATAAGAAGCGTCGACTCAAGCGGAAACAGAGAGCTTTTTCGCTTTCCTCTCGTTTCCCATGTCTGTAGCAACAGTTCTGCCTCAAGGCGCTGGGTATGGTGTCGGTCCGTACACCCCCCACCCTGCTTTTCGTCGAGTTCTCACAGACGTCCCACAGTTGTTGGAATCGGTCTCTTCTTCAGCGCGTTCATGTTGGCATTGACCGCTATTCAAGCACGATACACCGCATTCTCTCCGAAAAACTCTGAAGAGTTTAGCAGTGCATCTCGGAGCGTGAAAGCTGGTCTGATAGCGTCTGGTATCGTCTCGGCGGTGTGTATCTTCTATCGTCCTTCCGTAATCTTTGGCTGATCTTCTATCAGTGGACGTGGGCGGCTACATTGGTGTGACCCTTTGGTTCCATCGCCTCCCAGTAGTCTAATGGATCTTTGACAGCTACAAAGTAGTGCCGTGGCATACAAGTATGGTAAGACTCCTCGCGCTGCAGCCCAATGTACATGGATTTGAACCTTTTCTCAGGTATCAGTGGCCCATGGTGGTATGGAGGTAGGTTATCAGGATCGTGCTTCTACGCAATCAACTTATCTCGGTTCAGCCGGAGCCACAGTCCAAGTGCTACTCTTCGCCATGGCAAGTCTTTCTTCACGCGTTCAATACCTAATTGGTCATTTGTCCTCATTACGGTTGCAAATAGCTCGCGGCCAAATTGAAAATGAACGCGCCTTACGCCCACACATGGTTGGAAATAGTTGGCGCGAGGTGGGGCAAGACGGCGCATTTGGTTTTCATGTTCTTTGGGTATGTGTCGTGTCTTTTTGGAAGCCCATCCATTGACGAAAGGTTTAGGTTCG
The DNA here is from genome assembly GCA_019915135.1 of Strobilurus pachycystidiatus. Lineage (NCBI taxonomy): Eukaryota > Fungi > Basidiomycota > Agaricomycetes > Agaricales > Physalacriaceae > Strobilurus > Strobilurus pachycystidiatus. Next base: position 837,994 of record JAHLMK010000006.1, on the reverse strand, counting down.
CTACCAACATCATCGTGAGCTCCATGCTCATTCTAGGTGGAAGTGCGACAGTCACGAACTTGACTGGCATGAGCACCCTTGCGGCGTGTTTCCTGATCCCGCTTGGTGTTGCGATCTACGTAGTCGTCGGAGGGATGCGTTCTACCCTTCTTTGCGATTAGTGGGTCTCGCCTTCCCTGTGTACTACTCCACCTCCTGATCGCTTTCTATGAAGCACACACACGACCGTCCTATTCGCGATTATCCTAGTACGTTCTGGACGAGAATACATGTCGAACACCAGATCTGACCCAAGATGCAGACCTTTGTCTTTACTGTCTATGCGACTAGCGACAAGATCGGTAGCCCAGCGAAGATGCACGAACTTCTGACTGCCGCGGCAGCGGCGCATCCTGTCCCCGGTAACGCGCACGGCTCGTACGTGACGATGCGATCCAAGAACGGGCTCATTTTCGGAGTGATCAACATCATTGGGAACTTTGCGACCGTGTTCCAGGATCAAGCGTACTGGCAGCGCGCTATCGCCAGTCGTCCTGCGAGTACCGTCAAGGCTTATCTTCTCGGTGGCTTGGCGTGGTATGTTGCTATTTCTGTTCTCTATTGTGGTCTTATCTTGCTTTGCAGGTTCGCTATCCCCTTCACGTTGGCCACGACACTTGGGCTTGCTGCAGTGGCGTTGACAGGTGACCCAGATATGGCGAAGCTCAGTCCTGCCGATGTCTCTGCTGGACTGCCGGCTGCTGCTGCTGCCGCCGCACTCATGGGCAAGGGAGGCGCTGCTGCTCTGCTCGTGCTGCTCTTTCTCGCTGTCACTTCCGCGACGTCTGCAGAGTTGATTGCAGTTTCATCGCTTCTGACTTATGATGTCTACAAGGTCGGGTGGTTTCGAGTTGAGTATTTCGGCATGGCTGATGTTGTGTTCGACAGAAATACATTAACCCGAAGGCTACTGAGGACCAAATTCTAAACATGGGTCATTTGATGGTGAGTGGTTATGCGGACGTTATCAAGGTGCTTCACTCAGACCATGTCAGGTGGCGGTGTATGCTCTGGTTATGGGTCTGGCCGGACTGATTTTCTTTTACATTGGCGTCTCCATGGGCTGGCTTTACGTGAGCGCGTCCAGCATTAGAATTACCTAGTGCTAATGTATTTGGTAGACTTTCATGGGGGTCATCTTAGGCTCTGGGGTGGCACCCATTGCTCTCTGCATCACCTGGAGCAAAGCAAACAAGTGGGGTTGCATCGGTGGGGCGCTTGCTGGATTTGCTGCAGGAATCATCGCGTGGCTTGTTACTACAAGCACGACGAATGGCGGCGTCATCAACGTTACGGTACGACCTCCCATCTCGTTCTGTCTATTCGTGTAGCTGATTTTTCTCTGTGACCATAGACAAGCGGAGGTAGGATCGATACACGCTCATGAAAGACACCCACTGACCTTTACAGGTGATTATCCTATGCTTGCCGGAAACCTCGCCTCAATCGGAGTGGGAGCTATCATCTCTGTTGTCTCTTCGTATATCGTGAATATGGCCTTACTGGTCGCTGCTCTTCGCTGACATCAACGATACAGTGGCCTGAGAACTTCGACTTCGAGCTCACTCGCGCTCTGAACAGACCCGCCGAGATTCAACCGATGACACCCGATCTGAAGGAGATGCAAGACGAAAAGAAGAGGGATGCCTCGTCGGACTCATCCGCTATTCCTGTGGAGGAGGAGGAGGAGGAGGAAGAGAACGAACTGGATCCTGTCGCACTTAACAAGGCGTTCAGATTTGCGTCATATTCTTCTCTGGCTCTGGTGCGTTTGGCGTCTGCCCTTTCTGATTCAAATTTCTCACGCGTGTCGACATTCATCTAGCTGTTGATCTTGATTATCATCATACCATTACCCCTATTCTTCGCGTCGACGATCTACGGTGTCGGAGGACTGACTGCATGGGTGGTTATTGGAATCATCTGGACGTTCCTTTCCGCATTCACGGTGGTTCTTTATCCGCTGTGGGAGAGCAGGGAAGCACTGGGGATGATCTCCCGGGGAATCGTGAAGGTGCGTTCGAGTTGACAACGTTTTTGCATGTGCTGATCACGTATTTTGTAGGATTTGTTCTCGAGGGGAAGCGGTAAATACGTACCGCCTACGGCGCACGCTGCTTAGACGATTTTTCACGAAATGTATTGGGAGTATTAACGAAGCGGAAGCATGTTTATTTTCGTATGGACGTGAGGTCGTCTCCAGCTCCGCTTCCACAGCTTGCTACATAGTCAGCACATCACCACGCAGCCTTGCCATCGATGAGGTGTCCTCAATCCGCGGTCGGATCATCTGCCAGAGTGCTACTTCTTGAATTTATCAACTTCTCGAATGGATTTCCGATCTACCTCCACCCTTCATCAAGACCAGCACTGTCAATGGATCTGTCCAATCTGTCCCAACTTACAGCGTGTTCCAACGCGTGTACACTAGCACGCATATACTTCGTCCAGGTGATGTGCTAAAACGCGTAGATATTATATGTAAATTCCGCCTTCTCTAAACTTTCGGCAACTAGACGTCGTTGAGCATATGGTCCTGGAACGCCCCGGACAGGCTGGATGCACGTAAATCCCTCACCCTTCTCTGCAAGCATCCATGTCCCAATCGTTTCATTCAGAGTGCGTCCTGGCGGTCGACCCGAAGGAGTCCAGTGTCGAGTCCACTGAGGCCGATGAAGAAAAGCCTGAGGCAATCGACAACGTTGATGTTCATCCCGATGGTGGTTCGCGCGCCTGGTCAGTTGTGTTCGGGGTGAGTTGCGTGTTTTCTAATCCGGACTTGACGCTGAGACTACGACGAGCAGACTGGGCTCATTACATTCACATTGTGAGCCTCTTCTTAGGTTTTGGCGCGTCCGTTGAACAACCGTTAGGTTCGGGCTGGTGAATTCCTGGGGGGTTCGTGCATTCCATCGACATGCATAAAGTCTAATTCGTGTTCAATGATGATCACGAATAGATCTTTCAAGCTTATTACCAAACAACTCTTCTCCAAAACCACTCTCCTTCAGATATGTGCGTACCCAAATCGATCATAGGCTGCCCACCGCATAGCACTGACGTGATTTTCTCAAGCGCATGGATTGGCTCGCTTCAATACTCTCTTCTGTTCCTTCCGTGTCTAGTATGGGGCCGTCTCTTCGACATGGGGTACTTCAAGTCGGTCGTTTTCACTTGCTACATAATGATGGTCATCGCCACCATCCTTGTCGCCGAGTGCCGCGAATACTGGCAGTTCCTGTTATGTCAGGGCGTCGCCATCGGTGTACGTCTCCAAATAGTCTTAGAATCCCTGATTGCCGACAGAATACTACGTAGTTCTCGGGAAGTGGGATACTAGCGCCCGCGCCTGTTCTGATATCACAATGGTTCAGGAAGAGACGCGGACTGGCGATGTGTGTCTACGCGACAGGTTCTTCCGTTGGGGGGACGGTGCTACCCATAATTACCAGAGAGTTGATTCCGAGAATTGGGTATGTTCCACCAGCCAAGGTCTTCGTCGCTGATGATTCGGCAGCTTTCCCTGGACTATGCGGATTCTAGGTTTCCTCAGCTTCATTTGTCTCGGTGCCGCATTTATGGTAATGCCCTCAAGATCCGTCCACTGTCAATTGACCAACCCGTTCACAGCTCATCGAACGCAGACTCCCTCCCGCCCAATCAAACACCACACTTCTCAACGTCAGCGCCTTCAGATACCCGCCCTACAGCCTCTACTGCCTCTCCACGCTCTTCATATTCCTCGGCATCTACACCGTCTTGACGTACATCGACATCAGCGCCGTCTCCCACGGCATAACGCCGCAGTTCGCGTTCTACCTTGTGGCCATCGCGAACGCGGGCTCGGGCGTGGGGAGGTACTGCGCTGGGCTGATGGCTGACCGCGTTGGACCCATGAATGTCATGATGCCCTTCACGCTCGCTTGTGCTGTGTTGACGTACGCATGGCCGTTCGCGCGTACAAAAGGCTCGCTGGTTGCTATAGCCGTCTTATATGGGTATGTGCTCTTCGTATACCCCCCTTTGCCGGACACTGAACACTGCGCAGATACGCTACCGGCTCTTTCCTGGCGCTGACACCCAACCCGGTCATTGAGTTTGGGGATTCATCGGATGTAGGCAAGAATGTCGGGATGATGATGAGCATCATTGCAATTGGTGCTCTCGTCGGCCCGCCTATCTCTGGGGCTATCAATGCAGCGACTGGTGGATTCGAAGCCGTGGGCTACTTTGCTGGTGAGTACGAGCATATCAGAATCATACGTGGGCACTGATGCTGCAGACAGGCAGTGCCATCATTGTCGGCGTCGCACTGATGCTATGGAGCAAGTACATCGCTCTTGGAAGCGTATTTGGAAAGCTCTGAGGGATTGCATGAGTAGAAGCAGAGGATAATTTAGAGTAGAGTGCTAGCAAAGAATTAAAAATAGTAATGGCATCATTAGTGAGTACGACATGTAGATACGCATCAGTTCAAAAGTCCTCAATCTCATCCCCATCCAACCATCCGCCCTTCTTCGCCGCACTATCCTCCTCCTCCGCAAACAGTTCATCACTAGATGCATCATGCTCGTCTCCTTCCGTCTCTCCCAGCTGAGCCCCGGCCCCGCAGTGCCCCAGTACGAACCTCATCGTCGAGAAGCTCCGATGACCAGGCGGAGCTCTCTGAGTAGATGCAGCTGCAGCGTCCCTGGCCTTGAGCACCCCGCCCACTTCCCGTGCGATATCGTTCCTACTCCAACCACCGACCCGCCATCCCCCATCCGCATTATTGATGGACGTCTCAACAAGCCACCGCCGCACGTCCAGCACCCCCGCCCACGCGTCCTTCTCCGCATTCAGGTTCTCGAAAAAGTCCGGTTTGCATATCTTCTGCGACTTCCGCTCAACGGGGGACGGAAGTGCGTGGAGAGTACCCATTGTGAGGAGGTGGAACCGGTGAGGGTTGGCTTGATACCACTGGCCACGGGAGAAAGAAAGATGAACATGTGAGGCATGACATGATTCAGGGAATGGACTCACTGCTTCACCGCCGCTAGAATCCACCCAGCTCAGATTGTCGGCGATACCATCGAGGTGCTCGATGTCCTCGCAAAATTGGGGGTAGTTCTGATGGATATAGAGGGAGAACAATGACGAATCGATGGGTGAGTCGGCGTAGAGCGTCTGGCAGATGTTGAGCGAGAAGTCATTATGGTAGAACTAGTACATACATCGACGTTGACCCGGCTGGCCTTGCGTTCATGCTCAGAAAGAAACGAAGGCAGAGGCGTAGAATCTTTCAGCGTCGCATCCAGATCCCTCTCCTTCTGTGCATCTTTTGCCGACGTCGAAGACGCTGGTGGGTCGCCCTTCCCTGTGGTGGAATACATCAGCTTTGTTGGACCCAGGAAAAATCCACATACGTTTGTTGTACAGCACCTTACCGATGAGATGGAACAGCGCCAAACTCTGTTCTCTCCGCGTCACCGACTCCATCACGAGCCGCGCTTCGCGCCCTTTGGTCCGCTTCTTCCCCGCGACACACGAAAACTGCAGCGCGTTTATAGCACTGCGAATGTCCCCGTTGGCACTATCGACGATGATATCAAGAACCTCTTTCGACGGTTGACTGCCCTTGGAGCTACCAAAGTGGCGTGTCAAAAGCGCTTGCAAGGCCTTCTTCAAGAACGTTGGCGCGATAGGGTTGAAGCTTGATGGTTACTTAGTGCTACAGTTGACTCTGGGGGCAAGCCAGACTCACCGAATCTGCGTGACGTATGGCCCATGGAGGAGACTGGCTGGTATGACCGTCCGAATGTCAAGTATTCCGTCGCGATCTTTTCCCCAAGAGCCAGCAGCGTGACGTTCATCGCTTGCCTCCCCACGAAGGCCACTATCGCTAATAACGAAGACAAGGGGAACCGGACAATCCCCTGCGGCGGTTATCAGAGACTGGACGGCGGCATGAAAGCGGGACCTGGTGTCGTTGTGGAGAATGTTGGGCAAGTCCTCGAGGAGGATGACTTGTCGCTTGACTTTTGTGGTCGACTGAGAGGGCGCAGTGAAGAGGTTCTGACAAGAGGACGCTCTGGCTAGAAACGCTTCGAATTTCTCGAACAGAGTATCGCTGTCGTAATCCGAGAAGAGATGCTCGCTGTCAAAATGCGATGTGCTATGGCCGGCAGTACCGCTCCATTCGAGAATTTCAAAGTCGAGCTCTTGCGATAAGAGACGTATGGTCGTCGTCTTTGCGGTACCAGCGGGCCCTGTCAGAGCCAATATTCGCTGGAATGTTTATTAGCTTGAATGGACTTATATTGTCGTGCAAAGTCCACGCACTCTGTACTTGTTTCTCCCTGATAGAGCTTCTTTCAGCCAGCCCCGCACGTCGTCCACCTTTCGCTTGTGCACTGCGAGCTCTTCCTGCCAATTCGATGAGGCCCAATCGCTGAGGAAGACGATGCACACACTTCCGATGTCGGCTCATAAAGATCGACCCATAGCTGCGCAGGAGCTTCCTCTTTGTCGGCGGCGCGTCGTGGCTGTGTAGGGAGCGGTACGTCGTCGTCGTCTGCCGTCAGGTCGATGATCTCCCGTTCCTTTCCCTTTCCCTTTCCGTTGCTCTTGCTTTGTGGTTTCACCGATTGCTGCGAGGACTGTGACTGGGATAACGGGACATTTACAAACTAAGCAAGGCTATTATTTTGAGTGGTTAGACGAGTAAATGAATACGCACAGCGGTCAATGGATTGAGTCGCTTCGCAGACGCTGTCGTTGATAGCGAGTTGACTTTGAGAGTAGATTTGGATGGCTTCTTTGCCGCTTTCTGACTTGATGTCGTCGCCGTCCTTTGACTTGAGCTCGTTGTTTGAGACGACCGCGGAGCCATGAGCGTCAACTGTGAACTTGGAAGTGAGAGGCAGGGCAGAGAGCACGACAAGTCACAGCACGTGAGGCCGTGATGGTACATACGGCCCGTTCTTCCGAACCAACTCTCCTTTCGTTCGCCCATCATCGCTCTGCCAATCGCATCTGGAATATATGGAACTCGTCTGCTATTGAAAGTGCCCGCTACTATCTACATTCACTGACTTTGTGGGCGTCCAACACGAGGGACGTTAGTCGAACGGTGGATGTCGATGATGCTGCCTGGGAACTGTGGACTCGGAACCCATACCTTCAGCTGCAGGATTACATACAACTGTCTGCACCATTGTATCTCGTCAGAGTCTTGCGTAGTTAAACTGCGATGGCAGACCGGCTTAGATCGTCGCCTGTTCCCACTGGATTTCGTGGAGTGTTCACTGAGATCAAGGAAGATAGAAGGTCACTGGTCAGCCTCCGCCTTGACTGTGAGTAACCGCCTTATGCCTTCTGGGTAAACTCAACCAACCAATATCTAGGGCAACTGTTCAGGTCTTATTGCTCGGAACCAATTGTCGATTTCAATCTCTGACTTTTCGCTGGGTACTGCTGTACGACTCTTTTGGATACGTTTCCGATGATATCAAGAACCTCTTTCGACGGTTGACTGCCCTTGGAGCTACCAAAGTGGCGTGTCAAAAGCGCTTGCAAGGCCTTCTTCAAGAACGTTGGCGCGATAGGGTTGAAGCTTGATGGTTACTTAGTGCTACAGTTGACTCTGGGGGCAAGCCAGACTCACCGAATCTGCGTGACGTATGGCCCATGGAGGAGACTGGCTGGTATGACCGTCCGAATGTCAAGTATTCCGTCGCGATCTTTTCCCCAAGAGCCAGCAGCGTGACGTTCATCGCTTGCCTCCCCACGAAGGCCACTATCGCTAATAACGAAGACAAGGGGAACCGGACAATCCCCTGCGGCGGTTATCAGAGACTGGACGGCGGCATGAAAGCGGGACCTGGTGTCGTTGTGGAGAATGTTGGGCAAGTCCTCGAGGAGGATGACTTGTCGCTTGACTTTTGTGGTCGACTGAGAGGGCGCAGTGAAGAGGTTCTGACAAGAGGACGCTCTGGCTAGAAACGCTTCGAATTTCTCGAACAGAGTATCGCTGTCGTAATCCGAGAAGAGATGCTCGCTGTCAAAATGCGATGTGCTATGGCCGGCAGTACCGCTCCATTCGAGAATTTCAAAGTCGAGCTCTTGCGATAAGAGACGTATGGTCGTCGTCTTTGCGGTACCAGCGGGCCCTGTCAGAGCCAATATTCGCTGGAATGTTTATTAGCTTGAATGGACTTATATTGTCGTGCAAAGTCCACGCACTCTGTACTTGTTTCTCCCTGATAGAGCTTCTTTCAGCCAGCCCCGCACGTCGTCCACCTTTCGCTTGTGCACTGCGAGCTCTTCCTGCCAATTCGATGAGGCCCAATCGCTGAGGAAGACGATGCACACACTTCCGATGTCGGCTCATAAAGATCGACCCATAGCTGCGCAGGAGCTTCCTCTTTGTCGGCGGCGCGTCGTGGCTGTGTAGGGAGCGGTACGTCGTCGTCGTCTGCCGTCAGGTCGATGATCTCCCGTTCCTTTCCCTTTCCCTTTCCGTTGCTCTTGCTTTGTGGTTTCACCGATTGCTGCGAGGACTGTGACTGGGATAACGGGACATTTACAAACTAAGCAAGGCTATTATTTTGAGTGGTTAGACGAGTAAATGAATACGCACAGCGGTCAATGGATTGAGTCGCTTCGCAGACGCTGTCGTTGATAGCGAGTTGACTTTGAGAGTAGATTTGGATGGCTTCTTTGCCGCTTTCTGACTTGATGTCGTCGCCGTCCTTTGACTTGAGCTCGTTGTTTGAGACGACCGCGGAGCCATGAGCGTCAACTGTGAACTTGGAAGTGAGAGGCAGGGCAGAGAGCACGACAAGTCACAGCACGTGAGGCCGTGATGGTACATACGGCCCGTTCTTCCGAACCAACTCTCCTTTCGTTCGCCCATCATCGCTCTGCCAATCGCATCTGGAATATATGGAACTCGTCTGCTATTGAAAGTGCCCGCTACTATCTACATTCACTGACTTTGTGGGCGTCCAACACGAGGGACGTTAGTCGAACGGTGGATGTCGATGATGCTGCCTGGGAACTGTGGACTCGGAACCCATACCTTCAGCTGCAGGATTACATACAACTGTCTGCACCATTGTATCTCGTCAGAGTCTTGCGTAGTTAAACTGCGATGGCAGACCGGCTTAGATCGTCGCCTGTTCCCACTGGATTTCGTGGAGTGTTCACTGAGATCAAGGAAGATAGAAGGTCACTGGTCAGCCTCCGCCTTGACTGTGAGTAACCGCCTTATGCCTTCTGGGTAAACTCAACCAACCAATATCTAGGGCAACTGTTCAGGTCTTATTGCTCGGAACCAATTGTCGATTTCAATCTCTGACTTTTCGCTGGGTACTGCTGTACGACTCTTTTGGATACGTTTCTACGCGAATTGACTGGTGATCCTACGCTTGTAGTGCAATCCGTTATCGTACTCCACCACGTCCTATTTGTCATTGCCTACATATTTACGTCTACTTTTGCGAGGCAAACCCCAATAGACATTTATGCGAGTGAAAGACACAGATGTCACAGACATTTCGAATTCAAGACACAGAAACTTGTTACGACGCTATAATTGCCTGCTCAAAGCCAACCAACTAGAAAACGAAACCGAACAAGTGTGTAACTTGAAGCTCCATCATCCTTCGGACGGACACGCATTGATTCGTACCGCATTTCCTCCGGTTCCAGAGTCGCTCCGAGCATGCTCGGAAACTCCTTTGCTCCGAACCACCATGTACTACGCTGTCACTTTAGCTTTGGGGGCGATTCTGCTTTGCATAGGCTGCTTCACTCGTCGGGCTCTGCCTCGGGTGACGTGGATCCCAATGGACACCCTGTGGGAGTCAGCTCTTTGGACGACGCGCTCTTACTTCAATGGCTACAATGTGCCTCTGAACTTGGAGGATTGGCTCTACCGCTGGCATGACGCCGAGGTAACAGATGAGGTGATCATGCAGGTTGGGGCTTTTATAACAGCTCGACTCCAAAATTGGGAATTTTTAGTCCCATTCTTCAAGTCTCACGGCCTGTACCTCTACGTCGCCAAAAATCGCCACTTCGCAAGGCCCCCAGACTATCCTCCACCTGCGTCGGCGGCAGAACAGACTTTCCCATTTGGAAGACTGCATGGAAGCCCGAGTGACTGGTATGTGGGAATCGTGAGCCATATATCATTACTTTACGGCTACATGTGTTCATCAATGCTAGATGTATCATCTCTGGCCAGCCCGAGACAGCTACGGGAGAGAAGTGGTCATCAAGTATGTTCTGTCATCTTACATAAGTACGGTGCAAACTGACAATCTCTTCAGACTAGTGTCAACGATTTCGAAGCCGACAGTTGAATACGAAGCCTTGCACCGCTTGACTGCCGCTGCTGGGCAATCCAAAAGCGACCATCGGACGATCCCCATCCTCAAGTGGTTGAATTGGGGGGGTCTCATCTTTGTGGTCATGCCAATGTAAGAGGTTTTAGCTATCTTGAGTGCTTCATGCAAGTTGACACATTCATAGCTGGCACGACGTAAGTTGGGTGCAATTCTCCATGAGGCACGTCCTCTCTATGTGGGAGGCATATCTGGAGGTAGGGCAACGATCTATTTGTGAGTATAGCCTACAATCAACTGCTTAAGTCTTTGAAGTTCTGCCACGACTTACGCATTGCCCATTGCGATGTATGCCTGGACAATATGGTTGTTGATATCGTTGGACCTAGAACCAGGGAGGAACTTTCCGAGACCGACACCTACCGATTTGCACTGATGGACTTCGGATATGCTTCTATGCTACCCCTCGATAGTCCTCTTGCAGATGCAGCGCCCCGATCCAACATATATCGGTTTCGAGCAAGAGAAATAATCCCCCGTAACCCCTTTGTAGCAGATGTGATGCTTCTCGGTGAAGTTGTTGAGGACATAATTCTGGTGCGTACAACAGAAGAGGCATATTTTGATACACGTAAATTGACCAACCTGCAGGATTTGTGTTCCCGAGACCAATGGCCCGAGCCGTGGCAGCTCTTAGACGCTATGTGTGGTAGAGGGTCTGCAGTTCCTACAGCTGCAGAGGCTCTGGTGCACCTGCGGGAGATTCTCGCCAACGCGCCTCCCAACATACTGCAGTTGAAGTCGACCTGAAATACCGCCGACGACTTACCTTCCAATCGCATCGAGTACACTCCATAATACTTCGAACCGCTAGTATTGAAAGAGCTAGTGTTTCTGTTTTGCCCAAGACACGCGTCTTTATAAGTATATAGTCCTGTTCAATCCATATCTTGAAGAGACCACTGCGATCAATATGCCCTCCTGCGAAATTGCCTTGGACGTCCTATGCCTCACCCCCGGGCTATAGCATGAATCACAAATGAGACAAGTCCGCGTTTAAGTCGCCTCAAGTGTTCGAGCACCCTACGTAGCCACGTACAGTGCTATTACAGCAAATCCGTGACTGATTGAAGTTTCTCAGCATTTTCAGCAGAGGACTGTCTGATGTTACTGACCTGAACAGCATGAATTACCACCTTGTAGCAATTCTTTGGGTCGTACCCCAGCTCCGAGTCTGTCATCGACACATTGTATACCACCCTATCTTGTCCTCGAAACGCGTACGATGGACAGAGCGACCACAGATCGGCGAACCCATGAGCGGAGAGCAACGGGATGCTCTTTTCGGACAACGACACCACGGAGAACGAAGTCGGCGGAGGCGATGCTGCTGAACGCGCAGGCATCCGGCTCGTCACCCAACTCAGCGGACCGCCGCTATATACGCCAGTGGCGTTGGTGATCCATTCGCCCGCTGGAGTGTACGCTCTCATGGAGCCATTGACGAGAGCCAGCCAAGGATATTCGTTGTATGGATAAGAAGCAAATGTCTTTCGACCACCATTCAATGTTTATCCCACGTCTGTCTCGGAAGCCCGACGTACCGATGTAAGTTGAAAAGACACTCCCGTTGACGCTCCTAGATCAAAGTGGACTCAGTGAGAGTGAAGTGAGTCTCCAAGTCAATCGCTACGTACCTCCCCATCCAAGCACTAGAGGAGCCCCGGTTGAGTTTGCATTAGGAAGTGTCGTATTCAAAGCCGCGAGTGTGAAGTTGCATGGTAATGTCGTGAACGTCCCAACAGCCTGGCTGGGATCAGACTGGGCGATACAGAGCGGGAGAAGAAAGAAGAGGGCAAGGAAACTCGCTGCAATATAAAAAAGCATGACGCGCCAATCTGGAGGATTTCGAGAGGGATTCCTGTATATATAGACGATCAACGAGAGTCCGAGTCCATGCGAGTCATCCGACGTGAGCGAGACGGGGGATCGTACACCGATGCAAATGCACGTAAACGAACAGCTAACACCTTCAATATGGATCGTCAGTAGAGCGACGTCTTAGGACGTTATAGAAGCCTATCTCACCGGAACTTTGAACAGCGCCACATGGAGTACAGCCTCGCCTGGCGATTACAATTTTTACAGTTGTTTCTATTCATGCAAGTTTAAGACTACTACTACTACTGAAAAATTTTGAGGATGAGTTCTGCATACGTCGAGCTGGCCAGCCCACGTATACCGCACCAGAGTCGGCGACTTCGCCTGACGTTAGTAATGTATGTTCACACAGCATGCTCCCATCCTCCATGGAAGCGCCTGATAATAAGCGAGATCCAGTACGCATGGCACAGCTAGATTAGCTCGAATCAGCGCTGACTCGAGAGAGTACGCAAGAGACTCACCCATTGCCGATCTTTAGTGGGTTAAGTGAGAAATTGCCACGAGAGTTTATGTGAGCGACTACGGAGCATAAATCCAATGATACGTTATCGCCAAGCTACAAAGAACAAACGTGGTCAGTTCGGCCGGAAGTGCTTGAGAAGGAGACGATGCTTACTTCTACAAGATCGGGTTCAGTCATCAGACCTGCCTTGCCTCCAGCGGAAATGGCACAGTTCCTGCCAATCTTCGCGCCCATTGCCCGATAGAACCAGACAATATAGGCAGTGCCAGTCAACGGTGCCAAGACTCCGCCATTGCCGTATATTGGCCGCGACAGCGCCAGATGTAGTTGCCAGCGCTGGCAGTAACTGCTCTTGTCCCAGTCGTAGCTTCCTGCTACACGCCATCCGACGACTAGCCACTTCATGGCAAGAACCCACATCATAGCAAAAATGGATTGTAGATTGATGACGAGAAAGAAGACCAGTGCAATGAAGGCGTAGAGGATACCGAACCGATACCACGTTATGTCGAAGAGGTGAAGATCGGCATAGTTGGCGTGCAGTCGGTGAAGTACTAATGCTGCGACGACGGCGGCGATAGACCAGTAGATTGCCGAGATGGATGCAATCACGATGTTCAACGCGACGATGGCGTAGTATGGGAGAACAAAGTAGTTGGCTTCGTTCTTGTAAAAGGCACGTCCGAAGGGCGTTGTTGTATCGCGATGGATGTTGGCATCCCTCCTGCCCTTGTTGAGACAAATGGCCTCTCCACGATCTTGGGGGGGACGTAAGTCCTTTTTCAAGAGCTTGCCGAAACGATAACATACCACTCCCAATCCACGTAGAGCCATCCTCGTATGATGCGCAACGACTTGTCATGGTTCCAGAGCCCAACACCGCCTGCATTCCAACCGTCACTCCAGGGACAAGGACGCAACGATCAGCAATCATCGCTAATCATGATACCGGTGAGATCAGGGCAACGCGGCGACGAACGGACCAACCTCCATTCCTGATGACAATCCTCTCACTACCAAGGCAGTCCGTCGTGAACATCTCGGAGCGGGACCCAAACACGACATCATCGCCTATCTCCAGCAACTCTGGATCCGGGCAGTAGATACCGGAACCAGGCCAATAGACACGCTCCCCGACCTTGGCTCCCATCCAGCGGTAGATCACGGAGACCGCTTCGTAATGCGTCCCAAGGATAAGGAAGACGCGTTTCAACCTTTCCTGGGATAGAAGGACACCGTTGATGTAACGTCGAAGTAAAGTCTGCTCCGAGACTCTCGTACTAGCGCCTGGTCTATTGAATCCAAGAAAGCGTTTCACGAGGATAGAGGCTCCTAGGTGAACTAGTGGTGTAAGGACGGCCCTGATCATTCTTGAGAGCGCATGATACATTATTCGTTCCGGGTTGGAGAACCAGTATATGAGTGACACGAGCGCATTCCCGCCCTCCGGAGGTACGAAGTCGGTCTGGTATATCATAAAGAATATGGCCATGAACCATGGGGTATCTAGACAGGACGTCAATCTTGGGAAAGTTTGAAAGAATATCAGCAAACACACATGAGATGGCAAGCACACCCAGGAAGATCGGGTAAGCCACGACAAACCTGGAGATCCAGTGCGGCTCACGGATCGCTGTGCGGTTATACGAGGAATAATGCTTCGGTGACGACTCCTCATAGGAAGAGGCATGGGGTCCCAATACGGCGTCGGGCGGAATGACACAACCAGGGGATAGTTGCGTGTACGTATTGATCACTGCATTGCGTCCAACGACAACATGGTCGAGGCGGAAGTAGCCGTCCCGCTCAACACAGAATCCTCGAACGACAGCCTTGTCCACTCGACAGCCATCTTCGAAGTGCAACAGGTCGTACTCGCCGAGATTAGCATTCTCAACTATGCTGACATCCTTGCCGATATGGGCTCCGAGCAGGCGGAAATAGAGTAACGTTAGGGAAGGATGCGCGTCGAAGATTCCGCGACCGGATCGACGAAGACTCTGGTCGACAAGCCACCAGCGAAGATGATAAACGGACCAGCTGGGGACACGTTTGAAAGTAAAAGAGGACAGAATGAAGTCACTTACAACTTGTACGTGCCAGGCTTGTACCTCCCAATCACAACCCACTTGAATAGTATGGCAGCCAGTGGGGCAACAGTTTGACTGCCCAGGCGCGCCGCACATATTGCAACGAGTAAAACCATCAAACGCTGCCCAAAGCTGTCGTCGATGAGAGGAGCTAGCGAAGACATTGCGCTCAGTAGAATAGCCCCTACATCGAGATCATAAGTCGCTGGAGACCAGGAAGAAGGCGACTGACTACTCACAGGTGAAAGCAGACTTCAAGGGGTTGAAGAAAATGAAGGGTAGGGCCTGTATGAAAAGGACGAGAGGGTGCATCTGGCCGCGTGACTTGTGGTGTATAGGTCCAATATCCCCCCACGCATCGAATGATGACGCAGAATCGCCCAGTAGCGTATCACTTTCCGACTCCATTTCCGACGGCACCAAAGACTCGTCAGAGAAATTTCGGTCCCGCGTCCCAAACAGCGACGCGATGCCAGTGACAGTGCTATTAGCGAACATGGACGGCACCGACACGTTGACCCCTGCCTGCTTGCGAATGTGGTACGCGAGCTTTCCTAGGAGTAGGGAGTTCCCGCCGAGGAGGAAGAAGTCGGATTCCGGGGAGATCCCGCTGGGATCTATGTGGAGGATCTGTGAGATGATGTCGCGGACGAGGAGTTCGTGTGGCGAGGCGTCCTGCATGGCCTGATTCGCTGCTTGCTTCTCCATAGCACTGTAGTCTATCTCCCCGAAGGACGTGCGCGACAAGGGAGTGGGGAAGACATGCAGGCGGTCTGGTACCGTATAGCCAGGCAGTAGCCCACTGAGAGCCTGCTTCAAGCTTGCCGAGTTGGGTGGGTGCATCGTCACAAAGGCCTCGGGAGTGCCATCTGGCCGAAGGCGAGTAACGACGTCTTCAACGCCCGGTGTTGAGGTAATGGCAAGCTCGAGGGAGGAAAGGTCTGGGTTGATCAATGAAGATTTGATTCGGGTCGACAGAGCGGCCAGCGGTGACGGAGCAACAGCTTCGTAATGTCGTTGACCTATGGGTGTGTCGTCCGACAGCAGACCAATACCCAGACGATTTGCAAGCTTTATTCGCAGAGGCTTTCCAGCGCTATCAGCTCGTCGGTAAGTCGACGTAGTCCTATAGGGCAATGATGGAGCAAACTTACCTGTTCTTGGGCAAGTCGTTCATGTAGACAATCAGGAATGGCCACTTCGACGGATGTAAATGAGTTCTTGAGATATCGCGTGAACAGACGGAAATATTGCAGATGAAGGAACCTACTTCAACAAGTCATGCAATTGTCCAAGACCGATGCGAGGAACGTCTGGCATCGGGACAATAACCAACCCGATGACTTCTTGCATAACATTGTGATCTATGGCGAAAGCGAGCACAGACTGGGCAACAGATAAACATGAGCGTTCAATGCCCACCAAGACATCCTAACATACCTTAACTTGGCCCCTTGCAGCGATCACAACAGCCTCCTCAATCTCGAACGGCGAGATGACTTCTCCGCCCTTGTTGATGATCTCCTTCGAACGGCCTGTGATGTAGAGATACCCATCCGAGTCGACGTAGCCCATATCCCCAGAATCAAACCAACCCTCTCGTGAGAAGCCAGATCGATCCAAAGGCACACTGGGATCCAGGCACGTCTCATAACCCTCGAAAGTGGGCAGTCCCCGTACCGAAACGGCGCCTGTCTGGCCGCGTGGGAGCTCGCGTTCGAGGTCGAAAGGATCGCGAATGGATATGTGGGGGCCGCACGCCACGCCCGAACATCCAGGGCGTTCAAGGGCGTACGTTGTTGGCGGTGTGGCAATCGGCATACACCTGGAGAATCACCGGTTAGAATACGCAGTATAGTCAGTGCAAGGTGGCTCTCACTCGGTCATTCCATAGGACGGAAGCACCACGGCGTTGTTGAATCGGTCTCTGAGCTCCACAGCGAGAGAAGGGAGGAGACCGCCGGCGGCATTACAGATCATGCGAATACTCAGATCCCGCCCTGGGACTAGGTCGCTTGGCTGCGCTGCCAAAACAGCATGATGGATTGTGGGCGCAGCATAGTACCTGAATTCAGGTGTCAGAAATTCAGCCTATTCGAAGTAGTGGAGGAGGACGCAAAGAGGACGAACCATGTAGCTTGAAAGTCTGAAGCTAGGGACCAGAATGCCAAGGCATCAAAACCACTACACATGATACTGCTTCCTCCCGAAAGAACTGGGGCCAGAAGATTTCGTACAATTCCGCCTACATGGAACAGCGGCATCATATTGACTGAATAGCAGGATGTCAATACCCTGATGTAAAATGAAGTAGAATGAGAACATACGGTTCACATCGCTAGGCTTCAAATCCCAAGAATGCACCACGGCCCACGTTCCGACGAGTAGATGCCTCAGAGAATACGGGACGACTTTCTTTGTCCCGCTTGTCCCTGACGTGTGCAGAATCAGAGACTGGTCATGGAGCTGATGTGGTACGGAGGGAACGTCCGGGTAAGCCTCAGGACCACGACCCAGTAATCGTGAATCAAACAGGCCCGGGACACCATCCGTCCTTGGTTGAATACAAATCACATAACAGTCCAGTGATCTCTGTAAGGAGGAAAGTTCCAGACGGTCCTCGGCCTCGTCAAGGGTAACGATGGCCTTGGCGCCGAGTCGACGGGCGTCCTCCTTGAGCTCGGCAGCGGTGCAGCTGTAGTTGAGTGGGGCGCATGTGAAGTATGTGGCGACGGCTAGTAACGCGACGGCGTTCTCTGGACCGGGAGGGAGGACGAGGATGACGCGATCGTTAGCCTTGAGAGGCGGGCGTGACGGAGAGTGTGGAAGGACGAAGTTGGCGACGAAGTCTCGGAGAGCGGCGTGACTGAGTGGAGGGCGGGTGGTATCCGGTGAGTAGATGGCGGGTGACGGGGAGCAACAGAGACAATCTAGTAGAGTATGCACTGTTGTCGAAGAGGTAAGGCGCTCGGACAGTTGGTCTCCGAGAGAAAGCCCGTCTATGGGTTGAATGTGCGAAAGAAACGAGAGTGGGATTGACATAGCGGGGACTCGGCGTCCTGCGCGCACGAGGGATTAGCGCGTACGGTGGTCGTAAAGGAACAAGAGGATAAGGGTCGACGAGTGGGCCAGCCACCAGGTCGGGGTGCCCTCCAAGATCAATTTCGTAGCTTTATTTGGCATGTTCTTCATACGGCAGGCCAGGCTGGCTCGGCTGACAGAAACTGTTATGAATTTCGTGGTGATGGGCTGTGATGGGAAGAGCCAAAAGGCAACGGGCCTGCCTTTCTGGGCCTTCCCTGCATGATCGATCAGCAAGCCCCATGGTTAGTCGTTAAGGGCGGTTGAAGGGCTGTAAGCTAGATGGTTGTAGGGTCGTCCATCTCGAGTTCCTTAATTATGAGAGGGTGTTCAAGAGCTCGCCGCTCTTGAGACTTGACGATACCCCCTTCATGTTTGTCATGATACTTACTACTTTGCAATTCGCTGAATACCTCATTTTCACAACTTCAACAAGGTACTTATTGACGAAATGTCTACTTCCCATTCTATTCATGATTTGTGGTTCTCAGAATCGCCCCTCGTATACCGGTGCACTGCTCAAGTCTCGATGCAACCGTCTTTTCTCTCCTCATAGCCTGTTACTTACCAGGAATCTGTCCTCTGAAGGAGACCGTTGACGATGAAACTCCTCCTAGCTCCTTGAATCGACATTGTAAGCATCGTATCGCCTACCTCCGAGCCGCCACACAGGCTCTTCCTTGAGGCTAGTGTCATCGATCTACATAACAGTCGCCTGGTGCCATGCCTTCAACCTGCCTTCAACTTTCCAAATCCAAACTCAGCCCTTCGTCGGCCGGGTGGTCTCGCATTTTGGGTGATTGGCGGAGTGCGGCCGAGCGCAGAAATGTCTCACGTCGGCGGCCCAATTTGAAAGCGCTGCTGCCGCTGCGCCGTGCGACACTTTACATAAAGTCTTTCTTTCCACAACCCCCATCTTCAAAAACTTCAACCTTTGCCTCTCTTCAAGACTATCCTCAATGGCTACCGTCATCATCACCCGGCCCGCGTCGCCCTCCGCCTCATCATCCTCATACACCTCCGACTCCGAGGCCGAGCCATTCTCCCTTCCCACACCCGTCTTCAGCCCCGCCTATCCCGCCCGCGTGCGGGTCCGGTCAGAGTCCGTCTCCACCATCGTACAATACTCGCCTCCCGAGGATGGCGAGACGGACATCTGCACGCCCCAGCCTGGCTTCAGCCCCGTAAACCCTGCCTCGGTCCAGGTCACCCAAAACACTGTACTGGACATGACGCTCAGCGAGTGGGAGGCATACTCGGAGCCGGAAGCGGAGGACGAGGACTGTGAGGACGTTCCGCGGCTCGGGCCGTCGAGCCCCGCACTGGTGGAGGTGACGCAAAAAACCATCATTGAATGGATAGATGCTGTCGAGCTCTCGCATCCACCAGAGGTTAGTCTTCCATTCACATTTCATCATGCGACGCAGCTGACGGCCGAGCAGGATGCGATCGAGCTCTCTTCATGATTCGGATGTGGCGCATCTTTTAGAGAGGACATCTAGGGCTCCTCCTTCTTTCATGCTCCACCTTATGTATACGGACGGTTTATGACATGTTACGTTTCGGTATCTTGCGGTCTCCTGGTTCACCAATACATTCTTTTCATCGGCATTGGTTTCGCTCGCTCCTCTGCACCTGCGTACCGAAGGAACAAAAAAAACAAGAAGATTGGATACGCGTCCTACTCCACGAGTACCTTCTCCCAGGAATTCCTGCATTTTCGAATCGCGGTTTGCATTGGGGAGCTTCATCAACAATGATGCATTGATGATCAACTACGCCGAACTACATATTCAATGACGCATTGGTGGACATCGAATTCGATAGCAAATCAGGCAGGTGGCGTCGTGGCGAGACCCCCAAAATACGATCAGGAGCTCGGGATTGGTTTCATGCGCCCGGTCGGATGGAACCGTGCGCGACCACGAGCTCAACTTGGCTTGAAGAACGACTGAACCACAACTCTGAGCCGACCAAGAGCAACCTATTGTTATTGCGCTGCGCCAAAAGATAAGAACGCGACTGCGCATAGCATGGTCTTGTCACAGCGAGTTGGCGCAATGTTGCCATTCTGTGCTGCGGTACGATGCTGAATAAAGTACGTGATTGGGCCCTATCGATATCACTTACTTGCTGTAGAGCAAAGCTGTTTCTTGGCCCAAGGGAAATCATAAGAAAAAGTTCAAGATCCAAGGTCGGCTCGGTCACCCATGTAAGTGGACCCAACGACATTAGGTAGTATGAAAAAGATCGATTATAACCAGAAACCCACAGGTACATAATATACGACTCCCACAATCCACACTACTTACGTCGTCTCAAACCTCTTCAACGCCCCAGGCCTCCCCGTAACCCGCCTTGTCTTCGCCAACTTCTCCGCAAGCGCCTCAACGAGCTCATCCCCCGTATCGTCTTCCAGCGCCTTGCGTATAAAGTACTCCATGTTCAACGAGCTATCCGCATCCGTCCCACTAGTCCTGGACGCGATCTTCATACTCGGCACAGGGAACACCCCAGCGGGTGACGGCGGCCCGTTGTCGTGGTACAGCGGCAGGCGCTCGTTCGCCAAGTCGGATTGGCGCCTATACAAAGCAGGAAGGCGGGTCAGAGTCATTTCGCTCGCGGGATAGTCTAAAGAAACACGCACGCATCGTCAAAGTTCCTAAAGCTCCTCCCGACCTGCTGAACACCCAGCGCGTCCGATCCAAAGCGCTTGGGCGCGCCCAAGCCAGTGAGCTCGGTCGCGGACTCGGCCTCCTCGCGCAGGAGCTGGAAGACCCGCTGCATCTTCCCCACCGCGAGGATCTTGTTCCGGATCTGCTGCCGCCTCTGCTCGACGTCCACGCCCTTCGAGTCCACCATCGGCTCCTCGCTCTCCGACTCGGACGACTCCTCCGTGAGCTCCTCCGAGCTGCACACGCTCAGCACCGCCAGGAGCATATCCGCGATCTTCGCCCCGACAAAGGGCAGACTCCACGTGAACGCGTCCATGAAGTTGGGCAGCCAGTAAGGGTGCGAGGAGGAGTTGTACTGCCGGATCGTGATGTTCTTGTTGGCGTACTTGATGACGGCGCCGCGGTTGTGGTATGCGTCGAGGTAGTTCGGGGCGGAGAATATGGTGATGACGGAGGGGAACTTCTTCGACGGCGTCTTGCGGTGCATCGTGTAGCCCGCGTCTTGTGCCTCATGCCCCCGAATAATGCCCAACAAATTGGTGCGGTCAAGGAATTGGCACGCAGCGGCGTATCTAGAATGTGGAATCGTCAGCTCATGACAATCCGTCGAAGATTGAGCGACGAACGTGAAATAGTAGGAGCAGCCTCGTGTGGCATTGTGAAGGAAAGTTGTTCCCGGTGCTAAAGGGGCGGAACTATGAGAGGGCTCCTCCTCATGTCCATAATTTGCAACGGGATCAGACCATAGCAGATCGCACAACAGTCCTTTGGAGCCCGGTTCCTCGAAGCGGTTCAGGCGATTGATGTCGTCCAATGTCATTAGTTCCGGGGAAATACCCCCATGGACGCAGAAGAAGCGGTCGTCCACCACAGCAGCGATGGGAAGAGCCTGGAAGGACATTACACATGCCTCGTACACCTGTGAGGAGTACTTATGTAGGCCTAGGGAAACTAAGTCAAAGTCGAAGAACGAAGAGAAGACGACTGACATTCTTTTTTGAATGTAAAATATTCTGTTAGATGTCGGCACTCGTGGTTGCCGCGTAATAGCACAAATTTTAAGGGATAGCACAGTTTGAGAGTATACAGATACAACAGACACTGGGGTGGTCGTTAGCCGGATATTGATATAGATAAGTGGGGCGCACACCTCGATGCTGAAGCAGCCTCGATCGACATAGTCGCCAAGGAATAGATAGCAGTTATCATCCAGAGAGCCTCCGACGTCGAATAATTTCATGAGATCGTACTGCCCGACGCGTTAGCGGAGCGTAACTGTGTCGAACAGAAGGCGACAAACATATTGGCCGTGTATATCACCGCAAACTGTGCAACATTGAGGGTGTGTACAGCAAGATGGAGTTGAGCAACATACTAGTGACTGGGCTCTTCACTTTGACGAGGTTCGGCTCGCGGCTGAGCAGCTGTGTCGCCCGCTCCAATATGAACATGGCCTGGATCTCGGTGAGGCGCCCTTCCTGGAAGAAGTGGTCGCGCAGGAGGGGCGGATTCGGGCGGACCATGCCGTCCTCGCCGGTGACGTAGAACTGCTCGTCCGGCGGCGTCGTCGTGCGCGGCGGCGGGACCTGCGCCAGTCAGATATCGGCCGGGTGGGGTACATATGATTCGGCAATACACACATTGGGCACCTGGCGCTCCCTCGTGTTTCCAGACATCGGCCGTGGCCTCGACGACGGCGCCTCCATGACCGGCTGCAGCGACGACGACATTATCGACTCGGCACGCGAGAGTTGGGACGAAGATGGTATTTGTCAGTGTTAGGCGGCGAGGTATAATATATCTGCGCGACCATCATGGAGATGTCGAGGGTCCGATAACAAGTCTCGCAAGCGGTGCTCAGCGCGGAGAGCGGTGTACATCGTGGTGAGGAAAGCATTTAACAGGTTCAGCGGCTGTGCAGGCGGCGCCGGGACGGACACGATGCACAGTTTGGCTCCTAACCTGCTCCTGACTGAGGTAATCTGTACGCGAAGAGTGTTCTTCGCCAACGCCGACGGTCAGCGCCAAAAGACCCGCTCAAACGCGACTGTTGGAGATCTCTCGTTTGTAGCCAAAATAGCTTGATCGCGTCGTTGGGCGGGGGAGTCGGGCGTCTTCGGTCCATGCATCCGTGTTTTAGTCTAGGTGGGCCGACGAGCTATATATACCTGACTGCATAGGTGCCGTGATATAAGCGCATCATTAACTCTCTTTCGCCCAGATCCTAGATCAGACCATTGTGCGCCACATGAGGGTCACTTAGTGCTGGGCCTTCAGTGAGGCTTGCACTTTATGGGACAATATGTCTTCTTTGGGCCCACGAGGCGTCTGCTGCGACTCACTTATGTACGAGGTGAGCACTTGAGCTCTTGATTTGGCGGCAGGTAGCCAGCGACTGTCGCTTCTTGGCAAGTCGCTAACATTCCTCGAATCCTTGATTTCCCTAGGCTGGTCCCTCTCCTGCGTACCGCTCTTCTCGGAGCCGAGCAAACCCACGAAATACCTTCGAATGTTGGTACGACCCCACTGACATCCCAATACCCCGAGTCTTTTGAGAATGGGCACTTGTCTTCCATCGAGCTAAGTTATCTGCACCACCATCATGGTCAGGTACTCTAGATAAACTCACCATGCGTGGCCCTTCTCAGTCGCATGTACTGTGGCGCCCCGGTCTACACCACTATCCTACCATCTTGATCAGATACCTCCATATTTCTCACCAAGGATTCACCATCGTGTCAGGTACTCACCATGGTCGTCAGAACGCCTTACATGTACTGTCGGCCCGGTCTACGCCACCATCGTGGTCAGGTACTTCCAAGACTCGTCATCCCAGATTCCTCACCATACTCGTCCGAATAACCTCGCATGTTTTGTGGCGCCACCTTCAACAAGAATCTGATGGTGTCTTCTGTTTGTGCGTCACACTTCCACTGTCTCCCGGGAGATACTTCCGAGATAAGTTATCCCATCGACGATTGCACAAGGCGAATGTCGGTACCGTGGATTCAATTTTTGAAAGGGGCCCAATTTCCTTTCTGGATCTGCGACGGGAGGCGTCGGTACACTAAAATTCGACAGTTGACAACAACCGATCAACAGAGCCAAGGAGATTCAGAGAGATCGGCGGTTGCAGTTGTGAACCGAAAATCTGTGGGTCAGTAGTACCATAGCCTCCGCGTCGGCGCCCTGTTTTCATTGATAATACAGATCGATTTCGTTACGTCGCGCAGACACTTGGCACGCGTATTCAGATAACGATACCTTATCAAAGCTCTCTTTTTCAGCAAACCTGACCCCAATAGTGGGTAGTAACATGAGTTACTCGAACCTCACTACTGGCCAAGCTGCGCCAAGCCAACGAACCAGCCTAATTTCTCTCACACTCTCATCACGTTCCGTGTTCACGTTTCCATCGCAACTTTTACGGAGGATCTTGCCACATTGTGCCTTTGTCAGGTGGTCTCTTCCGAGGCTCTTGAGAGGAACATCCAAACATTCGAAGGACAGGAAGCCTGATTGCCCTAATCTCCGAGTCCCATCCAATTCAATTCATGGACGCGCTGGCAGTCCAACGTACTTAGCTGAACATTTTAGTCATACGGTTGACGACCGAATACCCTTATAATCAGTCGCAGCTTGGAAGATCCCCCCCTTCCTGCTCTTATGGACTCCGCTGCTGCTGCCACTGAGACAGGCTTGCTCCCGCCCTTGCCAAGTCCCATCCCCGCGTCGGAGCTAGGGCAGTATGCCACCATTGACAGCACGGGTCTGAATTTGCTGCCAGCCGAACGGCTCACATTCGCTGGCGCGCATCTCGGTGCCTTCGCCTATGGTTCGTCTCGAGCTTTCTGTCGTTGCCGGCTCTAAAAGATATCATATTAGGCATACACTTCGTGTTCTTCTGCGCGTGTACGAAATACCTGGTCAAAGCACCTAAATTCTCTTGGGGGCTACAGGCATATACCACAGCGCTGTTCGCGCTCGCTAGCCTCAACTATGCGGCCACCGTCAAGTTTGACCAGATGGCCTGGATCGATTTTCGTGAATACCCTGGTGGTGAGCCTCGCGCGTCGCAAGATAGCCGTCGTCTCTTGTTCTCAACCGATTTAGGTGCTTCGGTTTTTTTGGTTGCGGAGCAGTTCCTGCCGATACGTGTTGCAGTGGACATCTCAATGATAGCTCTCACATTTCTTGTCGATCTATTGGTGGTATGTCTTCTTGTTGACTGTCCGTCTTCCTTTGCTCAAGTCTTTTACGAACAGATATACCGAGCCTTCATCATCTGGGAGAGGAACTGGTATGTCGTTGTGGTCCCTGTGATGATGCTCATCACCGCCATTCGTATGTCAAGCCGGACGTTCTGTCTCCCAGCTGTGCGTACTGACTGATGTCACATAGTTTTTTCGTTGTTTGCAACCATCAACGTAGTGGCACCCGATTTAGTTTCCGGACTCGCTCGTTCCGCAGTGACTAACGGAATGCTGGTCTACTTCATACTTTCGCTCGTGCTCAACGTCTCTCTCACGGCTCTGATTCTTTGGCGCCTTCTCCGCGCTCGTAACCGGGCACGGAGAAATCTGGGACTAAGCCACGGAACCGTGTATACACAGGTCATGAGGATCGTGGTTGAAAGTGCTGCGCCATACGCTCTAATCACCCTCATCTTCGTGGTTCTTTTTGGGATCAGGAATCCCGGCTTCATCCTGTTCTTCGTAATGTATCCCCAAATTCAGGTCAGCCTCTTGTACATCTTCAGGCGAGCAATCTTTGCTGATGCTTTTCAGTGTATATCATCCGACGCGATCATCGTGCTCGTGCATTTCCAGCGCCGGCAGGACGCAGGTCCTGAGCTGCCGAGCAGCAGGAGTTATGGCTCCGGTAGCACGCGACGAAGATCGTTGCGCCAGGTGACAAGTCAACCGGAGGAATTCAAGTTGACGCAAATCTCGGTTTCGGCTTCTCAGGATATCTTCTCACACAAGAAATGAGAACGTATCCACTATCTTGGCGTGTAACTCAAAATGTATGTATGTTGTATATATCCGCGTGTATGCTAGTCTCTAGAGCGCCACCGGTCTTGCTACGGTCGAAGCACGGCCTCTTCCGAAAGTGCATTTGTTCTATCAGAGGGGAACGACTGTGCTTCCAAACCAATCAGCGACCATGATGCCACAGTTGCATCTGAATCTGTGTCGCAGTTGCAGGGTAGGTTGCCATGTTCGCATGCTCAGAACTGCGCTATGAAGTCATCGTATAGAAGGCCACTGTCTACATTCACGTTATCTCAGAATCTACCGACGTTGCAAAGCGCCGTGGGGAGGGCGGTTACTATTTTTACTGGCAGTCCGGACAGTTCCAGACATGCGGGGCGAAGTACCGATCTGACACGGACTGAGACGGACAAATAGTCTATTCAATGATCTGCGGCCTGACGTGTGTCTTTTTCAAAAAAGCTACGCAACATAGCAGAGGAAATCATTTAGGGTGCGCCACAGTTGGCCGATCATCAGGCACTGGCAGAGTAGATCGGGAAATTTGTCCCTCTCAGTCTGTGCGTTCCTTGACACGCTTCAAAAAAAGGGGGAGTATCAGGCATGAGGTGATTGAGTAACTACAGTAGCTCCCGACTAAAATTCCATGGCAAGCGAACTTATCCAGAACGCTACAGGCTGAACCAGGCACAGCAGGTATTTTCACGATCGGCATCTGCCGAAGTTCTAATGCGGATGCATCATCATGATCATGCCACGCGTTCGTGGGATGCCAAGAGTTCGTGCCTCTTCCTCGTACTAGTGGTACTCACTTCCAGTTTATTTCGCCAGTTTATTTTTGATAACCCTGCCCACCTCTTGTGAATCCCTGAGCGCCGCGCCGTGCCGCGTCCAGGGCGCGTCCGTGACCACAGATTTCCCTCCCAGTAACTTTGGGTTTAGCCAACCGTTTCTGTTCGTTCAAGTTGGTCCTCGGTGCGTTGAATCAAGACCATTCAGCCAGCAAAAATCCCGGCTCACAGGCGACGGAAGCTCATCTCGGAGTCTACGTCGTGGGGATGACCCTGTTGACGCAGTCGGAATATGCTCAGGGTTATCAAAAATAAACTGGCGAAATAAACTGGAATTGAGTACCACTACTCTCAGCCCGGAAAGCGCGCTATCAGCCCTATGGCAATGAACACTCCTCTGTCGCGGACGCTATGCGACACCAAAGTCAGACCCTGAACTCAGGCGATCAAAGCGGATGGGTCTCTCTCTACGTGTAACTGGACAGCTTCCAGCACCACTGCGAATCGACGTCAATCACAGCATGACTGGACGTATTACCCGCTGAGGTCCGATTCTATCTCTGTCCTCGAGTTTCACCTCCTCGTGCATGTACGAAGTGAACACTGACACTCATTCAGTAGTTATACTCACCATGGACTCGCCGTCCGCACAGGACCCCGACCTGATGACACTATGACATCTGCTTCTTTCAGTGTCTCATTTCAAATTTGTGAGCATGGTCTTACAAACCCGGGAAGAACCCGTCCAGGGGAAAGCCAAAACACCGTCGTATCGATGATACCGTGGCGTAGTCGGGTAAGCTTATACTCAAAGCGGTTCTCTCCCTAGTACTCGACCGTGATCAGCACAGCATGCTATTCTGTACCGAGGAATGACTTGACAAAGTCTTACGTTCAATGTACATACCCATCGCTGGCAAGCATCAGCCGTTCACTGTATAAGATGCTGTAGCCTCGGCGTACAGGGATCATCTGCTCTACTCTCCTACCATGCTCTCCTCGTACTACCCGGTGAATCATACCGAATCTCCAAGGACAATCACCAAACTTGTTCTTGGATCTGGAGAACCTCCTCTCATCCTTTTCCATGGTGAGATCTCCTCCATCCAAGTTTCTAAGCCGTGTCATTGAACTCCTTCCAGGCGCAGGCGGTCTCGCCCTCGAATTTGTCAAGTACCAAACTGTCTTCACTACCGCCCTTTGGACAGTCCAGATCACCGACGAAACGCCCATGACTTGCTTCGCCGATCTCGTCAACTTCTACTGTGCCCGCATAAAAGCCGAGCAGCCTATGGGTCCCTACCGCTTTGCAGGGTACTCCGGCTCGAGCATGATCACCCTAGGCGTCGCGCGCGCCTTTGAGCGACGCGGCGACACGGTGATACAGCTTGCTTTCCTCGACCACTTCCCCACCATCCATCTATATCAATCCAACTCTATCCGGAACCCTAATCCACATATGCCTGAAGGACGCCAACGACTCTTGGAGGAGAACATCTCAGGTATCATCACGCTGTGTGCCCTGGATAAAGACGCCAGAGCTCAGTCCATGCTGGACGCGTTTGAATCCAAGTCTCACGCGCACGGCGTTCCCCTCCGCAATCGCCTGCATGTTCCTTCCCATATGCGCACCGCAGTGAGGAACATCAAAGCTATAACTTCCCTCGTCGGGGAGTTTTTGTATGATTTGACGACGGGCCAAGACGGGCTGCAGTCCGTCGAGTTGTTGCGCCGGTGGATTGACGGTATGAAGGTGCCGATGACTGTCTATCAAGCGTCTCATGGAGCAATGAATTTGTTCAGTTGGGAAGATCGGAGTTGGGGCCTAGGTGCAGGAATGCTCGGCTCTGCCCTGCGCGTTATTGCAGTTTCCGAAAAAGTTGGCGGAGCCTGCCTTTTCGGGCGCGCGTGCGATTTGCGATCATTTTGGCCGTAAATACTGCACCCACTATAACTACGTCAAATCTTGACCATTTCACTTGATTTTTTGATCAATATATATCGCCCAAAGCCTCTCAGGGTGCACAGCCAATCGCCCGCGAGGACGGTGCTTTATCTCGCGTGATATTTCAGTCTCAATACCCGACCTCATCCTGCTGCTCTCAAAAATCAATTCTTGAGAGTTGAGCTTCGTGACAGCACTAGTACATGCCTTTTAGTATACTGAGTGTGCACGCAAAATTTCAGGAGCTACGGAGCAACAGTGCAGAAGTGGTACTTCGGGCAATGTTGCGCACTGTGACAACCGCGATCGGACGCGACTTGCCTCTTACCACGATGCCCAAGGGTGTCAAAGTCCCGGAGGCTCTTGCTGACGTTGTCCTGCGTCTTGTTGCAGAAGGATATGGCAACACCAGGATTCAGTACCTCACTGGAGTGAGTACTCGGCAGCAAGAGCGCATCATGCAGACTTGGCGCGCAACGGGTAGAACCGTCAAACCGAAACCAGAATTCGAACTTCGGGGGCGACCAAGACATCTTACCGCTGATGAGATGCTGGTATGCTCTACTGCCATGCCTTCCATGCTCGTATCTGTGCTCATTCTATCATTCAGTACTTGCAGGGCTGTGTCGACCATACTGAAGCCAATATTTACTTGGATGAGCTAGCAGAGAATGTGAGAGACATGACCGGAAAGACTGTGAGCCACACTGCGCTATGGAACAGTCTCAAACGAACTGGATACTCAATGAAGGAGGTTTATTGCTCACAATTTGGTCACTGTACCTCGCTGATTGTCAATAGATTACCCGCAATGCACTAGAGCGCAATATCTTGAAACGTGCACGCCATGTTACTCGGATTGGAAACCATTACACTGCCCAACAACTTGTCTTTGTCGATGAAAGCGCTGCAGATCGGCGAACAACATATCGTAATCGAGCGTGGTCTATTCGTGGAACTCGTGCATTCCGTAAAGTCTTCTTCATCCGAGGACGCAGGTACTACAGTCTCATCTCACTCTCTCTTGCCTATGAACTTATATATATATATTGCCAGATACTCCATTCTCCCAGCCATTTCTCAAAGAGGAATCCTTGCTCTTGATGTTGTTGAAGGCTCTTTCGACAAGGTCAAGTTCAAGCGTTTCATTGATGGGCTCCTTCAACAGATGAATCCTTGGCCACTTGATAATTCTGTGATTGTCATGGACAATTGTCGCATACACAAGTGTCCTGAGATCCTTGACATGATACGAGCTCGGTACGACCATGCCAGACTTCTCTACAGTATTCTTGATAACTAATCCATGTCATTCCAGTGGCATGCGATATATCTTTCTTCCACCATATTCTCCGGACTATAATCCAATTGAACTGGCTTTCTCTGCCATCAAGGCTTATATACGGAGACATGGTGGTATTCTACGTGAAGCTATGTCCGAAGCCGATGATACAGATGTCTACTTACTTCTCAATGAAGCTGTCTTTGAGGCAGTGGGTTCAACAAACGCAGAGGGTTGGTATCGTCATTGTGGTTATACATAGATCAATTTATCTATACGAGTGGGGTGTCTTCTAGATACATATCTATCTATCGATAAATACGCATACCATGCTTCTGTGACCGTTGAGCCCGCTTCAACTGATGACGAACTCGTTCAACATCTTGACGTGCATATGTCAGCAAGCGTCGCGCCGTACCCATCTCCATCTTTCCGCACATCCGCAGCATCTCCTCTGCATTCATGGAAGGATCAACAAGCTCCTGAATGCGCTTATACTTGTGCAGCTCGAAATCATCTTCAAACTGTGCAAAATGATCCCCGTCTTCGCCCCGGACACCAGCGTCGAGATCCTTCAACCACTGCTTGATTGTAGGAAAGACTCGAATATCCTCCTCTTCCTCTGGTGGATCAGACGAGGGAAGAGTATCTGGGTACGACCGTGAACCACGTCCAAAGGTTGGGGTCCGATAGTGATCCATTGGTGGTGGTGGGTAATACGGTGGTGGCAACGCATAATGACCATAGCCCATCGGCCCCATCGCAGTGTGTGGTGTTCCATGTGGTGTAGAAAAAGGATCACCACTCAAAGGTTGCTCAAGCGGCTTGTCGGATTTTTTCTTACTGTGTAGTGTATCCTCGAGCTTGAGTTGTCCTGGCGGAACTGTTGTCGACTTCCAGCCACGAGTCTATGGCTCAAATGAGTACAGATAAGGCAACAAGTAAGTACATACCATCAATGTGGCCCATGCACTTTGCGTCCGAATGTCAAGCGGCACACATGTGTTTTGAATCTTTGCGCAGTACTGACCATGGTGGGTATTGCAGTGATTGTCGTCCTGGATGATAGTAACCCATTGCGATTGACTGAGCGTCCTTCCCGAATCAATTCGGCGACGAAGCTTGGCGACAATTTGCTCCGGCTTTGTCTCGTCGATACTATCATCTCCGTCTTCGTCGTCTGTGTCGCTCTGTTTCTTCATCTAATGATTGGTTAGATCTCATCTTTGCAACCCTAACCAAAAGTAGACCTTATTTGCAGTGGATTTCCCTTTACCTCTGCCATTATCCTTTGCTCCCGAACCATGACTCTTTTTCTCCTTCGCCGCCTTCTCTGCTTTTTCCGCGGCAAGATCCTTCATGAGAACGGTGAACGGCTTCGAGTTCTTTTTACGTGCGGCCAAGATGGGCCGTGCATTCTTCACGAGCTTTTCGAAATGACGAGCGGTGGAAATATGGTTCCATGGATCCTTCTGAAGGGCAGTACTAAAGCGATAGGCAAAAGAGAGTTCGGATATCTGTCTCCGAGGAAGGCCAATGGCATCAGCAAGACCACACTGAAATCCTTCCCAGGAGACATCGGAGTCGACGCCATGAGTTTCAAATGCACCGTTATATGGGATCACAAAATCAAGCTCGAAGGAGTCTTCGACTTCCTCCTCTTCCTCGAGTGCTGGAAGAGGTGGTGGTGCTGCCAGCGGAGTTTCAGAAGAAATGTAATATATCTGACACGATGAACTACCTTTAGATGGACGTCCGCGTTTTGGCGCTGTCTTGACTTTCTTTGCGGGAGGTTCCATGTCGAGGTCCGTGTGAGCCTCGTTGGTTTTATCTGAAATGACTGAGTATAACGCATCATGAAGAAGGAAGAACGAACATTTTACGCCTCTCTTTGAGCCGCGCGAAGCCTTCAAACCCGAACGATCATGTTCGTCGTCTTCGTAAGCCGTGATGCGACGCACTGCCTCATCGATAGGTAGACTAAGCTCCTTGTCGAGCTCATCGTCCTCCATATCGTCAAGCTCCTCCTTGTCATGAGGCTCGCTATCCTCATCATCCGAGTCGCTCTCATGTGCGCCTGTGGCGCCCCAGTTCCAATCGACCTGTTCAAAGTCAGAGGACCAAAGATGCTCATCCTTGTCAGCCTTCTGGCGAAGGAGGTTCACTCTGGCACAGTCCGAATCGTCTGCCAGCTCGTCAACTTCTTCGTCTTCTTCTTCCTCGTCATCTCCATCTTCCACAGCAGCGTGGTTTTGAGGATGCTCCGTCTCAGCAGTAGTCAAGTGAATGCCAGACGAGACGTCTTCGGGATTGGTGGAGCGAGCACCCAAAGAGTCCTCAGAGATATCGGGAATGGGAGGTTGAGCAGGGAGCACAAGCCGAATGCGGGGTTGGACAGGCAAAGAAGGAGGAGGGGCAGGTTTTTTCCCCTTTTTTGAGAGTGGCAGAGGGACCTTGGTCGCATCTATGCCCTTGAGGCGAGAGGAGGTTCGAGATGGAAGGGGATGAGCAGGTGCCTTTCGCTTTTTAGTGCCAGAGCCGGTCATGGTAAGAGGCAAGTCGCGTCCGATCGCGGTTGTCACAGTGCGCAACATTGCCCGAAGTACCACTTCTGCACTGTTGCTCCGTAGCTCCTGAAATTTTGCGTGCACACTCAGTATACTAAAAGGCATGTACTAGTGCTGTCACGAAGCTCAACTCTCAAGAATTGATTTTTGAGAGCAGCAGGATGAGGTCGGGTATTGAGACTGAAATATCACGCGAGATAAAGCACCGTCCTCGCGGGCGATTGGCTGTGCACCCTGAGAGGTTTTGGGCGATATATATTGATCAAAAAATCAAGTGAAATGGTCAAGATTTGACGTAGTTATAGTGGGTGCAGTATTTACGGCCAAAATGATCGCAAATCGCACGCGCGCCCGAAAAGGCAGGCTCCGCCAACTTTTTCGGAAACTGCAATAAAGTCATTGGAGTTGAGGGACACCATTATAATTTCTTCATGGACGACGTCGTTATACGCGACCTACAAAAAGGGTTTGACCGTAGCACTTCAAAATTATGAGGCTTGCTTTCGCGTTTCTCTGCGCTATTGATCCATCAGGCTCATTGAGGGAGTGCATCAGTAAGTAATACATGTCAAAGATGTCTGACTGATCATGACATACATATAACCCGCTAACATGGCCATCAAATCCTCCAATTGGGTCTTCGCGCGCTCTTGCTGAACTCTTGAAGATCAATAGCGAGTTCCCCGTCGGAATTATTTCGCGTCTCGGTATTTCGGCCACAGTGACAAGTACAACCCTGAACCCGTTACTCTTACTGTTTCATCCACGTCTACCAGCAGTCTATCCTCATCTACCTCGAATCAAGCAATGAGCTTCCCCCATCAACAAGGAAAGATCCCCTGGCACTGTCAGTACTGCCGTTTGACAGTCTTCCCTCGATTTGCTCGAGAACTTGAACCATATTGAACATTTTCGACAGGCCTTTCAGATCACGTAGCCCTCGAGAGATATCCAAGCTCTCCTTCCGCTAGCGATTTCAAATTGCGACGCAAATCCCACCTAGAAGCTCGACAGAGAGCATTCATTCATTTTGCGCGCGTCCTTGCCACTCGGATCGTCGAGTTTTCTGATTCACGAAGAGCGTCGGTACCGAAGCCTGACGCTTCCGCTGAAAAATGGGCACATGTAGGCGTGTATCAGGACGCACTCTTCCCTCTCGACATGCTTCAGGGCATGAAAGAGTTCAGCAACAATCCACGCTGCGCCATCTACGCGAAGAGACGGCAATGGGAGAATATGCATACGCCTGAAGAAAACGCTGCGGTCGTCATGTATGCCTTGACGAGCCCTTCCAAGCCATTTCATCATCTGCCTTCCCTCCTCTACCTCAGTCAGCACCCTCGGGTTGAGATGACCTCCCTGAAATCGATATACACTTCCGGTATGTTGAGACACAATGGTTCCGTATTCTACTCAACCATTTCAGGGAATGGAGATCCTGGTCTTGACCAATACATGTCCTGGACTTTGCACTGCTACCTGTTTGTCAATCTCGTTCTTGCCCTCGATTCTGGGGAATCCTTTGACTCTGGCAGAGCAATGTGCCATCGGTTGAGGATGCAGAAAGAACACATCACTTGGCACTATTATGAGGATGAGTGTCTGCACCGCTCGTTCTGGGGCCAGCCTTATGCTTTGACTGCTCAGTCGAAGGATTCCCAGATGCGTGCTACTTACAGCTATCGGTGTTTCTGCGTGCTCGTCTCATGGTTTGCAATGATGGCCGAGGCCTCCAGCCGTGACATTGCGATAAGCAAAGCTTCATTGGCAAACTTGAAGATGAACAAGAACCTTCTCGTCGATATGATACTAGCAGAGTTGCAGAAAATTTCACCAGGGGTCTTTCGAATCCCGAACTCAGCCCAATCGGTACCTGCTGTAGCCTCGCCCTCGCTGCCCCTCATGTCGCCCTCTAATCGAGCTGGAAAGCGTCCATCGCGACCCCAAGGCGCTTTCCTTCGACTTCCCACGGAAATTCACATCCACATCTTCGCGTTTCTTCCTCTACGATCTCTGTTCCCGTTATTCACTGTATGCCGGCACACGCGAGAGATCTGCACGGAGATGATATACAGAGACCCGTTGGCCGTTTTCACTCCATCACAACTCCATGTGCACCCGGCTGAGCTCGAGAGACGCCTTGCTCGCGTTAAGAAGGCGTTAGACAGTCGTCCAGACCTTGCTGGCCCTTTGCGGAGCTTTTGTGTACGCTCTTCGGACATGTGCATGGGTCTGCATGATGGCAGTGTCGCAACTCAAGCGCCATTCTACTGGCCTTCGGCTAGGGATATCACAGATCTTCTGGTCGTTGTGCCGCCAGCCATCCACTTCACACATGTACCAGAGCCTGGTGATGATGCGAATTTCCTTCTTGTGGAGGTTTTGGAAGAAATATCACGACGATGTCCCAACGTTTCTTCCTTACGACTCTGGAATGGAGGCCCAGTGAAAAACTATATTCCAAAAGATTACATCGTGACTCCCCCGATCCTCAGCACCTCATATACCTCTTTGAACCATCTTTCCATCTCCGTGACATCCCATTGCCTCAATTTGACTTCAACGAGCAATGATAACAAACTTTACGTGCAAATCGTGGCGTTCTCAGCCTCTGCCTTGCGTAGTCTAAGACTCAATCTTCGAAACCATCCCCTTAGCTGTGGTCCTCACCAATTTCCAATTTGTCCTCAAGTTCGGGAATTGCTCCTAGTTGTGAAGATATCAGCAGCGGATATGCAGGTCCTCTTGCATCGCTCGTTTCCAGCTCTATGGATCCTAGATCTTGCAGATTCCCGGGCCGATGCCGGGCATGGCACTGCCATCGACTTCGAGTTCGCCACACCCTTTCTGGAGCATCTCAGGCTAGATACCTTCCCAGTTTTGCATCTACCGTCGTCTCTGCTGACGCTGGCGAAGTTGGATATGGAAGACTTCTCGTCGGCGTCTTATCGCTCACCCTCAGTGCAGGCAGTGGTTGTAGATGTCAAGTCAGGGCATGCAATGGACATTCCTCTTCTATTGCGCCCACTATTCCCCAATCTACGGTCCCTGGAAATAAGAAGAAGCTGGCCGCCAATGTCATATCAAGACATCGTAAGTGCTCGACCCTCACGCTGCCTTCCTGTAGCTCATGTCAATCTCCAGTTGGACATTGCCTCAAGACTGGCTACTTCACTCCCCACGCTAGAAACCTTGATCATCTGGGTACCGTATCTGACCTACCGACCCCTACGGTCGGATTATCCTGCGTCGGATAGACTTGACGAAGTTCAAGAGCGGCTTGCCATCAATATCTTCGTGCAATGCCCTGCTTTGCGAACGTTATCATTCAATGGCATCTTCGGCGAGGATCACCCAAGCGGACAGATCCCTGGACGAGTCTGGGTACGGACCATGGATGGTGAAAATGTCGGTGCACGTATTTCAGGCGGTGGCAGAGCAGAGCTTACGTGGAAACTAAGCGAGTACTGGGCGGCGGGCCACAGTCAAGTGTGGTGAACCGCAGAACTTGTAGATCACAACCAGAAGAGTTACTCTTGCCTGTCGAATACTGCTGTACGACAGTTACAGAATGTGTTTCTTCTCGTATTTGCCGATGAGTCCCCACGAATCTCTTCGATGCCACCTAGCGTCGTATTCCATCCAATCGCACTTGTCTACCATATACATACATTCTCACGAATCGAAACTGTCTAGATGCTAGATACAGTAGTCGCCAACGTAAGTACACGAACACCAAGGTTTCAAAAACCCAAATACATATTACAACAACATGATGATACCTTACTTTATCGAAAGCCTGCTCAAAGCCAAAAACAACGAGAGCGAAGAAGGGAGATAGAGCCTGTGGACGGGGAAAGCTATACAAACACAATCATCCTAGAATGGAGACGCCGGCCTCGATTTGTAGCGCAATTTCTCTATAGGCGCAGCCGCTCCCAGCGTGCTCAACTTCTGTCCGCGCGCATGCCCATCAAGGGACACATTCTCCTCCTGCGCATCGTGCTCCGTAAACGCAATCTTCCTCCCCGCTCCAGGAATCTGGAGCCCGCGCAACATACTCCCACTGCGATTCCTCGAGTGCCTAGTGAACGGCAGACCCAAGACAGTTTCAGACTTCTTTCGAATTGAAGGACTGTCGGGACCGGATGAATCCTTCCTCCTTGTGAAAGGCGAACGCGGAGCCGAATACGTCTTTGGCAGATCTGGGACTGGCGGGACTGGGCTGGAAGAAGTCGAAGACGACGGAGATGCATGAAGATTGAGTTGAGCCAACGAGGAATGACGAGAAAGCATTGGTGCGCGGGATCGAGACGATACAGGAGAGGCAGGCGGGTTACGAGATGCAGTGGGAGAGAGCTGAGCTTGCGACACTGAGTGGGTAAGCTGTCTCGCAACGACAGGTGATGGAGGGGAAATGGACGGCGACGGCATATACTCCTGGTTAATCGAGACCGACGAGCCCATCCACTGGAGACGGGCAAAAGATGATTTGGGGCTCAGCGTCAGCTTGCGGTTACGAGGCGAAAGCGGCGACGCCGGAGGAGCGCGCAAATCACTGGTTGATGCCGTATAATCCGAATTCATGAGGGGGTAGAGCGATAAAGAGTTGCGCGGCGATGTGGAAATGGGAATGGGCGAGGAGACAGATAATGGCGAGGGTTTCTTCTTCTTCGGTTGTGGCGAGCCAATGACCAATTTGGAGAGCCCAGCCTTGCCCGTACTGCCCAAGCCAACACGACGTCCAATCCCACGCATGAAGCGCCCACCAAATCGACTTCTTGTTTCTTCGAATGATGGGAGTTCTGTCCTCGAACCAAGAGTAGGCGTCCCGCATCTCGTTGCTCGCTCCATGAGCTCTCTCTCAACATCGAAATGACCGAGTGGGAGGTCTCTGGTGTTAGGAAAGACAGCGGAGTTTTCGAAAAGGTCGCTCATACGGTGAGAAATTGGAATTGGAATAGCGACCGTGTGTCCGAAGAGAGAGCCCGGCGCCTTTGTGAGTTTGACAACCTTCCACCCGGCTGAGGCGCATAAGGCGATGATTTCGCGCAGTGTGCGTTCCTGGCCATTAAATGTTGCTTGCATCTAGGTCAATTCATCAGCAGGGGCAGCTTCTGTAAGGAGGACTCATACCGTTAAATCCATCCAATAGGCGTGCGCACTAGCCTTTCCAAGATTAGGAAGAAGAGGAGCAGGCGCCAATGTTTTCTCGGCGCCGATGATACCGACCAATGAATCCTCATTTTCTGTAGAAGAGAGATCGTCGGCGCATGCCAGCGGTAGTACGAAATCGGCCAGGACCAGTTTGGTGTGCGGAGATGCAGCCTCTCTTAGTCGCAGAAGAATCTTCCGAGCAAAATCATCAGGCCAGTCGTGAAGAATGACTCGAAGGAAGTAAACAGCTGCGTGCTGAATAGGCTGAGGAGTGAAGAAATCGTGAACTGCGTCATGTGAGTGAAGATATGTTGCCTAAAAACTGTCTTCTTACCTTGAAATTCTGCGACACCGGAGTCAAGGAGCTCGGGGCATTTCTCTCTCCACATCTTCTTTCCCATATCGACGACAACCTCCCTATCTTGGATGATAAATTTCAGGCCGGGATTGTCCTCGTCAGCAGGATTCGAGAACGCATGCGCCAGAAACATGCTCGTCGAGCCGATGCCACCTCCGACATCCACGACGAGGCTTCCGCGAGGAAGGGATTGCCAATCGAAACCTGTTGAGGGATAAGCATGGACCAAGGAATTAGAAGAGTACACCAGACCATTCAGTACTGCACCAGGAACTTCCCATGAGTCGGTCCCTGTCATAGCCGTGCCAAAGCGCTCTAGCCGATAACGATTGGAGTTTGCGAGGGAGTTGACGTTCGATGGCTTGATACCAGGCAAGAGGGCGCACTCTCGACCGGGACCATTCACTTGCCCATTGGCTATGCCCTCGCCCTCAAGCCAGCTGAAGAAGCCAACTCCTTCGCATCCGAAAGCGAAGTTGAACGGGGCATGAGTTGGCTCGTCTCCGTTCGTGGTCGCATTCGGGCTGAGAAGATAAGCTTCGGTGAGGTACGCAGATGACTTTTGCAGCTCATCGGTGCTTGGAAGAAAGATCAGAGATTGGAGTAAACGGTTGAGCGGTATGTAACGAACCACATCCCGACGAATGCAGAAATACCGTTAGTTCCCTTGTATTTGGCCTCAGGGCTAAGCAACAGACGTATGAGAGTCATAATGGCAAGTCATTGTGCGATGCTTACGCAGCCATTATATCTTGGTAAGACTTGCCAGAGTCCATGGTGGACGATATGCGGTTGTTAGCGAAGACATTCGGGGATACCTCACGTAAAATGTGATGGCTAGCAAGCAGACGAAGAATATGCGCTAGCGAGCAGCATCAGAGATAGATGAGAAGCAACGGGAAAGGCACACACCGATCTTGCTCTGTTCGACGCCAGTCTTCTCAGCGATCACTTTGACGTGTAAGCCGTCGGGTCCGGCTTCACGGAGGATCTCCACGGTATGCGACGCCTCCAAGAGTCTGAGGCAAGACGGGAGATGGTACTGTCAACAAGTCAAGTCAGTGTCGATACGACAGAAAGTGCAGAGACTGGAGATAGTAGGCGAAGAGAGCGGATCTCGGAAAGTCTGACAGCTGCCATCGACAGAGAAGCATTTTAGATTACTTTAGTGGACGCGATATTGCGTAGAAGGAACATGCAAATGGGTGGAGTGGACTAGGAAACAGGGTACTCACCCCCATAGATGCATCGCAGAGAGCCAGAAACGGCGCCTGCACCGTCAGCGACATCTGTCCGGCAGCAGCGATGATCTTGTTAATGGCAGCCATCACCGTCGGATGGGAGGTCAGAGCCTCGGAAGGCGATGTGGCGTCGTATGGCGCATCTAGCGATGGAAAGTCGAGCGTCGACGTCGGCGTCGTGGAGCGTCCATCTCGAAAAAAGGTGGGGAAGCTGGTCACGGAAGGCGAGGGCGGTGGCGAAGCGTAGGCGTGTCCGACGGAGAACGAGGCGCCTTTGGGCGTCGTGTTCGTCGTGCTCGACTCGCGGGACGACCTTGACGGCGTCGAGGGGGCCTCCGCCACTGGGCTGGACGACGAGCTCGCCTCGCGGTAGACGCTCTCGATGTCGTCGAGCGCATTGCCGATGATGGCGTGCAGCTCCCTGAGCACGGCAAAGGTCATGTAGCAGGCCTGGGCAGGGGAGAGGCGGTGATGGTCGTCGAGAGCAAGAGACTGAGACGCGTATAATAAGTGTGACGATCGAGAGACACTCTGCCAGTGCTCCAGAATCCGGATTGGGCTGCCCCGGTCCGTGCAAGGTACGCCACACAGTCAGATCCTCCCAATCTGGAGAAAGCCACCCCACAGAACGATCCCTTCGACAGTCGACTGTCATTTGCCCAGTGATCGCTGATCCTCGCGTTCCAGCAAACCGACTGACAGACAGATTTCCGGCGATTCAGACGGTATTCCAGGCGCTTTCAGCAGCTGAACCTCCGACCGGACCATCCTGATTTCTCACTGGCGTCCAGGAAACTTTTATCAGCGATGGGAACATGACTGAAAAGAACGAGGAAATTTGACTGATGGAACATGCCTGAAGGCTGAACGACGGTGCCGCAAGCGGGCCGCACAATGTCCTTTGAAGGTCCGATACAAATAATAATCCCCAAGAAAACCAGTCACGGTAGGCCGCCTCCCATCAAAACAGGCATCGGCTTGTTAGCACTGGTAGCCATGGCCCTTAGCTTCATGATCTCGGCCGGGGCGCACTGTTTCCTTCTACTGGACGATGCCAACTCATTGATCTCCACTGAATGCCACAACTGCGAATGTAGAAGATGCGAGCCGGCTGCCCCACGACCAGCACGCACTCAACACCCTCCTGTCAAATTGGAATTCCTACCAGAGGTACTATCTAACAGATAGAGCTCGATATTTCACTACAGTAGAGAGAGACTCAGAGCACTTGCTGATCACTGGCAGGCTGGCAGTGGCAGTTGTCGAACGGCGTAGCGGCACGCCGGCATCTGAGGCCTGCCGAGTTTGGCCGAGAGTCTGCTTAAGTCCCCATTCAGGCATTTTGCTTTATCTGAATTTATTGAATGGGTTGCCAAATAGAATTAGAGCCATAGTCCCAAATCTCAAGTGAGACGGAGAGACGAAGTGAAGCGAGAGGGGCAATAGTGAAAGCCTTTCGGTTAGGCGAGAAACAGCCTCATGTCCACCATCTTTCATACAGAGGCAAACTGACGTTCCCATGAGTCATTTTCCGCGGATTTTCACACCATCGCCTGCTCGAATTGAAAACACACGCCACGATAACTTGAGGAAAAGTCTGTATGAAAGCGCACTCGCAACACCCCGGCAGCAAACAGGTGTACGTCAAGTGCCGTGGACGCATGTTCTCTCGGTGCATCCGATGAGGAAGGATTGGTAACGGGCACATTTTCAGGTTCCTCCCCACTTCGGCCCCAAGGATTCCACGGGGAGGCGGCAGCTGAACATGACTTGGAGGGGGCTTTTTCGGCGTCTCAGTCCGTTCTCAAGTGTGTAGGAAGTCGAGAAGGGGCGGGATCATGTCTGTCAAGCGGAGGCGGCATCCAAACGAAATGAGAAGAAGAATGCACCAGCTATTGGAGTTCTGGACGGTGTGAGAGTCGGATTGACAGACCCGTGTAGGTATGTAGGTAACTCGTATGACGCAGACACTCTCACACAGAGTGACCACTGACCAGGAACCTGTTCCCCGGCAGTAGCCGAACAATCATCGCGCCATTAAATCTTGAGGTAAATACTTACTATCCACCAAGAGAGGGTCATAACACCACTGCAAGGGAAGAATAGACGCCTGGACTAACGTCGAAGAGACTACACCAAAAGGAATACGCCAAGTTGTCTGTATCCCGAAGTACAAGGGATGCCACCACCCTTCAACCGAGTAGCCCGTTCTTTCTGTGGTAATAGTATGCGCATTAGATGGAGGCTTCAACCAACCATACAGCAGTATCGTAAGTCTACTTATTAGTTTCTAGAGCGAAACCTTCTCGTCCCCGGGCATGTCATTCTCAGAAGATGACCGTCTAATAGCCTGGCTCGCCTTCGCCGATCTCCGCCTGATCCCTTCACCATACCTGAAGAAAACGAACGGTATGGGTGCAATCGCAGTAGCGATAAGCGCCAGAAGCAAACCCGCCCACTGGAACCCCATGTTGCCAAACATCTGGTTGACGAAGAGGGGCACGGACGCGCCCACTTCCGAGCGAAGCAAGGTCTTCGCGGCGATGGCGGAAGCAGCGAACGCGCTGTAGCTGTCGACGATGTATGAGTTTGCCGAGATGTAGATCAGGATCATGGAGAAGCCAAAAAGCGCCCCAGCCACGCATGGTCCGATCCAGTGAACCCACTCGTAGGCACCTGTAAATGCGAACACAAATAGCGCGATGGGAAGAACACTGTATGTGGGTGTGATGAGTGGGCGTCTGGCACTTCATCCAATGCGGACAACGTACATTGATCCGCCCATCATAGGGTACAGTCGCGCTTCAGGGTAAGCCCCATGTGTGGTCACTTTCCTGTAGATACGCTCTTGATAGGGAATCAAGCACATTGCGATCGCGATACCCAACTATGAACATCAGACAAATGGGCGCATCGCGGGCAGCACGGGAAGGACGCCACCGTACTTACGATGATGCTTATGAATGTCACCCCAGTCATTC
Organism: Strobilurus pachycystidiatus; assembly: GCA_019915135.1. NCBI lineage: Eukaryota > Fungi > Basidiomycota > Agaricomycetes > Agaricales > Physalacriaceae > Strobilurus > Strobilurus pachycystidiatus. Next base: position 796,055 of record JAHLMK010000006.1, on the reverse strand, counting down.
CGCCACTGAATCCCCGGATCTCTGCGAACGCGATCGGGAACGCAAAGAACAGCAAATCTAGACGACAGGGTAAGTTCACTCTGGTTCATTATCTGAGACTGGAAGCACCCACACAAAAGACTATATACAAATGAGAGATCTAGATGAGGGTATGAGGACCAGACCAGACGCGGAGAGGTTGGATTTAGACACACAGAATGACATGAAGATAACAATGGGCTCCGTGAGAAGCATAATCAGCGGTCGGAGGAGTGCTGTTTTTAGAGTCTCGGATAACGGACGACGTTCCATTTCATCCAAAGTCTGATAACTCGAATCACCCGTCTCTTTGCGGAGTCGGGCTGCTTTCCGCCTCAATATGACAGGTGCCAACGTCTCGGGAATGAACAAAGTGAGCGCGAAACAAAGACCAGAGAATATGAATAGGACCCAGTCTGTGGAGCGGCATTGTCAGCATGATCTTGCGGATAAGTTTGCGAGTAGAATGATGTACAGAGCCAGCGCCAGCCTGCCCGTTCAGCTATCCAACCTCCGACTAGTGGACCGATACATGGGCCCATGCTACATTCGCTTTCAGCATCCTGCGAAAGCGTTGATAGACAACTGATTCTCACAATATGGTGAACGAGAAAACAGCCATAGGGACTCCACGTTCCTCCACGGCCCAGACATCAGCAACACTGTTGGGAACACGTCAGGAAGTTGTTGAAAGAATTAGTCGACCGAGTACCTTCCGCCGACATTACACATAGGCGCTGAGGCGGCCAGACCAGCAAGTTGTCGAGCAACGACCAACGTGGCGGCGTTTTGGGCCAAAGCACTCGGGAGTGTGAAGATGAAGTAGAAGAACATGCTGACACAGTACATCGGTGTCCTGCCGACTACTTCGGATAGCGGCGCGAAGAACAATGGGCTGAAGAGGGCATCAGCTATCAATTGGGGTGCTCGTGGCGGAAGGAAGGAACGAATACGCACCCAAAACCGAAACCAATGACGAAACAAGACACGGTCAAATTGATGATCTCTTGTGTACTGTTGAGAGTCTTCACAGGTCCCGCGAGGCTACCCGTCGCGTCAGAAAAAGTACATGATGGGCACAGCGGCGGAACTCACTCTCCGGTAACGATGGAGCTCCCAATAGCCACAGCCAGACACAGAAATGCCGCCGTGCAAGTAACATACCTAGGTATCGAGTCAGACTCGATTTCTTGTCCACAAAAAGACCAATCCGAAGAAGGACATACCACTTTTTCCCCTTTCCCCATTCACGAGGATCTTCGCCTTTGCCACTCTCAAAGGTTACGATGTTGATACCTTCTTTCGTAAAGGCACGCTCCAGGTAAGCCATGTCATGTCCCGTGCCGTTGGTCAATGTTCCAGTCAACGGGAGAGGACCTTCCATCTCGAGCTGTCTGAACTCATCCTCTTGATCCTTGGAGAGCGCAGGGGGAGCGGAGAACTCGGCTTCTATGGGCTCGGACGGCATGGGCGACGAGAGGGAAAAGAATAGAGTCAACGAACCGATGGGGGGTACCTAAACTATAAGTAGCTGCGCTCGGATTCCGATGGTACGGAATCAGCGGTCGGCACATTGTCCTTTGGTGGGGTGTCACTAAAAGAAATGACAGCTTTCGAGAAACATAACCCGGTCAATGCACACACACGGGATATGGATGTTGCGCTACCAAGAAACATAGTTCTGGCCCTTTGGTAATTTGCGGTCCTTTCATACGCTACGTGGCGACGTGTCATCGCAACACAGACGGGTTCAAACCACTCGAGAAAGACAACTTAGAGACTGCTCAAGAGTGGATTTTGTTTACTGGGAGAGGTTGGCTACCGTCGGCGTTGATGAACGAACTTGATCAAGAAGTGCCTGCCCGTCACCGTCGGCAGCTCCTAAAGAGCTTCTGCACTTATCTGATAAGATTATGGATGCATAACGGATGCTCCCACGGGCCCATCCGCTTTCAACCACTTTGAGCAAGATGACTTTCGTGCGCCTGGCGGGAGCGCTGCTCTCCATTGCGTCTGTCTGCGCCCAGCAGTCTCCTATCCTTTCACCCAAAAGTCGGACACCTGCCATCTTGAGTGCCACGACTGACGCGTTCATCAATTCTGTCTTATCAGAGTGGAACACGCCAGGCGGCGTGAGTGTCGCTGTCGTTCGCCAAGACGCTCAGGGGGAGTGGCAGGTCGAGACAAAGGGATATGGCAATGCCAGCCTGGACGGCACACCGATGAATGAACATCACCTCTTCGGTATTGCCTCCAACTCCAAGGTGCGATAACAAAAACGATACGCAGTTTTTGCGCTCAGCTGAATAGTCAATGCCGTTCAACAGCTCTTCAATGTGATTGCGACCGGTCTCCTCACCTCTAACGAGTCCCTGTCCCCTCGTCTGTCATGGGACACGAAGATTGCATCCGTGATTCCTGAATGGGGATTACTGGACCCACTGGCTTCCACAGAGAGCACCATCGCCGATCTTATGAGTCACCGTACGGGGTTGCCTCGACATGATCTTATGTATGGGAGGACAGACAATATAACTTCAATTGTCGGTCTTCATCGCCTACTCATTTGCGCTTCTGCTATTGACAGCTTTTACGCGTAGATCCGACGCCTCCAATATCTCAAGCCTTCTGCTGGCTTTCGCGAGGTCTACCAGTACAACAACAACATGTATCTGACGCTCTCTTATCTTTCAGAAGTCACTCTACCCCACCGTCCTACGCTTGCACGCTACGTGAAAGAACACATCTTCGAACCCCTTGGTCTGAACGCCACGACTTACTCTCTTGACGTCGCCAAAGCGAGCGGCAACCTAGCTCAGGGAATGGCCAGGCAGAACATGCAACATGCGCTTGACATGGGCACGCCTCGTGAGATGTGGTTCCCAAACTGGTTTCTTGACCTTGGGGAGGATGGAAATTGTAAGTGCGCACCACTGTCGTCTGTTCACAACACCGATTCACGTGTTTTGACTGCCAGATAAATCTGGAGCTGGGGGTGTGATAAGTTGCGCGAAAGACGCGGTAAGAATCTTTTCCATCTTTGACTTGGGAAGCCTAATAGTAACGTTTCGTTCCAGGCGATCTGGCTTCAGGCACTCTTACTCGATGGCAAGAATCCAGGAACTCTAGAGCAAGTCATTCCACCTGATGTCATTGAGATGGTAGCCACTGGCATTAGCGTCAGCGCTGGCAAGGCGTAAGCATCTTCATTCAGAATGAGGAATATTATTCTGACACACGCACGAATTAGGTCCTATCCTGAGTTGTCTCCCGTTGTTTACGGAGCTGGCCAGTCACGCTTCTCATATCGGGGCAAAGGTGTGTTGAAATCTTACTCATTGCTCATATGGGTCTCCCATAGATTGACGTATATGCAGAGATCATTGAAGTGCGCGCGAATCCTATATTTATTTCCACGCTCACAGATTTGTGTAACCATCAAAAAGCATGGTGGCTCGACGACAGGTACTTGACTGGGTCCTTCGGAGATCCGCAGGAGGTCCTGAGCTTAGCTATCTATTTACAGGTTTCATGTCGCAAATTGCCAGGTTTCCTTCCGATCGTCTGGGTATAGCGGTGTTTTCCAACGACGACGATTATGGCTCGATAATCCACGAAATTATCAAGTGGTACCTTGCCGATGTGGCCTTGGGTTTGAAACCCGTCGACTGGAATAGAAGGTCAGCTCCAGGACTCGGATACACATCGGTGCTTCATTGACACCGCCCTAGATTGAGAAGTAAGGCGATTGCAGATTACGACGCCCGTGAATCCCGCTCGCGCCCGATCAATCCACCGTCCCCATCACTCCCTTTCGAGGAGCTTGGTGGTACGTATTGCAACGCAGGTTACGAAGCATTAGAGCTCTGTCTACTGAACAATGAAGGACCGTCAAGCGGGACATCAGCATCATGTAGACAGGTGGTCGCGGACGCCTCTGAAACGCTTCCAGGCGCCATCAACTCTTCTGTGCCCACATTTCTGGCGGAGTGGAACAAGGCGTGGTCTTCTCATATTAAATTTGAACATTTCGCGGGAAACATGTTCAACGTTACCATTCTTGAGAGTCGAGTGGGTCAATGGAAGCTTTCACTGCAAGAATGATATCGCTGATCATTGCGCCCCCCTAGCGCATCGCTAACATACCCGATGTCAAGTATTGGGCGGCAACTGTACACTCAGGTCAGACTGCCGAATTTGCCATCCAGGATGGACGGGTTACCGGATTTGGTATGGCGGGCGGCATTTGGGGCGCTGGGGCCGAAGTAAAGGCCCCTGAAGGAACAACTTTGCGTGACAGGGCGGAGGTTTGGTTCGCAAAGACCTGATTCAGACCTGATTCACCGGCAACCGGAGAGTCTGTGTTGTTGAATTCCTCGTCTCCTGGGAACCTCATCTGCCAATGTTGATACGATCTCTTTCAAGATACCATTTTGATCGTGGTTAACCCGCTGTTGTCTCGCCCGTTGTGGACCCATATCGTCAATCAATCTGTGACACCTTCGTTTGTGCGGTGCTTGCGTCATCTGTAGCAAATGTGTTTACGACTCACGAGCATCTCGTATCCTTGATGCCCTCCATGATCTTCAGGAGCTTTGGCAGCAAACCCTGATACCCGGCCCAGCTGCATAATACAGAACGACTCTTCAAGCTTCACATATTACCGCCTTCGCCGCCTCGAGCGGGATACTTCTCATCATCAAGGTTCACTCTGGCCCTCGGGCGGGGCTTCGAACTAAGCGCTTGCTAATGTGTGGTGGGAATGTACAGTAAGCGCATAATAAGCACGAGTCATAGAGGAGAATGAGTGGCTAACAGCAGGCTGTTCCTGACAGCGATAAATGGACGAGCGCTAAGGCTGCGGGCGCTTACAGGAATATGGATGCACCATGAATGGGTTGTGGACGTTGGGACGGTGGACATCGGATTCAAAGGCAACTGCCAGACATGCGTACCGTTCGCGATCGGTTCGTCGGCCCATGGCAGCCTGAGTGTGTCCGGCTATCCGAGATCCTCATCATCAGGATTTGTGATCGCAAGCATGGGTGCATTCAAGTTAACCCTTGTGTAGTACACTCTTACGCACTTTCCCTTGATACGGGCGGATTCGTTGCCGAAGAGCCCAGTCATCCACGCAATGTGGCTTGCCAATCACAGCCCAAAAACAAACGCCGCTTCCGACGGCAGTGAAACGTGTTCACAAATCAATCTCAATTGACATCTGTGAATGGAACAGTTGAATTGCCGAGATCCAAAGATATAACTTGGCATCTTTAAAAGAACGTTGAGGGCGTTCCCCTGCAGATCTTTTCCCCTTTCTCACTTTCTCCTCTGCAGTACTATGGGTAGTCCCCACCCCCGCCCCAATTTGAAATCCCCGCCTTTGAGGCGCGGCACGGCCTGTTTGGCTTGTAGGTACGCGACCTCCTTTGTATCTGTGGCTAGTGTCTTTACACCAACTTATTCACCAGAAAGAGGAAGTCGGTACGTCGTACGACCATAATGATGATGCGTATTACTCATTCTTTCCAAGAGGTGTGACGGAGCGCATCCGGTGTGTAAGCAGTGTGTCAAATCGCATCGCGAGGATCAATGTGTCTACGGTGACTCGAAAAGAAAAAGCCGGACTCAGCAACTAAGAGAGAAAGTAACGACACTTCGAGATCGTGTGCACGAGTTGGAGTATGAAGTGGGCGATGGAGGGCATGGCTGTTCAATTTTCAATGAAATATGATACTCATCGTGGTCGGCAGCGCCCCGCAGCTGTCATTCCCCCCTGCATACTCTTCTGCAGAGGATGATTCGCTTTCTGGGAATTCGTTTTCGGATCTGATGCTCTCATCGGCGTCGACGTCGAGTTCTGGCTCGCCCTCCTCGAGCACCTTGGATGTAGCTTCATATTACGATCCAGGTCCTCCCTTCGAGCAGGATGTTGTCAACATGCTGGCGTGCTCGGACGAATTCACACCTCTGTTGGGCCCTCCGTCGTTGTTCACCCATCTTTGTCAGTGGAATCCAAGACTCCCGTTTTCTGACGAGAACAAGCAACTTTTGTAAGCATTGAGATTTGTCTCATGCACCGCCGCGTCTCTAACATGTCTGATAGAGTCGACATCTACACTAGCCACCGACATCAGTGCTGGTTTGATGGTGTCCAAGACCGCCCACTAACGGAGTCGGTCTGCCATCCTGCGCTTATGAATACTGTGTATCTGCTTGGGTGCTATCATGTGAAACACTCGAGTTACTTCACGAAACTCGAGAACGTGTTCCTCAATAGGGCATTGCAGGCCATCTCATCGGCGCTTAACCATTGTGATCGATTAGTTGATATCGTCCGTGCCTCTGCACTGCTCGCCATATATTTCTACGCTAACGGAAGACATCTCGATGGTTATCGCCACCTGTTCTCTGGGTCTAGGCTAGCTGTTGGGCTGGGATTACATCAAATTCACGCGCCTGACTTACAAGGTTTCGCAACGAAACTTGACGTAGAGCGGGGAATCTCTCCTGGCGATGCACCTATCCCACTTCTTCCGGCAAGTGATCCCCTGGAGATTCTGGATCGAGTGTCTGCCTTTTGGCAAATTTTCATGGTCGAGCATTGCTGGTCTGGCGCGAGTGGGGCTCCGTCACTCCTACCGGATTTGAATGACCAGGTACAAATATCAACGCCTTGGCCTGTGCTACATGTGAGCTACCTGCCTCTCTCATCACTTGGCACTCAACCTCATTTGTAGCCTCACTCTCACGCTGGCCAGCCCAGTCCATCGTCGACTGGATTCAAGTCATCGAGAAGCGCGTTGAAAGTCAAGGCTGCCTTGCTGTATGAACGGTCTGTCGCAGTTTCTCTGGGTCAGTTTCCATCTCTTTCTTGTGGTGTCTCGTTTCTCAATAGCATTCAGGGCCCCAATTTCCCGACGACCCAAATTACTGGGGCGAAGTGGAATTAGTCGGAAATGCGGTTAAGGCGCTACATAGTCATCTGCCAAGTATGCAAGGCGCTGCTGGTAACGACACCTCCGCAGTAGACTTGGACGTCTTTTTCACACATACGCTCCTCCTTGTGTGTCTGATTCATATCCAACGCACCACTGATCCGACGGCTGCCTTTCGCTCTATGCAGCAAATTGTCTCATTGATTCGGCACTTGCAAGAGTCAGATTACGAATACTTGGACCCGTTGTTCGCGGTATGTTCTATCCGCCGCGTTACTGTACACTGCTGACGATTCCGGCTCAGGCATGGTGGGGATATGTCGCGAACAATTACATGGTTCACACACGTAGTTCCGAACGCACAGGTCAGCCATATTTGAAAGCGCAGGAGGACCTGAGGGTACTATTTCACGCTCTCAACGCGTTGGGGAAGTACGTGCCTCTGGCGGGTAAGTCATGTTTTGCACATGTCAATAGATATCACTAATCCACCTGCGCCTAGTGAATTACGGACAACAGATCGAGGAGGAGCTCTCCATATTTCAAGACGCCCATCTCCCCAGCCCATTCTTTGAAGGGGACGTTCTTGAGTATCCATCATTCTGAGTCAAGGTATTGGATGGTCAACCACCCGATGCCTCCTCCCTGTTGCCTCTTCTGTCGATTTCCACGTGTCGCATACGGTCACCTGTAGTTCTCACCGACATTGTTCTTCCTTCAACTTTCAACTGTATCACATCATCGTCATTCTTGTACACCGCCTCCGTTTCTGCTCTACTTAAACTCGCCCAAAGCACTTCGGCCTCTCTTTGCAAAGCCCGCCATGTATCGATACCTTACTCTACTCGCTCTCGCCTTTCTCGCCTTTCCCACTTTTGCCCAGAACACGTCTGATACCGACTATTTGACTCCGGTTATACAGGCTCTCCAAGGCGCTGGTCTCACTTCTTTTGTGTCTGCGGCAACGGCGGTCGAAAACACAACGACGGCACAGACCATCTTCAGTCTGCTTCCCAACGGCAACTACACCTTGTTTGTGCCGAGTAATGAAGCCTGTACGTCCAATCCTCGCAACTGCACGCCATGCGTCTCTCATCCTCGACTCCAGTCGCCGCAGTACCCCAATCTGTCTCAAATGACACCGATCTTCTTGCCAAAATCCTTTCGTATCACATCGTGTCAGGAAACTTTTCACAGGCCAACGGATCCCTTGAAGCCCAGCTCAATCCCCACGTCACCATTGGTCGTACCCTTCTGAACGACTCGTCACTCGTCGCTCTTGAAGGCAACAAAAGTCAGGTCTTGGCCTGGACCACGGCTAACGGGAGCGTGGAACTTCTGAACCAGGCGTGAGTGATTTTTCCACATTGGCCCTCGGCAACTCATCCCTTTCCAGTCAAAACACCATTTTACTCAATGAATCACTGTCGGTCTCCAACCTCTACATAAACGTGATCGACCACGTCCTTTCCATTCCTGGCAATGTTAGCACTGTGCTCAACCTTCACAATCTGACGTCCCTGTCGGGCATGCTCAACACCACGAACACTACGGATTCGCAGGGCACCTCTGTAGCCGTCGCCGACTTTCTCATGAGCGAGCCTCATGGTTTCACTCTCTTCGCCCCCGATAATCAGGCTATCCATGATGTCAGCTCCTCATTGACTGCATTTGCTGGTAATCACTCGGCTATGGCCAGACTTCTGAGCAACCACGTACGTGATCCAGTACTCGAGTTGGTGTCTGGGACTCACCAACCTTCCAGATGGTCAATGGGACCTCCGTGTACTCTCCTACGCTGACTTCATCATCGGTGTTCACTTCTGCTGCTGGGGAGTCGCTCTCCATTATGACCAACTCCACAGGGGCATACGTCAGAAGCGGTGCGAATGGAGGGACAACTCTCGCGACTGCCAAAATCATCAAGACAGATATTTTGTGCTCAAACGGTGTCATCCACATGATTGATCGCGTCCTGATGAACTTCGAGAATAACACATCGGCGGCCACATCCGCGTAAGCCAATTATTCCATTAACTCAAGTTGTCGTCTCACTTAGATGCAGCTACAATTCGGCAACATCAGTCGCTGGCATGACTACCACGGAGACTGGGCCGGTTGGTCCCACCGCTTCAACCTCTAGCGACAGTTCTACCAGTGGAACCGGCAACGGTTCGCCCAGCGTTCTAGGTGGCGTGAAGGACACAATGCAAACTGTGATGACGACCTTGTTGGGAATGATGGGGTGGGCCGCCATCGGTGCTGGCTTTATCTGAGTTGTTTTCTTCCATGTTTAGTAGCCTGCTTCTCTTCGCCTCACGGACACACGACATCTAGTCTATCATAAATTAATTCACGTACAGATACTGTATCATTTAATTTTCAGCAAATCGTGGCAAAGGCGTTGTGATATAGACCTGACGGCTCATGATCCCAATCTGGCCCTCTTCTCACTAATGACCTCTCCTCCACCATCATCTCCCGGACCTCGTTTCTCGGGGATGACAGTATTATCTTGCGCGACTAGGTTCTGCAGCATCTCGTTGTACTGCTCGTCCGACAATCCCATCATCGCTAGCGGATTAAGGCGTCCGGCATCTTCAGCGACTCCAAAGGACACTAGCTCCTGGCTATCAGAGCCGTCCACTGGTCCCGGTTGTCGCGGTATGGATGCATTTGCCCTGCCGAGCTCTCGTAGACCGCTGAGGTGTTTCTCGAGCATCGTTAGAAGGCCTTCCTTGTTGAAGGGCTTTGGAAGGATGTCGTTCATTCCGCTGGAATAATAGGTCATGATCTCGGTCGGCTTGCTGTTGGACGTCATGCTGATTATAGGTGTAGTGTGGTCGAATTGACGTATGATAGAGGTCGCAGCCACGCCGTCTAATTTGGGCATAACGATATCCTGTATCAAAAACATGAGCAGTGGCTTGGGGCGTCGGACAAGGAGGAGCGTATACCATCAGAACGAGATCATACTTCTCGAGATTCATTTTATTCACGGCGGTGACTCCATCCATGGCAATGTCGGTCGTACATCCGAAGACCTGGAGAAACTTGCTGCTCAATTTACGAGATACCGCGTCATCGTCGACTAGCAACACTCGCGGAGGAACAGACCAACCGGGAACATATGTTGACCGCTTGACTGTGAGCTTCTGATTTGAGGAGGGCGACGATGATGACGCGGAGGAAGAGCTTGGTGATGCCACGACGAGTTGTTGAGATGGTACGGCGTAGGAAGTCGACGGACTTGAAGATGGGTCCGAGGGTTTCCAAACCTGACCGTACCAGTTGTCGCTACTTGTTGAGTCCTTAGGAAGGAGATGGCCAACAGTGTATACCTGGAGGCCGTCATACATCTCTTCTTCGGGCCACGTGAAGAGGCTAGAATTGTCGTGAGCTGAGGGGGCGCCACCAGGACCAGGGAGAGGCGTCGCCAGCGGAGACGTCCCGAGGAAGCTGGACGAAGCCAGAACGGCAGAGGGCCCGGTCTGGGAATCCAGCGCGTTCGACACACTAGGCATGACCATCTCATCGTCGCTGTCATCGTCAGAAGACATGACGGTTGTAGCGAGACCGGAAGCCGAGAAATCAAGGGGGATGTTTGGCATCGTTGCAGCCATTCCTGCACGCATGCGTTGTAGATTTTCAATCCTTTGAAGGAGTTCATCGCGTGATGGCATCGTGCCAGCTTCCGTAGTCGCTCCAAACTCATCAGGAGCCGAGGCATTCCACGAGCCGTGACTCGTTATACCAGCACTGTCTGCAACTGCACCACGCAAGCTCGAACCACCGTGGCTGTTAGAGAACCACGACAAGTCGCTCATCTGACGGAGACTAGCGACAGCTGCATCAGATTGCAGCATATGCGTGAGATCCCGAGATGGCACGAAAGAACCCTGGTCAAAGATTGTGGATTCCGGCGCAGAGCTAGATGAAGACAGTTGAGGGGCAATCTGAGCTCGCGTGGATTGCAGAAAATGTTGAATAAGATCCTGCATGAGGCCGTCCTGCTGAGCCATCCCTTTCTGGAAGCCTACCAATTCCATCAGGAGGCTCTGGTAGTTCTGTTCGAGGTTACGGACGTGTGTCGACATATCGACCTGACTATGGCGAAGAGACTCGATCTGTGACTGCAACGAGGCGACGTCGTCTGAGGAAGAGGATGGGGAAGGAAGGGATGCAAGGACAAGAGAAGTGGCGGTGGCGGTTTCCGAAGATGGTGCAGTGGCTGTAGATCGACGAGGAGCTTTGCGTTTGATAGTATCGAGCGCGTCAGGTCGATCGGCTCGAAAGTCAGGATGTCGGAACGCGCAACTCTGTATGTAAGGCAGTTGAGGTTCATATGGTTAACGCACGGAAAGGTAAAACACAGACCTGCTCTCCATAGGTGGCATTATCGGGAATCTTCGTTTTATGAAAGTCATATTTATTTAGCTGCCTCACGAAGGAGGCAAAATTCTGGTGCTTGTAGGTGTGCGGGAGCACGGTTCTCGTGAATTCGGACACATCTTTGACGATAAAACAATCTCCTCTTGGCCCCCACGAAACCGCGGCTTGGAATGAGGTGTCCTGCAACAAACTTGAACGAATGAGCGGACGGTTGCAAAAATGCTTCTGTGAAGAACACATACTGATATAGCTTCTTCACAAAATCACTGACACCGACGTCGTCAGCACTGCGAGACTTCTCTCCTAGCAAAGGTCTTGGCTGAACACGGATATCCTCGGCGGGAGTTAATCCTGCCGATCTTGTCGCGGGTGCAGTCGATGGCGCTGGGAGAAGCGTCTGGTACTTGCGTCTAGACGAGTCCATTGAGTTCATTGCCGTGTTCGACGCTGGTCAGGATGATATATACAGGCCCCCACAAATCGGTCTAGACCGGGACACTTCCCATCAGTTCATAGTCATACGGTTTCATACCCGGCATCGAGCTGTCCAATCGCTGTCAATGAATGTCGAGGATTCTCCGTCGGATTCGTGGCTTTCATTGGAGGAAAGTGCGTGAAGACCTAGAACAAGTCTATATCCGAAATAAGGCCTTTACCTGACCAACTTTGGCTCACAGATCACAGTGATCCTCCTGCATTATTACATACCAGCTCCACAAAGTACTTCTCACCGAGATTATTATAATGGTTCAGTGAAGCATAAAATGTACACTTCGTAAGATCGAACATTCTCGCGAAGGAATCTGGTTGGCAGAATCAATTGAAAAGTACAACATAATGTAATTTTGATCGAACACAGTACGCAAAATAGTAAAAACTAGGCGCCTACAACACCCAGGTAGCACCATTTTTTAACGAATGTGGTATACAGGTCATCGCGCGACGGGCCACAAGCGCGTCGTTGGAACGACCTGAGAAGGGCAGGGGTATGTTCCCCAGTTGGCCATGTGTTTAATCGATTGCTTGTCGCGCCCGGACTGATAGGTTCGTCGTCCTCGTCCTCTGTACCACTGCTACTGTAGGACAGTGAGGGCACGAGAGGCTGGCGGAGAGGCAGAGCATATGCCGGCCTCGAAAGTCTATACTCTGCTGCCGATTGTCTCTTCATGGTCTTCCTCCTGCTCGCTGCCCTGGCGCGCGATGCCGTGGTCGTCGGACCTGAAGATCCCGACGTAACTGCAGGGACTGGCAGTCAATCAGCCGGTTGCGACATCGTAACCTCAGGCGTGCGATGAACATACCTTCACGGAATCTGACACAATAATTCTTGCCTGCGTTATTATCCCACCACTCGCCTCCGGCTGAAGTATAACGCACAGCGAGGTACATTGTACGTGGCGATAAAGTCTGCGCATGATGGTCGAGGCGTATGCTGAAACCAAAGCGGTCCCATCCTCCGGCGGGCGAGACAGATCCGCAGGTCATTGTCAATGGGTCAAGGTTAGGGGGTAGCGAGACATGATGAAGGGCCACAACCTCCGAACGCGTCTGCCAATTATCCATCGTGAAGCGGACCCAGACGCCTTTCTCATAGGCCAGATTACGGACAAGTATAGTCCCCTTGAGTACCGATTTCTCCATAGAAATCTCCTCCAGTACCACCTCCCGGAGACCTGGACAGGGAACGGTATCTGTGTGAAGAGTGTAGCACACTTCTGTGGGGGAGGATATGAGCTGCGGTTCGCTAGACTCAGTCAGGGACGCGGGCTCTGCTGTGTGGTTGAAGAAGCACACGGATTCGAGCTGGTGTTCATGTTCTGGGAAGCGAACAGCTTTTTGGACAGGACGAAGGTAAGGAGAAGATGGCGCAGAGTGAGCGCGCACATGGTGAAACGCCATCGCGGGTAGATGGGAGGTAGGAGGACTGGGCGAGGATGAACGCCTTTTGAGTGATGATTTCAATGGGGAGCCATCACTGAGTAGTACAGGTGATGGTGGGCGTGAGGACTGTGTGGATGAAGACGAGGAGGACTGCGGCGATCCGGGCGTGGACTGGGAATAGAAGGGAATCGTGGATGTCGCGTCAGAAGTCAAATCCTTTTGGGTGATTATCCTTTGCAGGTGGGGAACGACGCGCCCACCAGTACGAATGGTCACTGTCGCGGGATAGTCAGGCGTCGAATAAGGCATAGCGCGCTGAGGAGGTCTTAGAGTTTGGCATCATTGTATCGCGGTGATATATACCGCACGGCCAAAGCACTGGGTAGATAAACCGTTAAGGCCTCGATTTCCCACGGCATGTGGATGTACCCCGCCGACCAATCAAGGCAACGTCTGGACCTGTTCCACAACGGGATAAAACGTTCGAGAGGCGATTTTTCTGTTGAGTAAGGCGGATTGTATACCGCCGCATGACACTTCGCGCCGGGTTAGACCTGTGAATAGAGGCGGTCCAGCCAAAGTTAGAGTTCATGGACGATTGTCCAGCCAGCGACCTTCTCGATTAGCCCGAGTATCAATTACCTTGTTGCTCTGAAGAATGGAGAGATGAGCAACGGTGTGACGGGATGCGCTGCTTGGCAGGACTTCTGGACAGAAGCACATGTTTTGTGGCTAAGAGAACCAAGGCGTCAATCAGCGCCGCTATGAAGATAAGAGTGACAGACCTGGAGAGTAGAAGTGGAGGCCACACTGCGGCGTCATGAAGATCTGCAGATGTCAGTTTACTTGTAGTTCGCAACGGAGCTCCGGGGAGAAGTAACAGAAGACAGAGCTCTCTTTGTGCTGATCCTGTTCTCAATGGCAAGGGCGCGTCCTTTGGAAAGCGTCCGCGAGCCCAAGTAGATGCGGTATTAAGTCGGAGCTAGACAGCAGCAGAGAAGCGATATGTGTTAGGGATACATACATGTTTGAGCGTGAGTTGTTGGTACAAGTACAGCAGCCTGATGCGCTGAGATAGTGCCTAAAGATTATTTGATCCACCCCGCAAAATACCTCACCATGCCCATCGTCTCTTCCCCTGTCGGCCGAATCCATGATTCAGGTAGAACATATCCAAAGGTCCCGGTGTCTCTGAGATGTACCGCATATGAAAAGGGTATCGAAGCCTTGGGCTAGGATAAGGATTTCGACAGCTTGCGAAACCTTAGACAACGTACCCTCTTATACATCCAATCGACGGCGTTCCCTGGTGCTTTATACAAGCTTTCACATAGAGGAGACACCTTGTACGGTGTACTGTGGACGGACTGTAGAGCGCGCGCTGCCCCTAAAGCGGCTTCCAACTGGTCTTCCGCGTCCTTGGGTACATGCCGGCACGAATGTGAAAAAGGTGGCGAAACTGAATGGTCTGTCAAGCAAGATACCGACAGGAAGTAGGGCAACATACTCATCTGACCATAGCTTCTCACGTCCAAGAAGACCCGCGGGTTATCGAGCGTCGAGACATAATTGGCGATGTTGTTAGTCTCGGGGGCTTCGAAAGGCCTTGAGCCAGGGTACCAGTGGTCGCAGCCTGGACGTGGTTTATTCTTGCCTGTGGTCTTGACGGCTTTCCACTTGTATCCGTAGTTGCTTTTGTAACCCTGTGAGCCCGAATATTGGAAGGATGGGGGACGAGACCGTACCGATTCATGTCGATGCCCACACATTCTTCGTCTTCGCCTGGATCAGTCTTGCCTCTGTTGCCCCATCTTTGGCGCGTCTTGTACCAGAAGCGATCCTTTTCCCATGTGAAGACATAGCCGTCTGGGTTGGGGACAGGGATTATATGAATGGTCCAGCCCTCGAATTCAGTATATATCGACGAATCCAGCGAGGTGGATCCATTGGAGGACAGAGCGAGTGCGTGGGCGATATAGAGCGGTGTCGATGTAGCTATCCACTGCGATTCGGGTCAGCCAATTTAAATGAGGGTGTATGATGGATGGCTCACCTCGCGCGCGTGCTGCGCACCAATGATTATCATATCTCTGCTCAGGTCATCCCCTCCAGGTTTCGGTTTGTTTGCTCTGCTCGCGAGACCCGGCGAAGATATAACTGCGCCACGCATCTCCCTGCCCTCTGCCGAGTGTCCTATATTCACCAAGCGGACCTGCTCAGGAAATGCATCCGCCAAACCAGACAAGAATAATTCTATCTCAAAGAGCGGGTGGTATTTCGTGTGGAAAGCGTCTGCGAGAGAGCTGTAATTGACGGCTTTAAGAGGCTCGGAGATGTTGAAGCCCGAGCCTGCCTGGAGTGGAAGTTGGGCTGCATGGGCCTGTGAGGAGTTGAGCGCGAGGCAATACAAAAAAGAGTGGCGCACGAGTAAGAAGGTATAGCTGCAGAGCAACATCAGCAGCATCGTCCTTGGGGTGGCCATCCTTGTCGCTTTTGGTGTCGTGTGAGGCGAAGAGCGTTGGATCCACGGATGCAGATTCAGACCAGCTCTCTCATGCCAGTCGCTGGGTGTTTGGTCACTGCTTGGCAAGTCGTGCTCGCTGTTCGGGGCGTCGTGCTCGCTCTGAGAAAAGCGTGCTCGAAGTTACTGTTCAGGAATGCTTCATGGGAATTTGGAATTGATTCGGAATTGCGCGGCCCGAAGACCGACCGCGAGATGCCGAACGGAGGCTTTCGCCAAACACTCTCTTTCCAGCTACCTACTTCAAGTTAAAATTGCTAGCCAGATTATTGATTTCTTCATTCCGCTTGTCCATCTCGCTTATTTGAATTGTAGTTTAGATCTGAGATAACTGATGCTTACTTAGTACGTCTGGACTCTGTGGTCCGTTGTGTGGCGCAACAGGCATTATGACTGACATTGAATCTACTGCTGCTCTCTGCTGCATTGACGAGCATGCTCGGGCAAGCTATCACAAGCATACCATCATACACTACGCCGCAGATCTTACTCAGGCTCGCGACAGGCTGACGCGAAAGATGATCCATCTCTGCACTACCATGTGTCTTTCAGACTCTTTCTTGGAACAGAGCTCTAAGCAGGGCTTTCAAAGATGGGGTTACTTTTTAGAATCGTCCACTGGGCCACGCTTGAGATAGCAGATTATGAGACATATCTTAATCAAATCCAGCCATTCCTCCGCCTATGGTATGCCAAATTACTCGCCTGCCTGGCATTCTACTCTGGAAAGCATTGAAAAACGCGATGCAGTCGTTGATTTCATTGAAGTCAGCCTCGAGACGCGAATGAACGCTAATATAGATTCTTTGTCTCTATTTTTCCGATGGCTTCACGTTCGCCACATGAAGAAGTGGACGTTTGTTCTACTACACGAGTGCGACAGTGCTTACGCCCGATAACATTGGCCATGCATGTTTATTAGATGGATACATTCTTTATCGTTATGATGCAGGTATACTATACAAATGACAGTGTCTCATCTATCAATTCATCGTGTTCGTTCATGTGTATGTATCATTGAAAACCCACAACCTCTACTGCGCCCCAGTAGCAGCAATCCTCGCATCCTTATCACCCTCCGTCGTGCACGCCAAGCTCGTCCCAGCGCTGTTCACCAACGGCAGCGCAAAGCACTGCGTCCCACCGGAACACTGGGTGATGACGAACGCGCCACCGACACACTGCGCGAAGCCACCGTCGATGCAGGCCTGATCGCCATCAGTGCAGGAGGAGGAGGCGGTGAGGGAGGCAAATTGGGTGTTCTGGGATATGGCGTCGAGGCCGTTTTGGAGGGCGAAGCTGGAGGTGGAGGTGGAAGTGGAAGTGGCGGTGGAGGCAGCCGCGGAGGTGGCGGTGGCGGTGGCAGTCTCGGTGCTTGATGCCGCGATAACAGTAGACTCGCCATCGTCGCCAGAGTCGTCGCTGCAATCGCCATCATCATCATCGGAGTCGTCACCCGAATCAGTGCCATTCGAGGACGAACTCGATGTCCTAGAAATTCTCCGTTCAGCCAATATTCACCATACAAATAACAAGCATGCTTACCCGACCCCAGGATCCGTCACCAGAGTGTTCAACTGCACCCCATCTGGCACAGGACCGTCCGTCTTGGCAGGGCACGACCCCGCCGGGTCCACCGCGTCCAGGCCAAGCGGGACGTTCCCCGTCTGGTCCCCGCTGAACTTGGTAAAGTCCGACCCAGCGAACTGACAGTGGAACAACCCGTTTAGCTCGGCGTTCTTAGGCGCTGTTTGGCAGTAAGGAACTTGAAGAGAGTCAGGCTGGGATGGAGATAAAATGAGTGGGGAGGTGGAGTTGAAGGTGGACTCGAACGTACAGCGTTCCTTGGCTGCTGCACGAAGAGTTGGGTAAGGCGGATCATCTCAGAGTCGTTGTTGAGCGTCTTGGCGAGGTCTATCATGGAGTCGGCGGCGTCTTGTTGGGCGCAGTTGCCACCGGCAGCAAGAAGACTGCTGAAAGCAGTCTGAGAAAGAGGATTGCATTGGTCCGCACCACCGGCGGCGATCTGATGAAAGAATCGGGTTGAGTGCGAAGTGGATGAGGAAAGGCTAAAAATCATACACAAGCTTTCTCCCAATCGGCGGTAGAGTCGGAGATGATTTGTGCGATGCGTTTAGTGTGTTGCAAAGGACGAGCCGAAGCGAGGGGGAAGAGTACAACGCCAACCAGGGCCAAGGAGGATGTGATGTGAACCATTTCCAACGTCGTCAAGTTGAAGTGAGATAAAATCGTCAAGTTCGAGGGATCGTTACAGCTGGTGGAGAATTTGAAGGAAAGGGAGCACCGGGCTCGAGGAGAAGGAGGGGGCGGACGTTGGCAAGGTAAGGAGCAGCGGTCTACACCTTCACCTTATAAACTCGACACGTGTGGAGCATTGCCAATTGTGTACACAAAGCCCATTGTCCTCGTCTGGTCTTCGTCGAACGGCAATGCGGGCTCGGGGTTACTGGGGTTACGTACACCAATGAGATGCGAAAAATGGAAAGATCATCTAATTGTTGGGAGGCATCCCATTGTCCTCCGCATGACGAGTCCGACAAAGAATGATGATCCGCTGGATGCCTCCAAGCCTTCGTTGTCGTGCGTATAGAAGCCAATTCAGCAGCCTTTGAAGGTATACCTGGAAGTAGCTTGTGAAAAAGCAACGGAAAATAGGCTTCAATTGAGCGCACTGGGAAACGCATTGGGGACAAGGGAGAGTCCCAAAGAGGGAATGGATGGTCTGAGATGAGAATGGCCCCAGAGCTGACTTAACGACGAGCGACCGTCACGAGTGGTAGTCTGACCGTCTACTTTAGCCGTGAGGCAGTCCGGGACTTGGCTCGCTGGCTATCCACGGAGCAAGCAAGCTTCAGACCGTCCATCATTGACAGGAGACAGATACTTCCTCTGTGGGTATCATTGAAAAGAACTGACGAAACGAAGTAAAGATTCTACGCACCAATGGCGGATCTCATTTTAATCACAACGCCACAGCCATATTGCAGGTTTTCCTGGTTCGACGGGAGCGTTTTCAAGACGACTCAAAGGCCAGCTGTCTATCGTGGAGTTGCTGTTCTCCCAGCGCGGACTGCTCAACTGAGTGCATCTTCGTGGCAGGTGATGTTCAAATGTTTGTCGTTGTACGGTCCTGGCGACAGTGGAAGAGCGTGGAAAGAGCGTGGCGAGCGACCGGCGATCACGGCCCGAAAATGGCCCTTGCAATTCCAGGGTCCAATGCACAACGACTCTACCTTTCGCCTAGATAGCCTCCCGGACCCTACGGCCGAAGTTTACGAGTCTGACGCGTGTCAAAGATAATTTAGGACCTCCAGACTGTTAAAACACAGACGGTATTGCCGACCGAGAATAAAGGCAAACGCTGATCACGAATTCGAACTCAAGTTCTTCAACGGGGACTCCCTCCAGAACCAATGGTCTAGCCATGCAGCTCCGTGCGAACTTGTAAGTCTGAGCCCTACCAATGCGCCGGCTGACTTTTGCCGCAGCCTTCAAAATGCATGCCATTGTAATTGAGGTTGCTGCTCTCGCCGTATCAGGCCTATCGGCCCGCATTTCAAGGTTCTCATTTTCTACCCTCAATACAAACGGCGCTTCCGTAAGGCTTATTTAAGTATTGTGCACACTGACCATGAATGGCTGCTGACATCCCACACACTGACTATGGCAGAGGAAGACACTGTATCGCGAACCTTCAACCCACACGCATTCACCTATCATCCCTCGTGGGGCACCCCAGACGTGACTCTGCACTCAACTGGCGGCGTGGTGTTCTATGTTCACTTTGCCGCCTTGACCAGCGCCTCGAGCAATCACTTCGCCTCCTTGCTTTCCCCACGCGGCGAGGGCGACAAGTACTGGTCCATATCTATCCCAATCAAGGAGGCCCCGGAGATGATCAACATCCTCCTGCATGCGGTGTACAACTTTGCGGTCGGGCCCTACCACCACCCGCTCGATCTGCTCGCCGCCGCCCTCGACAGGATGCCGCATTACGGATTGGATCCGCAGACTATGGTGGCGCCGACGCAGGCGCTGTATCATCTCCTGGTCGAACACATTCCGTTCAATGCGTTGAAGGTGTACGCGATTGCGGGGCACCTCGAGCTGGAGGACCTCGCGGTGCAGGCGTCTGGGCATCTCCTGACTCTGAACATCGAAGACATACCGGAGAGCGCGGTGGAGCACATGGGGACAGCATACTACCAGCGCCTGTATCTGCTTCACTGGAACAGAATGGATCGGCTCAGGGCCATTCTTCGAGGGTACCCACTTCCTCCATTTCATATGGATTGTGAGAACCGTAGCGTATCGCAGGGCGAGGCAGCATGGGATGGCGCGACGCTGGACATGGCGGATAAAGTCGATCCTAGTACGTCGAATCTGCCTTTCTACTGTCGATCCGTATTAATCTTACTATCCGGGAAGGCCTGTCCCCGCAATACCTCGCAGGTTGTATCACTCCATTTGCAGGGTCCATTGGGTGTCAAGTGTGTTTGTCCGCTTTTCGAGCTCGCGTGCGTGCAGCATCCGATGAATGGGGACAAGTCAAGGTTTGTTTTGTGCCGGCATACTTGTATGAATCGTAACTAAACCACGCTTATTTGCAGTGCACCATCTAGCTCCAGCTCTAGCGGACGTTGAAGCTTTCTGGGAGACAGATAGTATGCTTCTCTCTCTTCTTTTTCATCTTAGGGCTCGTGGGGTTCAAACTACCCGTATTGTACAACCAATGAGGAGCAGCCACCGTATCGTACAGTCTTTCTATACATCGTATTACATGCCATACTACTATAATCTTATTGACGAACTCACGTCTCCTGCGCTGCCAGTAAGCGTGCATTCAGGGCTGTCAAGTGGTCCCTCAACGTTGCCATCTTCTCAACGGTTGTAAACCTGTTTTCGGTCACGGTGCCTATCCGGTGTTAATGCCATGGTAGTTTAAATACCGTAAAAGAGAGTGATAGGCTGCAGTCAGATCAACGCTTTCGGGCTTGACAATCTGTTATGTAAGTCGCCGACACTGCCAAGCGTAGTACCCCCTGCCAGCCATCGCAGTCTTCCATAATTCTCAGGGAACTTGTGCAGAGCGGGAAGTTGAAGATCAGGGTCTGGGAGCCACGCAAAGATTCAGTATCATTCATATCCGGTGAGTCGGCGGGCGACAGTATGACGGCTCACATTCCATCATCCTGCAAAGTCCGAGACGAAGATGATGATGATCAAGGTAGAATGAGTTGGACGAGGACAGATAAATCACTGGCACCAAGGAAGTGACTCAATCTGTGAACGCACATACAGAGGTACTTAGAGAATCCTGCTTGAGCCCGGGCCATCACTGGAAGAATTACTGTCAGGGTAAGGTCAAACAGTCGTCGCAGAAAGCTTATCTCGAGTGATTCTGTCGACAAGATCATCAGTGTAGTTTTCTTTCCCTCTCTCAAATGACGCTCTACACAATCGATATCCTTACGCTGTGAGCGGTGTCATGAAGAGCTTCTCCGGACAACGAGGTCACGGGAGAAGATCAGGTCAGCGCTATTTCGGTTCCACAGCAACGAGGCTGACCTTGAACGAGGAAAATTTGACCGAACGAATAGGCTCCTGCTTCTATAGCGGTGGCTAGTGTTCCAGCTACGGAAATTTCAACACCCCGCTGCGCGGTGTGTTAGGTGACCGTGAGGGAGCTCACCACTTCCTAAGATAGCCAAGAAGGTGACAACGGTGGACGTAGCTAGATTCGAGGTGAGAACCTTAAACCTCCGGACATCCATGAAATAAGAGCTTTCAAATTCTTGACACGGCATGTGTGTAATTGAGACTCGGACGAAATCGAATGCTTACCATAGGCGTGACTTCCATGAGCCTGGTGACTCGGGAGTGGACGCACTTGTATAAAAGACTTCGAAGTGTGAAAGGTGAAGGTACTCCCACGCGGTCGTGCTAAGGTACTGAAAATCCGGATGTGATACAAGTTGCTGCAATGACGTGGTGTGGAAAGGCAAACTTAGGCAATGCACCACAAAGCAGTCATACAGATTGGCCAAGACCCGTAGCTGACGGCTCTGACCTGCTTTTGAATGAGCCAAGTTGAGCAGCAGCTTGCGCTTAATGACCATCAGTCCTCAGTCACGGTCAGGACTCAGTTAGCGAAAGCAACTTAGGACGAGACTCAACTACTTAGAAAGACAGTTTCAGCGGTTCGACGTCAATAGTGGTGGTGGGCGTTTTCGAGCATGCTGGTAGTGCTGAGCGAGCTAGGGGGAAAGGTCTGAATCGACGATCGCGTGTCACATATGCCGCCGGCCTTAAAGTCGGAGATACCGGCCGTAAAACGCCACATAAGAAAAACTCAGCATGTGCGAGAGTATGGCGTCTATGAGTGGCTACATACACAATATTATGGGTTGTATTTGTCTTCGGCAGGTGTTTCCCATCCGACTAATTTGAGGTTGTCGACTCTGCTCAACAACACAGTGACTTCATTGAATTACAACAGATATCAACGATTACAAGAGCCAGCGTCAAACATCAACGCAACAGATAATTAATGGTGAAAGTTCTCAAATGGGAAAGCACAGTGAACAGAAGCGCCAGCATATTCAGTCATGAGCATAGCCAGCTGCCAGCAAAAATCCTCAAACGATGTGCGGCTCCTTCGACGCCGACTTCCATGGATAGAAAACATGCTCGTCGGAATCATCAGGCCCGAACGCCAGCTCCGGCGACTCCTTGTGCTTCGCCGCCATCTCAATTGAGATCCCATGTCCGCTGGCTACCGGCGTCGTAGGGCCTGAGTCGGTGCTCGCCGACATGTTCGGGCGTTTGAATCGAGGCTAAAGAGGCGTTGCTTAGTGCTAGCGCAAGATGGTAGACGGACCGCCGCTTACAATGTTGCGCGATACGTTGACTGGCGAAGAAGGTGACGATGCGGGGTTCTCATCTGGACCTCTTGGGACCTCGCGTGCGTTGAGGCTGCTCATGAGCGAGTTCGTGTAGAGCTTGCAGAGCGGGAAGTTGAACACGAGATGGCTAGAGGGGTGTTATTGGTGTTGTGTGTGCCGCAGAGCTAGTCGGTAACTTACAGTCCAGAGTCCTGCGATTCGTCCGGTCAGTCAAGTGTGCGGAGAACAAACTTAGACGCGTACCAATGCAAGGAATGTAACTAGATCCAGGAAGGAACATAGGGACGTGACGAATCCCGTTTGAACCGTCACTGTCGAGCACAGGTCATGAACAAAGCGAGCTCAAAGTGGTGAGGTGTACATACTCAAGATGATCTTGTCGATGGTATTGTCCGTGTTCGTGAAACCGGTCTTTTTGGCACGCTGGAGAATATCAGATTGGATACGGAATATCGGAAACGAAGTTTTACACTAGCACGAAATCAGAAGGATGTGAGCGGAAAGGAAGAGAGGACGTACAGATGATAGACCAGACTAAAAGTAATCAAATGGTCGCAGACACATCCAGAGGCGAGCCATACAATGACGAGCGCCTGCATATCTTGAATCAGGATGACCTCTAATCAACATGGAAATAGTATACCTTGAGATCGCGGAAATCGACAAATTGAGCGCGCACGCTTCCCGCTTCGATAGAAGTAGCCAAAGCTCCCGCTGTGTGTCTATCCTTCAGGACAAGCCCGAACTCGAAGGATCGACCGACACATACCCATACCGAGAACAGCCAGAACGACGACTAGAACGGCAAGGAAGTTGCTGGAGGTGAGGACCTTGACCCTCCATGCAAAGAAGATCTGTACAAGCATCGAGACTGCGCCCTGAAGTTGGTTGAGTGTGCATCAAGGGGCGAGGAGACAATATATCGGTTCACCGTCAGAGCAGGGTCTATGTGCATAATTGACGCGTCAGACTGACACTAATGAGGCGCCACTGACAATAACGTTACCTGTGGAGAAGACTAGGAACGGTCAGAATAGAGACGTAGACAAAACGAGGGCGGACCTACTCCAAGTGGCTTTGGTAAGATATTCAACCTCGCCTGAAGCGAAGAGCGTCAACTTCAGACATTTTCCAGGGAGGGAAGCGTGTACCGTAGTGGATGACGAAGCATTCATATAGATACGTGAAATCGAACGCCGTGTTGACGGAGTCCAAGGCGAACAACAATACGACCTAGGCGCTTTCAGTTCGATGGGGGGCAGCACCGGGTGCTGCTCGCATACATAGAGCCTGAGCCACAGTGGATCCCTTCAAGAGACGAGGGTCAGATGAAACACCACGGCTAGAGAAACGACGCGAATCTGACCTTTTATACGTGGAGAAGTAAAAGTAAACTTGCGTGGTCATGACTCCGTAGAGAAAGACGTTGAACAAGAGGCCCAGAAACATGGGGCCATGGCTGACAGACTTCAACATACATCAAGACGCGCTCGAATCTGTAACTTACGCGATTCTGGCGACCTGGGAGGGAGCAGAGGCAGTGGAGGCATCCATGGTGGTCGAAAGGAAAGAAAGAGTGCGGATCCATGTCCGCTAGCGACTTTTTCAGCACCACGGTGCTGTCATCGCGCTTCTTGAGCGTTAGCTGAGCCGAAAAGGAAGCACTGAATCGCGCACGGGGTGTCCCTGTAACTGCGCCGCACAGTTTATAATGCGCCACATTCACGACGTCTATGCCTAAAGGGAAGCTCTGACAACCATTGGGGCATTTATGAGAGCGTTGACAGGCGTCAGAGATAAAGTAAAAAGGATTGCGCGGAAGCAATAATGTCTCTTCCGATGGCCGAGGTCGGGCCGAGCTGCTTATCTAATTGCGAGCGCAGCGAGCAATCGATTTTCCGTGAGGCAGAGGGCTGCACCGCCGAACAAACAAGTACAAACTCCTCGCCGCAATACGTGCATAGTACCATTTCTACCGTATCTCTGTACCCTTTCGCGTTGCTGCTTATCTTTTTTGTTCACTGTATGCTATTCAGCGAAATACACGTATGACTCGTTTCAACGGAGTAAATCCGTAAAGCCGTTGCCGTGTTACGTTTGGGTCCGCCCTTGGCCAGGGTCGCGTCCCTCCTCTTCGCCTGCCACTCCTTACCACAGTTGCACTGGCATTTCTTGTCGGCCGGCGTGCTGCAAGACCTGGAAAATGTGTTATGCAGTGCTCGCGCCTCTGGGCCATCGTGCTGTCATGTGTCGATCGCGATTCCGTTTCTCTGCCTCCGACCTGCTCTCTTTGCCCCGCACCTGCCACCACAGCCCAAAGCATGCCTCTGACACGCGTCGCCTCTCTTCGCTCGTGCCCATCCTGCTCCGAACCGGTTTCGCATCATATATATTTCGGCAATCATCCATACCAGAATGCATGTCGCAATTGTAGTCGCCGCGACCGCGGCCGTCCCCTCACTCTTTCCATTCCGACTACAAGGCGCTGCTCATCTCAGTCTTGCTCTTCCCTCATTCCAGTTACTTCCGAGTTCCACCAGTGCGCCGCATGCCGCAGTCGGTACTGCCGTCGATGTAGCTCCTCTCAGTCTCGCGAAGAGTTCCGAAAAAGCGGTCGAAAGCATGAAAGCGGCGACGGCCCCGACCACTTCTTCTCTACTTGCTCAACCTGCCGTGCAAAGGACTCGGCTGGCAAAGATCGTAGAGCCGAAGCTGCAGCCAGCAATGGTAACCATGTTTTGCAGCGCATATATGCACACCAAATCTCACTGCATAAACCTTCCAGGCCTCAAGTATTGTCGACGAGGCAACCACTCCGCTAATCCACAAGATTTTGAGCGCGACGGTACCCATCACAGCATCTGTAATCGCTGTCGCGACCGCGCCAACCAAACTCGCGCCGATAACCACAACCGCGAACCAGATGATGACATAGTCGAAGGTGGTCCTGCTCCTGACGGTGTCTCCGTGGACCGCCAGCGTCTCGAGACCGATGATCTCTTTGCGGAATTTGGCGACGGTTCAGAGTTTGCCAACCTTGACCTGCCCGATGATCCTGCCGTATCCGAAGAAGAGCGTCGCTACATTCAGAACTTCCTCGATGCTGAATCGAAGTTGACGCGCGATGTCTGCTCCTATTGCCAGGAGCGTAAATGGGAGCAAATGGCTGATGGAATGTGCGGGTCCTGTCGACGCGATAAAGGAGATCCTGTTCGTAAATTCTCTCCTGAAAATCTTGCTAATCCATGTAAGCTTGACTTTGTCCCTCATTTGACTGTTTTGCTAAGCTCCATTCTGTAGCCGACGTCCCGGACTGCCTCAAGAATCTCACCGACATCGAGGAGATGATGATCTCCCTAAACCTGCCTATGATGCAAGTCCGTTACACGAAGGGCCGACAATTGTGTTATAAGGAGAACATTTGCTGCTTTGTCCAGGACATCTCCAACCTCGCCGAGAAACTGCCGCGCATGCCTGATGAATGCGAGGTTGTCATCATCCGTCGCGAGGGTATCGACATGTCGGCCCATGTGGACTTTACTGTCAGACGCGACGTTGTTCGTCGAGCCTTGATGTGGAAGATCGAGAACGATAAAAGCTACGCCGCCTTCCGAAACAGTCAATCCCGACAAGACATTGACGAACGCTTACGCCTTCTGCCTACCCGCGGTTCCGTTGTTGACCGCATTCCAACCTGTCCCGATAACTCGCCCGATGACAGTGGGTCAACTCCTGCCGCAGGCCCTACAGAGGCCGCCAGCGCCGAAACCAGTGCCTCTCCAGATCGGGATGAGCGTCCTGCCATTGCTGGCATTCTCAATGTTGGTTCCGCCAATGAGACGGAAGTGGATGGCATTCGTAGGCAAGCTAATGCGCTGTTGGAACAAGCAACGTTCAATCAGGAGTATACTGTATGTTCTTGTCTATTCAATCATGTTCATATCACTCATACATTACAGGTAATTGAGGCCCCACGTCTTCAGAACACTCCAATTCCTGAGCATACGCCGGGCTACATCACTCGCTGCTTCCCGACACTCTTTCCGGATGGAACTGGCGACTTCCATGTTTCCCGTCTACGCAAACTCACCCTCAGCGAATACTTTGATCACCTCATGAGTTTTAAAGACTCTCGATTTGCCCGTCATCGCCGCTTCCCTTGGTTTGCTTTCAATACTCTCCAGCGGGCCCGCGCCCGAGAATCCTCCAAAGTGTATGTGCGGCAGGACCATGACGCTGAAGGAATGACGGCAGAGGAGATCAAGGAGAAGCTAGACGACGGTGACCAATCCATCGCTCGTAACATGATGCGCTACGGTGCCAGTCTCAGAGGCACTAGGGCATACTGGTCATCTCGTCGATCCGAACTCATGGATTCAATCAATGTACTTGGGTCACCCCACGCATTCATCACCCTCAGCGCCGCTGATTTACAGTGGTCTGGCCTACATCGACACATGCCTGAGGAGATAAATGTTCCTGATGGCGATGAAGCTGCTGCCCGACGCCAGCGACGCGAGGCGCTCAACAACAATCCCCACATTGCTGCTTCCTATCTTGATCTCCGAATCCGCCTCTTCTTTGAACACGTCATCTGTCCCCTCTTCGGTGTCACTCATTACTGGTACCGCTATGAATGGCAGGACCGCGGCAGTGGCCACATCCATGGATTTCTCTGGTTCAAGAATGCACCAAATCCCGACGACATCGATTGGGACCGAATCAAGAAGGCGGATTACATCGTATCGGAGGCCGAACAAGCCAAGATTGACGAGTTTTGCAAGTTTTGGGATGGTATCATATCCGCTGTTCATCCTTCTGTTGTTCCTACAGGCAACGATCCCCTCCTTGGTCGGCATCCGTCCAGTGTCGATCCCTCCAATATGCAGTACACCAAAGCCGAGCTGTCCAATCTTCTCAACTGGGTTCAGCGTCATCGTAATTGTCCGCTTCCTGGTTACTGCCTTGTCAAGCACAAGGTTCCTGGCGTTGATGAGCGTGTCCCCATGTGCCGCTTTGATTATCCCAAGCAATGCCGTGACGCTCCTGGATGGGAGGTTGATGAGAAGCATCGCGTCCATTTCGCTCCAATCCGGAACGATCCCATCATGAACCTTCACAACCGCGCAATCGCGCTTGGGTGGTTGGCCAATACCGATCTCAAGCCAGTGTTGAGCTCATCCTCTGCTCTCAAGTATGCTTTTTCTGGTACTATCTCGACGATATACTGATTTTTGCTCTCTCTCTAGTTATATTGGAAAATACGCAACCAAAGCCGAGTCTGGTCTCCCCCCATTTGTCGAAACTCTGAGCCAGATTGCTGGAAGCGTTGATGCTGGTGTCAGCGCACAGCGAATTTGCCAGCGTCTTCTCAACAAGATGATTGGCGAGCGTACCTATTCCGCCCAAGAGACCGCTCACCTGCTCCTTGGCGTTCCTCTTATTCACTCCACCTTCTCCCACGAGATTCTCAATCTTAGCAAAGATGGAACCTTCCGCGAAATCACCTCTCAGGACGACGACGGCAACATTGATGTAACTGACTCTGTTCGTACAAAAGAGTCCCTCCTTCAACGCTACATGAAGCGGCCAGAGGCCATGGAGGATTTATCTATCCAGCAGGTCGTTTCTGGATATCGCTGGAGATCCAACACCTGGCGAGCCCGGCGTAGAGGCACTACCGTTGTTGTTCGCACTTTCCCCAGATTCTCTCCCAATCCCGACGACACTAATTACCCCGATTACTGCCGCATCAAGATGCTTCTTCACCATCCTTTTCGAAATCTTGAGGGCCTCATCGCCGACGGAAGTACTTGGCAGCAGAAATACGCTACCTGCTGCAATGCACACACTCATCCATCTGACACGCTTCGAAGTTGGGACGCAGAGCAGAGGGCCGCTGACGAGGATGCAGATGACGATGATGATGAAGACGTTCCTGGCGACGGTCCTCTTCGAGAAGCCGATTGGCAACTCTACCAACGAATGTATCCCGATGCACCCCTTCCCGAATTTGACTCCTCCGATATCGGAAACCGACCTATCGATGATGGCTGGGACCGAGCGGAGGCATTGACCCGATGGAACGACATAGAGACCCTCGGCTCCTACATCGACACACAGAGGGCCGAAGCCGGAATAGAGACGACCTCGAACCCGAATCCACCTCAAATCGACATCGATACTCTGCAAGGCGAACAACGCATCATTCTAGACAAATACACTACAACTTTCGGACGGATCCTTGCTGGTGACAACGACGTTCCTCAAAGTCTCTTCAATATCGATGGTACAGCTGGCTGCGGAAAATCCTACACCATTCTAGCGATATGTCAAGAACTTCGACGGTAGTGATTCTCTGATCAGTTACAATTGCATCTGATGGAATTTCAGCATTGCCCGCGACCATCAGGCTCCTGATCCAATTCGTGTAGTCGCACCTTCGGCGGCAGCAGCTCTGAACTCTCTTGGTATCACGATTCATTCTGGACTCGGTATACAGGCAGAACATCGAAACTGGAAGCCTCTCACGACATCCGCTCTCGCTACCCTTCAACTTCAATGGAAAGGCGTATATTTTCTGATCATCGACGAGAAATCAATGATGGGACAGCGACTCTTTGCCAAGATCAATTCTCGCCTCCAGCAAATCAATCACTCAACAGATTACTTTGGCGGCATCCATGTCTCAATTATCGGCGACTTTTCTCAGCTTCCGCCTGTCAAGGATCGAACTCTGTATGCGCCTGCTGAGGAATCGGACACTCTGCTTGGACAGCTCAGCCGCGAAGGATTCACTCTCTATCGCCAATTCACTCAAAGCTTTCGCCTCCGCGTCATTCATCGTCAACAAGGCGACGAACCCGAACAAGTGGCCTTCCGACTCCTTCTTCAGCATGCTTCGAACGGTGGACTCACTATGGACGACTGGCGTTTACTGCTCACCCGATATCAGCACAATCTCTCAATCGAAGAACAGGCACGTTTCGTCGACGCGCCCTGTCTATTTCCAACTCGCGCCGTTGTCCTTACATCAAATATCGAACAACTACTTGCTCTCAATCGCCCTTGCGCTAAGCTACTTGCTCTCAATGTTGGAGGTTCCGCAGCAAAGAAGGCGACGGCTGATGATACTGGTGGACTGGAATCCGAAGTCTTGCTTTGTCGAGGAGCGAAAGTTATGGTTACCCGCAACATCTGGCAGACCAAAGGTAAATTTGTCTGCCGCTATCTTATTAACTGCGATATCATGATTGTCTTCCTCCTAGGCTTAGTGAACGGTGCTATTGGCTTTGTGGAAGACATTGTCTGGGCTGAAGGCGCCAATCGAGACGACCTTCCGATCGCTGTCCTTGTGTCCCTCAAGACTTATACAGGACCAACTCTCTGGCGAACGACACCGCGCCCCGACTTTCCCAATGGGATTCCGATCGTACCAATCAAGCCGCTAAAGACCTCCTTTGAGCTGAACGGCAAGCACTACTCTCGAACGCAGGTTCCGCTTCGTCTTGCCTGGGCAATCAGCATACACAAGTCGCAAGGTCTAACGCTGAAGACTGGAGCTCAGATTGGATTAGGTTCGGCGAAGGATTTCTGCGTTGGGTTGACGTTTGTTGCTTTGTCGAGGGTGACACGGTTGAGTGACATTATGGTGGTTGAGAAGGTGGACTATACACGGGTGAAGAATCTTGGTGGAGCTACTTTACAGGAACGACTTGCAGATTTTGAACGACGTTATCCAAATGCATAGTTGCTTTGTTTGCAAATTTTTGGGATGTCTCATGAGTAATGCATTGAGATCAATGAATGTGACGAGTCCGTCGGTGCATCCTTGCGCCATGTCTGGATTGGAATGTGGGGCAGCACATGCAGATTCGTTAACCTTATATGGTTAACAAATTTGCAGATGCATATCACACGAGCTGTTTCAAGTGTAACTTTTACGAGTGTGATATAGCTCTTGACCAGGTCCATCTGATACAACATCTCTACTTTCATTGTACACAATTATAGTTACTACCCAATCGTGCACGACAATCCTGCGCCCGTAAGGGGGCGGCCGAATCGCGCGCTTAGCGCGCATTTCACGGCGGCATAGCCGCGCCTGCAAGGCGCGGTCGCCCGTAAGGGCGTTTTGGCGCCCGCAGGGCGCGGCGAAGCCGCCTCAATGCCCTAGGATTTAAGAGCCCGCCGCTTGCGGCGTCGCTGCGCTCGCTCACCGTGGGACATCCCACATCTTTTATAATGTCTGTGCCTTTCCTTTTCGCGTCTTCGTCTTGTGCCATCATCTTACTCCGCATCCACCAAGCTTTCGCACACCAGTACTGTGGTCACAGGTATGCTTAACAAGTCACAGATGTATCTTGCATTTTGAACAGTATCTTCTCGAACGGAAGCAGTATTCCTTCATCACTGACGACTCTCGCGTGCCCCACAACAGGGCTAGGACGACTTCCGAGGTCCGTTGCTCGACGCGTAAGCCCCCGCAAAGAGCAGCAGACGCTCGATGGCAACGACAAGGGCCGTACCGGGATGGAAGACGCCTCTGCCGTGCAAACTTGAGAGCTAGACGCGACGGGATCATGGGCGCGGCGCGTTTGCATGTCACCCGCTTTGACGGCTTTGAACGACTCATTCATGCAGCTTGCTGGGCTCGCATCCGCCGTCGCCGTCGCCATCTGCCACAAACCACCTCCTGCGCCGCTCCACCACCGCCTTGCTCGCCACTCCAGCGCAGTCCTCGCTACCCCCGTCGCGCTTCTCGCCTAAACTCCACCTATTTTCCCGGCTCCATCGCCGTCACTGTCGCCACCGACCACCGACCCACTACCTCCCATACTTCTCTCATTGCACTACTACGTCCCCTAGCAGGTACTCATGCCCGGCTGCGGCCCTTCGCGCAATTGCCCAAAGGAATTCGTGCATGACTTCTGCTTACTGCGAGTATTCACGACGACTGCAATCAAGACGACTACTAGTCAGATCCGCGAGTACTCGACTTGCGCGATCTGAGTCTCTTCCAATGCGAGTCCGGGCGCGAGTCGCGGGGACAGTCCGATAGACCATGGATGCTATGTCATGGATGCTATGTCAACGGTTAGGGAGTTTGGCGTGCGAGGTGGGTGACGCTGATTGTGGAGATCATAGCCAGTCTGGGCGGGGAAAATGATGGAAGGATGGTGCAGAGGACGCTGGGGAGGCATTGTAAGACGGGGTTGGGAGGTTGGTCATGAAGCATCTCGTGAGATGGAAGGATGGACTCTGGAGCGCTGCCTTCGTGGGGACACTTCTCAGTCCACTCGACAATGTGGTCATATTTATGTATACTGACCGATTAGACGCGATCTTACCGGACATGATAACTATCTGAACCGCTAGTTTCAATACGTGCCCATCAGCAACCATCGTCTTCCGGATATGCAAGCGATGCGCTTCACCATCTTGGCCGGACAGCCGTAAGTCGGGGAGTTCTATAAGCACGCATCTCTTTACACACCCTTCCATTGTTGTCTCTACCTCCTCGTTTCTCCATGCGCCACTGGTGGCCCTTCCTGGTGCTCTGTTGGACCTTAGTCTCTGCCCTGGTCTCGGATGACCAGTTCTCAATTCCGCCTGCCTGGCAGGTCCGTATGTCCTTGGCTTCCAATGACGACAACCTGAACGCCCTGCAGCAAACAAATGTACAGGCAACTGTTGACGAGCGGATTTCGACTGCAACTAACGCTATTGGCGAAGTTTTTGGCAAATTGGCGAGCAATGCGTTCGGTACGTATGCTCGTTGCTTCTCTCTTCTCTCCTGGTATCGATCTAACCGTCCTCTTCCAGGTCCCACAGAATTTTACGCACAACTTGCTGACTTCGACGCGATAACCAATCAAACGAAATATGCAACCCAAGTCTCGCAGTACTTCACCTCGGATGTTCCTGATTCCAGCAACAACTTGTAAGCACTGCCACGGGTGAACATACATTTTAAAG
Source organism: Strobilurus pachycystidiatus (assembly GCA_019915135.1). Taxonomy (NCBI): domain Eukaryota; kingdom Fungi; phylum Basidiomycota; class Agaricomycetes; order Agaricales; family Physalacriaceae; genus Strobilurus; species Strobilurus pachycystidiatus. The sequence goes on along the minus strand of JAHLMK010000006.1, from coordinate 763,401 downwards.
CTGACACTGAAGGGTAGAGTATGTATTTCCTGTATAATGTATTCATCGGCTCACCAGACGCTACAAACCAGTGGCCAGACCTCAGGCTGTATGTGGCGAACAAGCCTTCCGGGCTCAGCTCTCTGACTCGCCTTTCTCTCTAGCTATTTCGGGTACTCCGCTTTACATGCGTACAACACCTACAAGGACAGCAAGTTGATGGACGTCGCTGTAAGTACCTGGGCGCTTGGCAGAAGCTACACCATCAGTGATCAAGATGTGGTATCGGGAAGGACGCCAGTCAAATCGTTTGATATCAGGACATCTTGTGGCAATGGTACGTCAGTCGAGCCTGTGTCGGTCCTTGCTCATCGGGTTGCAGCGACAATGGCAGGCGGAACCTTCTGGGTATGAACCCAGCATAAGAGACATCTGTCAACTGATGATAAGTACTACAGCAAATGAATTCGAGTGAAACTTCTGTTGCTGATCAGGCTACGGGGTAAATTCACTGACATCTCGTAAGAAGAGATCACTGATCTCATCCACAGTATATTTTTTATGTACGGTTTCCTGCCCTCGGATACCTGTTTACATGTTGATCTCGCCGACATCCAGGCTTTCTGCGGCTTTAGCCAATACGACTTCCAACAACACTTACCTCTCGGCCGCAATCGAATCCGGGAATTTCCTCCTGTCCAACTTCTTGATATTGAACGAGGACAACGGGATAAGGAGGTTTTCTGCAAACGCCTCCGATTCTTGTACGACTGATCTTAACGGCCCTGACGACGTCTTTCGCGCCGCTACTGCGGGGGCGTTCATGGAAGGCCTTTCCTATCTTTCTCCGAGTACCGTGATTGGAGGTAGATCGGTAACCGATCTGTAAGTACTGACACCCACTCCTTGACGCATTGTTAATTTCCCTCAGTCGTCGAGAGGCTGTACTCAGCACGCTCACCAACAACACCATGTGCAACACAAAGGAAGGCGTTATAGGTAATCGGTTTACTGTACGAGATACCATGACCTCCAGCTCAATAACTGCAGATGTTGGGGGCGGTCTAGGGAATTCCGATCTAATTCGCGGCCTTGGCGCTCTCTATAGGCGGGACGCAAGCAGTTCAAATTTTACAGGTTATCTTCGCGACTATCTAGCTGTGCAAGTGAGGCATCCTCTAGTGTGAACTATCAGCGTACTGAATATGTTCCTTCAAGTACAACGCCGTGATCACCTCAGCGACATCGGACGGAAGCTCATATGGGGGATCCTGGGCAGGTCCACCGTCTGACACTTTCGACGTCAACAATCAGACGCTGGCATTATCGGTTTTGGTCAATGCTATACCACTCCAGTACAACTCCTCCACCGGCTCGGGTAGTGGCGGGGGAAATCACACCACAAGTCAAGGCGCCACTCCCAGTAAACACACCACCGGTTCCTCCAAGCTGGCTGGCAGCGCAATCGCCGGCATTGTCATCGCCGTATTGGCTGTCCTGGCCATTGTCTTAGGTGTTTTCCTCTTCTTGCGCAGGCGGCAGAGGAAGATGCGGTCCCCCTCCCTGGACTATCTAGCGACTTCATCTTCGTCCGTGCAACCATGGCGGCCTCCTACTCCTTTGAATCCTCGGTCGAGCCAGAAGTACGGTACCCTGGAGCCCAATCCGAGTTCAACCTACCTACGGCCCCCCAATCCTCCGGATACTATACCTCAACACGAACCGTCAGTCCAGACACCGCGCAACGAGAAGCGGAGGCGCCTGGCACATGTCACCCGTAGCGAAGGATCTGAGGTGTCAACGGCGAATGGCAATGTTGCGTCTGAGACTGGTGGGCAACGAAGAGTACTTCAGGCGAACGCGGATGGTAGGGAAGGTTCTGAGGTTGCGTCCTCCGGATACGTGACGTCTGGGTCTGATGGGCCGTCTGTAATTGCCCCCGGGCAGATACAGACGGCAGACCTTGTTCGTCTACTAGCCGAGCGGCTGCAACTGGAGAGGGAGAGTGCACAACTTGGAGAAACTGCGCCGCCGGCGTACATTATGTGAATCATTAAATCTACTAGAGTCAACTATTATACTATAGGTATCCATTTGTAGGCGATGAGTCGCAATCTCGATAGCAGACACTGACACGTCCGTTTTCACATCCATTCACTTCTCCGTCACCGCATGTACTTACCACAAAGTGCGCCTGGGCCTCGGCCCCAAGCTTGGGCAATTCGGGATCAGAGGGGTCGGGATCGGCAGCTCGGCCTAATCCTCTTACGTTCATTACAGTCACCACCTACGACGGCGGCGGCGGCGACACATACACGCCTCGTCTCGTCCGACTCCGGCCCACCGAGGAAGACAGCCTGGACAGCAGCTCCTTTGATATCAATGTTGTCCCGTCCTCGCCGCCAATGTCTGAATCATCCATCGCCGACAAAACACTCATGCTGGCGTCCTAGACGTACGCAACACCTGGGAAATCTGAGCTGGAATCTTAGCCAGAGGCTCATAGGGGAGAAGGTATCTGCGGAGCTGGAACGGCGCGGAGGGAATCAGATCTTTCATCATTGACCAGGATATGTTGAGACCGCTACTCTGGCATAGCCCACCCACTTTCTCGCACTGGTTCTCTGTTCATATATCAATTGCATCAGAGAAACATCATGCATTGAAACGATGTTACAGGACACACCATCTGAACCGCTAGTTTCAATACGTGCCCAACTGAGCAAACAGCGGATCTGCAAGCGATCCGCTTCACCATCCTTGGCACGCATCTCCTTCTCCCACTCTCTCACTGTTCTCTTGACCTCCTCGTCTCTTCATGCACCACTGGTGGCCCTTCCTGGTGCTCTGTTGGGCACTAGTCTCTGCCATGATCCCGGAAGACCAGTTCTCAATTCCGCCTACCTGGCAGGTCCGTATGTCTTTTTCTCTGCCATGACGACGGAGACTGAAAACTCTGCAGCAAACGAATGTACAGGCAACTGTTGACGAGCGGATTTCGACCGCAACTGACGCTATCGCCGAAGTTTTTGGCAGTTTGGCTGGCAATGCATTCGGTATGTGTGCTCATCTCATCTCTGTCTCAAGTACTTGTTATTAATCTAAGACGTCCTGTCCCAGGTCCCCTAGAATTTTACGCACAACTGGCTGACTTCGACGCGATAACTAAGCAAACGAATTATGCTACTCAAGTCTCCCAGTACTTCAGCTCGAACGCTCCTGATCTAAGCAACAACATGTAAGCAACGCCACGGATGATCGTACCATCCACTGCTGATACTGCATACTAGTGTATGTCTCTTCTGTATACTATATCCTTCGGCTCACACGACGCTCTGAGTCAGCTAGACTACACGATGTACGTGGCGAACAAGCTCTGCCCAGTGCAGCATCTTACTCGCCTTCCGCTAGCGCCACTGGTTACCGTGCTCTAGATGCGTACAACACATACAAGGACAGCCACTTGATGGACATCGCTGTAAGTACCTGGGCGGTGGGGAGAACCTACACCATTAGTGATCAAGATGTGGTATCGGGAAGGACGACCGTCAAATCGTTCGATATCAGGACAATCTGTGGCAGTTGTACGTCAGTTGCATCGGTGTTGATCCTCGCTCATCGGGTTGCAGCGACAATGGCGGGCGGAAGCTTCTGGGTAGGAGGCCTGCTTGAGAAGGATGCTTGAACTGATGATATCATAGCAAATGAATCCAAACAATATCTATCTTACTGACTTCACTACTGGGTGAATCATCTCATACTTTTCGATTGGAAATCACTGATCTTATCCTCAGTATCTTTTTTATGTATGGCCTCTTGCCCTCATACACCCTGTTCAGATGCTGATCTACCATCCAGGCTTTCTGCGGCATTGGCCAATGCGACTTTGAACGACACCTACCTCTACGCCGCAATGGAGTCTGGCAGCTTCCTTCTGTCCAACTTTTTGGTCTTGAGCAAGAACAACGGAATAGCGGCGTTGTCCGCAAACACGACCGATTCTTGTACCACTGATTACGGCGAAGGCATCTCTCGCCTCATTGCTGTGGGAACGTTCATGGAAGGTCTTTCCTATCTTTCCCCGGATACCTTCATTGGCGGCAGCTCGGTGACTGATCTGTAAGTTCTGGCACCTTCTCCCTCGGGTATCGTTAACTTCCCTCAGGCGTCGAGAGGCTGTACTGAGCACGCTCACAAACAACACCATGTGCAACACAAGGGAAGGCATTATAGGTAATCCGCTTATCATGCAAGATACTTCTGGCTCAATTCCTACAGATGTTGGGAATGGTATAGGGAACGTCGATATAATTCGCGGCCTCGGCGCTCTGTATAGGCGGGACGCAAGCAATTCAAGCTTTACGAATTATGTTCGTGACTATCTAGCCGTACAAGTGAGGCGTTCTCTGGTATGAACTATCAGCGTACTGACTATGTTCTCTTCCAGTACAACGCCGTGATCACCTCAGCGACATCGGGCGGAAGTACATACGGGGGATCCTGGGCAGGCCCGCCGTCTGATACTTTCAACGTCACAAACCAGACGTTGGCATTATCCGTATTGGTCAATGCTATACCCCTCCACTACGACTCGTCCACCAACTCTAGTAGTGGCGGTGGAGATCAGAGCACGAATCAAGGCGCCAATGGTAAACACACCTCCGCTTCCTCCAAGCTTTCCCGCAGCGCAATCGCTGGCATTGTCATCGCTGTATTGGCTGCTTTGGCCGTCCTCCTAGGTCTTTTCCTCCTCTTGCGCAAGCAACAGAAGAAGATGAGGTCTCTTTCGCAGGACTACACAGCCAGATCCTTTCCCTCCCTCTCGGTGCCGCCATGGCAGCCTCCTCCTCCTCTGAATCCTCCGCCCAGGCGGAAGTTTGGTATCCTAGAGCCCATTCGGACTTCATCTGGCGAGCAACAGACAGCACCCCAGGCAAACGAGGGTGGTACGGAGGTGTTATTGTCAACTGGAAATATGGCGTCTGGCGTCAGTATCCCTCCTGCGATTACCCCAGGAGAACTCCAGCCGGCAGATCTGGCTCGTTTCTTAGCCGAACGTCTGCAGCAGGATAGGGAGACTACACAACATACAGCGCCACCGCCGTACATGTCATCATAAATCATTAAATGTGCTCGAATTAGGTATCATACTATAGGTAGCAATGTATAGGCAAGGAGTCGCAATGTCAATAGCAAACGCTGACACATCCGTTTCCATATTCGTCCCACTTCTTCGTCACTGCATCAACCACAAAATGCGCCACGTCCCGTCTCGAAATCTTCCACCCATTAACGTCCTCACCATCCGATACCCTATACGCGTGCGCGTCGGAATCAGCTTTGCACCTGCCATCTGTAAACAGCCCAGCCCTGACAATCAACGCGTTCTTCATACTACCAGGAGGCAGCAGTCCCGCCCTGTCAGTCCAGTTCTCCCCCATATATTCTGGCCCTGGGCCGAGGTCCCAAGCTCGTCCGGAAACGTGAGCCAGCGCACGTTCTGCGCCCAACTTGTCGGCGTGGGGCTCGGCAAGGAAGTGTCCATAGAAGCCTCTGATTATGAAAGGGAGTTTGGCGTGCGAGGTGGGGGTGACGCCGATTGTAGAGATCATGACCAGTTTGGGCGGGGAAATTGAGGATGGGATGGTGCAGAGGACGTTTAGGAGGCATTGGGTAACGAGGTTGGGAGGGTTGGTGATGAAGCCCCTTGTGAGATGGAAGGATGGAGCACCGCCTTTGTAAGAAGACTTGTCAGTTCATCCGACGTTACAGAGTTTTCGGAAAACCTTGTCAATTCATGAACTCACTGCTCCGATAAATAATTCCTGAAACACGAAATAAATAATTGAGTGCCTTGGCTTGGCACGCCAAAAATAAACTCACGCCAGCAGAGCTACCAGCAGAATCCGTCGCGTCGCGTCTGAGGCTGTCTCCTCTACTGGTTGCTTACTTCCTCCACCATTAGCTGCATTGCATCTTCGAAGTTCAGAGCAGGCGCGGGCAGAGGCGTCAACGGGGCCGCGATGGCACGTTCGCTTGCTGTGGTGCGACCGGGAGCTCCCTGGGATGTCATACTGGCTGGATGGGGACGGATAACGTTGAGACCGTCGCAGCTCGCTCCCTTGTGTATATGACACAAATTTCGCGCTCATGGACACGGTAGAGTAGCTTGGCATCTTCAATGTGAATTATTTTCTATGTACCGCGGAATGGAGGACGGGAATTGCTCCCAAGAACTACAGTTGCTGTGTGAGCGGGACGTCCCGGACGACAACGGGAAGCTCTCGGGGTGCCAGCCGACATGGTCTAGACCTCGTTCAGGACGGTTCTGCCCCTAACTAATAGTCACGAGATTGGTTAGGGGTTTTGCGTCCGCTTGCGGAATCGCTTCGGATACTTCACACCCAGGTTGGTTGGAATGTGGCCACATAGAGCAGTATCGGACGACGAGTATGACTATCTTAAGAGAGGTTTCGTTAGGGTGTGGGTTGACATGGTTATAAAGATTTTCCTTGTGAGTGGATGGAAAGACATCAAACGAAGTAAAGACCGGCTAAAAACACAGTCACATTCCCGGAGAGTGGGATGGGGTACTGATCTGGCCTAACCTATATGGCGGAGGCGGCAACTAGTATTGTCGTACGAAAGTGCTATAGGAAGGAGGCACACCGCGGGTGTAAATTGCCGGATTGCACCTGTGCGGAAACTATGGATGCCGTCACTGGCTCTCTGTAGAAACTCTTCCCCATCATCATCATCATCTACGTGTCGAGTCTTGATGTACGGCACTCAAGGTCATCCCAGTTTTACTCCTCAAGTCATCATTGTGATTGGCAACCTACAACTACGTTATCACAGGCTTTCTGAGATGGAAAGCTTGGAGGGACCCATGCCCAACCTACACAGCGCGACCTCACGATGCACCGCAACGGTGAAGGAGCTGAAGGGAGGGTTTGGCGCGACAAGGTGACGATCTGGGGATGCTGGACATGCGAACTCTCGGCGTCGTTTACCTTTTTTGGCACATGGACCCTGCAGGCACTCAATAATTAATTTTGTTTCAGGAATTGTTTTCTTCGTGCAGCGAAGTGCGAAAACGACAAGGTTTTCCGAAAACGCTGTAAAGTTATATGCATACTGACCGATTGTGAACAGCACAACGTCGATTGGCGCCATTGAAGATGCGGCGCTCCATGCGGACTGAACGTCTTCCTGCTTGAGGGCATCGCATTTCACGAGTCTCGCGTGACCAGACGAGATAAAAGGTTCTATTTCCTGGTTTCCATCGAATACGGTCGTGGAACGGAGAGCGAATGTAACAGTCGACCCGAGTCCTTCGAATGAAGATCAGAGGAAATTTCTGGACGCAGGCTATAGCGTAGAGAAAATACATTTCTCCCCGGCTGTAGCAACCTGGCAGGGCATACAATTCGCGCGCTAATCACCGTGTGTGCAGGACATGCACTTCTGACGCGCGACTCGACTGCCTGCCTCAGGAAATGCAACTCCTACATTTGTCCCGTTGCGCACCCGGGCTCGCTGCTCCCTGCTGGTACCTGACAGCCAGGGCGCTTCTGGTAGCTTCGAGCGGGTACGCCGTTCCATAATGGGCCCTGCTTATTTCTGTATCCTAGCCGATATGCCGCGGAACGGCTAGATATGACTGATTGCTTCAACAAGCGGTACATGTTCGGAATATTATACATCCACTTTCCGAGATAGCAAGCAGCATGGAGAGAGAGGAGGCGTGCTGCTGAAATGGGGGACAGCGGGGTCTGTAACTGTATGGCAGAGATGCGTCGGAACATGAAAGTCGGAGTTTGCCGACTCCCGAGTTTCCCAATCCGGTAGGAAAACATGACAGTACTCGCGCTCACTGCCGCTCACCTTGATGCGGTTTGCTCTCTGTACAGTTCTACTGTGGAAGCAACGGGCTTTTGCATTACATTGATATAGAATATCTGAGTGCAAGTGTGACAACAAACAGACTGTCCTGACTGAGCACCGCGCAGGCCTGAAGCGTAGATATTCATCTCCCGCCTTCTCATCGCTTTGTGGAATCTTGGGGCAATTCTCTCGGTATTTATGTTGATCTTTCTAGTCGGACGTTCTCCTCTCTGTACATCACGGCTGGCTACATTGCCCATAGGCATAACGACGCGGGACAACGCTGCGTGGGTTCTTGCAGCGATGACGGTTTGACCAGCTAGAAAGTCGAAAACATGGCGCGCGGGTACCCTGTGAGTGTCTAAACAGTGTAAAGTAGCTACCAAATGCATTTCAAATTGACTTGACATCAATTTCTTTGTCGAGTGAACAGACAAGTTCGAATGAGACGGGATTACAGTGAGTGTTGTTAAGTGCAAGTGAACACGATCTTTACATTTTGAAGCACCCTTTTTGCAAGGGCTCCCTAGAATCTTTGGGTGAAAAGAAAAATGTGTAATTAATTGTTTGAGACAACAGACATGATTGCTAAAGCTTCCACTCTCCAGATTAGTGGCCACTCACGGAGAAGGCCAGGTCACTAATTCCGAATATTTCCATATCGTGAACTGGCTACACTAAATTTGGGCCCGGCTCTTCGGGCCAGGACAGTCTCGTGGACAGGCTACGCAATATCCGGCAAGAACCTACCCGAATAGGCACCACTGACGAATGTCGACATTGTTCCGCTCTGTTCGCCCGCGCGAGGCTCTCGGCGCATAGTATGCATCCTCTGTTAGTGCTCTCAGACTCACAGACTGCGCGGGCGCATTTGCGGGAAACGAGTGCTCCTCAACGATGAATTTTTTGTAATCCAGTACCCTTTCGGACATGCGGAAACCGTTACTCGGAACCGGACAAGCTGCAAGCACTGGCAACGGAAATCTCCGGACATGTAATTCTTCTCACTCGCGCAGATCCATTTCCTGAAGCAGCATATTCGATGTCCCAGGGCCGGTGATGTTTATTTTCTGTCATCTATTCCTGATTCCGTATGTCTACATGCCCAGGAAGGTTGCATTTTTCTAGAATTGGGCTTACCACATGACAAGCAAGCACAGACGAACTGGTCACTTATCCTCACCGTGCCAGAGGCAGGACTGCAACCGAAATGTAGCGCATAACATACAGCAGCAATAAGCAATCATAATGCGTGGCTGGGAAAGGACGTGACATAAAACAGTCCGAATGTGGCCGCTCGAGCTACGAACGAGTAACAGGTACGGGAAGCGAGATCGCTCCGAAACAAATTAACCTAAACAGCCCAGACTGGAAGAAGGCGCCGCCACGGCGGAAGAGCGGGTCGTTGAGAACGACATCGACAGCGAGGAGGGCAGTCTGGTCGCTGTGATGGCGGCCGCGGGAGGAGATGCCAGGTGCAGGTGAGCGCTGCGATGATTACCGAGGGATCTACATTTCCACCCTTACAATTAGCGAGCGAAATGTATGCCCGCTCTGATTGCTACGAGCGAGGGAAATGAATTTCCCCTACAATACCAGGTGCTGGACGAGGGAGAATCCAGATACTCACCTAATAAGCGGACAGCAGCATAGTACCCAACGCCCTTGGATCCACCGAGGACAAGAACGTTGCTGTACCCTTCGAGGTTTGCTGAAGACATGTAGGCAATGATGAGAGATGAAGATTGCCGTAACAGGTGGGCGAAGCTGATAACTGATTTATAGCGGTATAGCACGGTTCAGGGGCGCGGATCTACAGGGGCGCGGATCTCCTACAACCGATGTGACACCCTCAGTTACGTGTACGAGTCGTGTACGTCGCCACACATCTTGTTATGCTTTGGTAACCTTCGTGGAGTTACAGTACTCCTTAAGTTTGCGCCAGTAGACTGGATCATTTTGTCAATAAGCAAACTTTATACAAGAGAGGTTTGAAACCAAGCGCATCCCAGATGAAAGACAGTGCATACAGGAATAAATTCAATTGATCGCTGGCACTAGAAGAGCCGAACGTACGCGTGTCCGGATTGTTGCCAGTGAAACGCGCATCTGAAATCTAAATATACCGAGCGGTACCACAGGCCGTCGGTAATACGGCCGCCTCGAACCCCTCACATGGCAATCTTGGAGAACAACATCGAGCTCCAAAGCGTTGAAGTAAGCTCGGTATTTGAGGGAACCTGCTATTTGACGTGGAAGGCGAGTCCCATGCTGGAGACCTTGTCTGTTACTTGTTTGTTTTTCAGTTGAATTGAACGCTCTCTGTGCAGGCTGATCTTCTGAAGACATTTTGTTCCCCAATTCATTGCTTGAGCTTTGTTCTCTCCTCGGAAATGGTGTCCCACCACCAGACAGAGATACCTTCCGAGTGAGGCGTCTTGTGGACAAAGTCATCTTGATTTCAGCTGCGTATCATCATAATCATAGCGACGTCCATGTCACTCGGTCCAAGTACTTGGCCTGTGATTTGCTTAGAGCTGCGTATGCCGAGGTACTATACCCAACGGTCAACTAGCTCATAGTGTATCACTAGAACTCATTCAAATATTTTCTTGAGCCTTTCCGCCACTCCTCACCTACACCGAGGAACAGCCACGACAATGCCCTGATACGAAATCGCATCCGGTCGAATGACCTCGTCCACCCTCCACCCACTCTTCCCCAACACCTCCTCAAACTCCGCCACCGTCCTCTCTTTCCCATTCACCCACGTCGTCATCTACGAGGCCAAGATCTTCAGCCTCAGCAGGAATAACACGGACGGGAACGTTACTTACGCTGAGCGAGAACGCATGCCCCAGAAACACCGCGGTACCATGGCCATCTGAGAGGAGCCCATCGATGATGAGGAGTTTGCTGTTCGGGCTTGAGGCGTCACGGCAGTGCTGCAAGATGCGCACGCAGCTGGCGTCGTTCCAGTCGTGCAACACCGAGCGGACAATGTAGATGTCGGCGTTCTGAACAGGCTGGGGGTCAAAGAAGTCGTGGCCTATCCTCGTGAGTGACCGGAAGAACTTGTTCAGGAGTGACAAGCGTACATTGAAACCTGACTCTATCGGACGTGAGCGCCTGGGCGTGGTGGGTCTTCCAGAACTATGCAAGACAATCGCATTCAAATTCCAAATTCAAGTGGAGGAAGGCTTACCTGACAGAAATCGCCCTCGACAGACGGTTGATCTTGAACGATGATCCTCAGATGGGGATGAACCTTGGCGATCTCCAACGAGGCGGTCCCAACCCCACCGCCTATATCCACCACCACGGCATCCTGATCCAAAGAGGCCCAATCGAAGCCTTCGAAGATCAGCATCGCGTCAACAGATCTCGCGCATACTGACCTTTGATGATAGAAGCATCCTGAAAGCCCATAGCCAAGCCAAACCTGATCCACTTGTCCTCGTTCTCCGGCAACGTAACATACTCAAAGTACGTCAGGTCGGTTTTCGTGGCAAAATTCGTTACTGTCTTGTTGGGTTCGTCGGAGAAGGCAAAAGTAGGATCGGCCATGTAGGCGGGGAGCTGTAAGCTGGGTCCAATTCCGTCTGCCCTACATACATCCTGGTGCTGAGTATATGCATCCACGAGAGTGTACCGAAAGATACACATACAGGTGACTAACGAGCGCTATGACGGGATTGCATGGACTGGTGTACTTGAACGTGGACCTGGAGGCCAGATCTAGTTGAGATAGTCGTCCGAAGTGATCAAGTAAAGGCCTACATGTCAAACAGTTCAGGCACTGATCTTCCTGAATCTAGGAGAGATGATAGCCGGTTATTCGCAAAGACACTGGGAGCTATCTCGGTAAATATATGCTCGGATGCCAGGAGGCGCAGGATTGTCACTGTTTTGCAGGTCAATCTTTGTAGGAGTGGCAGAAGGGTATGGACAGACGAACAGAGTTTATCGGGATCGGTGTTTGCGGTGGCTGCAATTTGCGCGACATGCATGCCCTAAAGACCGATAAGACATGTAAGAAGAGACGAGGGAAGAGGACTCGTACACTCGGCCCAGCATCATGAAGGATCTCGGTCACGTTCAAAGCTTCCGCTACGAATAATGAAGAAGATAATTGGAACTAAGTAGGAATATCTTGGATGAGTGACGTCGCAAGGGAAGATATAAGGACATACCCGTAACGCGGATGCGAGGATGGTAGTCTTGACAGGCAGAAGTATTGCGGAGAGCTGGCTTGCGGCAGCGACGATGGTAGATATCGCCTGCGATATTTCGGGTATCCCCTTCACCCTTTCCGACTCCGAATGATCGAGAGGTTCGTCAAGAGCTGGAAAGTGAAGATCATCCTCCAAGCAGCGCTCCTCGATGGCATCCACGCCGGCTGTGATTGAAGCCGCTAGTCGGCGCAAGAGAGTGATAGTAGCACAGGACATTGGCATGGTCCACAGGCTGCCATAACCTCAAGGGCGAACGCTTTAAGGAGCGGGGAGGTAAGTTGTTTCGAGGGAAGACCGCCAAAATCGGGCAGAAGCCGCAGGTCTGTGCGGAGGACGCAATTCGGACCTGGCATCGACACGATATATGTAAGAAAGTATTCCCAGAGGACAGCGCTGGCAGCCTAGCACATACATATTGGAGATCACGACGGACTGCCGCTCCTCGTCGCGTCTCAGAGCTACGCAGCCTGAGAGCAGTTCCAAATTCGTGTCGTCAATTTCGATAGGCACGGGCGCCACGGAGGAGATCGTCGCCGAGGAAGGCCTTGGAATTGACGATGAAGATGGGCTAGAATTTGGAAGTCAGGCTACTCAGTGGTAAGGGAAGATCCTCCTCGGAGTAGCCGCTATAATCAATCGCCATGCTAAGCGTTACACGTTGCACAGTGGGCAGTGTACACGAAGAGTGATCCATGGTGATGGCAAGACGAAAGAATGCAATCTCCATTTCTCGCGTGCCCAATTTGGCAGTGCCGACTCCGCCGAGTGCCGACGCTTAACACTTCCTTCCTTTGAAGCCAACTGTTACATCAGATTCCCTCTACGAGCATAGCTTGACAGAATCGAAGCGTCCTTTACAGTACGGCCACTGGATAGCCATCACTGATGCCTGCGCACAAGAGACTTCGATGGCTTCCAAATACCCACAGTGGGTCCAGATGAACCCACTTCTGACTGAGTCGGAAGCTTGATCTCGGCGACACGGTATGGGCAAAACATGTTCGTGTGGCCTTGCGTGTGGCCGTCATCACAGAAGGTTGATCTAGAGCGGCGGAATCAAGCATACACATGTTTAACGGACATTTTCCACCTTCGCTCTTTGCATACGCAAGCTTCATTCCTACCCACTTTCTCAACGATGGGTACCGCAATGTCCATGTACAGTGCCAACTGGCCCCCGAGAGCGACATGGACCGTCAACGACATCCCTGACTTGACTGGTAAGGTGATCATCGTCACTGGTGAGTCCGATTCAGAGTCTACCGACGCTGCAGCGAACTCGGAGGCTAACTATACGGCTCTAGGAGGAAACAGCGGCATAGGAAAGGAGACCGTCAAGGCCTTACTCTCCAAGCATGCCAAGGTCTATATCGCGTCACACGATAAAGCTCGTGTCGAAGCTACCATTCAAGGACTCAAGTCTATGACCGATAACGAGGCGCACTTCCTGGAGCTTAACCTCGCGAGCCTTAGCTCTGTCAAGGCTGCAGCGCATGCGTTTCAAAAGCTCGAGAATACACTGGACGTTCTCATTAACAACGCGTGCGTGCCCGGGCCTACACCCGGACCGTCGACTCGGGAAGCCAATACTGATACACTCACAGAGGCGTGATGATCCCTGACCCCACAGCGCTCACTACTGAGGGCTATGATCTTCAATTTGGCGTAAACGTCGTCGGTGAGTCTGAATCAACGCCTTTTTCCTTGGCTCCTCGTTTAACACGGGGCTACTTAGGACACTACTACTTCACCCGCCTCCTGATCCCTCAACTCCAAGCAACTGGCTCGTCCCGAGTCGTCAACCTATCCTCCCATGGGCATATCCTTTCCAAAGGGATTGATTGGGACACCATCTTCGATGGACCCGAACGCCAGAAGACAAAGCCGTTAGATCTATACAACCAGAGCAAGTTTGTGAGCCCTCGTCATCCCTTGCTCCGCTTTCGTGCACTACTGAAATCTCTATGATCACAGGCCAATGTTGTCGTGTCCAACGAGTTTGCGAGACGGTTCGCCGATAAGGGAATCGTGTCGACGTCTGTTCATCCCGGTAAGTAGGACTCGGAGTCGTGCACTCTTCCGCCCGGCATGCTAAACAGTGTATGCCACTGTAGGTCTGATCGTCACCAACCTGGGACGAACCATGTCTCCGACTGTGGTGAAGATAGTCGTATGTACATCCATCTTTCTGAAATCGAAGTTGTTCTGACAATTCTAGGGTTACTTGTCGTACAACGCCGCACAGGGAGCCTTGACTCCCCTCTGGGCTGCAACTTCCCCGCAGGCGGCTGACGCGAACGGAAAGGTCACTCCATTTCTGGAAGCAAAGTTCTCGACTAACAGCTTCTTCTTCAATAGTACCTCGTACCTTGGGCGCGAGTCGGTACACCTCACCCTGGTACATCCGATCCAGAACTCGGAGCCAAGCTTTGGACTTGGCTTGAGGAACAGACCAAAGATGTTAAAATAAGGTTGTAGTATATACTCTGTTTCTGGTAAAATATTTCTCGCCACAGCCTTCAGATTCCTGATGCGCGTGAAGGAGGTGTATTCGGCCAAGTCCCGGCTTCCAAAACATCATGCTACAACTAGTCTACAGTCACAGAGTAATCCCTCCTTGCACTTGCAACCAGACGTGAAGAGGAAGGCAGAGGTTGCAAAGATTCGTATTACGCTGAAGTAAATCAGTGATAACATTCTCATACGGGAACCAGATAGCTGCACACGTCCCGCACCCCCCGAGAAGCATCATGACACTGGAAGAAAATGTGGTCGCAGAAAATCTGCAAGAGCCTGTAGGTCTGGGAGGACATCGTGTCCAGGAGGGCGGTGGAACAGGACGTGTCGGTTCGATGGGACCGGAGGAATTTGCAAGAATTTGAATGAGCCGTGATTCGGGGAGGTGGAGAGTTGGGTATGAGACGATGAGATCCCATGTTGTGTCAGAGGAAAGGGCGCGACACTCTCCAGTCGCGGTGGGATAGCGGTTTGGTCTTCACCGTGACCACGCATTCCGGGTATGAGTGGATCAGCCATTGGATGGAGCCAAGAAGGTCGTGTGGAATAAAGCAAGGAAGTGCGTGTCTGTCCTAGTCGAGGTGGGTAGTGGATCAGATTGGGGAGAACCTCGAACTCGGATTTACACTCACCGTTCGGTCAAAAGGTCCTCGATTGCTCCTTGCTATCTTCGCCTCCGCGCACAGTGACAAGATACGACAAACCTGCAGAGATGGCAGCCACGCTCGTGTCAGAGAGAGAGAGACAGGTTTGCACAAGCAGTGTGGCCTTTGGGTTTGTCTGGCTTGGTGAGCGGTTGTTGATACGAGCCATCGCTGGTGTCGGAGATTACACTGTCTGCGGATGCCCGACCCAAGTGTGAGGATTTGGCGAGAATCTTGCGGCGAGGAATATGTGAAGTCGTCGATTCGCGGCATGGTGGTGGTAAGAGACAGAAAGCCGACGCACTTCCAAATATGCCGACCTTGATCAATCACTCGAGCCTGGGCCCCCGATTTCCCATTTTGGCCTCTTACCACTGACATCGTCGCCAGGTTGACGAGCTCGCTGTCCTCTCCGTCCTGCTCCTGCCGCAATTTACGACCCCATGTCTCTGCCAAAGGTATGCTCCATGTCCCTGCTGGCAGGTACGGCGCTCATCTGCCTGATTATCGATCGCAGCGCATTATCAAGGTTAGCTCGTCCCTCCATCGCCCTTAGTCGCGTACCGATGACCACAAGGAAACCGAGCGCCTCGTCGCCGACCCCGCGCCCGGCATCACCGCCTCCCCGCACGAAGACAATCTGCGCTATTTCGATGTCACGATCCAAGGGCCTGACGGGAGCCCGTTTGCTTGTGCGTCACTCACGCATACTCCTCGTTCTCCCTGTTCACCGCCACACAGCCGGCGTCTTCAGTCTAGAGCTGTTCCTCCCCGAAGAATACCCCATGGCGCCACCCAAAGTTCGCTTCCTCACCAAGATCTACCATCCCAATATCGGTGCGCCACATGCCTCCCATCATCCATGCTCGCGCGCTCACCGGTCGTTCGTTAGATAAACTCGGCCGAATCTGCTTGGACATCTTGAAAGGTTCTTATCCTCCCGTCTTGTCTCTTCCTTCATAACCGCTGTTGACAGACAAATGGTCTCCCGCACTCCAAATCCGCACCGTCCTGCTCTCGATACAAGCGCTGCTCAGTGCGCCCAACCCCGATGACCCCCTCGCCACCGACGTCGCCAAGCATTACAAGGAGAATGAGAAGGACGCCCAGCGCGTCAGCCAGGAGTGGACACAGCTCTATGCCTCGGGCTAGATGCGCGCTTGTACTTGTAGATTTGTTTTCTATTCCTATCATCATCTATCTTGAGTGTTGTTCTAATATGCCACGCCTCTGTTCACAGTTTGTTGAGCCGTGAGTACTGAGACTCGAGAATTTGGTACCGCGTACATGCAATGAAATCTCTGGTAGCCGGCGGTTGCTGCTGTCTTCGTGAAGCGCGAGCAGCGGAAGTTGCCATATCTGGAAATGCGTCGGCTTTCTATCTTACCACCATGGCGCGTATCGACGAGTCTCTATTCCCGATTGTGCAGTTCGTCTCAAAGCTGGGTAAATGCATCGGTCACTGACCAGTTCGTCCCTCCGGAGGATGAAGCAGAAGAAGGACAACAATTGCACTCATTCCTTGCTTCATTGCACCGGACGCAGGACTGATAAACGATGCTTATATGAAGGTCAAGCCAGTCGGATACATAGGTCTACTCTACACTCACTACAGTAAGGGTCCTGGCGCGTTGTTTTGGCCCAACGTCTTTCGGATCTTCCCTCGTTGCGTGGCGACTCGCGAGACGAGGCGGGCCGAGATACCGCTCGGCATTGCGCTGGTGTCGCATGCCGGCCGCATGAGTTCGTATATACGCGTAACTAAGTATCGGTTGTCCATCTACGCCGATTCTACGGACAAGTGATTTTCGTCTCTTCCAATGCCAGTGATTGTCGGATTCATTGCTGCAAACACTGTACGAGGATTTTCCTCACCCGCCTGCGCATGGCTCATGGCCTGCTCTGCCATAGATTTCATTCGTCCGAAGTTTCCCCATGACAAATTTATGCACCAACATTGGCAACAAGTTCCAACAACGCTCCAGAGGAAGGTCGGAAGGTCGGCAGTCAAGGCAGGGGTATCGGCAAACTTGCTAACAGAACGCGTGGCGCGTAAATATAGAGTAATACGTGTTTCGCATCGGATGTTGTAGATCCGCGCCCCTGAACCGTGCTTCGCATAATGCCACTATAAAACAGTTATCAGCTTCGCCCACCTTTACTGCAATCCTCATCTCTCATCATGGCCTACATGTCTTCAGCAAACCTCGAAGGGTACAGCAACGTTCTTGTCCTTGGTGGATCCAAGGGCGTTGGGTACTATGCTGCTGTCCGCTTATTAGGTGAGTATCTGGATTCTCCCTCGTCCAGAAATTTCCTCTGATCTTTATTCGAAGGACTCGGGTCGACTGTTACATTCGCTCTCCGTTCCACGACCGTATTCGATGGAAACCAGGAAATAGAACCTTTTATCTCGTCTGGTCACGCCAAACTCGTGAAATGCGATGCCCTCAAGCAAGAGGACGTTCAGTCCGCATGGAGCGCTGCATCTTCACTGTTGCCAATCGACGTTGTGCTGTTCACAATCGGTCAGTATGCATATAACTTTAACGTCGGATGAACTGACAAGTCTTCTTACAAAGGCGGTGCTCCATCCTTCCATCTCACAAGGGGCTTCATCACCAACCCTCCCAACCTCGTTGCCCAATGCCTCCTAAACGTCCTCTGCACCATCCCATCCTCATCTTCCCCGCCCAAACTGGTCATGATCTCTACAATCGGCGTCACCCCCACCTCGCACGCCAAACTCCCTTTCATGATCAAAGGCTTCTACGGACACTTCCTCGCCGAGCCTCACGCCGACAAGTTGGGCGCGGAACGCGCACTGGCTCACGTTGCCGGACGGGCTTGGGACCTCGGCCCAGGGCCAGAATATATGGGGGAGAATTGGACTGACAGAGCGGGACTATTGCCTCCTGGCAGTATGAAGAACGCGTTGGTCGTCAGGGCTGGGCTGTTCACGGATGGCAAGTGCAAAGCTGATTCCGACGCGCACGCTTATAGGGTATCGGATGGTGAGGACGTCAATGGGTGGAAGATCTCGAGACGGGACGTGGCGCACTTCGTAGTTGATGCGGTGACGAAGAAGTGGGGCGAATATGGAAATGGATGTATCAGCGTTTGCTATTGACATTGCGACTCATTGCCTACACGTTTATACCTACTTATTGTATAATAGTCGATTTAAATAGCTTTAATCATTGATAGTGAAATGCACGGCGGCGGCGCAGGTTCCTTGTACAGTCTCCCTAATCCTGCTGCAGGCACTCGGCTAGTAAAGGAACAGTCAGACAGCTTCATGCATCAAGGGTGGTTATGGTTTAGATTGGAATCACTATAATCGTTGTGTCATCCACACGCCCCCGTATGGGTTTTCCGGCTAGTACTGTTCCGTACAAGTTACTCTCGCTGACGCCGCCAAATGCCTCCCATAGAATCTCAAGCGCCATATTCTTCCCCTGGACTTGAGCAGCCATAGCAATGGAAGCGCATGCGTTGGCTACAGCGAGAGGTTCCTTGATAGGATTACAACGGGCAAATAGCTCAACCATCCCATCCGAGCCCAAGATGAGAAACCTGGCAGACGCCGGAGGAGGACGAGCGTGTTTCACGTCCGCGATGTTGGATATGTATGGAGGGGTGAGGCAGTTGACGAGTAGCCTTGGGTCAAACAAGCCTACTGCTGAAGCCCTTTCGTGGTACTCGGTTGGAAGTTTGTAGGGAAAGTTTCCCATGGCTTGGGGGGAGGTTAGAATTGATCGCGATTTCGGTTCACAAAGATCATTACCACGGGTGAGAAACTGTCCCCCTAGTATCCTTGCAACCGACCTCGATTCGTCGAGGCAGAACGGTTCACCGGGATGCTCCTCCCTGACGCGTTCGAGTTCAAGCGGGTTGCTGCAGTGATGAGTAACCGTCAATGCCTCAGAATGCCAATCATCTTCACGGAGAATACAAAGGACTGTTTAGACAGTGGGCTTGAGCTTAGGGTGGAAAGAGGGACAATAGGATGAAGACTGACATGCATCGGAATCGCCAACATTGCCAACATGGATCGTTCTCAACGGGTCAATCAGCGCAATGGTACACGTCGTTCCGGATTCCGCCCGTAAAGCTTCGACTCGAGACGGGATCTCCTTGTCGACACCGGCCGATAGATCTAGAAGCGACGTGAGGTCCTTGCCAATGCGATTGTCAACTGCCGCCACGACCTCCTTGAGAATACGGGCCACTACAGAATCATCTAAATGAGCGTGCGTATCTCCCCCAAGCTCGGTGGTGAGGGACTCTCTGAGCATTGGTGGCAACATTTCGAAGACGAAATCGACCGCTTCTGAAGTATAGCCATGACCTGACATAGCGGAGGGTCAGTTGCAGGCCTCACTTGACTGGAAACACATGCAGACCGTCGAAGACAGCAGCGAAGGTCCAAGAACCGTTGTACAAGATCCACTCCTCCACAATGTACCGATCCTGACAAGGAGGAGGGTAGTTCAACGCCTTGAAGCGTACAATGTGGGCTCCATGAACGATATTAGGGGCTGCCGCATCAGAAAGGCGGGCATGAACATTGAGTGTATCAGTCTGAAACATGGTGGCTTCAAGGTAGGAACTGACAACGGTGATGTACTTTTGTGTCAGTGTTTGTTTGCTATTGACATTGTGACTCAGTACTCATCGCCTACACATCAATACTTATATATAATAGTCGATTCTAATAAGTAGATCTATTCATTTAAAGTGACATGTACGGTGGCGGCGCTATTTGTGGTGTAGTCTCCCTATCCTGCTGCAGACTTTCACCTAGGCAACGAGCCAGATCTGCCGGCTGAAGTTCCCCTGGAGTAATCGCAGGAGGGATACTAGCGCCAGACACCATATTTCCAGTCGACAAGAACACCTCCATACCACCCTCGTTTGCCTGGAGTACTGTCTGTCGCTCGCCAGATGACGCACGATTGGGCTCTCATATACCAAACTTCCGCCTCGGGGGAGGATCCAGAGGAGGAGGAGGCTGCCATGGCGGCACTGTGAGGGAGGGGAAGGATCTGACTGTATAGTCTTGCGAAAGAGACCTCATCTTCTTCTGTTGCTTGCACAATAAGAGGAAAAGACCGAGGAGGAGGGCCAATACAGCGATCACAATGCCAGCGATCGCGCTGCCGGAAAGCTTGAAGGGACCGGAGGTGTGTTTATCATTGGCGCCGGAGGAACTGGAGGTGTGGTTACCATTGGCGCCTTGATTCGTGCTCTGATCTCCAGCGCCACTACCAGTGTTGGTGGACGAGTCGTACCGGAGTGGTATAGCATTGACCAATACGGATAATGCCAAGGTCTCATTGGTGACGTCGAAAGTATCAGACGGCGGGCCTGCCCAGGATCCCCCATATGTACTTCCGCTCGATGTCGCTGAGGTGGTCACCGCGTTGTACTGCAATAAATATAGTCAGTACGCTGATAGTTCATACCAGAGGATGCCTCACTTGTACGGCTAGATAGTCACGAATATAATTTGTGAAATTTGAATTGCTTGCGTCCCGCCTATACAGAGCGCCAAGGCCACGAATTATATCGACGTTCCCTATACCGTTCCCAACATCTGTATGAATTGAGCCAGAAGTATCTTGCATGGTAAACGGATTACCTATAATGCCTTCCCTTGTATTGCACTTGGTGTTGTTTGTGAGCGTGCTCAGTACAGCTTCTCGACGCCTGAGGAAAATCAACGATACCCGAGGGGGGAGATGCCAGAACTTACAGATCAGTCACCGAACTGCCTCCAATGACGGTATCCGGGGAGAGATAGGAAAGGCCTTCCATGAACGTTCCCACAGCCGTGACACGAAAGGTGCCATCGCCGAAATGATCAGTGGTACAAGAATCAGTCGCGTTCGCGGACAACGTCGCTAATCCGTTGTTCTTGCTCAACACCAAAAAGTTAGACAAAAGGAACTTTCCAGACTCGATTGCGGCGGACAGGTAAGTGTCGTTCGAAGTCGCATTGGCCAATGCCGCGGAAAGCCTGGATGCCAGCGGGATTAACGTCTAGACAGGTATCTGAGGGCAACATGCCATACACGAAAAAGATACTGAGATTGCCATCAGTGAGTTCTTCTAATCGGAAAGTAATGGGTGATTTACCCAGTAGTGAAATCAGCAAGAGAAGTTTCACTCGGATTCATTTGCTATGATATCATTAGTTCAGGCATCCTTCTTAAGCTGGTTTCCTACCCAGAAGCTTCCGCCCGCCATCGTCGCTGCAACCTGATGAGCAAAGTCCAACATACATTCGACTGACGTACCATTGCCACACGTTGTCCTGATATCAAACAATTTGACGGGCGTCCTTCCCGATCCGACATCTTTATCGCTGAGGGTATAATTTCTCCCCACCGCCCAGGTATTCACAGCGATGTCCATCAAATGGCTGTCCTTGTAGGTGTTGTACGCATCTAGAGCACGGTAACCGGCGGCGCTAGAGAAAAGGCGAGTGAGATTTCGAAACCGGGGAGCGCTTCTTCGCCACGTACAGCGTTGCGTCTACCTGATTCCCACAGGCCTCTTGTGAGCCGAAGGATATGGAATATGGTAAAAACATACGCTAGCCTTCAGTGTCAGCGTTGGATTGTATGATCGTTCGTAGCATTGTTTACAAGTTGTTGCTTAAATCGGGGGGATTCAAGCTGAAGTACTGCGAGACTTGGGTAGCATATTTTGTTTGATTGGTGATCGCGTCGAAGTCAGCCAGTAGTGCGTAAAAATCTGAGGGACCTGGGAGAGGGCGTATATATCGATATCAACCAGACACGAGCAATGAGCACACATACCGAACGCATTGCCAGGCAATTTGCCAAAAACTTCGCCGATAGCGTTAGTTGCAGTCGAAATCCGCTCGTCAACAGTCGCATGTACAATCGTTTGCTGCAGGCCGTTCAGGTCGTCGTCATGTGGGGACACGGACATACGGACCTGCCAGGTAGGCGGAATTGAGAACTGGTCATCTGGAACCAGGGCAGAGACTAGTGTCCCACAGAGCACGACGAAGGGCCACCAGTGGTGCATGAAGAAGAAACGAGGGAGGTCGAGATAACGATGAAAGAGTGAGTGAAGAAAGTGTATCTGTTATGAAACGGTTTGGAAAAAAAAGATGGCGCATATACATCGTTCGCAATTTCAAGATGATGATGCGTTATCAGCAGCACTTGAGGTCGGGAGAAATTCATATCCCACGGATACATGATACACTCCTGTTGGGATGCAAGCCCACATATTGCTCGTATTCGTATTTCCGAGCTGTTCCTTTCCGTTCTGTTAGCCGTACTGAGGTGCTGATCGCGGGCATTCAGATATTTATCAGGTCCGGTAACATCAGGTATCAAGTAGTCGAATTCGCTTTTAACAAGTGTGAGCAAGGGGGTAGGCTGTGTAGCTTTGATAGGCTCCTTACTACAATGTATCGACAGTCCATAGTCATCATCAATCGTTGCGATCCGGGTTTACGACACTGTTCGGATCCTCAACCTTGAGACTCCGTAGGAATAACTCCATAGCAAGCCTCATAGGCGGCATGTGGTGCATATCTGTATCCGGGTCCGCTCGCTGTACCAACAACGACTGCAGCAACTCGAGGGACCGAAGGAGTTCTCCCTATTGAAACCGTCGTTTAGCGCTCAAGCTCTACGTCGAAAGAAGTACACGCACCTGCCAAGAAAGAGACTTACAACCCCCAAGCGTATGATCCAGTGAACGGCCTGCATCCTCAGCATCAGTGGCCGAGCAGCCAAGCGCCACCCCACCAGACGGGCTATCCAGTACGGCCATAAAGTCGCGCTGCTTGGCACCATACACCCATCCAAGCTGATCAGTGCAGTATCTCCATGACGTAAGGGTGTGCGGCCAGATATGTGCCAAGGCCTCTACACGATAATCCGATACGTTAAAGACATAGATGAGCGACGCGAAGGCCTGGTAGAGATTGTCCGTTTGGTGAACGTAGCGCAGATGATCGCGGGCCATGGCCAAAGGCAGTGGTCGTTTCCTCCTCCCTATGGTAAGCGCTAGCTGCGGGAGTCTGGGTAACATCGAGTCCCGAACGCCCACTACGTACGCCCCCACTGCCTCCCCGACGGCTTTACGCGCATTCTTGTTGTAGTAGTGTGGATGATGCCCAAGGACCTGCAGCATATCCTCCGCGAGGAACAGCTCGTACGCCTCAGGTATCGAATGGTCCAATGCATGCTTCATCATAAGCCCAGTCACCGCCCGGTCCCTAATGTGGAGGAGCTCCTTGGGATTCGCCGCCACCGCCTTCTTCGTCTTTGAAGGAACGTCGGTCTCAAACGCCACAAACACACGGGTGATCTGCGTTCGAGCGATGAGGTTCCGCAGGATCGCTGGGGTGTACCACTCGCGAGACATAGAGGGGAGGAGTTTGTGGTCGAACAGCAGAATGTTATAGCACACCTCGACAGCGAAGTCGCAGATCTCGCGGAGCTCTGCTACTCTGTGCATCCCCATGAAGAGGTCGCACTCGATGAACTGCTTCATCGCATCGAACATGACTCTTCGCTCTGCCGGGGAGGACTCCATTAAAGAAACTCGTCTGGCTCGCAGACAGCGGACGGTGTAGCGCTGCAGAACGAACAAGGGCTTATTGCCGATGTCGCTCAAGTCGATGTCTTTTAAGAGGCAAAGGAAGAGATTGTTGGTGGAGAGGAGCAGGCGTAGCCAAGGTGAGATTGAAAGATCCCCTGTCGGGTCGAATTCGGAAAGCATGGGGATGAAAGGCTCGACGAGCAAAGTGAACTCTGCCTTTGACATTCGATAGAGAGGGAATGACGTCCTTTCGTTTGAGCTATTGGTCAAGCTCTCATCCCAAGAGTCGAGATAAGAGAGGAACTTCAGATACAACGTGAGCTTGGAACGTTCAATTTCCTGCATGACCTGGGGCGGGGGAGTGTTGCGAGGAAGGGGAACGAGCTTTTGATTGTGGTGGATAACATTCCGAATCATACGCGCCCAGAACGCCGGCGGCAAAAAAATTTCTTTCGTGAAGAGTATATCCTCCAGAGCGATGGTAGGATCCGTCTGAGGCTGGATAGCCGTCACCATGAGCCTCGAAGACAATCCGTCAACAACGGGAACGTCCATGACAGTCTTCAGCAGCTCCACCGGAATTCGCTTCATGTCGAGGAATGCACAAGTTCGGAGGAACTTTGCGAATTCTTCGTCCCGCGCTCCGTCGTGCATCCAGTCCCTCGTTCTGCCATAAGACTCCAGAGCATGTTTCACGACATCGTCGTATTTGAAAGTGTTCATGGCCTTCTCCAAAGACCTCGGGGGTAGACCACTGATCGCATCGAACACGATGGGGTGGACAGTCGGGTTATACGAATTCGAGTCTAGCCATTGCATGGCGTCAATCTGGATATGCGATGCTGCGTCAACCATCATGACGCGGCTGTATTCCGTCTCCTTCTCTGTGGCGATGGGCGGCGACGGAGTGGTAGACGAGGGGCGCGATCGAGGGTTTACACGGTCATTGGGTTGCGGGCGCCGACGTCGTTTGAAGAGATGATTGAAGACGCTTCGCGTGAGTGTCACCAAGGGCGTTTTATAAGGGCACTGCGGATCCGCGATGGCACATATGTGGCTGACGACATACCCGAGTAGGGTTGCGCTTGTGAGTCCCGTCAGGATGCCTGCGATGACGATGTTCTGAGACCAAAGGTAAAGGGCAAGCCCGACCAGGAAGAGAATGAGAGAGACATGGAGGAACACGGGAAGTAGTCCGATGATGAGAGGGACCTGCCACTTTTCGATGCCCATGTATCGATAGTGACGGATGATGCTACGGTCTCTGGCCGAGCCGGGGGGATTTGACTCGTAGGCGTACAGCCATTGTCGAACAAGGATGACTGTCAGAGAAGTCGTAAGACTTAGCACGAGGCTGACCAGCCAGATGGCGTTGACCCATATCATCGAATTGTCGGCTGTGAAGCCTTCTGCTGGATCGCCGGGGAGGACAGAGGTGGTGATACCTTGACCATTCTCGACCGCGTTCACCAAGCGTACAAGGAGGGTGGCGGTGATTTGGGTGTAATCCGGCTGAAGAGCCTGTAGACTTTCGACCACAAACGTAGCCAAGATGGCAGAAAAAAGGGCGGCCTGCTTGGCGATGAGGAGTAAGTCTACAGAAACGGAAATGGACGTACAAAGATTAAGAGCATTGAAATCGTGTCCGTCCAATTTCTGATCATTTCCTTGTCGTAAATGTCGCTTTCGTCGAGATATGTTCTCCAAATACGCGCATTTTGGCCCGCCTCTTGAAGTTGCTCGTCGGCGCGATACTTTTGTCGATAATCCGTCTGGTCGTAGCCTTGAGATATGTTAATGGATTGATTCGTTCAAGAAATCGACGCGTCTACCTCGATTTGGGAGAGATGGCGGTACTCCAAGCAGCTCTGAAATCGTCCAGTCGTGTCGTTTCCGTCGCCATTCCCGTTCTGCAGACACCCTCTCCGCTATGGACCCCTGGCTAAGATTCCAGCTGGCATTTCCCAGCGTGTTGCGTGAGTCTGGCACGCCGGCATGGGTGTTCAGCAGGGTTTTGTCGGCGATGGATGATTCGGATGTTGGCGGCGAGGGCGGGACAACATTGATGTCGAAGGAGCTGCTGTCCAAGCTGTCCTCTTCAGCGGGCTGGCGTCGAGAGAGGTGAGGCGTGTATGTGTCGCCGTCGCCGTCGTCGTCGTCGCAGGTGGTGACGGTAATGAACGGATGAGGATTCGGCCGAGCTGCCGATCCCGACGCCTCTGATCCCGAACTGCCGACGGCGAATAACCCAAGCCCGAGGCTTGGATCCGGCCACGAATATCCTTCGAGGTCGTCGAGTTCGCCGAATGTCAGCGGCGGTGAGGGCGACTCGACGACTGGCAATGAACCAGAGCTCATGCTTCCAGTGGAATCACTGTCGTGTACATTCCCGAGGCGGCGGGAAGGAAACGGACCGCCCTGCCATTCAGGCAGCCAGTTTTCTGAGCTCATCGTGTACGAGAGTAGACCTCCAGAGAGTGCGGAGGAAAGAAGCGCGCGCCGTAAAGCATCGCTTTAGACGAGTAGTGATCCGCATTAGTCCCAGCGAAATAACTCAGTACACTGTACTAGTGAATCATGAGCCCGGCAAGTTATCATACAACTGAGTTCTAACTCAGGACTAATTGAGGTATGTTATTACAATTTACATGCTGTAGACATATGGAATGTTCTTCGCCGATGGCATAGACAGAATTAGGTTTGGGTATATAGACTAGTATGACAGCTCAAAAGACTGTCTCTCCACCTGAGGGGAAACGTTAGACTACGAGCACAATCAGAACAAGAACACGCACCATCAACAACAATGTCCGCCCCGTTGATGTACTTCCCCGCGATCCTACTGCACAGCAGTACCACCGAACCAACAAGTTCGTCGGGTCTCCCCATCCTCCCCATGGGGTTCTCGCGCATCCAGATTTGCCGTTCCTGCTCCAGTTCCTGACCGGCCGTCATTCCAGTCTCCATATACCCCGGACTGACGGTGTTGACGCGTATACCATACTGAGCCCATTCGGCTGCTCTGTAAAGAAATTAGATCAACGCCACAACCCTGGTAGCATCGTACTCACAGCCCACGCGCCAAATGCAAAACGCCAGCCTTGGAAACGTTGTACGAGATTTGGGGTTGAGGGAAATTGATCATATGCCCGGATATCGAGGCGATGAGCACGATAGAGCCTCCTTTCTTCTGGGCAATCATTTGTCTGGAATTGAATAACTGTCAATACCGTCCAAGCGATACGAGAAAAGACCCTACTTCGCAGCGGCCTGAGCACAATACCAGCTCCCATTCAAGTTAATATCCATGACCGACTTCCACTCGTCCGGGGTCATTTCGATGGCATGTCTCCCATGGACCACTCCAGCGAAGCACAGCATCATGTCGACACTACCAAGCTCCTTGGCGACTTCCTCGACGAGGGCGCCGACTGCCGGCCCGTCGGTCACATCGACAGCCTTCGTAAGAATCCTCTCATTTCCGAACTCGCGACGTAGGTCCGCGATGTTGGACGCCCTATCCGCGAAAGAGGCCTTGACATCGAATATGCACACTCCAGAAGCACCGTGTTCGAGTAAGGCGCGTACGGACGCGAGGCCGAGTCCTCCAGCGCCGCCGGTCACTGGGGTGGAGAAAGTTCGAGATATGGGAGGATGCGAAGAGAACACATAACGCGTACCTATCGCGTTTCCTTTGATAGCAAACCGTTGATATGCACGCTGGAACGACGGCAAGCTGTCCAAAGCTATTGGTGCGTTCAACGGGTTGGAATCGGTAGCCAGAGTCATCTGAGGTGGAACTTGGTCCTTTGAGTCCTCCGGAGCGTCGGGAGCTAACGATGAAAAGCAGCCTGCTTGCGTATGACTGAGTAAAGGTCGACGAAGGCCAAGTCGGTGTCTGCTCTGCATGAGGGCCCTGGAGGCTCCCAGTGTCCTCAGCGTCCCGCCAGTAAGTTGGCACATGTGGTGTAAAGATGTCATCGTAGAATGCCTAGGCCTATGAAGGATAGAATGTGAAGGATAGGATATTGGTAAGAGGAGAGGAGTACGTGTATCAGTGGACTTTACGAGACCTTGGTAGGTCCGTGTTCTTATATCATTTCAGGTCGTGGACGATGACGTCGAAGCTCGCCCTGACCTCGCCGCTCGCTCAAGCAGGTCCCGCTCCGCAGTGCGTGGCGTGGTCCGGACCGAATTAGATGAAGAGCTATCCATATCGCCGCACACCTCCATATTCGTGTCAACGTTCTGGTAGTAGCATATCTGTCGAGGAGAGGCAGCGGAGGAAGGCAAGCACGAAGTGGCGTAGTATTTTCGTTGACGGAATTTGACATAGGCGCCCATTCGCATCAAGTGACAGGTGGCGCAGTCCCTACCGACGGGTTGATGAACTTGATGTGCCTCACGCCATTCATGACGATATACAAGGCCCAATTCCCCGAGGTTTCGATAAGCCTTGTGGTCGCCAATGGGGCCACGACCCCATGGGCCATATTGAATTAGGACGATAGCTTCCTTGGCTTGTGGAGCCGTAGGTTATTAGGGAGTGATGCCGTCGGAGACGGGATTGACAGTTAAAGGGCTCGAACGAATGTATGGGAAACGTGCAAAGGGAGTTTGAGCCCGTTGGGACGCCGAAAGTTCAGACAGAGTTTATGGAGAGTGGAGAGTCGCAATGCAGGAAGCTACGTGCCGCGGGAACATGTGCCTCGTTGGGCCTGATCGCGACCGGCAGCAAACCGGCTTTGCCACTTGGCCTGGACCGTCTTTGAACATGAACATCAACTCGTACTTATTGCTTGACTTGTTATGCAACTTTTATCCGAGCTTCCCATTGTTGAAATTGGTTATTCATGCTTTTCAGCGCCCTCGGGTCTCACTGCGGCGCTCATGTAATGCCCGATTCATGCCTCATTCCGGCGATCGCGTTTCGACGTGGACGCTTTTACATATATAAAGGGCGCACTGGTTCATTTGACGACTACATGCTGCACTTTCTTCCACTCGAGTTGTTATTGAAGATCTCCGGAGAGGTACGTCAGTCAAAAACAATCGCCAAATCCGACTTTCGCCAGTGCTGACATTGAAGTTATATAGGCTTGTCAGCGAGACCGCCTAAGCCTTCGGTCTACTTGCCAGGCATTGAATGCTGCTCTGTTTGAAGATGCTTTCGCGTCACTCACCCTCACTGTACCTCCAAAGCGAAAGAGCCTTCTCCAAGACCTCGTGGACCAGAAGACACTCATTGGACTATATGTGATGAACCTTAGCATACACATGGTCCAGGAAACGCCGGAGCTTGACGTTAGTGCGCTCACTGCAGCAGTCGGCGCCTTACAGCTCGTTAGAAGCGTCTCGTGAGTTCCTGTTTGGTCATGTCTTGTAGATACTCTAAGACTCATGGCGGTTCTAGATGGACATGCCTCTTTGAGGCTGAACCACACCTGCTGCGTACTATTGCCGACTCTTTGGCTGCTCTACCATGCCTGCGTGCACTCGCCCTCCACTTTTTAGATATCCCCCTACCGCCTTTGTCCTTCTCCAATCTGACATCACTCGAAGGCACATTCACGGGCGCTACCTCGTGGGCGCGATTCATGCGTCTGACATTCCCTTCTATAACCGCCGCATCTCCCAACCTCCGAGCACTGTCCCTCTCCAATCCTCTAACCGACCTCCGAGCCCCCTCCGCACAGCCGATATGTCAAAATGGCATAGGCAATCTCTATCTTCGCCGAGTGCAACAACCATTAACTCTACCACCTAACGTCCTCCACTCTCTCGCGTCACTATCACTGCACGACGTGCCTGACACAATCGAGCTATGGCTCATCCTGCAGCGCGAACGCATTTGCCTGACGAAAGTAAATGTCGACAAGGTCTCTGGAACCCTGATCAGATA
Organism: Strobilurus pachycystidiatus; assembly: GCA_019915135.1. Taxonomy (NCBI): domain Eukaryota; kingdom Fungi; phylum Basidiomycota; class Agaricomycetes; order Agaricales; family Physalacriaceae; genus Strobilurus; species Strobilurus pachycystidiatus. Next base: position 733,642 of record JAHLMK010000006.1, on the reverse strand, counting down.
TCTCCTCTCATACTCCGGTATCTGCGAGCTCAAACTACGCTGCGACGAGGACAATATCACGAATGACCGCCTCGCACGACAATTTTGGAAGGACGTTTTGGAGCAACATCGAGCTACGCTTCAGTGCGTTGAAATACGGTCGGTATTTGAGGGCGCCTGGTGTTTGGACGAAGACGACACTGTGGCAAGTGAGCTGTTCTGGCTCCCCAAGCTGGAGACGTTGAGTCTCATGCTGAAGTTTGAGCGCGTCGAAAGGACTTTGGTTAGCGTCTATTACCTGGTCATTGTCCAGCTGAACTGAATCCTCTCTGTGCAGGCTCATCTTTTGAAGACCTCACCCAAGTCATTGCTTCAGCTGGTCGTCCAATGTCCGCCACTGTTCTCTCCTCGAAACGGTGTCCCACCACCCGACAGAGATGCCTTCCGAGCGAAGCGTCTTATGAGGGAAGTCGTATTGACTTCAGCTGTGCATCAGAGCGCCGTCCCTGGCGACTGGCTGGACGTAGCTCTCATGCCATTCGGTCCTCGCCGGCGGCTGATGATGGACCGCAACGAACAGTCTAGTAGCTTAGAGTTGCGCTTCGACGTATGAGTATGCGGAAATACTATACTTAACCACCTTGTTGAGAATTGGTTATAAATTTCGGACTACAGTAATGATTTGAATTCTAGTAGACATAGTGTAGAGTGAAAGTCCGAATACCAACGTTGTCGAGTGCGAACAGTCAGTGAGATAAGAAAGGAACCGAACTGTTCAAGGGCGAGACGTAAATTATCGGGCTAGGCCACGAAGGGGCTCTTAAAATCACGCGAGTATGGCAATGGTAAAGAAGTAAGATTAAGTGACCTGGAAAGGGCAAAGGTAAGGTCCCTACAGTGACTATTCAAGGTATTGGGTGTAATTCTACATAGTAAGTATATGAGGCAACCAAAGGCATGAAAGGGGATGACGGTCCGATGAGGCGAATGAGGAGGAAGAACGGAGGCATATCACGGATCCACAACACACAGAGTGTTCAGTAGAACTCTTTGGGCATAAGTATTCCCCAGTTCCCCAGCTACAACTCTCATTGTCCAACGTAGCGCACACGAAGTGGCATCATCGCCTCGTCACCAACAAAGGCCTGCGTCGTAGCCGCTCTGAACTCCTCAACCTTGTCATCCGTGCGCTCGAATGCAAAGTCTCGGACCAGCACTGCCATGATGGTCTTGAACTCCAGTACCGCTAGACGAGCTTGTGTCAGCTCATGAATCCAAATCATTGTCGACACATACCTAGCCGCCATCCCAGGCAGTTTCTCGGTCCATCGAGGAAAGAGGCAATGCTCGCGTAAGGGCCACGAGGGAGGCTGTCCGAAGGAGGGAGCGCATCAGGAGAGAGCCATCGCTCGGGGATGAATTCGTGGCTAGTCGGGCCCCAGACGTCCGGGTCGGTGTTGAGTACGGATTCCGGTATTTGGATCACCTAGAAGCATGTATGTTGGTCACTGCTGGTGATGCGAATGGATTGAGAAAGATAAACCTGTCCAGCTTTGATCGGAAGCGATGTGATGACCTCTCCGCTCATTGTGACGACGGGCTTGCCAAGAGGAAGCACATCATCTTCGAGAGCAACACGATCTGTACGAGCCGAGGCGGAATGGACGCGAAGACTACCAGATTTTAGCAATCAGATGCAGCAACAACTTTTGGAAGGAAAGTCGGTACCTTTCACGCGTCACAGCATCAAGATACGGCAAACTACTGAGACTGTCGTAGGTCATATTGTTCCCTAACTTGAGAATCTCCTTTCGAAGCTTGGTTTGCACCTCCGGATGGCCGGCAAGCTCGTATAGACTGAAGTTGATGGTGCAAGCAGTCGTCTCATGTCCAACCATTCTATGTGCCCCGTTATTGAGTCTGTGCAGCAGCTGCAGCTTCTGTGAATGACTGGTACGCACATCAGAGTCGATATATTTTCCAGCAACGTCGTCTCGTCAAGTCTGTCGCTCTCTTCTACCGTCTTCTTCTGGTTGTTCAGCAAAATTGACAGGATATCCTTTCCTCCTCCGCCGGCTGAATCGACAGGCATCCCGTTATTTCTGATGATGTCCGTCCCAATCCTTATAGCAACCTTCTTTGCCACGCCATCGTTCCGTAGTTTAGCGATCGGCAACCTTTGAATCCAAGGAAACTTAACCATGAGCAAAGGGACACAGAATCCAGCAAAGGTATGAGCCATGAGTACGTCGTTGTGCCACGATGATGAAATGTTTCGAGCATCCTCGGATTGACCGCCACCGAAGTCATGTCCAAATGCCACGCGTCCGATAATGTCCAACCTTCAAAGACGTTGTTTCATGTTCATGAAAGGTGACAAGGGAGACAAGAGCGTACGTGCACGAAGCTATGAAGGGAGAGATGTTTGTCGAAACCGGGCCTCCACAATAACCGGCGACATGCTTGCTCAGACGACTGCTCAACTACAAATGTATCTCCCCTGTCAGCTTCACTCTACTGAAGAAACAAGAAACACTTGCCCTCTCAACAGAAGCAATAACATCATCAGTCATTCCCTTTACCGATGCGAGCCTACATGAAGAAGAAGGACGATCATGATGAAAAGCACACTCAACACGTCAAAGCGTGGTACACACGTGAAAGCTGGCGCCAACAATCTACGCTGATGTTTATGCTCGTCGCCTTCTGCCCAGACTACTCCTCGTCCGAGCCATTTCTCCGAGGTTGGACGATACTCTGGTGACTTGACGTAACGGTAACAGTTCTGGAAGATGTGGTGAACTGCAACGTTGTCGGAGATTACCAGCTGAGGCACTATAAGTCACGCAAGAAAGTCGCCAATCACAAAAACACTCACGACATCAGGACTGAACAGGGGAGCCTTGACTCTGTATACTGAGCCAAGTGACGCAGCCCATTTCGAGTGCTGAGAGTGCTGGACGTTGGACTCCTGGGACCAGATCGTGTATTCGTGTCCCCACAGCCAGTGTTGTTGATCGGCCGGCTGATGAACAAGAAAATCAGCGATGCGGTGGATATGGAGGAAAGACTAGAGCGTACAGCACAGCGTAGCTTCCGAACAGCTGAACCACGCCGTTGTAGGAGGCGGTAGACGAGTAATACGCCGAGAAGTAAGACTGGGGCAACGAAGGTTGGGTTGGTGGATGAAAGCATGTTTCAAAGAAGTGTGGGGACTAGCTCCAGTCATGGTCGTTTTATAGAGACCTCCGAATCAGAATCTGATGTAATGTCACTATGTTCAGTTGCGTAAAACCGTTCGTACTTTGAGAAGCTCTTACCCTAAGACAAAAATCTCGAGGCCGTCTCAAATCCAGGCTGGGACTCTTTCAAAGACACTGACGACACCGTTATTCTTCGTGTGTACCGATCCCGCTTGGGTGAAAATTCACATCTGAGCCTGGACTCGTCACTCGGCGCACATCAATACACGCGTGTGCTCCTGGATAGGTTCCAAGATTGCATACCAGCTGTATACTGAACCGTTTGTTTTCCGCGTCTATCGGTCCATCGTGATAGTTTCATCGTCCTTAGTTAGTGGATACTAACCGCTACTCCAAACTTCATCCAGCTCATGTAATTTGCTACGCGTAATCGTCCGGCATTTTAGCCCTTTTGGTCATGCAGCGGTAGAGAGACTCGGGATGACGGGGATATTGACTGGTGTACTGGGGTCATAAGGAGCGGTAAGAAGTGTAGCTAAAGCTGATGAAATGGCTGTGACATGGAGACCGACTCGAATCTCAAAACAGCATTCGAAAAGACACTGGGAGCTTTATCGGCAAATATATGCTCGGATGCCATGAGCCGTAGGATCGTGACTATAATGCAGGTCAGCCTTCATAGCTTCATATATCAGGGTGTGTGAACAGACAAACTTGGTCTGGCAAAATCAGTTCGCAGTAGCCACATTTTGCGTAGAATGCATACCCTACATAGGAAGCCAGTAAGGCGACACTGAATAGACGAGGAAAGGGGATGCACACACTGGGCCCAGCATCGCGAAGGATCTCGGCCGCATTCATGCCTTCGCCGCAAATAATGAAGAGGATATGATGACTGGAACTTGGGATACATGTGACGAGCGGCGCCGTGGGAGAGAGCATAAGAACCTACCTGCAACGCAATTCCTGTGATAAGGACTTTTACGAGTAAGGGGAGCGCGGAAAGCTAACTGGCAGAAGCAACGATGGTCGAAGTCGTCTGCGATGAATTGGAAAAGTTCACAGTTCAGTAACCGAGTCATCGAGCCGCTTTTCGAGAGCTGGAAGATGAGATTCGTCCTCTACGTAGCGCTTCTCGACCGTGACGGCATCCACGCCGGCCGTGATTGTTTGAGATCGCTAGTCGGCGCAAGAGAGCAATAGAACAGGACGTTGGCATAGTCAACAGGCTGCCATAATCTTGAGGGCAAACGCTTTACGATGGAGCTGGGTGCTGGGCTGTTTCGAGACCGCCAAAATTGGGCAAAAGGCAGGTCTGTACGCAGGCTGCGACTTTGAACCTATTTTCGGACGGTGCAATAGGATATATGGGCTTTTCATCATCGGTTCTGATAGACGCCCAGAGCCAGAGCGCCACGAATGCAATTGCCGCCAAGAATGACCTTTGCGCTGGGCCTCAGAGTCATGGACAAATGGGCTAGAATACTTAGTACTCACCGGCTAGTCTTAGCTAGAGAAAATCCCTCCCAGAGCATCCGCTACGCTGCCCACTCAGTCGGCTTTCTTGAGTTATCAAAGAGATCAGAGTCACTCATGATGAACGGTGGGCGATTCATGCGTAGAGGGTATGATGGCAAGATGACACCTGTTTATTGCCGACGCTCATGCTAAATGAGGTTGATCGCCGGCCCCTCCCAACTACACTGTATCCCGACGCAGCTTCTAATATGGCGTGTATGGCAGGTTCCCTTCACGAGCATGGTGTCTCTGTAGTTTGGAGTGGCACATTGGCTTATGAATACGCCGAGGTACTATACATCATCGCCTCACAATGTATCACTAGAGCTCTGTCTGCATAAGGAGATGTCAAATCTTCATACTACACTACTTATAGCTAATTGTTGACGCAGATTCACATATTGTCGTAGTCAATAGTAAGCGCTGTGTTCACCCAAGCGCTGTCGCAACCCTGGCTCTCAACGATGTTGTCCGCCAAAACCATCTGCACTCGGAGTGAAGCTATAAGTCATCCCCAAGATGTGATCCCAACTTGAGAGGGCCAGTGAAAACTCGCAAAGACGGTCATCAAGATGAACACTTCCATGCCCAAATTGCATGACTTTTCCTCCAAAGAATCCGTCCAATGGAAAAATAGGACACTCTTCTCCACCTCGTCTGTCCATCCAGGCAACAAGGTCTTTGATGGTCTGGCAGCACTCGGGCCATGACTCATGGAATGAGCAAAGACTCCGAAGTGCCTCAAACCATTTGATGGGACCTGTGGGAGTGCCCAATATCACAAGAACCATCGTGAGGCAACAAGGACGGTACAGTAAGTTGAGCAACTCTGGTGTCGGCTGTCGGCACGTGAGGAGATCCACAAATGCAAGGATAACGTTCATGGCCGCTTTGGCAAATAAAGCGTGTGGGGTGGGGCGAAGCGCTAGTCGTTGAGGTCATCAGTTATTAGCATGAAAGATGAGAAAGAGAGAGAGAACACAAACTTGAACAGCAATTCCAACCGTCGGAAACACACGTTTGCACCGACGACCAGCGAGCACAGAACGGGGAGTCAAGAAAAAGACCGCAGGGGACACAGACAGGGAAGAGAGATGAGGGCATAGTGAAAGAGGAAGACGTCGCAGGAATGTCAAAGGAGTAGGGAGCAATAGCGCGGCTGGAGAGCGACGGTGACGGTAAGACGTTTAGATTAAGAGCACGGTAAGGTAAGTACTGACCTGAAGAGCGACGGTGACGGTAAGTTGTTAAGGAACATCACCGCGCGTCTCCGGTTATATGTTAACCATAATGATATAACTATGTAGGTTTCATGACGGGGATCTTCACACCGTTACTTAGATCTCCATATCGATAGGGCTCATGCCGTAGATAGAAAACTAAACTTGTTTATTGTTCTGTCTACTCAAAGAACCTGGGGACACTGGTTGCCGTGGGTTGGGTGAAAGGGAAACAAAACGACACTTCGCGTCGTCTTTGTTTCTCCAAGTGACGAGCTAGTGAGAAAGGATCCGATACCCCGTCTCACACTAGCTCTAACAACCAGCCATCTCCTATGGCTCTCTGATGCTTCCTGAAGCTCTGACTCTCTCAATGCTGCTCTGCAGAGGTTGGGGTGGGTGGGCCAAAAGAAACCTGTAGCTGGCGACTCTAAGGCGTCGACAGTCTCTCGAGTCAATATGGGATGATGACGGTGTGGATCAGAGAAGCGCGACCTCGATCACGTGTAGCGTTCCGATCCTGCATGAAACCGCGCCGCAATTCCTCCTTCCCGCGCCAGCCCCCTTGCGGCTTCCATTTCATGACGGGGATCTTCACACCGTTACTTAGATCTCCATATCGATAGGGCTCATGCCGTAGATAGAAAACTAAACTTGTTTATTGTTCTGTCTACTCAAAGAACCTGGGGACACTGGTTGCCGTGGGTTGGGTGAAGGGGAAACAAAACGACACTTTGCGTCGTCTTTGTTTCTCCAAGTGACGAGCTAGTGAGAAAGGATCCGATACCCCAACCGGGAACCAAGAGGCAGCGCGTCGCGATCCTATCGAACGAGACAACCCCAAGCCACGCAAGCTGTCACCAGGGTCCTAGTCTGTGCGTCCCTCTCCCTTTGCCAACCCTTCAACGTGTAACACTCCCAACGCCTCTAGCTTCCTCCAGTACCTCAAGAAGGCGTCCGATGACCATCTCCCCAACGCCTTTACCACGTCCGGATGAACTCCTTCCAGGAGATAGAACGTGGTTCCACCAATCCTAAAGCAGTGTCCCGTCAAACGGGTCATCCCCGCTTGCGCCCAGACCTCGTTGCATCTCGCCATGAACGCTCTCGCTGTGAGGACTTTCCTCTCTCCCGAGACCTCCAGATACGACGCTAACGGCGAGCCCTCCTCGAGTTCGTTCGCCTCGATGTGGTACAGCAACGCCCTAGACGGACACGCAATCCCCAGCTCCGGCTGAGCGCAGATCGCCACACGCTCGCCCTTTTCCTTCTTCGTCTTCGTCCACGGTAGGTCTAGGGGACGCGATCCTCGTTTCGAAAAGGCGAGCCCGAGATTCTTCCTGGTCGGGTGCTTCCTTGGATTGAAATCCTGAAGTCGCTCCGAGTCCGGCAACACTTCCCCTGCCCTCATCTGTCCAAACAACATCGGCGAAGCGTTCCCCATCACGGCTATATCCTTCGGAACCGTCATATCCAGATTCTCCGCCAACACCATCAGCCTCTCGATAGTGACCGGATCCCTCGCCGGAGGGTTCCTATCCTTCGGCGCCTCCCTCTGCACTCCCTCCAGGATGTACTTGAGTTGGATCGACGTCTGCCAGTCCATCCCATTCAAGATATGGAAAGCCCTAACCCCGTAGATCTTCGTCCGAATGCTCGAGCTGCCGCTCTTTCCTAGGTAGGATGCCGCAAATTCTTCGAGAGAGGCCGCGCTCGCCGGGAATCTAAGACGTTTCTCGAGGTCTACCGAGTCCGCCCAGGTCACGTACGCCCGAAGTCCCGTTTCATGTTGTTTCCGCGTGCCTTTCGTCCAGGCGTTTGCGATTGATTCTCGCCTTCCTTTTGATACGGCTGGGATGAACTCGCCATACTCTAAACGCGTTTCCTCCAGATAGTCCTTCCGCGCTCTACTCTGAGTTGTCCTGAAGCGACCCCGCCCTTTGCTGTGTCAGCTCCTGACAGGCGCTAATTAGCCTGTTCTTCTCACCTTGATTCATACCAATCTGTGTCGCGCGTGGCATAGTCTGTAAACGGCGTATCTCGCGTCGTTGGTCGTAGAAAGTGTTTAAGATCGATGACCCTAACCCCAGACGCCACGCGCCCATTAAGCTCTTCGCCACGCGACATTGGAATCTTCGATTTAAGCGCCTTAGCGGCTTCGAACCTCTCTCTCTCACCCTTCCACCATGTCTTCCGTCATGTCCTTTGGCATCGCTACCGCGCCTGCAAATGCTCCTGTCCACCCATCTCGTGTCGCTTGCGATCAGATACGCGACCTGCTTGTCGGACTACGCGATGTTAGCCAGATCTTAACCGACCAGCATACCGTCTTCCACATCCAAAGCGCGCTCATTCGGCGATACGGTGAAGTGTCCTCCTCCGCTCGCTGTGCGCCCCCCATCTCCATTGTCTACTATCCCTTCTGACCCTATAGCAGATGTTGCTTCCAAGTGCGCCAAATACGAGGAGCCTAACGAACCGTCTCCCAACACCGGACGAGGTGAAGTCGGCCTTTGCCTCTCCTCCGTCCATCGTCTCTCCTGGGCACCCGCCTTCGAAGACATGGGTGTCCGCGGTGATGTGCAAGTTCGGAATAGACCTCTGAAAAGAAGCTATCGTCTAACCACACTATCAATCCTTATCACAACTAGTACTCCTTGTAAGGGAGCTGGGGTGCACAAAGGTTCGAGAGAACAAGGTGCTTTTGGGTAATGGAGAAATAGAGATGTATTCCGAATCGCTGTAGTTAAACTACGAGTTGTTTTTGGGGGTGTAGGGATTCTGATCGAAATGACACAAGAAAACCTTGAAGTCGTAGGCCGAACCTCTTGACGTATGAAGACCTTAAACAGCGCGAGGCAATGTAGCTTCTACCTATCAAGTGCTCTGGTGTACAAGGACTTGGTCTTGGAATCGTCAGGCCGCTACCGCAGGTTTTACGCCACTGGACTGCTAACGATAAGGACTCCTTCTTGCACTTAAACCAAACTTCTAGTGTCTTGCACCGGGACCAAAGGTTCCGAAAGGTGTCTCAGACGTTGACAACACTCGTTCAAACTCGACTTATTCCTCAAAGGGAAGTACTTCACGAAAGAGCGTGAGTGCAGGGCAGAACCACTTGCAAACCGGCCTTCTTGCGAATACAAGGTTCTAACACCAAGTAGATTCGTTGGTACTTGACTTGGTACGTCGGAATAAGGTTCTTTCGAGTCTTTCAAGGAGTTTGGCAACACCTGATGTCTTTAAATCTTGGAAAGGTCTTTGGGGTCTTTGTGTACTTTGCAGAAATGAGTCGAAACTCGAGATAGATTCACTACAATGGCTGCGTCTGACTAGCGGCTACTGGAGGGGGCTCTAAGCTACCGAAATATGGGTCCTTTGGGCCCTTTTATACTACTGGTGGGTTCCTACTGAGTAAGCATCTATTCTAGGATCGGATACATCGGACTTTCGAGTCATACAAGAGCTGGATTCTTATTGGCTATCCCTGGTCGAAACAACTGCGGACAGGCCGCTTGGTCCTTTAGCCATATACGCCACCTTGGCGGTATGGTACCATCCTTGTGCCCAGGAGATCAAGGTCCGATAAGGACTTCGATCCTTAGGTATCTTTATGTTGCAAGATCCTACGGACACCTGCTTTCTTGTGAATAGGTTGGATGGGGATCGTTAAGAACGTCCTTTTGAGCGCAGACACTACGAGGGAGTGCTTTCTTAAAGTGGTAATACACCCTGCTTTCGGGGTGGTCCTTGATCGTGGATCATGATCGATCAGCATAGCGGAAGGCGTCGGTTCGGAGTCCTTGACAGCTCCGAAGATTGTTTCCCCAAAAGGGTTGTGACGTCCTTGAACTATTTCGGGACCTTCCAGGTCTTTGGGTTGAGGTGCGCAGGTCTTGGGTCGCTCAAACTGAACCGCCTGGAGACCTTTGGACCCTCCTTGGGTGCGAATGGTTATAGCACATCGTCTGTAGTACAAGGTACACGCAAAGGTACGGGATCTTGAAAGGGATCCAACGCGCGGATAAGGATATTCGGATGAAGGTGATCGAAGGTTTCGATCGCGCCTGTCCTAAAGGACTTGTTAAGGCGCCTGGACCTTGTCCTGGAGGCTTGCCCGCGTCAAGGCAGTAACTCCTGCGTGCTCTATCCTAAGTACTTGACTGGAGGTTCCTAAGGTCTTTGGGCTGTTCAGGAATCGCAAAATTCCCCGTTTCTAGTACTGGAATAGTACCCTGCGTATCATCTCCCCTTGACTTATGAAATGTCGTCCGCGACATAGTCCTTGGTGGTTCAGAACCTTTATCCTGGGTACCAGGCCGCCGTGACGAAGTCCCCTTTTGGTTTCTATCGCCCGATGGACCCTCTTTTGCCTAACTTCGTTCCGTTATAAAAGGTTCTGGGACTTGTCCTCAGACCTTTCATTCCTGCCTTTATCCTATCATGGCTCCCAAAACTTGGACCCCCATCGCAAAACTGCTTCCCACAACGCCGCACGTTCCGTCCGCGAAGGACCTGATCACTACGCGCGACCTTGGTGCTGGTCTTGTCGCTTATGCGCTCGACTACGACCCTCCAGCCAACACACCCGACTTCCTTATGTACCTCGGCATGCATCTTACGCTCATCATTCCCAAGGTCCATCGTCTGGACCTCAAGAAGGCGTGTTCGAATCCCGACGTGGCACTGGAGATCACCGGCTATGTTGACAAGATCATGGAGAGAGTCCTTGTGTGTACTCCTTCGCTGTGTTCTTTTCCTGATCCTGACTTCATCCTGTCCTTGTTTTCTTTAGGCCGTCGCCCATGACCTTCGCACCTTTCCGAATGGTTCCAAGGTGTCGACGGACATGGCGGTGTTCTTTTTCAACCTTCGCCTCTATGTAGGGATGCTGGTACACCTGCTGGGGATTCACCCTCAGACGCCGACGCACCACATCGCTCATATCCTCCAACCTTTGGTGAGCAGCTGCAAGAAGGCGTCTAACGCCCACTTCCCTGGCCTGTCCCCGGGTCACCCTATGCATCCGGATAACGCTTATTTCAAGCCGGACAAGCTTGAGAAAGGCAAGGTATGTCCGTTCGTTACTCGTCGGTTTCCTACTGTAACCTTTGGATGTCTTCGCTTAGAAGACGAAGAAATCGCCCGAGGTCGTTACCGAGGCCATGGAGAAACGAGCCGAGGCGGGAGACGGCGACGTCGCGATGGATCCCGACTCTTGTGCGCGCTTCTTTCGTCCGGAGTACTTTAATTGGGCTGACGATGTGGCAGCTGGCGAGAGCGACGGTGAGGACTCCGTTGTCGTCGTCGGTGATACTGTGCGCTCAATTTCTTTGCCAGTCTCATCTTCCTTTATTGAAGCCTTTCGCCAGCTCCAACTCGCCAATTCCTTGTCAAAGGAAGCCGAAGCGGTACGTTCCTTTGAATCCTATGTTTGTCCCGGACGTCCTTATGACTTCCTTAATAGTCATCTTCCGTCCGTTACCTTCCTTTCGCAGCTCTTCCCGGTATGGACATTAACGCCCGTGTTTACCAGAAAGCCCTTCAAACCTTGGGCGCGATCAATGGTCAAGAAGCTCCTCCTAAGCGTAAGCTTAACGATGAGAACGCTCGCCGGGTTGTAAAGGCGGCCCGGCCTTCGACCTTTGGGGTCGAACCCGTCGTTCTTAAACAACTTGAAGGCGGTAAGGTGCTTCTTCCTCGCTCCTTGGTTTGCCTTGTTGATTCCTGGTTACTTCCCCTTAGCGAACCAGTACATCAATGGTCTGTCTGCTGCCTTGGCCCAAGTCCACAAGCGTATGTCAAGGTTGTCTGGTCTTGACGATCCCAACATCTCGCCCAACTTGGTCATTTTGGAACGCCAGTACCGGCACGACATTATCTCGACCTTCAACGAGATTCGGGGTCGTATCCAAGTCTTGCAGTCGACTCGCGACCTTTATATCTCGGCCTTAGACGCGATAGACCAGGCTCAGTAGACTACAAGGTCCTTCTTTAGCTTAGCTTTCGCCAAGTCTTAACCAGTACTACTCATAGTTTTTCTCTACTTCGTCTTTATACTGGTTTCGGATTTCTTCTCTACTTGTAGGAGCGGTAGTCACTTTGTTTCCTTAGACTACTCTAGGCCCAGTTGGTGCATAATCCAACTCCTTTCGATTTGAACCCTTAAAGTTTTTCCTGACCGCACCTTGGTAGGTCTAAGATCGAACTTAGTTCGATCGGCTATCGCCGATCGTACCTACCTTTAGATAGGTGGCGCCTAAACTTTGCATTTTATCGGTTCGTTCGGACCTTCGACTGACGAGGGGTCCTCTTTTAAGTCGGTCCTGGGGACAGGAATCTCATCTTTGATCATGCCCGCACCCGTCCTGCCTTCCTTTGCAGATACGCGCATTCAAGGCGTTCGACTTCGCTCGCCGTTGACCTCCTTTCAACATGACTTAGTCACAGCGGACCTTGCACTGAGCTGCGCCATGGAGATGTATAACTATACACGCTACTTCGTTGCGGTAGTCCGTCATCCGGATGGGACCTTAGCTACGGAGGACGACACTCGCCTCCTTCCCCAGCTCAAGCCTCCGGTTCATGCCTTTGGGCGCGACGAACCTCTAGACGTCCCAACCTTGCGCTATCTTTTGCACGTTCTGGTCAGTCCAGTTGATTTTGTCTCGACACCTTTCTCGTTTAACGGATGGTACTTAGGTCCGCTTTCGTTATATCTGGGAACCCGCTTTTCACTTCCAGAACGGGGCCATTCCTCACGGTTTCAAGGCGCACTTCTTTCCTTTGTACTACACCGCCGTCGAACTTTGCAAGGCTTGGTTCGCCGAAGGCAATACCTTTGACGGTGAAGGCGCCCGCTTCCACCTGGGGGACCTGAACATGGACATCCTTGCGAGTCACCCTTGGTTTACCCAAGAGTTCATCGGACCTTTCATGGTGAGTTAAACCTGGTCTCTTCCTTTCATGTCTTGTGGTCGGCGCTGACCTTAGGAGTAGGTCGAGGCCCACTTTGGTGGTTACTCCGGCTTTTCCACACTCCTTCGCTCGCTTTACATCGGGTCTGACGACCTGAAGGTCCTTCCTGTTCAGTATGGGGACCTTCCTGCCGACCTTGTCACGGTTATGAAGTGGTGGCCAGAGTTCCAACGTCAGAACTCTGCTCTTTACGGCTGGGACGACGTCTACGCGTTGGATAGACCTCCCAATATGCGTCGGTTGATCCCCGAGATCGACCTTCCCGCCAATCGGGTCCGTGAACAACTTCGTAGTTTGAGGTCCGTTTGTAACTTCTGTGTTTCCAGCGCCCCAACCAGTCGCTGCCTATCATCGATCCACTACTCTGGCTCATCGACTGGTCGGAGGCCACCGAAGTAGACTACGAACTCCTTGCTGCTAGTATGTTAGCAATCAACCTTGGCCACGCAGGACCTTTCTATGCGCGCCTTGCGAACCTTGCGGTCCCTCCTGATTGGAGTCGTTTTGCTTAGTCCTTAGATGACTTCTTTTGACCTAAAGGTCGCCTCTCTTTTTATTCCTTACAACTTGTCCTTAGTCACATCGCTTTTGCCTGTATTACTTTACTTGCAACGCAGTTCCTTGTGGGCCCTTTCGACTTCCAAGGTCCTTAGCCTCCGACCTTTGCAACCTTTGGTATATCAAGGAGAGTCCTGGACTCTCCCCTTGACTTAAGGTTTCAACTAAGGTCTTTGTTCTGGTTTCCTTAGTGTTTCCACACGGTTCTTTGAGTACAAGAAGTTGTAAATTTTTATATAAAATACAACGGGGCGGGCGATGCGTATATGAGTGTCCATTTTGGCACTGTGACTAGGTTGCATGTACATATATAAAGAAAAACATAGCGGCGGGACGCTATTAACGTCCCACCGCTATCTCGGCGATCTTCCTGAATTTCCTTCGGCTCTTCTCACTCAGGGAGAAGTACAACGCCAGGACCTTGTCCACGTCCTCGGCGGGGTCGACGCGGCTGGTGGAGGCGGAGGACGTCGCACCTTGACGGCTGGCTCCTTCGCCCTTGTCCTGTCGTTGGACCGCGCTGATCGAAGTGGTGGCCCCCTTCGAGGACTTGGTCGAGGCGGGAGGCGGGGCGGCGCTAACCTTTCCCTTTTGGAGGCGGGTGCGGGGCGCGTGGACCTCCTCGATGTCGGAGTCGCCGGTTCCCTCTTCGTCCGACGTCTCTTCCTTCTTGGCCTTGCCCTTCTTCCCGGCGGCGCTCTCGACGCGACGACGTTTCGCCGCGGGCTCGTCCTTCTTCCGCTGCTTCTCCTCCTTCCACCGCTGGTCCGCTTCCTTGGCGATAGCTTGCGCGGCGTCGGAGTAGTCCTGGTGGCGCCGGGCCCGGATCTGAGAGTCGGGCTTGTTCCTCGCCACAGCCTGCAACTGGGCGCGGACCTTCAACGCGACCTCCTTCCACGGCTCGGGGACCTGTCCTCGCCTCCACGCGACCCAGCACGGACCGTGCTGCCCGTCCTTCTCCTTGCATTGGTCGCACGTGAAGCTGTTGTTCTTCTCGGCGGGCGTGGCGTGAATCCGGAAGTAGGTGCAGGTCAACCGCTGCTTGATGCAGGGGACACAGACACCGTCGTCGCGGTGAAGGGGGATGCGCGGGTTAGTTTTGTCGCGTACGTCGAGGACGAAGTCGTCCTCCTCCTCGTCGCTAGCTTCGGCGTCTTCTTCCAACTCGTCCTCCTCCTCTGGTTCCTCCTCGACGAACTTGCGCTTTTGGCTTCCACCGGTGGTGGCGCGTGCGACAGAGGTCTTCCGGGTGGGGGCGACATCCTTGTCCTTGTCCTTGGGCTCCACCTTCACGACGGCGACCTTCGGCCTGGTCGAGGCGTCAGCAAGGATTAGCGGCGCGATGGTTCGGCGGACGTACTTGGTCACCGATTTGGGGCCCCCTTTACCCGCTGCGACAACTGGTCGGCGCTGAGGAGGTTCCATCTCGGGCGTGGGTTCATGGTGTGACGAGGCTGCCGGAGACGGGGCTCGCGAGTCGCGGGGACTGGGCGACGCCTCCTGCGCGAGCTGTTGCATCGTGGGGCGCGGCGTATCCTCGTCCTCGACTTTGCTGTCGAGGCTGGGCGTTCCGTCGCGTTCGTAGTTGGCGATTCCGAGCTTGGTTATCGCGCTCTCGATCAGGTTGTCCATGGTTTTGTAGAACGTTCCTTGGATGGCGGTCCCGTCGCGCTGTCTTCGCATTTCTACGAGCAGCGCGCCCCAGAATAAATTAGCCCGGTCCTGGTCGTGCACAAAGTTCCAGAGGTGATCCAGCTCCAGAAAACAACGCTGGGCGTCGTCTTCTGAAAGCCGGATCGCGAGCTCGGGGGCGATGCGGTCGTTGTCTAGGAAGGTGATTTCATGAACCGGGCGGACCTGCCTCCGGTAGGACGTGTTGTCGCGCCACGCGGCGCTCAGCGCCATCTCGACGCGTTCCAGCGGAGTGGCCTTGCCCGCTGGGGTCGATTCGAGCGCGTCCTGGAAGGTCAACCAGAAGACTCCGTTACGGAGATACCCCTTGTAGCCGGCCTCGTTCAGGATGTCCCGCGTTGACGGCGGTTTGGCACACAACGACTCGGCCAGGCGCAGACTGATCCCTGCGTCCAGCTCCGGTGGTGCGGTCATGTTGGTGAGGAAGCCGCTGTAGTTAAACAGGGGACGGGTCATTTTGATGTGGTCGGGCCTAGCTTCACAGGCGATGGGTGGGGGCTAGCGCGAGAAAGTGGTCGGGGTGAGCGTTCTCGCACTTTTACGCGTCGTTGCCCGTCACTCACCTGTTCCTGCGCTAGCGCCTCTTTTTCCCCTTCCTCCTGAGCTGCGGGAGGCTCCTGATGTCCTTGTGGCGACGTTGGCGGCGGCGGCGGCGACTGCTCCTTTTGGTAAGTAAGTTCGTCTGCCGCCCTGGCGCTGATTGCGTTGGTTGCTTACCTTCGCGTCCTCCTTGCGCTCGGTATCTTGGGGCGAGCTTGTGGGCATTGTCATGGTGGTGGTTCGGTGTGTGGTGCTTCCTTTTTGCGCTTACCACATCACTTTACGGCTTCATCACCTTTAAGCTTTCTTGGTTCGCACCCCGCCACTTCCCTGATGCCTCGTGCCTTGTCTTGTTTCCTTATTCTGTTCTTAGTTCACAGCTACCTTAGCTACTATTGTAGCCAGCTGGGCACAGAATAAGTCTTAAATAAAATTTTTATAGTCTTTGAATAAATGGACCGGTGTCCCTCTATTCCCTTCTTTACTTTTCTGATGACGTCCCCGTCATCTGGTATGGTACCTTAGCCTCCTTTGAAGCTGTAGTTCATTCTTGGGTGCTCAAGGTCACTCAAGGTCACGTAGTTCTGGCAAGGACGTCTAAGGTCTTCGTGATCGGCTTACTTATGAAGTGTAGTCGATCAAAGAACTGTTTTCCAAGGTCTATAGGATCTCGTCGCGATACAAAAGGTATTACACGGAACTGAGCTATCTTGTCTTTGTAGATCGTTCCGTCCAACTCGCAGACCACATAGTTTCCTGCCGAGGTCCTTGTTACTACCGCGTAAGGTCCCATAAACCTTTCCTTGAACTTCGCATTCATTTCTGATTCAATCCTAGTGTTCCTTACTAGTACTAGTTCACCAGTTTTGAATTTGTAGCGAGGGATACTGTTCTGGAAGTCCTCCAGGAACTTCGCCGCGGCCTTCTGTTTATTTAGAAGGACCTTTGACCTTAGCTTGACAGTATCTTCCTTGTGCTTGATGAGCTGCCTAGCTCGGAAGGCAATAAGGTCCGAATGGGAGACCAGTCGGCCTGGTGCTTCGACCAGCCAAGTCAATTCCTCCAGGTCCATTGGCATGATTGGTTCACAACCGGTTACTGCCTGGAACGCTGAAGTACCTAGACTTCTCTTTATGGTAATGCGCTCTGCCCAAAGGACCTCATGTAGGAACTCTGGCCATTGCTCGGGTTTACCCTTGCATACCTTGAAGAGAGATTGACGGATATCCCAGTGCCCTCGTTCAACCTTTCCGTTGGCTTGCTTATTGTACGCCGTGATCAAGATACCTGTAATACCATATTTCTGTTCAATATGTACTAAGGCCTTCTTGATTGCTGGCCCATTGTCGGTTACAATTTCCTTGATACAACCCCACCTGCATAGAATGTCCTCAAAGATCCATTCTCCCAGTGACTCGGCGGTCTCTTCTTTGAGAGCCCTTGCCTCTGGCCAACTTGTTAATCCACACCTTGCTACGGTCACAGCGTTGAAGCCGGCCCATTTTGAAGGCCGTTTCTTTCGGGTGGATTCCTCTCCTGCCTTAGGCATCCGGAAGGTGTCTATATAAGCCCTTTCGTAGATACCTGGAGTTGAAGTAATCGTTGGTGCAACCTTTATGTTACGTTTCTGGCGTTTCTGACATAGTACACAGGTCCTTACATACCATCGTATGTCGACCTCCATACCTGGCCACCAGAATCGCTTCATGATGAGTTGTAACACGGAATATTGTCCTTTATGTCCTGCCCGGTCGTGTAGAGCTTTACAAACCGGGATTCGTTCATTTGGAAGTAGCACTCGACGGGGGTGGGAGTCCGAATGGGTTCGGTATAACCTTTCATGCTGGACAAAGAAGTCTTTGCTCCATTTCTCCAAGTCTTCGTCCTCAAGTACATCTTCCGATTGTAAGTAAGGTTGAAGTTTGGGCAAATAGGTTTCCCACAAACGCTCCCTTTTGCTCTTATTGAGCTCCGGGAACTCCGTGATATGCATCCAACCTTCGATATCCTTAACATTGACTAGTCCCGAAGTCCTTACCACTTTAGAAACCTTTATATGGTCTGGTAAAGGACTTCGTACTATTTCCTGGAAATAGCCTCCCCTACTGTCGATGTCATTCCTGAAAGTGTCAAAGTCTAACGGTTGCTCCTCTATAGGCAGACCTTTAGGCTCCTGGTACTCAAAGGTATTGACCTCGTCATCCTCTATGTTTATTTGAGGTCTGGGTACTACTATATCATGCTCTGAAGCTGGACGGCGACTTAAACCATCCGGGCCATGAACCTTTCCTGGTACGTGTACAAGCGTGAAGTGATACATCAAGATCTCCTCAGCCCACCTTTGCAGGTTTGCGTTCGCTAAGGAGTCTACGTTGGATAACATGCCCTTGATGTATTTTGCATCTACTTCAATTTCTAACTTTCTACAACCTAGAAGGTAGTACTTGCACGCGGACAGAGCTCTGAAGAGCCCGAATAGTTCTCGCTTGGCTTGCGAGTACCTTGCCTCTCTTTCGTTCAATGTCAGAGACATGAACTTGGCAAAGTATCGTTTCTTAGGGTCCTTGGGATCTACCTGGGACAGATAGAAACCTACTGCCTGGTAAGAGGTGTCTACCGACAGCGTGATTGGCGTGGACCATTCATAATTCAGTGGTTTCAGCATCGGACAAGTTCGTATGGCTTCCTTTAAGGTATCCATACTTTCCTGCTCCTCGTCTGTCCATCTGAACTTGGTAATGTCTTTGGTTAACCTGGTCAAAGGTAACGCCTTCTTAGAGTAGTCCTTTACGAATGCTCTGAAGATTCCAGCTGTTCCTAAGAACGAACGGACTTCCGTGAGCGCTTTACAAGGGGGCCAATCCGAGATCACCTTAACGCGATCTTCAGCTGGCTTTCTACCTTCGTAGGTACAGACATGTCCCACTACCACAATTTCTTCTGCACAAATGATAGCCTTGTGACCAGAAAAGGTCCCTCCGGCATGTTTCATTCGTTGTATGATTCTGTTCATGTTCACAAGGTGTTCCCAAACGAAACGCCTTACTTCAGGATGACCTGGAAGCGTTTCGTAGGTACCATCAGCTTGTTCATATCGCGTGGCGGGCCCGCGGACGGGCACATCGTCGATATAAGGTCTGGTGAAGGCTGGTATTTCATCCTTGAGAATCGTTGTAACATCGTCATGAAAGATAGGTACTGAATTAGTCCAGCCCATTGGCAAGGTCTTTAACCTTAACGCTCCGTAAGGTGTTGAGAAGGTGGTCATATCGCGAGACGCGGTGGCAAGGAGCCGTTCGTCATATCCAACGAACAGGTCCAAGGTCCCTCCACAACTTCGTCCTGCAAAGGACTCCGCTAGTTCCTCCGTGGCTGGAGGTAACCCTGAGTGCGCAATGGTCACCGCATTGAGTGGTTCCAGACTGTGCACTAGGCGAAGTTTCTTTCCATCCTTCTTCACAACACAGAACCACCTGGAGCGGTATGAGGAGTTCGAAGGCTCATACACGCCCGAGTCTAGTTTGTGTTTGATAATCTTACAGACTTCGTCATAGATTCCTGGTGGAATTGGTATATTCCTTAACACCCAAGGTGTGTGCGGTATTACCGGGATATCCACTGGTGGAAAGAACTCTGGTTTGAAGTGTCCTTTCTCAGATTCTTCCCAGGCAAAGCCTTCGTTCTGGTTACAGAAGATGGAGTCTATAATCCGTCTTTCTGCATCCGTCAGGAAGTCCCCGACGTGGTCGGCTTGTATCTGTTCCCTCCTTTCGGCAGTATACCTACCTGTGGGTACGAAGGGTGGTGGATCAGGTACTAATTCCGGCATCCCAGCTAGTGGGTCTCCATGAATGTGGCGCTTGATCCTGAATTCTTCAGGTAAGGTTCCAAGGTGAGCTTTGGTTTTCAAGGCCACTGGCTTGTACTTCTTTCCTACGAATACACCCCTCTTAGGGATCTGACTTTCCAACCTTAGGAACTCCTGTTGGGCCTCCGCCATGTAATCCTTTGGTAAGGTTACCGACAAGCCCGTAAAGACTTGTTCTAGCTCCTTTGGTACCCCATAAAAGAGGTTCAAAGTCGCAGTAGCGTAGGACTTAAGTTCTTCTTGGTCTTCCGCAATCTGGTTGATATTGAATACCTTGCGAAAGCCTTGAGTCTTGGTTGGGACCTTTAATAGTCCCGTAGGTGTCACCATATGTTCTGGGACAGTCATATGTGTCGATGCTTGGTGCATCGATGCATGCATGAAGGCGTGTTGCTTCCTTAGCCTTTTGGCTGCCTGATGAACCCTATTGGGTGACTTCTTCATGTATAAGGACGTTAAGTCCCCTTCCCCGAAGGTCTCCCTGTTATCACCAGGTATCCAACTTTGCTTTACTTCGATGTTTCCTTCTGGTGTCCTTTCAAGAATCAACACGGCTTCTTCATAGGAATTTCCTACGTCCTTAGGTTCCCGTGAAAACCCGTTTGTCCTCCTGGAATCATATGTCTTGGGATCTGTCCTCGACGGTAAGAAGGTAGCGATAACTTCTTCCCATTGGTGTTATCCGTAAGGGTTCCGATTGCGTTCCCGTTGGGAAGGTTGGTGATGACCAGGTTTGAAACGATCTCGAAAGGTCGTCCCAGTAGGACCTCATAGGCGGGATCCTGCAACACATGCAACTGAAGGTAATAGACAATTCCTTCAAAGTCAAAAGGTATGTTACGAGCCAATCCCAAGGTACTGGTTCGTCCCTTGTCCGCACTTTCCATAGTAATGGTGAAAGTGGGATCATAGGCTATTCCTAGTTCCAATGCTGCCTTGAGCGAAATGGAGGCGATCTGCGACCCACCATCCACTAAACTCTCCTTTTTACCATTCTTGTTGATCAAGGGCCAAAAGGTTCGTAGATCTGCATTTTCCGGCGCCATATTGCCACTTATCATTTGAAAGGGACCAGTATAGTGACCTCCGGAAAGGTTTACAAACTGTTCTACCGCATCGTGGACTACAATTCCCCCAATAGGTAAATCACCTTGCTCATGAAAGTTGACTGAATACAGCTCGGGTTGGAAGTGATCTTGGACCGTATCGGCCACTTCTTCCGTCTTGAATACAGCCACAGGCGTGTTGCGTTTCCTGATGAAGTCCGAAATGCTCTGCTGCCAAGGGGGGTTGGTAGCTAGTAGCGCTTCGGGTAACAAGAACTTCCAGGCTTCACGCCAACTGGGATTCTTGTGCAAGAGTTCTTCTGCCAGGCTACGGCGTTGGAAACTCTTGACCTTAGGTTCCTTAGGTTGAACCTTTGGTTGGTTCTTTTCTGGCAGAGTTGAATCTGCTTTTGGTTGCGGCACCGGGTCTGGTTCTTCCATCGCCAGGACTTCGTCAAGAAGGTCCTGGTCAACAGGTTCTACTTCTTGAGTGACTTCCGGCTTGGAGAATGATACCTTAGGCGGCGCTGCTTTTGGAATGACCACGGACACCCGGTCCTTAGGCCATGAGGTTACCTTCTTTTGTGGAGTTGAATCCACAGGAGCACTAGGTGCTTTTACGCTCTGACGAGTCTGACGAGTTTCTACAGTGAACTGGCTCTCCGGAGGAGTATGTGCTAACTGCACTCCTTCCTTCATCGAGCCCTGCCGAAACCCTGATAGGCGTCGGGGGCAAACTCTTCTTCTTGGGTTGGGGTTTGAACATACATCGCGACCTCAGGTGCAAACTCATCTTCTTGAGATTGGAACGCCGATACCTTAGGTGCATTTTCTTGTTGAAACTTCTGGACTTGTTCCCAAGGGCTGAGAGGCTGCTTGGGACTAACCCTTTGAATAGGTTGACTAGTAGTTCCATTCGTTACATGATATATGTTGGTACCACCAGGCTTGTAGATATGACCATTGCTTTCGCACATTTCCTTTGTAGGACAATTCGCTACAATATGCCCTAGTTCACGACAGAAGTAGCACCTTCCATCGTTAACTACGAACTTGTTTCCTGGGAACGCACCCGGAGGAGCTTTGTAGAGTCCGTTCAGTAAGTTGGTCGGGACTGAGACACCTTGAGCAGGTGTTTGTAGATAAACCGGCGAGGCTTCTTGTACAAAACCTTGTGTGCGGAGTCCTTGCGGACCTCCACGCTGTAAGGTATGGAGAAGTTCTGCCATCATCTTCTGATCAGCCTTGCGAGCCTCTTCGCGTTCCTTTTCTCCTTTCTGGATAATGTCCTGAAGGCTAGCTACCCTATTCAGGTATTCATCCAACTCCTCTGTCTTGATTCGGGTGGTAGAGGCGGGAATAAGTTCTCTGTTATAAGGACTATCCTTCGCACTCTTGCTCATCCATTTATCGGTCAAGAAGTAGTTGGAGATCGCTGCCTCGACCTCTGACAACGTGAAGTCATAGGTGGGGGTTGTCCCGGCTGTTGCATTAGCTTTCGCATCACGCCTGAGGTCCCCAAGGACATTATGCCAAACTCCCTCTGTGATAGAGGACTTGATATCTTCTATAGCACCCTTATTGGTAAGTTCTCCCGACGTGATAAGATGTCCCATGATATGGAGCACTTCGCGCTGAAAGCTTTCCCATTTTTGCTTGTTGGCTATGGGCCTAGCCAGGTACGGTTCCAAGGCATCCTTTAGGTCGACCGGGACGTATGTAGGATCATTCTTTCCCTTTGAGTATGAGGAAAGAACTGATTCTTGGAAGTCCGCCCAGACACCTTTCAGATAGTCTGGGTTTTTGTGCCACCTTAGGCGTTGTTCGTGGCCGGCGTATAGCGCGGCTACTTCCAACTTAGTACCTTGTTCGGCGATTCCTGTCTGGTCAAAGATCCAGTTGCACATCGTGAAGAACTCCCTCACATCATCGCCGGAGTGTCCCTTGAATTTGGGAGCATCCCTTGAGAATGGTATCGGAATCTTCTTGCCTTGGATCTCTTTCTTAGCTTCAGCACTAAGCTCCTCGGAAGGTACAATTGCTCGTACTGCCATTACTGGAACTGGTATCGTGTTTTGGGTAGACGGGTTAAAGTCAATGAAGGGGGTAATAGGTTCTGGACTTTCGGGGTCTTCAAGGTCAGTCAAAGGACTTCCGAAAGGTGTCACAAATGCGGGACTAGGCGAAGTTCTAGAGTCCGAATGTCTTCGGGTACTGGTTGGAGTTCTCGAAGGTGATTCAGGATCTGAAGAAGATCTGATCCTAGAGGCAGTAGGTGTTGAAGGTGGTACTGGCGTACGTTTCTTCTTTTGGTTCTTGGGAGTAGTCGGGTCTGCAAAGCGTCGCTGTGCTTGAGCTACTTCACTAGGTAAACCGTTGTAAAGTGAGCCGGCGATTGGGCGATTGCTTCTTAGGCGACTAGTGATACCAGAGGTTGCTGGATTTGAAGATCCGGCAATAACTGGGTCTCCTTTTGGTGGTTGTGGATTTGCGCGGTTCTGGCTGTTGGTGTAACGACCAGAGTTCCTTGCAGCCAGTGTCTTTTGTTTATGGAGATTCCGATCTCAAGGTCGACTTAGAAGTCTCTTTCGAAATCAAAATTTACACCCCCTCGCGGTGGGCTCCAAAATATGATGTGCAAGTTCGGAATAGACCTCTGAAAAGAAGCTATCGTCTAACCACACTATCAATCCTTATCACAACTAGTACTCCTTGTAAGGGAGCTGGGGTGCACAAAGGTTCGAGAGAACAAGGTGCTTTTGGGTAATGGAGAAATAGAGATGTATTCCGAATCGCTGTAGTTAAACTACGAGTTGTTTTTGGGGGTGTAGGGATTCTGATCGAAATGACACAAGAAAACCTTGAAGTCGTAGGCCGAACCTCTTGACGTATGAAGACCTTAAACAGCGCGAGGCAATGTAGCTTCTACCTATCAAGTGCTCTGGTGTACAAGAACTTGGTCTTGGAATCGTCAGGCCGCTACCGCAGGTTTTACGCCACTGGACTGCTAACGATAAGGACTCCTTCTTGCACTTAAACCAAACTTCTAGTGTCTTGCACCGGGACCAAAGGTTCCGAAAGGTGTCTCAGACGTTGACAACACTCGTTCAAACTCGACTTATTCCTCAAAGGGAAGTACTTCACGAAAGAGCGTGAGTGCAGGGCAGAACCACTTGCAAACCGGCCTTCTTGCGAATACAAGGTTCTAACACCAAGTAGATTCGTTGGTACTTGACTTGGTACGTCGGAATAAGGTTCTTTCGAGTCTTTCAAGGAGTTTGGCAACACCTGATGTCTTTAAATCTTGGAAAGGTCTTTGGGGTCTTTGTGTACTTTGCAGAAATGAGTCGAAACTCGAGATAGATTCACTACAATGGCTGCGTCTGACTAGCGGCTACTGGAGGGGGCTCTAAGCTACCGAAATATGGGTCCTTTGGGCCCTTTTATACTACTGGTGGGTTCCTACTGAGTAAGCATCTATTCTAGGATCGGATACATCGGACTTTCGAGTCATACAAGAGCTGGATTCTTATTGGCTATCCCTGGTCGAAACAACTGCGGACAGGCCGCTTGGTCCTTTAGCCATATACGCCACCTTGGCGGTATGGTACCATCCTTGTGCCCAGGAGATCAAGGTCCGATAAGGACTTCGATCCTTAGGTATCTTTATGTTGCAAGATCCTACGGACACCTGCTTTCTTGTGAATAGGTTGGATGGGGATCGTTAAGAACGTCCTTTTGAGCGCAGACACTACGAGGGAGTGCTTTCTTAAAGTGGTAATACACCCTGCTTTCGGGGTGGTCCTTGATCGTGGATCATGATCGATCAGCATAGCGGAAGGCGTCGGTTCGGAGTCCTTGACAGCTCCGAAGATTGTTTCCCCAAAAGGGTTGTGACGTCCTTGAACTATTTCGGGACCTTCCAGGTCTTTGGGTTGAGGTGCGCAGGTCTTGGGTCGCTCAAACTGAACCGCCTGGAGACCTTTGGACCCTCCTTGGGTGCGAATGGTTATAGCACATCGTCTGTAGTACAAGGTACACGCAAAGGTACGGGATCTTGAAAGGGATCCAACGCGCGGATAAGGATATTCGGATGAAGGTGATCGAAGGTTTCGATCGCGCCTGTCCTAAAGGACTTTAGACATGATCACGAGTGTCTATTCGGATGTATCCGACATCCGAACCACGAATATGTGCACCTCAAACCCAGATATTTGTATTCGGATGAATATCCGACATTGCATCCGAGATGATTGTCCAATATCCGAATATTTGTGAATATTCATCCGAATATATTCGAATATATCTGAATATCCATGAGTATTGGCATAATATTGCATCAAGAGCAGCCTGAAACCATACCTACTATGAAGTTATGATATTACACTGTGTGTAAATGTCAATTAGAGTCACATAGCTATAACAGAACACTCATAAACTACAGCCCACACTATCATGTCTCGGATGTCTGCTCAGAAAGTGGACATCCGACATTCTAGAGGTATCCGACATCCGAGAGGTATTCGACATCCGACATCCGAATATCTTCGGATGTCGGATACGAATATAATTGAAATATCCGAAAATATCCAACATTCGTGCTCATGTCTAAAGGACTTGTTAAGGCGCCTGGACCTTGTCCTGGAGGCTTGCCCGCGTCAAGGCAGTAACTCCTGCGTGCTCTATCCTAAGTACTTGACTGGAGGTTCCTAAGGTCTTTGGGCTGTTCAGGAATCGCAAAATTCCCCGTTTCTAGTACTGGAATAGTACCCTGCGTATCAGCGGCTTCGTGGATCTTCGATTCCTATCCACCTTGTGTGCGTTTGCCCTATTTCTTTTCCTTCGCATTCTGACCTACGTTTCCAGACCATTCTGGAGTTACACGGATTCCCGAGCTCCTCCACGTTGCACTTTCCATCTCAGCCGGGCACGACGATGAAACCGTCCTCCGAGAGCTTCTCGATGAGTATCGTTAGCTTAGCCGTATTTTCCTACGTATTGCTCTTCCATCCGACCGCCGCCTGTATGTATTTGTAGTCCCGTTTGTGTGTAGTCTGTCTTGCTATGAAAGACCCCAATTAAGACGTCTCGTTGAGGTAACAAGGCGGTATGATAATTCTAACTGATACTACAAATCCTGGTACGCTACTGAATGCTTAACGAACGGTTGCAGATGCTTTGGCACCCTCGGCGGATACTGTAATAAGTCCTTCTTCGCACCAAACTCCCCTCGAGACGGGGCGTCCGCCGTGTTCACCTTTGTGTTCACGTACTCAATTGTCAACCAAATCCCGTAGTCCTGCATCAAGCTGACGATGCGACGGAGGATCGCGTTCTGCTGTCTCCCCCTGGAGTACCCTGCCTTGAGTCCGCCGATGACTCCCTGGTTGTCCGAGCGGAGACGAATGTGCGTATTCTTGTAACCCGCTGAGTGCAACGTCCGCAGGGCCAACTCTATCACCACCATCTCTCCCCATCCAATATCTCTGCCGTCCGACTTCCAACCGTCCTTAAACTGCCACGCCAACCAGCGCCCATTCAGGACCAAGCCCATACCCCAAGAAGTCGAGGCATCGACCATAAGGACCACTCCCTCGTCAATGGGCCCGGGCATGACGCATGTCATTCCCAAGAAATTGTCCCCCAGCCTATCGAACCACCACGAGAGATCCTCCGCCAAAGAGGCGGAGACTTTATGCGCCGTAAATGCCTTTGAATCGTTTTTGAAGCTAGCCCGCATCTTGTAAAGCGACGGCATACGCGAGCGACCCTCCGGGCAGACCAAGCAGACGTGGTTCAGAGTCCCGGCCACTGAGTCGATGTCCTTCCTAGTCATCAACGACCCTTTCGATTTGAAAGGTTCCAGCTTTCCCCTATATTTCGCCTTCTTCTTCGCGGGGAGCTGAACCACCTTCGTCACCAAGTCCCAATCGAAGCCGATGTATGTGAACGCCGAGCTGAACGGGACAAACTTGTCTCTGGCCCAAGGCCATCCCAACTTCTCCGCCGTCGACCAGACAATAGCAGCGTCGTAGGAGTACTCGAATGAGCCATCGTCCCTCTTGTTCTTCGGATAGCGAAAGAATATAAAATCATCCACCCACTTCAGTACGGCGTCCACCCCCGCGAAGAGAAGGAGAAGGACCATGACGTCCGCGATTCGCCCGAAGATCCCAGGCGAAGGGGAAGCCCCAAAATCCAGCAGATAGTTCATGTGGAAAAGGGCGCCAACGAGTATCGTTGTGAAAATCCGCTGTGAGGGTTTTGTGGGAACATTTCTGAAAGCCGATTCGACATCGAACGTCGCCGCTTGTGTTCCCTCCGGCGCCTCCGCCACTTTGAGGAGACACTCCGAGAACGTCCCCCACTCGCACTGGAATTTATCGGTATCGATTATTGCATTAATTGAGGTAACTTCCGGGTCTATTGTTAATGGCGCGAGTGCTTGTAATTCTTCTATTGAGAGCGATTTCCTTCTCTCCAATTCCTGCTGAACGTCGAGTGGTAGTACGCCGCGCGGGAACGAATGGTCGGTCGTAATGCGAAGTTTCCCGGGGCGCTGTTCTACCACGTTCATCGGCGCTGATCTAAAGTGTCCTACGACGAGTGTCAGCTTGACCGGGTCTGGAAGAGACTGGAAGCCAACCTATCAATGATTCTAGCTCTTCCTTCTCGAAACCTCTTGATAAACGGCCGAGGGCCCGTTCCATGCTGCACTGAGTCTCTATAAAAGCCTGATGCTCGGGGATTTTCGCGTGGTTGGGCGGCGTAAAAGAGCGAGACAAAGCGATGCCGTCCAGTCCTAGCGAAAACCCCTCTCTCATACCCTTCGGCACGTCCTTGTACTCCTCGTACACCCCGGCCAATCGCATAGCCGCCTCCCACTCGTTCGCCCTGAACGGTGTCACTACCGGAAAAAGGTCGTCCTCGGAACCCATCAACTCTTGCACCGCGACTCCCAAGTCCTCCACACGAGAACCCTCCCCCTCCCCCGACTCCCCACACACTTCTTCTCCCTTCTCGCCCCCCTCACACGCGCTTGCACTGCCACGCCCCATGTCCGCGAGTACCGCAGAGGGAGCAGGCGTGAGCGTATTCCGGGTCGCATGGCTTTCCGCGACGACGGCAGGTTGTGTTCGTATTGAACCCGATACAATAGAGTCCGCCTGTGACGATGTCCCTCCAGTTTCCGGAGGGATCCTTCCTGCACTGCTTGCATTTATCGCCGTTCGGGCAGGAGGGGTGGATGTGGTCGTGGCTGCCGCAGTACATGCAACGGGAACGAGCGACGGCTGAGTCGCCGCCCCCCGCCTTCGAACTATCGCCGCCGGATGGCTTCGAGCCGGATGCGGCAGGCGCGCTGTTGGGCTGGTGAGAAGCCGTCCTAGCCGTCCGAGTAAACTTCGTACCCGGGTTCGCAGGGGCCCCCTTCTCGTCGATGGCCCGGTCGCGCACCTGGTTCATGCAGTCCGTCCAAAGGGAGCTCGTCCAAACGCCAACGTCCAGGCAACCGCCTGAGTTGACGAAGTTCTCCATCATGTCAGTCAGGTACATCTTCGCGGCGAGGAACTCCCTCGGCTTGTTCTCCCCCATCTTCCTGGTGAGGTCGTTGCGGAGGCCGGTGAACTGCTTCGCCAGCGCCCTAGCCGAAGCCAGCTTCTTGCTGCGGGGAACATAGTAGGCGTCGATGCCATCGGTGAGGCGGGAGACGCGAGTGACCCAGGTTGCAGCTCCCAAGCTCATATCCTGCGCAAGCTGCGTAGTCGCGGGGATGCCCTTGAACACCAGCTTCCCGCCCTCCTCTGTCATCACCATCGCCTCTGTCTCGCCCGCCATCTCCTTCTGCCGTTCCTTCTTCCCATTTTCGTCCGAAAGGGAGGAGAGGGCGATCAGCGACTTCCAACCCGCGGCCAGAATCTTCGCGATCGGGCGGGGGAAGATGAATTCGTCCCGACCCGGGAGAGCGTCGCGGCTGATGGTTCCGACATAGTCCTTGTCTGAGTCAGCGTCCGGGTCCTCGAGAGTCCGCCTCTTCGAAACTGGAGGAGAGGCCGGCGAAGGGGGCGTATGCCACTTCTTTCCGCCCCTCCCAGGCGTGAGCGACAAGCGGCGCTTCCGCCGGCGCTCCTCGGGCGTCAGTCCCGAAAGACCGCTCATGATGGGGGACGGCTTTCTCTTCCTCCTAGCAGTCCTGATCATCTCCTCCGTAGAGGCGAAACCCATGGTCGCCGCCAGGCGATCTCCTGCGCACAGGGTGTCAGAAGCTGAACGAACGGGGACTGCAACCCGAGCTGAACTCACCTGCTGGCCCGGCTGACCGGACGGCCTCTAGAATCTCCACGCTCATCGGCGACAGTGGCACCGGCGCCGGCTGAGGGGTGACGGGGACAACAACCTTCTTCTTCCCCGCCGACCTCGCTTGCCGGGCGGCCTTCTCCGCCTCGGTCTCTGAGTCGGAATCATCCGCGTCGCCTCGACCCGGGGTGGTCGGCTGTGGCAGAGCCGGCTGCTGCGCGGCGTCGTCATCGCCGCTGGAAGCTGCCGCCTCCTCCGCCTCCCTCTGCTGACGGGCGGCCTTCAGCTGCGCCTCCTTCTCGTGAAGCGAAGCTATCTTCGCCCGGGCGGCGTCCAGCTCCTCCTTGCGCAGAGCTGTGCGCTTCTTCCTCTCCCTCGCCTTCTCTCTCTTCCTCTGCTTGGACGCGTGCTCAGCGGCAAGAGCCTCCTCCTGCGCAATGCGACGCAGCGCCTCCTCCTCGTCCCTACGGAACTGCGCCAATGACTCTGCGCCATCGTCCGAAGAGGGATCTTCGCCCCGCGTCGCGACACGCGGGAGGGGGGCGGGGGACTCGGCGACCGCCGGCACCCCCTTCTGCTTCGAGGGGGCAGCAAGCTGCTGCGCAACCCCGGACGGGGCGCTGGGCAAGCTCGGCTTACCCCTGGGAGGGGGCGGCTGCTCTAACCCGTCCGGAAAACCCATGGACGGGGGCTGTATCTCCGTGGTGTCTGCGCCTGCAAGACACGTCAGCGACTATTCGCACTGCACGGGAACCCCCCGCTGACACACGCCACAGACGGGGGGGGGGGGGCTGAGCTCACCCCGGGCAGACACACGTCCGCAACCCGGGGGCCCAGAACTCTCCCCTGCAATCCGCTGACACACGCCACATCACGGAAGGCAGGGGCTGAAAGCTCAACAAAGGGTGGACACACACGCATCCGCGGTAAGACTGCACCGAGAGAGAAGGACACACGCCCCACTCCCCGTCGTCTTACCCCCTCGAGCAGCCCGCCCCGCTCCCAAAGGGGCCGGCGCGACGGGCAGAGAGTGAGATAAGCAAAAACACACACCTGTAGGAACCTTCCCTGAAGCGTGCGCCGCGCGCTTTGCCTTCAAGGCCGACAGGTTGGCACCGGTAGCCGGGGTGAAAGTCCCGGAGGGTCTCGGCTGCTGTGCCGCCGCGGCACCGCCCGCCGACTGCTCGCCCAGCCCACCGCTGGCCTCCCCAGTTCGCCCGGAGCGGTCCGCGGACCGCCCGAGAGTTCTAAGGAAGTCATTGGCGGGGCGGGCACGGTCGGCCGGTTTGAGACTCGCGGGCGGCAAGAGTACGTCATCGAAACGCACTGACGGTTTCGACGACCTGCCGACGTCAGCCAGAGCCCGCATGACGGCATCGAGGTCGAGAGCAATCGGAGCGCTGCCATTGGCCGGAAGCGCGCGGCTAGCGTTGGACTGGAAATCGCTGGGACCCGAACCAGAGCCGAACGACTCGATGCTGTCCCTGCGGCCAGGGTCGTCCTGCTCGTCCTCGAAATCCTTGATGGGCGACTCCCGGCGATCATCCTTCTCTGCCGCCTTGACCATGTCGGCCACCGACCACGCGTCGTCGTCGTCGCCGTCCTCAACCGCAGGGGGAGGGACCTCGGGCGCAACCTTCTTGGGCGGAACCGTCTTCCTCGGTGCGCCTCCGGCGCCCGCCTCCTCTCCGCCGCCCGCGGTGGGAGCGCCCTTGCCTCTGCTGGACGCCTGGCGGGGAACGGAGGTCACCGTGCTGCGGATAGGTACCGGCTTCGATCTGGCACGAGCGGAGCGCCGGAGCGCCTGCCCTGCATCCCCAACATCAGCCATCGGAACTCTAAGTGGAAACCGTCGACGTGAGAGTGAAAACCGTAGTCGCCAAAACCAAAAGAAACCTGTAGCTGGCGACTCTAAGGCGTCGACAGTCTCTCGAGTCGATATGGGATGATGACGGTGTGGATCAGAGAAGCGCGACCTCGATCACGTGTAGCGTTCCGATCCTGCATGAAACCGCGCCGCAATTCCTCCTTCCCGCGCCAGCCCCCTTGCGGCTTCCATCCTAATGTATGTACTGTAACAAGGAACATAATGCGAGACGACTGCTTGCCAAAATCAAGGCTGCAGAAAGTCGTTAGTTACAAGTGTGAAGACGAGGCGGACAAGAAACACGAACCTGAACCACCACTCAGTCGACAATCAAAACATCTGTCTGCGCCACTAGCCCAACCGATGGATAACAAAACCTCAAAAAACGAGAATGAGTCGCAGAAGAAAAGGAGTGTGGGGAAAGGGGAGGGAACACAATGCAAGAACGTCTCCCGCGAACAACGCCTTGACATGAGCAATATCAGCTACAAACACAAGGACATGGAACAAGAGAAAGAGACAAACCTAGTTCTCATTGAAGTAGAGGCTGGCACCAGGGAACTTGACCAAGATGAGCTCGTCCCACAGCCAGTGCATCGGGGTGGTGTAGGTGATGTCGACCGAGTCTGAAGAACCAGTGCCACCGGTGAGAAACAAACTTGCGCTTGGGATCGCCGACGATAGATCCAGAGTCCCCGCCCCTGGAAAACGCGGTAAAGTACTGGTTCTTGCCATAAGGCAAGACTGTGGCCTCGAGGGATTCGAAAGTGCCGGTGATGCCATACCGGCAAGTCTTGGACTCAAAGCGACTCATACGACCAATCGTGGTGGCCGTCTTGTAGCCGTTCTTGATGACAAATTGAACGGGAATGCCGTCCAAGTCTTTGGCGGTGGGGTTCTTGATCTCATCGGCGGTGAGGATGCCCTGGAGCTTGAAGAGGTGACGGTCCAAGGGGTATTCAAAGTTGATCTTGTTGTCCTTGTCGACCCGGCCATAGATCATGCCCATAAAATTGCCGACGTCGATTTTATAAGCTGGAATGAGAGCAGTTAGATAAGGCACCTCCAATCAGACGGGTTCAGTACGCATCCAAGTCAATGACGTTTCCGATGAAGTTGTCCCAGAACTTGACCTTGTCAAGCTTTATCACGCACACATCTTGCGTGTAGCCGTAGGGAGGAGTGTTGCCAGTGATTGGCGGGGCCCATACAACACAACCAATCACCCGTTTCTCCGGGTCAGACCAGTCCCTCTGCACCATGACGAGGAAATCCTTGAGGGCGTGGATCTTGGCGTTTGCCGTCCCCACCTCGGCTTTGGTAGCCGCTAGTTTAGTTGCCATTTGCGGCTTACCGGTGTACAGATCAATCAACCTCTTCTGGTGAGCAACGCAGTTGGTAAGACTGCCGATCTCCGCCTCGATGGATTTCACAAAGTCGACAAACGCCCTGGACCCATCAGGATCACATTCCTCTTTGGCGAGGCTAGGTAGGAGTAATCAAAATTGCGCCCATTTCCTCGAGGAAACGGACATACACGGATAGTCAAACTCGTTGTTAGCATGATCCAAATCAAACAGGACATGACGTGCCGTTACGCCGTAAAGATCATTGCCTCGGCGGAAGTAAGAGCCCATTGTCCCCTGCGACTCCGGCGTCTTCTCGCCAGCTATGGGTAGGCCGAGAGCAGTGGTGAGCGAGTGGATGACGTTCTTGAGGTGGCTGTCATTGTCGACTGGAGCCAACAGCCGGGGACCAGCGAGGAATCGAGTCTCAGACTCGCGGAAAGCGACGTCGACGTCGTTGATGTCGTGCTCCTTGAGGAGACTGAGGATGCCTTGGGAGGACTTGTACGCCATGTCGCCGGTTGTGCTGTTCTTCTGGACGCCGACCCAAATAGTGACGGCACTGAGAACCTTGGTTACGGCGCCATCCGCAATGGGCCCGTCCCATCCAAACCGGACGAGATCGATGGAGGTGAAAGAGATTCGTCGCCCATGGAGGAGGACGCCGACCTTGGAACGAATGTCAGTCCACGGAATTCTACGCTTCTAGAAGATCACAAACCTTATCACGAACTGCGGGCCACAGATCGTCCTTGCCCAGTTTGGTGTGGTCGTCGACTTGGAGAAGCCTCATGGGGCGAGGGTCGTTTTCAGGGCCGGTGGGAGGCGTAAATTGATCCTTCGACGTTCTGTAGATGAGCGGAGGGCCAAGGCAACCGTCGCCGCGGATATCGAAGTAGTAGTAGTACTTCTCGAGCTTCGGCACGTCGTGTGCGGACTTGACGGCGTCGTCCTCCTCGAAGATCTTGCGGCGCGCAGAAGAGTCGCTGGACTCGGATCCAGAGCTGGACGAACGACGGTTGTTGTCTATAGGGGATACGAGCGGGTCAGTACAGAAGAAACCCAATAAAACAAAAAAGAACTCGCTTGACGGGTCTGCAGACATGATAACAGAGATTTTGAGAAAGAGTTGAGAGCGTTGAGAGATCAGAGAGAGTTGAGAGAGTTGTGGTACTGTTGTGGTAGTCTCGGAACAAGAAGGGGTTTGATCGAACCTAGGGCGGAAAGCGCTTCTTGCTTCCCTTCCTCCCACCACCACCAACACAACAGCCACTCATACCTCTCTCTCTTCTAGACTTCTCGTCGTCGTTTGCGCCGCCGCCGCTCTACCTGACGCAGCCGTCGCTCCAGACCGTTAACATCAACGCGACCATTCCATCGACTCCACCGCCGCGTAGTATGTATTCCCCGCTCCTTCGGTCATCGGGCGCGCTGAACCCTTCTCAGACCGCCATGTATTCAAGGACGCCTACCGAACTGCCGGTATGTTTTTTCTGCTGCTTGTTGTCTATCATCGGTTTACTTACTCTTTCTTCATAGACTTCTGGACACTGCACCCAATCCACACGGCGCACGCCAACTGTTGAACGACCTGCGCTCCTGCCACGGCGGTCTGGTACGCTGCCTTCAGCTTTTCAAACCTTTTCCTTTCTGACCCGGACAGGTGCAACTTTCAGACGACGGCGAACACCACAAGCCCGTCGAAGGCCTCGTCCGCGACACTCACGAGGCTCTTTCCGTCACCCAACACCGGTGCCATCTCATCGAATGCTCGCTCATTGAGCTATGGCCCAAACCATTCCCGGACCGCCACCGTACCCTACACCGGTGGACCCAATATTACTGGCTGTCCTTTTGCACCAGCATAGCGACGACGTCGGGCGTTTCCATAGAGGCGGTGCGTTAGCACCAACTGGTGCCAATGGTGAGCAAACAATTTTTAATTATCATGTGTTCGTGATACTTACATCAACCTAGACTACGGACACAATGCCACAGTGAATCTCCGGCGCGGTCACCGCCATGTACGGCGTCTCCTTGCTACTTATCGACGACGAGGTCAAGCCTGACGTTCGCGGTCTCAATTCGTCGCCCATCAGGGTACCACGGACACCGATGGATTCCATTATCATCTGCGCCAACATGGCCGCGAGGCTGGACGTCCGTTGAGAAGTATAGTGCTGCATCCGACCGTGAGTCAAACATTTTCCTTTTCATGTGTCCGTGAGGCTTACTATTTACGTTCCTCGTCTATGGAATGGACGCACTGCCATCGTGAGTACGTAGTTATTTGACTTCAACATCTTACTTAGGCTGACCCAACCCTAAGGCCCTCCATCCCGCGCAACTGTTCTCAAATTCGGACACTGTACGTTGCCCCAGAATTTGAGGCCACTCGCCATGTTGCAGACCGTCCGCGACACGCGCCCGACACCAGCTCCGAGTCTTCATGCCAGATCAGATCCACCACCCACGCCCACGCCGGTGGACCCAATATTTCCGCCCAATCTCTCGCATGGACACGATGCCAACCTCCAGCATTTCTTTCAGCCACGGTGTACAACCACCAACTGTTGACAATGGTGTGCATATCATTATCTCATTGATACTGTTGCTGATGCTGAACGGTAGACCGCCGCTCCGTTCGTCGCCTACCCCGTCGTTCTTTTCCCTGGTGAGGCTGAGTCTGCATGTCACCGGGTTTTCTAATCGTACTGACTCGCCACCTGTAGATGAATCTCCGCCGTCTCGTAGACAATTGAAAGGCCCATCGAAGATTAAGCCTCGATGGGATACGTGGTAAGCGATGCAGTCGGTCACCGGTCGCACATTGGACGACGCGTCCATTCAGACGTACGTCAGTTGATCTTCGCCGCTGTTTGAGCTTTACTGACTGTCAGTGGTAGCTGGCCGTGTATTCGTTCGGGAAGCCAACGTTGGATTCCTATCCGCATTGACTCTGGGTTCCGGTAAGTATTTCCTGCCCTTCTCTGCCTTGGACTTTATGCTGACGTCTTTCCTCACACCAGTATTTGCTTCTGTAGGCGCGTTGCACCAACCTCGCTAGGTTGGACTTATGATCTTGGTGTGTGCTGCTCGGTGCATTGCATTCAAGGTAGGTTGCGCATGGCCTCGACTTGATCAATGCTAGCGTTGTAGACGGCTTCTTCACGCGTGGGTGTCTTGCACGATAAGTGCCGACGCGTTGTCGTATCTTCGCCGCTCATGCACTCCATTCGTCACTGACTCGTACATCGACTCTTCAAGACCTGGACCGCACCCTTTTACGCCGCCCTCGGGAACGAGGGAGTTATGATCCGGGTAAGTGCATCGACATGATCTTTCGTTGTTTCGTTCGGTACTGGCCCGTTTCTTTTTGACTTTGGTATCGGGATTCGGGCCTTTCTACACGCTACATGGTCCTGGTGATTTCACGCAATCCTGTCCAACATTGCCACGGTAGCATGAGCTTCGATAACGGCGAGACTATGACCGTTGGTGTCGCTGGTGGTATAGAACACGACCTCCTTCCTGCTGGCGTTGTTGACACAAATCTCTGGTGTAGGTAAGTATCGCATCACGACGTGACGTTGACGCTGACTTTATAATCTTGGTACGTGTTTCTCATCATTGTCCTTCTCTCCTCTCATGCTATGTCGCAGGTCTTCACCCTCCGTTTGTTCATGCCGATATTGACGCTTGCTATCGGGAACGTTGAACTTGGAATATTAGCTTAATAGGTGATCGTCATAAATTGACTGAGCCCGTATTGCGGAACGCCAGCATACTCCGTGTCGTTGTCTTGTACTGTCACGGTGAGGCGTAGATGGCATTTGGTCCAACGCCCTCGGAAACGTTGGAGTTACACGCTATATACACACAAGGGTGGGTGACTGCCGCGGGGAGTACTCTAATGTCTCTGTAGCGGACTTCGTATGTACAGTAGGCTAGTGCTGAATATAGTCTTGTTCCCATTCTTTCCCGTGTGCACCAGGACGTGAGATTTGGCCTTGACGTCTGGCATAGTAAGGCTGCCGTTGAAACGAAGACATCTTGAACACAAGTGCACGAGCCTTTGCTGAAGGTTCTTGAATATTTCGTTCTCGTTGCGAGACCAAGCTCGTCTAAGTGCCGGCCTTTGCTATGGCCTCGGAGATTCTTGATAGGCCAATGGCTGTCACCTCGGGACACGAATGGAAGAGAGGGTACTCAATCATCTGCTTGGCCCAACTCGCTGCATTCGACAGACGCCGCCCGGTACTGTGGCTTCTTTATTTTCAAAGGAGTCGTTGTCTTATTCATGCCTTGCCTTGACGATTGACGAACGACTTACATGCTCGAGATCGCACGCAAAGAGATGTGAAAGGAGTTTGATTGGTAGTGCTACAGTACGGATCGTGGGTGTGTGTGAAGTAGAGGAGAAAGGAAGTTCTCGTCTTCTCATGGTATGGCGCCATCCGTCCAACTCGATTTGGCCCGACGCAGCAGCAGGAGTGACGGTGGAAGTCGACCTTTTCCTCGACGAAGTCATCTATTCACCTCAGCTCGGCCCCATCGAAGGGTAGCACTAAAGGAAGATGCCCAATGTAGCTCCGAACGAGGCCAGTCCTTGTCCTTTTCCGGGTCAGTAAAGACCCATTGACTGACCCAATCACACTTTGAGGTGTCTCAGACCAGTGAAATACAAATCTCACCATTAGAATTACATAGATTGTCCGGCCCATAGTAGCTTACAGCGACGAAAAGAGTCCATTACAACGACGGCCTGGGTGTATTCCGCGTCACTTTCCTTACAAACTCCGCCACAGTTTCCCAGTACGAATAATGGCTGCATGTATCGTCTGTAAACCGTCATCAACCGTCGAGACTCTCATGATCTTGGTACACTCACTATGTCCATACCCAGGGAACTCGACAAACTCCGTGTTCTCCTCCGCCTCCTTCCCGCGCTCCAAGAACCTGTCCCGGAGCGTCTTCATATGCGCAGGCGGGACCAGCGTGTCTGCGGAGCCGCTTAGGAGGAGAACGGGCATGGCCGAGGGGAGTCTCAGCGCCTTGACGGCGGATTCCCACTTTTGGTGACACAGGAAGGTGAATGAGGAGAGGAAGGGCATGACGTGGGGGACGAGGTCGGGCAGGGAGGTGAACGTGTTTTCGAGTATCAGGGCGGTAATTTTGGACGGATTTCGGCTGGCGAGGTCGATGGAGGCTGCGCCGCCGATGGATTGGCCGTATAGAAGCTAAGAGATGAGGACAAGGCAGTAATGGGAGGAGGAGGACGTACTATGGGTGTGTTGGCGAACCGCGGAGAAGCGGTGAGATAATCAAGTGCAGTCTGCGCGTCTATCTGGAAGCCTGGGATGCTTAGATGGACATGGAACAGCACACACGGCAGCTTACCTTTCTCTGACGGCGCTCCGTCGGACTTGCCGTATCTAAATGCACAATGAGCGTGCACCATTACGCGAGCTGTAGACCGCACCCCCGGTAGGACACCATGAGGACGTTGCACCTCATGCTGAGTTGGAAGGCCATCGCCAGCGGGATGCGGTGCCCGAGATTCCCGCCGTTTCCGTGGAACATGATCACGGTCGGCCGCCTCGCTATGAACGCCTCGTCGGTCTCTCTGTCGTCATAATTCATGGGCGTGAGCCCTATGCTGTGGAAGCGGGTCTGCGTGGGTAGTTCCTTCTTCTGCGGTAAGAGGTAGCATCGCAGCGTCACGCCGTCAGACGTCTTGAGCTCGAGGTCCTCGTAGTGGAGACCGTATTCCGAAGGCGAATGCACAACTGGTAGCCACGTCAAATGTAGTCCACTCTGGGATTGGGCGACGCACTGTCTGCCTCTGGCCCGAGGCTCACGTAGGCCGACGGGTAGATAAAGTAGTTCTGGCCGTAATATAACAGGCCGGCGCCTGGTCGAAGATATTCAACATGCGGCGCATTCAACTGAGCGGGACACGAACTCACCGAGGGTCACGGTCGTCGCCGCCGTGGCCAGCGTGCCCTTGAACCAGCGCATCAGTGGCCGCGTATGATAGCAAGCGAAGCGCGCACCTTGGCGAACCCTTCTAGCGACGGAATAAACCCTGACATTGTTTAAGTAAGTATTATGATGGACGTCGGAGACAGATGAAGTCACTTGCCTTTCTTGGCGAGATTGAATGTTTGCCAACGGTGGCAAACAATGCTTCATGTACTTACATATGTTTTCCATCATGTCTTGTGTGTCTTGGATGGTTACTGATACACCCAAGAGCATCGTGCATCTCCCAATGCACGGGCGGCTCTAGTCAGCACATCATCCAGTTGTTGCTCGCAACTGAAGCTGAAATCGGTCATCCCGCTTGTTTCCAAGTTGAATGCGATGTCTGGCCTTTCTAGTAATCCTTATCAACAGATAGAACTAGGAGCTCTGCCATCGAAGCTTGACAATCCGGCTGCGATTCTACTCCATACAGACTTCTTCGCACCTGCACTCTTCTGCACTACTTCGCCGCGTCTTTTCAAGTTCCGCTTTTCTTGACATCTACCGTATAAGTTGGGAATCATAGTATTATACAGTCAAACTATGACATTTCCGGGCCAAAATCAAAAAAGTGGTCAACAGGCGATGTTGCCAGACCTGCCGAATGTGTTTCTGTGCGCTTACCTTGACCGGATCTGGTGTGGTTAAGCGCAAAAAAATCGGCTTCACCCTATAGCACGGGAGACGCCCTTACCAAGCAAAGCCACACAAGTCTCTCTTTGGAGACGATTGCACCTCCCCATCATCATGCGTTCCGTTGGGACCCGTGACCGAGTACCACATTTTCCTCCTTTCTTCCAGGGATACTCAGAGACTTCTCGGTCCAAAAGATCGACAATCAAACGAACTGATCAATGGAACACACCTGCGCCCACACAAGCGTCCAATCTCAACCATACTGATATCGTCTCAGCCTTACATCGTCAATGTTCCATGATACGCGCGGGACTCCCTTATCGCTGATAATGCAACACATTTTTGCCTGGTATGAATGTGAACAACTTCTTTGACTGTTGATTTTCTCCCTTTACTGCATAGTGCAGAAGCATCTCCCTGGAACTCTTACATCTTCTGAGCGACATGCATCCATTGTCTGAATTGCGCTGATGCTCCCCTTATTATAGAGACAGACCGCGCCCGTTCCGCGCTACTGACGCGCTCACAACTCATCAGCAGATATGGAATTCGAAAAGTTCACAACTTTTGAACGTCAATCGCGCTGATGCACCCCTTGTAACAGAAGCAAGAACGCGCTGACTAGCTAGAAAGATATGGAATTCAAAACCTCACAACCTGACCGTCAATACAAAAAATGGTCTTCACAATGCCTATAAAAGCCCTCTCTGTTCTTGGTAGTTCCTCAGTTCTTTCGACCTACATTCCCATCCACTTACTCGCCAAATACACTCCCTCACCACCACAATCCTTACAATGTCTTCCTTCATTTACATCCTCAGCTACGCCGCCCTCGCTTCCGTGCAGGGTGCCCCCATCCTCGAGAAGGGTCTCTCCCTTCCAATCGAGGCGCGCTGCGACACCTGCACTGCGCTCTCCGCCTTCGTCGAGAAGCTCACCGGCGACCTCAGCGTCATCCTGATGCCCCTCCGTAAGTGCTCTCCATGGCCTATCATTGCCTCCCTCCCATGCTGAGCACTGCACCGCCGGAAACGCGACGGCGGACATCCTCACTCCCATCATCCACGACGCCAAGGACCAAAGTCGTCACCGCCATCTCCGAGGTCAATCTCCTCGTCGGCGAGAAGGTCGAGATTGTCCTCAAGACCGCCGACGGCGTCCTTTTTCTCGTTGACATCGCTGGACTGCTGTGTACTTTGATCATCGTGAGTCCCAGTCCTATTCTAATTTCGTTCCGCTCCTGCCAGTGACCTCGACTCTGTAATTACAGGTCATCTTCACCGCCGTCAGCACCATCCTCTTCGTTGTCTGTGCCGCCGAGAAGGGTGCCGTCACCCCTCTGCTTAGTGAGCTCCTGTATGTTTCCTCCCTCTCTCTTCCCCTCCAACCTTCGCAATGACTGACAACTTGACTCTCAGGTGCGTCGCAGAGCTTCTCGAAAGCGTCCTGTGCGTCGTCTCCGGCCTCCTCGCCGTCTTCCTGCTCTCGACTTTCAATGTAATCGTCCCCGTTAGCATCGACTTGGACCGATAGATTTCTTGTCAGTGATGACGACTGCATTACTACAATTTTGGAATTGTGGGCGGCTACCTGGTACAAACCGATTCTCAAAGAGGCCACAAATCTCATCGTCACATTCGTGGCATTCCTCACGCGCCGACCGACTCCAGAGTTGCTCGACTTACTGTACCGTCCTCGTTGCCTCACGATGGTTCTCTTGATACTGGGCACTGTTGAAGATTCCGTTAGATGGATTGAGTCACTACGGAATCTGTGCTCATCCCATGATTCATGGACCGAGTGCTACCAGACCATCGCTGACCTCAGTGCCTGGATGGACAACCGAGAAAGGGAGGGAGAAGAGAGTACCAGTTTTCCATTAGATGGATTCTTCGGAGGGAAAGTAATGAGGTTTGCGGATAGGGCTGTCAGGCTTGATGACCGTCTTCGCAGGAAGTTCATAAGGTGTCGTAGGAAGCGACTTGCAACTGGACTGGCGCAGATGGAGGTGGCGGACAACATCGTTGGTAGCTAGACATAGCATGGGTTTCTACAGCATTCGGATTAGCACGATGCTTACTATTGGTATACTATGACAATCTGTGAAGATACGTTAACAATGGGCATGACTGGAACACATGACGATAGGGGCTTCTGGCGAAGCATGTCTTGGTCTTCGTGTGTCTCGAGTAATCAAACACCACCAAGATCAAAATCTCTTGGGCCAGTCCATTCCGACTTGGGTGAGGAATCGGCACCTCGAAGCACCAGATCGGGATAGAGAATCCGTCCTGTAGCTTTTGAGATGTACATTCTGGACGTAGAGCTCGGGGCAGAATCAAGTTGCATGAATGGGATGATATTAGATACAAATGTCGTGAGTTGGGTGGGGGTGAGTGACCTAGAGATACAGTGTAAGATCCAATCGAAAAAGGGCCACGAGAGAAAAGGAAAGAAATAAACCATCACACCACCACGCCGCCTACACCCATCCCAGCGCGCGGGCTCCCCTTTTCCACCCCACTCTTGATATGTTCCGCATAATCAACATTATACGCCTCCCCAGCCTGCCCCATCGCCGCCTTATCCCCAAAGAAATACGTCGAGTTGCTCTTACTCGCCGCGATCGCCCTGAGCTGCTCCAGCCGCCGCAGCTCAACGAGCGTGCCCAGCGCACGGCGCCTGTCCTCCGCGGTGATGTTGTTCTTGTCCACCGCCACGGCCTTGGCGACCTCCTCGACCTGCGCTGCCAAGGCGGACGCCTCCATGAGCGCCTGCTGCTGCCGCGCCTCGGCTTCGCGATAGACGGTCTTGTAGCTGGCGTCGGCTTCGTTGGATTTGGCTTGGAGGTGGCCCTCGCTCTCGAGAATGACGCGCTGTTTCTGGCCTTCGGCGACGTTGATCTGGGCTTGGGTGTCGAGGAGCTGCTTGCGACGGTTTCGTTCCGCTTCCATTTGGAGTTCAAGTTGACGCTGAGAAGATGTCAGGTGAGGATTGTGTGAGGAGAATCAGACGTACCTCGACTTCACGGTTCGCAGGCTGGAAATTTTGGACTTCGAAGCGTGTACCTTCCACACCCCAGTTCTGGGTTGACCGTGAGTGCGAGAACATTTCATGGTTGAGACAACGCACCGTTAGCGATGTACCAATAACTTCGTTCAATTTGGTGTTGATGCCGTTTCTGTCACCAATGACCTGAGCTTGGATGAGTTGACTGCCAAGGGCCAATAGAGATCAACGCACCTGGTCATAGCTGAACGTCCCAAGGACGGCACGCATAGCGGATGTTCCGGCATTCTTGATATTATTTTCTAGGTCTGTGACCTTGAAGCACGCCTTGTAGCCGTTGATGATGCGATAGAAGAGGGACCCCGAGACACTGATGGGGACCTGTGGCGTGTTTAATTGAGAGCCAGTGAAAGGTTAGATGGCACGGACATTGTCGAGAGTGTATCCTTGAAGCTAGTAGATGGTCAAACAAGTATCGTAGGACGGAATAAGCACGTACATGGGGGATGGAAATTGATGATTCACGCAGGTCGACCTTTTGTACGCTGTGGTAGAGGGGGATGAACAGTCGGATGCCCGGTTCCAGACGCTCTGGGTTGCGTCCGAAGCTGGTAGGCCGTCAGCGTTGCGGTGAGACAGCAGGTTGGCAGCAACGCACCTCAGCCGCCAGCCTTCTTGGCCCTGCTCGATGATGGTGAAGAAATTGCGTCGCTGAGTCGGCCGTACCCGAGCAGTGCGCGAGAGTGTTCGCAAGACAGGGCGCGTATTCATGGTGATGCTGGCGAAGAAAGGAGACAGTGGACTTTATTATTTAAGCCGTGGGGATGCTATGCCGGCAGACCACGTCCTCGTCTCCTTGCCTGCCGAGCCGCGTCATGGTCCGTGATGGGCGCTGGAAGAGTCTGGAAAGAGTGTCCTTGGTGTTGCAGAATGTGGGGAACGGCGAGGGCGAGCAGCGGCTGTGGTGGTGGTGGTAGGAGGCAAGGCAAGGCAAGTTGATCGACGCTGACTCCAGTGACGACCTCGCCCTTAGACTCAACGACCACCACCACCACCAACACGCCTGTCTCTGGATCTCTGCCTCGACGATTCTCGCTTTGGCTTATCATTCGATCTCGAGGAACGCAGGCGGTCATGGCCTTAGACGTCTAGCAATGCGACTGGGAGCACGGGCTGACTGCAACTCTGACGAACAGCACTGTGTACGGCCAACTCTGCAGAAACTTTCCGCGTCTCATCTGTGCCTTCAGCCAACGTAAGCCAAGCCGTGACATGTACGCTGGAAGCTCGCTGCATTCGGTGAACTTGACAGGTAGGTAAACCCCTCAGCTCTACCGGTTAACGGACAATGCCCTTCTTGCCTCTACTACATGCGTTCTTCACGACCTATTTGGAATCACAGTAGTACCTAACCCGTCGCTTGGTTCTGCGAGGGATCTTAGTACGCTTATGAGTCTGACTACTGTATCGTCGTTCTAATCACCTGAGCGATGCTCATCCGGCCATGTAAGGGCTCCATTACTTGCACTTCTTCCACGGAAGTGTGCTTGATCAGCTCGCCCGAGAGAGGCGTCCGACTCATAAGCAGCTTAGCTTGCATACGTCTCCCTCTTCAACACCATGATCAACGTTGAGGGAATTGCCTTTGTCACCGGTGCTGGTCAGGCTATTCTCTCCATCTGGTCTGATATGACTGCATCTCATTGCAAACCAACAGGCAGTGGAATCGGACGCGCTACCGTACTGGCCTTTGCCCA
Source organism: Strobilurus pachycystidiatus (assembly GCA_019915135.1). Lineage (NCBI taxonomy): Eukaryota > Fungi > Basidiomycota > Agaricomycetes > Agaricales > Physalacriaceae > Strobilurus > Strobilurus pachycystidiatus. The sequence continues at coordinate 690,103 of JAHLMK010000006.1, read as the reverse complement.
GGCAGGTGCTGCAGGCATACATCTCGCAGACATAAACCCCACTGCCCTCACGGAATCCGCTGCGCTCGTATCCGCCGCGGCCACCAACCCCAACTTCCGCGTGCACACCTCTCAGATGGACGTCACACAAGAAGACCAAGTCATCGAGACACTGCAAGACACCATCAAGACCTTTGGGCGGCTAGATTATGCTGTGAACTCTGCCGGGGTTTGTCCTTCTTTTGTTCTCCAGTCCTTCCAATACTTACTAGGCACTCTGCAGGTCGCCGATATTTCTATTGCCAGCACAGCTGACACGTCTCTAGCCGAGTTCGACCGCGTTAATAACATCAACCAGCGCGGGACCTTTCTATGTACGCGGGAGGAACTGCGTGTCATGCGCACCCAAGACCCCGTAGCGCGACTCCCAGGGCGTCCGCCCGTTCGTGGCGCTATCACTAACGTCGGGTCGATGCTTGGGGAGATGGCTCTGTCGGGCTTCACTGCATATGTGACAAGCAAGCACGCTGTGAATGGTATAACGCGCAATGCTGGTGAGGGTTTCATCTTCATCACTGACCCGCGCCTAAGATGCTATTCAGCCGCGAGTCACGCACACGAGGGAATACGCGTCAATGCTGTCTGCCCGGGATTTGTTGATACGCCACTTCTCACAGGAGATGCTGCTGAAGCTGGGGCGCAAGTCGTAGCGGGTGTTCCGTTGAAGGTATGTCAAACTGGTTCGTCGGCTTCGATGTCTGGTGTTGAATGGGCAATCGTAGCGACTGGCTCAGCCAGAAGAGATCTCGGACATAATCCTGTTCTTGACGAGCGAGTATGCGAGCTTCGTGACCGGAGCGTCTTGGGTTGCAGATGGCGGCCGTAGCATCGTTTGATTACTTCTTCGGGGTACCAACCTTGAGCCTACCGCAATGAGCGGTGTTGCATTTGTGGCGAGGTCACGGTGATTGTACAGCGGATCATGATCATCAGTATTACAGGGTATGTAAGTACAAGTTTCCGTGTCTCAAGTCCCAGAGAGAGAATGCTATCAGATCAAACTACATGTCAGGAATGCAATAATGCCAGCCCAGCCGATGTTTTCCTGAGGTCCGTAATCAATGTCGAGGGAATCCTGACTGGCGGAGTATACGCCGTACAGCCCGTTGGTCGTGTACTCGACAGAGTACATATCGACGTCGGGCTCTGATTTGACGAGTACTAGAATAGAAGACCATCAGGCAGACGCATCGTCGGCTGGTTTGGGCACGTACACGGCGTCGTAGCGATTGGCGCTTTCGCCTTTCGAGCTGGCCGAATTTTCCGCCTTTTTGGCTTCCCCGCTGGCTGCCCGTTGACCTTCCGTTCTTCGTTCACTGGCATCGTCAGCCATGATTGTAGAACACAGCAGGCAGGTACTCACCTGCCTCCTTCCGAGTCATGGTCGTCGGTCGAGCTCAAGGCATGCGCAGCGGGCGCAGAGATGGCCGTCTAAGTCTGACCTTGCAAAATGGAAAGCCCTGGGTAAAAGAGGACAGGCGCCTGTTCAGAACTGAATGAGGCGCAGTGCACGTTCGTTCACTCATGACGTCAATGGATGTCCACACAGACGCCCACAACGGGTTGTTCAGACCAGGTTAAGGAGGGTTAAGGCGTAAAGAAAGGCTGGCATCATGCTGCAATAGGCGATGAAAGGTGCTCGAATCGGACAGGGCAAAGGATGTTCCCTAAAACCTACAGCGCACGGCCAAACAAGAGCCACGTTCGTGCAGTCGGGTTGGCGAAGCCGTCGAGGTGTTCTGAGACTTAGAAGTAGGGCGAGTTGACCGGATCGCAGTTTCGCGAGTCCGATGTTGCATGCCCATATGGATAGATCCTTGGTAGGCGAATACAGGACTGCGCCACATATATACTGGTATGTTGTGTACCTATTGTTTAATTTGTCAATCCATAATGGACCCTGAATTGACCTAAACACTCAATAGCCTTGCTAACTTGGACTTAGAAGCGCGAGGATCCATGTGGATCACATTGATCTCGAGGCAAATGCTTCCACGTACATCAACGCCACGAATGTCGAACAGTCATATATTCATCTTCACAGCTAGAACACCTGGCCTCAGTAGCGTAAGTTCGCAGTCAATGGATGCCATGGACCAGCCAATAGCAATGGGGCGCTGACAGGAGATGGCGGTGCTGAAGCTTGGTATTGCTTGTCATGAGCCCTGAGCTCAACGCCAAGGGCCCGTTGTTCGTCCGCTTTTGACCATCATCCCGTCATCCCATTCCTACATACCCGTGCCCCAATATTTTCCAAATGCTGTACTCACATAGGCCATGCCGGGAGCCCGAGGTCATTCTCTCGTTGATCTTCAGCTCCTCTATGCAATATCCGGCTTGGCTATTCAAAATTGGGCTTCCGCAGCAGCAGGATAACGCGACCTTCGAACTCGTGGGATGATCCGCAGCTCGCGTTCATTCATTACAGTGGTCTGACAGTGGCCACCGCGGGGTCTATGTCTCATCCACAGAATCCATCGTACGTGATTGGACGGCGGTTTGTGCTGTAACTTTGTTATCTCTACAGTTGACATCGCATCATGAAGCTGCAAGCTTCAAGCTCAAGGATACTGTAAGGTCGCGTGTTGCGTGTTCATACTTAGCGTGCGTTCGTCGCGTGTAAGCTTCAACACTTGTTGAAAGTGTATCTTTTCCGCTTATTATTTGTGATGACATCGGTCATGAATTAGCTTCCGTACCCTGTCTCACACAGCCTTTCAAAAACACTGACGGAATTAATAGACCCTGTCAGATCATTATAAAGGACTTGATTTGCAACTGTCGTTACTTCGACCATCATGACTTTACTTCGCCTCATCCTCCCAGTAGCTGTCGCTCTGGCTAGTCTCAGCTCGGCATCCCACTCATACTCGCATGATGACGACGCCTACTACGTATGTTCCCCTTTTCCTTGTTGCTCCTGTATTTCATGGTCATTTCTGCAGGGCACGTCGGGGTCATCCAGCAATACCACTTCGACGACCAACTCCACGAGTACCAGGCAAGGCGACTCTCAATGCAGCAGGGTGAGACGAAACCGACTATGCACTCCGAGGTCACCGATTGATAACCAACGCAGTACATGTGTGTCACGGCATTCGTCAATGATACGACCGTAGAGTGTACGTTGATTCTTTTTTGCCTTGCCGCGCGTGTTTGACGCGTGTGGTACAGACCAATTATCGACGACTGGTGTTAGGTCGGCGGGGTGGATGGGCATGTAAGTGACTTCGCAAGTCAGAATCTTTCCGACTGTCGTACTCATGTGTGCATCTGTCAGGGGATTCGGGAGGTCGATGTCAAACGCGGCGATAATTGTGATGTGGGCCAACAGTGACGGCACATTCACACTATCGCAGCGCTCCTCATCTGGTGAAGTGATGCCCACGGTCGATTCCAATCCTGCGCGTGTCGCGACACGTCAAAGTACGCTTAGTTCGGTGAGCATCTTACCCTGAATTCTGATTACCCCGCAATGTGGCTTACCACGTTACCAGTCCTCGGGAACCAATTCGATATTCACCTTCACTATGGATGTGCGTATCCGCTGGCTCATGCCTACGGTGCCTAGTTGAATTTTGATGTCTAGGCAAACGGCGATACGACCCAAAACATCATTTATGCGTTTGGCATCCTCAATCCCGATTCAACCAGCCCCGATGCTGAATTTGTGCAACACCTCGACTCTGGGACCATGCAGCTGAACCTCGCAGGAACTCTCGACACCGGCGGTTCAGGGTCTCCAAGTGGACCCTCCAGTGGCGGCAGTGATTCTAGTAGCGGCTCGGATTCAGGTTTACTCCCGTATCAACGCCTTATCGCTGCTCACGGCATCATATGTGCTGTCGGCTTTCTTTTCTTCTTGCCTTTTGGGTCTTTGCTCGCTCGGTACTTGAGGACGTTTACCCCGCGTTGGTATACCGGTCATTGGATATCACAGTTTGCGATAGGTAAGTCATAGCCGACGTTCCGTTCGTCCGAGCCTAACCAATACCTATCTATTTGACAGCTGGCCCGTTGATCATCGCTGGATTTGCGCTGGGCGTCAGGAGTGTCTCCAAGGCCGGCGCGCCACACCTCGACGATGATCACAAGGTCAGCTGATACGAACGACCTCCTATGGATCGAATCTGACAGTCGTCAGCGATGGGGGGTGGCGATCTTTGTCTTGTACTTCATACAATGTGCCTTGGGCGCAATGATCCACTGGCTCAAACCTAAGAGCGCGGCTCAAAGACGTCCGCTGCAGAATTACTTCCATGCCCTACTCGGGATTACGGTGATCGGTCTGGCCTTTTACCAAGTGCGGACAGGGTACAAGCACGAATGGCCGCGCACCACGGGACGTGGAGCTCTTCCGAACGCCGTGAATATCGTATGGTATGTTTGGGTGGTGGTAAGAATGCTTCGCTCTCATCTCCGATACGCTCACGCGACTGTTCTACAGCTCATACCCGTACTATACTTGGCAGGCCTTGCGTACCTCCCGAAACAATACCGCCAAGAGGCTGCGACTCGAGCTAGAGATGCTAGAAAATAGACGACGGACCGTATTCTTGGCCAATTTCCTGTTCCCAAGCGTATCAAGTCAGACTGGGTTTTCTCATGGCAGCTATTCGTGCGTCTGTATGTATCGATTGAATGATATTACGTGTATGTCTTGTCGCTACTGGTGTTTCGTGTATCAGTTTCCGCCGTCAAGAGAATAAACTCACCACACATGCTCACTGCTTTGACAGACGATAAAAAGCGAGCAGGCCGAAACGATGTGGGCATGATCTGTAATCTATTGTTTTATGCATTTTCTTTCTAGTTCTGGCTGTCTCTGACCTCCGTCTGCGGTGCATCGTAGATGGTCTAGGTTCCTGGGGCGGTGACCTTATTGTGTCAGCGCCTCCATTTTCATTTCATGCGTCAAGGTGGATGTCAATTCAATTTGCCTTGAATCAGGTATGTTGCTTCACACACTAGTAACGTCCGTGATGTTCTCCATTGACATCGCTAGCCTTATATTTACTCCCTAGTACCCATGGGACTGCATCTTCCAAATGGCCACCGCGTCGTGCATTCCTCTTCTGCGTCAACTTTCCGGGCTCATAAGCTCCAGCATTGATATCCTCGAGCAACGATGCACCGATGAGGGGCTCCACTTCCCTGGCTTGGATGATTGTACCATGGAGAGTGAGGCAACGAAGCACGTACCCGAGATCACTCAGGCTATCTCGACGATCGCTGCAGCGGCTTCTCAACTTTGCGCAACCGTACAGCCCGCTCAAACATCTATCGTAGCGGCTTGTCTTCAGGTATGGCTAGCCCGTTCAGATCATGTATTGGGACTGATCTTCTCGTCAGTTCGAGCTCTCTGCAGCACTCTTTGCGGCGGAATCGTTGAACGTAGCTGATATACTCCGCGATACTGGCCCGAAGGTATGTACTGTCTATACATCATACAATCACGCGAGCTAAAGCGTGATCTAGGGCATGAATGTGACAGAAATTGCTAGGCTCGCTGATACTGATTCGACTAAACTATGTGGGTATATCTGCCTCTTCATTGTCGACCCTCTTTATTCACTCGCGATTAGCTTCTGTCTTACGACTCCTGGCAACAGAGCACATCTTCACAGAGGTAGCACCGGACGTCTTCGCAAACAACAGGATTTCCTGTCTCTTGGATTCGGGGACGGCCTTGCCTGAACTTCTGGACCGGTCCGCTACCTGTTCGTCAAGAGACATTGGATATCACTGACACTGGCTCTCCAAGATCCAAGTTCAAATACACTGACACATGTAGGCCAATGCCGGCTCTTGTTCGCGCGACGTACGCCTTCACTCGGCCTTGCAGTGAGATTCATCTGACAGTGTTCGCAGGTGGATACAAACGCAACACTGTATGGATCTCTCTAGCCTGTTACGCGACCGAACCTTTGCTCTGTCCGATGAGCCGACTCGGACACTCTTCAATATGGTCACAAAGACCGATGCCGTGTATTTTCAGAACTTGATGCTTCCTGAGAATCATGAAAAGCGACAAGTGTTCGGACTGGCAATGGGCGCGCAGAGCTCACGAATAGTGGAAGGTTGGTTCTTTGAAGCGAGCTCGAGTTTGTGGGCGTTGATAGCGCGACAGTGGGATATGATTGGAAGTCGCTTCCGGAGAATGCTGTCGTGGTGGATGTTGGTAGCGGCGTTGGGGCGGCCTTACTGGCGGTCGCAAAGCTGCAGCCGCCTTTGAATATTACGCTCCAAGATCTGCCTTTTCTTGAGAGTGACACGCGACAGGTACGGCGGTTTGAGAATCCTCGAGTCTAGTTCACGACTAGCACAGTTCTGGTTGTCAAAGGATCCTGAGGCGTTCAACAGTGGTCGTATTAAGTTTCTGGGTAAGCTTGACCCTGTTACATGTCGACAGACTCACCTGGTTCTCTGCATAGGTCATGACTTCTTCCAGCACCAACCTATCACTGGGGCCGACGTCTACTTACTTCGCTCAATACTGCATAGCTGGAATGACGCGAACTGTGTTCGTATCTTGAAGCGTCTTAGGGAGGCAGCCGGTCCCAAGACCGAAATTGTGATCATTGACCCCGTACTGTCATACGCAACGCATACGAATGAGGATAATCTACTAGCGAACCACGGGCACGCGAACTTCGTAGGGCATGCATATTCCCTTCTGGCAAGATTCTTATAACCTCTCGTACGACTTCTGTTCACTGAGTCGCAGATGATGGCCACGCTGAATGGAAAGGAACGGACGCTATTTCAACTCCGGGACCTTCTTTGGCAGAGTGGATGGAAGTTGGATCGTATCAGTCGTCCCGATGCATTGCACCAGTCAGTCACTGTGGCGATCCCTTCGTAAGCACGGCGTCGAATAACCCTGTTTCGGAGTTCGTCGAGCGTTTGAATGAAGTAGAATCTTAGGTGTAACCTTGCAAACTCGTTACGAGCAGCTCGCACTCACATACTCAGGCGACTTGGCGTAGCTGATAGTGACTCGATGTCCGGCGGAAAGTCGCGGGTAATAACTCGAACGGCGTGAATAGCAGTCTCACAAGAGACTCAAAATAACGGCGACGTCACGGTTCTTCAAGGGCAAGAACATCATACGCGCCACATGTCCTCTAGACGATGAACCTGTACTCGAATACAAGTGCATCAAGTTCACAAATATCTGTTACGTCCGTGCCAGTGGTCTGACAGGTACAGCACTATAAGGTAAAGATCGTAGGTGAATTATAGGCAATGATACTTAATGTAATAGGGAAACAGGGAGGGACTGGGTAACAGAAGCAAGGAAGAAACGGGAGCCATACGATGCAGTCCGTAAGGACGCCTAGGCCTTGAGTATCCATGATTGTTAGAGCAAAGCGACTGGGAGTTCGAACTTGACGTACCAATGCACTCGATATATCTTCGTCATTCATAGGCGCGTTTGACTTGTGATGCGAGCCCTAAATGTTCGGTGAGTTCTTTATGATGGAGTGGTACGAAAGCAGCAAGACGTACGACCATGGTCAGTGCACCCATAGACGCAGTGAGCGAGTCAACGGCAGGGGGACTTTTCGCTTGCAATTCAGCTTCCCGGGCCGCATTTCGAGCTGCTTTCTTGGCTGCCAAGTCCGCCTCCGCCTTCGCCTTCTGTGCGCGCCGATGTTTCTTAGCTGCCTACATTATCAATACGATCAGACTTTAGGAACTCAAAGATGAACATTCGCTCCTACATTGTATGACTTCTTCAGCGAGTTCGCGAAGTTGATAAGGTATTCTGGATTGGCGGCGAGGGCCTTAAACTGAGCTCCGGCTTTTTCTGCCCTCCTCGACAGAGTCTCAAGCTGATTGGACTCCAATCTGAACTTGTATTTGTCATTCCAAGGCTCCGAGGGCCATTTGCAGGATTTGGGTTGCAACGGGATGGCAACTACCCATACACGCTTTCCGGGCGCGGCAACCCACATTGGGTTGGTCTCTAGAAAGGTATGGTCTTTCGCTTCCTCTGGGGTAATGTCGCAGAGCATAACGGGAAGTGCAAAGGCCTGGAGGATGATGGGAAGATTGTCGAGGTCGTGGCCGTCAAAGGTGCCCATTGGGTATATCCAAGGTTCATCGTGGTGACTGTACACCACCTTGGTGCTAGCACAAGCGATCACAGGACGCCCTCGTTTCCTGGACTCGTGCAGCTTGTGTAACCTTTTCTGGGTTCTAGTGATGTACGTCTGAGCCGTCCTAAAAGAACAGAGGGTCTCCGGAGAGCAGGTAAGTCCGGTGCCAGAATCCTCCATGTCCTTAAAGCCTTTGAGACAGATATTGTAGTAAGGCAAGACCAGGGACTCATGACAGAAAAGGATGTCGCCACCATCCGGAATAGAATGCGAGGACATGATAGCAAGCAGACTGAGAGCGCGTAGAGACTGAGAGCAAGCTCGGAGTAGACCGAAAAAGAGGCAGTTTGGAGAGAAGGTGGCGATACTTGCAAGGTGATCTCTGAGGCATCTTATATGCTTGTGCATTGTTTGATCAAGGAAAGGTAGGCCTCGCAAGTGGAACAAGAATCGCTGCTCCTCGATCATAGGGAAACAAGAAAGCCGCAGAACGGGACAAAGCAGAGTGCTGTTCGTTGATCGGATCTGTGAGCAACAACTCAATGGTTCCACTGATACGAGTGAGATTGTTAGCGGGATCTTCTCAAACCAAAATTGAATGTGGACAATTTGATGAGGGACCTGAACAAGACCCAATCGGGAAACGCCGTCTACTACAGGCTGACATAACAACAACCTTTTTGTTCCTTCCCAATCCTCCGTTTATTGTATTCGAACAACAAGAATCGATGGCCGAGGTTCAGCATTCATTCGCCGTCTTTCCTGATTGGTGCATTCTTGTTGTCTTCCCATATATCTTGATAGGTATCGTCTTGAGCCACAAAACCATCTCCCACCATGTCTCTTCTTCCGCAATACGGCGAGTATATTATCATTCAACTCGATCCGGAGGCCAGTCTTGAGCGTCTCAACGATCCGGAAGTAACCAGTGCCTGTCGCGTTATGCAGCCCAAGAAATACGTGGCTTGCACTTATGGTGTTCGTGGTTTGTTCATCGTCACTGGAGCTCTGTAGCAACTGATGACCAACAGTATCGGACTGTTCCACACGTCGGAATTCCTTTTGCTTTCGCCATCTCGCTTCTGTCTACGCGGGGTCCGGTGGCAGGTCTCGATAAGTTTGACCTGGCTGAAATGTCAATCCCCGTCGCCCCAAATACCGAACACCCACTCCATAGAGAGCCGCTCGTCTGCGATCCACCGCTTCCTTGGCCAAATTGCGTTCATCCTACGCCAGCGATTGTAGAAGTCCAAACTCGATATACGGTCAAGGACCCTAGGGAGCGCGGGAAGTACCAACTGGAGGAGGCTGGCTTATTGACCGTGCAGGCGATGAGAGATAGGCGATGGCAACAAATGCTTCAGAGCGGAAAGGTCCAGGCCTCTGATGGTGATCCCTATGTTTCGGTAGCATCCTGTCCTACACAAGCCCCCATGCCTCCGACCACGACACTCCCAGCGCTGCCAGCTCCCGCACCTCTCTCCCCTGCGCCAGGTGATCGAGAAGAGGACGCGGACGCCACCGACACAGACTCTGAGGGCGATACCTCTGACGAAGACTATGGATGCGACTTTCCTACCGATTCAGACGACTCCGATTCTGACTCTGACTCAGTCAACGCCAACGCCACGTTTGATATGGACGCGCCGAATGAGGAAGACAGAATGTCGCGACATAGTCATCCTATGAACCAGCGCGCCCAAGATCTCGACGAAACACTACATCAATATGCCAACGAGCCTTTCGTCAGCTTCTCGGTCGATCTCGAGACCATCAGCGCAGACGAGGTCGGAAACCCATGGGAGTTTATCGAGGAGTTGGAATATCTTAAACGGTACTGCTTTCTAAAACATAATGCACACATCGCTCATTGCGGTCTAGGTTGGAGAAAGAACACGAGGACCGGGTCAAAGAACAGATACAACGAGCTGCACAGTTAGACGCCGAGCTTGATGCTCTCCAAAAGCCATCAAAACTCGAAGCAGTGTCATCAATTGAACCAAAAGACGTATCCTCGGGGCCAGATATTGACTCCGGACCCAACCAGACCGAACAGCGGGTGCCGGTAGATCCCCAACAAGCGACCAGTGGTCCAGACACCAATCTCCCCGCTTCTGGTACGATTATCTCTCTACTAGTGCATACTTGTCGTGCTTAATCAATTAGGCGTACCAGACTCTGACACAGAGAATGCAGCCCAGCCTCCGGTTGACGCTGTCCTTCACGCTGTTCTTGAAGCATCGTTGTCCTCTTCGCCACTCGAGCAGCTCACGGCTGAGGAAGATTCTGTGACACCTAGGACTCAATCTTTGGTCTCAACATCTGCCCCACATGGTACGGATATATCAGCAACTCCAGCAATTCCTCCTAACTTGACGTCGATAGATTCGGACACCACGGACAAAACAACACCGGTAAAGAAGTCTTCCAGTTATGGTACGTGCTCCTTCTATTTTCGACCGTTTCTTTGGGCTTACTGTCCAATAGGTCTCGGCATGTTTGCCAAAAAGTATTTGACGAGGGTCGTGACCTTGTTTAGCCATCTCAGAAGATAACTCACTGCCCACCCCAATACTACACATATACGGGCATCATTTGCTAGTCAGAATACGGCCGTAGATAGACCTCACCCGCCCGCTAAAAGAATCAATAATTGATTCAGACTGTAAGTATCTACAGGTCTAGACTCGAACCCTGGCACTCGATCGACTGTCATCGAGTTGGCGTTACTGGGAGTGGTTCAAGTCTAACGCGATCTTGCGACAGGAGTCGGACATCAAACCCTGCTAACTTCCTTCCAAACCCACTGACACTAATGTTGTCGCCCTGCCTAACTTTTGCGTCTTTGTCTCTGTCGTATTTGGGCCGGTCACTATCCGGACGGAGAGCTGCTAAGTTCCCTTTTTGGCCTTGAGCTACCTGAGCTTGAGCTTCGCAATAACTGTCAGTGCACTGTCACGTCGATCCTTGACATTGCCTGGCAACAACAAAATGACGAAGAGGGCAAGTAAGGGAAAAGGGCTGCTCTCCACACCCTCCAGTGCGAGATCCATTTCGACGCCTTCGCAGGAAGACATAGAGTGCAATTTCGATGTGGCCATTATGCATGGATATGTGTTAACTGCAATATAAGTTCAATTATGTATCGGTTTTCTAGGCGGTCACCTTACCAAGTTGAGTTATAATGAAGCAGTGGCCCGAGAACAGAACACCGTACTAGGGGAAGTCTTCGGCGTGTTGGAGAGACTCGGAGTCGGTTTCTCGTCCTTTTCCCATCTCGTCATAATCTGTAGGTGTAACTGACCCCAATGAGCGAACAAGATTGTTACAGTGCCTGATGGAAGTACCTTCACCGTCACGGCTATGAAATCTTTCACGCCGTGTCCGGGAGCATAGGTATGTTTGAGATGAATGAACCTAGGCACCTTCCAAGCCTAAGGGCAGAACTTGACTACTTGAACGTGCTCGGCGCGTTCGGCCGTTTCTCTTCAGATTCTCGCATGTGGCGCGGGCTTTGAGTCATGTCACGAGACCGGACGCGTACTCCGTCGCGTCCGCGATGACTCCTGCTGCCCCTGGCGCGGTATATAAGGACATGGTTATTCAGGGCAAGCGAAAGGTGCCCCCATCGATGTGTCTGCTTGCTCTGCGGCGGTGCACACGGAGGCGGTGACCAATCTCCGACGTCTATGGGAAATGTACTGTCACATGCTGGTTCTGGCGCTCGCACGTTCGACAGGCGGTGCTGGCGGCGCAGTGCTTTTGGGTTACTCGGGGCGGGCGCCATATGGGCACTGATAGAGATCCAGGTTCAGACAGCGGTTCCGGCATGCATCATGACACTGCCTGACTCGACGTGATGTCTGCACTGGCCTTTTGAGCGTCGAGAGGCCTGGCAAATGGGTTCAGGCGCTGGCAGAGGGCGATGCAGGTGTAGAAATGTCAATTGGGACGTGGATACGCTGCCAGTCTTGAGTTGAGGCGCTGCGCGGAACATAGCCGGACCTGTCAGATCGGAGTTTGAAACCCTCGGTAGCGCAGTGACTGGGCTTTATAATCTGCGCGATGAGTCAATCGCAGCTTGTTTCCCTTCCACCTCCCGCCCACCAGTGTATTGTGACGCTGGTCGAGTGCATTGTGAGTCAACCTTCCGTCTGCCGTCCCTTGTCTGTCTGTGTGTGGCGTAATTGTGCAGCATCTTGCGCTGTCCTTTTCTGCAATTTATCCGAATATCCATCCATGCCTATGCCGGCGCGGACCAAGACCATCGACGCGTTGAGGTCGTTGGTGGAGCAGCCCGAGTCGTTGAACCGAGGCGTCGAGTCATGCCACACACATGCTATCTGCGATGATGGAGTCATGAACATGACGCTGACGACGTTGAACAGTCCTTCTAGGTCGCCTTTTGCAGTGCTGCCTAGACCCCTCTTGTCTTCCTCCTCCGTCGACATTCTCCCCATACGAAACAACAAGGCATACTCATCGAGTCGCAATGTTCCAATTGTAATCAGCTCGTCTGCTTCGTCCACCCAATCAACACCGTCCAATGTCGTCTCGACTTCGTCAACGTCCTCCCAACATGTCTCGTTAAATAAATCGTCGACCATCCCTCCACGGGTACCAGATCTTGCCGCCCAACATGGCATCCCTTTCGTCCTTCCTAAAGCACCCAACACAGCACCTCGCAGACCCGCACACAGCACGTCTACAGCACCCGTCGTAGACTTTTCCACCATACGGAGCAACTACATCAACATGTTGTCTTCCTCAAAACCCGTCTCGGCTTCGACCTCCCCAGCCCTTGACAACATGATGCAGAACCCAGAGCATACCCCAGAGCAGCGAGAGGCTGTCGAGTTCTTCGAGAGCGTCATAGGTGACTATCCTTGTTGTTCAGATTGCTCGTCATCATCGTCTAACTCGCCTCAAGGGGACACTTCTCCTCTATTCTCCGACGCTGGCGATGACTTCCTTACCGGTGATGCCACACCAAGCCTCGGCTTCCTTGACGCCTCTCCGTTCGACACTCCCTACAGTGATTTCCTCACGACGCCCTTGTTCCAGGACGTCGGAGACCCACTCATCGGCGATGACTTTGACAGCATGAACCTCTTCGGAGGCGTCGACATCGGCTTCGACACTGCCCCAGTCACTCAAGAGAAGGCGCCGCAACAGCAGCTCAATGCTGAAGCTCTCTTCACCCTGTCCCCGGTGTCGCCGGCACTCCACTCAATTGATCCTACCGCAACCTCCTTATACCCTTCTCCACGCGTCCCTTCCGAGCCTTTCTTCCCTTCTTCGTCGCGCCAGCCAAACGGTACGCGCAAGAATATCACTCCCGCCGCCATGGTCCCTCTCGACGCTCCCACCCAGCCACGCCAATACCGCACTCCCTCCGCCACCTCACGCAAGGAACTCCCCGCGACGTTTGCCCGCAAGCGCACGCGCGTGCAGGCCTTTGGTGAGGTGGACGAGCTGGAGCTTGAGGAGCTGGGTCCGAACGCGACCGAGGCGGAGCAGATTGAACACAAGCGGCGGCAGAACACGCTCGCTGCGCGGAAGAGCCGGAAGCGGAAGCTGGAGTACCAGCAGACCCTGGAGAACAGGGTTGAGCAGCTGAAGACGGAGATGGATCAGTGGCGCGTGCGGGCGGAGATTTACGAGGGGGTGTTGAGGAGCCATGGGTTGGCGTCGGCTGCTCTGCCTCCGTTGTAAACGCCTGTCGTTGTCGTTCGTTTTTCTTATTTCCTTCTTTTTTCCCGCCGTTTCAAGTCTTCGATGCCCGTTGTACTATTACTTACGCCTGATCACCATCTTTCCCCTCCATCCACTTGTTTAGGGCATCGTCGTACCCCCCATCCATCTATCCATCCATCTAGTTATCCCATAGTCATGCAGTTAGTTCAGTTAAGCGTCTCATCCAAGTTATGCGTAGTAGTAGTAGTAGTTGGAGTCTAGGAAGAAATAATCATTCTATGACTAAATCTCGCAATATGAATGAGAGTTGTCGAGTTCCGAGATATATGAAGCGCAGTAGCTCGCCTCGCGCATCTGTGAACAACAATCTTGTTCTTTGCTGGCTCGGGAGCTCGCACTCACGAACCCATTAGGCTGCCCGTGACGGCACAAGTAGTTGTACGCGTTCCGACACCAATCATCAGATATCCGTATCGCTGAGTTGAGACTCAGAGTCATCGGATATGTACACGTGATACAATCGCACTATGTACGCGATACTCAAGACCGTTGAACGGCTGGCACAGCGCGGAGAACCTAAGCGCACGCAGCCGGACCAGTTCTCTTCTCACACATCCCGACATCTTGACCTCGAAGACTTCCCCGACACGTACGACGCTCTCCTCCAGTGGAACTTTCCTCCCGTTCCAAATCAGCAAACTGACGCCCACTGGCAGGCGAGCGCCCCATACTCAGGAAGGGACTCTCCATTCAGCGATATGGGTTTGACGCTTAGCTATATGGATCCGAACATCCCATACGATCTGTTGGATCACTTGAAGGCCGCGGTGAAGGTCAGAGGACTAGGCGAAAAGCAGCTACCAACGGCGGCGCTTTCAGCCTGGAAGCTTCTGGTCCATTACTGGGAGGCCCCCTATGGGTCAGAGATGTGGCCGCAGCAGGTTGGAAACCACATCTTCATCATGGCCTCCATCATCGCGAAGCACATACTGTCGGTGCCCGTAGTACGGACTGATGGTCAGAAAGGGCCTATTGTCGCTTGCGAGCCTCTGATCCTGCAACAACCGGAACTAATGTACTCCAGAGTGGGCAATGTCAACGCGCTGGTCTGGAAGACGCGACTCGGACCCAGAGAATTGGTCTCTGCCATCAGCGCTGAATACGAGCAAACCAAAGTCATGCACTACAAGCTGCCTACATTCATTCATCTCACACATACCTATGCTCCTGGACACAGCGTGAAAGATTTCAAAGCCGTGATGGTCAAGGTACTTCCATGATCCATCGGACACTGTAACAATCTTGTTCGCTCACTGGGTCAGTTACACCTACAGATTATGACGAGGATGGGAAAAGGACGAGAAGCCGAATCCGAGTCTCTCCAACACGCCGAAGACTTTCCCTACGGCGTTCTGTTCTCAGGCCACTGCTTCATCATAACTCAACTTGGTAAGGTGACCGCCTAGAAGATCAATACATAACTCAACCCATATTGCAGTTGACAAGAATCCGTGCATAATGGCAACATTGAAATTACATTATATGTCCTCCTGCGAAGGCGTCGAGATGGATCTCGTACTGGAGGGTGTGGAGCGCAGCCCTTTTCCCTTAGTTGCCCTCTTCGTCAGTTTGTTGCTGCCAGGCAATGTCAAGGATCGACGGGATAGTGCGCTGTATCGCGAAGCTCAAACTCAGGTAGCTCAAGGCCAAAAAGGGAAGGCAGCTCTCCGTCCGGATAGTAACCGGCCCAAATACGACAGAGACAAAGACGCAAAGGTTAGGCAGGGCGACAACATTGGTGTCAGTGAGTTTAGAAGGAAGTTAGCAGGGTTTGATGTCCGAGTGCTCTCGCAAGATGGTGTGCGTATTTTATTGTGCAGAGAGTGTGGCATTGACCTGAATTATTGCACAGCCGAGCCGTTGGGAACTCCCCCCACCATTCATCTGAGACTACGTCTGAGCACAAATCCACATCAAAAACCTCTTTGATCTCTGTCTCCTCATCGGAGACATTGAAGGTGTTGTCGACCCATCCAAGCGTGACGGAGTCGTCCATCCCTACCTCACTCCCCTTGTCCACCTACAAGGCCACAGGACGGCGTTGGTACGACATCATACTGAAAAGGCAGTGCGGTGGCGGCGACAGCGCACTCGTTTACCAGGCCAACATGCTCTGGGGACAGAAAGAAATTGATGTCTACGTCAAGGTTTACTCCCGAGAGCAAAACAAGCGCTTCGAGGCGGAGCACCTATGCCTCACGCGATTAGCGGGTTTTGACGGGGCACCAAGGCTCTTGGGAGCTCTGACGTCGGCAAGCGGCGACGAAAGTATCTTGATCACGCTGTCGCTTGGCCCTACACTCAGTGCAAATGTTGTCAGTTGGCACGACTATTGCAGGGCAACAAACTTGACAAAGGAGGACCGGTAAGCATCCTTGTCGCACATTGTTTTCAGGCCCTCAACCCCGTCTAGCATCCGCCTTTTTAGCATCCTACGGCATATACACAGTGTCGGTATCTGCCACAATGATGTTGGCCCCCACAACGTCACTCAAGACGAGGCAGGATGTTTCCGCATCCTTGATTTTGGGGAGGCCGACGTCAATCACGTATGCGAGGACACATGCGATGAGCTTGCAAACTTTCAAATTCACATGGACCTGTAGATACTTACAGCTGTTCCCAGAAAGGTTGTCTGAATCAATTCTTTTTCTTCTAGCGGGCGGTGATGTCTATATCGAGTATCTACGGCCGTATTCTGACCAGCAAATGATGCGCGTCTATGTGTAGTTTCGGGCTTGGCGGTGAGTTATCTTCTGAACTGGCTAAACAAGGTCACAACCCTCGTCAAATACTTTTTGGCAAACGTGCCGACACCTATCAGACACTGAGCCCAAAGAAACGGTCAAAAACAGAATGAACACGTACCGGAAGACTTCTTTACCGGTGTTGTTTTGTTCGTGGTGTCCGAATCTATCAATGTTCAAGTTACTAGGAGGAATTGCTGAAGATGCTCCGTACCATGTGAGGCAGATGTTGATCCCGAATATTGAGTCCTAGTTGTCACGGAGTCTTCTCCTTCAGCCGTGAGCTGCTCGAGTGGCAAAGACGATAACGATGCTTCAAGAACAGCGGGAAGGACAGCGTCAACCGGAGGCTGGGCTGCATTCTCTGTGATGGAGTCTATTACGCCTGATGGATTGAGCACGACAAGTATGCACTAGTAGAGAGATAATCGTACCAGAAGCGGGAAGACTAGTGTCTGGGAAACTGGTCGCTCGTTGGGGATCTACCGACACCCGCTGCTCGGTCTGGTTGGGTCCGGAGTCGATATCTGGCAAAGACACGTCTTCCGGTTCATTTGAGAACACTGCTTCAGGTTTCGATGGCTTTTGAAGCAGGGCATCAAGCTCGGCGTCTAACTGTGTAGCTCGTTGTATCTGTTCTTCGACCCGGTCCTCGTGTTCCTTCTCCAAGCTAGACCGCGATGAGTGAGACGTGTATGGTATTGTAGAGGACAGTACCGTTTAAGATATTCCAACTCTTCGATGAAATCCCATGGGTTTCCAACCTCGTCTGCGCTGATGGTCTCGAGATCGATCGAGAAGCTGACAAAAGGCTTGTTGGCATATTGATGTATTGTTTCGTCGAGATCTTGGGCGCGCTGGTTCATAGGATGACTATGTCGCGACATTCTGTCATCCTCAATCGGCGCGTCCATATCAACCGTGGCATTGGCGTTGACTGAGTCAGAGTCAGAATCGGAGTCGTCAGAATTGGTAGGAAAGTCGCATCTATAGTCTTCGTCAGAAGAATCGTCCTCATAGTCTGTGTCGGTGGCGTCCGCGTCCTCTTCTCGATCACCTGGTGCAGGGGAGAGCGGTGTGGGAGCTGGAAGCTCTGCAAGTGCCGTGGGAGGGGTGGGGGCTCGTGTAGGATGGAGTGCTACCGACGCTGCTGTATCGGCAGCGATCCTTTCCAGAGCTGGAATATGGCCCAGGGGGCCTTTCCTTTCTGGCATGGGGCGATCACCTGAGGGATCACCATCAGAGGCCTGAACCTTACCGCTCAGAAGCATTTGTTGCCATTGCCTATCTCTCATCGCCTGCACTTTCAGCAGGCCTGCATGCGTCAGTCGGTACTTCCCGCGCACCCTGGTGTCCCGGACCGTATATCGAGTCTGGACTACTACAATCGCTGGCGTAGGATGAACACAGTTTGGCCAAGGAAGTGGTGGATCGCAGACGAGCGGCTTTCTATGGAGCGGGTGTTCGGTATTTGGGGCGACGGGGACTGACATTTCAGCCAGGTCAAACCGATCGAGACCTGCCACAGGACCCTGCGTAGACAGAAGCGAGATGGCGAAAGCAAAAGGAATTCCGACGTGTGGAACAGTCCGATACTGTTGGTCATCAGTTGCTACAGACTCGAGTGACGATGAACAAGCAACGAACACCAGAAGTGCAAGCCACGTATTTCTTGGGTTGCATAATGCGACAAGCATTGATTACTTCCGGATCATTGAGACGCTCAAGACTGGCCTCTGGATCGAGTTGGAAGATGATATATTCGCCGTATTGCGGGAGAAGAGACATGATGGGAAATGGTTTTGTGGCTCAGGACAAAATCTGTCAAGATATATGGAAAGACAAGAGCAATGCACCATTGAGGACAGACGGCGAATGAATGCTGAACCTCGGCCATCGATTCTTGTTGTTCGAATACAATAAACGGATGACTGGGAAGGAACAAAAAGCTGTTGTTATGTCAGCCTGTAGTAGACGGCGTTTCCCGATTGGGTCCTGTCCAGGGTCCCTCATCAAATTGCCCACATCCACTTTTGGTTCGAGAAGATCCCGCTCACAATCTCACTCGTATCAGTGCAACCACTGAATTGTTGCTCACAGATCCGATCAACGAACAGCAATCAGCTTTTTCCAATTCTGCGGCTTTCTTGTTTCCCTCTTATTGAGGCGCAGCGATTCTTGTTCCACTTTCGAGGCCTACCTTTCCTTGAACAATGAACAAGCATATAAAATGCCTCAGAGATCAACAGACTGCCTCTCTTTCAGTCGATACTCCGAGCTCGCTCTAAGTCTCTATGCGCTCCCAGTCTCTACGCGCTCCCAGTCTCTACGCGCTCCCAGTCTCTACGCGTTCTCAGTCTTCTTGCTATCATGTCTTCGCATGCTATTCAGGATGGTGGCGACATTGTTCTTTGTCATGAGTCCCTTGTCTTGCCTTACTACAATATCTGTCTCAAAGGCTTCAAGGACATGGAGGAATCTGGCACCGGACTTACCTGCTCTCCGGAGACCCTCTGTTCTTTTAGGACGGCTCAGACGTACATCACAAAAACGCAGAAAAAGCTGGGCAGTTCGGAACAAGTATACAGGCCGTACGCGCCCCGACACAAATCATCAAAGATCCGCATGATGCTACTTTCTATGAGAGTGGAACCGAAGCACCTTGCAACTATCCTACAATTTCATATCCTCTTCCGAGACCTCATCCACACTGGGCTGACCTTCCCCAACGCCACGGTCAATCGTTGACACCGGCCCCTTGAACCAATACTTCCCTCCATATTTTGGAAAGTAAAAGTAAGCGGTGGCCAAGATCAGAACACCACCTGGAGACTCTCAAAGCGTCAGTCTCACTCGTAGAAGTGGAAAGAAGAATATGACCTTGTACGACGATTGTATAGTTCATGTTCCCCACCGACGGATTAGGCGTCAGCGGGAACATGAACACGACGGTCATGAACGCCATGAACACCACCGAGATGACCGCAATCGGCAGACTCTTCAACGCTACTCAGTACAGTAATCCTCACCCAACGGCAGACTCACAAAGACCCCCAATCTGAACGGCCCAGGCTCTGTCATCTTGCCTCCCAGGAAGCGCGCCGAGATCGGGATCATATACGACACGTACTGGCTGGTCACGACGAGGGAGAAGACCGCCCCGATGGCATACGGGCCAGCGAAGGCTATGGCGCCCATGAGAAGGATCAGGGCGCTGGCTGTCCATACGGCGCGTGTCGGGATGCGTGTTTGTGGATGGACGTAGTAGATCCAGCGCGAACCAGGCAGTCCGCCGTCACGAGAGAATGCGAACATCTAGAATTTGATTAGAACGGACTAGTGAGGCAAGCTGGGACATCCTACCTGACGGGAACACGTTATCAACTAACGAGACAAGCTTCATCAGGGTTTGATGTCTCAAAGTGGGATACACACACGATTTCGGCGCCAATGACAAACCTAGTGACCCTCAGCACAAAGATGGAGGGGGAAGGACTTGAAACTCACTGGACCACAATGACCAAGGACCATACCGCCAGCGCCCCGCTTCTTCCCATCGAGTTGAACAAGATCGTCGCCATAGGCTGCCCGGACGGATTGTTCAGGATCTGGTCAAAGTCCGTACCCATGCAGAATGCTAACGCGATGTTCAGCGCTACGAGTGCGAGTCATGAATGAGCGTAAGTTGAGAGTCCTGATGATCCTCACCCCATCCGCAGAGAAGCCCAGACAGCGTCATAGCCATGATCGTGAACGGCACTGCGAAGCTCGCGTTGGTCGCCTCTTCGCTCATGTGTACCGGTGCGTCAAAGCAGCCTGGGATGAAATACTGATCAAACAGAGGTATGGGCATCGACTCGGAGAACAACGTACACATAGTCCACAGCGGAGCTAAGAAGCTCAGGATGAATGCAAAGCCGTTTGGCCAGCCGGATACTACGCATATCAGACTTGACACGTTAATTTGAAGGCAATCAAGAAGACCAACGGTTCGTAAAAGTCGCAAATGCCAACTTGGCAGTGTTCATGTTCTCGTGGGGTGTCGTTGCTGGGAGTGAGATGAGGACGGCGCCAAAGACACTACCAACCGATTTAGTCTTTCATTCACGTCAAGTTCCGGGAAAACACTCACAGTATATTCAGAACGATGAAGGGAGCCTGCAGACGAGCCGTGATTCGCGGATCGATAGTGTTAATCACTGCGTGTATCAAAGTAAGGCCACAGTATATGCCGCTGCACTATTGTTAGCCTAGAGTAAAACTAAGCCAATACAGCAGACGTACTAATGCTGTCCCACAGTCGGCTCAAAGGCAAAGTTCGTTCCAATACTCGCTGCAGCCAAGATCATAACAGCGCATCCCCACTCAATGCTCGCCACACTTGCGATATTACCAATCGTGTTGGAATCTGGGTAAAACAGGCATTCAGGGGGAGGCATAGGTAGAGGGAGGACATACTGACATCCAACTGTCCACGACATGAAGCACCGCCAGTCATCAGAAGAGAGCATGAAGGTCCAATAATACAGTCCACCGGACGTGGGAGCGATTGACGCCAGTTCGGACATGGTCAGGCCGATGCAGGTGAGAAAGACGGAGCATACGGCCCACTGATAGTGGGTTGGTCAGTCATGACGTGGACTACGCCTTCCTCAGTGAACGGTGACATACACCCCAGACCATGGCATGTGTACCGCCGTTCGGGATAGAGTAGATCAGCACCGAGCTGCCGTGCCAGTGGTGATGATTCATATTGTAGAGAGTCGGGCAAGGATAAGGACGTACGACATGGAGGCTACGATGCCGATTATACTGAATCCTATCCCGAACATCTCCAGGACGGAGAGTTGGCGTCTGAGTTCTAGAAGAAGATCAGCCTGAGTGCAGTTCCTGCTCTGAGCCCGGATGAGCAATGACCTTGCTTGTATCCAAGAGTCGCGAGGATTCCCTCATCATCGCTACGTTGTGCCTTTGGTGGGAGATGCATGGTAGACGTCGTTCGAGTGCGAGCCCGCTTAACGTCCATTAATATGATAGTGACTTATCAATGACCTCGGGGAGATTGAACGTGATCATGAGAGAGTTGCTGCAGAATAAGATATAATGTACAGGATAGAAGCATGTTATGATGTGTCCATGGAGCGCCATTGGGTCCAGAGGACGATTAGAGATGGGAGTCTGTGGCCAACTTTTTTCGGCCCGGGACTGCCGAGTGCGGCACGCGGTGCAAGGGTCGAAGACTACATTTGGCTGCCTTCAGGTGCCTTCGAATTCGACACTTGTCATTCAGTGCCAATATAGGTACTGTACCTTCCGTTTTCTCATAGAAGAATGACCGGTCATCGGCTCGAGCGATAGCCGAGTTCACAAGCGCGCCGCCGCCCAGCGCCGCCCGCGCAATAAATTTAGCCCAGGGTCGCTTGATCCACACCTCTCACAGACTACCTCTTGCAATCGCTAGCTGACGCCCATAAACATTCACCACTGATTTTTCCTCACGCAAAAGCAGGTTTTCAAGCTTATCATGTCTGACATACGAAAGACCGTCCTGATAACCGGGTGAGACGCGCCATGCCACGTCATGCAACTTTTGTAATTCATGTCCATTGGATTCGTAGATGTCGAAAAGGAGGAATCGGAGGGGCGCTGGCACGCGAATTTCACTCCAAAGGTGAGTTCATGCTAGCTAACGCGGACGACGTAAACTCAAGTTACTGCTCGTTTCTCCGCCAGGTCTTCGCGTATTCGCCACAGCACGTTCAGCGTCCCAGCTCGCCGACCTTTCAGCTCTCGGCATTGAGACGTTCTCTCTCGATGTCACATCCCGGACGCAGATGATCACCCTAGCAGCCGACATCACCGCCCGTACCGGAGGGACGCTCGATGTTTTGGTAAACAACGCTGGGCGCGCGAGCAACAAGCCTGCGTTGGACGAGACAGACGATGACATTCAGTTGCTTTTTGAGACCAATCTCTTCTCAGTGATGCGCATGGTGCAGGAGTTTTCCCCTTTGTTGATCAAAGCGAAGGGTACTATCGTCAATATTGGGTCGGTGGTGGCGAACGTCCCGTATACCTTCGGATGTATGTGCGCCTGTGGCTTTTATCGAAGGCCGCTGAGTTCTGACACTTTTCTTTAGCATCCTACAACGCCTCCAAAGCCGCGTTGCATATCTACAGTGACACCCTTCGCATAGAACTGATGCCATTCAGGTATGCATTGTTATCTAGGCCACGAAGATGTAGCTCATTCTTACCATACCGATAGCGTCAAGGTGATGGTCATAATAACCGGCGGCGTCAAGTCCAACATCACCGAGCATAAAAACACACTCCGTCCAGGATCCCTCTACGAGCCAATCGCCGCTGAGTACCGTGCTCGCCAAGGAAGCAGTCAGACGAGTGCCATGCCTCACGACGTGTATGCACGACAAGTCGCCGCGCAGGTGTTGAAGTCTTCTCCACCGATGTGGTTCTGGCAGGGCTCTCTGACAACGAAGCTTTGGTTGCTAACTTTCTTCCCGAGAGGCCTCACGGTAAGCCTGATGAATTGCAGTCAGTTGAGTTGTCTCACGTAGAGAGTGTAGACGTGGATCATGAAATCGCGGTATGGTATAGACAAATTAGCTAGGTATGTCAAGACTGGGAAGACGGAATGATCTGCTATGTAGCAGGCTCTCATTCTTTGTGATGTCAATACGGGTATTCTACACTTTGGTAGATAGAGGATCAAGGAATTGAGGGTGCACGCCACCACCGCGAGGATGCATGAAGATGATGCGCCCGTTCGTGCAATTTGAACGTCACCGATTTGCCATGGATGAAGGGCGAGTGCGTTGATCTCACTGGTGATCTAGAAGTGAGAACAGAAAATTATCTATCGGACTTTGAAGGTGACCACGAAAATAGGGTATGTTCAATGGTATTTAAGTTTCCGAATCTGGTCTGTAGTACAAGTACGGTATGTACGAGACATTAATCAAAGCATGATTAGAGGGAAGTACTAGTGAGCACGGAGCCCAAGAATCCGAACACATCGCCGAGGTTCAAGTCCAAGAGAACGGGAACAATCACATTCACGATCAAGGGCAAGAGGACGGCAAGGAGGCCGGCGACGAGGCTCAGGACGAGCTGGAGGAGATCCCTTACGAGGTACCTAGTAGTCCAATTCTCAGTCATGCAAAGAGGAAGAAGAGAAAGGAATGGAACGTACAAGAGCTCTCCAAGCAGAGGCGCGATGACATCCTTATCGGCGGCAGAGACGACGGAGAGGACGGTGGCCACGGCAGAGAAGATGACCTAGAGTTCGGGTCAGGAGCTGGAGCAAAAAGAAAATAAGACTGGGACTCACGGTGATCAAAGTGTACAGCAGTCCAGCAATGTCAACGAGGGAAAGTACACCGTCGGCGGTCGCGAGGATGGTCTCGAGAGTCTCGCCCACGAGGAGCTTGACATCGGAGATGGCGACGGAGACGATGCCCTCAGCGTCTTGGATGATGGGGGTGATGATATCCGCTGTTGCGTTTCCGGATGTAACGTATTCTGCGCGGGCAGACGATGATCAGCGTTGGTTCATTGCAAGAGGACACGGAGAGCTTACGGAGGGGCAGCAGGACGTCGCTAAGGTCGCTGGTGAGCTTCTCGACGAGGGCGGGAAGCGCAGTCACGGTGCGCGCCTCGATGTCCCGAAGCGCAAGGCCCTTCTCGAAGACGGGGGCTGCCTGCACCGAGGTGAAGGCAGCGAGTCCGAGAGCAGCGTAGCTGAGGATGGAGGTGAAGGAAGGCATTGTAGAGATTGTGGTGGTAAGGGAATGTGGGTTGGTGGATATGAGTATGCAGATAGGAAAGTAGGTCGAAAGGGCTCAGAAAGGACTCTGTGCAAAAACTGAGAATATAGAGAGGGCTTTTATAAGCATCGGTGGACAACACCAGGTCCCTGCAAAGCAGGGACCGGCTGATTTTTTCCAGGGTTTGTGACAAGCTTCTGACGACTGTCTACACAGGGCCCCCTTGGCACAGTGCAAAAATTTCTGCAACCTCTCCGAACACCCTCTTAGCGTGTTTTGAGCGCGTTACCAGCGCTTCTATAATAAAAGTGGAGCATCAGCGCGACAGTCGCGTAGAAGATTTCGGAGGGTTGAGGACAGGGATGATGTACGTACTTCAAGATGCAGGGACTTCTAGGGACTTCTGCACTCTGCAGTAAACTGTAATTGGAGTCAAATTTGGCCGTATACCTGATATGTCAAAGCCAGGTCAAAGCATCACTTTATCAACGATAGGAAGTCCCGTGCCCATCATGGAACATTGAGTCTGAAAATGTAAGGCAAAAACGACCCTGTTTGGACTCTGTGTCACTGTGGGGCAGGTGTGAAGTTCAGTGTTCCGTTCTGGTATGATTGTCGATCTGTGGCAACGGAGAAGCCGGTCATCCTCTGCCTCCCTGGACATGATGAAGCTCAGAAGGATAGTGCAGGTTCGGTCCGGTCCGGTAGGGTCCGTCGCTATGAAGAAGGAGGAGGAAGGCTTGGAAGATTATCATTCAAGAAGGACCGCTCCGTCTATAATGGTCAGACGCAGTCTCGTACAGTATGGGGGTTTGACGTAGTCTGGACGGAGTTCGACAGATCACTTGCGGGACTCGTCGATTGGCTATAGTTTGTGCCAATTGTGGGTCCCTGATTCCCTGGTTGGTAATTGACGCGTAGACTTGGCGTAGACCAGAGTTAGTGATTTTCGGGCTTCCCTAGCAAGGCCGAACATCGCATTCAGAACAAACAAGCCGGGATGACCAGCACTTCAGCGCCTCTGCAGACGGCTCCAAAGTGCTGCCTGGAGCCGCTGTGCATGGGAGATGCATGAGGCTCTTGCATGAACGACAGGGACCCAAAAGGCCACGATGGCAAACAGAGCCAAAGAGACGCGTCTTGACCTTCTTCCACCATCTTCAGACGCGTTTTCTCGCGCATCGTACGCACACGGCCAGCCCTTCCACATGAAAGTGCTAGTGGCGTACCTTTTAACGCCTATACATAACAGGTTCGCGGTTAGACAGAATTTTATTTCGCGGTATACAAAAATGACGCGTTGCAACAGGTCGGCCCACGCAGTACCGCGCATCCTAGACTTTAGTCCACATATCTCCTCGTGTTGGCCGTTCTGGTCCTCTGGGCATTATTCCGCTGCATTCGTCGCTTCCCGACTCGCATAGAACTCGATCGCAAGAATACATCTTCTCATCGCCTGCAACCACAGCTTTCAGCTGGCGAGTTATGTGAGCGCTCAAAGCCATGCAATCGCGATCGTCCGTCTGCTAATGAATTATGAAGATCTTTCCTCGCTCACCAATCGAGTCCTAATCACGCCGGTTCGAAATCTGTATCTACTTGCTCTTCTTCAAGCCTGTAGGTATGTCTCGACAATGAAGTTCGGTACGTCTAGTACTCATAGTCTTGTCATAATCAAGCTAGATGTCACCAATTCCTCCTCCCCTCTCCCAGTCGTGCGGCGAACGGTATCCCATCCCAGACCCGCCTTCTGACTATAGCTCTGATTTCTACAACAACCTCCCCCTCTCCAACGCGGCTTTATCCGAAGCCGATACTCAAATTCTTTCCGAGGAGATTCTCCCATGCATCATTGACGAACTTGCGACCACAGAGACGATACTTGCCAAATTGGACTTCACTATCGCAACAATGAACGCCGAACGCGACCGTCTCGATAACAAGCGCGCCCGACTCGCCATCATGGCATCCCGTTCGCGCTCGTATCTTTCACCCCTGAGGCGCTTACCCGTCGAGCTCATGTCCTTGATATTCGGCTGGTTTTGCCTTGATGATCCAGCCAACGACGTCTTAGATACGTCTTGCGGTCCATGGGTTCTCAGCCACGTCTGCCAGTATTGGCGGGAGATTATCCTGATTGACCGTTCGGCTTGGGCGGAAATCAACTTTGACTTTCACTACGATTGCCCATATTTGGAAAACTGGGAGTACCTTCTTCGCCTTCGTCTGCAGCGGACCAGATCCCACCCCATATCTTTGGCATTCTTTGCCAACGCTTCTATCCAAAGCGCGCGTGAAGATGAGGTCTACTCCAAAATACGCTCAACGCACTTCGATATCCTCAATCTTTTGATGCATCATTCTGAACAATGGAAGCACGTTTCATTGGTCGTCGGGTATTACATTCTGGAACACCTCGTTTCAATCTCAGGACGCCTCCCACTCCTCGAGACGCTCTCTATTGAGAATATCAGTGATGTCGACGACGATATCCCACCTATATGTCTCGCATTCCAGGAGGCACCGAAACTTCGCACAGTTACGCTTAAAGGGCTCGATTGCGTCTCCCTTGTCCTCCCGATGAAGACACTCACATCTGTGGCGGTGGACTCATGCAGCGAGGAAAGCTCCATTGAACAGGCCATCCGATACATCTCAGAATGTCCCAACCTCGAATCATGGTCGATGGATCTTGTTTGCGATGATGAGGCACCTGGCATCTACTCAGGAATGCCCCTCGTCCTCGCCTCGAATAGCCTCCGTTCTCTTTCCTTACGCCCTGTCCAGTCTCCATTCCTCGAATCACTCCACTTCCCCTCCCTGACCCAAGTTACACTCTCTAATGTACTCGACCTTCAATTTGTGTCCGAGTTCCTCAGGACCTTGCATACACTTGCAGGATTAAGACGATTGGAGCTCCAGTTCCACAAATCCTCCGATATTGCCCTCATCCATTCCCTTCCCGATATCTTCGATCGTGGCTTGACGCCGGCGCTGGAGGAGCTCTCTCTCATCGTTCGGGATTGGTATCCCAATCTCAAACGGTCAGGCCCAGAAGGCGACGCTATTCGAGAGGAAGCGTTCGAGAGCGTTGTGAGTGCGACAGACAAAGAAGCGCTTCGCGGGAAATTACCGCAATTGCGGTCACTTGTTGTCAGTATATGGGGTTGGTCCAAAGGACGATCGAGCAAGTGGGAAAAGGAGCTTCTCTTCAATGGAGATGGGAGTTATACATCGTGCGCTGCATACCTGACTACAAGCTGAGGTCTGCTTAATATTTGTAGTGATTGCCGACTTTGCTGTTCTTCTGTCGCTTATACGAAATCAAAGAATCACTTCTTCTATTCTCGAGGTTCGCTCAGAAGGTCCCTAAATTGTAGTGTTTGCCATGAAAGAGCCCAGATCCCTTCTACTACTTAGTCCCAGGATGCAAATCAACTCTACGCAAAGCAGCACAATAATGTCGATTACCATACACCCGCAGGGTTCAGATTATTGTATACATTGCACATACAGGACTCCTGTGCATACGAAGACACGGGAAGGATATGGGCCATCCCTGGTGCGCTCGAGATACAAGGCGAGATGGACATCCAAGCACCTGGATGAGCAGTGTCGCCTTCCTTTCAAAGAGCGATCGAAGTTCGACCAAAACGTAGGGGTGAAGAGGAGAATGGGTTGAGTCTATCCTTGTTCCCATCGAAACTCGTGGCTATTGTAGCAATAGATGAGTATGCCCATAGAGCAAACAATCGCATGTAACCTGGCATATATCCGCTATTAGAGATGCTTAACCGCCAAGATCCATACAATGATCATGGCACTACCGCAGCCTCTCCAACAACACCTTCTTCCCCTTCATCTCACTCGCCTCAATCTCCTTGACGACCCCCGCCCCGAACCACCCCTTCGCCTCTTTTCTCGTCGCCTCATCGCACGCACTCAACGCCTCCGCCGCAACGAATGCGCCATTCAGATCTCCCTTAGTGCACATTGCGACGATCACGTCCTTCCCCACAGTAGTGACGAACGTGTTGGCAAACGCCGCCGCATCCCACCGCGGAGCCTTGTCGATGGCATTGGTCGAGCGATTGAAGTGCCCTCCTTGCAGGAGGGTCTTGTACATCCGTGAGGTATGGGGGAGGTCGATGACGTGCGGGCTGGGGAGGTCGGAAGGGTATGGGTACGCACATGCGGCGATGAGCGTCTCCGATGCTTTGGACTTGTCTACAATGAACCCTTGTCAGCTCCTATGCCAGACGACAGTTGATTGAGAGAAAGGAAAACGAACCTCCATCGCCAAACAGCATCAGGTCCGTAACCAAAAGACTTCCTCCAGGCTCTCTCGCGATCGTCTCACCCTTCTCCGCCACCCACGCCAATAGAGCCTCGCTCGCTCCGACCCGAATCTCGTTCTCCCGCGACTCCTTGTCCTTCTTACTCGTCCGCGCCCGAATCTCGTCCGTCTCAGCTATCGAAACATTCTGCGCCGGAGTAAAGTGCCGCTTCGTCCGCGGTACAAGGAGGTATAGGATGACACGGCGGCCTTGGGAGGTGAGATAGAGTTCGTCCAATGATTGTGTTATCTCAGGCAGGAGGGTCTTGACTACGAGTTTGGTGTCACTGGATATCGATGAGTTGATGTCTAGCTGGCGAATCGATAGCAACTCACTCGATGACATCAATGGCGGTGAAGAGCACGAGCTGCGCTTCGTCGTCGGTACACATTTTGGCAACATGGGGTTTGAGGATTTTGAGGATCTGTTTCCTGTCCTTCGCACTTCCTCGGGCAAGAAACTCGCGCACGACACGACTACCGTCTTTGGTATGCACAAGCTCCGCAAGAACATCCTGGCAACTGCAAGGAATCAGGACCATAAACATGTGCGAACGAAGGTGAACTTACGTCTCGAAGATCTCTCGGAACTGCTTATTCTGCTCGTCCTCTTCCGGTATGGCGTTTACCGCAACGATGTACTCCCAAAGTGCGCGGTGGACAACAGCGTGTGTAACGGCGCCTTTATCTGGGTTGTTAAAAATTGATATTAGCCCAGTTTTAGTCGCGTCCATGATACGCCGCCGCCGCTCCTTGTCTGCGCCTTCCAGGACTCCTGCAAGACCCTTCTTCGCACGTTCCTTGTCCTCTGCGCTGCCAGTCGTTACACCAAACATGTTGGCCTCCTTGCCGTAGAAATCCCTCAACAGTATCGAGCGCTCGTATGCGTTAGCGTGGAGCTCAAATGCATCCGCAAGCACGGATGTTGCTTCACGGTGCAAGAGCAGGCGGAGGACGTGGGATTGGAATTCGAGAAGGATGGATGTACGGTGTGCCGGGCAGAGTTTAATGAGTTTCGTGACCAGGAACTGTTTGACTGCGTCAACGAGATGTACAAACATGCAGAATAGACAATCCAACCTTCGAGTATTTGTTCTGCGCGAGCTCCTTGAACTTGCCCTTGAGTTCAACGGCAATCTCGTCGCGTTCCTTTTGCTTGCCGTGTTTGACGATGGTCTGCACTATACGGCTGGCGTCATGCTTGAGGACGATATCCTTGACTTTGCCGCGGATGACGTCCATGAGATCGTGAATGTGCTTCTGCCGTTCTGCGCTTGGAATATTTTGTTGTCGGGCAAGCGACCAGACTCGTTTTGCATCAGCGAGGAGGGATGAATGTGGCTTCGCTGCCCGACGCTGCTCGGTCACGAGTTTCTGCGCTTTGTGTGCTTCGCGGACGGCTATATATGTCGGCTGTCAGCTGTTGATGCGCATAGAAAGCAAGCCAATTAGCGGGCACCTAGCGGGTCTTTTGGTGGTCGTTGAACGTCATCCTCGTCCACCTGCATCTCCTCGGCAGCCTCCTCCGTAAAGCCATCGTCCTGACCGTCTAGTTCATCGAAATCAGATCCAGTATCAGAGCCAGGTGCAGGCCGAGTTACTGGTTGACTGCGTTTTTTCTTCTGTTGCGACGAATCGAGATGTATTTTTTTCGAGGCCGGGCCACTTTGCGAGAGAGCAGAGCGTTTCTTCCCTGTTTTTGTTGCCGTCGCTGCCATGATAGATGGAAGTGTAAGGAAGAGAGGAAAAGGCAAAGTGACGGCAGGAGAGAAGAAAATAATATCGGGCCGGAATATCCGGAACCGTTTACTGCTTTCGATCACCCACAAGTAACGGGTTGACTATAGCTATGCAGCAGTCTGGAACTTTGGCACGATTTCGAATGCCGCGTTCAAGCTCTGTAATTGTAACTGCGCCGGCGTCTTACGAGACCTGATCGAGGACGAACTGTCGGGGGAAAGGATCATGCGAGCCGCTCGCTGCACACTCTCGCTGAAAGTACATCGTATCTCTCTGGATCTGAAATGGTTGATTCATAAAACGCCGGTCTCGAAGGAGCTGCTAATAGACTCTGATATAGTGGGAGATCATCAGGATTTGGAACATCTGCTCAGGCTGATGTATACTCAATGTTCGAACTTGGTATCATTACGATGCAGATGCAACGGCAGAGCAATCGAGATGCACTGGAGGGTAGCCGATTGGGTAGGTAAGTACCAATGGAACTTTGGCTGTTCCGCTATTGACTTCCATTGCAGACCGTAGCTGTCAGTGCTTTGTAGCCACTAGTCAGTCTCCATCCTTGTGCGCCGAGTCGAGCGTAAGTACATGGTCTTCAAGACGCTTCAATACTAGGAATGAACTGTCATCAAGGTCCTGAAACACAGAAGTCTTGCGAAAAGCTCTACGAGTCCTTAATCAATGCTGGTCGGTGTCCGTAATCGTTTCCAACAGCAACTCGGAAGGGACTATCAGTCCCCCCGGGGCCTCCGCTCGATAACTGCCCTGGTCATCTCATCCGTACCCCTCGGACACTCGAAGAGGAAGGCCCGAGGAGCTGACAATTACTGACCACCACGCTCTCAGGATCTTCTCCTCTCGATGTCTGTGGATACTCTGACCCAAGTGTGGCGACGACCAAACCTCAGGAAGAAGTGTCAAGCAACAGCTGTCAATCATCACCGCTGACCCATATCATCGACCAAATTTATCTCAATATATATTGCTCCAAGAGTGTCATGATCCTGTCTCGAGATGCAGCCCACCATACTCACCTTTGGATGCTTACTGATACACCTCATTTCCTCCTCCTCTTGCACGCAGTCATGGCCTGCGACAATCCCTCTGGCCATCAGGACACCATACTTTAATGGTCACATCAACATGCAGGCCGTCGCGACGCCTACTCTCCAAGCCAACCAATGGCCCTCATTCTGGACGCTGGACTCATATGTACGTTTGAATGACCCGCGCACTCCTGAATAACGTATGGCCGTTAGCAACCCACATGGGACATGAACATCGCCGTCGACGGCGAGAGCTTCCAACTATTTGGCGGGCTCTCCAACTTTCCCAACTTGACATCGTCACAGCTGAACAACGTCGAGCTGACGCCGACCCGGACTATCTTGACGATACAGGCCGGCGTTATGAATGTGACGCTCACTTTCTTGAGTCCGATTGAGGTGTGTCGTGTCAACCTTCAGATCTCTTCGTGCGACTGAGGGCATTCAACGCGTAGCCAGATGACTTGGTGTTGCAGTCGCTACCTTTCGTCTACCTCTACGTTGACGCAGAGAGTACGGACGGTCAGGAGCACTCCATTCAGTTCTACTCAGATTTGACGTCTCGTAAGGCATAGTCCACGTCCTCGCTGGCGATGATCTCTCACTATGCACACCTTATGTCACCCTTTCACCTTACAGAGTGGCTCTCCAGTGACCCAACGCGCATAGTGTCCTGGACCACGGTGAAATTGTCGTCTCTGATCTATCATAGATCAACACAGACCAGCCCATCACCTATGCAAGAGATCAACAATGTCGCCGAGGACTCGACAATCTATTTTGGCTTTCCGGCTGTGAGTATCGAGTTAGACCGGTTCGAAAGAGTTTCAAACTGTCATCAGGGCAGTGGCGTAACGTACCGGACAGGCTATTCCTTCTTGAATCGAATCCAATGGGTCACGAACAGGACACTGGACAATACCGAGGATGGAGCGTCTCCGAGGGCGATTCAAGAGCATGCTACTTTCAATTTGCCTTCTGACGTGCAGATGCTGACTCGCCTGCCCACAGTCAATATCCCACCTTTGCCTTCTCCGTCGACTTGGGCAAAATCAGCAAAACAACCGATTCAGTCATGTGGGCTTTTGGCCTTTTGAGGGATCCTTCCATTCAGTACGGCAATGAGGACCGGCACCCGTACTTTTGGACTCAGTACGACACAATTGATGAAGTGGTCCGTATATCACAACTTCCTAAGTATCAACGAATGAAGTTGAAACACCCATCAGATTACAGACTTCATATCGAACTTTGTAGAAGCCCGTGCCCGAGCGGTCTGGTTTGACGACCAGCTGATATTGTCTGCGAGGCGTGTTTCTGATGAGTATGCAACATTGGTGTCTATCGCAGCTCGGCAGGCTATGGCTGGCGTCGAGATCACAGTCAGCAAGAATCAAGATGGAGCCTGGAACACGTCAGACATTATGAGCTTCATGAAGGATACGGGAATTTCTCGGTTAGTTCTTCTCCACACGAACTTCGTTACTTCATTCAAATCTGCCATAGGCGCACCAACCCCGTTGACGTCCTTTACGCCGCATTTCCGGCGTTCCTGACTATAAACGCGACATGGGCAGGATACCTTCTGCAGCCGCTCTTGCGAGCTCAGATGGAGAACGCCACAGGCGTCGCGTACGCTGTACCGGACCTTGGTGCGTACCGGGTCTTCATTGAGGGACACACTTTCGTCTTACCGGTTGAAACAACACCATTGTAGGAACGTCTTTTCCAACGGCGATCGTTCCCGATGCCCCGCCGCCTGACATGTCTATTGAGAGTATGTCTTGCACGCTCTGAATATGGGGACACAAACAAATTAACACGACTTAGGTACCGGAGATATGCTCATCATGACTTGGGCCCATGCGACGTTCTCGGGCGATGCATCCCTCATCAAGGCTTATGTATGTATCGCTATCACAGCGACCAACCGATGCGTGCCACCGCTCTGACTCCTCAAATGTTAGTACGGCCTTCTGACAGCTTGGACAGCCTACCTTCTCTCGGTGTCAGCGACGCCAAAGTCTGGATTGTGAGTGGTGCCTACTCATCCTCGACTGCATGAAGCTGTACATCTCACGCGCACATACAAAAAGTACGGACGCTGACGGTGTAAACTCCAATGCAAACTTGGGACTGAAGAGTATCCTCGGTATCAAATGTATGGCAGAGATAGCAGACGTTGTTGGAGACAAAGACAACAGTACTATGTACAATGTCGGTGTTTCATTGGTCATTTGAACATCAGGCTGACAATTTCCTAGAAAAAGGTCTTGGAATACATGTCAGAATGGGGCGAACGTGCCCTCGTAAATGGGCATATTTCTTCTGTCTATGGGGACTCTTCATCTTGGGGACTCATCTACAACCTGTACGCCGATCATCTCCTTGGGACCCAACTCTTGATTGACTCTGTAAGTACGGGACCTCTTGAGTTTCTTTCCATATAGCTCAGCTATGTGTTAGATTCACGCCAGTCAGGATGCGTTTTACGCATCCGAATTGGATGTCAGCGGTAAGCAGGCCTAGCCTCTCCCTACACCAGCTCATTGTTGCAGACACCGCATACGGACTGCCCTACGATAGCTCACTAAGCAATCAAGACACAAAATCAAGTATGCCCGTTTATTTGATCTCATTCTCGATGGTACTCAACGTCGTAGCATGGTCGATGTTTGTTGCAGGGTCCACAACAAACACGACAATTCGGGACATGTTCCTTTC
Organism: Strobilurus pachycystidiatus; assembly: GCA_019915135.1. Lineage (NCBI taxonomy): Eukaryota > Fungi > Basidiomycota > Agaricomycetes > Agaricales > Physalacriaceae > Strobilurus > Strobilurus pachycystidiatus. Next base: position 655,822 of record JAHLMK010000006.1, on the reverse strand, counting down.
TCGAATATATGCGAAGATGACATTGAACTCCAGCGATGGCGTGTTTCCCACCACATACTCCTCCGAAACAGGTATAACTTCAGGAGGAGTGGCTAGGTGAGCTGACACCTAACTACGCGTGCAAGTCTCACCGTCTCTCTCCCACAGTCCGGCGCAGGGAGCATTATTCTCTCTCCTAGCTCTACAGTTCGTTCGACGTTCATGTCATAACATTCACACTCAATTCCTATGTCAGATTAAACCGCACAACGCCAACGGGAGGAGGACCCCTTGCGTCGCAAAGCAGCGGGGTCCCTGCCGCCAAACAGTCTCCTCACAATAAAAAACACAGTCACATCGGTACGATCGCAGGAGGGGTGATAGGTGGTCTTGCCCTTCTGATCATCTGTTGCGGGAGCTTGATCCTTCACCGCCGTCGGCATCGTCAAATTGGTTTGAGGTTTGTCAATGACCGCAGTCATTTAACGGTGGACAACCAGTACCGCACAGAGCCATTCATGGCCCCAGTACCAAGTCATGATGAGACTTCGCAGATCATGTCATCAGCCCTTTCAACCCCTGCCCCAAATTCGAAGAGAAAGCTCGCCGCGCAGGACACGTCGGCAGCTGTGGATGGAAGCTCGGCAGTCGCGAGTGGATCCACTTCCCTTGGTGCGGCGGACTCCGATGCAAATAGTAGTTCTCAGTGGAGGAACGAGTTTGAGAACCTCAGAAGAGAGATGGAACAGATACGTGCTCAGACAGCGTATGTGCCTCCTCCGGAGTATGATTCGAGTGCGGCCCCGAGTGAGGTTCGCTGGTGAGGGACGATGTTTGGAATGGACTTTGACTTTGATACGGCATCCTATTCACTGGTATGTAACTATAGGTTTGGAATGACAGATTCAGAAAAAGAGCCAAGTACAAGTGTGACAGTGGTTGGCGGAAGCAAAAACAAATTTGGGAACTTGACGGCGAAGTATCACAGCGAACGACTGTCTTCGCTACTGAAGCGGCCGTGCACCGCCGCGGATGAGGTCCAGAGGTCGTGATATGTGCTCCTGCCGTTCCGCGCTGGGCGCTCGCTATTTTAGCTGGAGTGAAAGCAACACGACTCGTTTGCGTCGGCGAGGAAAAACGAATGCGGCTTTGCAGCTAGCGCTGGTCTCAGCATCCTCCTCTGCAAAAACATTGTCCTTAGACTGGCTTTTTCCTTGTCTTGTGACCCATCGAGATAGATCTTTTCCAAGCCAGGACACCTTAGTATGAAGCGGGGCGCTTTCTGCCTGCTTTTGTCCCCGTTGCCGCCTTGCTTGATGAGATTGTGTAGGCGAAGATGAAGATGATGAAAGAAGAAAGAAAATCAATTCGGGCCGGATAATCCGGAACCCCTTCGGAGGCTTCGTGCCGAACCGTCTCATTCTGCTGCACCGACATGCACTCTTCCTCCCCGGAAACTCCGTTCTAGTGCGCCCAGCGAGCTGAATTGGCTTACCCTGATTTCTGAATACATTCACTTGTCGGGGCCTCGATCTTGCCGCAACCATTATGTAGGTCCTGGTCACTGTATCTGTACTGTTCCGCATCACGTCGTACAAGCAAACCGTAACCAGCGCGATGCTGAATGTGTGTTGCGAATCTCATTCCCTAGCATCCCTGTCTTTGTGTTATTGTTTCTCGCTCCGCATATTGTTCTGCATATGGGACGTCGCCGACGGGTATTGTTCTTCATAGAGCGCGCGTTGTATTCTTTCCAACAAAGCTCTGATGGTTGGCATGTTTTCAAAATATATATGGATGGGTGCGCGACGTACTGACAGCGTATCTAAACATGGAGTCCCCTCACGCCGTCTACAATCCTCAGGCTATTTCGAATTGTTTGAGCTTGATGATGCTCAGCCAAGGACGGTACGATTTGCACAAATCCTGACTTCATTAGTTGCTCATTGGCTTCAGGGCTCAGTATACTTTCGAGATCGCAGGTTCGTAGGCAGACACTAGCATCAGGTGGAGCGTGGTTACTCAATCCAAGACCAGTCCTCAGAGTAACAGGTGTTCAAAACCTGCGGCCTGAGAAATCGTGGCGACCGATGATTACCATCAAGCCTTTCCCCGACAATAACATCCCTTTTTCTCACCGTGAAATACTGATGGGCGTTGATGGGCAAAACCCCAACCAGACAAAGCATGTCGAATTGTGAGCCAACATCTGTCAATTTTGACGTAATCCTGCTGCAATTTTTCAGAAATCACTCTAACGTCTCTGTGTGTGTCTGGAAGTCATCGCAACCTAATAAGAAGGGGAAGGACAAATACCTCGTAGCACAGTCTGTTATTTCTTTGATCCAGCTATGGGAACAAAACAAAGATGCTGGTAAAAGAGCTCGTTCATCGATCCCACAGCACTGGTTGATGTCTTTGCAGCTTTCTGTATCTCTTTGAATGCGACCTCTAAGGCGAAAGGGACTAAGGCGAAAGGGATCAAGACGAAAGGGTGTGACGGCGGCATGGGAGGAAGCGGGCCGTCTCTTTCCATACGCATAACCAAGGCGCCAGAAACATCGTCTGCCCGCCTCAATACTGAGCTTATCTCGAGACGCAAGGGTTTGTGTCTACGCTCAACTTTCCGGTTTGTACTCACAGATCTGCAGGGGCTCAGTCTAGCGGTTCTTCAACGTCAGGCGAGGACCAGTCTCTTATCGATTCGATGTCTCCAATAGCCAACGCTGGGTTTCGGCTGCCTCTAAACGATTGCAATTCTCAGTATCGGATGTCAGACGTACAGGAGCAGGGCCCTATGTCAATGTCTCCGGTAGACAACATGTACACTGGGTCTCAGGATTGTTACAGTGGCTCCTCTCCGAGGTCTTCAACGCCAGACTTGTCTTCGGCAAATAACATCGGGCCTCCCAGCCCGACTGATTCGGGGTCTATAACAATAGTTCATGATGATCATGACATCCTCTTTCGTCGGGATGCCAATGTAGTGGCTGGAAGCGGATACTCGACCAGCGAAGGCTCTGACAGTGCCTTTTCCCGATACACCGAGCTTGAACAAGACGAGCCCACCGACGACATGAACTTCCCCGAGCGCTTCATCTCTAGCTTCACTGCCTACGCTAAGTTCCGCAACGCCCGACTCAAACATCAATCTTACGACCAAGTATTTCAAGACCTGCTCAGCGAGTGGTCGTACGTCGGCAGCGCCCATGTGGCGTTCATTGGTATCGACATGACTGTCTTTGCTATAGGTCACGACTCCCTCTTGAAGGTCAACGCTCCCCTCGCGCACCAGCTCATCGCCACCTCCTCTTGCGTGTCCGGGGTAGGCCTTTTTGGCACCCTCGGGCTCTTCTTCCGCTTCAGCAGCGCACCGACGAACGTCCTGATAGCGCGCTCAGAAGACGCGTTTGGCACGCACTTCCTCTTCACGCTCTCAGCGCGGACGCCGATGCTATGCGCGCTGGTCTCTGCGATGGCGATCATGCTTTTCATGATGCTAGCGTCGTGGAATGCGTTCCCGGAGTGCGTAGCGATTGTGACAGCAGTCTTTGGCATGATGATGACGCTGCAGACTTTTGCGTCTGGGGTCTCGGGGGTTTGGAAGACTGCATCCTGGGTGATGAGGCTTGGAACGGGATGTTCAGCTGACGTCCGTCCTGTTTTACCTACCTAATGAAAAAATACAAGTAGCTACATTAACAAGTGTACATCAGATGATAATAATTAAGCAATGGTGGTGGTACAAATGATAAACGACTTTTTGCCCATCAACAGAAGACGGGTGAGGGAGAGAGTTGGGGGTAGTAGAAAGCCGGCTCTCTGGGTCTAGCAGTTGAGGAACTGCTGGACCAGGGAGGGCTAGTAGCTGTCGTGATGGTGGGCTTAGCATAGTTTGCGAGGCTCAGACCGCGCAGACGTCTCTCCAGTGACATGGCAGTACTGAGCCGGTCGTGAAGGTCATGCGTGGGTGTGAACTGACGTTCCACATCCTCATCAGGCTCGACAGGCTGGACCTGAGGTTTGACAGTCGGTTTTTGTGCGGGTGCTTCGATGTATGTTAGTTCAATTCGACATTCAATTGGAGTGAGCATCACCTCTCACGAACTGCACACAATAGTTCTTCCCCGAGTTGTTATCCCAGTGCTCCAGACCCCCGGTCGCATATCGCCCCACAAGGTACAGCGCACGGCTCGCTAACGTCGACGCATAGTCCTCCAACTTGATGCTAAACGCGAACCGGTCCCATGATGATGGGGCGGCCTCAAGTTGAAATGGCAGCGCGTCAAGCGAGGCAGCATACCTGCCGGCGACCTCGGAGGTCGTGCGCCAGTCGTCCAATGTAAAGCGTACAGACACCTCCTTCTCGTAAAATATGTTCCTCACGAGAAGCGCCCCACTGAGTATCAGCCCATTGAAACTGATGCTTTCCACGTAGATATCGCGCGGTGGCGCAAGGCAGGGAACAGGGTCCGCCTGAAGAACGTAGTTTGAATGCGGCCTGCTGAATGGCTGCTGAGGGAACGGGAACTTGTCAACTGGGGGCGCTTCGCTCTCCGTCTCTGTATCGCTCATCATCATCAAGTGTGCCGGGATACCCGTCCGCCGAAACATCTGCACAGCCGCGAGATGGTCGTCCGGGAAGTGAACGCTTTTCGGTGTCGAGGCGCCCGAACTTTCCGGGGAACTGGCGGGACTGTGGTGTGCCGGGGTTGTCGGCGCAGAGCGTGTGCGAGAGTGCATAGCGGGCGGCCGTGAGGAGCTTTTGAGGGAGGATTTGAGAGGCTTGCCGTTGCTCAGCAGAACGGCGGACTTGGACCGCACATGCCGCGCAGGCTTTTCAGGCGGCGAGGGTGTGCGCGCTCGACTCGGGAACGGAACTGATGCCACTTCCGTATGTTGAACATGACGCGTTGTGGACTCATCCTCCGAGCTAGAGTCTCCTGTTTCCTGAGCAAAATGAAAGGCTGGGAAACTATTCCTGCGGCGCTTGGGCAGGTTGACCAAGTCGTGCGAGGGCGCAGACGGTGTGAAGTAGGGCATCGCAGCTGTCAGTGGTGGTGGGAGAACAAGGCATCGCCATCGTTTGTATTTGAATAGAAGACCGTAACCGAGGGTTTGTAACTTTGGAGGTCAATAGCAAAGCCTGGATGATTGATCGGCCCTACTGAAATCGGCATCTGTTGCCGATGCCACTATCGACGCGTCTAGCCTGTTCTTCACTTCAACGGCAACGCACCAATCACGCTTGAAAGCTGGTCTGAATGCTAAATACGGGGTGACGGGTGTGTCGACGCCCTATAGAGGATTCCAGAGCCAATATCGATTAGATCGTCTAGAGCTTGCACGTCGCCAAGTTGACGACTTTCCCCACAGGTTCCCCCGCTGATGGCAATTATGAGTTGGCTATCAAAGATATCACCGTTGACGTCGTGCCATTTTGCGATGGTTCCTTTGATACAGCTCAAACCTGTTCTTGAAACCTCTTGATACCAATGCACGATGGACACAATGCAACATCTATCGACTCAAACTTCAAAGGCAGACATTGCCAAACGAAAGAAAGTCGAAGATGACAAAAATCATGATACAACCAAATCGTTCGACCTAACCCCAGTCCAAAGTAATTCGGGACTACGAATGAATGGCAGGCCTCGAGTAGGGCTCGCGATGCAGCTGAGGAATGGAGAGTGCTAGCCACTTGACACGCTTTTGGACACCGTGCATATGCGTTCCGTCAATAAGACGGCAATGGGATAAGTACTTGAATGCGTGGAACGGGTACCGCGCGAAGAACCGGAGCACCGAGTTAAACCGTCGCGTAGTTCTGGCTCTGGAGCGCGAACATCGGCCCCAACAGGTGGAGGTGCTTTGTGAAGGCCTCCTCCGAGTTACAGCTCAAAATCCTCGCGCTCGATGCGATGTCGCTCATGGAGGGAAAAGCCGTGCACCGCGCCCAGTCGCCGTTCCTCAACAAGAGTCATTCGTATACTATCGATGAGAAAATCAGGAAGGAGAAAAGGGCGGGACAGGATATACTGACTTTTGATGCAACGATCAGCGCGCCGAGGAACATGCTTTTCAGTGACCCAATGTGCACTTGCGGCTTGGCGCGATCCAGGTAGACGAGGGCGGTAAGAATCACGGGTATCGTAACCTTCCCCTGTGGAGCAGGATTTGGTGCACCAAACGCCGTGGACGTCGCGCTCGTGAATGCCACCCAGAGCCGATTTTTATCGCCTCGTGGACCAGGCAATCTTGGAAGCGCATATACTGTATCAGTTTTGCCGGAAAGTATCAGTCTCCTCACACACAGACCAACTACAGGCCGGGAGACGTCCTACTTTGCGGTTGCTCCATAATCGGTGCCCGGTGAAATGCAGCGGCCAGGCCAGTCGGGACTGGTACCAGAGTAGGATCGGTGGACATCGATGTCGATGATTCATTCCACATCGTCGGGCCAGATGTAGAAGGATGCTCGCAAGTGCTCGAGTACTCATCCATATAACCGCCACATTGGAAATCGAATTGAGCGAGTCGTGCGGTATTCGAGGTTGAGACGGGGAAAGGCGAGGCGTAGCCTGTCTTACACCTGATGGGTGAATGTTCTCACATCCAGAAAGTGAGCCCATTGATTGTGAATCAATCGTCGCGGAAGAATTTGTCACGTTGGCCGACTCGTGGACCTGTGAACTGAGAGTGACCGCGCCCAGAAAACTCGAGGCCACGAATGACACTTAGGAGTACAGGTTACCTGTAATATGTTGAGTTGCGGCGCAAGAATACTGGTAAGCACGTACGCCTGTGGAAGAGAAATAGACCTCAGACAGGCGTCCAGCGTCGTCCTTTTTGTGATCATCATGGTAGGAGGTCAAAAGCGTGCCTAGCCCGTGAGAAAGCAGACGCGTCTCTCGGCACCTGCTGGCTGTGCCACTTGCCTCCTCAATATGACCAAGGAAGGGTACGCGGTCCTTCACCTCAGGTACAGATACCAATATGCCCTCCTTCTTCTATCGTTACTTGTTTCGGAGGCTCAAGTTCCTCTCTACAAATTCTGCTTTGGTATCGAGACGCCGCCGAGTCAGACCTGTTTTTTCTCCTGGATCAGATGCTCTGCATAATGTAGGAAAGAAGCAGGAACAATGCCTGTCATGAGATCTCTCTCTCTCTCTTCGTGAGAACTGACACACGCCCTCCTATAATTAGCCTTTAGGTCTCCATGATAAGGCGACTGCCCAAAGTGATTGATGCACCCCCATAATGTCTTTCATACCGATGGCCTCCCTTATCATAGCTGCTGCTGTCCTCGCCACTCTGCGTCTATCTAGGCGACATTCTGCAGTCACTCAACTAAAGGGACCACCGTCTCCATCATGGGTTCTTGGTAACGATCTTGGCAATGCCCGCAGCATTTGAGCGGTCCTCACTCCGTACCAGGTCACGAAAAGGCTTTACGATGCGAGGATGAAGTTGGCGATCTGGAATTCTCCTGGACCAAAGAGTATGGTCATGCCTTTCTTGCCCGAGGCGCTATCGGTGTAAGAAGCTCCGTAGCATTTCCTTGTGTGGGCTCAATGGCCCTTTTTGTCATCAATCCAGCAACACTATCTTTTCCTTGCCGACCCTAAAGGCCTCCAACACGTTCTTCATACAGGAGGCTATCGCTACCCTAAGGTCGGCTGGGTCACACGCGCCGCCTTACAGCTCTTTGGAAACGGGCTGGTAACGGTTGAAGGTACGTATGCGTGTGAAGACTCGGGATCCGACTGACGTGTACATCTCCCGCCAACCGCAGGTGCCACCCACCAACGCCATCGCAGAGTTTAAAATCCCGCCTTCTCTGCCAGCCAACTCAAGACATTCTCGAGTTTGTTCCAAAGATCGGCGTCTAGAGTGAGTTGAACTGGCCCATCCCGCGCTTACGGTGACTGTAGACGTGCCACAGCTTTCTAGACACGTCAGGGATGTACTTTGTAAGCAGGGAGACATCGTCAATATGTATTTGTGGCTTGGAAGAGCTACGCTTGATGTAATCGGGGAAGGTAAGTTACTTGGGCGCGAAGTTTTCCATCACCGCTCAAGATTTTCAGCCGCCTTCGGATACAAGTTCAACGCGCTCGATGACGAAGAAAACGAGCTAGCGAACATGCTGCACAATCTCTTGTAAGTGACTCGAAAAATGATCTCTTCTCAAACTTGTTCTCATCCTCGGGACTCACTGTCAGCATCGACGAAGTAAAAATCCAGGACTGGCACTACGTTCAGAGATATCTCTGGATCTCTATTCCATTCGGACGGCGATTCTCCCACTGGCTGATTGACCTCTTCCCCAACAAGTCGGCGCGAAGATTCCGGGAGTTTCAGGCTGCTTGTAAAAGAGTGGCACGTCAGTTTTTGATGGCACCAGAACTCCCTGATATCAATGAGACGGACCCCATGGCCGGGAAGGATATTCTGAGTATCCTCGGTGAGCCCTGAATGCGTACTGGAGGTCGAAGTCCAGGGATTCATGATTCCTCTGTGTGCCATAGTTCGTGCGAATAAGGCAGAGGATCCAAACAAGAGGTTGAATGACGACGAGGTTTATTCTCAGACTACGTGAGCACCTTCATCTTCTCAAACCCGGGCGATTAGCATAACGAATTTGCAGAACTTTTGTCCAGGCTGGACACGATACATCTGCTTCGACCTTGACATGGATACTATACGAGCTAAGCAAACGCCCCGAGCAGCAAGAGCGCGTTCGCCAGGAGATTATCGAGATGCGGAGTGGATACCCAGAGCGTGGAGAGCTTACCCCGCAGGACTATGATAGTATGAGATACACAAATGCAGTGATCAAAGTTCGTTGTATTCTCATTCCATAGTAGATTGAACTGACGTACATATCCTAGGAGGGACTGCGTTTCCATCCCATCGCTCCAATCTTATACCGAGTATCGGAGAGAGACGATGTGATTCCGCTTTCCGAGCCCGTTGTGACAAAGAGTGGCGTCACAATGAGTGAGATTCCGGTCCAGAAGGGACAAATCGTCCTTGTCGCGATTCATTGCTACAATCGGTGAGTTTCTCTACTTGTAACTCAACTCAATATAAGCGCGTATTGAAACATCACGAAGCAACCCGCATGTATGGGGCGCAGACGCTGATGAATGGAGGCCTGACAGGTTTTTGGAAAAGATGGAGAAACAGACCCCGGTTGGCGTCTACGCAAATCTGTGAGTGTTCCGTAGCAGCTCGTTCGTTGCTTTGTTAACGAATCCTTCTATAGGCTGACATTCAGTATGCTCACGCCACCACTAAGAGAACAGCATCTCTGATTTGCTTTCTAGGCGCAGGTCTTCGAGCATGCATTGGCTGGCGCTTTGCGTACGTTGCCCTTTCGCACTTGAGAGAACAGTTGAATTCACGTATGTAAAGCCTAATGGAGATTCAGACGATTCTCGTCGAGCTCATTGAGCATTTCGAGTTCACTTTCCCGAAGGAGCAGAAGGTAATGAGAGTACCGGCTTTTATTATGCTACCCATGGTTCCGGGCAAGAAAGAATTGCAGATGCCTCTCCATGTGACACCGATTGAGACGTAAGGATAGTTTCGTATTTCTGCGTCTCTACAATAGAATAATTTTGGGCCAATATATATCAGGCTCAGATATAATGAAGGAACTTGAGGTATGTATTGCCCACAACAATATAAATCCCAAAGTACAGTGCCTGGGTGGTGGCACGGTGCTCGTATCTGCCTTTTTGGAGGCACGGAAAGGCGTCCAAATAGTAGGATTCCTCAAAGCAGTGTGTACTACCGACTTCAAACACGTCTATTGACAAATTGCGCCTGTTGCGCCGCTATCTTCAGGCCTGTCTGCAGTCGCCTTCCCCCCTTGATATGTAATTAGTGGAAGACGCAAAAATATTGAGTTTTCTGCATATATATATTGACCCAAAATCATTCTAATGGCGCGCTTAGTCAGTTGCAGTCTTCGTTCAAAAAAATTGTACCATCACTCGATGCATCTTGTATTTTGATGCATTTGTTCAGATTCACACCAGGCCGATGAGACGAAGGAAAGACGACTCGTTTGAAGCTGATCCTACGACGTTACTACATATCAACTTCAGGCGATACCTGCCAGCGAAGCCTTGTGAGCGGTTTTCCCTGGTATGAGTGTGTCTTGCTTCGGCAAGTTGCACGCCCGGCGTTCAGAGTTGGACCCATGCCGGTGTCCTGATCCTGAAGATCATGGTGGGCCGTCGCAAGCGCGGCATATCCGGGGCAATCTTGCATCGAACCCATAATTATATGCACTGAACCCATATTCCTTGGTACGTCGGAATCCATGTTCGAGAACCGACCCCGCCTGCCCATTGCCTTGCGCATTTTTCAGGCGCCCGCTTGCCTCGAGTTTAGATCACACAGTAGAGAAGATGGAAAATGATTTATATTGCGGAAAGACACGACACAATGTACTCTACAGTAATACCCAGTGTGTAATAAACAGACGACTGATATTGTTGTCGGTCTCGAGGGAGCAGAAAGGCGGCAGCAGCAAACATACCGGTAGACGAGTCGGTAGGGATTGTCCTTCCTCGTTGCGTAATGAGCACTTGAGCCTTCGCTCTGTCGTGATGGTTGATTTTGCTGGTCATCGGCCTCGCTATTCGTCCTTGGCCTCACTGGTTGTCAGTCGTCAGTCGTCTTCGTCTTTGTTAGTCATCGGTCATCGTTCTCGTTGATCGTCATCGTCCTTGCTGGTAATTGTCATTGTCGCTGGTCGCCGTCGCCCTCGCTAGTCGTTGTCCTCGCTGGTTGTCGTCATCCTCTTATCCTCGTTGTGCGGTTGGTTGTGGAGAAACAGTGTGGTCGTTGTGCTTGTCGATTGCTGCGTAATCGTGCTCGTGGTGCTGTCGCCATTCGTCCTCGTCTTGCGCAATCCTCGTCCGTAGATGTCCTCGTCATTGTGGTGGTCAGCGTCATTGTTGTTGTTGTCGTCGTTGCTTGATGATATCCTGGCTTGCCATCATCCTTGTCTGGGGTGAGGTTGTCGTTGTTGGTGTTCGTACTGGTGGTTGGTCTGATGAAGTCGTCGTGTTAGCGTGAAGTCAGTGATTGCACGAGAGAAGACAGTAAAGACCATACCGTCTTGACAACACTACCCGCGAACACCCCCGCGGGCAGTCTGTCAAGCCAATATCCGCCCCTCGCGCGCGGGTAGTCGCATCTGCGGCGCCAGAATCCCAGCACACGTACTCGTCATTGACGGCGGCGTCCTCCATGAGGGTAGATGCCTCATTGTGAGGGCTTAACGACCTGCAGCAGCGTCGAAAGCCGGCTTACGCACTGGTACCAAATCCAACGTCATCCGCGCCATTTGCGAGGCGTGGAGACGGTATCGAGGGCCACAACGTGCAGGAGGAATGGAGGTTAGCATGTAAGAAGAGTGGACATGAGGCATTTGGCGGCTGGATGGCAGCTCATTGAAGAGCTGCCGTGGTGGTGAGAGTTAAGAGGCGCAGTGATTGCATCCTCGGATAACGGCGCCGGTGGTTCCAATCATCGACCTTGCTGCCGCACTCGCTGTTAGCATGTCGTACCCTATGCTTAATGAGAAAAGCTGCACCATGATTAACATTGATTCTCCTGCCAGCAACAAAGGACACGCACCAGTACGTACGCCCTCCTCGTCGGTGTTGTATTCCGAGCACCGCGTGCCGGCGCAACGAGTGCAATTTGAAGGGGGCCGCCGTCAAAGCATGCAGCGCACGACACTGACATTGCATGTGCCCGCTTCAATGAGTCCCGCTTAGTCCTTGCACTAGGTGACGCAGGTGCAGTTGGCCGTCGGTGCAGCGGGACTGCAAACCGTCGAATCGTGGTTGTCTGACAGATATGCACAGGATGGCACAACCCACGCAAAGCTCCGTCACGGCTCACTGAGAACTCGGGAGTCCACAGAGCACAAGCCAAACGGGCACATAGCCGCAGTGACCGAGGTCTGTATACGAGGGAGATGGCACAACACAGTGTGGTAGGCAAAAAGGTACCAGCCTAGAGCACTGATATCGTTCTGAAACCGACCTAACGGACGTTCAGTACCTGAACCACCGTACGGTAGAAACTCACAAACAGAGCTGTATTGACGGTTGAGACCAATGAGAGCGTACTGTTTGCGTCGATTTGGGTCCGGGATCCGGCTCTGCCAGTGACCATCATGTAAATCCCCGAGCTCCAGCAGGTATGGCGGCCCATTCCCTTGCTCGAATCCCCGAGCCCTTGACCCACTGCTTCAATGGACAAATCCCCGACCGCTCTCCTCTCACACTATGCCATCCTGGAGCTGCTAAATCCCCGAGGCCTCTAGAGTAGAGGTGAGCTCTCAAATCCCTGAGCCGATTCTCTCACTGACCATCCCCTCCTCTCAGCTCACAGATCCCGGGCCCTCAATGTACAACTTCGAAATCCCCGACCTCTCTGATTTCGCAAACAATCCCCGAGCCCTTTCAAGGTCAGCTCTTCTCTCTTGGATCCGTGCCTTCTCACTCACAATCCCCGAGTCACTTCAATAACAGCTCACAGATCCCGGACTCGTTCTCACTCGTCATCGATCCCCGAGCTATCTGAAGGTGAGCCTGCAGATCCCGGACGTGTTCTTGTTCTCTTACACTAATAATCCCCGAGCCATTCAAATGACAGCTCCCATATCCCGGACCCGTTCTCATAAATCCCCGAGGTGTCTCAAGGTGAGCTTGCAGATCCCAGATCATTTTCCTCTCGCTTACAATCCCCGAGCCCTTCCAATGTCGCTCACAATCCCAGATCCTTTGCTCTCGTTCACAATCCCGGAGCGCTCTGGCAGATCCCGGACCCGTCCCTCACTCACCATGGATCCCCGAGCTCTCTCAAGGTGAGCTCACAAATCCCAGACCCTTGCTTCTCGCTTATAATCCCCGAGCCCTTCCAATGTCGCCATGGATCCCGGAGCTGTCTCAAGGGGAGCGTACACAGCCCGGATTGGGGTTGGCCGATTATCAGGTACGCGGCTCTGGCGCCGCTAGCGCGTAGCGCCTCCCAATCCCGCCCCAGCGCCCAATCACAAACGGTGACGAGGTGCGGCGTCGTTGTCCACCCGCCCATTGCCAGTGGCCACAGAGTCACCAAAACATGCCTGACATTTCGACAACAGCTGATGCGCCTTCCTTGGCATTGTTCAGGTTGCACAATTGCGCATGACCATATACATTCATTACTCGAAACCTGCATACATTTCAGGCTTTATATAACTACTTATGTAGGTTGGTGCCGCATTTTGGACTAAGCTGCATTCGGCGGGCTGCACAATGGGGCTGCCCGCGCCTGGCCTGGCCAGCATGATTACTCCCGCGTATATTGACTCTGCGGAAGCAATGCAGCTCGAAAGTGAGAGCGGGGAGAAACTGCTGCCCTCACTTGGGCGGCGGGGCTTGCGCAATGAGTGAGACAATGCAATGTGATTACAATGCGACGCAGGCCGTGTCGGCGCTGTCACGGGAATCTGGAGGTCTGTATCCATGTCGCTCAGAGGCCAGCCTATGATATACTTCGTGAGTCTATGAAATGAACATCAACGACGCGCTGAATGCTGTCGACGTCAATGGAACTGAACACAAGAGATCTAGAGCAAGGGAAGGATATAGAGCGCACCAAAGCTTCACATCGTATCCTTCTTATAAAATGTTGGCGAAACGGCTCATCAATCAGCGTCGTCGAGCGCAATAGTGCTCGACGTGCTCAGAATGGACTCACTTGTAGGGGGCTTACGCGGCCTGGTAGTCCAAAATGCCCATGGTAATGACATGACTACAGCTTCCTGGCGGTCTGATTCGACGGCGATTAGTGTTGTGTGTCATCCTGAGCGCATCGGTCGTTGATGGTCGTGGTAGAAGTGCAAGCAAGCCGATTCAAACAGTCTTCGGATTCACGGCCCGAGTCGTCGGCGCCAAATCTGGTGAATGTCAACGACGACGGCGGGCGAGTGAGCGGCCTGTAGCGCCTGAGACTTTGCATATGTAGTGCTGTACTAATCATCAGTACATCCATCAAACAGTCTGAAAAATGAGTATGGATAACATATCACGTACTGGTGTTCGTGCTGTAACCACGTTCACAGTCCAGCAATGGCCAGAGCAATCTGCTGTGGTCGGCGGCTAGTCGTTTTTTGATTTGAGATCGTTTATGAATATACGTAGAGCTCATTGCAGACTGAATGAGTCGAGCTGGAGCGCAATCTCGACGCGCAATGTCCATTGTATGCCAATGAGGATGGGATACTTGCTATACAAGCACCCCTTCCCATTGCTACAGACGCTGGAGGAGCCTGGAATTGGTTATAACATATTTCTATTGCACACAGAGTATAATTCCTATGCTTCAATGCAATCACCGACGCCCTCGACACCGTCCCGAGCGACGAAAAGGGCAAGCAAGATGATTATTTGGATTCACGGTCCGTGTCGCCGGCGCCATATCTGGTGAATGTCGACGACATCGGCGGGCGAATGAGTGGCCTGTAGCGCCTGAGACTTTGCACATGCAGTGCTGTACTACCTATCCGCTCATCTAACAATCAGTCTGAAAAATGAGTATGGAGAACATATCACCTACTGGTGTTCGTACTGGAACAGCTTTCACAATCCAGCGATGGCCAGAACAATCTGCTGTGGTCGGCGGCCGGCCGGCTCTCAGTCTGAGATCACTTTTACAGACATGCGGATCTTTCTGAAAGTAGAATAAGTCAAGCTGGCGGGCACCATCGGTGTGCAATGCCTGTTGTATGCCAATGAGGATGGGGAACTCACCATGCAAGCACCTTCCCCACTCTACAGATGCCGGAGGGGCCTAAAGTCAGACAGAATATACTTTAACATCACAGAAAGTGATATTCCGACGCTCTAATGCAAGCTCCGAGGCCCTCGACATCGTCCCGAGCGACGTCGAGCGCGTTCCGTTCACGATACGGTAGATGCCGGACAGTGATCGAGACGCTTTCATCAAGTTTGCTTGCCTCATACTACCATGGTGCGTCTTTGTCAACGTCCTATCCAGTCTCAAACCTCTGTTTGGGGACGTCTTATGAAGCTTACCGGCTCCTGAAGCCCCGCTGACATGTCCGCATCTACCAAAAGCCGTGGATGACCGCCTTCCGTGTAGACCGTCAGCGATGACGCAGCCTCTGAGGTTCAACAGCGAGGCGGAACGCGCATGATACTGAAGTGACGCGCCAGTGCTTGCGGTGCATATGGGTGCTCAAAGGATGGGACTGGAAGCGGGAGCGGGAGCGCTACCCGAAGGCCGCATGCGCGCCTCTCTATCGGTGCGTGATTTATATGTCTCAATTTCTGCCATCATCGGTGCGCAATCTTTATTTCTTCATATTGCCATCCATTACACTTATCCGCGTGCCCCAATACACGCATTTTGATTTCTGCCACTTGTGATTACTCCCTTCCTCCCATATCTTCAATAAACTTGCCCGCACAGTGCTAGTCCCTCATCTAACACACTCAGATTCCCTTAGCTGCTTCACCGGACTACGAGCTGACAAGACCAACGGCAAGGATAGCAGCGCGGACCACCACCGCCGCCGAGGATCCCAACCCAGAATCCGCAAATACAAGCAGGGTGGGCAACAAATCGAAGGGACAAAGGCAACTGAGGGCAGACGACGAACTAGGATCAGGCTGATGTCAAGACTTGGACTACAAAATAGACTAGGACAACATGGGATGAAGATCGAATACATGGCCACCGTACTAGTAGGAGACCTGGACTCAGTTTGTAGATAATGTCATACTCATTCTCATATTGAGAGGAAGCGCGCCCCGGTGAAAATATGAAGAAGTGTCCGCCCCTGCCAAATTCGCGTTGTTCTGTATGGCGCGTCGGGAGTCGGGGTGTCATCCTGTCATTCATTGGGGGTAGATTGGGGGTGGAGCTTTCGATGTGTGGGGTACATCAATAGCTAGATGTACGGGTGCATGCGCCACGATGCTGATCTTCTCCAGCTTTTGCCTAAATCTACAAAGAATATGATGTTTTGGGCGCTGGGGCGGGATTGACAGGCACTACGCGCTAGCGGCGCCAGAGCCGCGTACCTGATAATCGGCCAACCCCAATCCGGGCTGTGTACGCTCCCCTTGAGACAGCTCCGGGATCCATGGCGACATTGGAAGGGCTCGGGGATTATAAGCGAGAAGCAAGGGTCTGGGATTTGTGAGCTCACCTTGAGAGAGCTCGGGGATCCATGGTGAGTGAGGGACGGGTCCGGGATCTGCCAGAGCGCTCCGGGATTGTGAACGAGAGCAAAGGATCTGGGATTGTGAGCGACATTGGAAGGGCTCGGGGATTGTAAGCGAGAGGAAAATGATCTGGGATCTGCAAGCTCACCTTGAGACACCTCGGGGATTTATGAGAACGGGTCCGGGATATGGGAGCTGTCATTTGAATGGCTCGGGGATTATTAGTGTAAGAGAACAAGAACACGTCCGGGATCTGCAGGCTCACCTTCAGATAGCTCGGGGATCGATGACGAGTGAGAACGAGTCCGGGATCTGTGAGCTGTTATTGAAGTGACTCGGGGATTGTGAGTGAGAAGGCACGGATCCAAGAGAGAAGAGCTGACCTTGAAAGGGCTCGGGGATTGTTTGCGAAATCAGAGAGGTCGGGGATTTCGAAGTTGTACATTGAGGGCCCGGGATCTGTGAGCTGAGAGGAGGGGATGGTCAGTGAGAGAATCGGCTCAGGGATTTGAGAGCTCACCTCTACTCTAGAGGCCTCGGGGATTTAGCAGCTCCAGGATGGCATAGTGTGAGAGGAGAGCGGTCGGGGATTTGTCCATTGAAGCAGTGGGTCAAGGGCTCGGGGATTCGAGCAAGGGAATGGGCCGCCATACCTGCTGGAGCTCGGGGATTTACATGATGGTCACTGGCAGAGCCGGATCCCGGACCCAAATCGACGCAAACAGTACGCTCTCATTGGTCTCAACCGTCAATACAGCTCTGTTTGTGAGTTTCTACCGTACGGTGGTTCAGGTACTGAACGTCCGTTAGGTCGGTCTCAGAACGATATACGTACTACTGTCTATCTGGCAAAAAGAAGAGTACAAAGCACGGCCACTGATCCGTGCGTGACAGGAGTCACATATGATGGTTCCTGCAAAGGTACGTCCTCAGTATAGAGGACACAACCGGAGTCAAAAGTAAACTTTTGCCCCGGAATCCTGATCCCTGCCATAGTCAAATCTTCGTCGGAAGGTCGGCCAACTGTGATTATTGCAGCGTGAGGCCCAAACGATTTCGAGGACACGAATCAGAGTCATGTACTTATACGCCGGACAGAACAATCCGTGTTCTGTTCTGTTCTACCGAGCTTTCTTGCTGTCGCTCCCTACCACGACCCGCCTCGGCAATCTCGTCACCAACCCTCCCTCCTCAACGAGCCATCCCGCGTCAGTCAGCGCACGAACGAACCCCTCGAACTCGTCCGGACTGCCACTGATCGCATGAACCCACGCAAGCAGATGATGTCTAGGCCCGTGCCCCTCCTTCAACACGATGTGAATAATGTTCTCATCGTCGTGAGTACACAGTATGTATTCATCTCCATCCCTGATTGTGAGCTTTGCTCTGCTGGGAATGCCGTCAATGGCAAATTGCACTCGATCGTCGTGCCAGTGGAAGAGGTTCTCGGCGCGGGAGACCGCTTCCGGGGACATGACGGATTTGTGGCCAGACCTGACGTAGTTGTTCCAGAGGAGGGTGGCGCGTTGTCTGTTCAGTGTACGAAGGGCGAGTCCGCGTATTCCGAGATAATTGAGGAGCAAATGAGTCGATACCAGAATGATGAGGAGCGTGTATGTCGCGGTCGGAGTCGTGATTCGGGGGACTACCAATGTTCCAATCTAATGACCAGGCTGTTAGTCAGAAGGAGTACAAATGCGAGCGAAGTGCCTTACCAGCATTCCGGCTAAAGCTAGAACAGTCTCTTTGCTGGCGTCTTTGGCGTTAAGGTCGCCCAAGTCGCCACTTCGCGCAAAGTGCACAGATATAGCTGCTTTAGAGCCGCCAGCCGCGATACCGCAAAGTGAGCGAAGGGACGAGCTGAGACAGAGGATGGGCACGCGCAGAGCGGGTAGATGCGGGGTGAGGGTATCGAGCACGATTGCAGAGTCATTCAGAATATCCGCCAGGAATCTGTAGGTCTTGGATTCCGGAACCAGTGAAGTGCCAATGAAATATGCGGAGATGATAGCTGATATATGGATGAGTTGTTTAGTTCACAGAGAATTTGACGAGTTGGCTCACTCGTCAAACGACCGAATACGTCTTGTAAGACAGTGATGAGCAGAGCGTTTGTTGAGGATGCGTTGGGGTCGCCGACACCGAATCCTGTACATTGACGCCATGAGCAACGACTTGATCGCAGAAATGAACGGTGTACCTTCTAAGACTGCCCGAGAGGACAGCAAATTCGCGAGAGAGTTACAGAACGCTTGTAGGGCATTGAAGATTTGGTAACTGTATTGAATGTTAGCCGTCAGTTGACGCTAATCCAAGATAGAATGACCGAATATAATCTGCGCCGCATTCATTGATAACCAGGGGTGATAGTGTCCGGGTATCCAGCTGGGAGAAAAATTTTGGCCAGCAGCGCAACTAGGGGAAGACGTGGAGGTAAGCTATTGGTAGTTGTCGCCTTGTTGACCTGTAATTTGTTGAGTTATGGCGTGAATGTACTGTAAGATTACGCACTCCAGTGGAAGAAACATCGACCTCAAACATGCACCCAGCATCGTCCTTCTCGTGGAATTTCATGGTAAGAGGTCAAGAGCGTGCCTAGCACGTGGAAGCAAACGCGTCTCTCGGCATTTGCCGGCTACAGTGTGACTTGATCTCGCACTGCGACCACCACGACCAAGGAAGGCTACGACTACTCTATCAGACCGCTAAAAACTTGACCTTAACTGCACTCAGTCCTAGCTTCTAGCATTGGCTCGGTAGGTCTGTTTAGCTGTGAATACTACTAAGGACCTCGCCTGTCAATGCTCTCAAGTGGGTACTACTAGGTAGCTTCATCCGCGTTCAGTTGGCTCACCGTGCTTCCATGGTGCTTCCGTTGAGCTTGTACTTGTACTTGCACTTGCACTTGCACTGTTCAGCTTCCTCTATTGCCTTGTGATCACGATTGCTCTCCGAGCTCGCGCGACGCGACGCCACCCGTCCCCTGGCTTCGCAGCACTGCCTTATCGGACCCTGAAACTCCAATGCCTCTCCGATATCATACCAAGTATCATACTGTAGCTTGTCGTGGGCTTATCTCTTCGTCCCTGAGCTTCAAATCTAGTGTTGGCCTACAACTTGTCGAGGCGAGGTCTCTGATCTTCATGAGGCTTAAAACTCCCCACCGAAAATGCGCAAGTCGCCAGAGCTTCTCAGAGCACAGAGACTCGACGCACACCGGCGAGTTATCAATACGCTGCATACTCAATACGGTCGTTCTCTATCGCTCGCTGATAGCCGGGTGGACCTGACCCCTTTTACGCTCTCCATCGTAAGCGCCTAGGAATCCACGATATGGAGATAACCACCAACCCTAAGCGCCCGTGATAACCTTACAGAAGGCATGTATAAATCATCTTGTTGGAGAGCGACTAAACCTCACGGACGCCATGGTGTCCTTCAAGTCCCCCTCGTCTGCGGATCCCTCCTACAAGCCCGAGGTCGCAGCGGATGTTGAGAAAGGACAAGCAGTGACCGCCGTGGTGGAAGAGGTTGCGGATTCAGTTGAGCCGCCTCCGGGTGTCTTCAAGTTCGTCAGATTAGATCGCGTGAACAGTTCCACTAATCATTGTTTGTAGGTTCTTGGCGATGCGCAAGGTATGCGTTCGCGCTCTCAGTTGTCGCACATGCTAACGAACTTGTAGGTGATGACCAAACGGGGTCTTTGGATGCTCTGGCTTGGTCTGGCGATCATGTACTTCACGTTCGAGTTTGACAATGTTGTGAGTAGTACTACGGTTTGTCGGTATCTCTTGACCTATTGACCGCGCTCAGTGTGTATGGCAATACTTGCCTTACGCTACATCATCCTTCGGTCACCATTCCCTCTTGAGTGCCGTGACCACAGCAGGATACGTCGTTTCATCTGGTCGGTC
The DNA here is from genome assembly GCA_019915135.1 of Strobilurus pachycystidiatus. NCBI lineage: Eukaryota > Fungi > Basidiomycota > Agaricomycetes > Agaricales > Physalacriaceae > Strobilurus > Strobilurus pachycystidiatus. The sequence continues at coordinate 635,658 of JAHLMK010000006.1, read as the reverse complement.
ACTTCACATCGGTCGCGCGCTTACTTAGCTGACTCTTTGTGTCCTCAGTTGGAAAACCCATCTTCGGTAAATTGGCAGACACGATTGGACGTGGAGAGAGTTTCATAGTACGTGCATCTTGTCGTCCCGATTCATTTGTCTTGCTCAAATGAATACAGCTCTGTGTCGTGTTCTATGAGATTGGTTACTTCATGATGAGCTCAAGCCCTGCAATCGGTGTCTATGCAGGCGGTTATGTTCGTGGCGTCTCGTGAAACCGAATGACAAACTAAAGTCGGCCCATAGGTTTTCTACTGTCTCGGTCAGAGTGGAACGCAGATCCTTTCCGTCATCCTTATTGCCGACGTGACATCTGTCAGGTTGGTGCTGCCTGCGATTCTGAGGCGCCACTTTCTAATCGCTTGATACAGATGGAGATCGTTCTCCACCGCCATCGTTTTCCGTGAGTTGCTTCTGCCTACCAAGCACTCTGACTCTCCTCACTCATGCAGTTGACAGTGTCCTACATTCTCTGCGTGTGGATCTCGTCGGAGACCGTCAGCAAGATGCTTCTGCACTCCACATGGAGGTAAGTGTCTTCGCATCTCGCTCATGCGTATGAAACTTACGGCAATTGTTCAGGTGGGGTATCAGGATGATGGTTTTCATCATGCCTGTAGGCGCGGCAACAATTGTGACCGTCCTCTTCTTGGGCGAGCGTAAGGCGCATCATGCGGGCATTCTCCCTCGCCGCACGTTCAACCTCTCCACCCTTCACCTCACCGTCTATAAATTCCTCTCCGACATCGACCTTGGTGGGATCATCTTACTGTCCGGTGGATGCGCATTCCTTCTTGTGGCGTGTAGTTTGGCTGCCACGGTGCCGAAGGGGTCAGTAGTCAAACGTGTTTCCATTTCGATTCGACTCAAGGAAACCTTTCACGCGTAGATGGGCCAACCCCGGTATCATCGCGTCTCTTGTTCTTGGACCGCTGTTCTTGGTGAGACATTGTTGTCACGGTCGATGTGCAGTACTCGTTGCTCATGTGGTTGGCTGTCTTAGTTCTTCCTGCCCTAGTGAGTACCGGCGTACTTCATTCCTTGATAGGTACTGACGATCAACAGTTACGAGAAGAAGGTCGCAAAGAATCCTCTCATTCCTGGACATTTCTGGAAGAACAGCGTGGTCATGATTGCTGTAGTCGCGACCTTCTTTGATTCGCTCGGTGCAGCCATTTCTGCCACTTACATGTATGTTATCACGGATCTCGATGCGACTGGAAACTCATGAATTCATAGGTACTCGTGGAGTGCGTCCTTCGTCTCAACTTGACACTTGTCGCTAACCTGCTTCGGTCCTCCAGTGGTCGTTACACAGGTCGGTCTGCACGTCCCTTCTGCCATTTGTTCCCGGCAGTTGATAGTGATTCACTCTAGGCCTGGAGCATTCAGGACCTTACGGTGAGCGGTTTCATATAAATTTATGTACAATTGATCTTGAACCAACCTCACGCCAGTACTTCAGCTATGCGGAATATCGTACGTGACTCGTCGGGGTGTTCTGCGTCTCTGACATTTCAACAGAGGTCTCAGTACTCTTCCTCATCGTTGCTGGTCGGTCCATCCACTCCATTTGCGTCTCAACACAATCTAAAATCACGTCGAATAGGGCTGTACATGGTCTACTTTAGGCGGTACAAATGGATGTTGGTATTCGGCATGGTTATCCGGTAAACATCACGTCTGTGTTTCTGCGGTATTGGACTGAACCCGCTCGTCAGCGTCCTGTCCTTCGGCCTCCAGTTCCAATACCGCGAACCCCAACAGTAAGCAAAGAGCCGGATGAAGTATCAACCTGGAGGGGATGCTCACGCCCATATCAGGAGCCGCGGACTGCTCGTGATGGTTCGCGTTCTTCGTGGTGTCGGAAGTGGTATTGCTAGCCAGGTCTTGGGGGCTATCTGCCAGTTCGAGGTCTTACATGAACGTGAGTGCGGTGTCCTTCGGCTACTTTCCATTGAGTCATGTCTCACACAGATCTGGCCTCCGTTATCGCATTCCAACTCTTGTGGTCGTTCATCGCCTCTAGTATCGGGGACGCTATCGGTCAGTCTGCCTGTGCGCATAAACTGGGCAGCCATCACTCACTAGCGACCCATAGCCGGCGCAATGTGGACGAACCTTCTTCCCGGTCTCCTCGCCAAGCACCTTCCCACAACAGACCAAGCCACCATTGACCAGGTTCGTCTGACACTCTCACGAAGTGTCCCCCAATTCCAATGTCCTCGACTTGATAGGTCTTCGGCGACATCACTGTCCTTCCTGACTTTGGAACAACCGTCCGAGATGGCATGGTAGCAGCGTACATGTATGGCTGACAATTCAAACGGGATCTACACTAATACTAACCTCTTCTGCAGGGACATTATGAAGAAGTCCATCACCCTCGTTCTATCCCTCGTCGTTTACATAACTGACATCGTTTTCTTAGACTCACGATAGTTTCTCTGGCATTGTCGATTGTACCCCTCCTCATGGTACTGTTCCTCAAGAACAAGGTGCTCACAGACGAACACTCTCGTAAGTTAGGTTTGACGTCGGGGTTCGAAGTTGAAAGCTGATCGCTTCTACGTAGTGGTCATTGCCCCGAAACAACCAAACCAGGATGTGGACGTTCCGGCACTCACAGCGGACGAGCTCGACCGCAAGGAGTCGCCCGACGAGAAGGCTTCGCAGAAGTCGTAGGGTTTTGTGTCTGCCGGTTTTTGAAGAAGGGTTTTATAGAGAGTCATGTACTTATGTGATCAGGCCGAATCATCCGTTCAAGCCTCAAAGTCCGACGCATCTCAGTATCTTTCGCACTGATCTCAAATGAGTCAAATCAATGTCTCGTGTGGGTTGATGAAGAGACTGGCATCAGAAACCCTTTCCGACCTAATTCCACTAAGTCTCAGGGGAATTGCAGAACACAGTGGGTTCCCGGTGTACTATACAAACGCTCTGGTAATGGTTCTTGACATGGTCAACGGCATACGCCTTGGCATCAGTTAGTGATCAACCGCGTTACCGACCAGTGACAAAGCCGCTGATCCTTCGGATTCGACTCACCATGTACGCTTGGGCACTGAGCGCTGGTCCGCGGGACATTTGTTGCCTAGAACAACCGCTTACATGTTCTTGGACGCCCATAGCTCATTGATTTACGCCATCCCCTCGCGTCAAAGGGACGCTGTCATACTGAAATGCTTAGAAAGCGTGCCGCATAATAATCCATGTCGTGTCAGAGTCAAAGAGTCAAAGAGTCAAAGATTGCTTGATTCAAACCAACTTCCACTAACCTCTGGCATCCTGAAATCACCCGCGGGTCACCGTATAAGAGTATAAAGGTCTCTGGCAACGTCTCCCCGAATCATCAATCATGGTCCTCCAATTCTACGGCTCTCCGTTCACTATCTGTACCCAGCGCGTCGCCACTGTTCTTTTGGAGAAGAAAGTCCCCTTCAAGTTCCACAACGTCGACATCATCCATGGCGAGCAGAAATCCCCCGAGTACATGGCCCACAACCCATTCGGTCTGCTGCCATGTATCATCGACGATGGCTTCGTGCTCTACGAATCTCGCGCCATTTGTCGGTACATCGCCCTCCAGTATGCCGAGCAGGGGACACCGTTGATCCCCGCTCTGACCGACGTCAAGAAGGTTGCACTCTTCGAGCAGGCTGTCAGCGTCGAAAGCAGCGCTTTTGACGTGAGTGCGAGCCAGTACGGCACGCAGAAGGTCTTCGTTCCGTGGGTAGCCTATCATATTGTTGAATGCGACTCTTCCTAATGCTACTGTTCTTCAGTATACTGGCGCCTGGAGCAATTCCCGACGAGGCCATATGCGAGAAGGCTCTCGCTGCTCTCGACGCCAAGCTGTCCGTTTACGACCAGATCTTGGCAAAGCAGGCATATATTGCTGGTGACGAGATCAGTCTCGCGGATTTGTTCCACCTTCCTTGGGGTGCCACGTTGAAGGCTGGGGGGAGTGATATCATGGAATCTAAACCCAATGTCGCTAGGTCAGTATAATCCGTTGATATCTGCATCAAAAGACTTACTCGTAGTCTCAAGGTGGTGGAAGGCCATCCGGTCGCGCGCCTCGTGGAGTGCAGTTGCGCTGAACGTGTCCAGTGTAGAGAAGTACTAGTAGTGAGCTGGAGGTGATGTCTCAGTTCGCCAGAGCTCAAGTGTTCCTGGTATAGGTAATCGCAAGCTGTTTCACCGTGCAGTAAAGTGTTTTTTTGCCGTAGTCGAGACATAAACGTTGCTCAGTTGCTGTATACTTCAGGCTCAGGCTCGAGAGTTCTGGAACTTTTTCTTCAATTTCGAGAAAAACTCGAGTGATGTATTCCGCGTTATAGCGTTTCGGGCGCTTGAGATTGTGTCAAGATTGATGACCTGGATGATAGAAGACAAGCGCGCTGTTGCTCATAGGTTGGCTAAGGTTGCTCATGTGGGATTCCAAGTGGGAAGTCTCCCGGCATCGGCATAGTAGGGCGTGGGAATCAAATTTTTCAATCTGATCCCTGAGTAGTGTCGTCTCTCGTGACAACTCAATTGAACTGCACAATTACGCTGTGACCACTGTGGATGGCAGGATCCAAAGGATATTGCGCCCTCGCGCCTTGCGGCGGGGCAATAGGTCACGTTTGCGGGCTCACGTGGCGAAATCTCTCGCAATGGCCAGTCTGAGTTTGATATGCAACACCCTGTAGTCCTTGATGTCAATGATCAAGTTGATGGACATATACTTGATTGACGAGAGGTGGTCAACTCAACGCGCTCGCTATCACTTCCCAGTAGGTTATCTGTGATAGCTGGTGGTCGTGATGCTCGTCTCGGAGACATTTGCCTCGCCCTACTTCTCAGGCAACGTGCTAGCTCTTCTTTGTGTTAGACGGTGCGTACTCGTCCACATTCAAAGTCCCAGGGCTTGCCACGAAATTACTGCAAGTCGCGTACCTTGAAGGGTACTCCTCGCTGACTATCGATACTGGTCAGTAACCGATCAAGACTGCTTGATGTGTCGAGAGGCATGATCGTCATTCTTCAGGCCGGGATTCGATAGTGCAAATGTATATTTATCCCGGCGATGAGTGTGTCATGGACATCGGGCATCTATCAACGTGGACGAATCTGTGCTCGGAGGGGCGATGGGCCCTTTGCTGAGACGGACACTGATGAGGGCTGGTGAGTCGGTATGAAAATTCGGCGCACTGAATCGTGAGCGATGATTTCCCGCAGATTCGTCGAATCTGAGACTGCAATAGGTTCGTCCGGACATTCAAGGCCGTCTTTCGCATGCGATAGATTGATAGCCACTATTTTGAGCTCAACGATTGGCACTTGGATTGGAAGCTCTCGAGTTTGTTCTCCATTGGAGGCGAATCCTAGCCGTGCTTGTTCATTTTGGATAGCGGCGCGATTATCAAGGATCATGCCCATGTCGAGGCCCAAGTGATGGACATTACAGGGAATGGAAGTTGCTGTCCTCGCTCAACGGGAAGCGTGGCAGGTGGAGGTGGAAGAGGGATGATATCAATAGTGAGTGACCTCGGGCTTTGCGGCGTGGCGCTCTTCTACGTTCAGTCGCGCTCGGGTTAACCATTGGGGCAAAGCAGCCGAAGAGGTGTCAAGGCTCCGCGGTGCGACATCGTTGCTTTCCAGTCAGTGGCGGTCAATAGTATCCCTCGGAGACTGACTGGGAGCGATAAACAAAGGCCGAACACTGATAGGAACAACTTGTTGGACAGCCAGCGCGGAAGATGTGAGCTTTACTATAAATAATAGACTGATAGCATCGCTCTTCTCTGTATCTGAGTTCGATCTGAGTCTCACCGTTCTCGTCCTCGGTCAACTGATGATGCAAAACCTTCGCCAACTGAATGTGTCTTTCGTAAGTGTATCTCGGTCTCCAGTTCCCGGTACTGATGGTCTGTCGGTTCATCATGGAGAGACCATATGCCTGTAGTTATTACCGCCAGGAAAAGTACCCGGATTCAATCATGGACGGCACTCTTACAGGTCGCCATCTCCGCTCAACAATTGTACAGGCCCCGTGGCGCGGCTCCTTATCCACTTACCAGAGGTATAAAAGACACCACTTCTACGCCGAACTTTTCAGCAGCACTCAGCAGTCAAGATGTACTTTACCCTCACCAAAGCCCTCTGTGCAATCCTTGCTGTCTGCGTCATTTTGACCGACGCGGCGCCTGTTCCCGAGGACGGTAAGTGCCCGCCGTGTTTTCCATGAGATTACTGAAAATGTTTGTTCTAGAGGTCTGCGTTCTCGATCGTGACACCGAGGGAAGGGCGATCGCTTGCCCTTGAAGCTTGAGGTTTCGCACATAACTCATAAATATGGTCGGTCATCGTCTTATCACCGTACGCTTCTCACTTACTTGAGGCTATACTTTCAGCTTACGGCGTACAAGGATGTCGACGGTCGTGTATATTTGATGATAAAAGAAATATTGTTCAATTGTTTTCAATCCCGGTCAAATTTATACTCAAGTGTGAACGATTGTCTTCACTCCTCGTAGAGGCTGATGCCGACATATGAGGTCAGAAGCTACGGTTATCCTGTCTACTGAACCTTTGAGAGCGATACAAGTACTACAGCCTCACTGAAAGCCTGAGGAAGGAAAGCCGAGTACAGATTGTACGCGTCTGCCTGAACATCGAAAAGTCTTCTCGTCTATAGCTTCACGTGCAGACAGCTGGACCCGCGATTTCACTAGTAGTATATGTACACCGAGCCTCGTGAAGACTGGTAGAGCAATGTGAGTTGTTCGTTCGACTTGGAGGGTACCGGACTTTCGTCCCGAGAGCCGATGTCACCGACGAAAATATCCCTCGTCCTGCCTTCGTCTGCAACCACCATGACCATGCAACCATCCTTCCTACTTGACAGCACAAATGCACCCACATGTGGCTTATCGCGACCTTTGACTGCTCAAAGAGGTCTTCGTGCGCATTGACCAGAACTGGCGAACAATGGACAACAATGGGCCGCCCAAGTAGACCACAAAGCCCGTCGTGATCAATGCGCCGTGGAATAAAAGGGCCTCTGTCCCTCTGGCCTCCCTCATTCAGCCACTGCCCAACAAACGAAACATAATGCCCCCGCGCCAAACCCGGAACAGCCGCCTGCGCTCCCCGCCCCCGCCCCCTTCGTATTCCCTCAAAGAATACATGACACAGTGGCGCCTGCCCGAGGCCATTGCGCGGCGCCCCGTCGCCGTGCCTCTACACAAGCTCAAGCGCATCGGCGAGTGGCCGTGCTTCGCGTCGCTGGTCCGGCCGGCGGGTACGCGTGTACTGAAGGAGGTGGACGTGTTCGAGGTGATGTACTGTAAGGGAGTTATATGCAACTGTGCGTCCATTCTATGGTATCTCTGAGATTACGCACTGATACTAATTGGTATGCTAGTCCTGAAAACCATCCTGAACGATCTAATTATCGACCCCGAGAGGCTGCGCCTGGCGTCGGCGGACGGGAAAGTCGCGTACGACGCGGAGGAGACGGAGTTTCTGCTGCACGTGAATGGGGATCGGGAGATGCAGCATTTGATGGAGGAGTATGTGTTGCACAGCGTTGGCGCCGTCGTGCGCGCTATGCACCCCCTGGGAGGATTTGAGAACGTCACGGAGCAGTACGCGGCACACGGGGCGTGCTGGCAGGTGTATCAACTGGGATCGTTCTCGCTGGTGTACGTTCCTCCGTGGGCGATGTCGGAGAGTGACATGCAGAGGTTTGTGCAGATCGGCAAGGTCAGTGCTTAAACTCATTGTGCTCAATGCGTTATTGAACGTCTGCTTGTAGTTGGAAGGGAACCAGCTCGACTTTGTCACCGAGTCGAAGGAGGACAAGATCACGATTAAGCTTTGGGCGCTGGTGTGTTCTGTTCTCTTCACCTCGTTCCACTTTATCCTAATGAGTGGTCCCGTAGCTGTACGACATCAGCGTGCATTCGACTTGGCGGGGCTTCGCCATCACGAACTATGCCCAGTGGTGCTTTGGGTACTTTGAGGGTGGTGCGTTTCCGTCTCTCCTTCACCCCTCGTTCCTTCACAACTAACGCGTTCCCGTCCGCAGACCGCAAATCCGCAAACATCACCCTCCCCTTGGCTGCCCCGATTGAGTCCTTGAGCAAAGGAGACAGCATACCAAAAACGGCCAAGTGGCACCCGCACGCGCACCCCGACCCGAATGCGCTACAGATCTTGGTCTTTTGGGCTATGACGGCAAATGGGTGTGTTGATGATTTAATGTTCTAAGTTCTTTCAAAGTTGTATAATTATGATTATGGGAATCGTTATGACTTGGCTGCGGTAGCCAACGTGAAAACCTGCTGTAGTCTATGTTCGACGTGTATATGCTTGAGTCGCAACAGTGAGTAATATGAACCATCAGTACTTGTCTTTGAGCGTCGTCAGTGACTAGTGACTGTGTAAGCCATTTCGATCCTGAGAGATCGGATCATCGGGCCGACTATTTTGGTCAACGCTCCTTGTCTCCTTACCGCCACCTTTAATCCTGCAAGTCGCGTCCCGCTGGTCTACCAGCCCGCTGACGACCGGAAATCTTGACCCATGGTTGACATAACCATACGCAAGCGGCCACAGGTCGAGGCTGTCATCACCCAGCGGAAATTTTTCAAAAAGACGGCGCGTGGAAAAGTTATAAAAGGTCGGTCTGCTTCGGATTCCCCTAGCAATAATCTTATAATTTGCTAGTCTTACGGGAACGATATCTGCGGGACGATGTTGGATGTGGCGTGCAAGAATGCCGGGAATGCAGCTCGGAACATGTATTGCCTCTGGAACCACGCGTCCAGCATAGCAGCTTCCCCAAACCACACTTTTTGTTGCCGGATACCAACGTCTTCCTCTCTCAGGCGAGTGCTCACTTTACTTCGGCAATCGTTTACTGACAGCAACACAGATGGATCTCGTAGAATCCGAGCTATTCACATCGCCGATGATTTTGCTGCAAACTGTTATCGAAGAAGTCAGACATCGGTCTCTACCACTATACAACAGGCTCAAGGCGCTCATGAAAGCCGACAACAAGCGGATATGGGTCTTCTACAACGAATATCGTTCGTGCGTTATATATACCGTGCAGTCAATGACCACCCAACTCAACATGTGTACAGAGAAACTGCAATTGTACGCGAAGAAAACGAGACGCCGAATGATCGCAACGACAGAGGTACACTTCTCCAGATATATCAAGAATCCATTTAATTGTTCTGTTAGGTATCCGTAAAGCTGCTTCCTGGTATTCGACACATATCACCCTGACACATCCTGTCATCCGAGGCAAAGCAGCTCCCATACATCCAGATGTCATTCTTCTCACTGAGGATGCCGCCAACCGCTCCAAGGCCCTCGGGGAAGGCATCAAAGCAAGCTCAGGTATGTTCATTCTGATGTCGGTCTGCGGTCTCTCTTACCGGTCTCAGTAAGGAACTACGTCGAGGGTATGACGGATGCAGCTCAACTCCTCGACCTTCTCTCGGCAACAGGCTCAGAAGATATTTTACCCACAAGAGCTGCCGGGGGTGCCAGACAGGCTCTCTACCCGGATTATCTACCACCATCCACCTTGACAGCCGGCATAAAGTCTGGGCAACTTCACCAAGGACACTTCTCTGCCAATCAATATAACTATCTCGAAGGAAGCGTCAACGTCTCGGCATTTACCAAGCCAGTCCTTCTCGTCGGCCGCGAGCACATGAACCGAGCAGTCCAAGGCGACGTCGTTGTCATCGAAGTGTTTGACGAAACCGAATGGAAAGCTCCAGCCGATGAAGTCGTCGATCAGGAGGCCAACCTCAAGAACGATGATGCGGAGGATTCCGGTAGTGAAGGCGAAGAGGACGACGAAGTTGTCGCGAAAGAGTCCAAGGCCTCGACGTCGAGCCTCTCCTCAGAGCGTCAGCCTACCGGCCGGATAGTTGGCATAATCAAGCGGAATTGGCGGGCGTATGTGTGTCACATCGACAGCACGTCTCTGACCTCGTCGAACGCGACGTCAATTTCGCTCCAGACTGTCTTTGCCACCCCCGTATCGCGATTGCTTCCTCGTATACGCCTTCGTACCCGACAGGCGCCCACGCTGATCGGCCAGAAGATACTCGTCACCATTGACCGGTGGGACAACACCTCGCGGTATCCAGAAGGCCACTTCGTTCGGGCGTTGGGCAAGACCGAGACTAAGGAGGCTGAACAGGAGAGTTTGCTGCTAGAGTACGAGGTGGCATACCGACCATTTGGGAAGGCGATATTGGACTGTCTGCCTTCTGAGGGCGATCAGTGGGTTGTGCCTCCCAAGGACCTTGGTGGTCCTATCTGGCGTGACAGGGAAGACTTGAGAGAAGTTCTTATCTGTAGCATCGATCCTCCAGGTAATGTTTCTCGTCGATCAAAAAACCATCGCCTGTGTTGACCTGTTTCGCGCTCAGGCTGCCAGGACATCGACGATGCACTCCATGCCAGGCGTCTCCCAAATGGCAATATCGAAGCTGGCGTTCGTGAGTCAAGAACTTCGAGTGTATGTAACTGCAGATCCTAAACAAAATTGCAGATATCGCTGATGTATCCAATTTCGTGCATCCTGACACGCCCATGGATAATGAGGCCGCTGCGCGAGGAACTACAGTTTATCTCGTTGATAACCGTATCGACATGCTGCCCGCTTTGCTCGGAACAAACCTATGCTCACTGAGGCCGTATGTTGAGCGCTTAGCGTTCTCGGCTATCTGGGTGAGTCGAGTCGAGTCTGTCTCCATCTCCGTTCCCCACTCACATCCGCTCCTCCTCGTGGATAGGAACTGACACCCGACGCGGAAATTGTAAATGTCCGCTTCACCAAGTCCGTCATCGCTTCTAAAGCAGCGTTCACCTATGAAGAAGCGCAAGTGCGGAAAGACGATCCGTACGTGCATTCTAAGCCATCCTCCGAGGAGTGCTCCGTGTTGATTGCATGGTAGGAATCTTCATGACCCGCTTACAGAGAGCATCCGACTTCTCAACACCCTGGCTTTGGAACTGAAGGCTAAGCGAATGGCTGCAGGAGCGCTAAACCTCGCTTCACCGGAAGTCAAAATACACCTGGACAGCGCTGAGTCGTCGGACCCCATCGATGTTGAGCAAAAGGAGCTGCGGGAGACTAACAGCCTCGTTGAAGAGTTCATGCTACTCGCCAACATCAGCGTCGCGCGGAAGATTCAAGAAAGCTTCCCGGGAACGGCAGTACTGAGGTAAGCCAGACTCCAAATCCTCACCCAATCCCACCCTCTCTTCTGTCCTCCTCCTCGTCCGGCGAGCTGATTGATTTCCGCTGGTGCTCAGACGTCATCTCCCGCCGCCAAAGACAAACTTTGAGAAGCTACAGGACATTCTCAAGAAACGGAAGGGGTTGACCTTGGACGTGTCGAGCTCGGGCGCATTGGCGGCGTCGCTGGATCACTGTCTTGTATGTCTTCTCCAGATGATCGCTGCCTACCTACTCACATCCTACACTTAGGATCCTAGTGAGCCGGCGTTCAATACTCTGGTCAGGATCATGGCCACGCGGTGCATGCTTTCTGCCGAGTACTTCTGCTCTGGAAGTGTCGGTCGGGATACTTTCGGGCATTATGGCCTGGCAAGCGAGATATACACGCATTTTACCAGTCCTATCCGACGTTATGCGGGTAAGCAGCAGTGTTAACGTGCTGCAAGCTGTTATGTCTGATCATTATCCAAAGATGTTCTTGCCCATCGTCAGCTCTCGGCCGCGATAGGGTATTCGCCACTACATGCTACACTCCACTCGAAGCATCACGTTGAACGTATTCTGGATGTGGTCAACCGCCGGCACAGGATGGCCCAGATGGCTGGTCGTGCTAGCGTTGAATTTTATGTTGGGCTAGCCTTGAAAGCAAGAGGGGAGAAGGCTCGAGTAACCGAGGAGGCTTTCGTTATCAGGACTTTCCGTAACGGGCTGGGCGTCTTCGTGTCAAAGTAAGGAATCCCCCGTTCGCTGTGGACGGACTGATAACATATGTACATACGTTTAGACTGGGCATCGAAGGTCTCGTCATGTTCAAGAAGGATATCAAGTTTGACGCGGACAACTACACGATATCAGTGCCTGATAAGGATGGGGCGGATGTTCAGATATCAGTGTTTGACAAGGTGGTGGTCAACATTGAAGTGGAGAAGGACAAGAACACGCAGCGGGGGAAGGTGAAGATGACCTTGGTAGAGCCCATCGACTCTCGAAGCTTATAGCAATAAACTACGTGAAGGCTCTGTATGTACATACAATGCTAGAGTAAATTTGTACAGTTATGTGTGCTATATAATTACGAACGTCGTGAAGGTCATCAAAGTTTAAGATTCGCAAGCAACAAGTGGCCATACATATGAAGTTACATCCGACCTTTACAGAAGTTGCCCGGACGACATCCCAAACTTTCTATTTCCTTCAACAACAGCTTCGCCTTCTCCAGACTATCAGATACATCTGTGAGCCAAGCCCACTCCCACCGGTCTGTGATAATGCGTCCAAGGCCATGAAGTTTCTGTTCCACTTCCGCGGAAGTATCGTTCATATCGAAGCCGTCCCAACACAGGGAAAGGAAATGAGCATTGTCGCGCGATGCATCCGCAATTTGCTGAGAGAAGGGTCGACAGATGGAATCGTATATTGATAGCGCCATCGGGACCTTCTCCAAGGATCTCGTAGCACCTAGGAGCTCAGCGAGGATGTATGCGTCCTGAGAAGTATTCATTAGCTGTCCTTGAACCTCGAATATCGTACCTCTATAGCCTGTCCAGCACCGGCGCCCTGATGGGGATCCATGGCATGTGCCTTCGTCTCGATGAGCATCATGTGGAAAGGATAAAAGCCCAACCAGACCCACCGCGTCGCCGATAAGTGCTATTCGGTCATTAACAAACGTATGCAGCGGTCTCACAACATGTATCGCCCATTTTGTGGGATTCTCTACGCACTAAGGCCGGTGATATATGGGAGTGAAACATTCACTGGAAGGAAGACCTACCTTGAACCACGCTTTGGCTTCTGGCTCCCATCCTTCAAGCCAATCAAGACCAAGACACTGACCCTGCGCCGACCACGGACCCTCATAGACTGTGTCCTCGAGTTCGGGCTGAGTATGAAAGACAACAAGATTGATCATTCCGCCACTTTCTTCTTGGGAGACCGGGTAGACGATCATGTTCTAGCGCCGGTTTGAGTGACGGGTCAGCGGAGAGCGAAAGAAAACTATACCAAATTCTTGCCGACGAACTGCAAATTCAAAAGTCAGCTACTAGGCAGCCGGGGATGGAATTGAGCTAGCTCACCACGGTGGGACATTGGAGGAGCATGAGCATTCGAGTATTCTCGTCCTGTTGAAGTCGTGCGAGAGGTACTAGTTCTCTGTATGCAATCGATCCTGTCCAAATAGGATCTATGGAAGCTAGGATAGCGTTGGCAGCTGGAAAGTCGCCGCGCGCGAGTGTCGCCATTGCCTCGTCCTCCATGAATATCTTTCGAGTAACAGACTTGATACCATCTGCGCCGATGAGGATGTCACAGGTTACATGCGACCCATCGTCGAAAGTCAGATGTAGCTCGCCAGACGAGGCTCGCGTGTACGACTGAAGGCGTTTCGAGAAGTGTGTAGCACAGGACGGGACGCGCGACAGATGACTGACGAATACGGTCTGCAATTCTCCGCGATGTATGGTATACATCTGACCTTACACACGATGAGACGGCGGATAGGCAGCTGTGAACAGCATGAATGGACATACCTTGATGCCTCATCCGCAGAAATTCATACCCATTCTGTTGGTCACTCTTCCTCAAACTGAAGTCGTAATCTGCGCGTGCTCGGGCTGTCAGGAAAGATGATACTTAGAGACGCGTCGATTAGACCACTGACATGATTTGGGCGAGGTGTCATCTGTCAGCTTTCCTCGCGACAGTAAAGTTTCGGCTACGCCCAGACGGTTGAGCACGCTCCAAGACCTGGGCCAAATCCCAATCCCGGCCCCAAACGACGAGAAACGAGTCGCGCCCTCGTATATGTCGACCGCTATGTGGGGGTACTTCGATGCTGCCACGGCGAACGCAAGACCGCCCAATCCGCCACCGCTGCAGCAGAAATGAGAAACCGCCACAGAACATAGGAAAATCACGAACCACACAGCGACTCTGAGTGGAGTATCGCACATGTCCTATGGAAAGCAGTCGATGGGGCAAACTGGCTTTGCCAGGTATGGTCCATTTCTTTAAACGATCCACCAACCACCTCTGCAATCAGGGTACCGAGGGCGAGATCATGGTGCAAGGCCGATTATTTCGCGCCCGGAATTGCAAGGGGCCTAATGACAGTTTTTGCAGATGCATATGAAGAGTAGGTATTACTGCAGATCAGAAATCCCGCGGCGCATATGGAGTTACCGGACTGGGAGGGGGACCGGTTGGATCAAGCCTTGAGGTTCTTTTATGCAAACTGGATAACCGACCAGGACCATCTTCTATACCGGGACTGTATGTAAAGTTTGCCTTCCTTCACCGGAGATGAGCAAAACCCAAAAGTGGAGTTTGAGTTGGGTAACCTGAGTGTTAGTTCCGCTCGAGCTTTGGAAGGAAGTGATATCTCTGGTTGGAGATACCACCGCCCTGTCGTCGTCGAAATGTCTATTCCCCGGCACCTGAAAAAACATCGGGAGATGCGCACCCGGAGCGCCGTGTAGCGGTAGAAAAAATGCCCTCGGCCAAATCAGACGGGTATCCGGTGTTCAAAGGGCTTGCCAGGGTCTCCGCCACCATTACCTGCGACGGCCTAGAAGCTGCGTGATCATGATGCATGATGTGGCGCACGCATCAATCTGAGTCTTGAGCATTGTACCGGTAACTTTGGTAAGGCCCAGACCGATGACCACATAAACGACCAAAGATCGCCAGTGGGTCTCCTGGTCCTCGGAAGACCTGAAGCGAGTGATCCTGTTAGAAGGCGATGGACCGACTTATGTAAAAGGAGAATGAAAGGAAGAGACGAGAGAAGGCTACTTGCTATCGTGAGAAAAACTGAGATTGAAAATACAAGTTGGTAAGTCGCGACTAACTTTGCTCTGGGGGAATGACACGTAGAAACTGCAGCTTGCCCGAAGAGAGGCTAGGAAAAGTTGCGACTTGCTTGTGCTCCCTCAGATTTGAGTCGCAGGGAGTAATACAGAACATGATGTGCGGCATCCAGTCGACGACGAGCGTGATGGTGCTGATGGTGGTGGGTGATCGCATAAACAAAGGACAGTGTCAGCGACTTCAAAACTTGCTAACGTCCGCAATCCTACTCGCCTGGAAGAATACCAGGCCCTTCCAAGTCGTGCTCAGAAGATCAGTGAGTTTACAGTTCTGTTCCGATTACTGGAGCTAGAAACGCGCCTATCTCTACTCGAGAGAATACAGTTCTGTCCTGTTCATGAGAGTAAGATCGAGAAAGAAATAAGAGAAAGCTAAGTACTAAATCCACCTGTCCGTTGCGTATGCTACTCTACCCTACCCTCCTCAATACCTCTGCGGCCTCACCGGCGGCGTACTCGTGCTCATCCTCGAATCTGCCGCGTACGGGTCATAATCAAAGCTCATCCCATTCCCGTTCCCCCGCGGGCTGTCCTGATACGGCTGCAAGCTCGCCTGGCTCGAGTTCCACGACTCGTGCCCGCCGTGCTGCAGCGGCACGAACGCGCTCGAGTCCGAGCTCCTCAGCCCAGCCCCAGCTCCATACGGGCTTGGCTTCATACCCAGGCCCTGGCCTTGCGGACTCTCACGCATGGCGTAAGAGGACTGCCCCGGCGCAGCTGCTGCCGCCGCACGCCGTTTCCGCGACACGCATATCCCGATGATGGCCCCGAGCACACCGAGCAGGACCAGCCCGCCCACCACAGCGGCGATGATCACCGTCTTGCTGCTGGTGCTGCTCCCATCGTCGGTGCTGCTCGACGAAGTATGCCCAACTCCCGTCGTGGACGAGCTAGCGAGCACACTTGCCGGAAGGGCCGCGTTGTCCGCCGTGGTTTGCTTCTCGACCTCTCCGCTGCCCACCAGGAGGTGCGTCCCGTTACTCGGTATGCCGTTGACGGTGACGAACAGCAGGGCGGGCCCGGGCTGGAAGATGTTGGCATTGGGCGGCATCTGCGAGCAGTGCAGGACGACCGTCCCGTTGTCGTTGACCGTGTACGTGCTGTTGAGCTGCAAGAAGCGCTGCCCCATGTTCATGCCGTGCGTCGTCCATCCGGGGCGGATCACCACGCACTTGGACTTTGCCGCGGCGTCGTTGGACGAGCCAGAGTACGACGACGCGTCGATGGTCAGATCAAAGTAGTCCCCGCCGTATGTCAGCGAGGACGGCGCGCCTGAGAACGTCGGCCGCGTGGATGAGGAAAAGTAGGGCGGGTAGAAGATTTCGAGTGCGTAGGTGGTGGGGAAGGAGGTCGTCAGGTTCACGTCGACATTCGGGTTGGAGCCGCCAATGAGAACGGAGGCGTCGGGGAGAAGGAGCGCAGACGAGTGGTAGAGCCGCGGGTGTAGGGCAGCCTCAAAGCCGTCGTTGGACCAGCGACTGCCAGAGTCAGCTGTAGGATCGTAAATTGCAGGAGTGAGCGCAGGGGCAGAGGCGAGGGACATGCCATACGGCATGTCCGCGTACGACTGCGTCTCGAGTGTCTTGTCAGAGTACCCAGCCGTGCCGTTCTCGCCACCATTGACCATCAGCAAGGTGCCGTCCGGAAGGATGATGAACTGCCCCATGGTGCGGCCTTCGAGCATATCGTCGTCTTGCACGTAGTCGGGCGAAGAACCGTCTTCCGGCTCGGGTGTTATGCGCTGGCAGTCCTTGGAGGCGGGGTAGTAGAAAGTGTCTATGTACGGCCAGGAGTAGTTGCCCCAGGCGTACTCGGGCATGTCTGAGCCGCCGCAGAAAATTATGGTGGGCGTGTAGTTGTTATCGGGGGTGAGTGGGAGCATGGCGGTACCGCCAGAGGCGGGGTACACTCGGATAACTTCGCCAGGCATGTCCGGGAGGCGCGTTTCCTTGTTGGTTTCGGGTTCCCAGAGCACTGGAGGAAGGTTAGCGAAAATTCAACGAGATCAAAGTGACATACTAGTCGAGTAGTTGGCCTGCAGGAACATCTTTCCGGAGGGCATGAGGAACGTGTGTGGGTACGAGTTGAGACCAGAAGTGTCGATGAGGAACTGCATGGTGGTCGCAGACGTGTTGTCGGGGTTGGGCCAGTATTCGTACGTGCACGTCGCCGCGCCGCCCTCGAATTCTGGATCGACGTTGGGATAGTTGCGGTTGATGTACCCGCCTGAGGTGTACCCGCCAATAATGACAAGCTGACCAGTCGCGAGCGGCTCTGCGGTGGAATACCAGCGCTGCTCCTGCATGCCCATGATCTCGGGCTGGTCAAACCATGCACACTCGGTGCTGGTAAAGTCAGAGCCGGCGTCGCAGGGATTGAGGATGCGGATGGCCTTTGTGCCGTCGTAGTCTTGATACGTCGCGTCCCATGCTGCAGAGTACCCGCCCGGGTTCAGCTGCGAGCCCATGTCGCCGCCGACGGTGATGGCGCCGTTGCCGCCAAACGTCGCAAAGGAGCCGTTGGGAAAGTGCATGCCCGACGAGCAGAAGATGTTCGTCCGGATGTCCTGCACCATCACCTCATGTGTGTCAATGTTCCTAAGTTATGTCGCGCCCGTCAAACAACGGCTGGCGGGTAGTCAAAAGGGCGCACTCACCAAACGGAGCCCCAGGCGGGATGCCCATTTATCTGCGCAGCGTTGCCCTCCGCCTTGTCCATGATGTACACCATTTTGTCGTTTCCAAGAAACATCTAGGGGCGGTGTTGAGCTTGGCGCGTCTGTACGGCATTTTCTGGGCCACTGACCATCATCGCGCTGACTTTCGAGTCGCCTCCGCTGGAAAATGTCCCGGCTTTCGAGGCCCATGTTGTTGGAAGTGCTGCGGCTAGCAGCAGCGATAATGACCGTATCATCGCTCGTCGTCGTCGTCGTCGTTCAAGAGGCGTACAGCCTAGATATTAGGGAAAAAAAGGGATGGAGGGATGGAGGAGAACGAGGAGAACGATGTCCAGGTTGAGAGAAACGAGCGTGGTGGATGAGAGCAACAGTGGTGACGGTTGGAAAGAGAAGGACGAATTTGGCTGAGACCCCGAATGTCGCATTCCCAATTTAGAGCTGCATCAAGGCCCACTTTTCAAATTGCACCTTATTTGGGTGACTTTTGGCCCCAATATTCTGAAATAAGCGTCCCAATGCATGCGGGTACGTTCGGGGGTCAGTTGCCAACTTCTTTAAAGTACGATGCGATGTGGCGTTGTTTATTCCGATAAGGGCATCCTCCTCGAAACCAAGAATCAACACCTTTTTGCGTGGGTTGTCCAACTGCCCGAGTATTTTCTCTCTCCGAGTCTCTCGAAACAATATCAAACGTCGATGTCCACAAATAACTTGTGCTAAGTATATCTCTGATGATCTTTTCCGCATGCCGGACGCATGCTCAACCCTCCACCATCCACCTGCACCACAACAACTCCCTTCCATCCGTCTTGTCATAGGGTACTGTATAGAGAGATCTTGGTTTGCCATACATGAACTACTAGGGATGTGGCGGGAAAACTCTAGACCCAATTAAACATCAATTCCGGCGACTCGACTCTCCTCCTCAACGTTGACGCGTCAACAATTGAGAAGCACTGTTGCCTTGTCAGTGCCTCCTGTCGCGTAGGTTTGCTGTGATGTTAAGGTGATGACTACGCTTAAGTATTGAGTTAGTCTGATCACTCGCAGGCGCAGCCTCGCTCTCACTGTGGCGCCAACCAACTGCGTGTGGCGGGCCATATAGCCGCATACGCAACTCTGCACTCTGCTTGCCCCGAAATCCTAGCTATCGCGACCTCAAGCATGGTTCTCCTCAGCAAAGTTCTGTTCCATCTTTAGAACCTTGGGTCGTGTTGTGGCTCATAGAAGGATGTGTTACCTTCCTACGCAGCTACGCTTTGGGTCGGTTCCAAGTGTCGCCATCCTTTCGGACAAGCTCCAGCAACAATCTCTCTCACCCACCACACATTTGATGTTCACACTTGCGATGTATCTATGGTCGACGGTTGGCGGCTACGAAGAGCAACAAGTTCATGTCCTCTCTCGACGTCTGAGAGTACAGCTTTGTTTCAAATCGTTGCCTTAGCCACGACCCTCTCAAGTTGTCGCCTGGTCCTAGTACGGGATTTGTGAGTATGAGTTCTACCTTTTCCTGGTCAATATACATTACATCCATCTTCTAACATTACAACGTGACGACCGAGACACCAACTAAGTAAAATACAATGCAAATCCATTATAACAGAAAACATTGTCCAAATCCTCCGAGTCGAATCATCAAAGATCCATCAGCGTCGGTTCACGTCTATCCAAGCCAGAAAACATGTTCTCCTTGTCCAAAATCAATGTATCCTCCATCACCAAGTCCGACACCAGCTTCAACTCGCATTTGAGCTTCGACCCCACTTGAGCGCTCTTCCTCGCCTTCAGGCTCACTTTCTTCCCTGTGACAAGCTTCTTCTTTGCCTTCTGTATCCCGCGGTATATCTCGCGAAAGTTTGGCAAGCGGTCCCAGTCCGTAACCTTCGACGCGTCCTCCGAATCCTGGTCCTTTCCCAGAATCAACAGTACGGCGCTGACGTCAAGCACGTCACCGGCTTCGTTCACGAAGGTGACAGCCGACTGGCTTTTCAGCAGCTTGCGGGGTAATGGGCCGGTGAGGGTGATATGGGGAAATTGGATCGGGCATTTCTTCTGCTTGTTGTTGAAGTAGAACTCCAGACGCAGGCGCCCGCATTTACAGGGACACGATTGGGGTGGGGATGGTCCGAAGCGGCACTGGAAAAGAGAGGCGTCAGTGACCATTGAAGTGGCAATATATGTAGGGCGGCTAGCTTACGAGAGCATATCGGGCTGGTATACGCTGTGGTGGCGGCACGGTCGGTGTGAGTCCGGTCTGAAACAAATCACTCAGTTGAGTCTCGCGGTATGAGCATAAAGGCACTCACATCGAGTTTCTGGCGCTTAAGACTGCGATTGGAATTCTGTTCATTGTCATCTTTTGTAGAACCGTTCTTGATCCGCTTTCCACTAGCGTTCAGATGCTGCATTGAACGGTCACTGACTTGTGAGGCAGATATCCAGGTTGGCAGCTCACCTCGATGCTCTTCTTACACTGGACCCGTTTGTGTTCCTTGAGCAGATACTCGTCCTCGAGGCGCCGGACCCGACTCAGGAGATCCTGATTACCCAGGATACGATGATATCTCTGCACATGATTGAGTTCATCGTAATCCTGCATGAATCTCTCGAAAAACTAACGAAGTTGTGAGATCAATGAGCGCCAAACAAGTGCTCAGGAAACTTGACGTACCGGGTCCATATTGTATTGATTGAAGGTAGTCGTGGTCGTGGTAGTAGTGGTAAAAGCCAACAAAACACACGTGAGTGCTGATTCGTGGTTGATATTCCAAGCCAAATTTGGCGACGCCAGTGAAGTCCATTGTTCGTGCACATGGTCACGTTGGCGAGTAATTGCCTATTTTGTGCAACAATAGGACCTCCTCACGCGATAAGTGACTACTTTGGGTGCCCTCGCCGACGCCGACGCCTTCATCCGCCATAGTTCGGATAACTATGAAACTGCGCCACACCCAGACTGACAAGGACACAGCAACAGTACCGCGCAACGCCATAGAGGAGAAGCCAATGAATTGAAAAGTAGAGCAGCGCTATTCACGGATCACAGAAAACGTCGAGGACTGGGCAAGCTTGGTTGTGAGCTGTAATGTCTACGTTGTCTTCAATCACCGCACATACGCGAACGGGCTCTGACCCCCCTTCGATGTATCCAAAGAGAGCGGAAAGAGCAAGAGGTCAGCAATCTGAAGAACAATTCTACCCAGAATACAAAGTTTTTGGATCGTCCGTGGCAAATAGTAAGAGGTGTACGTGGGGAGGTGGAAGGAGAATTTGCTGCCCCATGCACTCGGAAAGACACAGAGACAATGTACGAGTGATCTTCGTCGCCACGTTCACAAGGCGGCGACAGTGTGAGCGATGTAACGGTGTCTTCATCGCGTAAATTCGCGTTCCGAACCGACATTAGATTTCGAGATGTTCTAGTTTTCGGCGGGCTACACAAGGCGTGTCAGAAATCGTCCCAGAAGTGGGTGTGGCCTCCGCAGTGCTCCGGTAGAAGAAAGAAATGTGTAAGTGCGCCTGCCAGCTGCCCGATGGCCCAGAGCAAGATGCAGCGAGCTGCGAGAGTTCATGATAGAGCACATGGCATGTATTCGCACAAAAGAGTGAGCCAACATCTATGCACTCGACAGGGAGCTGACAGAACTGGAAGAGCAAGGACCGAGAGCGCAAAAACATCGTCTCAAACCGCGCGCTCGCACGAGCTGCCCGTATAACTGCAATTCCAGCAACCAGATCATAGAGAGCTCGATAAAAGCGTTCGGGACAATTTCTTCCCTGACCGCCTCCGAGACTGGGTCATTCGAGGATAAAAGGGTCGTCTGGAGGTCGGAGGGGACTCGAAGACGGGCGGGGCAAGTTGTAAGGAGTACTGCATCCGGAAGAGGACGCGTACATTGCCTTTTTAGGAACACGAGTGACGAGTCGGTTTGAAACAGGGTCATCGCCCCCTTGAACAGTGACCACGACCAAGGGCTTTTTCAGCTCACCCACACCTAGCTGGCGTCTTGATTTAAGCTGCAGCCTCTGAACAGCGTTCTAATCTCGTAATGATTCGCGCATTTCGAAAGTATCATTCAACGGTGCGTCTCTTGCATTCGGGTTTTGCGACCGCTCACCCGTCGCGAAGATACAAGACTTAACCGCGCCGTGGTCTTAAATATCACTGCATCGCTCTTTTACTCTCAGATGGCAACATCGCCCTCACTGTCCTGCCACTCGTGCCGACGTCCTTATTGCTTCCCCCATCCATCTTTGCACCACACTCCCGACCTCCCCACGACCCTTGCAGCCTCGGATGACCCAGTTTCGGATGCGGATGTAGAGCTGGTTAGGGAACAGATTCTACCAAACGCGCTTGCCGACCTGTCTACGGTCGAGAAGCAGCTGGAGCAGCTGAATGCTGTACTTGCAAATATGGAGGCAGAGCGGTGTAGGCTTGAGACACTCGCTACACGTGCGCGCTCCTTGCTCTCCCCGTTACGCCGGCTTCCCGTCGAGTGCATGACGGAGATCTTCCAATGGTCCAGCGCCTCCGATGTCAAAATCAGTGTATTCAATACTTCGGACGGGCCCTGGCTTCTTACCCATGTCTGTCGCCTTTGGCGTAACATCGCACTCGCTCACCCGCCTCTGTGGTCCACGATCGAATTCAATGGGGAGACGCCGTATCCGTGCAACTGGAAGGATACCGTCTCTACTCGAATCGCCTTAACTAAGAGTCACCCCCTCTCCGTTGATTTCTGCTTTGGACAGTACGATGGATTCGCAAATGTAGCACTGGATAAAGACTGCCTTAGCCTTCTGATGCCTCACTCAGAGCGTTGGAAGGACGTTAGTTTACTCCTCCATTACGACGACGTCTTCGAGATGCTATCCCCCGTGTCTGGCAAACTCCCTCTCCTCCACTACCTCAGCGTTGCAGTCACCTTCGATGAACCCAGGGTTCCTTGCGTGCAGTCGACTTGACCCACGGCCACCTAATTGACCTCCGCCTCCCTCTCGCTCAATTGACCGAGGTCAGCATCTTAACAGAGCAGGAAGAGATCTCTATGCGTGACACCATCCGATGGATTTCCAATTGTCCCACCCTTCGGTCCTTCACCACCGACATGTACCAGATACCCGACGATAACGTCAATGGCGAGATACCCCCCGAGCTCGTCACAACGTCTCTGCGGTATCTCGAAGTCTACTGCGTGAAATGGGCGCTGTGGAGATACATCCGCCATCCACTGTTAGAGGAACTGCACATCCACGACGTCGTGACAGCAAACAATATCAAACATGTCTTTGAATTTCTGCGGCATTCCTACTCTACAGGACTGAAGAGGTTGAGTTTTTTTCGGTTGGACCGCTCCATCACCGTTGAAAACGTCCTTCTACTCACTGATCTGGCTCCTTCGCTTGAGGAGCTTTCCGTTTATGGACGCTGGTCTCAATATGGAGGCCTCGCTGAAAGTTTGAAAGACCACTTCGGTGTGCTGCTGCGTGGACTGGCTGTACCTGCCTTTCGGGAGAGGTTGCGGGGTCTTCAGTGGTTTAGCGTTGATCTCAGCCAAAGCAAGTGGAGGCGTCAAGCTGTGCTGGATGGGCAATAGGTGAACTCACGGTCGCGTGGATTCTAAATCAGTACATATGATGCACAAAAGTACTTGGAGAGATTTATTGTCAGACCAGTATCAGCTTTGATCGAGTCTGCCTACGGGAGACTATGTACATCCTGCCGTCATCCAGTCGTCATCCTCATAGTGTCAGTTCCATATCACTACCATCCGGGCGACAGCGGCCACCGCCAGGAAACGCTTCCTTCAGCAGTAAGTAGCCTGGAGCAGCGGAAGTGAAGCAGCGGAAGAGTTAACTGAATGATGTTCCTGTGGCTGACCGTTGACCGCTGGTCTCTTCAGGCTGTTGGCAGCGAGGTGCCGCCGTCCGGCGACCCAGTTAACCGGCTCGATATCCGTGGTTTTTGTCCGCGCCGTGTATTTATTGATTGATTGATTGTCCTACTAGTTCGACCACCCAGAGACGCTCAGCATGGCTAGCAAGTTCTCAACCCAATGGTTCAGCGTCTCTGAACCTTATCCCTATGTTTATCACGTCGAGCTTGGAAGGTGCATACGTTCTGCCGTACTATGCGTGTTCAGCTGCAAACTGATAACCTGTTTTCGTTCCCTAACCTACAGTGAGCCTGTGAACGCCTTTACGACAGAGTAGGTCCACAAGTCAGAACAATCAGCCGCCTTTTTATGCTTTTGAAGGGCCTGGACGGCATACGGGGCCTTATTCGACAGCTTAAAAGCAAGCGCTGATGTTCGAGCGGTCGTCTTGTCATCCAGGCTACCCAAGCTCTTCACTGCGGGTATCGACAGTGAGACTCTCATGTTACAGTTCTTGATTCCCGTATTTTGACCCAAGCATCGAGTCTCCGTGTTAGGTTCCACAATCGGCACCAGACTGTCCGATGGAGCCAGGACAGCACTCAATTTGCAGGAAATAATCTACTAGTTCTAGGACTGTATTGCCGCTCCTAGGAGAGCCCCATTTCCTGTGATTGCGGCGGTCCATGGCCCGGTAGTCGGCTTAGGCGTCGATATCATAGGCGCATGCGATATCCGGTACGCCGCATCCAACGCAAAGTTTTGCATTAAGGTCTGTGGTCGATCAAATAATGTCTAGTCTTTGATGGCGACCTCGACTTTGTTCAGGAGACAGATATGGGACTTGCTGCAGACATGGGGTCCCTTGTCTACACGCCCAAGATCACCGGGAACATGTCCTTGTTCCGCGAGTACGCTTATACTTCTGAGTTCTTCGATGCCAGTATCGCCGAGAAAATGGGCCTGGTGTCGCGAGTGGTTGAAGGTGGACGGGAAGAGGTTGTCAAAGTTGCTCTGCAACTTGCCCAAACGATTGCCAGCAAAAGCCCCGTTGCTGTCTCCGGAACGAAGCACCTCATCAATCACGCTGTGGACCATAGGTCAGATGTCTTGCGCTCGTGAAAGCACTGATCTAATGCATTTCAATAGTATCGATGATAACTTGAAATATACCGCTGTCTGGAACTCCTTCGCTTTGCAGACAAATGTGGGTGTTCGAGTTCTCATCACAGTAGTCATTAACAACGGATGGCTCTGAACAGGATGTGCCCGAAATACAGCGCGCCGCTAAAGAGAAGAGAGCACCCAAATATGACGCTTTGGGCAAGCCGAACCTATGATGCATAGTAGTAGTAGTTGAGCGCTAAGTTACATGAGGAATCATGAAAAGGCCTAGACAGTTTCAGCGTCCAGTTGTCTCAAAATGTGCTCCGACTTCCCAACAACTGAGTGTAAGAGCGTACCAAGAACGGTGAACGGGAATACATAACATGATAGGCTTATAATCTACGTCTGGATACGAATGATAAGTAATGAGTGTATGCAGATAGATACACGCTAAGACACTACCCGACATACGAGCACGAGCCCACCAAGACGAACCTGGCCTGAAAGTCATGGCTTAGTAAAGACCTACGGCCTCATTGAATATCTATCAGCGTCGGCTCACGCTTATCCATCCCCAAGAACAGGTCGTCCTCGTCCAGGATTGAAGTATCCGCTCTGGCCAACCCCGCCTCCGCCGCAACTAGCTTCAACTCGCACTTCAGCCTTGACCCGACTCGGACGCCCCTCATCTTGCTTCCATTTTTCCCTGTCACAAGCTTTGTCCTTGCCTTCTGCATCCCGCAATATATTTTAGAAAAGTTCGAGCGATTCCAGTCTTCCAGTGTGACGATTTCCGAGTGGTCCTCCTCGGCTAGAATCAATTCCAAGTCATTGGGATCGAGCTCTTCATCGGCATCATTCACGAGCGTGACGCCTGAATGGGACTTGAGAAGCCTGCGGTCAATTGGGAATCGGAGGTGAACACGAGGAAAACGAATTGGGCATTTCTCCCGCTTGTTGTTGTAATAGTACTGGAGGCGCAATCCTCCGCAGCCGCAGGAGCACAATTGGGGAACAGATGGGCCAAAGCGGCACTGTAATGACAAAGAGATATCAGTAGTTGAAGTGGTGATACATGAACATGATCTCACGAAAGCATATTGTGGCGGTATCAGCTGTGGTGGCGGCGGGGTCGATGCGAGTCCGTTCTTTAAAGGGTACTCAGTTACGCGTCGTGGGGTGATGACACAAGATACCAACATCAAGCTTCTGGCGCTTAGGACTACGATTAGCGGTCTTGTCCTCGTCGTCGCTTTCAGAAGCATTCATCAATCTCTTTCCGCTAGAACTGAGATACTGAAAGCAACAGTCAGTCTCTAGAGCACATGAACAGAGCGGGAATGTCTGGCAGCTCACTTCGATAGCCTCTAATATCATCGTTTCAATATCCCTACTCCGAGCTCGCTCTTGCAGGTCCAGCAGATACTCGCCCTCGAGATCTCGGACTGCGTTCATGAAGAACTGATTGTCCTTGATGCGTTTATTCTTTTGGAGATGAGTGAGTGCGTCATATTCTAGCATGGCCATCTTAGCGGTGATCTGAGAAGAGGTTCACTGTTCAGATCATACCAATTACAGTACAAATAGGAAAGACGCACCTAAGTGTATGGGTTGAATGTCGTGGAAGTGGTCAGGACCAACCGCCACACGTGGAGCGCTGATGTCTGGTGGTGGTAGCCAAATGCGGCGTCGTAGAAAGGGTCACCAGCAAAGTCCATTGTTCGTCGCATGATCACGTTGGCGAGTATTGCCTAGTTTGTTAGTACGCCGAGTAAAATAGAATCCCGTGAGTCCACTTTGAGGGCGCCTTGCAAACGCAAGCGCCTGTGAGGACCATGCAACGAAGGAGCTGTAAGTGCGCCACAGCTCGATCGATCCCTGGGACCCAGATAGACGTAGCAACGGCAGAAGATGGCGCTCCAGGGTAGCTATTCGAGATGTTAAGAAGTACGCCGGCGTTGTGACCTGATAATAACTAAAAAAAAAGGTTGATGGCCGTCGAGGAAGACTGAGATCCTTGATCAGGGATGGTGCCATGAACATCTGTCACTGGCTACAGTGGCAGCTCTCCTTCTCTCTCCTCCTTCGATATGAATGGTATGATGGAGACAGCGAGAGGTAACCAATCCGAACCTGGCCCGGAATTCAACGTTTCGGAGCAGTTTCGTGGCATCTAGCACGAGGAGGGAAATGGTTGGATGTGCGACGCCATATTCTTGACACCCAGAGGGCTCGAGAAGAAGAAGTATCTCCGAATCCACTGTGGGTCTGCAACGATGGAGTGTGTTTTGCAACGATCTTCAAAGTTCATTGCGTCGCTCGAGTTCCGAGTCGACGTGAGCCTGACTGGGCCAACTTCTGATTTCCGGCAAGCTGTATACAAGGCTTGTCAGAAGTTAGACTGCCGGCAGTGAAATTGGCAGCTTTTTGTGAACCACGATGAAGACGACTGAAGGACGACACGAATGGGACCAGTGAAAAGCGCACCTGCCAGATGATCAACTCCGTTTTGATGGTTCATCACAGACTAGCTATACAGAAGAGAAACCAAGTGTGCCATCCAAAACGCTAGGAGGCGCGGACGGTGATCATCGTCCAGAAGGAAGCTGTAATCGCCGAATTCGTTCCGGAAAAGGCAAACGTTTAAAACAGTACACAGGTGATACATTATTACTGAAATCTATAAACAAAGCAAGGCGAAAACATAATACAGAACGAGCGTAGTAACTACTTGGAGAAGTATAGATAAAAATCCTTTTGGTGGTATATAAAACGAGTGTGGAATCTAGGTATGTCTCGAGCGTGAACGTCGTGAACTCATAGGACAACTACCCTTTTGAGTTATCATCACAGTGCCACTTCAAACACGACCTCCAAGCTCGACATTTTCTAGCGCGCCAGCACCCGCGCGAGTATAGGTAGAGCCACCTTCGGTGACGGCAGTGGTCACCGACGACCGCCTCAGAACCTTGAAATGGGCCGTGTACCTGGGAGGAGGGTCCGCGTAGTCATAGCCTGACATCGATGCCGAGGACTCATATCCAGGCTTTTTGATGCTTGAGACCAGGCTATCAGCAGACGACTTCTTCAAGGACAGCTACAGGGTCATTTCCAAGTCAGCGGTCTCATCGCAATAAAGGTTGCGAGCACGTACCACGATCTGTCCATCTGAGCGCCGTTCCGTACTCTCGCTCCTACCCCTACTCGAGCGATTCGGGAACTCAGGACGTGCTAGAGCAGGCGGTTGTGCAGGGGCAGGAGCGACTATCACGAAAGGCGAAACACGAGGTATCTCCTCCGTGTCATGAGGGTTTTGAGGTTGCTGATAGTCGTTGCGTCTGGACAATCGCCGGTCCCTCAGGTGTCTGAAGCAAACGATGAAGAAGGTGATGGAGAGCAGTGCCATGACACCGGCGACGATGATCCCTGCGACGACTGTGGTCGACATGGACCTGGGATTGCCATTAGATAGGATCGAACGACGAAAAATCGTCGAGGAATTACCCAGTTGCAGAATTGACTGGATCGAGTGCGGTACCAGTTGTTGCAGAGGTAATCGAGGTTGTCGATTCGGTCGTTCTGCGTGATATACCGAGTCAAAGGCGAGCCTGGGAAGTCGTCGAAGATGCTTACTGGGATACCGCGGCAGCTGCGGAAGGAAGCAACGGTGCACTGGGCAGACTTGTCGGTTCCATGAGTAATGATCGGTAGCCGAATTGAGGGCATTGTACTCACTAGGATACCACGGACTCAAGAGTGGTAGAAGTGAGAGGAAACGCCGTTGTGGTTGTCGTCACCGTTATTGTCGACAGGTGGGTCGTAGAAGCCAGTGTGCTGGCATACGAGAATAGTCCGTCAGCGCACCATCGATGATGTGAATCCCAGCTGCATCACCTTGTCGTGGTTGGTGTCGTGGTAGTCACCAAACGTGGTAGTTGGATATACATGTTGGAGGGGATTGCGGCTCAAGACCCAGAGACTAGTATAGGGTAAGTCGTCATGAAGAGCAGGCAATACGAAGGACGTACAAGAGGACCAAGCGTCACAAAGGATCGTCAAACAACCAAGATCAACTGGTCGCGGCACGTAATAACGAAAGACGGAACGGAGGGAGAAACAGAGACGAGGAATATAAGGCTGTTGATCGGACACACGCTGTTCTTTTAGAGAACAAGAACTTGCTAATGTTCCCGTTCTGTATGATCTTGTGGGTGCAACCTCAGGTTCATTTGCCACAATAAGGCAGTGGCTATTGTTTTCCGTCGATGACAACCGCGTCTAGTTCATGAGATCAGAATATTTGTGATGCCAGAGGGTCGTCGTAGTATTGTTTAGCGCCGTGGAATAGCGTAGAATACCGTGCTAGGTCGAAAGAGGCGTAATTGTTGTTGTGCGAAAAAAGCAGGCAGGCGCCAAAAGAGTGGAACATGGGATCATAGGGCAGGGTGGCTTCAATGCAGTGTCTTGTTCCGAGTTGAGAACAACAAGCAAATTGTTGTGCTGCTTGTTCTTGATTTGTGGTGGTGGGTCCGAGGCAAGCAGCAAACGTAGGGTCGAAGTTTCGATTACCGGCACTTTGATTGCCGGGTTCCTTTTTCTCTCGACGACCGTAACTTTCAAACCATTTTCGAACTTATGCATTTCGCAAGTAATAGAGCTGTCAGTAAACACTAACGACCCTCTTCCTACTACACCAGCATGCGAGTCTCCGACTGAACATCGTCGTATTCGTTGGCAAAGCTCGACGTGATTGAAAGATACCTTCCTACGCCAACATTCCGATACAACCCCAATCTAATTCCTACGGCAACACTTGCCCAGGTTGCGTCCAAACCAATACCACAAGCACTAACAAGTCAAACGTCAGTCCATCGCTCGCTACTCCAAGTTTACCAACTAAACACTTACCCCGACCAACCGCACAAACGCCAACGCAAAAGTGGAATACAAGATAAACGCGAAGAAGTTATTCCTCCTCGTCGAATAATCCTCTTCAAACGCCTGGATCTTCTTCCTCGAAATATGCGGGTCGTCGATATTCAGCCACCCATTGATATTCTCGATGCCGACAGCCAGGATCCCATTCGTCAGCATCCATGCAGCGACGAGTCTTGTCCTGAAAGTCTTGTTCTCGTCATCGAGTGTGGGCTTCTCGATGGCCTCGATCGAGGGGTCCTTGTGCAGTGCGCGGGTCACAGTCTCCTTGAACGCAGCATCGATGTCTTCCTGAATCCGATGAGTGTCTTCGACCGTTGGCTCATCTGCCCCCAATGTTGTCTTGGACTTGATGGCAGGGAGGGCATCGGCCTTGTCGCTTCCCTTCGTGCCCCAGGAGACCTGCGAAGATGTGCGACATGAGCGAAGGCTGTTGTGACGACGGTTCAATGCCCTACATCGTGCAAGTTGCAGAACGCGTACACGTTCAGAACGTTGACGAAACTCGGCGCCAAACAGAGGTAGGGTACGAAGCTCGTGAGCATATGCCACGGGTCGTTCTACAAATCAGTTTCAGATTCATTGTCAAGTCGAGGGGGGAGACTCGAAGGCGCACATATAGGAAAGATGCGAAGAAATATATCCCAAACGTCGATATCATCGCAGCAACCAGAGGTCCAATCGGAGGCGTGAAGAACGACAGGGCAATCTCGGTAGGCGATTTGTGGTCCTTGAACGCCAGTGGGATTTCCTGAAGAATCGCTTTGAGCATTGACCCATCACGAAGGAGGGCTTGGAGGTATACTTTGAATGCAAGCGACGTAAGCCAGAACGAGCACACGAGCAGATAAACCGATAGGGCAGCATACACCCTACACGTGCGGTCAGTCCCGAATATGGATGCTTCACAGTCGTCAAGACCCACCAAAGTGTGACCGTATATGCGAACCGCTCTCCTTTTGGCCGATTTCCAAGCGCAAGCACGAACTGTTCAACAATACAACATTTGAGTTTTATCTTCCCAATCGAGGACATGACACACCTGGAGGACGAGAAAGCCCAGGTAGAGACACTTGAGCCCAAAGTTGATCCAGTGGATCTGTGTAGCCCGAATGAACATCACCGGCATACACATCGGTGCACTAGTAGAACGAACCAAGATCAGACTCCCAAACACCACACCCTGCGACGGCAGTAGATCGATGATGATGCTAAACGTCAACCACAAATTTGCGAGTGCGAACCAAGAGAAGATCAAGGAGAACCCGTTGTACTACCCACCAACATTATCAGTATGTAGTTCCACATCACACACGAACAAACGACTCACGAATCCTTGCACATGGAAGAAGAACATCCTAAAGAATCCATGCCCCGAGCTGTACAGTCTGTAGAAGTTCACTAACGCATACACGCTCGCTGCGAAGGACCCGTTCAACCACCGCCTCCGCTGTCCGATGAGCTCTGCCGCGCTCTCGGGCACGTCTGTCTCCGCCTTGCTGGGCTTCACATACGTCAGCGTCCAACGCTCTCCACGTTTTGCCACTAGTTCGAAACACAATATGCGGTCTTCGGCTATATATACAAGGCGATTCAGCAGATGAAAGATACCGGGAGAGAAAGGACAATACCTAGGAACATGTTCTTCTGAAAGATGGACATCCCGTTGATGCCCTTGTCGCCCAGGCGCTCGGCGAGGGAGTGGTCTCCATGGAAGTACTGCTCCAGTGGACGACCCAACACTGCTCTTTTTAAGCATCGCCATTAGTGTGTTGCGACGACGACCAAAGGACTACCCCTCAACTCACTTGTACCGATACGCGCTGAACGCTCCTGGTAACACCGAGACGTATCCAAAGCTGCTTTCCAAAGGTTTATCTGTTGCCATACAATCAGTGTCAGAGATTATTGGCGAAGATAAGAGGAGGAAAACTCACCAAGGATGTTCGACATCTTATATTCGAAAGTTCTGCGCTGCAACGAGAGGATTGAGAAGCTTCTTGCCGCCCTTAATCATGGCATGGATCTCGCCGCAGCATCCACCAAGATGCCTGTCGTTGTAGAACGCTTCCCAGAGGTAGTAGAGGGATTTTCGTCCAGGTTTCGTTCCAGCATCGATGAGAATGCAGACTTCGGGCTGTCGATGATTTAGATGGTGAAAACAATCGATCGATGAAGGAAAACTAACGTTGAGCATCTTTCCAATGGCATTGAACAGCCACCTGTGCGAATTTATCTTCTTCTGGTTCTGCGCCTTGAGGACGAGGATTATCTGTACAGGGACCAAATTGCCCGGATCGTTCTCCTGGGGGAGGACAAGTGTCGGTTTATGATCGATCGATAGCTGAGTCGTATACTAAGAGGAAATTAGACCGAACGGCCAGAAATAACATAAACAGACATGCCTCGAAGATATGAGCAACTGTCGAATTCCCGTCGATCTGTCGTTTCATCACACCATCCTGGTACACGCCCACGGTGGCCAAGATGTCCAGCACGCTTTTGTCCATGGCTTCCAGGCCATCAACGATCAGCGCGACCACGATCTTCTGCCAGCCCGGCGACCCCGACTCTGCCTGCGTGCGCCAGTACTTCGATTTCTTCGTCTTGCAGATGTCGCGGACATTGAGCATGACGCCGTGTAGGGTTCGGGCATAAAGAGTCTTGTCTTCGTTATACGAGGTTACCGCGACCAGGAGCTCGGTTTCTCGTTGGTAGAGTTTTGTTCGTAGGGACCAGCCATTGCTTTCGGTAAAGTCGTCAGGATCACACGTTGCGGCTGTGTATCTCATATGGCTGAAGCCACGTCAGGATGGGGTATGGGGATTAACGAAAGCACTGACGAAAATTCCGTGGTCCTGCACGCAGTGTACCTTGGCTCGATCGCGTTGTGCACGGCAGTGGGGACGGGATATTCTGCGATAAAATTTCCTTGCGTCAATTTAACCCGTCGAGTAACACCGCGCTTTATAGTCTGTCGGTGTCGCCAGCCAGTATTCACAGACACGACCGAGTCGCGTCCATCCATTGGGACCAGACTGGGTGACCTTAGGATGCCACTCATACTAAATGGAGCTTCGATAAATATCATGATAGAGGGAATGGATGTGGCGCACCGTACAGCGGCAGACAACACATCTGCAGAATTCAACGGGACCTTTTCCAGTGTATCGTCGTCCACCTCATCCATTGGCATTGCCAATGGCGGTGTGATTGAATGCTCATACCGCCTCACCGCGGCCGACAGGTTGGCTTCCTGCGTGTAAAAGCTAGCATTGCTATCAGTGTCGGATAAATACTGGGTGGAACTCGAGTCGGATGAGATGGAAGAGTGCGGTGTATGCGTTCTGGGGTTCGCCATTAGCGTGGACAGCCCAGCTGTCGTCGGCTTGGTGGATTTGGAGCGTCAAGCTCGCGGCAAAGAAGACTCTGGCTGTGTCCGTTGGCGCATATATACCATTTCTGGGCAGCGCGACGAGTCGTTTGGGTATCCAGCACCAATGGTCGCGTCCATCAGAGATGGGCAAACACCTGGGAAACATGCTCAAGCACCGCTTTGTCGAGGAGAAGAAACGCGTCCGGCCCATGGCCGTCGTTGAGGGGAATGCCGCTCCGATGATGGCAGTTGCTGTCGAAAGCCAGCACCATTGCTACAAGTCGAGAGTAGTTCTTTGTTGGATTATGAGTCAACGGGTAAATCAGCGCGCACTGGAATCGGCACGTCGTTGATGATGAACATGAGAGTAAGAGGCAACTTGCAGGCGGGCGCTATTGCCAAATTGGGAGATGTCCTGTCGTCTGAGATCGGTGCCTGGCGCACGACTTTCTCTTGTGCCACCATGAGCACTCGGCTCTCACCGGCAAATCTCCAACTGTGATGCACCGACCTCTCCTAGGCTGATTTTTGGATGTGTTTTTCTTGATCCTCAATTTTCTGTCAACGAACCGCTCGGTACGTGGACGCTTCAAGTTCGAGGTACGTCCATTGCCGCCTCCATAGAACTCAAGGCCTAAGGAGCTGCTTCCCCTAATTGTTTGCCTGATTTTAGAGTGAAAATTTGTTGCCATGTCCTGTCCAAGCACCGGGAAGCTCCGTCGGCACCCGACGTGGGCCGCTGGACATTAATGGGTCGATGGGCATTCTCCTGCATAGGCTGGATTATACGGACTTGGTGAGGACAAACTTCAGCACCTTAGATTCTCGCAAACTGACTTGTCCAAGTGAGCCGGTGCGAGCAGCACCTTTTAGCTGTACGGAATTCTCTCTTCAGACCGGAACTCCTCTTATTCATTGACCTTTCGTAGGGACTTTGAGACCGATTCTTCTTCTCGAAGTTGCCCCGAAATGTATTGATTGTCATTGACTTGTCTACCAATCTTGCCTCATTGCCAATGTATACGTTCTGGGTATGTTCTATTTTCGGGGCCGCTTTCACAGGTCTCGACTGAACAACGTAACAGAATTTCAATAACACTGGCAGTGCGGAACATGCATGAACGCGGAATGAAAATTATCCATCGACGACCCTCCCCCATGTCTTCTCATTTCAGATTCACTCTTGAAGTTGTCGACGGTGCCCAATCGTCGAATGCACGCTGACTTCACCATTCTTTGTCTATATTCGTGCTCGCCGATGACTATTACGCCACATGACGCGCCGGAGAAGACGGTGCTGAATCCTGATAGCGTCAACTAGACGCACACCATATTTGACAAGCGCTTAGCGCATGGACCATTGAACGTTTGTAAATGGGCATCACGAGTTCGCCAAGAGCGTACAGCTTGAACGGACGGATGTCAAGAAGCTTCGGTTCAAAGTTCCTCGACTTTGCTTGCTACAGTGCCCACACTCACGCCACACTTTCTGATATTCGAGCACCTTCGCCTGATGGACGTGTTTGAATTACAAGGGTACTCAATCGACGTCACTGGCCAGACTCCACAAAGTGTGAGTTCGTTTGTAGATCGGATTGCAGATCAGATAGCTGATAGGAGGCGTGTTTAGACAGGTGATATTGAAACGCCTGCGTCACAGCACTGTGGGGCTATATAAGAGGCCTCTTGCGGCTTGGCGATGTAACACAGATCCCACACCATGTCCTACAACGACGACAACGACAACTCATACGGCTCGTCCGGCAACACTCGCAACCAGTCCGACTCGTACGGCTCGGGCGGCGGGAACTCGGACAGCTATGGGTCGGGCGCGCGCTCGTCGGGTCGCGGAGGAGACTCTGACAGCTACGGCGCGTCGGGCCGCGGTGGGAACGACTCGTCCTCATACGGCGGGACTGGACGTGCTAGTGGCGGAGACAGCTACGGCTCGTCCAACACCAACGACGACTCGTACGGTGCGTCTGGCCGCGGTGGAAACGACTCGTCCTCTTATGGCGGGACGGGACGTGCCAGTGGCGGAGACAGCTACGGATCGTCCAACACCTCTTCCACCAACGACAACTCATACGGATCGTCGGGCCGCGGCGGAAACAACTCGTCCTCTTATGGAGGCGGGAATGACCGCACCGACGGCGGCTACGGCTCGTCCAACAAATCCTCTTCATACAACTCCTCCTCCACCTACGGCAACAACGATCGCTCTTCATCCAACAACTCATCCTCCACCTACGGAGACAACGATCGTTCTTCCTCCAACACGTACGGATCCTCTGGCAATCAGGGATCCTACGGAGATAACGATCGTTCATCCTCCAACACATACGGCTCTTCCAACAAGAGCAGCTCGTACGGCGATGACGAGTCTTCCTCCAACACCTATGGTGGCAAGAAGGAGTCCAGCAGCTATGGCAAGTCGGGTAACGACTCGTCCTACGGCAAGTCCGGCAACGATTCGTCCTACGGCAAGTCCGATAATGATTCGTCCTACGGCAAGTCCGGTAACGACTCGTCCTACGGCAAGTCCGGTAACGATTCGTCTTATGGGTCGTCCAACGACAACTCGTACGGGTCGTCCGGCAACAAGACATCTTCGGGCAACGATTCGTCCTACGGAAAATCCGGCAACAATTCGTCCTACGGCAAGTCCGGCAACGATTCGTCCTATGGGTCGTCTAACGATGACTCGTACGGGTCGTCCGGCAACAAGACATCTTCGGGCAACGATTCGTCCTACGGAAAGTCTGGCAACGATTCGTCCTACGGAAAGTCCGGCGACAATTCGTCCTATGGGTCATCCAACGATAACTCCTACGGGTCGTCTGGCAACAACACATCCTCAGGCAAAGACTCCAGCTATGGCAAGTCAGGCAACGACTCGTCCTACGGGTCGTCCAACGATAACACGTCGTCGGGCAAAGACTCCAGCACCCCATCCGAGCAGAAGACATCCGGGGATTGGCTGGACAAGGGCGTATCCTTTGCCGCCAAAAAGTACAATCTGGTACGTATCACCGCCGATCCTCGAGTATTGTCCACTGATGGTGGCGTCCAGGATGAAAACACGTCGGAAAAGATCGGGGAAGGGCTCCGTGAGGGATTCAAGAAATTCGGTCTTGGGAAGTAAAGGGAAATACTCGGAGCATTGAGGACTAGGCTGAGAAAGTTTTTTTGTTGTACATCATGCATCATGCACCCGCTGTTTGAGAATCAAGTTGAATTGTAGTATCAGAACCCCAGAATCGCAATTATGTATGTTTTTGCGCGATGGAGGGTAGGATTTGATGCCCGCGTCCACATTGTGCAATGTTGTGTTGTTGTCTGGGAGTTTGGGAGACGCCGGTGGGACTAGACTCGAGTCTCAGCCGACTTTGTGGGTCCGTCCCTGTGTAAGGCGGAGACGCGGAAAGATGCGGTCGTGAGAGCACGCGATGGGTGGGCGGCTTTCTTCCAGCCGTCGGCGCCACAAGGCGGTAAGTGACCGGAAATTGAATTGCTCGTGACAAGCCGGCGGAACATCCGGTTGTGTGGACACTATACAACTGTCCTCACGTCAAGTAGCCCTTCAGGTATGTTGGACCTTAGTCTGAATCAATGTTCACCGGCATTTCTCCGCCAACGTTCGTGAAACCTCCTTTGTGTCTTAGTCTATTGACAGATGAGGGGAGGCCTTTACGCATTCCCATTCAAAATATCCTACGGGTTTCCCAGCGGTGAGAGTGGGAGAGGAACGTACGCCTCGATGGTTACACGAGGCCATCTTACCCGAGCATGGCGGCCCATGTGTACAAGTCGATAATGTCGTGCTAAGAGATGTTGGCGATGGGATATGCCGCGATAAGGGAGCCAAGAAGTTTAGTTAGACGCCGTAGACGGTGACCATATGTGTGCCTTCACTGATAAGTCGGTAACTACATAGCAGAACTACTGACAGCAGCTGACAGCTCGCCGAAGCATGCGGAAACGGCCGGAGGAGTCCGACGTGGCTCAGACGCGTCTGTGCGCGACTTTCTCTATCATCTATCGACTTTTCCAGCTGCTCTGCTCTGCTGACGCCTTTGACGCTGCAGAAGACGCGTCCGCCCTACACGCGACAGCCAGACACGTGATTCGCTCAATTCCGAAAACGTGGCGAGTCACAGTGTGACTCTCTCCTCCATGTCCTCGACCGACTCAACAGACCGGCATCTGCCATCATGGGCGAACGACGGACCATCGGAGACCACGGCGGAGGCGCTGAAGGCGCTGCAGATCTACAAGAAGAAGGATCCTGAGAAAGGTGCGTCGCCGTCGTCGCACCCGATGATCAGCAGCTGACCCGCCGCCGTGCCAGTCATCGTGCGGTTCAAGGCGGTCGGCAACGCGCCCATAATGCGCCAGAATTTCTTCAAGATCACGTCGTCGAATCGCTTCCAGGCGGTGATCCAGTTCCTGAGGAAGGAGCTGCAGTGGAACAAGGGCGAGCCGCTGGTGCGTGGCTGGCAGACGATGGCGGCGGCGAGCAGTGGGCTGATTAGGTTGCCCAGCACACGTACATCAACCTGGCCTTCTCGCCAGCTCCGGACGACACGGTGTCGAATCTGTTCAAGGTGCGCCAGCCGCGTCCTCGTTTTCGCCGAGGCTGATCGTGCTTGTGGCCAGTCGTTTGCAACCGAAGGTCATTTGATAGTGAACTACAGGTCAGTGCGTGACATCCTGCCGCGAGCGTGATGCTCATCATCCCCGGTGCCGTACAGTACGCAAGCAGCGTGGGGCTGACAGCCATATTCCATCCATCTTCTCAGCGCAATATCTTACTGTTGTACAACTTAATGGTGGACACTATCATCTGGACCCCTCTGGGCCGCTTGTAGCTCGCTTAATTTATTCCCGCTTCGCATTCAATCCCGCACAGGCCTCAACGAGTCACCGGAGTATCATCGCCAACCTCGTTCCCAGGCCGCCGTCGCATTGTCAATACCCGCTTCCCACGGAGCACGAAGGCGGACTCGGGCGGCAGGCTTCTCGCGACGTTTATACTCCAACTCAATCCATTCGGGGAAGCTGTGGGTCGCCAACAGCCGGATAATGTGTATGTCTTCTCAGGCTCTATTTCGCAGGGACGTTGGTTGCCGACAGGGATCTTATAACATCTCTTCGACCTAAAAAAAGCCATAAACGGGTGTTCCCAGTACAGGGTAGGGTCATCGCGTCTCCAGATTTGATGCGTCCCGAGGCACTCCCGAGGCACCCATCATGCGCCTCGCTGGAACACTAGCAAGACAGTAACCTTGACAAAAACACCGGTATTTGAGAAGACAAAAACACTTACGGTACCTTTAACCAGCGGCGTTTCTCCCGTCGGAAGAAGACTCGACACCAATTCATGCATGGATTCCCCGACACCAAGTCATGGCGCGAAGTAAGTCGGTCCTATACCCGCAACACCTGACCATGGACTTACGACCCACGACGTTTCAGGTGCTACGCAAATGATACATAGACCATTTTCGTAACGCGTCTTTCCCCGCACACGTATG
Organism: Strobilurus pachycystidiatus; assembly: GCA_019915135.1. NCBI lineage: Eukaryota > Fungi > Basidiomycota > Agaricomycetes > Agaricales > Physalacriaceae > Strobilurus > Strobilurus pachycystidiatus. The sequence goes on along the minus strand of JAHLMK010000006.1, from coordinate 596,967 downwards.
ATGCTCAGATCGTCTGTCACCGCGGGGTGAGACAAAATGCCCGTATCTGCACAATAAACCCCACCTAGGGTACGCTTTCCCCTCATGATCTGGTCATGCCGCTGATATATAACCCAGGCAACGTCTCAAAAGCCATATATGATCCCACTGCAGCCTGCGGTCCAACATATTCTTGATGAATAACGCGCATCCAGATGGTTCTCGTACCCCAGCCCAACTTCACGTCAAAATCTGCCACTTTGGGAACTGGGTACCTGTCGGAGAATGACGAGCACTCCCGCCGTTTGAGCTCGGTCGAGTGACGATTTCAATTACCCAAGTTGTAAGATGCGCGGCCACTTTGTTGATAGGCGAACCACGGACGAAGGACGGGCACGCTTGGCTTCGCGTAAATGAGTAGGTTCGGAGCCGTGTGTTAAGAATCACCAACTGACCAACAATCTAGTCATTGTGTGTGGCATGATGCTCGTGAAGATGCAGTTGACTGTCAGTCGCTCTATTCAGTTGAGCTGCGCGATTCATTAAGCTCTCCATTAGGCATGAAATTCTCTTGCACTTGCGATGCACTGGTGAACTAAGAGAAGATCAGCACCCACTAGTGCCAATTCAAATGACGCTAACCTGACTGCCTTGCCTTCGCGATGCAACGACTCGTCACTCGTAGCTCAGTGATGGGGATCTAGGGCTTGGAGCTCTCTCACTCCTTCTTCAGAGATGACGCGGTTTCTCACCTCCTTCGGATGTCATTAGTCCCCGAATCGGAAGAGGGAAGCTCGCCGACTCGCCCTTGTTGGACTCATGCCGGGACATCAGACAAAGTACCATGGTAATTACGGGCAACTATACGAATCATTCGGCTCTACCGGTGTCGCAGGATCCCATCCCATCCAACACGACGAATCATATGCTACACTCATTCATTCACCCATGCTTGTCGATGTTTTTCTCGGGCTGGCATGATTATCCACGCGCATCTGACAGTAAATCTCGTAGAAAAATATGACACTGCGCTGGCGGGTGTACCTGGTCCTCTGTAAAGTAGGATCCGGTCTGATGCTATCGATACTCGGCCTGAAATCAGCTTCTCAGATGCTCTGGCCCTGTGCAATCGTAGAGACCCAAGGGGACGAGAGTTGGCCAGACGTGGGACGCACCGCGTGTCCCGGCCCGGAGAGTGTGGGCTTTTCCTTACGGTAACGTTCACTTCCACATAGTGACATACTGACACAACCGCTGTTCTGCATATTGGGGCGCACGGAACAAGAATACTTCGACTTCCCATTTTGGGCGCCCCCCACATGGCAAATCAGGATGCTCGCTGGGTCGAGGGTACGTACTGGTCGTCGTACTTGACCATTAAAATTAAGTGCTTATGTGGGACTTAATGAATAGGACTTAAGCACGTCTTTGTTCTCATAGCACAGCATGCCTGTTCTTATCGCGACTTAATGAACGAAGCAGCTGGGACCTAACAAAGACACGGAGCGATGTAGTCCTGGCTTCGTAGCGCACAAAGGTAATCCAAGTTCATCCAGCGCTCCGGACGCCATTAATTTCCGCATCCCACGTGTACGCGCCTGTGTACGAGTAGCTTCCCCCCGCGGTTTGGTCCTAACTCTAACGGTCAGATCTCGAAGTCGGGGAAGCCGCCACAGAAGGCCATCGATCAAGCGCACGCCCCAGAAGATCCAGATTTAGCTCAGGCAGGGAGGACCTCGGTCGGCCATCTGAATACGTACAAAGTAAGCGGTCTTCCTCCTTCGGCTTGGCTTTCCTTAATTGTGCGAACAAAGGTACACCCCACCGGTTGTTAGCGTGGCAAATACACACCGCGAACAATGGGATGGAATGGAGGGTGCTTTCTCGTTCGGCCAAGCCCACACGTGTGGAATAGAACAAAGCAAAGATATGAGAACGCTGTGAAACGGGGGTGTGCACTGTTCGCTGCATCTCTTCTCTCCCTTAGAATGCAGAAGTCCACGGACAGCGCGCTATAGCTAGTCGTCGGTCACGTTCCCGTCGCATGGGATCGACGAGCTATTAGTATCAGCGGGCCATCGCTCGCGATATGTGATGTGCGTTCACACACAGGCTATGAAAGGACACACAACTAACCGGATCTGCAGCTCTGAACTCCGTGGGGCAGATATATGTAAACTGCCTACACGATTGTCAGACTTTGGGGAGCTTCGACTAGTCAAACTGTTCATGTTCTGCATGCGAAGGAACTACAGCTGTGACTCATAAGATTCTGCCTGCCAGTAGGTCGTAACCGCAATGTGTACTATGATCTCCACATGTCAGACGGAATGCTCGTCATTGCTTGAAACCGCCACAGAGCTGCCACACCTGGAGAGCGCACCCACAAAGGATGGGACGCCAAACTTCAATCTTTAATATCGGAGTGAACTGATATAACTCAGGAGCTTGGGGGACAGGGATTGAATGCACTAGGACACATGCACAGAACACGCTGCTCTTGAGGAAGTACCCTCGAACTTTGAGTAGGACACGGGACAATACCGTTCGGTCTGTATCAAAACAACGGAGATAGACGCGCGACAAGAGGAAAAAGGAAGATAAGACACTCAAAAAGGGAGAGAGAGCGAGTATAACCAGCGACCAGCAGCGTTTTACGTGTTTCTTATCGTCGGACAGGGCGCATCGCATGAGAGATTCCAGGCATCAGGATGTAGGGCGCATAGATTATCGGAGTAAAAACGCAAACTGTAAGAGACACCATATGACAATAATGGCGGGGACTGCCGGACAGATCAAAGAGCCTCGAGTAACACCCAGTCGCGACAAGGCGAGACGGGTCGGAGCGTTGATTGCCCGATGTCGAGGGGAGAGGTAGTCTCGGTTTGAACAGCGGGTAGAGCTTACCGTCGGCCCGTCGCAGGAGTGTCGGCGGTGCCAGTGAATATAGCTACTGCTTCTCATAGCCCACAGCCGTCGTCTCAGATGTAGAAAAATCAGGACAGGTTCCATCGTGATGAACACACACACGGTGGCTCATTGCCGTGAGGCAGCTTGATATGATATGATGTCAGGCAGAAAGCGCGGGGGAGGCATACAAACGTCAGAGTTTGCAGGAAATTGACAGTGCAACACGAGTGAACTGGCTGCGCTCGAACGCGTGGCGGAAATAGCGTTGGTCGCGGTTGTCGTCGCGCTGATTGCCATTCCACGCTAAGGCCAAGATGGAAGGAGAGGGCGACGATTATCGAAAGCACGCTGTGTGCTCACATCGTTCCTGCCAGGTTCCTGCATGCAAGTAGTGCTCGGAACTCGGGACCGGGCAGCGTTGTCGTGTTGATCATGACGACAGGCCTACCCTTGCCTGTCGACAATCGAATTACCACACTTGTGGAAGAAATGCCATCGCTTGTTCTTGCAGCTTGAAGCGTTTGTTCCATTCATTTGCTGACAAGAGGATGTGGTAAGTCGTCATCATATTGGTGGACATGAAAGAAAAGGAATGAAAAGATGACCGCTCTGCAACGAGTACGTTATCGTCACAGATTTTATATTGAATGTCTTCAGGCGCGCTGAAGCAAAGTCAATCATTGGCGTGTTTGGGACCGGGCGGCGGAGGACGACCCAATGTGGCGAAGGCGAACCGCAGGAGGGGTAGTACGCATCAACGCTTGTGTTTTTACGACATTCCAGTTCGCCGCGTCCTGCGAGGCTCAGGGCGCCATGAGTCGGGATTAAGAAGTACAGAGCGGATAGCGAAGACGTCACCGGAAAGTGCAGGGTAAGAGTACTTGCTCCAGGTGGCCACACAGTATCAAGTCACATCGCCAGGGGAGGCCAAAAGTCGAAAAAGTACCAGTACCCGTAATATTGCAGTGAACCGCAAGTGTCTACAATATAAATACTAAGCAAGATAAATAAGTTACATGCACGAAACCCAGGGCAAAAGATGGACAAGAAAGATGAATGAAGAACTAGATGACAGGACTATGCATGATGGTCTATGATGTGATGATGATATGCGAGTGACGACAGCGAGCGAAAGCGGAGGAAAATAAGTATAGCATGAAGGCGACAACCAGCAACCCAGCCGAGTGCTGGTCCGCAAAGTCCCAAAACTCTATGGAACAAGAAGGAGAAGGGAGAGAACGAGGCGTTCATTTTGATTTCTGCTACAAGAGCAACGAATCAGAATCCCGATCGACTCACCAGAACCCAGGAGGCCATGGAGGGGTGCTGCAAGACTTACTGGTTTTCGCATCATTAGATGTGAGGAGTCACAGTGCGAGGACGGCGCGGGCTGGAAGGACAGACAGGGTCAGCGGCGTGTTCGGACAAGAGAGGAGGCGGGGTACACACCTGCCGCGAAGGGTAGCCTTGAGCTGGTGGCGGGCTCTGAGCCGACGGAGCGGTCTTTTTCAAAGCATTTTGTAGCTGAAACGGAGGTCAGAGTTTCGATCGGAACAGATGGAGAGGAGGGACACACCTTTTGTTCACTTGCCAGTTTGCCGTACGACATGTTGGGATGCAGTGCGACGTTCTGCAGGTTTGTTGCCTGTGGCAGAGCGTGGAGAGACGAGGAGAGACTGGGGAAAGCGAGAAGATTGGAGGGGATCCCCTTGGACGCGTCGCGACTGGACATGGTGGTAGCAGAGAGCAGGAGCGAGTGGTGGTGGTGGTGGTGGTGGGCTGCCCAGGCGTGTGGTGGGAGTCGATGGAAAACGGCGCAAAAGTGCGAGGCGGCGGTGAAGAAAGAAATATGAGGCACGAATGGCAGAACCTTTATAGGCAGAGGTTTTTTGATCCAGATGGCCGGAGGCAATAGCCAGCAGAGATCACCGCGCATGGCTTCCCGATCCATGAGATTGAGATCGGGGGCAGACCGTTGACCAGTTATTTATTTATTTTGTTACTTTCGCAGCTTCCCATGCAGTCCCCTTGGGTGATAGGCTTCCTCCGTTACCAGCCGCCAGCGCGTGGCGAGGTCAACGGGCATGCTTGCCTGTCCTGTCGCGCTCGCCTTGTTCTGTCGACTGTAGCATAAATGATCAATTTCCACAGCCGGCTGCCGGATACACACGGCCGCCCCGCGCTCAGCGTGCTCGCTCTGCAATTGCCGTGAACTCACCTGCACTCATCCTCGGCGCTTGTAGTTATTACATCGTCTGCACTTACCTCCTCTTGTCTGCCATTTTGCCGGTTATCTCTCATGCTCTCGTTACTCACGTCCTTGGGAAACCAACCCTCTCCTCCGTATAAACAGGACTTTTCTCGGGTTTCCTTTAACCTGGTCCCGCAGGGCCTTGTCTCTACATGTCTCGTCTCAATGTTGTCTAGAACATATGCTTTGTACCCTCTCTCTGCGACGACACGTCTCTGTCAGACAGCCTCGCTTCCTCGTCCATTGTGCGTATCTTCTTGGTCTGCCTTGGCCCTTTCCGCTGCGCCCTTTCACGTGTACGCGCCGAGGTTCGCCCTTGAAGTTGCCTGTCGGGTTGTGTGCTCAGGCCCGTGGTCATGCAGTCGTTACCAGTAACCGTATTGCCGACGTTTCTAGGACGCTCGTAACCCTCGCGTACTATCAGTAATTTCCACCGGGATTATCGCGGGCCGCCATTTATTGGGACTTGCCGACGCATGCCCATCTGACCCGCCATCAATCCAGGCTGGGTCACCACGTACCCGCCGGCGGCAGCTGGCGACTCGGAGGAGCCCAGGTGTTAACAGGACAATCATGCGCTGTGTGTTGATAGGATGCTACCACTTGTTCTTGCCACAAACTCAATGGCCAATGACCGACCCCCGAGCGGTACTGGACAAGCCGAAGACTGAAGTGTAATTACTCATGGAAACACGCATTCCGAGTCTATAGCCAGCCACATGCGCTATTACGCCATGATGTTGCACTGCAGGAAATTCATATCTCTTGCTTCCACTGTGAATCCGACAACACGTAGACGGACAGGCGATGTAAGATCCACATCATCTGAGGCAGATCCTAAGCACTGGCACGCATCGTGGCGAACCCCCCTCCCTATCTGTGTACATCAACCTCTCCGTCCTTTCCCGTAAACGGCACTATGAATACTTTCGCTGGCAAGAACCCACTTCTCACATAGCGCGGACTTGCAAAGTACGACCCCCACCCCCGCTCTACTTCCCCCTCCCTCCGCATCCGCCATTGTACATCCAGATACTTGCCGTGCATCGCATCTTGCCCTTTTTTAAGATTGGGGGTTGTCTGGCTGCCCCCGTTTCTCGAGGTCGCCGCGTCTTCTAGCACAATGTCCGTCGTAATCACAGATGCCCTTGGGGAGTCAACATGCTTAACTTGAGCTCGAATTCAAACGGGATCCGACCGACGCCAAGTCACAGGCATCCCAAACCCCAAGTTGTAAGTGCATGTGTACGATACCAGTACACGGGTTACTGCTATCTATAGCGAAGACCCAGTCTGCAGACTCAGTCTGTATCATTAACGATATCTTGGTCTCTGCCTGCTCACTAAGCTGGAACGGCAGGTGGGGCTCTTCGGGATTCGCCTTGATTGACATTGCTCTGTCGTGACTCGCCTATATCTGTGGCCCAGACTGAAACTGTGGGGAAACTAGGGAGGCCGCTGCTGCCGGAGTACGTATCAGGAACGACGTGAAAGCATTGGCTACTACGAACTATTGCTATAGAGCTTCGGACATTCGTGCATTCCTATCAGGACCTTCCTTACACGAAATGTTGACGACAAGTCGTGTCCCAACAAATGTTTCTAGATGCGGCATCCATATCTGTCCACGGAGTTGCCTTCTATGCAAAATTGGCGTCGAAGGAATACCTGAGCACCTTCGCTGGCAGGCAATCGCGCAGCTACACACTTCCGGTCAATGCTGGGCCAATCAATAGCTCTCAAAAGTCCGCAACCGCCGCAATAGCGCCAAGTCTTTGTTCCCATAGTAGTATGAGGTGGCCGCCCGCTCACTGCCGAACAACGAGTCATCCAAACTGAAGCAGCAGGGGATCTATTCAGTAGTCTATCTAATAATACTGGTATAGAGCGTTTTATCACGAGATCACGGTGCTCTTCCCAGCGCCTGTTCGAGGCAGCCGTCAGTCAGCGAATGACAATCGGAGCGATGTCAAGAACGTAGTAAGTACATGACATGATACATCTCGAAACGCCTAGCTCACCAGATTGAGTATACCGAGGGATGTGTTCAAGTCCACACCGGAGAATACACAACAGCTCTTCGCAAATCTAGTAGCTGTCCGAGGTAGCGAATAACTGGTGCGCTAGACGATACGGGAATTGATTACAGCACTTACCTATTAGCTCGGCGACCAAGGGCTCCAGTACATCTCTGGCAGCATGGATGTTGGTAGGCACTACGTGCGGAGACATCAGCGCGTGGATCGACGAACGTTCCAAAGACACGTACACACCCCCGCACTTTGCCAGTCGTTATCTTAGTCTACCCCACACTCCGTCCTCCAGCAGAGTCGGATAGACGCTGGAGGATGCTCCCGAACCCGAAAGAAGGATCGATGACGTCGGAAGTATATCCGCACGCTGGTGGGTGGTAAGTAGACATCAGCATGAAGAAGACGGGGAACGTCCGAAACTGACTAGCGCACTTCAACTTGAACTGAGGGCTTTCGATGCATGACAGAGTGCTCCGAGGTAAGCTCGAATGATTTTTCTTCGGAGGATTTCCACTTGATATGTTTAAGGCTTAAGGTAGGACTTATTGAGGAAGTTGAAACCAGACTAAACTGACATAGGTGATAGCTCACTTAAGTCACTTAGCCTTCCTATTGTTCTCCAAGTTTCAGTAGCTCCTCCTCGCCGGAGGACCCAGAGCGATTGATGAAAGGAACCTGCATCCTGCTCGAAAGCCTTACCGACGATCTTTGCTTTGACTCAATGGTTATAAAAAGCTGTCCGATACGACCGGCGCGTTCAGCTATTCTGGCCGGGCGCGATGGCGAGAGGACCGGTTCTCGTGGAGTGCACAGTCAGACTTCGTAGCGCGTCGATCGACACCGCCCACACCGGCTTAACTTCGAAGCTTTCGATCTTGGCGGACGCCGGACAGAGAGTGTTGAACCGCGTCATGATGAGTGACCATGAAGCGGAGGCGTAGTTGCACCGAATATTCCTCGAGGAGGAAATGTGGCAGGGACTGCGGACCATGGCCATGGAGTTTCGTTGGTGACCCTTCGGACCTGTTCGTCTCGATGGCCTAGGTTATGTTCAGCAAGAGGTTCAACGGGATAACGTTGCGGAGATTTAGTCCGCCACCGTACCTGATGGCTAGAGGATCAGATGTCCGGTGCCCGCCAGAAGACGCAGGCATTCCGGACGGGATTTCGTTACGCATCAGGCTCGAGCTGATGCCAAGATGACACGCGACGGTTGTTGCTGTATGATGTGTGTCTAAGTGTATCCTCACTAGCGCACAAGAGCAACTAGGCAACGAAACAGTTGTCAGGAGGTCGTCATGCATGCGTCATGAGATGTTCTCAGTAATGGTATTGCGCTGGCGACACAAGCGAGCCCTGAGCAAGAACAAGATGCTACTCAAGAAGTAACATCGGCAAAACTCAATGCCTAAATGTCGATATCAGAAGGGAGCCTAGCAAACATGAATGATGATGAGAAATGAGACCTCGTCGCGTAGCCTATATAGCTAAATTCGTTCGTCGTTCTTTGGCACTTAACCCTGAGCTTCGGGCAATAAAATATGATAGGCTTGCCTATTTGAATTCGTCAAGAGAGTGCTCAAGCGACTGAAGTCAACTTACCGTCCTCGACGGCTAGAAATCTGCACAAGTCAAGGCACAAATTTCAGTGTGTACAACTTCAGGTGGCTTCCCTCGGCTCTTCTTTGCTGGCGCCACAAGAAATTAGTCGACGTGGATCCCTGGTGAATCTGTCTCCGCAGTCGCTCCTAGCGTTAGGCGATGCGCCTTCCCTAGAAATAGAGGTCTCCGGCATCGCCGCCATCGCGACAGAAGTTTTCATTCACCCGCCATCACGCCGCCACCTGCCGCCATCGACCCAAAAAAAAATCGATCATAACCGATCGCCAATTGACAGATCGATCGTGAATTCCTCGAGATGCTTCCGCCACGCGATGAGCCTGAGGGGAGCCTGAGGTCCACTGGCTTTACAACCTTCCTCAGTTGCAGGAGTGGGATTGAAACGAATTGAATAGTAACCACGCACCACGGTAAGACAGTGAGGAAGCACAGGGAAGCAACAACGACGACGGACACAGAGCTGTCAGGAGTTGGTCCAAATTTGTGATAAGGCCGGCTAAACTGGACATGAAGGTCAACCGTCAAGCGCGTCAAGGATCGTCAGCCGATCGTATTGCAAAACGCACGGCGGCGTTCAGTCCAGGGAATACAGGGATACCACAAAGGCCATGAACGATGTGAGTGATAGAAAAGCGTCATTGCCATTTTGGGCGAACCAGTCTAATTCAACCGTGGTTTGACAGTCCTAAATAATCTATGTAGTAAATGATGTATGAGAGCGTCAAACCCATGCTTGTATGATTCTACGTGAGGTCTAATGCGTATGATGTATGCCACCAAGTCCAATGAAAGTATGGGTGAGTAAGTGCATATGCGAGCAAGAATAATATGGAGCAGAAAATGTTTGTTTCCAGACCAGATGCTGGGCGCCACGAGAGCCCCGACGTGGAGAAGATTATCGTTAAAAAATGTGAGAATCTAGATCAAACTGGCCGCCGCTTGCATGCTTGGGTGACCTCGCCTCAGCCATTCCTCCGGCGTGACACGCTCATCAGTGGGACAGTTAATCGCAAATAGAAGATCATTCTCTTGGGCAAACGCCCACCGCGCGGGGTCAGGCGGAGCAGTCGAAGTGATAGCCCGGAGTTCGTTTCCTAAACAAGAGGATGCCAAATCAATACAACGCCACAGACAAATGCCATCATCGCCGCGCACTTATGATGTTTGAGGTGAAGTGATCCATGTTCTGTCAAGAGTGTCAGTGGCATCGGCAAGAACCGAGAGAGAGAGGTACACACGAGGTCGTTCTTGTCATATCCGAAAGGATCTATGAAAATAGCCAGTTATCAATATTAATTGAGACATTACGATAGATGCTGTTGCGCCACACGTACTTTCGATTTCCTCACCGGCGACCAAGAAGCCGAAGAAAATGAAGCTCTGTCATAATGATGAGGTTAGTGTACGTATCTGAAAGGGGGGCCGTAAACCCACAAGTATTGCACTGGCGGGAATCGTTATCCATCCTAAAGCTTTCCAGACTTGGAAGGGCTAACATCCGATGTTTCAGCAGGACAGATGTGGCGCGTCACGAGAGCCAGCTCACAAGACACAGATTATACAGAATACAAACGGCCCACAGATGAATGGAGTACCTGGAGAATCATGTATAAGAGTCAGGAAGCGGAGGGCATGACGGTTCACTAACGAGAACGGAATAGGCGTCGTTAAAATCCGTTCCAGTCCAGTCAGACTATCAACCAGCTGATTCAATGCTGCCAACAGAGTGTCTGGAGAATCCGTCAACCGTTAATTGCAGAAGCGCGACGAATGGAAAGTCATGACATACTTGTCGTCGGCACGTCCATGGCCTTCCTCTGTTGTAAGGCCGAGATGTACGAGCTCTGGTCAGGTGCCCGTGCCCGTCAGCGCTCCTCTCAAGCATACTACGACAGGAACATCTTACGAGATACAGCGAAATCTCCAATGGCAGATTATGCGAAATCGCCTGGTTCTTCATCTTCGCTCTGAGCCGCGCCGCCTTCTTGCCTTTAACCTCCTTGCCCCGGTTGGCGAAGAACTTGATGAACAGCGAGAACGGAAAGAGGTCGAAGAGGTGGTACTTGGGCGGCATGCGAGCGGGGAGGAGGAACGACTCGTCCTCCTTGTGCAGGACGATCTTGTTCGTCTGCTTATCCGTGCCTGTGCCGTTGCTCTTCCACGGCTCGAGGAACACGGGCTTGCGCGAGACGGGGGTCGTCACGGGGAGCGGCAAGTGCTGCGTCGCGGTGGACGATACCGAGGTGCGCTGTTGGAGGAACGTACCCCCATTGGAGTAATCCGAAGCTTTGTTCTCCGGGTCTGGGGACCCGTTGGCTTCCGTCATATCCAGACTGTGCAGATCCGCATGCGAGGGTATTCCGGCTGGCAAATCGTAGGCCGGGAGGAACTTAACGAGATAGTACAGATCCTGGTAGTAAATCCCATCTTCACCACGCAGGTAGTGTTTGATCGCTACGGCATACGCCTCGAGGAGATTGATCACGGTCTTTTTCTCAATCATGGCGCGTGCCTTTGCCATTTCTGCAGTCTCTTTGTCCGTCGCTGGCGGATCTAAAGGTAAGGCAAAATAACCATAAGTTCTTGATATGTCGACGATTGCCGGCAGCTTGAGATAATCACGTACCTGGGATATGGAACCACGTCGTGCGCGCAAACGTCCGGCTTGCCAAGATAATTTGGGACCACAGACGTCTTCCTTCATTATACCTCTCGAACGAAGACGTTGTCCTATATGATATGACGAAACCGAGAACGGTACCAACACTGTGGCGGTGGCACATCAGCTTCGGATCACAAGCAGTGGTGGATAAGTGTCGAGGACATGTAACGTACACTGTGAGGAGCGTAGGCTGGAAGGTGATATCATGGCCCTGGTGATTGAGTATGGTGATAAGAGTGCCCCACGCAGTGAAGAATATTATGAGGTGCCAGCATCGGAATAACGCGGTCGCAAGTAATGCACTGAAAAAGGAATGTCCAGGCGTTTGCCTCGGTGCGAAGCTGAAAAACCGTTAGACCTGAATAAGCAAGCACGCGGAAGCCAATGTGGTAGACTGACGGGTCAGGAACCCGGAAGCCTTTGTGAGAGAAGGTCTCCGGACGCTGTGAAGCAGAAGGACTGAGTACAGACATGACGATGGTAGGAAGGGAAAATATCGAACATGGAGGGTTTGGGCCTGGCCCAAATCATCTAAAGTTGACATGATGTGTCCCCGCAGATTACGGTAGTAGGGTCAAAACCCGACACACGAGCCTTCGAAGGGGCGCGAACGACGGGCGCTGCTTTTGAAATAATCCTAGAAAAAAAAAGCCGGGTGGTGGAAAGCTGGTGGAAAGTGAAAGAAGACAAACGAGTGGCTGCCTGGCGGCTGCAAGCCAAGGCAGGCCAAGGCCACGCAGCGGCTCCATGTTGTGCAGATGTTGTTGAGTCGTCAACAGGGGGGTTTCGTGCCTGAAAATTGCTGGCTCCCACCCTCTCCCACCACGGCTGAAGTAAAAGACCCTTGATGGCTCTGCCGATTCGGCCGCTCAGTCATTCCGCCGAGCTGCCGGAGGCAAGGTTGTCGACACTCGACTTCATCCATCGAGCTCAGATCAACGGGCAGTCGACGGCAAAGCAAAAAAAATGCCACGGTAATGCTGGCTGTGGTTTCAGCTACTCGCGTTGACAATGACTGACCCAGGAAGAAGCAGAAGACGGACCACGGCGCTGAGGGCACCTTATGCCAGCCTTATGCTGCCCAGTTTTTGCAGCCACACACTCTTGATAAATTACTGTAAACATAGGTAGATGCGTCAATGCGTTCCCGGTAGCAATTCCGTCCCAGTGTGGAGGAGATACAGCAGGATGGTGACCATCTATGGTGAAACAGAAGCAAGAAATTAGAATCCTCATGCACTACTGATAGCCTCAATACATATGCATAAAAACACTTGGCTCCATACCAACGAGAGTGAAGAACGACAAGGTCAAGGAAAGATGCGACGAGGATGTGCTATGCACGGCATACATCGGCAAGGTGGGTGGTGTGGGAACCGGCTGCTGCTGCCGTGCTTACGCAAGGTGGTACCACCTCTATAACGGTGGGTCTCAGGCATTCTCAGGCACCGATACCCCCTGGTCGTCAAGTCGAAGGTACGAAACACATAAATGGAAATCCAACCCTTGTGATCGGAACGAACTTTGCTTCCGTTGCGCGGAGCGGCTTCTTCCGTCAAAATCTGTCTGGAGTGCCAATAACTTTGCTTTCAATATCTTGTGGTTGAGCTATATGCTTGAGATCACTCTCATTGTTGAGATTTGAAGGATTGAAAGGCTGCGCGGGCTGTCCGACCTGTGAACGGACTGATATCTATTATCTGGAGACCCTGCAGGCTGCAGCACATCCGACGCGTAATAGCGTCCTTCATCTTCATCAGACGTAACCTGGACCACCTCATCCCTCACCGCCTGCGACTGAGCGCGCCTTCTTTGCATCATGAAACTTTGAAGCTTGACAACGATTCAATCTTCCGGCGCCGAGACACAGAGAGCAACAAAAATTGAGCATGGATTGGAGCTACATATTATTGTCAGTGTTCCGATGACGCATAATGACCATACGCCTGAGATGCCAGACGGGCCTCAGCAGATGACTGATTCTCCAGCCCATCTTCATTCAGTTCTCTACGACACTAATTGCGTCAGTATGGGTATCCTTCTACATCCAGTCCACCTATCCCTATCCCGGCGCTGGAGGTTCCAGCGGTTGGAGCAGGTGGACATGCCCAAGTGGATCCCTGTTAACTTGCAGATTTCCGAAGCAGCGTCGCGAGACGTAGAAGTCGCCGTCACGTTATGTCTTGTGGTCCTTTGGTAGCTTCACCTGGAACGTGCCTGTGGGATAGATGAGTACCCAATTGTTGAGAAAGACGAAAGCACTGACACTGAGGAAGTGACGTGATTTCGGGTGATACAGTGCCGTTAAAGCCTAATCGCGCTAGTGCTCCCTTGATGATGCCAGCGGGAAGAGCAACATACTGAGGCAGTCGTGAGTGACTCTGAAGTAGATGTTAGAAACATTGGCGAACCAGTTTGGCTTGTTGGATGGCATCCGTGCGACCTTTCCATGAGGACAATCGGGATATCGGTTTGAAAGAGTTATCTTGCAGCACGTATACGCCCTGTCGAGGTATACATGAGTAATCGAAAAGTGCACCCATATAAGCAAAGCTTACACGATGATTTGTTCGCAAATTGTCGACTTGCTTATCCCAGCACGCCGACCAGATGTCTTTGCAGATAAACTTGACCGCCTCCAGTGTTTCTGAAAAGAGCGGCTTGTCCAAGCATAATCTGTCCGGCGATTATCAGCCCTGCCAGGAGTTCTCGCTCTCCAACACACCTTTCGCTGAAGTTCCCCCCAACATGGACCCCAATCGCCTCCAGACGCGTCCTGACAGCCTCCTCCGCCTCGTCCTCCAACGCCACACCCTTCCTCCCGGTCAGGCTCGTCGTCGAGTCTCGTGGGTTATCCTTCATCGGCGGCACCGGCGGTGGCGGTGGCGGTATCAGTCCATTTTCGACCATCTCCTGCTCGATTTTCTTGCTGCGCGCCGTCGCGACGGCAGACGATGCCCGAAGTGCGTTGACGGCCTCGATCAGAAAGTAGTCCATCATCGCGCCGTCGACCATGTTGGACGGCGGGTCGGCTAATGCTGCAAGGGCGGGCGGAACAAGGGATGATGCGACTTTGGCGGGCGCTGTGCTGATGGAGTTGCGCGCCGACATGGTGGCAGGAGGGAACACGAGCACATTCCCGATTGGGAGATTGCGCCACCATTTCGGCTTGGCGCGCCGAGAGTCAGCCGAAAGTGTTGAAACAATGAAATCAAGCCGGCTCACTCTTCCAAGTCTTTCCTTCGTCTTCCATCGACTCTTCGTGGCCTCGTTCCTCACATATCATTATGCTTTCTGTTGACTTATGGTGAGGAGAACTGACGCCTGCTTGAAGACTATTCGGATGGCCTACTTCTCCATTCAACGCCGGCGGCCAATCCAGGCCGCAAAAATGATTGCCTCTGCTCTTGACCCTGAGGCCTAGATCACAGATGCCCACTTGCAGTGGCCCGCCATGGCTCCCCGACGAACTCGCAGAAAAGTGGTAGCTGACGCTGAAACTCAGTCTGACTTGGCAGCAACATCCTCCGACTCTCCTAAACACGACAACTCAGAGGGCTTCCCCACCTTCCCATACGAGCTCCACATGGAGATTATATCCTACTTTCCCTCCGTCCCCGTCCCGTGTATGGACTTTGGCATCCTCCCCGCAAAATACCGCGACAGATTCGACGCGATCTTCGCGTTGTCCCAGTTGTGCAGAACCTTGCGCCATATGTATCACCCTCTCTTATGGCAGAGCATGGAGGTGTGCGCGCTGAGGGCAGGACGCGCCAAGTCCAAGGCGATGGCTACCGAGCTGGTTCTGCAAGCTGAGATTGTTACTGTGCGGGCACCCGAGTTGGCACAATCTGTGAGGTCCGTCGATTATATTTGCCTATGTCTATTCCTAGAACATCAAGATGTTTGTACAGACTCTTCACTATTGCGCTCACAGCATTTGCCTCCGTGAACGTCTACTCGGAGTTCGCACGCTGCTTATCGTGCCTTCCAAACCTGCACACCCTCCAGATAATATCCTTCCCCAATAAACGCCAAGAGGAAAATCGCCTTCAGCATCTTGAAGATGCCCTCTCCACCATCACCGTCCCCTCCCTACATACCCTGACCATACCAAACTTCGTCGCGGAGCGCATCCCGATTACTAAACTCTTCCCGAACCTCCGACATCTCGCGCTCACAGGATTAGATCAGTATTTGACCAACTACTACATGCACTGGGAGTGGGCACCGGAGCACCTCCCACGTGGCCTGCATTCGCTAATGATGGCTCCAGTAACAAAGATTTCCGACGAGGAGGAGTTGAAGCGTAAGTGCGCTAATCTTAGCCGGTGCCATCCCCGCTGACGGTGTCATCAGGCCTAGTCAACTACTTTCCCGACCTCAGAGTAACGCCGCCCTGATCCTTGAAGCATACCCGCGGTCAGGAAAACCGCCTGACCCGATCTCTCCCCACCGCTGAATATTGTCACTACGTTGAGAAGGCGTTGTCGGCTCTACATTCATTGACCGAATTACAGACGATTCGGCTCGATCTTGATACCGAATATGCAAAAAGAGATTCGAAGAGGGTTCAGGCTGCTATCTCCTTTGCGAAGCAGGTCATACACCGCAACTTGGAAATAAATACGGACTTGGAGGAAGGCAAAGTAAAGTTATGGGTGGACGGAAAGCTAGAAACAACCTTGGTCGTAGCTCGTGTTAAGGTTTCTCAAGAATGAACACTTTCTCGTCAGTAGTTGAATAACTCTACCATGATACACTGCCCGGAGAAATAACGAGTCGAGGTAAGTTATCATTTGGTGTTCATATTTTATTGCCAGCCGAAAAGGTTTCATTGGAAAGTGTGAGACGCGTGAGCCTCGTCATACCCGGTAGGTAGAAGGTTTCCTTCGACAATCAATCGTTTTGCTCGATGCGCAATCGGGCGTCAGGTGTTGAATGCCCGATGAAAGTAGCCAAAGGCTACTGTACGGGAGTGTATGGTAACAACCGTCACGTGGACCGTAACGCCCCCAACCTTAACAACGGGACCAAATTTGTGCGTTACGCGCCCCGATTCTAGATACGCGGCCGCCTTGGCGGCCGCCAAAAATGGCAATTTTCACCCTGAGTAACGCCGCCAAAGTCCACAACGGAGGCTGCGTTGCGCGTTACGCAACGCAAAATAAGATACACAACGGGTCTTGCGTTATGCGTTACCGTTGTTACCATACACTCCCGTACAGTACTCGTACGTGCGAATTGACCGCTTGGCGCTCACCGGCTGAGCCGGCGACCAATCCAGGCCGCAAGAATGATCGTTTCAACTCGATTTGCTCTTGACCTTGCACGTCGACTTGCACCGCCGCACCATGACCAAATTGACCCCTCGACGCACGCGCAGAAAACTCGCAGCTGGCGCTGAATGTGAGTCTCATCTGGCGCTAACACCTTCTGAGCCTCCCGAACACGACAACTCAAGGGGGCTCCCTACCCTTCCATACGAGCTCCACATGGAAATCCTATCCTACTTCTCCTCCGTCCCCGTTCCATGTATGGACTTTGGCATCTTGCCCGTAGAATATCGCGACAAATTCGACGCGATCTTTGCGTTGTCTCAAATGTGCAGGACGTTGCGCCATATGTATCACCCTCTATTATGGCAGAGCATGGAGGTGTGCGCGCTGAGGATGACAGGACGCCCGGCGGCCATGTCCAAGGCGATGGTCACAGAGCTGGTTATGCAAGCTGAGATCGTGACGGTGAGGGAACCGCAATTAGCGCAATCTGTGAGGTTGGTTGTCTCCAGTTTGTCTACGTACGAAGTCATTCATATTGGGACGAACAGACTCTTCACTGTCGCGCTCACAGCATTCCGCTCCGTGAACGTCTATCCGGAATTCGCACGTTGCCTATCGTGCCTTCCAAACCTGCACACCCTCCAGATAATATCACTCCCCAATCGCCGCCAAGAGAAAGATCGCCTCCAACATCTCGAGAATGCCCTCGCCACTATCACTGTTCCCTCCCTATGTACCCTGACCATACCCAACTTCGTTGCGGAGCGCATCTTCATCCCTAAAATATTCCCGAACCTTCTACATCTCGCCCTCACAGAGATAAATCGGCCATTGACAGACTACTACATGAACTGGAAATGCACACCACGACATCTTCCACATGGCCTGCACTCGTTGATGATGGCCCCAGTAACAAGGATCACTGACGAAAAGGAGTTGAAGTGTAAGTACGCTGGTGTTGACTGGTATCATTCCCGCTGATGAATTCATCAGGCCTGGCCACTTATTTTCCCGACCTCAGAATAACACCGCCCTTATCCTTGAAGCGTCACCGCACCGGTTGGGTCAGCCACGATGAATATCGTGGCCTCGTTGAGAAGGCGCTGTCGGCTTTGCATCCATTGAGCGGTCTACATACGATTCGGCTCGATCTCAATAGTAAGCCCTCACGGTGTGGAGTAAGTGACCCGGAGAAGGTACAGGCTACCATCTCCCTTTCGAAGCAGGTGATACACCGCAACTTGGAAATACCAAAGACGAAGTTGGAGGAAGGCAAAGTAGAATTATGGGTTGACGGGAAGCTAGAAACGACCGTGGTCGTATCTCGTACAAAGGTTTCGCAAGAATGAACGCTTCCTCGCGAGTGGTCGATTGACTCTATGATACACTCCCCGGGAAACCTGCAATGATTCGAGATAAGTGATCACTTGGTATACATAGTAAAAGGAATCACTGTTTTCCTCGGTGCGACGGGTTAGGTCATCATAACGCTTTTCATACCGTTCACGATTTTATGCCAGATACCAACACAGAAAATACAAGTACAACAGGCGTGTATGAGATACCATACTTTTGAACCCCTCCTCTTCCAATCCCCTTCCTCTCACGCCCACCTGAGTCCTCTGTCATTGAACATTGGCGTCATACAGCTCTTCAAGAATACGATTGTCCTTGTCAGAGAGGACGATATCAAATGCGCCTAAACACACCCATTATCAGGAATCGTCTCAAAGCAAGGGGGACAGAGTCTGGCATACCACACGCATCTACAAGATGCTGCGTAGACGGGACGGGTATCACCAATGCCGTGACGCCTAATGTAGAGGTTTTGAACATTGCCCCGAAAAGATTGGAGGCGCCTTCTCACCAGGTCTGTTCAGTGTCCACGCAATGCACAGTTGGGCCAGACTTGTCCCTTTGAGCGCCGCCAGGCCTTCAGCTCTGCAAGACTTGGAAATTGGAATAAATGACGCCACAGAGACACGTGCGTACCGCCTGATGATATCAAGATGCCATGCCTTCCTCGTGGACTTAATCGCCCTGACGGCGTGTGAGTGAATTGACACAAGGGTGATTTAAATGTACTTGTCATTTATCTGCTCGTTTGCGGAAAATATCAAAGCGCCCCGAGCCAAGGTCGACCACGGCAAAGACGCCACACCGTGATGCTATGGCGGTGGTAGAGTTGATCCTCGGTGGTAACTATCGCGCACTGAGCCATACCTTGAGCATGGGCATCATCTCGCGCTCGTCTCCTCGATTGAGCAGATTGTAATCGATCTGCATCGAAACGAAAGGCGTCAGCATCTTGTACATTGCGTAGTCTGTAAGGTTCATGTAAGAACGAAGGCGAATAGGGCTCTCGAGGCAATCCGTACTTTGCATGGCCTGAACTGTCCACAACATTCAAGCAGTGAGTCAGGAAAGATATACGACACACATTGCCAAGCCTTGCAGTTCGCCATTCCGATGTAGCGAGCATAACCAGCCTGAACGACATCATGAAGTGCACGCATCTAGATATTCAACATGGTCAAGCCTGGGAAGCGGACATCGAAGGACTGACTGACGGTCTCTTCGATAGGCGTCTCGTCGTCGAAGCCGTGGCATTGGAGGACGTCAACGTGATCCATCTGAAGGCGTTTGAGACTGGCCGTGATGGAGTCGAAGATGTGCTGAAATATATATGGATATCACGAAGTGGCGGTAGTGCGAAGGGATTATACCTTGCGACTAAGGCCATGCTGGTTGACGTACCCCATCGAATCGGCCTGCGGCCGGGCCTCGTCATGAAGATGCACGTCCATGGAGCGCGTCACCGGGTTTAGGACCTGTAGTGATATTACAGGTCAGCGAGTGGGAACAGTCGGTGGTGAAGGTGATAGGCCTTAGTCATGACGACGATAGACGCCCGTGGGATGTTGTGCATCTTGATAGCTTTGCCGAGGATGACTTCCGATTGACCGTTGGAGTATACCTGCCAAGGTGCTGAGTTATGAGCGCAAAAATGAAGGCAGGTGGCGCACATTGGCGGTATCAAATGCAGTCACCCCGAGGTCGTACCTGAGTACACAGCGTGGCCCAAGTCAGGATGGTCAAACAGGAGGAAGTAACTGACAACTTACGCCTCTTTGATTTCCTGGATGGACTGCTTCTCGTCCTTGACCCAATCGTACCAATCGGGCGAGCCGTACATCGCGCATCCTAGAATGATCCGGGAGACCTTCAATCCAGAATTTCCGAGCCTCGCTGGAGTACACATTAGATCACTAAATCAAAGTATTTGAAAGCGATTATGAGGCACCGTAGGTCATTTTTGTTGATGGGCGGTCCATGATGAGAGTAGAAGGCAAGAGGGAGAAATCCCCACGGCGGTTTTTATACAAGCATGGGAGGGCGTCCCGTTAAGGACACCGTATAAAGTTGTCCAAGATACAAGAGACACGTTGGGACAGGACCTGGGGTGGAGGTGGTGGTGATTAATGGGCAAGAAGAGTGGTGGGTATGGGTCCAAACAGCGTCAAAGAGTTTCTTACTGACCGGGTCTCGTCAGGTAAAGTTCGAGCATCTCCTCTAGACCACCAGCACCTTCAACGCCACAGCAATGCCGACCACGGGTACATCGTGGCCATTGCTAGGGCGATGCGTCCCGACTGAGACGACTGTTTTTGTCTTCTCCGACGACGCTAGCACGGACCTAGCACACGCCAGTCGTCAGCCCACTGTAATGCCTAGAGTCAGAATGACGCCATCCTTCAGAGACAAGCCTACGCCACTGTTGTGGTGCTCCACTGCAGACTCACACGAATCTGTTCTATGCAGACGACGTCCTCTGGCCGCGCGCTGTTCTTCTACTATCCAGCAACATTAGTCTTGTACGACATGCCCAACGCTTGACTGCATCTCCCCTCCCACACCGAAGCCCTTCGACGATCCGTTCATCCAGTATTTCCACTTATCGTTCTTGTTGTACGTCCCCCGTCCATTATTTTTACCGATTGAGTGACCCGTGAACCGCCCCGAGTATTGATTAGATTGCAGCGACCTGAGCTCGTTGTCTTGCGTCATGCCAGTGACTTTCGTTACGGAGAAATGACGGAGAGCAGTCCACTCGTAGGTCGCGTTCCTTGTTGCATGATTGAACGGATCATTGACAAAGAGTAGAGGCTATAACATCGCGGGAGCAGAGAGTCCTATCCAAATTTATTCAATAGGAAAGTGCGAAGAAATGTCGGCGTACTGGAAATATTCGTATGCACATTGACCGTTGCGACCTCGAAGTGGCGATCATCACTGTGCATGTGGGCAGCCACTGGGAAGATAGACGAAAAACTGTACCAACGTCAGCTTCGATATGACACCGTTGCTGTTGTTGAGATTGTTTGGATTAGACTGACCTTCAGCGGCGATCCTGTCGGGAAGACAGCCTCGTCAGTGGCACCCCGCAGGAGAGAGCTGCCAGACGAGCGGCGGTAGCGATCTTCCACCGTTCCACCGGCAGTCTCTTGGTATTGCACTCCACAGTCACCGCGTCCTGCATCCTTGGGCCTGGGCTACAAACCTCAGTGGTAGCTGTAGGCAAGTAATTTATAACACCAAAACCTTCAAAATCGATAGAAAACCAAGCATTCAGTGACTTGTCCACAGAATTTCTCGGTCCACGCGCAAAGGCGGGCAGTAGAAAAAACGAGACAGTCGTCATGAAAGCGTGCAGCAACGTTCTTGATCCGGACTCACACCACACACACCATCACAAACCGGCCCAATGCAGTGAGTCTCTGTATGACTAAGTTGAGTGCAGTCGACCCTCCTCCAGAAGACATATAGGCCTGTAGAAGCTAATTTCGCTCGAGGACGATAGCCTGCAACCTCCGACGGTTCTGTCGCCACTGTGTTGTCCCCACAAGGGCCGGCAGTCGGTTTCCTGGAAGGAAACGAGTGGTCTGTTACATCTGCGTACCCCACTAGGCCCATTTAGTATAGTCAATTGGCTCCTACCCATCCCACTCGAACAGCTTGCGCATTATGGCTCAGCCACCGTCGACCATAGCTGAGGGAGGATGAAGCCCATAAAACGGGTTCGGCGGCAAGTCCGAGCTGGTCACCGCAAGGTAACAGATCCCATTTATTTCTACAGTCTTTTCCGATAGACCTCTACTCAATGCCGGAGGACATGACCGACACTGTGGCGCTATTTTATTTGTATGACCGAGAAAAAGAATCACTGTCTCAAATTTCAGTCTCTTCTTGATCGCCTTGAGCTCACGCTTCTCTCACTGGTCACTGGTCTAGTTCTCAGCAGTCGGTATTGCGAATTGTTGGTCATCGAGGATCGCGACATCGAGATCGACGCATTCATCAGCTCGCAGCCCTCCGAGAAGTTCGTATATTCTTCCCGTGCCTCGCGACACGCTATCCTCGTGCCCGTATCATAATCATTATCAGTTGCGGCTCATCTGGTACCCTTGCTTAAAGACTACCCTTGCTCTTCATCTGAGTCCTACCTGCTCATCCACCTTCCACGAAAGCTATGACTGGACGTCTCTACACTTCCATCGGCAGCCGCCTGACCGCGTATCTTCTGCTTCTGCGAACTCTTGTGTTTCCGCATTACACGTCTTCCTGATACCTTTCGTTCTAGCCGCGGGTTGTTTCGCTTTGCCTCCTGGGGCTAACGTCGTACCGCGTCCGCTTCGATGAATTTGTCACTACGTCGAGTACCACGCTGTGTTAGCTGCATATGAAGTGAACCAAGCCACGGCGGATGAAACACACACGCCTCGAAGCCAGGAGTCGGTAGGGCCCACTTACAAGATGCCCTTCTTACCGGGGGCGTCAACATCCAATTCATGCCTTGCACTCGGGCCAGATTTGCCTGGATATTCCTTTACTTGATACTGTGTAGCATTGCAGCATCGCCCGCTCATTCCAGTCAAGGCAATCAAGACGCCTGGAACCGGGCAACGGAAGTGAAGGGACTGTGAGTGTGGTCATTGACCAGAAGCCCGTCGACAAACTAACGACTTTTGAGATAAGAATTACGTGCGTTTCCTTGGATAGTTCATGATCTCAAGACGGTTTGTTCGCGAGCTGCATGGGGCTTGGTGATCAAACCACCGACACGAGATTTGTAGACATGCAAGTTCAGTCGATTTGGGAAAGGACTTCATTGCCTGGTCGTGAAAACTGTAGAAGCAGATGTAGTGTTGCCCAAATTCTCGTGCTCGTCATCGGATGTCTCCATGAACATGACATTGGGAGACAGCAGCAGGCGGAGAGGAAATTGTATCACAGAAGAAAGAAGCGATAGCATCAATATGCGGAGTTTAAGCTCTAATCATAAGACCAGGCGAAAGTTGCGGATCGAAGAGCGCGAGCGACATTCGGAAACACCACGAAGTCAAGAATGACGATGCACAGGACCTGGGGTAGGCTCGGAGACATCCGCTTCCACGTGGCTTGCCACCGTGCCTTTGCTTGACGAGCCGCTTCGGCATGACACACCACCGACGCCGCCACAGTAAAGGACACGATACTGTATCCAATACACTGTATACATTGCGAGCTCAATCTTTCTTGGGCAGAGCTGAATATCTGCAGTTTTTGTCCCTGCGCTCAGAGCACAGCAGACCGCTAACGAAGAGGACAAGGAAAAGAAGACCGCGGAGCAAGTGGTTCAGCGTTTGTTTTGGGTCACAGTGGTGCACGACTTGACTCGTGCATGTACTGAATTCCATAGCATTGGGTATGATTCTGGATCAAGAGATGTGCGCTCAAGGATCTTTGGTACACCACTGGGTGTTCAGGCAAACAAATTTTATATGTAGCTTTTGTCGATTGAACTCCACTCTATGAGCTACGAAAGTGCATGGATCACAAAACATCGGTTGCTACTAGATCAAGCACAAACGGTTCATTCGTTCTATCAAAAAATCGGTCAATGCCATAATGCGAGATACGATAGTCCAGATGCGCACCAGAGCAAAGACCGCGAGCTTAGCAGGAGAAGACAAGAGGTCAACGGTTATGACGGTGAAAAGACCGTTGAGGGCCTCCCGGGAGGAAGAGTTGGTCTCCAGACGCCTATGCATACAAAGCATATGGACCAAAGTAGAAGCGAACGTGAACTTGAGAGCAACGTACAAATATCCAGTGGCGTCGACGTTCAATTTCCTGTCATTCTTCATGAGCCTTGATGTGGATGAACGACATGGTATTGTGGACCCACCCGGACGCATGCAGCTCAGCCCAAGCATGAGTGGAGTCGTCCGCCCACTGCAAAACGAAACGAACGTCGGGGTAGAAGACCCCGTTGGAGCCCAAAAGGCCCATCTGTCCGCCAATGTCGGGGAGGATGTTCGCGACGAGCTCTCCGCTGATGGGATCCGTTAAATTACCGCTAGGGCAGTTGAGCCTTGACCCTCATGAACGCGTGAATTGGATGGACGTACCCGATGAACTTGTAGAGCGCGCGCGGGCCAAAGGGCCCTGCGGTAAAGCCAGCTGAAGTGTCTACTTCGGCGCTACCGTCGTATATTTTCGAGAGCGTCGGGACGCTGGCGGTCAGCGCCAAGGGAAGGAGGCAGAGAAGGTTGACGAGAGTAGAAGGACGCATGTGTGAGTACTATGAGAGGTAAGTGAGTTGAATGGCACGACTTTGTGCGCGTCTTATACTGTCGAAAGCTACTGAGCACGTCCAACCGATGTAAGGCACTCGTCACGCGTATTGCAGTGCGAATGGTCAACGCGTCTTACCGGCAGCAGCGTCTTTACCGCCATCTGACCGCTACTGCATCAGGACTGAATGATCACTTACTAAACGCTCAGCGATCCTATTGACACAGATGTAAGCAAAGATCAACTCGGCGGCCTACGGGAACGGAGGAAAGAGATGGCCGTGTTTTCTCGGTAAGACGTATACAATTCAGCAGTCAGCACAAGAAGACTAGACTCGAGTGTCCGCGAGAAACGCGAGGGCTGAGTGCTCCAGTGCTTGCAATGTCTAATCCTGTATGCGCGTTGAGTCATGCTCGAGAACCTTGAAAACCATCCAGTAGCAGTATATGGTAGGATAAGAGCAGGCCAGATGCGCGGCGCTAGAGATGTGTGAGAAGAAGTGGACCGAAAAACGCCCGTTGAGCAACACATACTCTAACAGAAGTCGCATGACAATTCCTCTGATAAAGCGCAGATTAAGCGTGCAGATTGAGCCCCCATTACCATACAATTAAGCATAAACATATTTCCGATCCTCTAGTTGTCTATTTAGCGTCAGCGATGATCCCACACGCCTTACAGGTCCTGATTTCCTCCCTGGTCATCCACTTTTCGATGATCGGCTTGAGTTGTGTGCCAAGGTCGGTGCAGTGGAAAGATTCCTCGTAGATGACTGTGGGCTCGGGATGCCCACCCTTCTCGCAGTACCAGCGTAATCGATCTTGTGAACGTGAGAATTGCTCTGGATAAATCGGATGCAGCTTACCGAGTGACTCAGCAGGTCGTTCGCGCTCGATTACGATACCTATAGTGTTTGCGAATCGGACGGGATTATGCGGCGTGTTTCCTGGGGAAGAATGAGCTCATTTCAGAATAAGGCGTTCTGAGAAACGGGGCGAGTCACCTGGTAATAAGAACATTTCGCCTTCTTCGATCCGGATATCTTTAAATACGCCATCGTCCACCGTTCGTAGCAGCATTCCACCCTTGTGCTGGTAGAACCACTCCTACGCGATCCATGTCAAGCCTTATCCATCCAGTCACAAGACAAGGTCAAATGCGTACCTCTGTCTCGTTTATATGATAATCCTTTCGTTCATTCGGGCCGCCTACAGCCATGACTATAAAGTCGCCACCCTTGTAGAGACAGAAGTTGTTGACAGGTGGCTGAAGGAGTTCCTTGTTCTTGTCCAGCCATGCCGGAAAGTTTATCGGAGGCAAGAGAGGCATGATGAATAGAGGTAGAGAGATATCTTAGCAATCACATCGGTCTCTCGATTAATCAAGGCACAGACATCGGTCCGCTATACCGGATCACGTGGGCACGCGTCTCCACGACACGTGGTGCGGCGCATGTCTAAGATCGTCCTTCGGAGTCCATTCTTTCCGGAACGACCACGACGACGGCGGTCAAATTTCCCGCCTCCCGCCTTCTCTCCCGCCTCGCCGCTCCTCTGGTGCGACAGCAAAAATTAGGTGCAATCAATACCCGTTAGGCTCATAGACGCTTGTATTATGGTGGCTACCGTATCGCCGGCTATTAGCAGCGCACAAAATCATGAGGAGAGGCAGCGGAGCCAGCCGGTTGAGCGCGCAAGAGCGCTGCATGTACGAGGCCGCTTTTTTCCTGTCCTGCTTTCCCGCTGAATGCCTCCGAAAAGCTGTCCCGGCAGCTGCAGATGCGCCTACAGTACGCTAAGCTAAAAGTCGAGCACGGCTGGGTGCGTCGCCCTTTTCCCTCACCAATCACTTCCCTCTGAACCTGCTTTCTCTCCTAGACAAAACAAAGAATAAACGAAGTCGAAAATCTTTACTTTCACATGACGCACGCCCGCGGAGTCAAGCCACACAAAACGCCTTCCATGGCCTCGACTGTATTCCTCAATGATGCTCCTTCCTCCTCTTCCTCATCAACCAATGCTACGCAGTCTTCACTGTCTTTCAAGTCAAACCTCACCCGCCAGCCTACCCTTCCCGATATACCCGCTGCCGCTCCGACGCCTATCCGAATGATCACTACCACCCCGAGCTCATTCACGCCTCCGCCTTCCACGTCCGTATCGCCACTAGAGCCATCGCCATTTCCTCCAGATACCCTCCCACTGCCACCCCCGCCGCCCACGAAAGTGCCCACAATTAGGATCACACCTCCTCCAGTGGCGGATCCCAGTAAAACTCAGACGGTAACAGTGTTTTTCGGAGTGCAGACGGTGTTGCTCATCATTCAATAGAAACCATGGCCTTCCCCATCCCTGACACCGAAGAGAGGCTTTCCCAGTGCTGGACTCACCTACGACTCGTTTTGGTCGAGCCATAACACCTCCAACAGAAGCTTTGGCAGCATCTCTTCGAGAGGGAGCGTCACGACGGATGTAGGATAAACAGAGCGGACTCTGCATGCATGACATACTTTATAGCACGCGTTATTATTATTTGCTTTCGATGCTTGCTCGAGACTTGTCGGTTCTTGCCTAAGGTGGAACAAGAGCTCATCAAACTCCTCTACGGAAATACCAGCACAACGCTTCCGGTATTCTCTGGCGTTCTTGTGTTGGGCCCATTTTCCTATCCCATAGACCTGTCGGCGCCGCTTGCTCCCGTTCGATCCCCTGCGTTCGTAGGTATGCTTACAGCCCACATTCGGTCTTCGGGCTACTGCGCGTCACTTACCCGTCCAGATGACAAGGCGCAACATATACCGTAGCGTAAGTCTACCATTTCATGGGGCGCATGCATGATGAATCTGCTAACTGGCTTAGAGATCCCCGGTGTTTCCGCTATGCGTTCACAGTATAAAACCTGGAGCACGACAGAGAGTGTTATTGCAACTTTGTAGAGCCATGCGTCCATTTGCTTTCATCAAGTCTTTTAGCGTACTTGCCTCCATTCTTCCTGCAGTATTGACTGCAACGGCCGTGCCGACCTTCACAAAGCTATACGACGGTCACATCTACATCGACGGCTCACCTAGCCCCATCCCTGGACCCTTCGGTCAACGTGCTCTCTTTGGGTACAGTGGGTAGGTGCACGAACGCGTATATCTCCACATTGGTCGACTTACATCGGAACAGCGGGAACCTCACTGATCCCACTAACGGACAACTGGTTGCGAAAGTTGTTCCCGGTATTGGAGGAGAGCTGGGACTCATTTCGGACTCGAATGGCGTCTTCTACCCCGATGTTCGTCTAGTGTTCCAGTGGGCGGACGACTTGACGTACGCTTGGGCCGAAGTCCATGGATCCGGGTATGTCTGACTACTAGGTCTTCTTATCTGTGGACTGGGACTCACGACTTTTGGATAGTGAATTGAACGTGCAAGCGACTGGTCATATGTAGATTTTCTCACTTATTCTCGGTGCAATTTACTGACTCCAAGGCTTTGTCTAGACGCTTTGAGACGAACTCCACCTCACGACAGGACCTGAACGGTCGCTTCACGCTCTTGACCATCGATCTCACGTCGATTTCTCCTGCTAGTGTCTCGATTTATGCTCTGGTGCGCTTCTAATTATCGCTATGGATTCATCTAAAGCTTGGACAGAACGAGTGATACAAATTGCCCACCACAAGAGGCATGACACAGTAACAAACTGCAGTACTCACGGAATCACGAAGTGTTCTTACCTTAGAATGTGTCCATCGCATAGACCAAAGACAATTTGAGTACAAGCATACATCTTCGCCGTGCGAATTCAAGAGCTCCATCCCTTGTGTCGTGTACGACACAACAAGACTGTATGTACGTGTGACCAAGCAGAATCAAAGAGCAGCCTCGCCTTCTCTCTTGACAGAACCTCTACAGGATCTCTTTCCCTAATCTCCTGCCAAGTCGATATACCTCGACAGCGCGCCTTCTCATATACAGTCGGTAAAGAAGCTACATACTCACTGCCATTACTCAGGTCTTTTCTACTTGCACTACAACGTGCTAAAAGTCGTATGCACTAGAGCGAAAGTTTGTTTGAATGGCCATGTCATTCATGACTCCTCAGAGACAATTGGAAGTGTGTACACTGATGAGTATTGAGTCTTAGATGAGCGACCCGTGGCGCGGAATGGCGCAATTTGAGACTATAGTTGTGCTCGGTGGGCTGATGCCAGTGGGGCAACAGCGAGGACTCGCAGTACTATTGGCGGTGCGCAATAATTACGGTGGCACGCCGAGATGTGACGTCAAAAGACGGGTGGGTAGACTCGGATGCGTAGGGCCCTGGAGGGGAACAAACTTGAAGCTTCAGATGCATTAATAGGTATCCTTACCATTTTGGACCTCCTAGAGCCCGTAAAACTTCGGTCTTCGGGCTATTGTGCGTCAGCTACCCGTCCAGATGACAAGGCGCAACATATATCGTAGCGTGAGTCTACCATTTCCTCGGGCGCACGGAAAGATCTGACGAATGGCTTAGAAATATTCGGCTGTTTCTATCTTCGCGCACGTTGGGGATATAAAACCTGGAACGCGTAAGGTGAGCGTTATTCCGACTTTGTTGAGCCATGCGTCCTTCTACTTTCATCCAGTCTTTGAGCGTACTTTTCTCCATCATTCCTGCGGTATTGACTGCAACGGCCGTGCCGACGTTCACAAAGCTATATGACGGTCACACTTACATAGACGCCTCAGCCGGCCTCATCCCAGGGCCCTTCGGCCAAAGGGCGACTTTCGGAATGAGGGGGTAAGTGTACTCACGCGTCGTATACCTCTCAAATTGGTCGACTTACAACGAGACAGCGGAAACCTCACTGATCCCAATAGTGGACAGCTCGTTGCAAACATTATTCCTGGCATTGGGGGAGAACTGGGCCTCCTTTCGGACTCGAATGGTGTCTTTTACCAAGACGTTCATTTCGTCCTGCAGTGGGTGGACGATTTGACGTATGCATGGGCTGAAGTTCATGGTTCCGGGTAGGTCTACTGAGTCTTCTCAGATGTGGACTTGAAATCACAACTGTTGGATAGACAATTGAACGCACAAGCAACTGGACATTTGTGAGTCTCTCCTCATGGTCTCGGTGCATGTCACTGACCCTAGGTAGACGCTTTGAGACGCATTCTACCTCACGACAGGATCTGAACGGTCGCTTCACGCTTTTCACCATTAACTTTGTTCAGTCGAGTTCGTCGATTGCTCCCGCCACTTTCTCAATCTTCGCTCTGGTGCGGATCCGACTTTCAGCTGTGGCTCTCACATCGTTGACCGATTCTTCAACAGAACCAATAGTGACTGGTTGATTGGAAGTATCCGCCATTATCGTACGAATTCCGAACGTAGAGTAACAAATTATTCTTCTGTAATTTGAGGGTCAATTTACTGCGCCTCAGCCCAACCATAAGCTGAATTACCAAAGGTCTTGAACCCCGCTGCATATGCATGTTGTTTGAACGTCAGGTTGGGGTCCTCTGAATTCACCTTGGCCTCTCGGGTATACGATTGCTATGCTTCTTCCCTCCCTCTACTCGGCCCTCCTCTTTGTTCTTGTGGACCCAGACTAGAACGAGTCGACATCTAGAGCCGATGATAAGTCTCGCTCGCGCCAGGCCGTGTTTGATGCCGTGAGGACGTGTTGTCCTGTGTTGCCGAACCAGGACGTGCTCGTATCATGAAGCAGCTGATCACATATTATGTTGTGCCAGGCTCCATTCAGTTATAATCCAAATCTGATTCGCCTTGCAGTCCCCCATTCTGCTCCCTGCCAATGTCAGCATGTTGCATTCGAAAGACAACTAAATGCACGCCTCGCTAATAAGCCTTACGCGCCTTACTCCGGACAGATCATTCCTCATTGCCCTCGGGCTCGTTGCGAGCTCCCGAGCGCTGATGTTGGAGGCCCCAGCCCCAGGAGGGGCATACAGCGCCATCATCACCGACGGCCTTATCACACTCTCACGGACAGTCGAAGAAGGTGACCCGGGATTCATAACACTCAACCTCGTCAACGACGCCACCCTCGACACATACCAAATCATGCACACCATGCCCACCGCGGATGACTCGTACGAGGGGACTCTGGTCGAGGTGCCGGGGAGCGAGTGGTATCACCGTGAGGCGACTGTTCATAAGTGAGTCCCTGTACAAGCCGTAGTAGTGACGCTAACCACGATGAAGCGACGTGACAGAGGTTGTTGGAAAGACTCCAGAGTTCGCGGTCCTCTCGGGAGTTCCGCAAGTAACGTGAGATAATTTGCCTGTGTCTGGTTTTATTGCTAAGAAGTCAAAGGGTTCCTTGCGTCCCCACTCCCACCCAAGAACCAGTTACAGAGATGTCATTCAGACACGGGTGCGTCTCAGTCCTGGAAGCCGTCCCTTGGAGATTGTTCCTTGGTTTCACATTCTGTGGTCTAATCTTCGCCCACGCCCGCCGGGATATTCGTAGACGCCAGGAACGCCGCCGCCAGGCTGGAGTCCAGCTCCCGACGAACACCATGGAGGACTCGGAAACAGATAATAAAAAGGCGTAATGTATCACCAGCCTGCGGCTCCGTTTCATATATAAATCTAACCTGTTGAACGTTCTATGAGTGATATACACAATTTGATGAATCGACTGACTTGAATGCGTGCCATTCCATCTGCACCGACCGAGGACTGAGGGCCCAAGTCACCCTATGCGCTGTCCTGAGCTTTGCGACTGATATACATCAAGACCTATCAACCAAAGACAGGAGACAGAGAGTTTGAGCTAGGCATTCGATAGGTGTTCGATAAAGCCATTGTCGCTGGAAAAAGAGAGGTTTTTTCTCCGGGCCGAATTTCAAAGCTCCGGGCCGCTCGTATGACGGAGTCAATCCCAATCTGGAGCCCGAGTCCCCACTTTCTTTCTTACAAATGGTCAGGGTACACCATGGGCACACTGGCTTAAAGTGGCTTCGAGGCGTTGAAAACGTCCGCCTCCTTTGACTGTTCTCTCCACGCGTCTCAGTCGCGCTTTTGCCCTTTTTTCTGCGCGCAGAGTATGCAAGGGTCCGTCTCGCAGCCTTCTACCTTTCGAGTTACTGACCGCCAAGTGAAGGTCATGCCTATACAGAAATATATATATATATATATATATCTACGAGCTGGACGCACAGTCCCACTTTATGACCGGCTCCGTGAGCCTAAACGGCGTCTCCAATTGTTCGCAACTACGGACAATTCGTGTTCCTCGATTCATCGCCTGATTCCTGTAACCTGATGCGGCGCTGTTTCTGGATCATATTGGGCCGAACCAACTCGCCTCGACCGACAGAGAGATTCAGTGGACCTTTCACGATGTGTTCACTGCGACATTATGATTGCGCGCCTGTTCGCCCGTTTTGTTCTGTGAGTGTCGCCCCGATAGACTTACATTGTCATGTTGTCATGTCAAGGCATCCCGGATAGAGGGCCTGTGGTCGTCTGCCACCAGGGATTGCCGTTCTATCTGTTTGGCAGAAGCCACAAGTAACCCAGCTGTAGATCTTTCCGATCCGCTATCTAGCTGTGATTGGAACTCACGGCTCTGCTCAGAGGTCAATTCTATAAATGTATACTGCCGCCGAGTTCCCCGTACTAACTCGCTTTGGCTCCAGATCGCGACTCTCTTTTGAAATTACATTGAGACAATAGGCAGCGAACTCGGAAAAGCTTGACCACCAATCAAGTGATGCGAGGCGCAGGTATAGACTGTCGCCAGCAGCATCGAACATCTGTCTCACAAATCATCTGAAGTGGTGACCCACACTGCTACCAGACTTAGTCCGCTCGATACGGAGTCAGGTCTGTAGCCCGGTGTTGTTAGCTGTCTTTTGCGGCTCCGTCTCGCGGTCCCGGTCGTCTTTAAAGGTAAGCAATCTCGTCAGTATGTGATATACCGAGGCCGTCGCTGAAAGTGGTATCGCTCATGCAGCAGCAGGCCCGCACAATACTCCGTCTCCTTCGTATCGCACGTCGTCATTCAGGTCAACAGTTTTCGCATCCGCTCTATGAGGACTCGGAGTAGTCAAAGAAGAGCGTCCATCTGGTGTCCCGGATCGCTCGGGTCCTGTACTTGTTTAGGCGTTAAATCGAGTTGCTATTACAAGAAGATTGTTGCCGTCGTACCGACCCAGGTGAATACAGTCTAGTCCGAGCATCCATGTCATGTCGAGAACTTCAGCTCCCCTAGTACGATACCCCGCGATTCCTTCGCACCTTCGACGGAATCGCTGATAGTGTTCTGGAAACCGACCATCGCACCTGAAACGCTGGTTCAGACACCACAGCACTTGCATCATTCGTCCTCGGCGCAAACTTTGGGTCACGAAACAGCTTATAAATCTCACGCGTCGAGGTCCCGAGAAAGTGAATTTTGAGCTCGATGAAGAGTCCTGATCATCGGTAAGCGTGCAAAGTTTCTCGATGCCAATTCAGTGTGCGGAGGTCATCGCAGAATTCGAGTAATCGATCATGAACATTTGTCTTTGCATCAGGCCATACTTTTCACTATATAGCTCACTTGACAGGTTACGCATTCCTTGTCCCCTCGATCCATCGAAAATCAGGCCGGATCCGAATTCCGTAGTGGCATTCGTGTATTGCAAGGTAAACGTCTACCTGTTCAAAACTATGCAGTCCGATTCCGATGCTTACTTGGCTGCAGGCTGGAGTATAAAGAGTGCCGACATGTTTAGACAACAAGCACTCATCTGCTACTCTCCCGTCAGACTCGTTCTAAATTACCATGAAGCTCCAACTCAACCAGCCGAGTGAACCTCTTCTTCCCATCACCAACGAAAAAGGACGCGACGCCTTCCCTGCCGCGCCGCGCCTCAAGTTTCCCCTCAGCGTCTCCCCCACCTGCCTGCACCCATACCAGGAACTCATCCGACTAGAGAAGGTAATCCCTTCATTTTCCCTAGTCGACTGGCCCTCATCGTTCTCCTCTCCACCAGCCCACGGGAACCAAACTCATGTTCTGGCCATATGGTATGCTTACACGCAGAAGCTTGCGACAAAGGCCTAACCGAGATCGCGTCTAGCTTGGGGCCTCACTATGGCAGTATACCGAACAAACTCTACGATGCCGCTGTCGGAATATGCCTTCCAGATGTTCCAGTGCCTCGTTGCTGCCTTCATCATGCGCAGTTCAGCATGCACCATCAACGATATCTTCGATCGACATATGGATGCTGGTGTTGGTTCGTGGGGCGCGCTCTGAAGTCTCTATACATGCTGATCACCGCGGATCCGCTAGAACGTTGCAAAAACCGACCTCTCGCCAGCGGACGTGTATCGGTCGTCGCCGCATCGATATACTTGGCGGTTCAATACTTACTCGGTCTCGCGTTCTTCTATATTACGCTTGAAGGCTTGGCGTAAGCTGTCCATACAACCGTTCCTCCAATCCTTATTGACCCCTTGGTCAGGCTCTACGTCGCCGTCTTCCAGCTTCTACCTTTGTGAGTTTGCCCGAGACGTACTCGAATTGGCATCTTACTTTTTTCGTTTATATAAGATTTGCGATCTACCCTCTGTTGAAACGCGTCACGTACTGGCCACAGGCGTGGCTTGGATTCGCTATGAACTTTGGATTCATCAGTGCCTGGGTGTCTATCACGAACAGCTTCGATTACAAAGTACTTGCCTGCGCTATAGTTGGCTGCTGGTGGTACGTGCCTTCTATGAAGCATCCTCTCTTTTCTCATGGCCATCTTACAGTTGGACCATGATTTACGACACTATCTACGCATGTCAAGACATCGTCGACGACATCAAAACCGGCGTTCTTTCCACTGCCATCCTCTTTGGCACTTGGATACGTCCTCTTCTCATTGGTTGTGCCGCCATATTCGTTTCTGCCCTCTATGTCATGGGTTACCTCAACGGCCAGGGATTAGGCTACTTCATCATCTCCGTCGGTGGCACCGCACTGCACCTTGTTTGGCAGTTCAACACCGTCCGCCTCGACGTTCCATCAAGTTGCTGGAGTACGTGAATCTGTTCGCGTTCTGACTGTTTCGTCACTGACGTGCGTTCTCAGCTAACTTCAATCGTAATGGCGAACTCGGCTGGATTGTATGGGCCGGACTGATGGTCGACTACTTAGTCGCCTCAGGCTCATTCAATCATCTATTCACTTCACTGCTGTAAAGCCTATTCATGACAAGCCCACAGTCTATACATATACCCTGACGTACGCTACCTTATCATTGTTTAATTTGGGCTTGACGCCTTTCGCAATGCGATGACTGGATGACTTTCAACTCATTCTGAGTTACGAAAGTCGTGCCACCTATCTATCTAAGTTACAGGATCCACAAGATTCTAACGAGTCCAAACTACGAGAGCCATTCCACGAAGCGACCCCACGCAGTTGTGTGTGGTACTTAGTTGTCCTTACTCGACGTGAACATTCACTGAACTGATCATCCACGTCACCATTTGTCCTGACTCGGACTGTCAGGTAATACGCAAGTTAAGAGCAACAACAGACGCGCACCAGGGCAGAAACTGGTTTACGAGCCGGAGAATGTGTAAAATTGACCGTCAAGAGGGTGACGAGACCGTTGAGGTTCTTTCGTCAGAATTGCAGGAAATAGCGAAGCAAGGACACAAAGAATAGATGGACGCATGAAAACTCATATTACTACCTCTGCGTACCTACACGAGAAATCGCAGACATATTTTGATTTTCGTAAGTACTGCCCACTATCAAGGACTTACGGTAGGCAAACCGTGAAGTATTTGGCAAGTGTATCGACAAGGATAGCCGCAAACACGGCGATCCTTGTCAGATCTACGCGCGGCTAGCTCTGAACATCACAGTAATCATGCCCGACAAGATCGGCGCCCATACCGGAGTAGGATTCCTTTACCAACGCGGCGCAACAGAGGGCGACCGGTTCTTTCTGCCCGAGTTCAGTCTCTACAGCAGAAGACTCAGTCGCCGATGTTAGCAATGCCTCCAAAGATGAGTCCTGTACTTGCATTCCAATGATATCATCCTCAGCCTGATTAGTTGTAATGAGCTATGCATGTCTTGCAGTATCAGTCGTTCCGAGATCCAATACATCCCAGTTCTTCACTTCGGTGGACGACAGCATCTTCTTTTCCTCGTCACTGGGCGCTTTGTTCTCCGAACGCTTTGCGGCGAGATAATACCACACCGCCGCACCCAGGCTCAGGAGTGCCACAACCAATAACCTTACAAATCCGTCAAAGAAGCACAAATAGGAACTGGAAAGACGACATACCCTCCCAGATGCCAATTGTCATACGCAAACGCATACCACGGTGCTCTACTCATGCCACACCTCCTTCCCTTACACCCAGTCCTCATCCTCGTCCTCCTGAGTCCATCCCCGATAGGCTTAGGCCCCAACAGCCACCCACTCAAGTCATCCGTCGAATTATGCCCCGCAGCATTCCCGCTATACTTCATCCCCACCCTCGTGCAATACTCATTCATCACACTAGGGACTTTCCCCTTGGAGCGCTCCTGCGCGACAAGCGGCGCCTCGATAAGCTGTATCGCGAGCCCCACCTCGAGGTGCCACTCGATGTGACAATGCATGAAGAACGACCCGGGGTTGTCTGCGATGATGCGTAGGGTGGCGGACCCGCCGGCGGGGATGTCGATGGTGTCGCGGCGCATGGGGTTCGGGTGGTGATCAGAGGCGGGGGGATACGACGGAACGGACTTGTAATCCGGCGACCGGCTCACAATCAGAGGGACGTGGCCGTGGAAATGGCTGTAGTGCAAAACTGGTCAGCTGGGTTCTGGAAGCACGGAGAGGAACGTACAAGGGATGCATGTTATCATCATCATTCTTGATAACAAAGTCGATGACCTCGAGGTGCTCGAGGACGAAGCTGAGAGGGCCGTACGCTTTCGCGACGGTTGCATTCTCTCCCAGGGTGAGCGTGCTGAATAGGGCAGGAACTAAAGGCGGTGTGTAGGTGATATCGTTGAACATTCCGCGGTTCGTGCCGTCGGTCATTTCGTCGAAACGAACCTCAAGCTCAATGGTGCGCGTCGCCGAGGGAGCCGCGAAAGGCACTAGTGGAGTAAGGATAGTGTCGTTGAGGACTTCATAATCGTCAATGAAACCATAATCGATCGTCTTCGCTGTGGGAGAGTAGACGATCGTGGAGGTGGTATCTGTCGATGGCTGGTACCAGTAGTGCGAGTGCTAGTGTA
This sequence comes from Strobilurus pachycystidiatus, assembly GCA_019915135.1. Taxonomy (NCBI): domain Eukaryota; kingdom Fungi; phylum Basidiomycota; class Agaricomycetes; order Agaricales; family Physalacriaceae; genus Strobilurus; species Strobilurus pachycystidiatus. The sequence goes on along the minus strand of JAHLMK010000006.1, from coordinate 560,378 downwards.
AGAACTCACTCGGATTGAGTTCATTTGGGACTTCATCGAACATGCTGGTGTCCATGTTCGCGTGGACAGCCCAGTTTGTGTTAGTGTCGTTGCGGGCAGTGACCAGCACGGAGTATCGTTGTGCGACGCTGAGACTGATTAGATCGATGTCATGTTCTTCTATATCTATACCGTCTACTTCAATCTGTGCCCTTGTCAGAATGATTTCTTTCCTATCGTGACAAAAACTCACAAGGCGCATATCATGGCCGTCTATCCAGAACATAAACATAGCGAATGCAGATGTGTTGATGATCCGAAGACGATACGTCTTTCCAGCTTCGAACGGCAGCATAGCATTCTCGTTGAAGGCATCGAGATACTTGCCGCCGTGAGCGTAGTAGATTAGTCCAGAGTTAGGAACCGGCTCGGCGCCGTCTGGGTTGTCCGTGCTGAGGAATTCGCGCATTAGGGCCGCGTGCTGGTCGTGATACCAGTCTCCGAGGATCACAGTGAATTCGTCGTCGTAAGTGTACGCTTCCTTGGGAGGGTGGATGACAAAAGGTGCTCGTAGACCGTCGACGTAATGGCCCTACAGTTGCGATGAGATGGTGCATGGATGGGTATGATATTGAGCGCACCTTGGAGTGACCGTGGACCCAGTATGTACCCCACTGTCCCGATTCGTCGATGGGGATGTGGTAGTCAAAGTCGGCCCCGGGCGGGATCCCGCTATGTAACGCGAATGAGGCGACAGCAAAGGTGGCAGGATAACCACGTACCACTCTGACAGCCCGAGCGCACCGTCCATCCACGCCGAGCCGTTGAAGAGCATGCCATGGTGATGCAGCGTCGTCGGCTCGCTCAGCGAGTTATGGGCATGTACAAGCAGCGCGTCGGTCGATTTCACCTCAATGGGCGGAGGCCTGAACGCTCGTCAGCAATATGCCTACATGCTGAGTCGGAAATACGCACGGCCATGTCCCGTTGACGCCAATGACGCGCCGCTCATACAAGCCGTCGGGATTGGCGCCCTCGACGTAGGTGATGTTCCACCAGATTTCATGCACGCCAGCCAAGGCGGGCGCTGCGAGGAGGACTGCGACTGCTGTGGTGCCGAGCATCGCTTGCCGTCGTCGTGGACGTCGCTGGGAAAGGGTGGACAAACTGCCTCGTCGTGGTCAGAAAGAAAGCAGTCTTGGGGTGATCTCAGCAGTGCCGCCGTCAGCGGTCGGGTCTGGCCTGGGTCTGGCACGTTGGATGTACATGTCGGGTCGACGGATAGCAAAAGGCGACAATTGATGTCAAATTATTTTTCGCAGCCAGCTTATCTGATTAGATTGCGCCACATTCGTGCTCGCCCACATTGGGCGAGATCGCGCGGGTGCATCCGAGAATTCTTCTCTCGTCGCGTCCACCACCTCGGTTGACAGAGCGCCCGCGTAGCACGACACTTTGGAACCCATACACCTTGTGTGCTGGTTTCGGCACTCGCCCACTGGGAAGTACTGTATCGCGAAGGGAACATCCACTTGTCCCTCCCGTTCTTCATCAATTCTGGTCAGCCCCTGTCGAACTGACACACTATGAAGTATTGCGAAGGTAATATCCAGTTGTCCCTCCCGTTCTTCATCAATCCGGGTCAGCCGCCGGCGGCGGTGTCGTTCTATTGACAAACCACTCGTTCTAGGAATGTTTCATCAACTAACCAATCCGTCGCATCAAAAGAGCGCCACGAATGCGCACATTGTCTGACTTGGTTACCTTATACTCAGCTCCATCCGAAGAGGCGGTGGGGAGGGTGTCTCAAGCTCGGCGGTGTGTACATGTATGACTTCCAAATCTCATCGTTCGTCATAACTTCTCATATTGCAGACGCGCGCTGTCAAATATCTGATGATATAGAATGCCCCATATGCATCTTCATGCCGTCAAGGTGCAAAGTTCATATAAGGTTGGCATCCTTTCTCAACTATCACAGCCATTTCACTCATCAGCTCTGAAGTCGTCAAGAAAGACCCCGTCTAGTATGTCAACCGAGGAGAAAGAAATTGTGGCGACCTTTGGCCTGCTTCTTCGCGACAACCTGGGCCCAATGATCGCGGGATTCATTTTGTACGGTACGTACTACAGCCGAAATCTACGTACACCTTCTTTGATGTCTTATTCCAGGTGTTTATCTTGCTGTATTCGCCGTCTGTATTCCCATGTGCCTGTGTGTGGACTTTTGACCCGTATCTTCTTGCTTTGACTGTGTCCTCCGAGTCTAGCAGGCATCCTTCTACTTCTCGAGCATCAAAGATTCTTCTTGCCGCAGTTCTCTTTCTCTTCGTATCAACGACCATTCAGTGCGCCGGAGATGTAACTTTCATAATCTCACAGATCAATGGCTACCTTGTCGATACACGTTCACCCTTCGCTGACCGACGAGAACGCTGGAGGGTACGGTATAGGGCCCTGGTCATTGTGTGCCAATGGCCAATGCCTTTGAATGTGAGCCATTCCCCTATCATTGTTGCCTATTGTTGCCAGCCATGATAACCCAACCATCGGTAGTTTCTTGTCTCCGACTGCATGGTTGTGTGGCGAGCTTGTGTCCTGTACCCTAGAAGCGTTGCTGTCCGGGTCTTTCTGATAACCGTAGCATCAGCAGATGTCGGTACGGTTTCCGTATATCTTCTGATCATACTCTTTCTGATATGTATCTGCTAGTCCTATGGACATACGCAGCCTCTCTTGAGTCTAAGCATGTCATTCATGCTAGCAATCACGCAACCGACGCAGCAATGTTCACTGCGTGTACTTTCATATCTTTCGGCACCAATGTTCTAGGCACAATGTTCATCGCCTACAAAGCTTGGTGCGTCGCGTATCATCGACTCTGGCTTGAAATATCTGACGAGTTGTCCATGCTGATAGGCGTCATCACACGGCGATGAAGGACATACGGCAACAACGCAGCGGCGTGATACTAATTCTGCTAGTTCTCGTCGAAACTGGTGCTATATTCGCAGTCATTCAGGTGCTTTGGTTTACAAGCTTGCTGTAATTGCACCCTGGCTCACGCACAACCCTTCCTAGCTCACCGTCGCGGTCACATACACTCTCAACATTGACGCGCTCTCCCCACTGGAAATGGCCAGTGATATCATCGACAGGATGGCTGTATATCTTGCGGTAAGTACATCGGGCTATGTACACGGCTTCGACTGTCGATCCTAATTCCCTTGCAGGCCATCCTACCAACTGCGACAGTCATCATTGTCCGCGCACAACAATCGCTCGATGTCTCTATGAACAATTTGATCCTAGGCAGAGGCCCACCTCTGACGGGACCGAGAGTGTCGACACTCCGATTTGGGAAGCCACTGGGAGGGAGTTCCTCGAGTGGCAGCATAAACACTCTGCCAATGGAACAGCAGGCCCCTACAGTGTTGACAGACAACCGCGAGATTAGCCTAGTTCAGAGTTGAGGTGGCACGGGGTTAGCACCATGGCAGTGATTAACTCAATGCACTATCAGTACTGTCTCTCATAGTCAAACTATCACTGACCTTGTCGCGGCGTGGATTCCCAAGTCCGGGCGCTGTGGCAACAATTGATGTCATGTTAATTTTTGCGGCCCGCGTTCTCTGATTAGATGGCGCCACACTGAAACGATATGACACTGGTAAGACTGGTCAGTGCTTCATCACTTCTCCCTGAGCACAAGTCTTGGCTGACCCCGCGACGAGAACGTTCGCCAACAATTGTACGTATACGGTATGATATGTGTGTGCGGATATACAAGATTTGTGTATAGAGAATATGGGTACAGAGTTCATTTGAGAGCGTAACGACGAGCAACAACAATGCGTGAGATGAAGATAAAGAAATATGCTAAAAGATGTGTGGCGTGCAGAATTGGAACATCATGCAATACTCTACCAGTGCGGATCTACATGATCCTGTCCGATAGCAGAGCGCAATATATTTAGCACCCCTGCCATGTTATAGCCCTCACGGTTGATCGACGGGACAGTCTGCCGGACCGCACGAACGAAGTTCTGAACCTCGCTCTCGGAAAGGAACTGTCCCGCGAGTGCCGCAGTTTCGTCGAGCGAGAATCCAAAGGCGCCTCCATTGTATCCGAACTCGTACTCGGAGCATGCGATCTTTGACCAGAGATAATCTGCGCGCCCCCACATCCATTCCGGCTCCTCGTACCAAGGTAATCCAGCCAATGCTCCTCCAGCATTATGGCCACAGCCGATAATCTCTGCCAATGGTAGCACAAGAAGACACTCCAAGGCCACCAAGATCTCGTCGATGGTAACCTCCGTCGCATGCATGAGGGGATCGTTGAAGTTGTCGATGAGCACGACAATGTAATAGTCATGTCGGCGCAACATCCTCTGTAGAGTTGTGAGTATTACAGTCTCGAATACCATACTTTGCACGTACTGCGATTGACATGAGGGAAATACCAGCAGAAAGGTCGTCTTTGGGGAAGAAATATCTCTCCGTGTCAGACGGCGAAAGGTGCAGTTGGTCGTAATGAAAGTCCAAGAAGTCCCATAACCGTGTGGCCATGTATTCGTGGAGGCGATAATTGAATGAACGGCCATCGGTAGGTATACACTGCATGTCCATGGTGAACACAAGTCGTCGGTCAAGAGGAGCGACGCTTTGGATGGCTGGCCTGGTGAGGAACAGAGAGGAAAACTCCTCGAGTGCGACGGCATCGTGTGCGTATTTCATCATATCAAGAAGACTTGTTTTCCCGGAGCCGACGGGTTTGCGAAACATAGGCAGACGGTGGCCGCATCTCCCAAATGCACATAGCGCATAGATGTGCTGCAATTTGTTCACCCAGGTTACGTCAAAGTCCCTGAAGAGGAGGCAATAATAGAATGGCTGCGAGTATGGGACGCTCTGTTGCTTCACGTCAGATACGCTTTCCGCTGTTGGATATGGTGCTCACCTTGGCGCCGTCGCTCGTTTGTAAGATGAAGGGACTCGGCCGAACGGGTCTTGCACACGGAAGCTCGTCTTCGGGCTGGCTGTCCTTGGCTAGCCAAATTCTTAGTTGAACTGAAAACACGCCAATGATGTGCACTCACCGATGCTGCAATAAGACGCGGGTTCATCGGTGATGCACGGGTCAAGCTCAGCTGGATCAGAGGATTCCGTGCTATCCAAGTCGGGAGTCAAAGCAAGTGTGGTAGAGCCGACATCGCACGAGAGCTGATGTAATCTTGCCTCAAGGCGTGTCAGGGGGGCCATTTGCGCGTGGTTGAGCAGGGAGTTAGGTTCTTCAGACAGAGATACAGCAATACTGGGACCTTGTTCATCATCTGAAAGCTCAGATCGTTTGGAACCAGACATGGTGGTGGTGGGAGGATAAAGGGAACGCGCATGTGATCGACGCGCGACTCGGATAGGTTCGGACCGGCATGGTCAAGCAAATGATCTGAAATCAATACTCTGCGTATTGAGTACTATTGACCACGACAAGGCCGTCTACACGATTCCAAAGCCCCCAAAATACGCCCGCCACGCTGATTGCTGTCTAGTGGACATGTCGGAGCTCGTGCTTCGACCCGAATCACTTGTAACGGCAACGAACTCGTTCTCATCAACGAGCTCGCGCGCCCATATACTCGAGTAGATCCAGAGGGCACAGCTGTGCGTTATGCTCACTCGTAATCCCGGCCTTGAAGGTTGACTCAGGATGCATTAAAAATCTCACAAGCTCTACGACGCTGCGGATTAGATACTGGTACGATTAATACAGCAACGATATATGACTACTCAATACTATAGACTATGAACATTCAACTCCGATTCGTTACGACTTACACGTCCAGCGTATGCGCTCCTACAGTCCGCTTCGCTCCGCCGGGATATGAATGGCACGGTGGTTGGTCATATCCTCAACCTTCCTCGCGATTACAAACCTCCCAGCTATAATGACCGCGACGAAGAGCTCGATAGTCTGCTTCGTGGCACGATCATAATTGGCTGTCGTGAGGCGTGCATCTTGGATTCCACCCTTGATCACCCTCTTCCCATAGTCTTTCACCTGCGTTTCTGCTTCTTTCCAAAGGTGGAAAACGCTGTAGACCTCTCTACGCTTGTTTACGTCGTCGTACCCCCTGTAGAACAAATCCTCGAGTTTGCGAGGCTTGAAATTCGCATCGCGGGTTTTCGGTGGCTTAGGAAACTTGTCCGGCGCGGGCAGACAGCTTTGCGTCCATTCGGACTTATCGAACGTGTCGAGACAACCGAGGAACTGCTGGAGCGGCTTGTCTGCGGCTAGCGTGGTGCGCTTGTCCTTTCCTCTGGGAAGCGTGATACCCATCGTCGGCTCATAGACCTCCACGACCGGGATCTGCTTCCACTCCACAACTGCGATCCTGGGAATCCCACCGGAGTCGACGTATTTGACGTACACACTGTCCATCCGCTTGAAATCCACGAGTCCCACCTCGATGATTGAAAGCGCCCGACAGCCGTCACCCCGACCAATCGTTTGTCGAAGCAGCAGGTCGAAGATTGTCTGACCAACGTTCTCGTTCATGTACTTGATGGAGTAAAACGGGCGCTCCAAGAGGTATTTGGACATGTGAGTGTAAATCCACTCCTCCTTAAAGTCAAAGGGCTCGCTAATGAGCATTGTCCTTGAAGAAGAGTCCATGATTTCACAAACAAACTGAGTAAAGTCAAATTAGATGTGGCTGACTGTTTGACAATGATGAACGTACTGCCGACATGACATTCGAGCTCACGAAGTGGAAGTAGTATGTTCCATCTGGCCGTTGGCGCAAAGACATGATTCCCTCCTCTTGCAGAAACCTGCAGAAAGAAACGGAGTTCGGGATGGTGACTGATTTCTTCAAACTTTCAACTCGGAGCTCGTCTGGTCTGATATCTAGTTGATCCGAGAGCCGTAACCGGTCGTGTTTCTTCAATTCCACGCCGTAGTGGAGGAACGCATCGATATCGTCTTTCTCCCAGCCGTCTCTCATGCGTAGGTACACTGCACGAGTAGCACGGATCATGGTAGAGTCCAATATGAGCTTGGAATACGAGGGGTCGAGGAGTTGTTTCACGGTACGTCGATCCGCAATGTTGATATCCTTGCGTGTCAAGGACCGGAAGTACGGAGTTAGGTAGGAGCGTGGGATGGAATAATCCGGCTTCCCAATGTCCGGCTTGGAGTAGGTGCGCTTGGGGGAAAGAGATAAGATATATTCGGTCGCCGTATGAATGGGAGACTTCTCGGCGCCAGGCTCAGCAACTTCGAGCATTGCACAAGTGGTCCCTATGATTTGGGAAGAACACATCCCTGGGACGTCAAGTGCCTCGGTCATGTCGGCCACTTTCATAGCTTCATTCTGCAGAAGACGCTCGTAGAACCAGCATGAAGTTCCAAAGAGGATGATCCGTTGCACGGGACTCGGAGATGGGGCGTACACAGATTCCCTCGGAAGGATATGGTTGTATAGGCTTTGTCTGAATATCGTGACGAGCCATTCAACGGAGACAGATTTCGGAGGGTCTTCAGATGTGCTTGTCAGTGACTCTGCGTAGTGCCTTCGGGCAGCAGTGTCGTAGCCACGGATGATGATGACTATATCACTTTCCGGCGTTATCGAAGGATGATGTTCTCGGAACACGGCCTAAAATAATGGTAAGGTCGGTTGCACGTCAACGGGTGTAAAATCCTTACCAGAACTTTCTTGAGAGCTTGGGTTCCACTGATATGTCCGTTCAGAAGGTCATTCGGGAGGTAGCCGGCATAGTAATGATAGAACTCTTTCACGGCGTCGAGCAAGATTGCTTGGACCTGGCTCGTGCATGCCTCAGGCCCATTTGACGAAGTCAGGGGTTCAAAATCCAGATGTAGCACGAAGCTGTGAGAGTTAACGGCAGTCTGCTGGGGATTGTCAGACAGCCATCGAGAGACTTCAAGGTGCTCGAAGTATCGCAAAAACTCGGCTCTTCTTGAGATGTCGAAGAAGGCAAACAACATCGTAATGAAGTAGTCTACATCTTCCGACGTGTCGAGTGGTGTAAAAAATCCCCAAATCAAGTTATGGGAAGCTTTTCCGAGACAGCAACTGAGGGCAGAGGATTGGTCATCGATTACGGCCCCAAGTTGCGTGAACAACGAGATGAAGTTTCGCCGGTACTAGAAGGATAACAGACTGATTAAGAATAATTCTTATACACCGTGCGAGAGAGAGGAGCTTACTGTGTAGTTGGGTTTACTCTCATTCCCAATACGTAGGGTATTGTACCCATTGATCGTTGAGGCTACAACGACCTCGAGTTCGACATCCCTACGCTTCGAGGCTCTCTCAGCGTCGCCATTCTGTGACACAGAGGGCATCTCTGATTCACGGCCGCGCTTCTTGGTGCCATGACCTGTCGACTCGTCTAGATGTGACTCCATGAGGAGGCGGTTTCCACCGGCACCGACAACAAAGTGGATGCATTGCTTTTCATCCCGCTTGATATCGAGAAGGCGCGAATGTGGAGGAATGTCATGTTTGAGATCCATTGGGTAGGGAAAGCCGGGGATGATGTCGGATGTGTAGGAAGGTAGCTTTCGGAGGGTGGCAGAATCTGATTGTTTGAAGGAGTAGGAGTAGATGTTGATGGCCTTCCAAGAGCACTTGCAGACATTGTCGTGCTCGGAGGTTACCCAGGCCAGCATTGTCGAAGGTATAACTTGATCTCGGGTCGTTTCCCAGATCAGCCAACGCGGTGTCTTCAGAGGCTGGTGCCCGGCGAGCGCAAGGCAGAGTGTGATGGGCAGAGACATGACGTGGGGGAAAGCAAGGGAGGTGAGTCAACATGCTCACAATTCATAACGCGTTCAGGCCACTGGCCATTGTCCATGGTGGCGCGACCAAAAACGGTGATCAAAGGACCTCGGCAAGCCGGCATATTTGGCAACATCACGTGCACTTGTCCAAATAAGGCGGGCTTCAACCTCGCCTGTCCCCTGCCTGTCTTTTGCTCTCCACCACCATCATGTCGTCCTCCTTCAGCCCCAAACTGTTCTCGTCCTCTGAAATCTTTCAGGATGACGACTCCACCTCCTCTGGCTCGAGCTCGAGGCGCAGCCTGTCTCCGTTCGATGAAAGTAAGTGCACTGCCACTGCCCATAAATGACCTACTGACATGTCTCCAGGCAGCAACTCATCGGCAAACACCTCATTCGCGACCGACGCCGATGAAGCTATGATTGACCAGAAAGATGACGCGTCTGTGGACGATGCCGATGGATCTGTCGATTCAGAATATGACTTGAACGACGCCGATGAATCATTGTCTTATTATAGCATCAATGGTGAGTGCAAAGCACTGGCGTATCTTTGGCTTGAACTTAGCATCTTGGCAGCCGAGGATGACCACTTTGAGGGCGAACTTCCGTGTGCAAGACCTAGCCGTCCGAACCCCCTCATTTTACAAACATCCAGTGACGGTTCCAAGGCAAGCGCCATTCCAAACAGCTGCAAGCACTTCTGACGCAGAAGAACAGAGGCTCCCATACTCCAAACCACTCTATTACTGCGTCCTCGACCAGGACCCTGTCGTAACCTGGGTGAACAAGCTGCAACACATCTATGCGCTATGCGATGTCCGGCCATGCGAGCACCGTCTGCCTATGTACCGGAAACCCGCCGGATCTGGGAAAACAAGCCTTCTGGATATGATGAAATATGCACACGATACCGTCACCCGCGAAGAATTTTCTTCGCTATTCCTCACCAGGCCAGCTATCCAATGCCCCACTCCTCTCGACCGACGACTTGTGCTCACACTGGACATGAACTGCATACGTGCCGATGGCCGTGCATTCAATTATCGCCTCTCCGAGTACATGGTCAGAGAGTTACGGTACTTTTTGACCTTTCATTACGACCAACTGCGCCTTTCGCCGTCCGAGACTGAGAGATATTTCTTCCCCGACGATGAACTTTCTGCTGGAATCTCCCTCATGTCAATCGCAGTACGTGCAAAAGCGTCCTACTCTAGCCTGTGGTACTGACGAACCCACAGAGGATGTTGCGCCAGCATGACTATTACATTGTCGTGCTCATCGACAATTTCAACGATCCGATTATGCGCGCGACAGAAGATACCATCGATGACATCTTGGTGGATTTGGAGTGCCTTCTTGTGATACCATTGGCAAAGATTATCAGCCGTGACCATATTGCTGGAGGAGCATTGGCTGGATTACCGTGGTACGAGGAGCCGGAAGCTTTGCGGGGACGCGCAGATTACCTCTGGTCAAAGATTGCATGCTCCGAGTACGAGTTCGGATACAACGGAGGCGCTTTTGGATTCTCGCTCGACGAAACTGCGGCCCTCGCGGGACAGTTCCTTTCCGAGAGCGAGGTTCAGAACTTTGTTCGGATGGTCCGGCAGACTGTCCCGTCGATCCACCGTGAGGGCTACAACATGGCGGGGGTGTTGAATCTGTTGCGCTCTGCTATCAAACAAGACCACGTGGATCCGCTCTGGTAGAGGATCGTATACCATCCTACACGCTACAATTTCTCTTCGCATCTACAGTATCTCTCCCTCAGGCATCGTTATCGTCCATTGTTCATCGTTACGCTCTCAAGTAAACATTGTATCTACATTTTATCTACAATTCTGTATATTCCCCCATACATAACCTACCTACAATCTCTAGCAAACATCTTCGTTGTGGAGTTGGCCAAGACTTTTCGCAGAGAGAAGTGGCGTTGAGTAGGTGAATGACCTAGCTGTCCCTTCTTGTCATACAACACGTTCTTGATGTAGAAATATATGTATTGGTTCCTTCGTCCTCTCGACCTCTGGCTCTAGCTTAGACGCCGTCAAGTCGGCATTTGTATTGGTGACGCTAAAGCCCTCGTGAAGATCGACACGTCTCGGCGCGGCTGTACAGTGAGAACTGTCCACTACTCTATAGCTTGGTGTTTCAGCTCGAATGCAGAGACAGAATCAATACAACAAGCGGTCGAGAGGCTTGACGACAATTGATTCAGAACTTGGCGCCGAGTAGTGTACGTATGAGGCTAGAACGGGAAGTCCGACCGTCTCCGCGTCGCTGCCAGAGCCGCATTGAAGACCAGAACACGCTGAGTGGCGTAATTCGTTGAATTCTGCGCTGCTATTACCGGTACATGCGCGACGCGCGTATGAGTTTCGAAGGGCGAACGGTATTCGCCGAAGCTGAGTCAACTGCCGCGCCTTGGCGTTTGTGTCCCGGTCCGTTTGTGTCCGTTTGATCTCCACTATGTAACATCTCATACTGATCTCACATGCTCACCATGCCCTATAGCTGTTGTTGTTCTCCTTGTCTTCGAACCTGATACATCTATCGCCCTTCCTCTCGAGCTGCCGGCCGGACTACCGTGCCTTGACTCAGCTCGACTCCAGCTGTAAAAAAAATTCTCACGAACGACATGGACAAGTCACTGTGGGCTGCACAGAGGTTCTTCAATTGTACCATGCTCATGCTCTCGATCTGCATAGTTACTGTCTTCTCCCTGGCTGCCTTTCACTCATGACGTTAGGTAGCTGCTACATCCGAGAAGTCCTGACGTCGTAACTTATAGGGACTCGGAGCTCGTGTCTTCATTTACAACATCAACATCAACGTTAACATTATCAATCCGTCCTGTTCAAGTAGCCGGGGTTTAATGACGGCCGTATATATATCCCTCCTCTTCGGTTGGCGTCTACACTCCTCCATCACCCCTCTTCCTTCCAAGTACCCTCAATCATGAAATTCACTTCGACCATCATCGTCTTTGCCTCGGCGTTAACTGCTGCGAACGCCTTCCATTCCCCAAAGAAGGCTCCGATTAGCAACATCGACGCGACTAAGGACGCAGTCGTTCTCTTTGATGGTCTGTCGTTCGAGGAGAACGGCAAGGAGTACGCGAGCATTCCTGCTTTTGTGTACGATGCCAATGTGGACACCTCTGTGCTCGCACAGGTGATCGTTGCTCTGTTCGCAGCCAATGGGGTGACGAGCGGATTTGACATCAACGCCATTACGGAACGCGTCGGTCTCCTTGCTGCTGTTGGGCTCGCAGACAAAGTCCCTGTAGTGGACTTCCCGAAGCTACATTCAGTGGGCGTCCTCCCCGCAACTGATTCCATCAACTTGGGCATGTCACTTGGAACGGTGGAGTTGGGACGCTGTGCTGATCATGATGGTGATACCATTGGCAAACTGTCTGTGAACACGTCTGTGTCCGATACAGTGTACTCGATCGCTCCCACTGGGTTTGGTGTTCTTTCCGGTCAGCATCTTGTCCCTCTGTTGCCTAAAGCTCCTGACAATCTCCGCCCATAGACATTGACGATACAATCAGAATCACCAACGTCACCGAGACGTTGCAATTGGTTTTGAACACGCTGGTCCTCCCGGCGCGGCCTGTTCCCGGAATGCCAGAGCTCTATGCATCCTTGGTCAACTCGCTCGACGATCCCGACTTTGTCTACCTCACAGGCTCCCCGTGGCAGCTCTACCCCTTCCTCCGTGGCTTTATTGACACTTCCTTCGCTGCAACTCCCGGTCCCATCATTCTCAATAATCTCACTATCACGGACACGACGAAGGTGTTCAACGACCTTCTGTCGTTAGATACCCACGCCTATAAAGTCGCGCAGATTACGCGCCTTCATGGAATGTACCCGAGGAAGAAGTGGCTCGCACTTGGCGATTCGGGCCAGACCGACCCAGAAGTGTACGGTGACATGTAGGCTCTTTCCTGACTGCCCTTCACTGTGTCGGTGTGGCTCATTCAAATTCTACAGCTACAGGACTTACGGCAACTACCTCGCCTGCATATGGATTCGACAGCTCGAGGGAACGAACACAACGGCCGAGCGTTATGCTGCGGCATTTCAGGGTGTTCCCCCGAGCAAGTACCGACTGTATTGGGACAATAACATCGCTAGTTTGGCGGATATTGACGTTGCTGGAGGAGCGTGCTGATTTCCGCACGTTCCGCGAACACTACGAAATATTTCGTTCATATGTACTCACCGTAATTTGAGCGATAAGTCGCGATATCGATATAAAAACATCGCGTACATATCATCGCCGCCTTCTGACGAAACTACCAAGAAACGGACGGCCACCGTTGATAACCCACATCTCTATTGGGAACGCGACACTTGTATCCAAGGACAACTTACCCTACCACCGCCATCACGGCGGCCACCATCACTTTCAATCACTGTCGCACACGCTTGTAATGAATCGTGGTATTGCCATAGTTTCACTGATTGTTTTATCTTGCACTGGAATCATACGCACGGGTTTCTCTGCTACAGTGGCCCTTCAAAAGCAAGACTTTCTTGCAGATGTTTTCTTGTGATACACGGTGATCCCACTCCTAGTCGTCTGGAACTCTCACGACGAATCAAAGGTTCGTCTCGCGTATTGATTCTGTCACTTCTGATCGCTTGACGATCAGTTCTCAAGCTTCTGCTTTTCAGGAGAGTAGCTGTATTGACAGACACATCTAACCAGCAACGTTCTCCTACTTTCGTAAGATCTTTGAGCTCAACTTGTCTTTTTGAAAGTGACTGACCATCGGATTCAGACTTCCACATGTTACCTACGCCATGGCCACGCCTACTCAAACACCTCTACAGCCTGCTCACGTCCAATCCTCATCGTGAAAGCGCGACTTACGAAGGTCATCCTCTCCTTCCCCTTCTCCAGACCTCTTCTTCAACTTCCGCGGTGGATATCCACTCAAACACTCTAACCTCTCGGAGGGCCAACGCGTCGCGTTCGACTAGAAGACTCGAGACAGACCTCTCCCTCGTGTTATTAAGCTCGGACTGCCGCTATCTGAAGCGTAAACCCTTGAACATCCGCACATATGATTATGGGAGTATGGTCGAACGGCTGAATGCAATTGAGGATGACGAGACCCGCAGACTGACCGAATTGGCATTCATGTATTGATTACTTGGACTGAACCATGGAGACTCGGAAAGAGCCGCATACAGTAGAGCGCTGTATTCGTACTATAACAAATTGTAATATCTCAGCTCGAAAGTCTACCAAGTGGAATTTTTATCATCATGATCGTCAAGGTCGGGTAGGTAGGTAGGTAGGTAAGTAGGTAGGTAGGTGGTGTAATGTCCAGAAATCGTCCTTGATAGGCACCAAGTTGAATAACGTCCGAAATCCAAAGTTCAAAGCGTTCAGAAAGAAAGAGTGCGTTACCAATTGTCCTTCATCACTGGTTCAAATCCCACTAGTACTCCGCCTTGCCTTGTACTGCTTCAATTGCCCCCTTGCCTTCATAAAATCCGGCACCTTCGCCGAGTCCAGTCTCTTCTTCATCTTTTTCTCGTCATATGCGCGCTTGAGGCTTCCCTCCTTCAGGCCATTCCTCGTGCAGACATTTGTTTGCACGCTCTCAGCCGTAGGAGGGCACAGGCCATCATTGACGTCCTCCGTGAGTGAACCGTCCTACCAGCAAGATCTCAGTCAACACCACGATGCGGGAAGGGGGAAGGGAGACAATGGAAGATGTACTCACCTTGGTGCTGTACCGACAAAAGAAACTCCCTGGGTCCTGCTTGTGCTCGGCCGGGTACGAGCAGAAGACCTTGTTGCCCTCTTCAGAGACCTTCCCAAGCGGGAAGCCAGTGTCGTCCGTGGCAGGACATTTGTACGAATAGCTAGGCGTGCATGGAGTAGGGCTGGCCGATGGTCTTGATGGTGGGGCGGTCAAGGAGGGACGAGGGGCAGAGGCAGCTTGAGAAGACAAGAAGACGCTAATCATGACAAGAAGCGTGGTGAAGGTGAAAGCGTACATCGTGGCGATGAGCGGTCTACTGAGAACATCATCTGAGCAGCCTTTAAATACCAGATCTCGAAACTGATAAACGCGGCAGACCTACTGTGTTACCTGGGCATGGTCGAGTCCCAGTGTGGCAGGCCGGGAAGGGTCTGCAATATTGAAGCTCTGCAGTTCCGGTGCAACTTATTCTATAACGGATGATGACAGTTCAGACCAGACTTTATCAGTCGCCGGTTTCAGCGAAGGGGCGGACGAAACCTACGAGTGCGTGGAGTTGGAAGCCCGATGGAAAACACGCGCACTTGAATAAATAACTCACTGTCAGAAGTTGCGGTGTTCACAGACCGCCATTCCCATAATATCTTTCGTGGGTACGTTCGGCCGCACATGACTTGGCCACAGCAATGCGCCACCAGATGCGACACGGTAATGGTTGGCTGCAATTTATCGTCCAGAAATAAACTGTAGTCGAGAGTATTGGTCTACGTGCACGGATGGGCACTGGCACCCACAAGCAGCAGTACCTTTGGTTCCACAGACTTGGTCCTCATCGGCCTTCGGCCCGCTATATGGAACTCAGCGAAGGGCAGTGGGAAGATGAGAGAATCTCCGACCAATAGCTTGGCGAGCAAACCAGCAGAGATCCTGAGTGTATAAAGTCAAGCGAAGGCCGGCAGGCAAATGAACGCGGGACGTTCCCCGATAAGGCAATCGCGCCTCTTGTTTTTCGACTCTCATCTTCCGCCATTTTTCGGCGTATACAGTCGCGCAAGCGATATGGCCGCTACCGTTATGAATCTTCATCTCAGACCTCAACCATTCCCTGCGCCAACGGGACGCACTATAGATATCGCCCTATAATTACGGGACCTCTTACCTGCGTCAAAATGGCCTGCAAATTGTACCTGCTCCGGCTATTGTTCCGAACTTCGCGGGCAGCTCATGGGTATGTAGACTCGGATTCGTTGCCGTTTCAATTCTTTCTCTGACGCTCAATGCAGATGTGTCAATCCGGCCTAGGTAATACAAGCAAGAGTAATAAGATGATGATACTAATTTACACGGTCATAAAGTAACTGGGTATCGCAAGCCTGTTCGAAGCGTTAAATGTCTTCCGTAGGTTCCGTTGCAGAACACTGGCGGACGTTTTGAGGCCTCTCCGATTCACCCGCCTCACTCGCCTGACGCTGGCGTGCTTCTCTTCGGCGCTTCACCCAGCCCATGCCACTGCCGTCATCCTCAGCGTCAGTTCCCACTATTCCTCCCTCGCTCTGCACCTTTCCCCACATCCGTCCGCCAACCTGCTGTTGGCTCTTGACAGAGCCCATACCACCATAACCCCACTCGACGAACGTAGGCTCGGAGTCGGGTTCCCGTCCGGTCTTCTTGCCATAGACGCGTCCGTTGAGCATACGATGGTTGGGTATTCGCGCAGTGTGTAGTGTCGCGAGCAGGCCGTCTGCGGCGGCGGTTGGAGAGGGTGAACGTTTGGAGCTTTTCGAAGAGGTGGACTCCATGATATCGCTGGAGCCGAGGGAAGTCGTTCGGTATATGGAGCCCTCCTGAAGAGATAAGGTGTGAACATCTTCGAGCTCCATGCATACGAAGCTGACGAACCTCTTTAGGGCGGAACACCTGGAGGAATTGTGCCTTTTTGTAGAACGTATCCACCCCGCGACTCGAGGTTATGGGGCGCAGCAGCGGTGATGGAGGTCTGTTTTGCGAGGGGCTGGTCATCCGCCGTCCTTTGGGGCGAATCTCTGCAACTGCTGGGTCGCTGCAACAGTCACCGGCAAGAGCGTTACGATCAGGAAGAGGGGCAAAGCGTATTCTCGACATGAAGGTGGTAATTGGGCAAGCCGAAGCTACTGAAAGCAGGCTTTATATCCTCGATGGCGCGTGATGATCCATGGGAGGCTTGTCTCGATCAGCCTCCGAACTCATCATTCCACGCCAGATCTACTCGGCTCCAGCCACGCTCGTACCGCACCAGACGCATTTCTTCCGCAGCCGCCTTGGCTTCCATGGTCTGTATCGCCTCGTACCACCCAGCTATGGGTGCAAATCGCTTCATTCTTTTGATGGGGCTACAGATGACTATGTAGGCTGCAAATGGAGACTACACAATCTCTACGTCCCTTGAGGTCCGAGGACTGGCAGCGCTAAAGGGATTGAATACAACTCGTCGCCTGCCAAGCGTCGAAGGCCAAAGCTAAATATCTCCGTATGTTTCGCGTCAATTTCTGCATTTGGGCACTCTTGAGACCAGTCTAAGACCAGTCTGAGACCTCGATTTAGCGCTTCTTCTTCTTCCATCCCGCTTCGGATGAGCGCCATTGGGAGCATCCTTCCTCCCGCACTCTTGCTTC
Organism: Strobilurus pachycystidiatus; assembly: GCA_019915135.1. Classification (NCBI taxonomy): domain Eukaryota; kingdom Fungi; phylum Basidiomycota; class Agaricomycetes; order Agaricales; family Physalacriaceae; genus Strobilurus; species Strobilurus pachycystidiatus. The sequence continues at coordinate 543,199 of JAHLMK010000006.1, read as the reverse complement.
CCCGCGAGTCTTGTCCAGTTCAACCTCAGGCCTCAGACCTCATGTGCCGTCTTCGGTTGTTCATGTCCTGATTTTGCCTGCCTCTAGCCAACCTCCGCGGTCTATGATTTCAGGTCCGGATTTCGGGTAATGGTAAGTTGATGGTGTTCGGACATGATGAAACCTGTCAGATGCTCTGCATATCGATCTAAGAGGTGCGTTGTCTTTGCCAGAAGTCGTAGTCTCTTCTGAGATGATCCAATAGTAGCTCAGAAGCACCCGAGAAGTACGCGCATATCCTAGACATGTTCATAGCACCCTGGCTGTTTAGTTAAGCGACACTGCGATACACTCCTGAATCCCCCCACATCTACTCGCACTCCGAGGATTAGCAGAACCCTTCGCTCTTCTCGACGGCATGGCATTTTGATTGACTACCCAGTGTCGGCGGCTGTGAACATGGTCCAGATGCTCCGAACACAGCTTTCAATGTCACTGTCCCGACTCGGTACCAGTCATCTGACCTTGTATTTCAACGGTGTCCATTGGCATCCGTACGACTTGGAGCAATAGAATGATCTCGTCGATGGTCATTCGGAGAGATGGATCTAGAACTCGGTAGACATGCAATACCGTTGAATCACATTGGCATCGCACTGTAGTTTACGACAGCGAATCAATGATCAATTGCGCAGGCGTCCGCTCATACTCACACCATTCATCTTTCTCGTCTTTTCCAAATCATAGCGAAACGATTAGCAATCAAATCCCCTTTTTGCGCCACGCCTTCCCATTGACTTCAACTTCAGTGCCTTTCTCCGAGTCTTCTTCCAATGTTCAGTCTCTTACTCGCATTTACTTCCACGGGAGGCGATCTTGTTCACTAACTAGCTCATCCTCCCACACGCCGCTAGTGGCCACGGCCTTCTCTCAGCGAGCACTATGAGCATGTACAAGACCGGACCCGCACGGTCGCCTCAGCCTCGCCTCTACGCTTCAAGGTATTCAGGGCCACTACAGAATTAGCGCAAGCCACAGTCAGCCAGCATCATGATGATGATAATGGCTCTAAGCACTGGTATAAGGACTGAATAATGGTATAAGGACTAAAAAAAGGCGCGCGTAGATAGCGCGCCGTTGCTGAATTTGGTACATGCCGCCGATCCTCCCGATCAATCTGTTGCCGGACCACGCCCAACGAGGCCAAAGCGTTCGAGTTCCTCTCCATCTAGGGTATCCGCACCACAACTCATAAGCTACATCCGTCTCAACTGGTTCACGGATCGAAGTGCGCTTGATGAGCCATTTCTGGTATAGGCTCCAGTCTCTCCTCACCGACAGCTCCAAGTCTGCCCATGAAGTACCGCGACTCTTCGCCTGTAGATGAAGTCAGTACGCCCACATAGCGCGACGGGACACATACGACTTGGCGGTGGTCTAGGCGGCAGGCTTGAGTATCTGGACAGCTTGTCCCCGTACCCCACTGCTGCGTCGGAGTACTGCCAGTGGACATCTCTTGAGAGTTTCTTCAGCTGAGAAGAGGAGAGTCATGAAGATCGCTCACGCGCCATGAGTGTGGGGTATGCTAGGAGCAGCCGCGCAAACAGTAATGAGTAGGAGCACAATCCATGTGAGTGGCATCTCTGTGAGAGGGAAAGAGCGCACTGTTTACAATCGTTCCCATGGTATTTGAGGGCCTTGATATCCCTGGGAATTGAGCAGCATGCCCAACTCAGACGAGAGTGAGCTCACTATTGACATCATTAGGAGCAGCATTGATGCTAACAGGAAGCAGAGCTTTTCCATGCTCCCCCGCCTTCCCCGAGGAAGGTGTCCCACTTATGGACTAGGATGTCCTACCTAACGGCTGAGAATTGATGGAAGACGGGAGGGATGAATAACTCGATGATCTTGAAAGCAAGAGGTATCTTGTGGAGGTACTGAATAAACAATGCAGGAAGATTGCCCTGATAGTGCAGATGTCGACATGCCGCCAAAAGTTCAGGCAAAGAATGATAGACACGTAGAAGAATTCGAGAAGAGTCCTCGCCTAGCGGCCCACTAGAAGCTCTGCCCAACTGAGAGAGGGTCGACTGAAACCAAAGCAGCAGTTGACCTGACATTGTGAAGGAGGAGAAGGACAACTTTGTGGTGAATGATTGCCGAAAATGAAGCCGTCGGTCCGAGCTTTGATCAAGGTTGACCACCGACCTCCATCACCGCCGGCGGCGGCATCGAGCTCAACAACGTCTAGCGCGATGCTCACTGCGTCCAAAGCTCCAAGTGCGCCAGGGATAATGATCGCCGAGTCGCAGCCGTCATCACAATGATTACAGCAGAAATAGACTGCGCGCCGACACTGCCGCGTCTTTCTCTCATGCCATGAGCAGGCGAACTCGTTATGCGCTCTCCGCCGTCCTCGTCGTCGTGCGCGCTCCGCTTGCCCATCCTTTTCGCTAGCTGATTGATGCCGACAGGCATTGCTATATCTGATATACACCCAGGCCGGCGCCGCCGCCTTGTTCGGCGATGGTGGCAGCCTCGAAGGGCCGCTCCATGAGACGAACACTGGTGCTCTCACGCTCGCGACGACGGAAACTGCAACGGCGACAGTGACCCTCTCGGTGCCCATCGAGACGACCCGAGGAAATGCGACGTTCGTCATGCTGACGCGCAATTCGGACTTGGAGGGCGCTCTAAGCGCTATACGCTCCCTCGAGGACCGCTTCAATGCCAGGCATGGCTACCCATACGTCTTTCTCAACGACGAGCCTTTCTCGGACGACTTCAAAAGGTGCGCTGCAATCAATACTTCTTCGTGATGTTATTAATGTTTCTCAGGCGCATGTCCATCCTCACGGGAAAGAACGCACAGTTCGGTTTCATTCCACGCGAGCACTGGGAGCAGCCGGATTGGATCGATGAGACGAAAGCGGAACGCGCGCGCGCAAGACTGGTGGCGCAGAATGTCAAGTACGGAGGTGCGTGCACAAGTCTTCAATGATCGTCGTACAGAAACTCTTGTACTGACAATTTGTCCTCTAGACAGTGTTCCGTAGGTCGCAGTCCCCGCCGAGGAATCACTCTCACACGCGCCAGGTACCGCAACATGTGTCGTTTCAACTCCGGAGTACTCTCGCAGTCAATGCGCGCCTTTGTTGTATCTGACCGAGTCGCAGTTCTTCTTCAAGCATGATCTGTTGCAACCATATCGTTATTACTGGCGCGTGGAGTAGGAATTTCCGTCTGCTATTCTTCGCCAAGCTCATATTGTTGTAGGCCGAACGTAAAATTCCACTGTGACATACATAAGGACCCCTTCCTATTCATGCAGGCGAACAAAAAGGTTTATGGTACGCGGCTTGTGATGCGCATGCCGCGGTATCTGACGGCAGCCAGGATTCACAATCGCCGCATACGAAATTGCCGCGTCTATTCCATCTCTCTGGAGCACCATCAGCGTATGGACAAAGGAGCACCCTGAATATGTCGCCGACGACAACTCGATGGGCTTCATCTCCAACGATCAAGGACGCACATATAACAAGTGTCATTGTACGCTTCTTCCCAACATCTTCATCTGTCACTAGGCGATTTACAAGACTACAGTCTGGAGCAACTTTGAAATTGCGGACATGGAGTTCTGGCGTGGAAAAGCCTACCAGTCGCTCTTCGAACATCTGGACCAGAAGGGCGGATTCTATTACGAGGTTGGCTCTTCTGCACATGGACGCGTATTCTTCTAACCTCTCATTTTCAGCGCTGGGGTGACGCACCGGTGCACAGCATCGCGGCGTCGCTTCTCCTCAACAAGCAAGAGATACACTTCTTTGACGACATAGGGTACCAGCATGACGATTGGAGCCACTGCCCTCTCAGCGAGGAGACGTGGTCAAAGGGGCGATGTCTGTGTACTCGAAGCTCAAGCTTTGGTACGCGTGTGCATTTATTTCAATGACGCGTTGCTGATCCACGAAGATTATCAAAAGGGGTCGTGTAAGGAGAAATGGGATCAGTTTTTGGCGAGGGGCTAGTGGTATGTGTATTATTGTCCTTGCTCTCATGAATGAAGTGCCTGTACGAAAGGAAGACGATGGCTGTGACTGTACAACACGGACTACTAATGATTTATTCGCTGCGCCACATATCCGAACACGGCTCTCATACATCAGCATCAACATCACCATCACCATCATCTCCGGTGTCTAAAGTTGCACAGCCTTGTGGGGTAGAAGCTGGGGTAGGAGGATCATAGGAGTAGACGCAGGCCGATCATCGATCATCTCGACAAGTTTCCGTTTTCTTGTTTCTGCTCGCGTCGGCCTCGACTACCTCGGTTTCCTGACCAGCTATTACCATAGATATCCTCGATGTAGAACTCGCCAAAACTTTACCGGTCACCGCGACAGGGCTTCGGATTGCACAGCACCCGCCTATCCTGTTCGTCGAGCAGGAAGGAGCCATGTCTAACACGGTCATTTTGGCAGGAAGAAGCAATATTGCGATCGCCGAACTGGCCCCTACTAACGAGATATAAAAGATCTCGACTCTGGGCAGACTTTGACTCAACCAACTTCGACAGTTCCATCATCATGTCGAACGTTGAAACCTTCACCAGCACTTCCCCTTCGTACCTCGCTCTCGTCATGAGCACTCTACATGCTTATGGTGCCCTCTATTTCGTGTGTAATCTCCCTCGCATTTCGACCATTGACTTACGCGTCACAGAGCATCTGCACCTTGACCGTCGACTACTTCATCCCCTCGAAGGCTTCGCCGCCGCGCATGCCGCCCCGAAAATCTTGTCGCGCCGCTTCGGTATCATCCCTTGATTCCGATGCGACGTTCGTCGAAGTTCCTGAGCCAGTGTTCGAGAAGGCAGCGGACTCCCCCAGAAAGTCGTCTCAAGGTATAACTGTCTTCGCGCATGTCTGGCGCTTCCTGTGACTGACTATGACTTTCAGGAATGGCGCAACCTTTCGTCAAAGTCGCAAAGTTCACGCGCCGCTTCTCGGACGGCTTTGTGCAAGCATGCCGCGATACACCTTCGCCTGTTACTTCCTCTATCGCCGTTACCACTACTACCAAGTCCTCAACCAAATACGACAACATGGCCATCACCCGTCTACCAACTAAAGCCGCAAGATTCACGCGTCGCCTCTCAGACGGTTTCGTGCATACGCTGTCATCCACCACTTCCGCTATCACCGATGATTTCACCAAGTCCTGGCACCCGTCTCTCAAAAACACAAGAATAACATCACGCTCACCACGCGATCATTGGGCACTGTCATCTCTCCCATGGGCATCAATTGGTGGAAAGTAGAGCAAGTGGGATTTGGTCCGGACACGCCGGAAGTTAAGCAACACAGTTCACGTGTGGCGTAGCCATAAATTGATTACTTGTATCACCATTACTTCTCTCAATGTCCCTATTATACCAAATGAAGCTTGTTCCTCGATTCTTGATACATGCACTTCCAGCGTTCAACTGGCGGGTAAAAATATCTCAGTGTGTGCGAATGTTGGCACTCACTCATCGTATCCGCAACGATTGACCGACGTAGGACCTCGGCGCCATATGCATGTGTCTGGACTTTTACGCTGTTTCAAGAATCCCACATCTTCATCTGGACAGAAACACCAAACTATAAAGCATGGTGTAACCTCAAAACGCGTCAATTTGCCGAGGGCTTTAGCCCCACCTTGCCGGCAGTGTGCTCTGCCGGAAGTCGAGGGCATGACTCAGCGATAATTACCTAGTCGGCGCAGATCTAATGCTTCGCCACTTCTTCCTGCCAGTGCGCATGCACAAGTCTTGGCCAACTCCGGATCCGCAGCGAGAATGTTTACCATAGGTTGTACGTATGTTACTGATGTGCAAATATACAGAATATGTAGAGGGCATGTAGGTGTAAAGTTGAGTCGAGAGCATAACGACAAACGATAACAACGCGTGAGAAGAAAGATGTAGATGCTAGGAGATTTGTGGCGTGTAGAAATAGAATGTCATGCGATGATCTACCAGTGCGGATCCACATTGCCTTGTCCTATAGTAGAGCGCAATATATCCAACACCCCCGCCATGTTGTAGCCCTCACGGTTGATCGAGGGGACACTGTGCTGGACCTCATGAACGAAGTTCTGAACGTCGCCCTCGGAGAGGAACTGTCCCGCGAGGGCCGCAGTTTCGTCGAGCGAGAATCCAAAAGCGCCTCCCTTGTATCCAAACTCCGCCTCAGAGCATGCGATCCTCGACCAGAGACGATCTGCGCCCTCGCACCCATTCCGGCTCCTCGTACCAAGGTTATCCTGCCAGAACGCCTCCGGTAATGTGACCACGTTCGATGACCCTTTGTAGTGGGGACACGAACATGAACTCCAAAGCCGTCAGAACGTCGCCAATAGTATCTTCTGTCGCGCGCAGGATCGGATCGTTGAAGTTATCGATGAGCACAACAGTGCGATAATCGAGAAGATGTACCATATCCTGGGCGGGCGTGAGTAACACAAACGAGTAAGTGATATTATGCACAAACAGTAATTGACGTGAGAGAGATTCCAGCGGAGAGTTCATTACTCGGGACGAAATGCATCTCGATATCAGAGCGCGAGAGGTGGAGGAGGTCGTAATGAAATCTCAAGAAGTTCCGCAACTCTGAGACCATGTATTCGTGGAGGCGATGATCGAATGGGCGGCCATCGGTAGGTATACGTCCCATGTCCAGGGTTAACACGAGTCGTCGGTTAAGAGGGGCGGTGCTTTGGATAGCTGGCCTGGCGAGGAAGAGGGAAAAAATTTCTTCGAATGTGACGGCATCGTGTGCATATTTCATCATATCTAGAAGACTCGTTTTCCCGGATCCAGAGGGTTTCCTAAACATAGGCAGAAGGTGGTCGTATCTCCGAACTTCGCAGAGTGCATAGATGTGCTGCAACTTGTTCACCCAGGTTACGTCAAAGTCCCTGAAGAGGAAGCAACAGTAAAATAGTTGCGAGTATGGGACGCTCTGTTGCTTCACGTCAGAAGGGCTTTCAGATGTTTAAGGTGGTCTTTACCTTGGCACCGTCGCTCGTCTGTAAGATGAAGGGACTCGGCCGAACTGGTCTTGCACAGGGAAGTTCGTCCTCGGGTTCATCGTCCTCGACTGACCGTACACTGAGTTTGGGCCAAAACGCGCCAATGATTTGTACTCACAATCTATGCTAAAATAAGACAAAGATTCAACGGTGTTGTCCAGGCCATATTCCAGATCGGCGCATTCATCAATTTCGACGCTGTACGCGTCTTCTTTCCGTTCATTCGTTGCTTCATTGGCGTCGGTTAAGAATGAAGTATTTTTTGATAAATTACTACCTGGAGACGTGTCAATTGGTCATTTGTGGGTAGTGGCATTGCACTTTACTTTCGTCGACCGAATATAAATTGCGCCTCGAGCTAGAAAAGTTGGCGTCGTCATCCTGGGCTACTTTAGTGAGTGCGGATGGGTTGTCACTGGAGGAAGACGGCATGATGGTGGTGAGAGAGCAAAGGGGACAGTGAAAGTTCCTGTTGAAGCACGCCGATAGTGCACGTGATCATTCTCCAAGCCTTGCCGGCCTGCCTGCCGAGATTGCGTTCATCACCATTTTTGGACGCGCCGAGGGAACAATGGCGATATGAATTTAGGTGACTCACCTCTCTCGCTATCCCCCACATCATGTCTCTGCCCATCACACTTCGCCTTGCGCTCGCCGGACACCCGCCTCTGAAGACGCCACGTTGGCTGGTCTGGGACACATTCCGAGATCATGCCAAACCATCGACAATGCTGGCCTGGGTGGACACCGAGCACAACAAAGTCTGCAAGTGTTCTTGGAAGGCCATTAACATCTACTCCCGCTCCATCAAGAAAACAGACTCTGTCAACCTCCGAAAGCTACCGTCATATACATCCATCCTCATTCCCGGCGGCTTCCCCTACCCCATGAATGATCCCAAAGAGGACTTTCCTATCAACCCGTACCTTCTCGATATCAAGGAGCTTGAGGATCAATGCATCCACTTTCTTATCGGCGGGGCCGACCGAAATATGGATGAGTCCATTGGTCGCAACAAATCCAAGAGGCGCGCCGACCGCGAAACAGAAAAGGCCTCGGCATCGTACGATGATAGCGATGAGAGAGCGCCGAAGCGGAGGCGTGTCGAACTCGAGGTCATTGTAGCCTCAATTGTCAATGGCTCCCGAGCCCTACGCATCGGTCGTAGCAGTAGACCGGATTATATGGTAAGTTTCCCTTTCCTCGCATGGTGTCAGAGTTCTAATCTCCTCGCGATACATCCAGTAGCCGCAAGTGGATTCACACTGATAGAATATCGTTTGACATCACATTTCTATACGGCACCAATTCTCTGGCATCTCCAGTACCTTTCTTTCTTGCATTGCCATAGCTCGTTTTGCATGGTTTCTACATTCTTGTACTGCGCACATACATAACATGCCGCCACCTGGAAGCATGAGAGACAACGAGCCAGTGTAGACACCTAACTTGTCAACTGCTTACGCTCGGATACTCTCGGATACTGATATTGTGACTGTCTATTACATGGGATATTCGAGCAGAATCTTCGACACCGTCTTGATAACCTCCGTTCTGAAATCATCCAGCGTGATATTCAAGGGAACGTCCCCGTCGTTCAGCTGGAGCACCTGCAGCCCATCCTTGGTCCATTTCGGCCACTCGATCCCCGTGTCACCATTGGGGTTCAAAGTAGCGACGAAGCGGATGAGGTAGTCAAGTAGGTCTCCGCCGGCCCACGTGTCGTACACAACATCCGTGGTGTGGAAGGCGCCGAGGATGGGGACGGACTTTATGCGTTTGCTCACTATTTGGGAAGGTGAAGTGATGAGCTGAAAGAATAAAAGAAGCCGAAGACTCTCATACGGAAGGAATATTTGTCGGTGTGCTCAGACGTTGATGATAACAATTGTCGGCGTGGACCATGGAACCCAAAATCGCCTTGTAAAGCCGAGATGCGCTTGAACTGGGAGGTGAGGGCATTGGCATCACCGGTATCGAAGGGCGAGCCCGCAGACGGGGTCGATGGATACAGTTTCAATAATGTGTCGATGTCCGTTTCTGGCATTCTCGTGAACACCGCCGTTCGAAGCCAGGTTTTGACTTCTGCGTCCGTACTACGTATATCGTAGAATATTAGTGGAAGCAATGAAACCCCAAGCAGCTCTTACGATAAGTTTCTTTGTCCGAGTGAGAAAAGAGTGCCTTCGTCATCGGTGTCACCTTCAGAGAGTTGTGAATACCGAGTGCGGGCAAAGTCAAGATAGATCAACTAACCAATGATGAACGGAATATTCGCAACCTTGCCCTGTTCCACAAGCCGTTGAGCATTTTCAGTAATCACATCACCGTCGGTGCGAGGCAACCAGGCAAGATTGAGACTCTGACACAATTTCACTTAGTGGACTCTCAATTCGGAGGGACCGACTCACGGTATAATCAAAGATCTCCCTAGACTCATCCACCTTGGCCTTCAATGTATTGTATGGGACCGTCCTCAAGCACGAGAGAGTATCGTTCGAGCCGGAACACCCAGTCTTTTCAACGAGGGCGTCATAGTCTGTGGCACGTTCAACAAATAACAAGCTTGCAGGAAATGGTTCCATACCTGCTTGCCCGTTCTCGATACTACCAGATGGCAGTGCTGCTCCAGATTGCATGAAGCCGCCACGGAAGAGTCCTTCGGTGTTGCCGCCGTTCATGACCATTTGATAAGCGATCGAAATGGAGCCCGCAGAACCACCCCAGCTAATGATGGAATGATTAGCAAGGGGGAAGAGCCAAAGGAACAGAAGAGAAGAAAACGCACAGAGTGACCTTATCAGGATCGCCACCAAATTCTGAGATGTACTTGTGTACCCATTTCAAGGCAAGACGTTCTGGGGAAAGTCAAGTTCCTTTTGGGTGGGCCGAGGAAGTGGAATGGTACTGACGGTCTCGCAAGCCGAGGTTTCCAACCCTAGCTTCTCTCACTTCTTTGCCAGCCAGAAATCCGAATGCTGGGTATGTTAGTAAGGCCAAGTCAAAATGAAACCATCAATAGTACCTGAAACCCGGTAGTTCATAGACACAAAGATGATAGGTGCTCCAAGTTCGACAGAGCGTAGGATGATCGGACCTGCATCGTAACTAAGATGGCAGGGTGAGAACGACAATGTAATTGGAACAGGGAGATTGTACATTGATGTCGCAGCAACATAAAAGCCACCTTGTATGGATGATCTCATTAACTGAGAATGATTCCTCCAGAAACATTATGTACCTGGTGAGATCCACTGCAGGTGTCTGAGTCGTCAAATGTGATAAGATCAGAGGGAGAAAGAGCGCACCACTACAACTGGAAGTTTTTCGTGCTTCGTGGTTGTGTTTGACCTAACCACATTGACCGTCAGACCTTGACGGAGATGAGCGAGGGGCCTCAAGGGTGGCAGAATGGAGAGTTCACAATCCTCAGCGCCGGCGTCCGTAACAGCTGCGCTAAAGCCCCCAAGGTATTGCAGAGTTTCATCTGGCAGTCCGGTAACATTGGGTGCGGTGCCCGATTGCTCAGGACACGAGGGACCAAAGGCGGTCGCATCGACTGCGCCGGTGTACGCGTCCACCAGCTCGGGGATGGCGAAACGCAGGTTACCGACACTAACAGCGAACAGAATCATCAAAACGACGCGAAGAGATTGTGAAAAAACGCACGGTGGTTTCGCGAAAGGTATACCGTAGAACTGATGCACGAAGCCGGAGGCGTTCCCAGTGACGGTGGCCGTGTCCAGCATGACGGTGGGGAGCGCAATCGCGGCTGCGAAACCCGCCAGGACGAAGATCATTATGAGGCCGAGGAACATATCAGAGGATGACGAGCAGATAAATTGGTATGAGGATGTGTCTTGACTCTTATAGGCTTCATGAGATCCTTTTTCGCAAAGGGACGCGATGTCAAACGCGTAGCATAAGCCGTAAAGTGGCGTCGTCGGTTCTTTTGCCGAGCGGCCACATATCCGAGTTCACAAATCCGAATTACTGTGACTCTATGAGAACGCAGGTGCCACGTCCCATTGCGGCGGGAAGAGAAAGGCAGGGTTACACAGCACGGTCCCAATCTGGGGTGACAAAGCAAGGAGAATCTGTGAATTTGTTTGTGAGGAGCGTATACAATGTATCTATGAATAGCACGACCGACCTTCCTAGCAGATAGCGCTCTGATTTCGTTGAGAAGATTCCGAGGCCTTTTGCGTCCCAACCAAAGAATAAACTGCTTGCATCGTGAGCCAAACGGCATAGGATGGTCTAGCTTGTCGTCGTTAGCGGAATGCTCGTAGGCAATGTTGAAGCGAGGGATTCGAATACTAGTGCTATAAGATCACAATTCCTGTCGACACAAAAAAAATCTGTGCAGAGCAACGCAGACTGTGTTAGATCCTCTCCGAGTCGGTCCGTGATCCAGGTAAGAAACAAGCTGGCACGGCAAAGATTCTCACGAGGAATGCCGACTGTCGGGACTCGGGACGGGAGTTCCCAGATAAGCAAGAGCGCTAGAGCGCATGCGGCGTTACATACTACGGCATACTGCTGACTTGCATCCGAGAGTAGCTCTTCGAGTCGAGCTCGAACAATATGTCAGAACATGAGACGAGTCGAAGCGGATAAGGGTTCACTCGCGACATAGACAACTGACCGCTGTGAACATCCATAAGCTTGCGCCAATCCTGCGCACAGCTATAAGGTGGTGTGCATGGAGAGGTCAATCGAGAACCGGTCGTCTGCAAGCGAGGTCTCCAAGCGGTTGAGAACGTGAATATCTCGTCCAACTCCTCTACGGAAATGTTCCCCAGAGGTTGTAGTGTGTGTGTGCAAATATACAAAAAGATGTACAGAGTATGTAGATACAACGTTTACTTGCGAGCATAACGACGAAAACGATAACAATGCGTGAGATATAAAATGCTGTAGATGCTAGAGCTTTGTGGCGTAAAGAAATAGAATGTCAGGCGATGCTCTACCAGTGCGGATCCACATGGCCCTGTCCGATAGCAGAGCGCAACATATTCAACACCCCCGCCATGTTGTAGCCCTCACGGTTGATCGACGGGACACTGCGCCGGACCTCCTCCACGAAATTCTGAGCGTCGCTTTCAGAAAGAAACTGTCCCGCGAGGGCCGTAGTTTCGTCGAGCGAGAATCCAAAAGCGCCTCCCTTGTATCCAAACTCCGCCTCAGAGCATGCGATCCTCGACCAGAGACGATCTGCGCGCCCCCGCACCCATCCCGGCTCCTCGTACCAAGGTGAACCCGCCAAAACACCTCCAGCAACGTGGCCGCGCTGGATGACCCTTTGCAGTGGGGACACGAACATGAATTCCAAAGACGTCAGAACGTCGTCGATAGTATCTTCTGTCGCGCGCATGATCGGATCGTTGAAGTTATCGATGAGCACAACGGTGCGATAATCGAGCAGATATACCATATCCTGGGCGGACGTGAGTAACACGAACAAGTAAGTGATGTTATGCACAAACAGTAATTGACGCAAGAGAGATTCCAGCGGAGAGTTCATTACTCGGGACGAAATGTCTCTCGATATCAGAGCGCGAGAGGTGGAGGAGGTCGTAATGAAAGACCAAGAAGTTCCGCAACTCTGAGACCATGTGTTCGTGGAGGCGATGATCGAATGGGCGGCCATCGGTGGGTATACATCCCATGTCCAGGGTGAACACGAGTCGTCGGTCAAGAGGGGCGGTGCTTTGGATGGCTGGCCTGGTGAGGAAGAGGGAAGAAAATTCTTCGAATGTGACGGCATCGTGTGCATATTTCATCATATCTAGAAGACTTGTTTTCCCGGATCCAGAGGTTTTCCTAAACATAGGCAGACGGTGGTCGTATCTCCGGACTTCGCAGAGTGCATAGATGTGCTGCAACTTGTTCACCCAGGTTACGTCAAAGTCTCTGAAGAGGAAGCAACAGTAAAAAGGTTGCGAGTATGGGAGGCTCTGATGCTTCACGTCAGAAGTGCTTTCCACTGTTTGAGGTGGTAATTACCTTGGCACCGTCGCTCGTTTGTAAGATGAAGGGACTCGGCCGAACGGGTCTTGCACATGGAAGCTCGTCTTGGGGTTGATCGTCCTCGGCTATTCGTATCACGGTATGAGTTCAACCCAGAACACGCCAATGATCTGCACTCACCATTGATGCTGAAATAAGACAACGTTTCAACGGCGTTGCCCAAGTCATATTCTATATCGACAAATTCATCGACGTCGTCCACAGACGCGTCATCTTTCTGGTCAATCATGGATTCATCGGGGTCGGTCGCGAATGAGGTGTTTGCCGATGAATTACTGCCTGGAGACGTGTCAGTAGGTCATTTATGGGCAGTGGCATTGCACGTACTTTCATCGAACGGAGACAAACTGCGCCTCGATCTCGAGCCAGAAGAGTTGGAGTCGTCATCCTGAATTATTTCAGAGGACGAGAACAGTTTGGGGCTGAAGGAGGACGACATGATGGTGGTAACAAAGGGACAGGCAGGACAAGCGAGGTTGAAGCCCGCCTTATTTGGACAAGTGCACGTGATGTTGGCAAATATGCCGGCTTGAAGTTGCCGAGGTCCTTTGATCACCGTTTTTGGTCGCGCCACCATGGACAATGGCCAGTGGCCTGAACGCGTTATGAATGTAGGCATGTTGACTCACCTCTCTCGCTTTCCCCCACATCATGTCCCTGCCCATCACACTCTGCCTTGCGCTCGCCGGGCACCAGCCTCTGTCCAACAATCCTGGTTGGCTGTTCTGGGACACGTTCCGAGATCATGTCAAACCATCGACGATGCTTGCCTGGGTGGACACCGAGCACAACAAAGTCTGCAAGTGCTCTTGGAAGGCCATCAACATCTACTTCCGCTCCATCGAGCAGAAAGACTTTGTCACCCTCCGAAAGCTACCATCATATACATCCGTCTTCATTCCTGGCTTTCCCTACCCCATTACCATGGATCCCGACGAGGACATTCCTATCAACCCGCATCTCTTGGATAAGAAGCAGAAGCAAGATCGACATGTCCATTTTGTTCTTGGTGGGGACCGCAGGGAGACAGATGAGTTGACAGGCCGTGACAGAAGCAAGAAGCGCGGCCGTGTATCAGAGACACCCTCGACGTTGCGCTCTGGCGGCGATGAGAGATCTTCAAAGCGCAGGGAGGTTGAATTCGAGGTCGTTGTAGCCTCAACAATCAATGGGTACAAAACCCTACGTATCGGGAACAAAAGTAAACCCAAATACACTGTAAGCTCTGCTCCCCTCGCACGATATGCTTTGAAAAATTTCTGATCACTTTGCCATGCATTCAGTACCCGCGAGACTTCATCGCATTGTTCACGCAACCTGGCGCCATTATCGATGACCAATCCTATGCCCTCACGTACTGTCTCGTGAAAGCCAGTCACAAGTTGATCTGGGGATTCTTCACCCCTCTCGACACATCAGATGATACAACCTACTTCACGACGATGCTGTCTGCCTTCTTTGATATCTCAAGAAGAGATAACTTCAAGCGGTACTTCGAGAACCTTGAGGTCTATAAATGGGTCTCGGAGAATGAGGAGGCAGTCGTTCACTCTCACAGCTTCGTGTTTGAGGTAGACTTCACAGAGCTTCCCTTGTCTAGTGGGGCCTGGGCATTGTCGAGACAGGTCCAATCCATCGTGTTCGTCGCCGTGACGAGATTTCATACATACTATACCGGTCACTTCCCTTCTGACCTCTTGGCGGGACTCGAAGCTACCGACGGAACCAAGGCTCTCGAGAGAATCTTGGTAAACACTCTATAACCCAGCTTGATGACATCCGAGCTTACACTATTTCCTTAGGGCGTGTTCCAACAACAGCGATCTTCGATGGATAAATATGATCTCGTTGTCGTCGTTCGCGGCTATGACACTGCTGCCCGAAGACGCTATGCGGACTCGTTGTCAAGCACATCGCAAGACTCTTCGAGATCTGTCTCGATCCCGGAGCTCGTCACCACATTCAAGCAATGCTTCTACGATACTATTCTGCGATGTTCTGTCAACGACCCATCTCCCGTCAAACGGATCATCATGTTGGGGACTTCATGCTGGTTTTCTCAGCATCTTCTGGAGAGCAATGCGACGAAATTGGCCGACATGACTGAAGCTCTGGGCGTCCTTGGGATGCGCTCTTCACAAATCACAGGGTCCATTTGTGCGATGCTCGGTGTTGCTGAGCCTGGCAGCAAGGCCGCTTCAATTCAGTTGGCCGTGAACCATCTCAAAGAACTCTGTCCGATGCGCACCTATGATAGGCTGGGCGAAAGAAAGCCAACCTATTTCATACCACGAGCCTACCTTTTCCCGTACTTGCAATCCATTGCTGGCAGGACGACCAACATCACAAGTCGAGGTACCATCAAGCAGCTTCTTCCACGCTCTCACGCTGAGCTCAGCTCGGATCCCATCATGCTCAGAGCCATTCGTGCACTGTACCTACGCATGAGAGACGGTTGGGAGGATATCGACATCGACGCTTTTCTCCAAGATGGCGTGGAATTGAAGGAAGGGGACCGACTTCGGCTCTCGGATGTGCTGGATATCACCCCGGACGAATTCATTACAGGCTCTAATTCGAAGATGGTCACCACCCCAGACGTCGTCTCTTTCTCAAGGTATTTGCAAGAAGAAGGTATAATGTCATTGCGCCGACGAGACGATGGCACAACAGACTACCTCTTTTTTGTCAGCCAAATCATCAAGTCCGCGGTACGTTCATCATCGTCGAACAGTCAGCCGCATCTAACTTGACTTCACTCAGTTTGTTCATGAATTCGTGGATTACTCTTCAAGAACCATGCTCATTCGCGAGCCCTTCGACTTCACGCACAAATGGATTCACACCCATATGACCAATTATCTATTGGACCGCCCGTTTTTGTCCATCAAGCACATGACGGAGAACGTCGGTCAAACAATCTTTGACCTGCTCCTTCGACGAACGATTGGACGGAGTGACGGTTGTCGGGCGCTCTCAATCATCGAGGTGGAAGTCGAATCTGGGCGGGTCGATAATGTGTACGTCAAATACGTCGACTCCAGGGGAATTCCCAAGGTTGCGCTCATCGAGTGGAAGAACCTCTCGGTGGAGGATGTCTATGAGCCGACGATGTGTAAAACGCTTCCTAGAGGAAAGGACAAGCGCACCACGCAGGCCGCAGACGCACCGCTCCAGAAGTTCATCGGCTGTCTCGGCGAGTTCAAGGAGTCGCAATGGACACAAACTTGTGTGCCGAGTGGTAGCTTTCCTCAGCCACCGACAACGCGCGCCGCGAATTTCAAGCCGCGTGAACTCAAGGACTTGTTCTACCGAGGGTACGACAAAGATAGCAACCAAAGGGACTATAGCATATTTCAGATCTGGAAGCATGCAGAAAACCAGGTCAAAGGATATGGGAAGAAAGTCATCAAGGGGGGATTTCAGGATGCACGGTTAAAGATGGCCGATTATGATCCTGCCACGAAGCAGACTCTTGAGCTCTTCGTCGCGGTGATCATAGCTGGGAGGTTCGTCATCGCGAGGAGGGTTCAGAATATGACCAGCAACCGTGTCGTTCATATTCCGGCGTAACGGAGCGGACTGTAGTACCAGGAGCGCATTCGAGTCAATTTGGCAATGTAAACTGTAATAGTTGTGGAGAATCTGAGGTGCATTAGGGTTCTATTATTCTTACTTAGGTATTCGTACCGTCTGAGTGTGGCGCGATCTAATCGGATGAACGGACTGCAGGTAGTTGGACATGAAATAGTTGCGTTTTGCACCGATAAATACATCCAACGCCACCCAACGTGCCAGACCCGCTCGCCGAAGGCGAGACTGCTGAGATCACCCTCAAACTGTTTTCTTTCTGACCCCGACGTGGTGGTCTCTCCGTCTTTTCCAGCCACGTCCAGGTCCACGACGACGGCAAGAGATGCTCAGCACCACAGCAGTTATAGTCTTCCTTGCTTCGCCCTCCTTGGCTGGCGGGCATGAAATCATGAAGCGACGGGCATGTCGACCATGGAACTAGATGCTTGAATCGAACGCGCTTTGTTGGAGGTGGGCCTGACTCCTGAGGCGCTCATGATGTGCATACAGATATCAAGTGAGAGCTGACGGTACGCGAGCAAGGTTTACGGATGTGAATGCCTTGACAGGGAGCGCAAGTTTTTTGTAATCAGTTGTCCCCGTCGAACACGCACAATTACAAGACGAGCCGGCTAGCCCCTTCGAACCCAGACACAGACTTGTTTGAATACATGTTGTTATCATGAAGAGTACATACAGATATTGCATTACAACCTTGGTTTAAGCCTCCCGAGTGCCTCATATTGAGGCGTCCTCTTCTCTTTGGCCGCCCGCTGAATCTCGGGTACGTCCTGTTGAGGTCCTCGTTACTCGACTGGTCAATACGTTACAAACTGACTCACATTTGTCTGCAAAGCGATAGAGTTCCACATAGCGGTATATTTCAGGTTATCGTCAATACTGTGGGGATGATTGAGATCGGTTCTGTAAGAAGATCTATAATTCTGACCTATTGTCGACAGCGTGGTTGATTAGGTGCTTCGTTCCTGATACAGCCATTGGGCTCTTCGTGGCGATGGTTTGAGCGAGGTGCAGAGCAGCTTTGACGACCTCGTCTCGTCCGCCCTCGACCACCTTCGAAATCAGGCCCATCTTTTCGGCGGTGCTGGCGTCAAAGGTTGCGGCGCTGTACGCGTACTCTCGAAACAGTGACATGTTCCCGGTAATTTTTGGCGTATAAACGAGCGAGCCAATGTCTGCAGCCAATCCCATATCTATCTCCTGGTCAATGATTCGGCGTCATCAGCAAGTCATACCAAGGCAGGATCTGCCACAAACCTTAATCGCGAACTTCGCGTTGGATGCAGCGTATCGGATATCACATGCCCCTACTAAATCAACGCCCAAGCCAATTATAGGGCCGTGGATGGCCGCAATTACGGGAACTGGGCTCATCCTTGGGGCGGCCATACACAGCTGCAACTGACGGCATGTATCATTCAGGAAAAGCGCTGTCCTCGCTCCATCGGACATCTTAGTGCCGATTGTAGTGCCCAGAACGGAGACTAAGCAAACAGTGGGTTGAATATGCAGTGAAATAACATGAGACTCTCACTGTCTATTCCAGCGGTGAACAGTTTGGGATGTTTCGACGACAAGACAACAACCCGGACGTCAGCGCTTTCCTTCAATTTATCGAACAAGGCTCCGTATGCTGTCCAGGCGCTTCACAAACATGAGAAGCGGCCAAGTTCGAGCGTCTCTCGCACTCACTCAGGCGTGAAAGCATTCAGAGGTCCACTATAATTGATAGCCGAAATCGACTCGTCAGCTCAGAAGCCGAAACAGCGCGTGGCAGAACACACATTCCCAGTTCGACGTGGTAGACGTGCGGGTGGGGCTCAGATACGGTGAACCATTGCGTCGAGAATTTGCTGGCCATGGTCCAAGTTTTGGGGCGGTCGAAACCTGGTCGAACTCGTAACCGCGTTTTATGGCCGTCCGCCATATCGGGCCGATCATACGGCTATCATTATGAGGTTGCCGCAATTCTGCTAATCCCGGAGACCAGCGTTCAACATTAACGTTCTTGTCAACGTTACGCTCACTTGCCGGAAAGTCAACATATGATCAGTACGACGCAATTCCATAGGCGGGTGCACCGGACGCTAAATTGCGAAAAGGGTCCGCGGACGTTTTCTGTCAGTGGTGTGCTCGGACCGCGAGCAGGTGGGTACAGGGTGGGTACATGAGACGTTGATATGAAGGAAGGAGGACATGTATATGGCAGTGCAATAACGACGTCAACTGAGCGAAGTCAGCGTCGTAGCGGTCGCCAACCTAACGCGGCTCCCGTAGTACTCAAAGCCTGGCTTAGGGAGGTACGTTCTAATGGCCAGCGCTGATGGGATGAGAGTAAGGTGGAAGCAAGAGTTTATAGTCGAAGGTTGGTTACATAGACTATCACTTGGAACAGTGGAAGAAATATAGAATATAGATGAAGAAGCCGTGTACAGGATTGGGCGAAGACAAATACAAGAAATTATCACAAGAAGGTCAAGCGTCGTCTACGACAGGTCGTCTGACGTCGATTCGTTGAATCACTCTATCATGCTCCCACACATACACTGTGCCCTTCTCCAGATCGGCATTCACATCGTTATTGAGGCTCTTCCGGATAATGGCCTTCATCGTCTTGATTGTGCGGTCTAGCACCTTGGGCACTAAAAAGAAGGGATAACTGCGCACGTGAATGGTATGCAGATACTCCAGCTGCTCGAGCATAGGTATCCAGATTTGGGGGTCGGATATCAGGGGTAGCCTTGGTGTCACGCGAAGCTTTGAAAAATATCGAAACAAGCCTATAATGAAAGAGAGAATCAGGACGATTGTGTGTGTTGTTGGGGATGCGAGTGACGGACAGGGCAACTCCGTCGAGTCAGAGCGATCAATATTCAACGCAAGGAGGGTGGGAGGTGATAAAAACAAGCTCTCCGCATCGAGATGATGGACAATGGACCCAAAGAGCGACAGATTCTGCAAGTGGGGGAAAGCCGTCAGGACACTGATGGGTTCGGTGAAGAGCGCCTCCGGAAGTGTCAACGTGACAATGCTATCGAGTCGTATGCCTACAAATGCCTTTTGCAAAGCATCGCGACACTTGCGGACCTGGACAAAGTTAGGGCTATCACCACTACTCCAGGCCCAGAGCACAGGAAAAGACAGTATTTGGAGTGTGTGCAGGTTAGGAAGGCAAGTGAGACAGCGAACGAATTCCTTGTAGACAGTGTGCACAGAGAATATCCCCAGCGAGACGTTGAAGACTCTGTTCGCGAAGGCTTAGCCGCCAAAAGTGCATTTGCTGATGTGAGAAACTTACTGGACACGCTCAGCTAAGTAAGGCGCGCGGATCGTAACGACCTCTGCTTGATAAACAAGCTCAGTTGCCATTGCCTTCGCATAGTCGCGCTTAGGGCATGGAACAGACTCTGGCGGAGCGCATGCATCCATCGTATGCCACAAAAGCTGATAGTAGACCAAGCGTAAGGCGCGACATGCATGCGACAATGCATAGATTGCATCGAATCTGTCGCGATAAGAAGCAGGGATATATCCAGCGTGTCCGAGCTCCTCTAAGCAGGGTACGGGAATAGAGGGAAAGTATGAGATGATTTCCATGTGTAGCTCGTAGGGGAGTGTTGGAAAGCCTTTGGTGTTCGCGGCAAGTGGCATTGACTTTATTTCGTCTTGTTCCGCATCCCGCAGAATCTTCCTTTTGGTACGGCGCGGCGAGGATTTCTTTGATTGTGGTTGAGCGAGGGATTTTTTGAGTGGCATTAGGAAGTTGATGCTGGCAGACTAAGTGGCAGTCCGAGTTCAAGATGATGATGCGATAGAAATTAATTTTGCAAGAGAGAAAACACGTGGCCGGCCCGAGCTGATCCGCTTCCCGTCCTTGTGTCATCCGTCGTCGCTAAGTTTTCTTTCGACACTCATGCTCACCATACTATTACCGCCAACAGCGCCGAGCGCGGCGCGATTTTCTCTCAGATATCCGCTCTTCTGACAGCGATGGCGGCGGGAAAGGTGCGCCTGGTTCAATGCGCACGTGTCGGAACTCAACGATACCCCAGCAGCTGCAGGCCCATTGGCATTGCGCCCGTTTGTCTCCGCATCTGCCTCTGGCACCCCCCGCCCATGGATATTGGTCGGCATCGCGCCAACGGTGCCACTCTTACACTCTTCCGGAGACAACATATACGACCGCATCAGCACCCCAAAGGAGCAAGCGCGAGGCTATTCTGAACGGTGCGCGCGCAAGCTTCATCGGCATAGGCAGTGACTGATAGATGTCTGTAGAGAATCATTTTGCGTCCCAACCGTGGTCGTCACTTTCGACTGGGCCTGTGCTCGGGCCCATGATTATCCTTCGCCTCGGCTGTTCGCACAACAGATTTGATGAACTCAACTTGCCAACCACCTACTGCCTGCTCGGATACACGATGTCGAATCAACTCCGTTCACCCCCCATCATCGATCGCAGCGTTGTTTTCTCGCTTGGCCTATGTGACACATAAGCAGTCATCGACTGAATCGCGACTAAGCATGTCCACCACCGCCTTCTTGGATCAAGGATGGCCTGAAACGTCTATCCTGATTCTGATGCAAACAAATTAGACGTGTGTATGTTCGCCTCCACGTTCTGGTCTCATGATGACTGAGCAGCCGCAGATAGCGGTTTACCGTCGATTACAGATGGTGCTGGACGATCGGAGATTTTGTGACCGTCGTCGCTCGGCTACTGTAAAGAGCTTCGTCAGTAGGGCAAGTTAATGCCAATGCAACGATTGTACTATAGGTACGTCGATGTTGTGTATATTTATTTCTTTGCTTGACTGACATACATATCCGTAGAACGTTCGTGTACTGATTAAATACAGCCCTGTACTTCGATGAGCTAATTTCCCGACTCCTCGCTGTATGATTCATCTTCATTCACCATCATGGGGGTGTGCAACAACTCTGACATTGCCGGCCTTCCATCCCCCACTCTTTTTACCGCCTCCGCTAGGTTTGTCGGGCCATTTGGCAACATCTCACGGCATTGGGCTGCGAAACCTTTTGCACATCGACCGGCTCGTACAGGACCGAATCACCTTTGCCCATTGCACTGTCAATGTTTGACGACTAGGGTTCTGCATTCGCCCGGGAAGAGTAGACTACCGGACCATAGCTAGCATCTGGACCCATCGTCTCATATCAAATTCACATCTCCAGCACTCAGGCCCCTTTCTGTGCCCTCAACCTCCTCCATGTTTCTCTGTGTCGAGGATCCTCAGTCTCACATCACAGTCAAGGTTTTGAGAGCGACTCACTTCCGAAAAAAGACAATACGGACTTCTTCTTTTTACTCTTCTTGTCCGCCTTCGAAGAAGAATCCGCGCCGGAGGATTCTTGGGCCGTTGTGGCAGTGGATGCGGTATCGTCGGTAGCGAAGGTGGAGGTCGCGGCTGTGCTCGTGGAAGGGACTTTGCGCTCCTTCTTCGCCTTGGTGATGGGCGTAGTGCCACTCGTTCCGTATTTGGACTGAAGCTCGCCAAAGGCAGCCGCAAAGTCTTTTCGCGGCGTGGTCAAGGGTGCAGTGGACGTGATTGTGTTCGAGGAGAACAGCGAGGAAGCTGAGGCAGCTGCCTCGGGGTTTGGCTGTGGATCTGTGGACATGTCTGTTAGTGATAGTCTCACCGCTACACAGAATGGCTTTATACGAAGTATTACATCTATAGTGTTTATGCGGAGTCGGGAGGTGCGCGTTCCTTGTCGAGTCAGATATCGATTACCGGCATGAGTCCAATTCTAATTCTGAACGCCGGGCGTACATCTCGCCCGTCGAAGCAAGTCGCACCCTCTTCTCCAAGCTCGGTACCGAGAGATGGTACCATGAGGTGCCTTCACACATTGAGCGTAACCCCACGCCCAGTTTGAATTTGAGAGCGCGTCCACCTTCAGCGCAGCATACTCGGGCGCAGCACAATCCGTCTATCTGCTCTGTGGTTGGGACTGTCATTCATCAGCTTACCGCTGCGGCGCGGTGCTCTCATAACTTGCAAAAGCTACGGCGATACCGGCGTGAGTTTTCTTCCGTCCACAAGTCGCTTAGATATAGCCAGGGCCTGAGACACATTGCACTGACGTAACGTCACTTGTCACCTCACGCGTTAGATCGTGAAGACATTTCGTCTTTCTTCTTACCACGATGGACAGACAGATACCGCACATTGCTGCCAATCAACATATCCTCTGTATGAAATGCTTCAAAGAGGAACAACCTGACACCAAACTATCGAAATGCTCGGGGTGTAAACGCGTCTCTTACTGTGGAACTGGTAATCTCTTTTTTGTCTTCGTCTTTCTTTTCGTGACGACTTTACGCAGCGTGTCAAAAGGTGCTTCATCGTCGAGTCGTATCTCCCTTGTCTTACCAAAAGTATCTAGGCGGACTGGCGCCAACACAAGGAAATCTGCAAAGCCCTGATCGCAACCGAAAAGGACCCGTTATTGAAAAGAGTCCTCACTCTCTCGCTGAATGATGAGCCGAGCACCTATATCGATTATCTGAGCAACGTCGGCGAAGCGAACACCGACAATGAGCTCTCATATCTCACACGCTTTTTGAAGCGCGATTTGACCATCGCTGAAAGGAACCTGATCTGTTTCCAACCTCGGTGTATCGCCTGGTGAGACTGATTTTCTCGCCTAGCCGCTCTTGCTCATGCGTCCCTACCGTAGCCCTAGAACAGACCGTATCTTGCGCATGGCCCCTTCCCCGCTTCGCTCCTCGTCGTTATCCTCATGCCTGACCTGCAAATTGTCTTTCTACTGCTGCGATGATCACTGGAACGCCATGCGCCATCAGCATATGGAGAAGCCATGTCCGGACGGCCACGATGGGCTCACACAGTGTCAGATCAACTGTGAAATCATCGAGGACATACGACTCGGTAACGGCACCTCTGCGCCCCCAGTCTACTGCCCTGAGCGCGTCAAAGACGCCTGGAAATCGCTGAAGGGTTCGTCGTGGAAGTCGGAGTACGCGGCTCTATTGAACGCCGAAGCGGACGGAGCGATGCCGATAGAGATGCTCGCGCCCTCTGTACGCGTCGTATCTGAGAATCTTTCGTTTCCGATGACGATCTTGAGGGGATTGGATGTCCTCTATGAGGACGACGCATGGTCCCGGAAGGATACCTTGACGATTCATGTCAGTTCTTATCTTCTTCCTCTGAAATATGGTTGACTGGAATTAGATAATCGGCGCTGCCCATGCGGAAGTGCTGGCTGGTGGCGTCTTTGAAGAGATTTTGCACCGTGCACCTGGCATCAGGCATTTGAAGGTATGCTTTCATTCCCCTCTTTTTCATGGTTACAATGAATTTCGCGAACGTAGCTCGTCATGATTGGTCCTGATCTTGCCAAAGTAATGACACCGTTCTCGACGGAGCCTATGCCAATGGAGACCTGCCCGTACGTCCTCATGTTTGACCGTCTGACTCCGCTAAGGTAGCCTCCAGTGGATGCAAGAACGCTGGGCGCACACGAGTTTACACATTCCGACGCGAGTAAGTGGACTCCGACTGATCCAGCTCGATGGGACTAAAGCATCGACGACGCAGACACTACCACGAGCTCAAGTCTCTCGAAAGGCCGGATCTCGCGATTGCCTTCAACACCGGTCTTTCGCAGGAAAGCGTTGGGACATGGCCTGAGACGATCAAGACCCTCGTCGACAAGAAGATCCCATCCGTGTTCACAGTGAGTCGCAAATGATCTTAGTCGAGTTTCTCTAAATCTTCGTCTGCAAGTCATACAACCGAGAGGAAGCCTCCGCTGAGGCGCAAATACTCCGAAAGTACGGCGCAAAGCTTTTGTCGAGCGAGGATATGGGCCCCGAGACTCGCAACACTTGGGGTAGTCTATTGATGAAACCAGAGGCATCGAAGATATATGGGTTTTACAGCGTCAATATGTGGATTGCTGGAGCTTTCAAGTAGACTAGGAGTGCGTTGCATTTCCTTTCTCTGAGTGCTCATAATTGAACCTTTCTCGGCAGCAAGCGTTCACCCTCTTTCTGTACAGTATAACTCCGAATGAATAGCGCGAATTATTTGAAGAAGCCAGTGAGAAGACTTTGGTCCAGGAAACAACTCCATTGGGCCAGTCTGAGCAACATTCGATCGCTTTTGCCTTCGGTTGTGATGTTCCTTTCTCGTCTCGTTCAACGGGGGATTCTCATGAGGGAAGACTTACAGAGACATCACAACTCTTTTACAGTGACCATGATCATCGACAGCTCTCCACCCATCCTAGCCTATCTGCACCTCGCTTGTATGAAATGTTTTCGCCCAAACGGCAAGTTGTCGAAGTGCTCCAAGTGTAAGAGCGTTTCGTACTGCGGTCGAGGTAGGCCACTCAAGTTCACCTGTTGCTTGTCGTACTGAAATCAGCTCGTCTCTAGATTGTCAAGTCGTCAGTAGTTTCAATGTCCTCGGAGTGGCTTATCGTCGACTCACCTTCTCCAACACCTACCAATAGGCCGACTGGAATGAACACAAGTCGACCTGCAAGATCCTTCGTGCGCTTGACAATGACTTCATGACGAAGACACGTCTCACAGTGCAGCTGAGCCAGCTAGGTCGTGAGGGTAGAAGCGCAAACCTGAAAGTCTTGAACTACATCGCCAGCCAGATGGGCCTCCTGGAAGCAGATGATTTCGAATACCGAGTCGCACGCCGAGAGCTGACGACCATAGAGAAGAATATCATCAACTATCAACCTCGGTGCTTGTCATGGTACGCTCTCTCTGATCCACGTACTCCTCTAGTATTGACTGCATAAATGCAGTGCGCGTACTAACCGCGTTCTCCGCATGGAGCAGACTTCCGAACGGTTCCCTGTCCTCTCTTCTTGCACGCAATGCAGGATGGCGTTCTATTGCTGCGACTCACATCGGCCAGGTCCCGGTCATCGTTGTGAGACCAGTCGCGAGATCTTCCAGGACGCAGCTGTACACCACAAGCAAAACAAATCGAACGGCGGTTTCAAAGCACTCTGCGTTCATCCGCCTCATCGATTGAAGGACACCTATGGACCCCTCGGAGCGGCGAATTGGGAGGAAGAATATGAGGATATAGCATATGCTAGAGCTGCTAAACTCGGGATTCCGCTTGCTGCCTCCTTGCGCGCATTGACTGGATATCTCACGTTTCCGTTGACGATTTTGAAGGGTTTAGAGGAGCTCTACGGGCCAAATTCGGAGTGGACGGAGCGCGAGACGCTCGTAATTCATGTAAGTATGCTCTGTCTTTCTGCCTGACCTATCCTCCTACCCTCATCCCTCATCTAGATTATCGGCGCCCACGAAGCTGAGGTCATGGCCGGTCGAGCCTTTGAGGAGATTCTCCATCGACTCCCGAAGGTCGCCACCCTCAAGGTGCAAACGTTGTTTCAATCTATAGTTAGCCCAGAAACGAAATCATTCTTAGCTGGTGATGTGTGCCCCGTATTTGGGCAAGGTTGTTCCTCGCTCTGTGAGATCCAAGATCATTCCCGTCTGCTCGTACGTAGAGAACCGAGATGCTCTTCGTCCTGCCGTACTCAGTATTGTCACAGGGCGTGCGAAGAGTCAGGACGCCAACACGTTCAGGAGTTCCATTACGAGTAAGCTGCTTCTGGTCGCTGTTTTGCAGAGATTGACGATCTGCTTGCACTAGTGTTTACCATGCCTTGTCCTTCTCCAGTTCTCCGGACCTCGCAATCGCGTTCAACGCCCAGCTCTGCGAGGAAGACACGAATACGTGGCCAGCCACCATCAGGACCCTCGCAACTAAGAAGATCCCTTCGATGTTTACGGTATGCCATCATTACGACCGTCGCCTACGCGCTTAAGTAACTTTGGCAGGCGTTTAACGAGACCGAAGCCAAAGCCGATGCCGAAGTTTTGAGAAAGTGCGGTGTAGTGCCCATGAAGTCTCCAGTTCGAAATTCCTGGGGGTCCTTATTGATGAGACCGCGAGCGCGCAGCGTCTCAGGTTTCGACAGCGTGAACGGATGGATTTCCGGAGCGATTGTATAAGAACCTCGCGGCGTGTACCATACAATGAATAGTAAATACAATCTTGACTCAATCAGTGGCCTGATCCAAAAGTCTGGGACCGTTGCACGCGTTCGCCAATTGCCGCCACCTCTTGCTTTGCGCTACCATCACCAAATACGGGGCTGATCATTCCACGGCGACGGCGATTTGGATGCTTATAAGACGGTCCGCGTCTAAAACTGCTCCTCAACGGTACCTTTGCTGAGATGCTCTCGTTTCCCATCCAGGTCAATACGCACCGCGTTTGCAAAGGGTGCCAGGGATGCAGCGACGACCTGTTGAGATGCCCACACTGTGAGCTAGTGTCCTACTGTGGCAAGAGTTCGTCCTTTCGTTCATCTCAAGGTTGCACATTGCTGACAGTGCGCAGAATGCAGAGACAGAGACTATCCGAAACACCGAGTCGTATGCGACGCTTTCGACGCGACAGACAGTGTTATGGAGAATCTTCTTCCAATTTTTGACGATGGCCCTACGAAAAATGTCATGATGCTCAACCGAGTTGCGTCCGAGGCCCTGAAAATCGAGTTGCTGGCGGTCAAAAAGGTGCTGGGTCGCGAGACAGAGCGGGATGAAGAGAACCTCATAGCGTTCCAGCCGCGCTGCATCGCTTGGTATGGATCTCATCCCTCTATGGTACTCATAGCCTATGCTCAACATCTCCTCAGTGCCCGCACCGACCGAATGCTCCGTCTAGACCCATCTCCAGACCGCTTCCCATCTCTCAAGGCTTGCGAGAGCTGCAAGACGTCGTTCTTCTGCAGCGCCGAGCACATGCACGCCACCATCCACGACGCGCACACGTTCCCACTCGACAATTACGGGCTCTCGCAGTGCGCTTTGAATGAACAGATCTTGGAGGACTTCGTCCTCGGCCAACGAACGCTGCGCATCTTCCATCGGCCATTCTCCTTCCGCCCCGAGCGCGTCAAAACCGCGTGGAAGTCGCTCTCGGACGCGTCTTGGGAGTCGGAATATCAAGGGCTTTTGGAGGATACAGGGTTCGGCATGTTGCCGCTCCCTATGAGTACATGGCTGCGTGCGACGTCGGAAGAGCTCTCGTTTCCATTGACGATCCTAGCGGGGCTCGAGACGCTGAACGCCGACGACTCTTGGACCAAGAAGGATACGTTGACCATTCACGTATGTTGCTCTCTACCTTTCAACACGAGTTGTGATGACTGAAGATTGAGTAGGTCATCGGTGCTACTGACACGGAAATTCGCGTAGGCAACGCGTTTGAAGAGATCCTGCATCAGGCTCCTGAGATCCAGACTCTGAAGGTACGCTGCCCTCGTCTCCTGCTGCATGAACTAACCGAATGGCAGTTGGTTCTTTTTGGGCCCGAACTTCCTGAGATTAATATCCCCAAGCAAGAGGCGGAAATCAAGGAGTACGTGAAGCTTGTCAATACCGGCAGTGCAGTCCCTATTTGCCCGTAAGCCGTACCCTCGCTCTAGCCATACGCGTAACCGGCTGACCTTCCGCAGCTGCTGTACACAACGGAATCGGCAGCTCGTCGTTGAAGTGCACAGAGGGTATGTGCATCTATTTGAAGTTGTTAATCATGTCAATTGAGTCTCTTCTCCCCAGACTCTATCACAACTCCCCGCACCTCGAAACGCCCGAACTCGCCGTCGCCTTCAACTCCGGTCTCTCCGAAGAAAGCACCGACACCTGGCTGGCCACAATTCGGACTCTTGTCGACAGGAAGATCCCGTCGGTTTTTACGGTATTGTAGACTGATTGGATAAGGCTCGACGTGGCGCTGATCCGCGTTTGAGTACAGGCATACAATGAGGATGAAGCAAAAGGCGACGCAGACATACTCAAGAGGTGCGGTGCACGGTTGTTGGAGGGTAAGAGCGGTCGTAATCGATGGGGAAGCCAGATGTTGAGGATCGAGCCTGGACGGGTGTGCGGGTTCTACAGCGTGAACGGATGGGTCGCGGCAGTCTTTCGGTGATCTTGACTTGTTACAGTCTTCTTGTAGCGCAGTCTTCTTGTAGCGTAGCTCTCACTTGCTGGATTGCGAAATATACCGTGTTCAAAATTGAAAGAGAACCCGAACTGTAGTGTGTCGATTAAGGAATTATATTGATACAATTATGATTATAATTCTTCTTCCTCAAGTACAGTAACAATTCCCGGACTGCACTAGAATCGGTTCATGTCCTGCTGAGCATTTCCTTTCTCTTGCTTCGCATTGCCTGCACGAACCACATCAGTACCGTCCTCATCTCGTTAATCAAAATTCTGCCATACCTTGCATCTGCTGGGACTTATCCCCAGTCACCGACCCCAAGACGGAGTCCTTCTTCCCGCCTACGCGGTCTTTGGTGCCCTCGGCGTATCCCTGGGCCTTGGCGGCCTTGACCTCAGCCTCGCCTGCTGTGTGCTCCTCACGACCGGAATTTGACCAGGAAGTCGCTCCGGTGACGTTACCGATGGTCTCTACGGCGGTACCCTTCATGGAGTGGTATTGGCCGGTGGTCTTGCTGCGTGAGATAGGCGGTCAGAGGAGAGGAAAGGGTATAGGGAAAGGAAAGACAAACTTGGGCTCAGAGGAACCGGAGGTGAATTGGGTGTTGGCGCCGGACATTGTAGGTGTGGGTGTGAGTGGTGAGGTGCGGTGTGTTGAGTGTGTTATGGGTTTGTTGTTCGACAGACAGCGCACAGAGATTATATAGGGTTTCGGACAAGGAGCGGATGCGTCATAGGAG
This sequence comes from Strobilurus pachycystidiatus, assembly GCA_019915135.1. Taxonomy (NCBI): domain Eukaryota; kingdom Fungi; phylum Basidiomycota; class Agaricomycetes; order Agaricales; family Physalacriaceae; genus Strobilurus; species Strobilurus pachycystidiatus. Next base: position 513,721 of record JAHLMK010000006.1, on the reverse strand, counting down.
GAGCATCATGGACCGACAGCTGCATATGATTTTGAGAGTGGATTGGGATGAAGTGGATATTGTTATCACGGTTGACGTCGAGTAGGCTCCAGTTGGACTTGGCTACTGCGTATTAGGCAAGGCCGTCTCCATTCTGTCCACCTGATAGCCTTCGTTGGAGTTGCTGAAAGGTGACCTCGTACATTTCGGCCCGTTGTAAGCTGACCTCGGTGTCGGTGTTGCGTGCAGATGGAGATGGATAGCTATGGCGCTTGTGGGGCCGCGGCTGGGGCATCTGCAGCCAGTAAGGGCACCTACTCTAACGTTCGCTCAGAGTCGATGTCGGGACTGACCATGAATGGTCCGTTACACCCATTGGCCGAGAAAGCAGACGGATATGTGATCACGAAGGGTGATGCATAAGATGGTCCGGAACTGCGTACTGTCGCTAGTCTTTGTTTGTGTCGTTCGAACGATCCCCAGAAATTTGGATCTCGCCGTTGAGGTCGTCGCCCGAAGAGAGCATCGTCTTGATAAGCTTTGGTCAATGAGTGCGTCCATGCTCGTGAGTGTTCCGATATCTATCGCGATGTGGTCCACCGAAGGATGGTTGTGGGTACGACTTGTACTGTACTTGACGGGCTGTGCCAGGGCCATGACGAGCGGTCATTGGTGATTATCAGATGGCCTATGCAGACCAATGACTGGCTTGAGGCGAGGGGATCTCTGGGAAGTTGACAAGAGGACAATTCGTGGAGCCCGGTCCTTCAATGCATTGGCGTAGGTGTTAGTTGAACGAGAACACGGCCTGCGCCGCTGCGTGATGAAGGGTTGTCTGCTTGGTGGGTAGGTTTGCATTGAAACTTAACGACTGCGAGTGGTCGACGAAGCGTTCCAGACTGATCCCTGTGGGGTGGGACTGGAAGAGAAATAGACCGACGTCGGGGCGAATAGGTCGGACGTTTCGTAGGGAAAGTATGGGAAAAAGATCTTATTGGCAAGAAAATCACTGTGCTGCAGCGTTAGAGAGCGTTGATGGTTTCAAAGGGCAGATGTGACGCACCAGTCAGAATGTCTACTCAGCAGCCCGCGTAATTTTGTCTTCCCCGTCTATTCTACTCGCTGTGGCTGCGAAAAAACGACACTGGTTGGTGATCGAGATGAGAGAGCGGAAGAAAGACGAAATAGGAAAGCCAGCAGCCAAGCACCAAACACACCATCTTTACTTTACCTCCAGCGCTCATCATTGTGTCCGCCTTTGCCCGTCTTTTCCCGTCAACAAGCTGAACAACCGCACGTAGAAGTCCGACAATGGCCGCTGACGGTGCGCGTAACCTGCCATAGCAATGTAGCCCACGCCCGCTCAATGAACTTGTAGACCACACAGCGTGGCTTGCGGTCCACAATTAGATTCGAAGAGCTATTCACGCGACCGAAGTGCATGAAGTTCTCTTCAAGAGGGTCGTTGACGCGCTTCACGCGGTAGCCCCTCGGGAGGTGTGCTGAAGATCCGACTTCTCCCTACCTGGTGAAGCTTGAAGACTCAGAGGTGAACATCGATACATCAGATCATCCTTCCCGCCCGGCCCAGCAATGACCCCCCGTCTCCAGTATATACCAGGACGCGCACGGGAGGCGCCTGATCACTAATCTTCCGGATGGGTGGTCAACTTTGACACTGGGCAAGTGGGATCGGCGGTGACACAGGGTCTACTCGCGTTCACTGGCAAGAAAAGACCGGCTTGCAGGAAAACGACTTGATACTGGAACAGAAAGCTTTGGTCGATGTCGTCAGTGAGTACGTTGCGTTTATATTCTGAGTTCCTTGTTGACAACCTTATCATCTAGTAAGCAGGAGCAATGGAGAAGCTCTGGACCGACTATTGGCGCTAGCAATAGCAGAGTGGTGAGTACCTCATGCCTCCTGCTTGGCACTTGTAAAATTTATCCTTATAGACATACTCTCCGCAACCTGGCTCACTCAAACTCAGACCCGGAGGATGAGCATCTGGCACGTCAGATGGCAGAGGATACCCTTTGGCACAGGAGGCTTGAGCTGCACGACAGGCAGAAGCATAGCGCACTGATGGACAAGGAATCGGCCTGAGTAACGGTGGAGAGGAGTAAGCTACACACCCGAATATCGACGTTACCTCGTTCGCAGTCTCCATCATCCATCATCCATCTACCATGCAGCCGCGCGCTTGCATGATAGGGCATATTTACACGCTGAACGATTACTATCCGTCGGTCTAGGACTCATCCGAGCTCTGTAACACGGGCCCACAACGGTCCACAGCGGCCTGATGAGTAGTCATTTCGTATGACAGCCTCGGCCATCGGCCATTCTAGCCGGGTGACTTGCCCCGATTTTCCTCCTCAATCTTCCGAACGTTTACCCGCAGAAGAGATGCACCTGGACGTCGCCTGGACGGCTTGGTCATTGTATACGATGCTTACTCTCTATCTCGGATCGGCTACGCGTCTTGATACTAATATATATATATACCCTCTTCGTCCTCACAGGTCCTCCAGTACCCACACATTCCCACTTCTCACGATGAGCGACACCAGTTCCGTTCGCACCGTTGCCATCCCTTCCGAGAAGCAACAATCCAAAAAATCCGAGGAACCGCTCTTCTCCTCCCAATTCACAGACGCCTCACTCGCGTCCCAACGCGCTGCCTTTTTCAAGATCCTTATCGGAGGATGCTTCCTCATGGTCATCGTCATGTTCGGCGTTTTCAGCATATACTGGGGCGCGCTGTGGAAGGTGCCTGATCACCAACTCTCTGGATGGGTGGTCAACTTCGATTCTGGCGAAGTGGGAGCGGCGGTGACACAGGGTCTGCTCGCGTCATCGGCGTCGAGTGTTATTCACTGGCAGGAAAAGACCGGCGTGCAGGAAAGCGAAGTTGGGCACTTGATACTGGAACAGAAAGCGTGGGTTGCTGTTGTCAGTGAGTTCGTTTCGTTTGTAAATTGACTTCGTTACTGACAAGACGCTTATCATCTAGTTCACACCAACGCCACTAGCAATCTCGACAATGCAGGCTCGGATTATGAACCGACCTCTGCAGTGACGTTCTACGGTGTAGAAGCCCGGAATGAGAACGGCTACAGATCCTTGATCCGCCCCGCTGTTGAGTCGACCCTCCTCGCAGTAGCGCAATCGTTCGCGAAACAGCGCATCGCCAACATGTCTGCCGATGCTCTCTCTTCACTCGCCGCCGCATCTCCCCAGGCCGTCTCCCTTCCCTTTTTCTACACCGAACACAACCTCGCACCTTTTGACATCCCCGTCGCAACAGCAATCACGTTCGTCGGGCTCATCTACCTTCTCATCCTCACATTCTTCATTGTCATGGTCGGCCTCGCCGCTCGCGAAGTCTCCGGACTGGAGAAGAGGCTCACCACCGCCAGCCTCATCCGGGTACGCTTAACAAGCGTCGGCATCGCATACTTCATCATCAGCCTATTCTACTCATTGTTGAGTAAAGCTTTCCAAGTCGACTTCTCTCAAAAGTAAGTCTTCAATGCGCCTTCTCTTTCAAAGTGCCTTTTGACTGACTGTCGCATTCATAGATTCGGAAACGCCGGCTTCATCATCTTCTGGATGGTCAACTTCTTGGGAATGCTCAGTGTCGGGCTCGCGCTCGAAGCGATGGTAACCCTCCTCACCGTCCGCTTCGTGCCGTTCTTCATGATCCTCTGGGTCATCAGTAACGTCGCCGTCAGCTCCATGCCCATTGACGTCTTGCCCCACTTTTACCGCTACGGATACGCGATGCCTTTCTATAACGTCTCCCTCGCTATTCGCACCATCTTGTTCTCGACCAAGAATCAGTTGGGGCTCCACTTTGGTATCCTCATCGCATGGGCCTGTGTGTCGGCGATCACGCTCCCAACCTTCCAGTGGTATAGACGGAGAATACTGCACAAGGCTGACGAGGATTAGACGAGGCCAAAATTTGGAAAACTTGACGACTTGATATCATTATCCACAATCGACATGAACTTACATACTGTACTAAAATATCATTCAGTAAATACTGTAGCCCATACCCTGTACTCTACTCGCACCAATAATACTCTCACATAAATCATACTTCATATGAAAACCAGACCATGTTCGACCGCACGGTTAATGGCAAGGTCAAGAGCAGGAGACTTGCCACCACGGAGGAGCATGCGAACGACGGATCCCTCGTATTTTGTCTTCTCAGCCTCTGCCGCGGCAGCCCTCTGAGCGGCAGCAGAGACGACGTAGGAGACAGCACCGACGACGGCGGACATGGATCCACTGACATTCGAGCTGTAGACCGGTACAACTTCTTGAAACCGGTAGGCAGGGGCTGCATAGCTGTAGACCTCCTCTTCAGCCTCGAGCTCATCGACGTCCTCCCACTCCACCTCCTCATCGTCCACTGAAAGCATATCTGGGACACCACCATCATCATCATCGTGAACAGACTTGTTCCAGAGATTGGCAAAGTCACTTTCATAGCGACAGCCAGCAGGCTCGTCGTCGTCGTCCCGACTAGTCTCGCCACAAGGGGCCCAGCCGCTCGGCCGGAAGATCCTGAAAATCATGGAATATGCGTCGACACCCTCGCCTCCCTCGAATTCAGACAGCTCCCAGATGTTGGCATCCATCACCTCCTGGTCGACCTCAATGTATTCCACCTCGGGCTGGGCACGGAGGCGCTCGACGACGCCCTGTGATAGCCGGGCGTGATAACCATCGATGTGCTGGTAAACCTGCTGGAGCCCAGACGCGGCTTCCGTGAGGAGAGGCTGCTCCGAGTGCACCATCTCGAGGAAGTTGAAGTGGTTCTCCTTGAGCGAAGGCGACAGCCCATCCTTGAGAATCACGATGTATGAGTCGTTGATGCTGCCATAGATATGGTCCTCTTGGATGAGGGGAGCTAAGCTGAGCGAAGAGCGTAGCGGCGACTGGGAGTCAGGGAACGTCGAGAGCGGCGTCGCGGCGGCTGCCACCGCCAAAGCCATAAGAGCGGTCAACATTGACATGGTGGTCAGGAGGGAAACAGAAGCTGGACGAATCACCTGTGGTACCCGTCAGTATATAAGTTATTATATGGGAAGTGACAGTGGAAATCAATCCGAGGCCTGGACAGTTTGACAATGATCTTGTCTGCTGCCAGTGGATGACCCGACCTCGAAAACCAGCTTAACAAAGAAGCCACTCTTCCGCTGGTGCGAGCAATACTGTAGGATAGAAATATGGTGAGAGAACTCAAAAATCGTTTGCTGGCGAGGGCAAGAGACAAGCCGTAATCGGATTGGGGAGCGGGTAACTGATCGCGCTCTGGCGCCAAAAGGGAAAATGCCGACTCTCCATCGCCGCCGTCGCTCGTGCCGTCAACTAGCCACCTTGATCACCAGCCATGCATGGCGCTTATTTCTCTGTCTGAAGGTTTGGATGCATGTGCCTCCAAGTACTGAGCCGCGCTGTGGAAGGTTCCTGACCACCACAGCTTCGACTCTGGCGACGTGGGATAAAGTCTACATGAACTTGCAAATTACTAGTTATTGACAAACTTGTAGTCTGGGTTGTAAGTATATTCTACAGGTATTGATATGTGTCACTTGTTAGTTTTGGTACTGTAGAATATACGATGACACAAGGATTACTTCATATAAAAATCAGACCAGATTCGACCGCACGGTTGATGGCAAGGTCAAGAGCAGGAGACTTCCCCCCGCCAAGGTACATCTGGACGACAGAGCCGTCGTGCCTTGTCTTTCCATTCACCTTGAACTCAGCCTCTGCTGCGGCAGCTCTCCTAGCGGCAGCGACGACGACGTAGGAGACAGCGCCAACGAGGTCGGACATGGAACCACTGCCATTGACATTCGAGCTGTAGACCGGCACAATCCAGTTGGAAGCGGCTCCATAGCTGTAGACTGGCTCTGCAGCCTCGACGTCCTCCCACTGCACCTCCTCATAGTCAACTGGAAGCCTGTCTGGGACAATATCAGGCTCGTGGACGGACTTGTTCACGAAGCCCGCGATGTCAACAGCAGAGTGACAGCCGCCGCCCTCATCACCGTCGTTCCGAATAGTCTCGTCCCAAGGTCTACGGTTCGGGAAGGCAACGTGCGACCGGTTCAAGTTGATCCTAGTGAGCTCAATGAGGTACACATCGACATTCTCGCCTCCCTCAGGTTCAGGGAGCTCCAGAACGATGACCTCCATCACCTCCTGGTCGACCTCGATGTACTCAACCTCGGGCTGGGCGCGGAGACGCTCAACGACGCCCTGTGATAGCCGGGCATGATAACCATCGATGTGCTGGTAAACCTGCTGAAGCCCAGACGCGGCTTCCGAGAGGAGAGGCTGCTCCGAGTGCGCCATCTCGAGGAAGTTGAAGTGGTTCTCCTTAAGCAGAGGCGACAGCCCATCCTTGAGAATCACGATGTAGGAGTCGTTGATGCTGCCATAGATGTGGTCCTCCTGGATGAGGGGTGCTAAGCCAAGCGACGAGCGCAACGGCGACTGGGAATTGGGGACTGTCGAGAGCGGCGTCGCGGCGGCTGCTGCCGCCATCGACAAAGCGATAAGAGTGGCCAAGGTTGACATGGTGGTTGGAGGGAACAGCAGCTGGACAAATCACCTGTGGTACCCGTCAGTATATACTATATGGTAAGTGACAGTGGAGATCAGAGCCCGAGGGAAATTGAAAGCTTTGACAATGATCTCGTCTGCTGCCAGTGGATGACCCCATCTCGAAAACTGCTCAAAGCAAATGTCAACAGTCCGGTAATGGCGAGGAGATAGAAAAGAAAACATGGACAGGCAGTCAAATATGCGACAACCATAATGAACGCGATGGTAATCGTTAGGGATGAGAGCAAGAGGCAAGCCGTAATTGGATTGGGGGATCGAGGTATTTCAAAGTCGCGAAACTCGTCTAGTATCCGAGAGAAACCCAACGTTTCTCCAATAATGAAGCCATGATCGTACGTCTTCCCGTCCCAACTCCTTCACGCTCACCTCTCCCAGAGTGTTAAAAAGACGCTTTGCCTCTTTGTCTTCCATCATCAATCTCCCGTAGACGTCATGTGTAGAGTCCTCTATCAGAAATGCCAGTAGGTGCAGAGCGGGGAACCTCTTCCTGTCAGCAGTGCCCTGCTTCTCGAGCAACAGCTTCACCCAGTCTTTATACGACACCAAGGGGAAGCCAAGCTCCTCCGAGAACATCTCAAAGAAGACTCTCGCTGGGCGAGGCTTTGGATGGATCAAGTGGGCGACCTGCATTGGTGACTCCGGCTCGACACTTGTGAGATCGACGACCGCGCGGCTGGCCATCTCCAAAGTGATCCACCTGGCAGACTGATCGCATTAGATGATTGACAATGGCCTCTTGTAGGTAGGGCACGTACTCCGTGATACAAAGGCAAGCATCCCATCTCCAGGCCAGACCGTAGAATTGCGGGAATCCAGTCGGTGGTACTCCAGGCGCCGCTTGCAGCTCCCGTTACTGATGGAACTCGAGCGATTATTGGCCGGACGGAGGACTCCCTGGATGCCCAAGAAGTATCTGCTCCGCGACCCATTTACTTTTGGCGTAGCCTTGACCCGCCGCACAAGAACCATCCTCTATCAACATCTCAGGAACAGGGCCATTAGCGAAGTCTACAGTCATAGTTGGTCGAAGTCAGCCACTAAATCGAGCATGCGATGGAGAAGACGCACGGCGAACGGCATGTTCAGAAGAAATAAAGATGAAAGGTGACTCCAACGCCATAGTGATCAAAGTTCTCAACCCGACCAAGTTCCCCTCGAACGCAGCAAGAGGCGCGGAGATGTGAACACGCCAAGCGTTGTGGATGATATGCGTGACGCTTTGCCTGATCTGAGGCCATGAGCACATATACGATACTGTTAGATAATGTAAACTCACCTCTCGATCCAAGGACTCTTCGATCCCCAACCCATCCCCCGTGATAGCCGCTTCGACAAGTAGAACCTTCGATGACTCCAAGATACGCCCATCGTATCCATAGGTGTCCAAAGTGCGCCTCTGCCTATCAAGCAGACGCTCCCCCTTCTTCGACGCTCGATTGACTGCATAGATCTTCTGGACACTGTCATCTGCGGCCAGCCGTGCAAGAATGCCCGAACCGAGGAAGCCAGTGGTACCGGTGAGGAAGACGACCTTGCCGGAGCGCGACACAGTGTTGGTCGCGTCGTGTACCTGCCGCACGGCATCGAAGAATCCCAAGGGCGCCAGACGATCCAGCATGGCGTTCATGGTGCGCACAGTCTCGGTCATTTGAGCGGGAGAACGCAAATTGCTCCGCATCGACATCTTGAGACGGGAGGCCCTTGGTGCACGTCTTGCTTATAAGACGGAAAGTGGCAGGCCGGAATCAGGCTGTCCTGTTAGCTGCAGATCCTGAACGGGCGTTATGTACAGCGGAAACACGTTGTCGATCGTGAGTTTTCTGCTCCTTTGTGTCGATAATCAATGCAGGGACTGTGAACCGAAAAAAATGCAGTTAGAGGGTGTCGGGACCTGGTCGGGACAATAACATAGAAGTACTAACACACCTGTCCCCGCCCCACTGATGAGGGCTATCCTGTCATTCAGAGACATCGCGGGTCCCATCTTGAAGCTTTCCTGGTGGAATCGATGCGAAATGGGTAGGGTATAAAGTGCATTAAACGGCGCGGAAAATAGGAGGCCATAACGATCCCTTAACAAAGGCTTATCGCAAGCTCGCCGATAGAGTCAAGGACTGAAGGATAATCCACTGGATGCCGTGTGTCACATACACGAGGCAAAGTGCGGTGTAATTGCAATCATCGACGAGAAAGCAAGAACGGTCCGTATCCCAATGCAAGCCAGGGATACCCGAAAGCCGCTTGCAATCGCTGGCATACGCGCACCACGAAAGAAAGTATGGAAGTCTACGACGATATGAAGGACGAGATTTCCTGGAAGACATGCCGCGTTGAGTACGGGTGAAGTCCTTCTCAACAAAGTCGTCCATGATAAACAAAAGGGCGACCGGGAAACACATAGGAGGGAGGAGATGGAGAGGTACGCAAAGAGGAGGCGGTGGAAAACGTCGAGAGAGAGAGTTCGCTCCTGCACGGTACTAGCCTTCACCAACTTGGGCATTGGCGTATTGGCTGGCCGGTGAAAGTCTGTAGAGAAAGGGTTGAGCACGACGTCAATGGAGATGGTTGGTCGTGAGCTGACCTGTCTGCGCGTACAGCTTGCTTTACCCAATCCCAGCGTCCGCGACAATCTCAGGCTATTCCGAGCATCCGCGCCCCGATTCTGCCTAGGGAAGACTAGCGCCCAAGTACATTCCGTGCGCGCAATGTGCCCGTACATGTGCGTCGGGAGCCTGAGTTCTTGCACTCCGGCGTGTCCAGAAGCTCTGCGTATTGGTTCCTGATGTGAGACATCTCTGGATCCCGAACAAGCGCGAGACGACAGAGCTGGGTGGCATACACGACGGCTGAGAGAGGCGACCAACGAGTAGGAGATGTGCTTTGTTCTGCTCTCCGGGTATAGATGGCTCTGCACGAAGGTTTAAAATGATGACGGCCGTACTCATTGCGAAGCAGCACGTACTGCGACCACTGTTTGTAGAATGTACGACTGGCCATCTAGTTTGCGCGGAGGCGACACTTGGACGTCATTCCCCTCGAACTGAGGCTTCTCGAGAATCTTTTTTGGAGATCCATAGCTCGTCGCCGTTGTCGTTGTCTTGCCGCCTAGAAGAGGAGAAGAAGACTATGAGTCTACAGAGGACGCGCTGAGCACGAGGTGCCACTGGTTCTGAAGCTGCGGCTTGGTTGGCTTCGGGATGGCAAATTTGTGTTGCATCGTAAGTCGTATGTAGTGGAAGAGCGGGGACACGCGACGACGTCTGCCCAAATTCGGCTTCGTCGTCCCGATCCGCCTTCGGCAGTTGCCGATTTCGCCTTTCTTCTATAAACTTCATCATGCAATTCGCATCGCCTGTGCTCACGCGTCTTTTCGGTAGTTGGGTGTTCTATTGTCTCAAGTCTCTTGATGCTCTTTCTCGTCCAGTCAAGCTGACTTAAGATGCCCGTCAGTGGCAACTGACAAACGGAGCAGTGCTCCCTTGGTCTCAGGCGGTAAACTTAGACATCTTCCGATTTGTTCACCAAGTACTTCTCCAGTGAACTTCTCCAGTGGATGGTCTCCAATCTCATTGTGATTTGGCGTGCATGGGCTCTTACATGTTGCTTTGGGATTCATGATGCTGGTCAACGTCAACACCGGTCAGTGATTTCACGGACGTGTTCGATCATATCAAGCTCTCATGAGATTTCAGTTCCTTGAATAGCAAGCAGTGCGCTTTACGTCGCCATCTTGACTGCATCGACGTTGAGTGGCCTGTCGCCGATAAAGTGGAAGCAACTGCCAACCTCCTACGTATCACTTGCGACAAATGTCTTTGCCACAGCATACATTGCCTTGTAAGCTTGGTATGTGTGCTCCCAGATTTCGATGGTCTTTTGAGTTTCACGAGTCACACCAACAGGACAGGCGGCACTACAACTTCAAGTTGATGAGCCAAGTCTTGTCCGTACATTCAGAGGTAATGACGGTCCTTATTGTACTCGTAGAGACTGTGATACTGCTTGTTGTAGCACAGGTAAGCACACCTTACGGTCTGCTTGAGTTTCACTCACTTCGCTGTCCATTAGCTGATAATGGCCGTCGGGACTGTCCTCGTCAGCTCTCCAAACGAACAGTTTGCAGGCTTGATTGTTGCAGCGTACAGTCCATACATCGCCGTGAGCATCCCCGGGCCTATGTCATTCAAGCAACATTGAATCCTAACAGTTTTTGTGCAGGCCATTCTTCCGACGCTAACCATCATCATTCCGCGATCCAAGCAATCACTCGAAGCCATCATCTACAGGTCCCAGTCCGCCACTCTGACCTGAGTCGGGGTCGATGAGCGGGGCTGTCTCGACGATTTGATTTGGCGACAATCTGAACATACACACAGGAGAAGACAGCGACGGTGTCATGATGATGGACGTGCGGCTGGACGCCGAGGAGAGTGGGGAGAAAAGTAACGCCAGTACCTGGTGGCATGACTGGTCGAAGCAATCGAGGCGCAGCTATTCGGAGGACTTACGACGTCTTTGGTGTCGTAAACATTGGACTGATACAAGGATATCCATGAAATGTTCGCAGGTAGTAGACCTAACGTAGACATTCATTGAACCTTGCAGGCTCTTGCGGGTGACATAAATGATAAAGGAACAAATTGAAAGAAGATATCAGGGTCGTGTAGCCACGTGCCCGCATTCTTACTCCAGACCAGTGCCACCAATGTTGGTTTTCCGGATGCCACCGAGAAATCCCTCTACGCGAAAGAAGTCGGCCAGCTCAAGGAAGGCCGCCCCGTCCGACAACCTCCGCAATAAGAAAAAGCGTTTGCATGACGTTGACTCGGATGCAGGCGAAGCCACAGTTATTGCTAGTGTTCCCGTAAACGCGAACTCAAAGGGCCTTCTAACCCTACCCTTCGAAATACACATGGAGATTCTATCTTGGTTTTCCTCCGTGCCGGTCCCATGTCTGGAGTACTTCCCGTCCGATTCGCTTCTCCCAGCCTCCTATCGTGACAGATTTGACGCCATCTATGCGTTATCGCACACCTGCAGCGATTTGCGCCACGTCTTCCACCAGCGTTTGTGGGAGACTATGGACGCATGCTTGCTGAAAGGATCCGGTCAGCGTATGAGCCAACGCGACAGGGCCGAGGCGATAGCAACGGAGCTGGTTTATCAGGCAGAGGTTGTAACGATTCGAGCGCCTCATTTCGCTGAGCGTGTGCGGTGAGTTGATTGGCTTACTCTTATGGCTTGCTCCAAATCTGAAGGTTGGTACTCAGAATTCTCAATGTGGCGATGTCATCATTCTCCGCATTGTCCGTCTACAAGGAATTCGTCCGCTGCCTCAAGTGCCTCCCCAATCTGCATACACTCCAGATACTATCCTTTCCTGATACCTGGATCAGATATTCCAAGCACGTTGGGAGGTGTCCAACTTCTGCCTTGAGATCCGCCTTCGCCAATGTCTCTCTCCCCGGGGTCACCATGCTAACTCTTCCTGCGACACTCACCCGCTCTATCACTATTGGCAGGATATTCCCGAATGTGCACAACATAGGACTTAGTGGACCCGATTCTTGGGGAGCGCTACAAATGGACGGACTTCCTCGCACAATCCACTCGGTGCAAATCGCCTGCACCTGTCCAGCGGATCGGCTCACAGAGGGTGCGTTGACCATGTTCTAGTGTACCCATTTGACGACCGCCCATAGTGCTCGTTGAACGATTTTCCGAGATACGCATTACGCCACGCGTCAATGTGCAGGATACTATCGTTGCGCAAGCTGTTCTGCCCCGTCTACGTCAGCTTAGGCATCTGCACACCATCCAGCTGGCTCAAACAAAGAGCGTTGACAACCCAGAATACTTCGATTCCACGATAGCCATTGCACGTTCAATCATCAGGACGAACTTGGCACGGGAAGAGAATGTGGATCTGGAAAAGGGCGAAGTGCGGTTGTGGCATGGCAATGTGCTAGTGAGGCGGATCGAGGTTAGACGGTTGATTGAATAGAATTGACCTGTTGCATTGAGAATGCAAGGGGTTTCTCGATTCTTATCGGTGCCGCCAGCATGGCCCAGAAATCCAGTATACGACCTTTTACTTTCATCGTCCGATGAGTTTTGAGCCGCCCATTGATCATACTGTGAAGTCTATCATCGCTGAACGCCTCAGCGAGCATGCTCTGATATACACGCAGAATAGAAATTATATCGCTAGCTTTGAGCATCCGGATCGAGCCAAGCTTGAAATGCAGAGAGAAAGAAGGCTTATTTGTTGAGAACTGGCCCGAATGCGCGTAAGATAGTGATCCCCTTTGCCTCTAGCTTCTCCGTCGTCTGCTCCTTCCATGCCCACTTCGTTCCACTCGCGTTCTTCTCCATAAGACCCGGCGCCCACATGGGGACGGCAGTGTTTTCTCGTAAGCGAAGAACAAGACCAACACGCGCACACTCCTGCAGGTAATGGTAGAATGGCAAATTGCGGCCTGACGGCGGACGAGGTTGTCACGATCGGCATCGATACTACTAGAGTTGAGTCAGTTCAAGTTGACGGAATTCTCAGCACTGAACATCGCCAAAACCTGTTCCTGCATTGGTGTTTGCTCTCAGATGCGTATCTGAGCCAGATGTGCCTCACAGAGGGCAAGGAACGAACAGTGACGACAATCAGGACTTCCAAATGATAAATTAGAGCGCTCGGAGAAGGAACTTGAATGGAACGTTTCAGCATCTGGACGCCCGGGTCTCAGCCTTTCTTTGTCTGCATCACAATGCCTCCCAGTGCCCAGTGAGCTAGAGATCCGCGGAAACACCCACGCATCTTAAGTTTGATAGCCGTGGTTATATCTCTCTCCTCATGTGTGTACTTACTGTTTGAGCCTTGTCTACTAGCGCTTTCTGCTCATCGGGCTGCGTGGGTCCCGACTCTACAAGAAAGCATCCACTCTATCTATAATTCATACTAGAACGCATCATAGCATCATCGGACTCATGAATGTTGTGCGCAGGACCTAGGAGTGACAGACGAAATTAGGCAAAACTGTCGCTCAAAACAAATGACTCGCGGATTTCGCGATCGTGAAGTCTCTTGACGCAATGAAAGGACCGACGCGCGTTTTGACTCGCTCTATTTGTTCTTCAGTATAACCGGGATAAGAAATTCATATTTTTTCATCATCGAAGAATATACACCACATCCTTCAAGTAATACAACACGCCGTATTCTGACATGATGAGCGTAAGTGACTAAAAAGTGTGCAGCTAAAAGACACATCACCGACCATATTCATATGTGAGAAGCTTCAAGGGCAGGCGATCGCCCTTCCCTCAGTGTCGCGGCCAAAGGGACAGAAATCCGCATCTAAGACAAAGGCTTCTTCTAGTTCAACTCATAGGATCGACACGGTGAGCACTTGCCGTCCTTAGGAGTAGGCGCCGCGTCGGTCAAGATGACACAGACAGCCAGAATAGCAAAGATGGCTTTGGTGAGGGTGAAGTACATCTTGATTGTCGAGTGCTGCTGCAATTCTGAGGGCACTCGGTGTGAAGTAGTCTCTTTTATACCTCTGGTAAGTGGATAAGGAACGGCGCCACAGGGCCTGTAAGATTGTCGGACAGAGACGGGGACCTGTAAGAGAAGGATCCGTGAAGAGGACCGTTCATGATAAGATCCCCGTACCTGGCAAATGAACTTGTCCTGGCGGTAATCATCGCAGGCATATGGTCTCCCCATGATTAGTCGACAGATCATCAGCACCGGGAGCTGAAAACCCACATACACTTACGAAAAAACATCATTTCCCTAATGTTCTATCATCAGTTGACCGCGAACGAGAACGGTGAGAGACAGAGAAGAGCGATGCTATCAGCTAATTATATGAGATATGAGATAATTCACCTCTTCGAAACGTGGGCTACTTCTTCCCGTTGGCTGTCTAATGGACACCTGTCAATCCTTGCCGCTTGTTTCTTCGCTCATAGCTAGTCTCCGAGAGGATACTGGAACGCTAATGAATGCAGAGCGAAGATATCACACCGTGAAGGCTGACATCTCTTGAGCTGCTATGCCCCAATAGGGAACCCGACCGCAATTGAACGCACAACAGAAGAGCGTCACGCCGCGAAGCCCGAGGTCACCCATTTGTTGGTATCATCCCTCCTCTACCTCCACCTGCCATGCCAGACTTCCCGTTGAGCGAGGACAGTGACTTCGATTCTTCACAATGTCCATCAAATAAGTTTCAACCTGATCCTTGACAATCGCGAGCCAAGCCCCGCTATCCAAATGAATGGGCACGAGTCGCCTTGAAAGGGGAACAAACTCGAGAGCTTCTAAGCCAAGTGCCAAGTGGTGTGACGTCTCATGGCTCAGAATGAGATGGTTGTGAATATCATTCGTGTTATCATCTTCGCGGAAGACGTAGCCTTTCTTGTTTGGAAATAACCTGCTGCAGGTCTAGGAGAAGTCCACGCCGTTCAGCATTCCATCCTTCGTCGAGATCGACCACTTTATCAAGAAGTCTTCTAGTACAATCCCGCCTTCCCTATCCCAAGACCCAAATCCTGAGCTATAAGGATTGCCGCCTTTTCACCAATCAGTAGCGTGGTATGATACGTGTTGGCCGACACGTTCAGTGGGGCGATACTGAGATCTACAATCTCATGTCAGCCCCTACTTGTACTCTCCAAGATGATAGAACAGTATGCGCGTACCGGCAATCTTCAGATTCTGAACACCATACACGTTCAAACGCGCATCCACCACACCTGCATCTGCTCGAGGCCTCATCGCACATGTCCCCAACTATCAAAGCCATATGAGATGAAAGCTCATGAGATTGGATGATGTTCCCTCACTGAATGCCAAGTCGTCCCAACTGCAATTCAATCAGCATTTGACCTCGACGAATTCTAACTCTGGACGTACCAGTCTTCCGATGCCAGTCATCGATGGCTCTATCGTCCTCCACCGAATACACTATATCCGGCGCGTTCGCGTCCACTGGCGACGCAAACTCCACAGTAGCTGCCGGACTATTTGGCGAAAATTGAGGCTGGTCGAGGGCGTGATCGCCGCGGTAGCAGGCCATCCTGCGGGCATACTCTCTAGAGCGCTTGTACGCGTATCGCGCTGCGAGGACGTCAAATTCGCTGTCGAGCATAATTGTAAGTGCGCCGGTGCGGGTATAGAGATGTGACGACCCACTGGGTGAGGAAGGCACAATCAAAGTCCGGAGGGGCATGTGGGTCGTTCGACGAGATATGCACTCGGCCACGAGATTCGAGGTATTCCTTGAAAGATTTCAGTATCAGCTAACGGAGTGAACGCTGTCGCGTATGCGTACCGCATAATAGATGAGAACAATTGCTTTCCGAGAAGGCAGATTCCCCCCGATGTATCTGAATGGTCGTTCAGCCACGCCCTCATTCATCAAGCCCGAACCTCACCCAGCGCAAGGCCCAATCCAATGAAGCGGCTTATCAGGTGAAGGCTCGTAGAACGCCTTCCAAACATCCTGGAATTTTGGCCCAAGACTCTTGACTTCCTCTGCGGTTGGCCGGATCTTTATGCCAGCGTCAATGCCACTTGTGGTTTGTATCAGTCCCAGGACGATTACACACTCCAGAAAAAGGAGACGAACTTGTGCGCCATGAGGCCTCTCCCACCCTCTTTCCAGAGGGAGACGTGTTCTGTTGCGGAGTTTCCAGTTAGCTTGCGAAAGGAAGAAGGTCATTCCAGACTCACTGGCAACAGCATCCAGATCGGTGTTTTGAAAAAGGTCGTTCATCGAGTCCGTACTTTCGTCCACATAGAAAGCAGGGGTGTAAAGATTGTGATCTGCGTTACCAGGCCATCAATAACTTGAACTGCTTAACGGAGGAAGACTTTCTCACCATTATAGTTCTCGCCAACCCCAGGCAGGTCAACAAGCTGGGGGGTCTCGCACTTGCCCAGTATCGCCTTTGCACCGATGCCGGACCTATACAATAAGACTCGGTTATCGATCTCTGCGGACCAGAAATAGCCTCTCATACCTTTCAAGAATAGCAGGAGATCCGAAGGACCCGGCTGACAGAACTACCAGGCGCGAAGCGTTGAAGATTTCCAATGAGGTCGACTCGGAGGTCGTTATCTCCGACACAGAGCCCTCATTGACACACTCGACCCCGCATGCGACATCCCCGGAGAACAAGACACGCTTGACTCGCTTACCCGTCAAGATAGTCATGTTCTCCGCCTTGTCCCGGTTGTAAATGTATTGATGACCTGCGTCTGATCGTTTGCCATTACCGTGTCCGATGTATCTGGAAAGAAGGATCAACAGAGGATACATCGTTGTGATGTTGCTCCTCACTTTGCCCAACGCTGGAGATTCAAATCTTAGGCTTAAGCCGATTTCGAGGCGCAATCAAAGACTCACCCCATACGAATCGCAGGTCCGGAAATCGTTGATATCCTTAGCGAACGTGCGAGTCTTGTCATACTTGGCGGCCATCTCGAGAAAGTCCTCTCCAACGTCGGTCTTGTGGCCACCAGGCGAGACATGGATAGGTCCAGAGAGACCGTGAGTCGACATGTCTTCGTCACCAAATGGCTCGTACGACTCCAACTGAGGATGAGAACATGGTCAGTAGATGAACTGGTATATTGACCGGAAGCACCATCGAACCTTACGCGCAAGCGGCAAGAGGTCGTTGAAACCCCAACCTGGATTGCCGAGCTTCTCCCAGTCATCGTAATCCGATGCAGAAGCGCGTGTGTACATCATGACTGCAGAACAGAGTCAACATATCCCTCCCTCAATGGCGAAGGGGCGAGTACGAACAATTCACCGCAGATCCACCCCCGAGACACTTCCCAGCGGGTACGATGATACTACGACCGGCAACTGCTTCACTGGGCTGAGACGCATAGTAATGGAACGTCGTTTTGGATGTTGCAAGATTCGCCAAGAACCGAGCTGGTTGCACGTGGGCGTCGAGATTCTCGATGTGCGGACCTGATTCGATGATCTGGATCCATCTTGAGCGTAAAGATCGCAATTCAGGATAAGCCTCACCAGTATTCTGAGGGATGGGGACAGCTCGGCTAACCGTCCCGCAACTACACAGGCCGCGGTACCGCCTATAAGCAATTTTAGCGTGAACTGTACAGCAGAAGAAGATACTCACCGCCAGCAAAGATGATATCGTACGTGTCAGACATCGGGAAGGAAGAAAGGGACCTGTCCACGTTAACGGCGGAACTTAGGCCTTTATAAGGACAAACGTAAAGTGGATAGCGAGTAGTATCAAATCGGATGTAGAGGGTAACCGAAGAGAACATTCAGCCTCCATGCAGGTCGACAGCGTTCAGGGCGTAGCGTGCCGACTGGGCCGTATCGTGGTTAGATGAGGTCGTTGGGCCCTCTTGCCGCCCCGGTGTGCGCACCATGTACGCAAATTGCTTTGCGTGGTCTAGCGAGATTCCGCTTGGTAGCGCGTCCCGACAGCGCCCTGAGCTCACGCCCAGAGGATTCCTTTTAGTATCTTGGGGAAATCTTGAAAGACGTGACACTGAATTCGATTCAAACTTACGATGATTGGAGCGGCAGGTGATTGTCATTGCGTACTCGATTAACGGCACCACCTGGGTCCTGAGGCCTGAAACTACGGCAACAGTCAAGCCATGTCAATGTCGTTCGCAAGGTCCACATAAAGCTAGCATACTTACGTGGCTTTGAGGGACGAATTTGTGCATTCGGCTTCGGGGAAAGATTCAAAGGTGATGGAAACTGATCCAACAAGTCTACGCGACGCCATGGAGAAAGCAATTACTCGGAGCGACTGGCTCTTCGAACGGATTCCGAAACCGATCCATCCTGGAGGCTGGCAGGAGACGTCGGCGGAGTCAGATATCGCTTTTTTACGGGTGCTCCTGTTGCTGATGAGCCAGAGATTCGAAAAGGTGGTGCGTTGAGGGATTCGACATGTCGAAAATTCGAAAGCAAGCGTGACGGCAAGAGGCAAGACGGTCCGGCTACTTCCGGTGCCGCTATCCTGTCCGCCAACCAGCTTCGTTCCTCTCTCTAAATATCTTCTGTCACTTTGCAGTTTCCATCCAACGTACAACGATTCCGTGGCTGGCTTTGCGATTAATGCCACTGATTGACGGATTCGAACTATTTGCGCCACACCAGAATTAACACGATGAATACTAGAGTCCATGCTTCCCAGTCTATCCATCCGACTACAAAGGCGAATTGCCCTCTAGTTCACATCATCAGAGCACCTACAACTTTGTCTTAATGGTCTCCGATATCAACGGAGATTCTCTCCACTCTGAGTCTCATCGCTTCTCCGGTGGAGCAAGTAGCAACTCGACGACTATAAACAATACTTGCTTGAGCAATCAAAACACCCCCGGAATCAGCCTCCACGGCACCCTTTCTCTCCACCTCTTCCATTCCTCCCCGAACTCCCGCTCCATGAATGCATCCTCGCTGACCAGTCGCGCAACGAGTGTGACCAGCATCAATATCACGCCACCATACCACACGGAAAGCATCATCCACCCAGCCCAGCCCACCTTCCACCACTCAATCATCGACACCAACCAATCGAAATAGAGCGGCAAGGCGCCAGCAAACACCAGGAATGTCCCGACGTATGATGGATGTCGGACGTACGCATACGCGCCAGTTGTGACAAGCTTGTGCTCTGCCTGCTTTGAAATTTGGAACGTGAATAGCCGTCCGAGGGCGGTATAGCAGTGCACTCGCAAGCATGCGGCCGACATTGCGAGTCCCGCAGCGCAAATTTCCTGGACAGACGAAGATGTGGGAACGGATGGGAGGAAGGCTGGCTGATATAGGACGTGTAGGGATTCCAAAGCGGCTGTCAGCCAAAAGAGGTTCTGGGAACTGAATCAGCTTGGCTGTTGCTGATACCGTGCAGAGGAGGTACCTTGAGATACCTGACACCACCATCCGGTTCGAAGAACCATTGAGCAATGATCTCGCTCGTCCTGAGGAAGCCGTCGTGCTGTGGAACGAACTGCTCTTTGGAGGGTGGAGGCCTATTTGGCGACGTCAAGCAAATCTGGACTGACAGGGCTGTGCAGATTAGGAGCGCGATTTTGAGGAGCATGGCGCCTTGAGACTTTGGATGTGGAGGGGGCGCACTGAGGAATTTATAGAAGGCGAAGCAGCGTCTTAAATGTGGCGCATCAGCGTGAGTTGAGAGGCGTTGCGGAATCCCGAGAGGCGAAGTGGTACTGACCCGAAGGCGCGCGGATTAATCCAGAAGCTGCTGTTCGTCCAAAAGCCGCTGATTAATGAGACTAGGGCATTATTAGCGAGATTCTTGCTTGCTCGTATCGAAGGTCCAGCGTACCTGACAGTGATAGCTGGGCCCTGGGCAGCGTGCTTGGGCTTGACCTCCGCCATGGCACGAGTTGAGAGGTTCGATATACATGCCTCAGGCAGTGGCAAGGATCTACTGCATCTGTGTGTTCGAAAGATTAGCTACGTTCAAAGTTGAAACTCTACGATGCTCCACTGCAAGATTCACGGTGAAGATTCACGCAGGATCTACGAAAGATTCACCTTGTTATTATTGTGACCAAGTGTGATTATCAACTTCTGGTCTGGCCTGTTTGGTCCGATGTGTCGTTCAATGGCGTTCGCTACCTTACAAATCTTGATTTTAAGACTACTTGCTCATTTCCGATGTACTGGTTGTGTATCAATCATCATAAGTGGTTCCGAAGTCGCGGGAACACAATCACTCAATATCATGCCGTGACAACAAGCGTCACCATTTTGCTCTGAATCTTTCATAGAGCCTGCGTAGATCTTCACCGTGAATCTTGCACTGGAGCATCGTAGAGTTTCAACTTTGAACGTAGCTATTGGCGCCGCCTTTGCCCAACGCGCCATTGTCGACGCCGAGGGGCAGCAAGAGGAGATTCCATCGTGTCCAAAAAATAGACGTAGGCTAATCCTTCCTAGAGCTAAAACTGTTAGTTCCAAAGAAATTTCCAGACTAGTAGTTGCGCACCTCAGAAGCGTCTAGCGTGTAAACGTCCGCGGAGCGTTGTTGCGATTTAGCGTCCGCGCCTAGAGGTTTACGGAATACTTTCCTCAAATAAGTGGCGAGGTGAGAGCCTCGAAATGATGGGGGCGTCCCATGCCGCATGAACAAGGCGCGCCATGACGGCAAGAGGCAAGGCGGATCGGCTATTTCCGGCTTGTCCGCCGACCACCAACTGCTTTGCTTGTGCCTCCCTTATGCAGCAAGTCATGCTGCGCTCTTGCAATTGTTATCCGACGTGCAGAATTTTGGCTTTGTGATTACACTCCCTGTCAACTAACTTAACCTGTCCTTACTATCTGCGCCACACCAGACATTGACGTATACATCGTCGGTCAATTTCCCTTCTTCGATTCATCCTTCTCGTGCTTGCGATACGTATCAGCGGTGAACTGAGGGCTTGCTTCCAATAACGTTGAACGTCACGCGTATGCTGGGACTCCTGAAAACTCGACCGACTTCTGGTCTGAGTCTCTGCCATCATGGCCGAACACCGAACTCAAAGAATAGTGATCGTTGGCGCTGGGTCTGTCACCAACATCATCTACATACTGCGGCTCATGCAATCCTCGCTCTCAGAATGGCTGGCATCTCAATGGGCATGGCACTCCGAAAGACCTTTCCGGGTTTTGACGATTTCACGGTGATGAAGTTCCTTTATGTTTGCACTCGCAATCTCTTACTGTGTCTTGACTAGATATACGAAGCGTCTTCGGAACTAGGCGGGACATGGAGAGTGAGTACTTCTCCATACACATCTGTCTAGTCAATATCTGACAAAAGTCTAGAGCGATTTGTTTCCGGTACCTCCCCTCTTACAGCTCCTTTGCCTCATTCCATTCACCCTCGCAGGGCAGCCTTTCAGACACAGGCATCAACAAATACAGCCACTCCTCCGAGCTACGGTACGACTGGAAGTTCTCACACGGCTCGCGTGTGGAGATACAAGCATACTGGCGGAGCATCGCCCGCAAGTACGACCTCCAGAAGCACATCGTCTACAACACCCGCGTCGTGGCGGCGCATTGGGATCCGGACACGGAGAATTACCTCGTCACCACAGAGGCTCAGGCTCAGGACATGACTGGTACTAGTAGTCGACACGAGCAAACGCGCGCGAAGGTTATCATCACAGCGACAGGCACCATGTCCGACAAGCTCATCATCCCCGCTTTCCCTGGCCTGGATTCCTTCCAGGGGACCTCGTTCCATAGCTCACGGTGGAATTACGAATGTAATTTGAACGGTAAACGCGTAGCCGTCGTTGGCACAGGGCCTTCAGCGTATGTGCAATGCCTCTCATTTACTATCTGACCCTACTCAATGACATCCAGTACCCAGCTCCTTACACACATCTCAGAAGATCTCAGCGTAGACGTCGTCCAATTCGTTCGCTCGCCAAACTGGTACGTTCCCTCTGTAAGCCATCCTGTCGCTAATGTCATCAGCAACTCACTCACCACGATATACCAGACCCTGGAGAGATTCGGTCCCCTCAAACGCTTCCTGTATCGCTACGTCCCACTTTGCACTCGGCTAGCTCGGTTCGGCGTCTGGTTCAAGGTAAGCTTGCTGCCTGCATGCACACCATGCATCTCTTCTCATCGTCGATACTAGTGGGAGTTCTTCGTCTTCTGGCCTATCATAGTCACGAGGGTCTTCCATCCCATGTTGACGAAGGTCTGAATCTCATATCGGAAGATTTAACTCAAAACCTGAGCTTACGCACAGTCGTTCAGGGACTACATTCTTCGAACCGCCCCCGCTGAATATGCTGACCGTATGGTGCCCAAGTACAGTACGCGTTGTCTGTCTCTCAAATGACTTTGCGCTCACAAAAACATTACCAAGCCCTGGGAGCGAAGCGCCTCATCCACGATACAGGCTACCTTGCTGCACTGCATCGGCCGAACCTCAATCTCAACTGGGACGGTATCAAACGCGTGGAGCGGGATGGTGTTGTTACTAGAACAGGTATGCCATGTACCTCTCTCGTCTTACTTCCTCATGCTGATTTGATGATAGGCCAGAAACTCCCATTCGACGTTATCGTATTTGCGACTGGGTGTATTGCCGTAGGAATCAGTCTCTTCTCTTATAATTAGTACTGATGCTCGAACACTGGCAGGATGACATCTTCATCGACGTCCGAGGACCCTTCGGGCAGAGCGTCAAGGAGTTTTACGATGCACACGACGGGCCATACACCTACCGAAGCGTCGCTGTCCCGGGGTTTCCCAACTTCTTTATGATCACTGGTACAAACCCACACATCTGCCAGTGATCCATCCTTCGCTTCGACTAATCATAGATTCGCAGGCCACAACAGTGTCAACCACGCCACGGATATGGTGTTCATGATCGAACTCCACGTGAGTCTCCGACTTGCATTTCCTCGTAAATTCTGGCCCAACGAGCATCCAGGTGAACTACATAGCGCAGCTCCTCGCCCCCATCATCGCCAGGGACCTCTCCACCCTCGCGCCCACGCACACCGCCACAGACGCCTTCAACGCGCAGTTGCAAGTAGACTTGCGTCGCACGACGTTCAACGACACCGTGACTTGGCTGCGCCGGGGAGGAAGCATAGATGGGCGGCTGGTGGGTGCCTCGCCGTATGCGGGGTCGTACATGTGGTGGGTGATGCGCAAGGTGCGGTGGGATGAGTGGGAGTGGAGTGGGAAAGATGGAAGGTGGGAGCATGTGCTAAAGGCTAACTTTAAGGAGAGAAGGGTGAGATTTGGGGCTGGGTTGTGTGGGATGGCTGCTGTTGGGGCTATCCTCGCGTTCTTCGCTGCTGCTTGAGTACTGCGAACCTCAGGCTTCACCAATCAGGCTGAAAAGTCATGTCATGTACACGTGGATATGTCTGTTTCAACCGCTGTGGCACCACCTACTATGAGCACTGTCAGTCAGAGTCAGAACACATGGGGTGGAGAGACGCGCCACGAGACGAACCTGGAACCATAGTCCGATCAGGTCGGATCGGCTTCAATTTCGTCAGCGATATTTGATCAATATTCGCTACTTCGACCATGTAGTCTTCCTTCTGCCTTCTCCGAGAGAGTCAAAATGTACCACAACACACTTCGGTTTGTCTAGTCTACTCAGCACCACACCGACGTGAGATGAATCACCTTTGAGTACGTGGAGCCATGGTCGACGGCATCTTTACTCGCAGATTCCATCCGAAATGTTGCGATGAACCTGCAGCCAATTGTATTCTTCTACCCTTCCACATCATCGGCCCAGCATGGGCCTGACCAGTGCTTTTGGTGCTCTCAGTGATTGATCCACTAGTGAACCCCTTCTCTCTCGGGCAACGAGCAGGTCAGGCAGGAGCAGGTACTATGGGGCATCCTCTTCTCTTCCCTCTGGTCCTTGGTGCCGTCGCTCTAGCCCAGGTCAATCGCACCATCGACGACACCTACGGAGATGAGGTGTCGAAGCTCGTGCCCGTCTATGAGCCTGCAAGCGCTTGGCATATGATGAACTTTGACGACAACCCGGAAGCCTCGCCATCTTCATCGGTCTACAATGGAACATGGAGTTACGCTGCCTATAATGAATCCTTAGGCTCTACTAATATCACTTTTTATTTCGAAGGTGAGTACATCTATATGCCTTCTCGTTTACTTGCTCACTCTATCTCCTTTGCTAGGCACGGCTCTCTACATTTATTTCATCCTCGAGAACGAGGACATCACGAGTCGCACCGTATGCAATTTCACTCTCGATGGCACCCTGGACGGATTCTTCAACCACACACCGACTAACAGTACGGATTTGGAATACAACTCGTTGGTATACGTCGTGACTGGACTCGAACAGAAGAACCACAGCATGCTCATCGACACCTCCGGCGTCTCATATGATGTTTTCATCGACTTTGACTATGCCATTTACACGTGTGTTGACTCCTCCATGAACGCTTTGATATAACATGCCACTGACGCTTGAGCGTAGATATGACCCCAGCGCTGCTTCATCCAACTCCCATTCGAGCAAGTCGAATATTGGCAAGATTATCGGCCCCGTCATGGCGGGAGTCTTCGTCCTCGTCTTGCTTGGTGGACTCTGTGTTCGCCGCCGCCGCCGCAATCGCGCCACTGCATCTGTCCCCTCCATGTCAAAATCCACCGATTTTGCCCTCGCACCGCCATCTGGTGGTGCAGGATACTACGCTTCTATCCCCGCCAAAGATGACCCGCCCTCTCATAATTTGGCAGCCGAAAGGCCTTCCCAGTACCTGCCGAGAAACACAATAACCTCTCTTCCTAAAGGTAGTGTCATGATGTCTGCCGCCCTTCGTAGCGACACCCGAAGTCTTTTGGAGGCGACCGACTACACATCACCGACATCGTCGTCTGTGCCCGGCTCCTCACGCGATCCCGCTGAGCTACGCCACTCTAGGCAGAGGATGCTTGAAGGGCAGATGCAACAGGTCCAAGCCGAACTGGATGTGCTTTCCGAGGGTATGAATGAAGCTGGTGGGTCGAGGAGACATACTGGGAGGGACGAGGAGCTGGAGCAGATGAGGCGACAATTGGCGGCGATGAAAGAGCAGATGCAGATCTTACAGGCTCAGCAGCAGTCGACGTCGGCGCAGGAGCTGTCGGATGAACCACCACCTGATTATACTCCTCAGGCGAAACCAACTGATGTGCCGCTGCAACACGCGCGACTTTGGTAAGAGCAACCAAGGATAAACCTGTGGCACTTTCTATGTTCCAGAACCCCACGCTACACGCTGATATCACACACGCAATGATATCATTACATCACAGTAGCACTCTGTACTAGTCGATTAAGAGTCTATTTTTGCAAACATAACATGCTCTCGTACCATTGACTCGTGGGAAGACATCTGGGCATGTCGCAGTACTCGGCAGTGCCAACGGGTTACACCATCGGTGCCGTGTCGGCGAGGTTGTGGTCATATTCGGGTGTCGTCAACGACAATTGCAAAGGGGATCTGGATGTGTAACTGCGCCTGACAGGTAAGCGCTCCGAGGCTTGGTGAACATTCAGATGAAATACTGATGACAATTGTAGATTCAACATCGAGAGCGCCCTGGCGTTCTAATTCTCCCTGATGCATCTTGCCCATCTACTCGACAGCGACAGGCGCGTCTCAGTCCAACCACCTGAAACTAAGTATCTGCAATCAGTCAACATACCACGTGCACAGGTCGGCCCGCCACTTGTCATCGCCGCCTTTTTAATCATCTCAGTACAGTCTCAGTACGTTGTCGTCCTCGGACCCAACTCCGTAGACGGAACTCTCATTGTGAAAGAATCCATATCTTGATTGCTTGACTTACTAGTCAAGTGGTCATAGAACTGTCATTTGAGATATCCAACTCGCAGGCAAGATCATTCAAGTTTGGTCCTCCCTTGCTTAATCGACATCATCGTACGCGACTGAATCTTCACCTCCCGCGAGCCTCAAGTATCCTCAACAGCACGGCTGGCTCTCAGATGTCCATGGAGTCTCAGAAGCTTCGAGTAGGATCCTACAGTTATACATACACTGGATTCAAGTTGTTTCTAGTCAAGGTTGGTAGGCAGCGGGCCCGTGCTGTCGGCAGGAATGGAAAGTCAGACTTTGTGACCCGAACGCTAGTCGATGTGGACGTTGTTTTGGAGCTCGACGGCTGGTTGCCATCGGAGAAGCCACACTTTAGAGCTGGCAAAAACCAGTTCAATGACCATGCCATCGTCCGCTAGGTCCTTCAACACGCCTTTCTCCTGCGTGGATGGTATGTTCGACCATCCCCTGATAGGATCGCTTGGCCTGACTACGGAGTCACCGTATATAATCAGCCGAAACTTCCTCAACGTGAACTAGTGAGCTGTTGCTCAGATTTTGTCATGTCATGCACAGCTGGGTACGGATGGGGATGGGTTGTGGCTAGGAAGATAGGACCAAGATATACAGTGCAGTAAGGTGTATCTGCCGAGACAAAATCTGACCTTCGTTGCAGAGTTGGCTTGTGCCGTGGCCTGGGCTATGCCAACCCGTCCTCTAACCCTCAATCCGGAGGATTCCGTTGCTCGTTCAATCAATTCATAGACCAACGCGCATGCGAGAGATTAGTCTAGAGATACTTTTATGAACGAGTGAGAGAAGATGCAACACCCATAAAACTAATGTTTTGCACTCAGGACCTGCTGTTCAAAGGCGGTCCGCAACTCAGCTCGACGCCCACCTTGTGCACCACCTGCATGCCCAACGGCTCTTACAATTCCTACGTCTCCTCCAACCATTGGGTGTCGAAGTACTGCGTTCCCCGGTCTTGCCATCCGGTCCAAATACAAGCAGCTTGTCCTCGCTCCAAGGTGCTTCTCCATGAGCGATGCTGACATATATATCCTGCATTGCGCCCTGTACTTCCGTGTACAAGCACTCGTCGCCGCAGGGCTGTGTCCAGGAAGAGAACATGTCGTTGTCACTGCCGCCCTCTGACATGCGGACGTCCTCGTCTTTGTCATAGTCACAAAAGCCATCTTCTAACGACAACTGGCGATCGGGGGGTAGTGCAAAATCCAGGGAGGTTCTTAGTCAAAGACATAGCACCACACGCCCCTGCCGCCGCGTTCCTGCTTCGCATGTTGAGCATAAAGACTTTGACATGTAAAGACTACATGTACTGATACCAAGGCGGTCTGTGTATACAGTGGGCCGCTGTTGAAACTTCGTGTTAGTATATCAAACAGATGACTTGCAAACACTGGTCTAGAAATCAGAGAACTTTCGTATCGCGTGAATACTTCCCCTATGAAGGACCTCCACAACAAGTTTACCATCAAAGATGCCAGCTGTATGAGCGCCTGACAATGAGTCAGTGACCACATTCGAGTGCATCTAGTTTGCGCACAATATCACTCAGTAAAAGGTCCGTGCGGGCGTAGGTGACCACCACAGGCACAGGGAGGAGACACAGCAGCCAGTCGTTGTCTCGAATGAATACGAGAAAGATTCGCGATCTCTGTCGATGCCGAAGGCGACACGTCAGCTCAAAAAGGAAATGTGAGCAGGGCGCCGTCTCGCCATGGATGACTACAATCTTCTACGTCCCAGGTGAAAGTAGCTTCATAACAGGGAGTCCATAATTGATGTGTCTCGGGTAATGTCGCCTGCTGACAGGCCGATGAAGTGAGACAAAGCATGGGAGAAGGTGACGAAGGCAGGTCATGCCCGGAGAATGTGAGTGTCTCGTCGGGTAGACAGTGGGTAGAACATTCAAAGAGAGATTGCTGCGACAGTCAAGAGGGCATAGACGAAGCTGAAGCCAAAGACAAGAATGAACATACATGGATGCCTCGGCAAATCAAGACCCAAGTCGTCAGTCTGGGCCCCAGTGCAAGCAAGAGAGTTGTCCAAAACCCAAGCCGTCAACGTGGATCCCAGCGCAAGCCATGGACCGCATGCCGCGCCAACCGAAACCCAATCCGTCAACGTGAATCCCGGTGCAAGCCAGGGACCGCACGTCGCGCCACCCGAGACACAATTCGTCAACGTGGATCCCAGCACAGGCCTGGGACCGCACGCCGTGCCAACCGAAACACAATTCGTGAACGTGGACCCCAGTGCAAGCAAGGGATCGCACACCGCGCCCGCCGAAACACAATTCGTCAACGCGGATCCCAGCACAGGCCTGGGACCGCACACCGCGCCAACCAAGACACAATTTGTCAGCGCGGATCCCAGTGCAAGCAAAGGACCACACGTCGCGCCAGCCGGAAATCAAGAGAGTCAAGTCACCATTCGATGCAGGGAGGTCGCTGTCTGCAGTCGCCATCTCAAGCAGAATGTCTCGTGCATGGTGGTATGCGAAGAGGAGATGGTGGTGGTGATGGAGTGAGCTGGAGGGCGTTCGTGGTGGGCGCGGAAGGCAAGCTCAAGCTCGATCGAGAATCACCCGAAACCAAAAAGCTGAAAAAGCTGATTCATGTATGACAGAGAAACAGAGCTGCTATTAGGATGATACACAGTCTGGTTGAGGACGTTATACAGTAGACCTAGCACAATAGAAAAAGTTCGCTACAAACATGGACTTCACGAGAATTGATGTTCGGTATTCGGTCCGGAAGCCAAGCATCCTGCTACACGACGAGAGACGCTACACATTTGGAGAAAGATGCATAGCGGTCGAGGTATGAAATATAAATTATGCTATGAAGTCCCAGGACCGTACAGCCAAAAGTAATGGAATGAGAATGATTATGAGTAGTCGAAGGCTCAGGGTCCACCTTCCTAATGGGGATCGACGAAGTTTCGCTTTGCAGAGTTTGCATACACAAAACGGATTATCGAAATCTGATAATTTCTTCCATCCGTAAACCCTGTGAAAGGCGCCGACGCAGAAAATCAAAGCGAATGTCGACGTAATCATCCGAGATGTCACCAAGATACGCCACATCCCACGCCGAATGGTTGGAAACTGAGATATCGAACGTGCGCAACTTCGGAAGGAACGACTGAACTTCCCGGAACGCATCCATGATCAGCTTGACCTCAAGGTCATAATGACATCCTACATCCGACGGAGGAGGCCAGCATATGAAGCGTAACACAATCGTCTCGAGATTGACCGTCTTGTGTAGAATTGGGAGTAGATGACATTGGTCGGTGTGTGTGGCGAAGGCATTCTTGTGGATTTCAAGACGCGTCAGTGAGAGATAGCACTCGGATCTCCGAAAAAGCCGGGTATATGAAGAGTAGGAAAGGCCATCTAGGCAGAAAAAGTCTTCGACAATGGCTTGCTCAAGACGGGGAGTGGTGAGAATGTCCAGAATGTAGGGTATGCTCGTACGCAGACATATAAGCGGGAGGGATACATCTACTCCTGCGGGCGCATCCGAGTGACGGGACTGATTCATCAAAGAGACTGTCAATTCATTGAGACTGGTGCATTGCATAATCATAGCGACACATTCACTGAGGTTCTCAAACTCAACGAGCATGGATAGAACGTGAAGGTGATCCCAAGGGAGGTACAAGTCCCATCGGCCACCTTGTACATAGAGTGATCGAAGGCATGGAGCTGATTCGAAGGCTTTGACTGTGTATCTTTGAGTAAGGTCTGGAGGCCAAGTGTGGTTTTCAGAATAAACAGCCAGGTGTTCAAGAGCAAGGGCGCAGCCAGGTCCCATCCGAAATGAAGAAAGGTCTGTGTTCTGGAGATGTACTGTTCGCCAACGCCCGATGGTCGGGCAAAGCAGAGCCAGAAGCTCGTCATGTGGTTTCGATTGGAAGTCGGCCGCGATGGAAACCGACAGAGGATACTCTCTCGACCACTGTAGCACGAGGGTGAGCACCCGATGGAGCACCCTCGGTGACACCCAACTGGGTCCGATGGCAATGCCAGACCAGAAGGCGGGATTGGCAAGCACGACTGATCGCCATTTTGAGCAGACCAGCATGAGCTTCCACTGCGGGCCTTCCATCGCACTCAAGGTGTGCTCATGCACGAGATGAGCGAAAACCTCGTCGAGGAGTTCAGGAGGAAAGCGGTGAATGGGGGAAAGAACCCTATTACAAGAGGCGCGTGTACGGAGGAGGGCGTCTCGTTCGTCTTGTAAAGCCAGTAGGGCGGCTTGGAGGTCTGCGATCTTGGCATCCACCAGCAAAATGGCGGATTCCGTCTCGGGGAGGGCTATGTGCGTAATGGTTTTGCGCTGCGTATCGGGCGGCGGGATATTTCTGTGGAAAAGTGCGCCGATGTCGGGGAAACGAGGCAGAAACTGGGAGGCGCGTCCGAGGAGAGACCTCCCGGAGCAATCTTCGCAGGTGGGCATAGTTGTGCTATGAATCTGTCAACGCCTTGCAGCGATCGATCTCAATCGCGAGTACGCACATTGGTCAAGTATGAGGACAGAGCATATAACGCGGCCACCTGCAAATAAGTCAGTCAGCGAGTTAAAGGGAGCGCGTAATTGATTGTACAAACTCAACAAAGCCGGGCAGAGCAAAAGATCGTGGTCGAAAGCAACTGGGAGACCGGCCACGTGCCTTTTATTTCGTCCTACGCGTTCGGCAATTCGGCATGCGCCGGGCAAATGGCCCATGTAGGTCCGTGTATATTCTCGTTGTAAACGTACTAATCAGGCAGCTTCAAATATTACACATAGCGGGACAACGTGCTGGGAATGGAAGTCTGATGAATTGGTTTGCTTCTCACATCATCCTAATGATATTGCATACAGCGGGAAAGACCTTCCGTTACTGGTGGGTTCATAAGAAATAGAGCCAGTTCAAAACCTCCGTGACTCTACACAGCTTACGACGCACATGCTAGGCTTTGCTAGCGGGCGGTACTAGATCCTCCATGTTAAGAAATTCATGGCCCTGGCGCCATCAATGGCGCGGTATTGCACGATATATACTGTAGTGTGGTTTTTCAGTCAATGCGAGACAGGAAAACTTTTACAAGCCAGCAAGTGCTTTCTTTTCAAGATGTTCGCGAGTAGCCCCGACGTCAGGGTGGACTGTGATCTTGTCATAGGAAAATAAGTTCTCCGTAAAGAGGTCCCTCACCGAGGGCCTACGTTGCAGATTAGAGCTCAACATCTATGGAGATCTCAGTACGTCCAGCTACATGACAAGTGTCTAAAGACCAGCCTTGTCGTATAGCAAGGAGCTCGCACCGTGTGTATAACATTTTGAGTTCATCGACACCTTTGGTTCGTAGTTCAAAAAGTTCTCCGGAAGACGGCCAAGATGCTCGTGGTGCACATCAAGAGGTTGCTAATAGTGTAGTCTACTTAGGATGATTGAGGTTGCTCGCCGATGGCAGATCCCAGCTCTCCTCGACTTTGACGAAGCCTCTACGTTCACCGTTAACTGCATCATAGCCAGCCTGCAAAGAATTTTCGCCGCCGCACCCCTTGGCATTGGGCTCAATCCTACATGTTCGTGCGGCTAGCCCCAGAAATGGGCGCGAACCCCTCCGTGGGTCAATTCGGTGAGAACTGGTGAGAATTTATGCGACTTTCGAGTTTTATCCAACGGTTCTGACCCAGGTCGTTAACAGGCAAGCCTCAATTTCTTGGATTCGAGCGGATCTGCCTGCCTTTAGTCCATCGGCGCCGCGCAAGTCGTCGACCAAACAGAGGTTCCTACCAGCGAGCTTCAATCCAAAGTCATCACCCCGGCTGTGGTTGTCGAATTCGATGTCACGGGCGCCGTGGAAGACTCATATGACAGCCTCGTAGACGACGGACAAGGATGAACCAAGGTACGTTCGTAATGGCACTGGTATCGATCGCCAGAATCGACGTGTGAAAATTTCCCGTCAACAGGTCGTTGCTTCGGCCTGAGCAGACGTTTGGTCATCAAGACTCTGCCACGGATGATGGAAAAGGGTTCCATCGTTCTAAATGTGTCTGTTACCTGGAGCCCGGTCGATGTGTAAAACATTTTGCAGCCCAATATCGTTGAGGTGTTGCGAAACGGCCTGACGAACCTAGCTGAGGCGGTGAAAGGAGCAGGGAAAAGAAGGATCGGCCAAGCGAAAAGTTGGAGGTTAAGAAGATGATCGACAACAGGATTATGTCTCTTGGTACTACGAAGTAACGGGCTTGTATTCATTCTGTATACGAACGTTCTGCAGACATGCATGTCAGGGGAGCGATGATATAGATAAACACAACATCAACGAACCTATAACTTATTCGCTGCCTTGTCCCACTGGTGAAGACCTTTACAGCAGCTGAACGATGCATCAGGAAATCTCAAAAAGTATGGCAGTGTATGCACTGTATGGGACAGTATGGCACGTATGCCGAATTTTCAAAAGAGGTCACATACTTTCTTGAAGGACCAATTGATCTCTACATACTCACATACTTCCCATACTTAATTTTCTGAAAGTTTCGTACCACAAGTTTCCACTGAGAAGATTGATTTAATGGTATTAATGTGCTCTCCTCGCTTCCCAGTCTGCAATAAAACAGGCGTGAAACTAGCAATCCGGAAATTACACCAATCCAATCACTCATCCCACTGTTCTTGGGTCACAAACTGGCTTGACAATGGGCTTGAGATCAAATTTATCCTATTTGAAAATGTTGCGCCAAATGTGCGCGTTGGATGAGGAAAATCAAGGGGGAACAGTCTGACAAGAGGGACTTGTGAAAATATTTGCGATCGGTGCATTTGACAGAATGACGAGCCGTTCTAAGTGCTACAAAAGCACGCCAAACAAGAAGAAATGGTTTAGTGGTTGGCATGTCAGGCTGTCCTCTCGATTGGATATTGCCGGGCCTTGAGTTCAATCCCTGCTGTTGACTGTCTTTTTATCTCGCCAAGAACCTGCTCAAGCGCACTGGCGAGCTGCACAGTGCAGCCTCAGGCCCGCGTCCCGGGACGACGCTCAAAGTACTTAGTATGTGCTGTATGGGTGAGCGATATGAGGATTAAAAGGACATGTATGGAAATATGAGATCCCTTATGGGCCCATAAGGCCGTATGACTGTATGGCAAGCATGTACCATACCTCTCATACTTTCTGAGATTTCCTGATGTGGCAGTCGGAAAACCTTCCATCCAATCGTCCAGCACCGTTCAACGGTAAGATATCTGCAATTCCAGTCAATAGCAGACCAAACATGGGAAAGCGAACGAGATACTCTCTCCAAACCAACATGACTCATGCAAAAAGGCGGTGGTAGACATCCTCGCTCGTCGTTTAAATTGTGCATCACATTGGCCAAGTGTGCATACCACGCTGCGCGCGCTCGAGAAAATCCAGCATCGTGTGTTTGAGCAGGCAGTGTGTGATCGGCAATGGCAAGGCAGGTTTGTCTCATCTGTTGTTTGAACAGCTGACGAGAAGATAATCATAGGCCCGAGTACATCGTTTGGAGTGGCCGAGTCGAGTTCGGGACGCAAGTGTTCCTCTACAGACATTGACTTCCATCAGTCACTGCTTATGCCGATGAAGCTTGCGCACGCACCATTCATGATGGCCTCGCTCTTGCTACTTTGAGGTGCATTCGTCTCTATGTCTCGCCGGAAGGCCGAGGGGCTCCGTTGCTGTGAGGACAATCGATAACGGTGGACGGGGTGTGCGAAGAGGCAGGTACAGTACGGATACAACATGGCAATGGCCCTGTTGCAGTTGTAGCTTGGGTATCGTTAGGATGCGATGCGAGCGCATTTGATCAGGCGCGCCGTTCCCGCCGCCATCGTTGTCAGAGAAACAAACATTTGAGGGAGAGTCCCGCCGGGCTCGGTGCTGTTGGCGGGAATTCCGAATGACAGAAAAAGCGATGAGACAAGGCGGATCGGATCGGGCCGGCCACGTGTTTTCTTGGTAGCGAATCCAGACCGCGTCTCAACCTGAACTTCCATCAATATGCCACCGAGAAAACCCTCTGCTCACTGGCAGCCAAAATCCAGCAAACGCCGTACCAAAAGAACAATCACGCGGGATGCCGAACAAGACGAGATGAAGTCAATTCCACTCGCCGCGAACACAAAAGGCTTCCCAACACTCCCCTACGAGCTACACATGGAAATCCTCTTGTATTTTCCCTCTATTCCCGTATCCTGCTTGGAAGAACTCGATTTTTTGGGTTTCTCCCTGCTTCCTATCGTGTCAGATTTGACACCATTTACGCATTGTCGCATGTATGTCACGCTTTACGCTTGGTCTACTATCAGCTTTTGTTGCATACGATATATTTCCCAAACCTTCGCGTGACGCCAAAGCTACCCTTGGAATCCGACCCAGAGACATGGCTACCCATGCTCGGGCAGCTTGAGTATCTACATACCGTTCCCCTGCGCAATCATCCCTCCTTTCCAGCGCCCAATGTGCTGGACCGCACCATCAAGACAATGAAGGCCATCATCCGGAAGAGCCTCAGCAGTGACCTGAATGCGGATGTAGAGAAAGGGACAGTGCATGTGTGGGAAGGTGAGAGAATGATTCAACAAATCGACGTCAGACGAGCTGTAAAAGACGCTTGACCGTCTGTTGATGATTACGTGTATTCGGTAGGTAGGTAGGTAGGTAGATGACGGCACAAGGTCCCATTGAGGAACGGCCGCTTGTGGAAGCCCTTCAATCGGGCGAGCTTTCGTATTTGCGCAATGGTGTGCACCGCTTGTTTATCAAATCTCCTCCAGGCTGAATAGACCATTCTTCATACCCAGCCTTCGACTAGATATTCTTGCTCTCACCATGTTCTCATATCATCAGTGCTGGCCTCTGGAACTACCTCCAGCCAGGCTTCGAAGACTACGGGAGCCGGGTTGGGTTGGCGCACTTGACGTCGTTATTGCATGGTGGTCTCGATATCGACGCGTCGAAGTCTCCTGTCCCCGATTCAGAATTTATGTGCCTATTCGCGGTCCTGTCAATTACCATGACACTGAAATGACTGTCTATCTGAAGCGTGAATGACCTATCCTCTTGGTTCCTTTGTTCCGATAGAGGTCGGAGAATAGTCTACCCACACAGGCCAAGATGAAGCCGACCATGCGACGAATGGTTCTTGGCCCTTGGCTCACCGCTCAGTGCCAGTACACATCTGGTGATTCTGGTCGCACCACAACTATTCAATCACTTTTTAAGTTGGGGACCATACTGCGATTACCGATATTTCATTTGATCCTTTTGTCTCCTACGACCCAGAGCTGCGGAAACTCTCCTCAGAAGTCTAATCCCCTCGAACTTTTGATCTCTTTCCGGGACACTGCTAAGTGTTCCGGTTGTATACACTAACGTTGCCATCAGTGAGACAGGGTCGCGTTGATGACCCTGAGTCCCGATAAGGCAATCATCTGTCTGACACCTACCTATCTGTTACTTTCCTCTCCTCTTCCTCCTCCCTTGCCTTCACCGTCACATTTTTTGGACTCTCCTAATACTCGTCGTTCGCTCCTCGTTTGATAGCATCATCCTTTCCCAGTCTTTTTACAATAACCATCCGTCGCCCTCGGTTAACTCCGAAATCCTTGTTCGATCATGTCGCAGCATCTTTCCATCCAACCTCCGCCACTCCTCTCCTCTCACCTTTCTCTCTCCCTACAGTAGTAACTGTCAGTCAATACATTATCATCTCCTCATTCTGACTCTTTGTCCCTTCCCTTTTGCTTGAAAGTCCTCGGAGCCGAGACAGGCTTACGTGTATTAAGCTAAATTACAACGTTATCACGTTCGTGAACTCCTTCTTAAATTCCCGCAACGTCTGTTCTTGCTCTCATTCCCTCCTCTGCTCTGTCCTCAACTATGGATGCTGAATCTGACTCCGATACATTGCAGGTGGAAATTATACGCGAACGGTGCGCCTCCATTCAGTATTGTTCGCACTTCGCTTCCCCCTCCCCCTCCCCTTTTACTGATGAGTTCTTAGTCTATCACCCTTTCTATTTGGATCGCGATGAGACCATCAAATACACAGCTCATGATCTCAAACGGTATATTGCTGTTTTGCGTCCACACAACCCTCCCCCTCCTTCCGACAACCCTCTCCCTCCTTCATCGGCTCCTGATCCTACCCGTCTATCGTATGACCTGGCCAATGAGTTAAAGACATTGATCGCCTCCTTCGTGGACCTTCCACACACACACGCCCAGTTACGCGCCTCGTCCAAGGCATGGTTTTCTGTCACAAATGGCTTGTCTTTCTCCACTATTTACATGAACGGTCCTCTACTCTCCTGGTCCACCATGACCTCATCGGATATAGAAAAACTTCGTACGATGACTTGGCAGCGCGAGATTGCTTGCGCCTGCTTTCTGTCTCGTGAACGACTCCGTAACTCTGTCCGCAAAGTCGTCTTTCGTCGTTGGGCCTTCTCTCCGAACCGCCCTTGTTGGTGGTCAAATTTTCTCCCCAACGTTCAGCGTGTGGAGATTCTCGGCTTCTCCTCTCCAGCTGCCAGCATCATGACGATCTTTCCGTCCTTCATCATTCCAAAGCAAATCAAGTCCCTGCGTATTTGCTCCGTCTCTTTTGAGGAACACAGCCTGCAAAATCTTCTGGCCCCTTGGTCCCGTTTGGAGGATCTCATTCTACACAACGTTCAAGGCGGAAATATTGTATGTTTCCACATTCGTATCAGTCCACTCGTCTTGCTCATGGAACAATTTCTAGATCTTCCCTCCTAACTTTTACCAATCCTCCGGTCCTGCGTACAACCGATGGATTGCAGTCCACGGCCTCGACACTATGGCTTTTAATGAAGCTGGCGCTGGTACTCCTACCGCCTCGATATCCTCCATGGACCTCGACTTCACCCATTCAGCCTCTAACGAAGTCATCTCCTCGCGCGACTCTGGTTGCATAGACTTTTCCTCGGAGCTCATTGCTTCTATGGATCGCAACTCCCTTTTTCACCGCAACATTGATTTTATAATGCCTGAGGAAACGAACTTCCCTTGTCGCATCTTTGTTCATGTCCTGACGGTTCTTCGGGTTTCCGTTCACGACTTTCAATTCCCTGCTCTGGTGAGGCTACTGGAGTCATGCCCCCTGCTCCAAGCCATTCAACTCCGTCTTTGTGAGTCTCCCTACTATTTGCTTACGCATCAATTCACCTCCTTCTTAGTATCGTCAGTCTCTCCAATCACTGCCCGTCGTGTTCGGTTTCCCAGATTTGCAGATCTTGCCTCTTTGGCCTTCGAACTTTGCGCTTCCAATATCAATATTGCTCTGTCCCTGTTGGAGGTATGGCCGTTGCCAGTCTCCATAGACTCTGTCCTTATGCATGTATTGCCTAAACCGTGCGAGCGGTTTCACAACTATGAAACGGTCGTTGTTTACGATAGCTTACTTCGTATTTACCTGCCTTCTATTTCTAACTTCCATACACCGTTGCCCATCGGCATTGGTATCAACTCGCCTCGTCACATATCTCACTGTACCGCATGTGTCGCTGTTTACTCTGCTATTGTTCACGAAGCTCATAGTCGATACCCTACACTACCAGCCATGTATCTAGCACCATATCTCCCAGACCCTTGAATATTGACTTTTTTCTTGTTCTTCAGTGTGTTCATCTTGTGTCAAACACACCCTTGTTATCGTCGGACGCAGTCTCATTTCATCCTCGTAAAATGTGTCACTTGATCTCGTGATTACACCCAATAAAGTAACTGACTGTCCAACATGTCTGATGCCTGCGTTTCGATTTCATTCCCGGCCAATCTTCTAGAGTCATATGTACTCAATTGCGTTCCTCTCACTGCCTAATTGCTCACAGAGCTCCCATTTTTTACGCCTCTACATCTCAATTTTTTAGCAGTCCTCCCACTCAGCAATGTTGAGCTTCTCCCCGCCTATTGTCCGATGGTAGCCGAACTCTCATGACCTCGGAATAAGTCGGTGGTGGCGCGCCATGGGTATAGGGTGGTGGTGAAGCATCACAATACATCGGAAGTCTAGCCTCTCTAGAACAGTCATCCTGTAACAGTGGTCAGTGCCATTGACTCGTCCGCAATAGGCTGCGTACTCGGAGTTCCATGATTGGTGTAATACTGGAAGCCACGGTCTGAGAATTCTCCCCTAGTGCTTCCAATGCCTCCCATCTTCGAATTCTTGCTTGCTGTCTTCTTTGCAACGTCGTCGGCGACTGAGGAATGACTTCATGGGTTTGCGACATGGTTGAAGTAAGTAGCAGTATTGAAACCTGATTATTTATACGCTTCTTGTCCATGTGGGACAACAGCCTGCACTGAACTCTTCTTGACCTTCGAAGCGCTGTTTACCCTCCCTTCTTTGGCGTTTCCTATTCCATACAGTACCTGATCTGCGCTTTCTTAAAAGTCGCTCCCAGAGAATTGTGTCCGTTCAGCAGCCATGTCTTCCTGGCCGTCATCATTGCCGACTTTGTCTCTAGGCTCTACAGTGGAAGAGATTGATACTAATCTTGTCAGTCTCTATAACGGTATGGTTCTCCCATGTCTCTCTGATATCTACCTATCTCACATATGACAGGTGACACGGCACAGTACAAAGTGCGGAATGATCATGTTCGAAGAGACCGCTGTAAGTCAAACCTTCTTACGTGGCTTTC
The DNA here is from genome assembly GCA_019915135.1 of Strobilurus pachycystidiatus. Classification (NCBI taxonomy): domain Eukaryota; kingdom Fungi; phylum Basidiomycota; class Agaricomycetes; order Agaricales; family Physalacriaceae; genus Strobilurus; species Strobilurus pachycystidiatus. The sequence goes on along the minus strand of JAHLMK010000006.1, from coordinate 474,986 downwards.
TACTATCTTTCCTGATCCTTTGCTTGACAGTTACCATTATGCTACCTCTGCCTCCTTCGAACGCTACCTCTACGGAGGGCCTTGTACCATGGGAGTTGAAGAATGAGATAGCCACGATGCTTCCTTTCCCCGACGCTCTCACACTGCGCCTAGTGTCTCGTAGCTGGCGAGCAGCAACAACACCGGTCACTCACGCCTACATATATCTACGTCGGACCCTCTTTTGGACGTCACTCACGGGAGATGATTTACAGAATGTTTACACTGACGCGTGGGCAGAAACTACTGCTCTCTGTGCTCTCTTATCTCGCAACAAGACCTACAGACGGGTCAAGCGCATCACCATGGACGGTTGGCCGCTCTCACCATCAGATCCCTGCTGGTGGCTTGGGTTCGCACCTTGGGTTTCCGAAATCCGCCTACTCCATATTCATCTTTATCCCGCCTTCTTCCTCACGGCATCTGTCACGTCTTTGACCGTTCAAAACTGCACCTTTTTTGAAGGCCACTCGCTCCAAGGCCTCTTGGCTCCACACACCAAGCTTCAGACTCTGACGTTTCATAATAATCTGGGGGGTCATATGGTAATGTCTTTCTCCGTTTTCCTGAGTCCTGTCTGACTATATTCCTAGTCCATTCCTCGAGCCTACCTTCAACGTAACTCACATATCATGCAACTTTGGTATGCCCTCTACGGCTTATCCAACATCGCAGAAGAGGAATCCATTGTATCTTTGGAGAATCCCACTTGTACACTTCAATTCCTGACTGTAGACTTCACTCAACGTCCCGATGGTACAATCCGTACTGATCGCGACGATGATGACACAGACTCCTCTGTCCCCTTTTGTGATTTGATGTCTGCTCTATCCGATCTGCAGGCGGCGCTTGTTGCTTGTGTCATACCTGGCCGTTCCTTTCCACATCGCACGAGCATCAGGAATCTGCGAGAAGTAACTATCACCATCACCACACATCAGTTGCCCGCCTTCAGGATAATCCTCGAAGGATGCTCTATCAGGGCCTTTCTTCAAAAAATTCGCTTGACACTCAGTAAGTCTTCTCTTGAGTCATGTCAAAATTGATCTTTATGAATTTTGATGTTTAGTTGACTCCGATATCATTGATGGCAACTATCTTGCGCGTTTCCACTTTCCCGAACTTCCCAACGTTTCCGATCTGCACATCACGCTTCCGTTGCTTAACTTTGGCTGGGTGTTTGCCTTTCTTGCGTCGTGGAAAGGCATTAACAGAAGACTGTCCGTCGTTGTCGCCCCTTTGGGATCAGACCATGTCCACCACTCCCTTGTGGAGGCCTTCCCTTACGGCCTGCTGCCGGAGCCCTTTGAGCCGACTGGTCACAATAACCACCGGCCCATGGATGTTCCTATCACCTTCTCGAACATGCAGTTACCGTGGAGCGATGCTACTCACTCCTGCAAGATGTGTTGGGAAACACTGCAAGAATTGGCATCAGCATGCACTGAAACATGCCCTTTAGCCACGGTCTACGCGGAGAGGTACATTATCAGTTAGGTGCAGTGGGATTGCGCCTTGTTGTAGCCTAGATTTAGATTTTACTCCTTCTTACCTGGCTTCTTCATCTTGATCAATTTGAACTCGTACTACGAATTTTGATGTACAGTCCCAAATAGGTATTCTTGTGTCCAACATAGCTCCATATAGTATTCCCATGTCTGCCTATCTCCAAAATGGCATTTACATGTCCCTCATTCTTTTTGTGGCCGTGCTAACTTGAGACAACACTGCTCAGTTAGTCTCGAATTGTCACTTGGATCCTTCTCAATTGGATTGCCTTGACATCTTGATCCACTCTCATTCGGCTGCTTCCCTTGTTCTCATCTTGATCACCTCTTTCTAGCCAAACGGTACGGCTTTAATTAGGTGGCACCGATGTTATTGTACTGACCGGATTTGGTATTCTTATTTCCAACATGACTCAATATGGTACTTGCATGTCCCTATATCTCTCGGCTATGACTAATGACACATTTCCTTGTTCACCCCACGATGCATGTCTGATGTCTAATACTCGTACTTGCGCTTCATGGTCTCCCCGGTACCCGCGGCCTTCTTAATCCCAGTGGACGCTCTCAAGTCTGCATCTTCTGTACGCAGACGCTTTGCATCCTACATAGCGGTAAATATTCTGCTGTTTCTGGTACGTATCACAAAAGAACTCACATCAACCAAAGTTCCATCAATCTGTACGACAGCTCGCAACTTGAGACGCATGCGCCACTTGTAAGGGGCTACACTTAACAGTGCGCTTCCCCCATCCTTCTTGCGTCTATCCGTTTTGAGGGGTACGACGAAGATAGATACCTTGATTTCTACAAGATCGCCCAGTCGAAACGCCTGTGGTTCCAAAACCTCGAATCTAACCCTCTTGTAAGTATCACCGTCAGAGAAACATATAACACACATACTTTTTGTCATCTTCGACACGTCTCATAACATAAAACAGGACCCGATTATCATCTGTGTGCTTCAGATTATCTCGATCCGCAATGTCCTGGAGAATATTCTTGGGATCAACTCCATACGTGAAAGCAACAGGCACTTTTCCGTCGTCATCCTGAGCTCCTTCGAAGTACCTGTTTGCAGCGTCGACGGCAGGAAAGTTCTCGAAGGTGCTAAATTGCCATGGCTCCAAAGTTCCGCTTGGAAAAACACGCTCAAACTTGATGTAGGCCTCTCGGATTGTCTTGATTGCCTGAAAAAATGAGGTGTCCCCAAGTCCACAGATCTGTACAGTTTCCTGCAACACGCGACCACGAATTCTACAATATATTCAGCGCAATATCTACGTATCAGCCGTTACTTACCTTGGAGCTTTCAAAATAGGCGGCAACTCTGCGGCGACGAGAATGCCGTTCATCACGAAGCACTTCTTGGTGGTCTCCATGTTGTCCTTTCCTGTCAGACGCCAAGTAATCTGGTCATCTCCCAGTCGAGTCTCGCTATTCATAATGTCTTGAACCTACATAGCTCAGTTCTATCCAAGCATGAAACGAGAGAGGGACCGACCTGAGCTTCGTTACTCAGGTGATTATTTTTGTCTTTGCAGCATTCAGCAATAATATCGTAGACCTTGATAACTAACAGTCCTCTTTAGTAGATTGACTGCGCCATACAAAATTTGCGCTTACCGGCTGCTTCGCGATTGTAGAAAGCATCCATTGTTGAAGTCTCTGTCGTATGGGCCAAAGTACTCATCCCTCAAGTACGAATTGGCCTCGGATAGTACGTTCCCATTCTAGTGCGAGGACAATACATGCTCATTCTAGTGCAAATAGGCCTTCTAGCTTTGGCGTCGCATCGCAGTTAGCAGCGCCGGTTTCCTTTGACAAGTTACTCCAATGATCTGCACTGTCCTTGTGACCTTGGGATGCTCATTATTTGAGGTCTTCTCTCCTGTGACAACGGAGCATGTGTGCTTCTCCTTATATCGCAAACGCGTTATAATCACGGAGAGGTGTCTCTTTATTTCCCCATCACTCTCTCTTGCCTATGGCACCTACTGGTCGTGGTCGTGGTCGTGGACGCGGCGGCAAATCTCAGAAAAATACCCTATTGGACATGCTCCCAGAACAGGGGTAAGTTGGCCTTCATGTTTTATCGTCGACAAGTCTCTGATTATGTGCATATTTATAGGTTCAATATGGACGCCGCGTTCATTGAATTCCTCGAGCGTGCCAGTGATGCTGGTGCTAAAAAGTACGACACTCTGTCCTCCTTCATCAATGACGACTAACTCTTACCTAGTCTCGACGTTCAAACCCTGCTTGGTGCGGCCAAGAACCGCACACAGCCGACCGGATCGTCTCTTCCATCAACGGCTACAGTTCCTATGTCTCAACCAGTTGTTTCCTTCTCATTGCCCCTGAGTACCGCTGCTACGCCTTCTGCACTAGGGTAAGCAACATATCTTCTTCATAGTGTTGAATGTGACGTTGTTACCAGTGCGAGTATTGCGGGACCTACTGCTCATTCTCTCCTACCCCAGCCGCGTGTCTTGACCAATGCATCCCATTCGACACCTGCCACTCCTGTTCGTACGGATCCGGCTCATGTACAGGCCTCCGAAGCCATTCATAAGGTCGCGGTTGTGGACGATATGCTATCCGACATGTTTGGGACTTGTACCGTGGAGCCACCTGCTCCTGCGTCGAAATCTGTTCCCCCAACGCAAGATGTCTCTCGGGCTACAGTCTCGTAAGTTGTTATTCACAACTCATCTGATCAACACTCAACTCTTTGTAGTCCCAGGCCATGCTATTATCCTAAGGGTAAAAGAATGGTTATAACCATTGGGCTTGTTTGCAAAGCCAATGGTTATAACCATTGGGCTGGCTGACCCTAGCAGGGGCACTCAAACCCTAAGTGAAAGCCCAGAACGTCAAATGATACTATAATCTGAAATACTCGAGCATCCAGATATACCGAATCGCGCGCCCCGGAAAAATTCTTGCGCGAGGCACGTAATCGGCATCTTGCGAGAGCCCACCTGGCCGGCATCACGGCAGTGGCAGGGAGCGCTCGCACCCCCAGCGCTGGCGGGCGGGCGGGATGCGTATATTAATTTCCATATCTTTGTACCTACAGTAGCTGTACGTCCCTGGAATTACACTCGAGGTGGAATAATCGCTCCTCCAGGCGCTATTAGGGTCTGGCAGCTCTTTAGGCTGCATTTCGGCACCCCGACTACACCAGATTGGGATTGGATGGCGGGGTGTAATTGTTGGGATTTGTTTGCATTTTGTTTGATTTCTACTTTGCACTCTGACAACCGTCTCAGGAAGAAACGACGCGTCTCTCTACTCTCATCGCGTCCTCAGCACATCAAGATCATGGCATCATCCGTGTATGTCATCTCTCGGCATCATGGCAAATGTCTAACGCGTCGTCGCTGACCCTGCATCTAGACTCAACCCGGTCTTTGATCCTAGCAGCGTCAAACCCTTCCGGCGAAACTGGGCCAAAGGATCACGTCTGGTCTTTCTCGAGGCCAGGATTTCGGGGTACAGGGATGCCCGACACAAAAGCAGAAGTGCGGCGGACGACTTTGCCGACGAGGTCCTAAACGAATACTGCGCCATATACCCCTACGACGCTCCAATGGACCAAGAACCAGCTGACGATCAGGCTCCCATCGAGCGTCCCCTCGACAGCTCTCTCACTCAGTACGAGCGCGACAAGAAAGGCGCGCTCCTCACGCGCCTACGAACAGTACGGTGCCATATCAACATGCATTGCCATTTGTCTCTAATCCTCTATCTAGGGTATCCGAAACTTTCTTGAAAATCGCTGGTCCAAAGCTACGCCAATTGCCAAGATGACGAAGGCACAGATGGGAAAGGATCCTATCGCTACACTTGTCTCCAAGGTCGCCGGTCTGGATGTCGCGCGTCAGCGAGGGCGTACGGCCATGCAAATGTGGTCATCCGAGTCATTCGCAGCTGTGAAGGAGGAATTCGACACGGATCTCGCCCTCTCGGGCGGCGGTGGGCGTAAGGGGCGCATCTCGCAAGTAGGAAAGTTCACCTCCGAGCGATGGAAGGCGTTGACAGCCGAGGAGCACAAGTATTGGGAGGGTCGTGCCGCGCAGGATGCCAAGGACGTCGCACAGTCCAAGGAAGACGCCAAGCGTCCGCTGGAACGCCTGTCCCCAGAGGACACTCAGAGGTATGTGTACGACTTCTCTTCTCCCGATTGAGATTGCTGATATCAATTGGTCAGAGCTCTCGACTCTCTCGCTAGCACGATGCAACCTCTTCTTGAAGGACTTTCGACGTTACTGGGAGGAAATGTTTCATTCTCTTGGGCTGGGCCGGAGCCGCGCAAAGGCGGCCAAGTTAATGTCATTTCGTAGGTCTTTTTGACGCGACTTTACATACCTGACTGACGAAGATCTGCTAGACTGAATGTGGGGACAAACAACGGTGCGGCTCCCAAGGCTTTCCATGATGCGGATGGAACGCGGGGACAGCTTCGCTTCAGAACGTTCCAGGCAGCGTTCGGGGAATTTAGCATGTCATGCTTTTGTAAGTTCTTCATTCCTATTTTGACATATTGCTTACTTGTTATCAAGCCCATTCTGATCAGCTCTCTCGATCCCTTCCCAACGTTTCGATGCCCAATCACCTGCCGTGGTTTGCGCGAGAACCTCAGCCATGGAATGCTTCGCAGCCTCAACCGAATACTCCCTCGCATGCTGACGTGCCATCGGCTTCGCCACCCCTTCCCGAATTGCCCGACGCTGTCGTTACCAAGGAGAAGGTGACAAGGAAGCGCAAGAGAGCCAACGGCAAGAACGAGTCGCGGAAAAAGCCCCCCACGCTTCAAGATCTCGATGAGGACGACACCAGCGGCGATGAGAATGGCGACGGTACAGCGCCGACGCGTCGTTCTACGCGTCCGCCTCCTTTGCCACTTGAGAAGGTCCCTCCCGTTGCCGCTTCCCCCGCTCCACCTCTCTCGAACATCACCAATAACGTCATCGATCCGGCCCTTCTTCCCCCGTACATTCCAACTTGCGGCCCTAACGACTCTCTCCATCCATTCGCAAACCTGGAAACCGCTACCTCCCCTCCTCCCCCCCCTCCTCCCTCGTCGACCACGCCTCCACAGGCAGATAAACATCCGGAATACCTGCGCAAGGCCTCCCGTTACCTCCAGGACTTCGCTCTTGGTGACGGCTGGATGCGCCTTGTTCGCGTTTACGTCAGGAACGAAGAGCTGATGGACTTCGCCAAGGGGGCGCCCATCCCGGCGAATAAAATCCGACCGAGTTCGATTCAGGATTGGATTCAACGCGCGCGTGCAGACGAATACCGGCCGTCCCTCACTTTTCGCCAATTGGCCGACCAATTCTGGCCTTGGTGGGGTAGTGTTCAACCTCACTGGCGCGATGTCTCTACCAAGGACGGGCCACTCACTGAGCGGCATCGACCCGATCCGGCGGGGCGAGAGTGGGGAAAGTTACGTACTAGTGGACTGAATGGACATTATTCGGTCCTCGCATTTCTCGCATGGTGGGGAGAGTCTTGTGGAGACGACGTTCTAGGCCTCGGAGAGTGGGAACGTGCAGTTGTCGATGTTACGTGGGTTCTTTCGCACTTCTGATTTCCTCGTCTTGTTTTCTTGACTGCGTACCATTGTATCAAGTATTTACGCTGTGTTCGTTGCTGTGTTGCTAGAGAATGAAATATTTTATTCACAACAGAACATCTCGACGGTCTGATAAAATGCAGCGCAAATAAATGAGTTTAAAAAGACATCAGATTTGCCTAATGATACAGCGCGTAAGTTAACAAAAAAAATGACGATGTCCTTGTGCATCCCAGAAGTGCCTGCTGCCGGTGAGGCAGAGGGACTTGAAGTATAAACGCGCATGACCATCACACGCGACTTGAAGTCGCGTGTACCTGAAAAAGATGCAGCGATGCTGGAATTGCGCTGCCGCCGTTGAGGCAGAGACGCATAATCTCTGACGGCGAAAGACCTGTATAGGGGGAGTCAGAACCTCGGACTTCAAGAAAAATACCGAAGGAAGGCTCTGACAAGCGCGCTGCAGCCAGTGAAGCAGGCGCGCTTGGAGTATGAATGAGAAGTGTCGACAAGGGCCGTCGACGTGAGATATCCCGGGGAAAAATGTCCCGTACCCCTCTATGAAGCAGTGCCGCCAATGAGGCAGATGTGCTTCAAATCTGACGGCGAAAGACCTAAATACGGGTTGTCAGATCATCAAGCACAGAAAAATGTCTATGTGGACTCTCTTATCAAGCGCGCTGCAGCCAGTGAAGCAGCCGCGCTTGAAGTCTGAATAGAATATGCGCTGTTGACGTGAGTTATCCGGCGTAAATATGCATCATGCACATGGCGGCAGTGATGCGCGGAGACTATAGTGTACCTGGAACAAAATTAGAAAACATCAACATGAGGTTATCAAAATTAAGGGCGGTCCGCGAGACGATAGCCGAAAGTCCGGAAAATTAAAAATGACTGACGATTGTATGATCCAAAATACACAGCCAGATGGGACCTGGTACTCAACACTGGTTCTTCAGTGCTCAGAACCAGTATGCCATCTGGCTGTGGGTAGTACAGGAGTTTTGTGCCGTATACCAAGTTGCACCAGGATCACGTATCACGTACAAGACATCAATTAGATCAATCGAACCGGCTTGGCCAGTCCCTTGTCACATCAGAATGACTGCTCGGCGCTTTTAGCCGGACCACCTCTTCCGAGAACGACGAGTCGCATAAACTCTACCTTCAGTAATGAACGGTTGTACCCTTCCCGCTGGCGCTCATGGTCATGCTGTGCTTGTCTAGCTGTCTGCTCGCGATGCCTCTGGTATTCGGTCTTCCGGAACAGCACCTATGTTCCGAAATGAAATGGTCCAATCAAACTGTAGGCAACTCTTTGGACTTACTATCGAGGCTCAGTCAAGAAAACACTCCCGGATCGCGACGAAGTGACTGTCCAGCGTCTTATCCTTGATTACTCACTCTTTCCCAGACTGTCCACTCCCTGCACGGACCGCTACCATTTCGGTCCAATTAAGGTCCATTAAAATGCCGAGACAAATGATATCCGTATAACTCACCATTCAAACAGGTCGTCCTCGGATTTGCGAAACATTGATCACTTACACGTCCCTCAGGTCTACGCGTTGCCATTTTATGGGTACTCGCTTTCTCTAGGGAGCTATGATAACGGTCCAGTAGTAGTCCAATAGAAGTCCAGTAGCAGTCCAATCATCATTCCATTCACGTTCAGACTGTCGACGACGACAACAGTCATTCGTCACTATTCTTGCTCCCCAAAAAATACCTAAAACCATAATCAATTGTATTTTAACGCTACGAATTTTTTCCGATTTTATTTGTGAGAGGTAAGAATAAAGGTCCAATAGAAGTCCAGTGATCTCGTTTCCTAAGGCAAGTACCCAGAGCAATTGCTGATTCCGTTCGTACGCTCACCTGTGCTACCTCCCTTTGACTGGCTACAACCACTCCAATACCTTTTGTAAGCCCTCGTATTGCCTAGCGCCTGCATTCTTAGACTGACGAGGCCTCTCTCTAGTTACTACCGCCACCATGGGCCGCAAGAAATTATACAACACCCCGGAGGAGAAAGCCCAGGCGGAGAAGGATAAACGCCTTCGATGGTACTTTAAGTGCGTTGTCGTTGCATCTCCACTCCTCTGACGCTGACGGCAACGAGCCAGAAACCGGGAATCCCAACTCCAGGCGCAAAAACGTCGGTACGATGTCCAAGCCCGCAAAGAAGGCAAACGTCGTCGCGCGCAGGCTCCACAGGCGGCGCCAGTCAAGTGCGTGCTCTCTTCTTTCTCTGAACTGGCTAATCAATCTGCTAGGTACTTCGACGACGCGCTCTGCAAGCGCGTCCTTCGCCGGCTCCGCCTAGTCGATGCCGAATTGCGTGCAGACAGCAGCAATAACCTCATCGCTTACGCCGCCAAACTGGTAGAGCAATTCGAGGAGATGGACTGGGCCGCGGGATTCGACCTCATTTCCACCAAGGAGTTCTTCTATCGCGAAAAGTTAGAGTACGTGCGGGAAGGCGTAGGGCAGATTCAAGACGAGGCGGGGATGGGACATGAGTACGCGAAGGATGCCCTCGAGATGCGCGCCCACTTCGAAAGTGTGCATTCCCTTCTCGAGGACCTCCTTCAACACGCCAAGGCTCGGTCGCTCAAAACAGCAAAGCGCCGCCGCCAACTTCTCTATCAGCAAAAGTAGCAGGTCCAAAATATAACATTGGTTTGAACTGTACGTTATCATCGCCCCACTCGTCGCTGGCCCCTCTATTAACGCATTTTCAGGTCCTCACGCACCGCCGTTGCGCTAGTTCTGTACGTAAATGAGCAGCGCCTCTCATGCGATTCTCCCCATCTACGATCTAGCTATGCCTCTTCTCGCGTGGTGTGTGCATCTTTCTTTGCCGACTCTCGCCTGACAGCTGAGTTGTTGCTGAGTAGCGGAGTCGTCGTCGGCACACTTCCGTCGACAAAACGAGGCAAAAACTCTAAATCCTTCGTCTCCCACCTCCTTTCACTCCAGCTCGCAATCGACGCGTCCTCAGCCTTCAAAATGTCTCAGCAGACTTTCCTGGCTCCTCCTGCCTTTCCTAAGGTACGTCTCCCCTTCCTTGACGCGTCGCGTCCCTGCTGATATCGATGCGTAGTGCTTCACCGCCGACGAGGCTCCATTCTTCATCAGCTCCGCCCGCGAGCTTGCGCGCGTCCACAAACGGAACGGTGATATCAAGGCCTTTCGTCAGCGTTTTGAAACGCTGCACACCGTCGAGTTTCCGCTGCCCCGTCTCCTCGATGAGACGAAAGAGGATCACTTGAAACGCTTCAACAAGCGTTGCAAGGTATGTACTCAACGCGTCTTGCTCATAGTCCTCTCTGATTGTGACTTTTAGAACCTCTGTTTCGGACTGTTGTGGGGATGCCGCAAGTTAATGACGGTCCAGAACGAGCACGGCCTCTGGGAGCGGCGCAAGAACCTCGTCATTTATGACGGTCAGCCTCGCCCTCGCCCTCGCCCTCGTCGGCTCGTCAAACCTGAGCGCGTTGCCGAGCCCTCTGTCGCGTCCGACCAGTCCAGAGACGCGTCCCCTGTCGTGAGAGACGCGTCTCCTGCCGCTGTGAGAGACGCGTCCCCTGCCGCTGTCGATTCCTCCCGGTCTCCGTCCCTCTCTTCCTCATGGTCTCCATCTCCATCCATCTCTTCCTCCCTCTCGTTCACGTCGACAGAGTCCCTCGACGATGATATTCCCGACGCTGTCATGGACGTTGCGAGTGAAGGAACCGAGGCCACTGCCGTTGGACTTCAGACCGATGTCAAATCGGAGGAGGAGGACACAGAAGCCATGGATCGCGATGTCGGAAAATGGGTGCAAGAGATGCAGGCTGCTCGCAAAGGTCCATCCTTGCTAGAGCTCGTACGCGCCAGACGCGCAGCGCCGCCTCGCCCGCGCTCGCTCTCGCCTGTTTGGGGTCCCGAGTTTTAATCGTAAATTATATATATCTGCCGCCCTATCTCCCGCATCTTTTTAGTCCGATATCATATTATTCTACTTTATATCTTGTTGCTTTTTATTTCGCTATACTCGCCTTCATCGTTATACGGACCACTTAAAATTAAAAATATCTGTATGACATTGTATTTATCGAGTGATCTCGGAACCCTCTGCCTGCTTCAACTCAATTGCCCCAAAGGTCGTCTCTATAAGATTCCCATCCGGTGCGTGATGAGGAGGGCCAGGGCGATGGCGACGTCCGCCATGTATCCGAAATGCTTCTCATCGAATCCGGGTCCCAACGAGTGTACAAGGAAAGCTGATACATTCCGTAGGTAAGATCCTGGATGTCGTCCTCCATTGACAGCATTGCCTCCACGGCAGCAGCATCATAACTGCGCTCGACTTCGCCAAGGACGATCTGCACATTGCAGTGAGCATGAGCATGAACATTCAAGTAAGTGTAACAACATACATTGAATAAAACGTCTGAGGCTAGTGCCGCTAATTCGGGTTGAACGTGAAGAAGCACCGTATCGATCCAGGCCTGGAGCCACATATCGAAGAACTCGAGGTGGCGCGTCGTATGGTACGACAGACAATATTTGCAAAACGCGAGAACTTGCTTTTCCGTGCAAACATACATCTGTCTCGAAAATCATTAGCACGTCCGTTAACAGTACTGATTAGCTTTTACCTCGTCAAGTTGAGGTCAGTGATGGAGGTAATGAGTGAAGGCCAACACACGTGTCCGTCCAAGGATAGAAGCAGGGCGCATCCATTATGTACGACAGGACTCTTCGATGTCTGTCGCTGCGACTCTAATATCGTGAGTGAGTCGCTCTACTCCCGTACTCGATCTCTCACCTTTGCCCACCATGCCGAGCTCGCAGTCCAGGAATCGCTTCAAGGTCAAGAAGAGCAGTACGTCGTGGGGCGGAGAACGTTTTGTGGCGTAAGTGCATTTGAATAGTAACCTGGGGCGCACCTTATTGACTCGCATCTATAGCTCCGATGGAAACTGGCGATTGAAGGCCATGCGACAAAATGAAGCCAAGCAGTAAGTCTGTCGTCCTCGTCTTGTCCTCGTGTCTACTGAATGCGCGATGGGCAGTCTTCAGAGTCAGAGCGAGTTTGTGATCGGAGAACGCTTGTCCATTTCCCCCTCGTATGTCGCTGCACCATTCTTTCCAGCTCTACCTCATTACAGGTAATAGTGAACTGGATGTGGCTCTTGCTCGCGCGATGTCGGTGCCGTCGCCGGAAGTCATGATCAGCTATGATGTTAGCTGGCAGTCCAGGTGTTTGTGTGCTTGCCACAAGCAGATTGTTGGTGGCGAGGAGATTGTTGGTGGCGAGGAGAACGATGGCGGCGAGGAGAACGATGGCGGCGACCAGAACACGGCAGGGGATCCGTAGATTAGATTGCGACTTAAAGCTTGTTAAATTAAAAGAAGGACATGAAGTGATCTCGAGGCCAAACACAGCCACAGCCCCAAACTTGTTGAGCGCCGTGACCAACATGCGACCGACTCCCACTTCTTTGTCTTTCCATGCCGGCCCCTTCGAAAAAACGTACCCTCAAGGCGGTCCGCGCCGACGACCATGAAGACTACGATAATTTGCAGGTTGTTCAAGCGCGGACAGTCGCTCTCTCCCGAGATGGCAAGCGCATGTCGACTTCCGCCTCAACAAGCTGTGCACGCGACGAAGGCGCCAATGCCATGCCGGCCATCTGGACCAACCGTTTTCACATCCCCCCTCCTTCCACCGCCAGACTACAGCGCAAACCTAATCCCGTATGTTCCTCGACTCTTTGCCTTGGGTAGTCCTTTGACGCTGTCCGGCAGGATCGGAACCAAATGCAATGGGTCGACGATGGCATGCCGCAGGAGTTTTTGGAGGAGATGACGCGTCTGGAAGCTATCGGTAGCGCGGATAGGCCCTGCCAGACCTGCTATAACGGTATTCAAGAGATCGTGCCGGGACACGCTATATTTCGCTGCAAGGATTGTTGGGGCACATTCACCGAGTGCTTGAGCTGCACAATCCTGCACCACACTCGTAATCCTCTGCATCGTATCCAGGTACGTCCTCTACTTGTCATATTCGTGCCGTGGTTGATTTTTGTTGTAGCGTTGGAACGGCCAATGCTACGAAGCAGTCACTCTAAAGGGCCTTGGTCTACGCGTTCAGATTGGCCACCAGGACGTCAACTCTTGCGTCAACCCCCAACCCGCCCACGCAAATTTTACCATTCTCCACGGTAACACTGTGCATCGAGTTAACGCCGACTTCTGTGGTTGCGATCAACGCGCTCCGCTTCGCATCCAGATGCTACGGACAGAGCTCTTTCCTGCCACGACAAAATTCCCCAAAACAGGTGCTACGTTCCGGATGTTGGAGTGCTACGAGATGCTCGCTGCTTCGGGCAAGCTCAGCACGCTGGAATACTATCAGGCGCTGGAACGCATGACTGATAATACCGGAGTCGCACTGCCAAAGGTACGCTGCTTATTCTCTAATTCGGGGATTGTGTTTAATCAAAAATCCCAGAGCCGGTACAAGTCTTTACTTCGAATGAATCGCCAGTTCGCACACCTCAAGATGTTGAAGCGGGTTGGACGCGGTGCTATGAAGGATGGTCGTGCTCTTACGGCCTCAGGCGAGCTCGCGCTTCGCTGCCCAGCGTGCCCGCGCCCTGGCTTCAATCTTCCTGCCAACTGGGAGTCTATGCCGGCCGAACAACAGTATGTGATTCGTTATCTTTCACTCTGCAGTCGACTAACAATGTTTTCAGATTTCTCTATCGACTAATCATCGCCCTGGACGCGAATTTTCGGCTCAAAAATTTGCGTCGACCGAGTACCGTGGACCCTGGCTTACACACAGGGTGGGCTTACTTCGTCGAGCTACAGGCGTATCTGGAGCACATTGCTCTATACCCGAAACAGCAAGATGTGGGTTTTCCTTATTTCCTGTGATTATTTACTGACCGTGAGGTACAGATCAGCTCTTGCGCAGGCTTCAAGACGCTCGCCCATGCCGAATCCAAAAATGCAACCGGCTTGCGTTCAACGGGCATTGGAATGACAATTTGCGCGCGGCACGAGTTCATTCTCCCCAACGGGGCGGGCGATCTGCAACGCGGTGAACGGTAAGAATTTCTAATGACTCTTTGCTATACCCATTTCTCATTTGTCTTGTCTAGATACTGTAACATGGATTATATCAGTCTATCAGCTCTGAGTATCGTGGCGCGAGGACTCCGTCAAATCTTTGTGTCGTACGACATCGTTTGTCAATGGTCGATACACTTCGTCGAGCGCATGCGTCGGATGCCAGAATGTCTCCATCTTCCCGACGATCTTGCGATGGCGTGGGGCATCCCGAAATGTCACTGCAAGGGCCACAAAATCGGGTGCCAGGTCAAATTCAGCATGAATATCCAACATGGCGTGGGCAGGACGGACGGCGAGGGTATCGAACGCACATGGTCGGGTTTGAACAACGCAGCGCCGGCAACGAAGGAGATGCTGCCTGGTCATCGGCATGACATTCTGGACCGGCAGATGAGTAGCCATAATTGGGCGAAGACGACTGGATTAGGTTTATCTTTCATAGCTGCCTTTTTTCAATTCTCTAATGCGTTGTTTAGGGAGACTGACTCATCGACGACACTATCAGGCACTCAAGGGACGGTCAGCGCACGTATCAGCGCACGAAGAGTTCACGGCAATCTTACCGGCGGGATGCGCGGACAAGTGGACAAAGCAAGTGGAAGGATGGGAGCAAGATAGCGAGAAGGAAAATCCCTATTTTCTTCCCGCTCTTCGTAAGTTATCTCCTACGTTCTGTCAATTGAGTATTGATGGGTTCTAGATGCCAGCGAAAACACTATTCGTCAGAAATTGGCAGAGGAGGAGCGCAAAGCTGAAGCCGCCTCATTCCCGCTACACGAGACTAGTCCGTCGGTCTGCGTTGCATTAGGTCTTCTGATTGAAGACGTGCAGTGCGTATTTCTTTCTAGTCGTCCGTATTATCACTAATCATCATTTGCTAGGCGTCGTGTCACCTACCTAATGAAGAGCGACAACAAGGACGCACCCGCTGTAGTCAAAGAGATCCAGGAAAAGCGTGCCCAGCTCCAGCGGCAGCTCCGTCAGTTGCGGGACGTCCAGAGCGTATATATGCCAGCGGTCAGGATCGCCATCAGAGACCTCGCTGGATCCAGGGAGGGCGATGTTGAGACGGAACTTCTCCTCATGCCTTCGGCTCTCAGTCCTGCCGCACGAGCCCAAGGATGTATTGGAGAGGTAGCAGAGAAGGAGGATAAACTGCGGGAGGCTCAGTGCTATGACGCGCTGGAAACGATTCGATCGATGCAGCGTACGCGTCGTTCTGTTGCCGCCTTCCGAAAGCGAAACGTCCGAGGGCAGAAGAGAACCGGGAGGTCATTCGCCATCATCGAGCGCCTGGAGGCAAAGTCGAATCTAGCGGTGCAAAAGTATCGAGTAGCGCGAGCGGCGCTTCTGTTGCTTCGAGGGCCGGGAGGTTGGGAAGGGAAACTCCGAGTATTGGAGGATGCCGACATACGTGCCATGGACAGCTTCATATTCGATGTCGACCAGCCCACGGAAAAGCGACGCAAGACGGGCATCAATTCTCAGCAGACACAGCTCGGCAGTGGCAGTTACGAAATTTCCTGGATCTGGCGAATGGAGAACGCGCTCGACTCTTACAATAACGACGAGCTCAACGATTCAGTTCGGGTTGAGTGGCTGAAGAGTAGGGCGAGGGCGAGGAGCTGGACGGAAGAGGTGCAGCTGTTGACTGAGGAGAAGCGGCGCATAGTGGTCTCTTTGGAGCGGGAGGCGGATCTGTGGCTGACGGAGCGCTCTAGTGGTTGGGACGAGGCTAGTCCGGCCTTGGCGGCGGGAATTCGCGCGTATGCTCATCGCCAGGCGGCGGTCCGCCGCAGCCTTGCCAGTCATTTCGTTGACATGTGGGCCCGGCCGTGGAAGTCTCGTGAAAGGAGGATTCCGGATCGGATCGAGATCAGGGAAGAGGTGGAGGAATCGGAGTCTGAGGACGAGCTGGCTATCGAGGGGCTTGCTGCAGCGCGTGCGCTGGCGGCAAACGATGACGATGCGACTTTGGATGACTGATGCGCCTCCCTCTTCTAGCTTACTATCTCTTTTGGACATTGTACACACGGACATTCTAGTTTTCGACCGATTTTTTGCTCAATCAAGTAGTCACCATCAATAAACGTGTAATTGAATTGGAATGGTCCTAATTGCCATGCGAGTTGCTACATTTGGCCGATGGCAGCTCTGGGGAATGGTCTATATGTGGTCGGGTAGGTACGGACACAGGCTAAATGCGGCTACACAGCCACCACTGGTTGTAACCAGCGAGTTATGGCTTTTTCCCCGCTGTTCAGCACTGGTTATAACCATTGTAGGTGGAAACGAGATCAATGGTTATAACCACTCATATTCCCTATCTCCAGGTGCAATGGTTGGTAGTCCAAATCGTTCTGACAAAAAAGGAACCAACGCCGCTCCTTGTACTCCGTGAGTTTCTTCTTCTATTCGCTCTCTTTAATCCTCCTCATACGTGATTGTCAGACAAGCCCAACAACCGTCTATCTTTCCGGCAAAGTCAAGCACTCTCGCAGTAGTTCAGAAAGCTCTTATCGAGAACGACTTCCTCGACGCCTTTGCACCTCCTGCTTCTGCTGCCCCAAGTCCTGTTAAGAGGAGTACGCTTGCCATAGTGTCGGCTGCTCTGAAAGAGCTTACTCCCACCGTCGCTTCAGGTCAACCCTCATACAAGGGTATGCCCGTACCTTCTGCGGTAGCTCTTCGCTCCCCACTCGAGCTAAGACAAGATGCTGTGAGGGCGCCGGGCTCTCCCACAATTGAGGCTGTACACCGTCGTTCCAGAGACAAACAGCAACGTCTGCTTGATGCGGAGAAAGAAGTCTCTCGTCTCAAAATCCTCGTGAAACGTAAGGCTATGGCAACTAGTCTTGCTCCTCTGTGAGTTGCTCTTTTATTTCTTGTTGACCGCCATCTGACTCTTCTCAGGCCTTCGAAGATCAAGACCGAACCTGTTGAGAAAACTATCAAGATAGAGCCGAGTGACCGACCGCAGTTGGCGGCCAAAAAAGTGTAAGTTTAAGTATGATTTCCGGTTTCGTATTTGTTGATTTGCCCACTAGGAAAAAACCAGGCAAAATTGTCGAGTCCATCGCGGATGAACTGTAAGTTTTATGGTTATATTTATTGATTTAGCTCTAATAGCCGTTGTAGATTCCCCAGAGGAGAAAAGCTAATAGACGATGAAGCAGTTGAAGAAAATGGCGAGGCTGAAGAGCTGAGCGGACCGGAGACAACCGAGAACGATTCCGCCCTTCCCCAATCCAAGCATGGGTACGACCTCGATGGTTTCATTGTCGAGGACGATGTAGACCACGATGAAGCTGGTAACGACACAAATGACGAGGTCATTGATTTGTGCTCGGACAGTGGCGAGTCTGCTGTCGACATGGACTCGGTTTCCAGCTTCACGCCAGCTATGCTGGCTCTACTGGAGACTCACTACGGCATTTCGACGAACGATCTCCAAGATTTCAAGAACCTAAAGCGCAAGAAACGGGACAGTACTGGCGACGATGTCCCATCTGTCTCATTAGGCTCTATGTAAGCCATCGGTACTGATTTGAACATCACTCCTAATCTTTGATTCTTGTCTCCAGGTCTAAGCGTCCCCGTGTCGATGATAGTGACGATGGTCTACCTGAGGACCCAATGACGGGTATGTGGCATACCTCTCTTGGTATGACTATTGTTCTCATTGTCACGTATCTCACAGGTTTCCAATCTGTATCTAACGCGAGTGCCTCAGAGCCTGCCCAAGTTGACTCGGCGGCCTTCATCTCCACTGAAACGTCCACCGAATCTCTCCCTCCTGTTGCCGTCGATAAGGGAAAGGCCAGAGCTGTTGACGAAGGGCCAGGTTTACCCATGAACTTGGACAATCAGCAACCGGATAACGGTCTTGAAGTCAACGGCGGTCTCGCACCGGAGCCATCTGGGGCCACTGACTCTGATAAGCCTTCTGATTGTGAGTCTACTACTTTTGCCGATATACTCTCGTCTGACCCATTAACAGTTGGTGCCTACGAGGGAGACCTTGCCCACGAGAATCCGTTCAAGGCAGCTGGACCGGGGTCTCAGCCCGTCATGCTACCTGAGTTTGCTGCTCGCAAGCTCTACAAAGATGTTCCGAATAAGTTTACCGTATGTGATTAGCATTTGATGTCATGACACAGCTCTCAACGACATGCTTCAGGTTTTGCGAGTTTGCCGCATCTTATACCCAAGACCGCAAACTCTTGGTCTACAGGACGGATTTGCAACAGTGTGGAGAACACTACAGTCGAGCGAACATCGCGTAAGCTAACACTACTGTTCGTTCTTCGCGAAACTCATTACCGCATAGGACGATTTTCCTGGGTTTGACCTTTGAACGGTCGGGCGATTATATCCACCTAGCTCGCGTGGACCCCGCCATTCTGCGGGTAAAGCCGTACAACACTACGAATTCCACTATTGGATCGCGTTTAGCCTTCCAGGGATCTGAGCGTACTCCGCTTGCCTGCACCTTGGCTACCGTTGTCGTATCATGTCTTTGTGGGAGGTTCCCCAAGCCGCCCTCTTCTTCTACAAGAGGAATAGCCTTTGCACCTTTTACCCAGGAGGAGCGTCTGGCGAATTCTGTCCTTGCGAAGGTTTTCAACAAGAACAGCGGATTGGAGTCTGCTTGTATTCAGAACGCCGGAGACAATGTCTACGCTTACTATGTGGCGACGACCATGGCGAAGTACACTTCCGATTTGCAGAAGAGTGGACCCGACAAGCCTTGGCCTGTGTGGCCAATGAAAAGTACGTCTAGACTTTCCTCAACTTTGATTTGATCTTCATGCTTTTCCAGTTCCTCCTGCGCCACCGAAGCCCGGGAACACGCTCGAAGTACCCGGATCCACCGCTGACATTGCATCAGCGATGCAAGCTTCACCCCGTCGGGCCTTCGTCAATCCCCTTGGTGCACAGAGTCAGGCAAGCCTGCGTTATGTACCACAATTCCAGGTTGCCGGCTTCGATGACGCCAGTATGTCAATTGTTTATGCATGACGACCTTTTTCTAAACTAGCGAGTAGTTCCCATCTATGACGGTAGAGGTGCAGGCAAGTATAAGCCGTTTGCCTTCACAGACCAGGATTTCGCCCGCCTGGCATCGGACCCAGCCGGTTGGCCAGTGTTCGGAAACGGCAACACTGAGCTTCCGGTGGACGCCCTTGTACTCATCGTACACTCAGTTCAGACGTGGATGAAGAAGGATAAACAGCAGTATGGGGAAACCTTTGCCTTCAATGTCCAGTGCGTCGTCTTGCTGGGTCTTCGTAAGAAGGATGAGGGAACTGCGAAAGACTTGCCCTTGCACACACATATCTTGGACTCATTTGTCGACTGATCTCACCTGCTACGTACTTGTATTCCGTCTTCCGTATCCGCTTTTATATCGCTCTCTTGTACTTGCACCATGTCCCTTTGCTACCGTCTCCGCTCCAAAAAAGTCGTATATCTACGCCATCGAATAGTTCTGTAGTCTCGATTAGTTGTGTCCAATTGCAATCGAATTGTCATTTGCCAAATGCTTGTGTAGCAAACCCTCATCATGTGAAATGTTTGTAGATATCGTACATAAATAACGCTCTTGTGAATGTCATCGACGGTGACTGCAAAAAGTGATATAGAGGAGATAATTCAATGGGGTTCAATCTGTCGCCAAAGACGAGCTGGCGAATCCTTAGAAGCGTGTACACTCCACAATCAATGTCATTGCTCTGCCTGAGCATCTACAAACGCTGAGCCATGGATCGACAAAGTTACAGAACCCACTTACAAATGGATGTGTACGAAAATGCGTCGCAGGCTGCCATTTGATCGGCGAAAGTCCACAATGAATATACAGGCAATCAACGAGAGATCGAACAATCTTACACAAGGGTGAACAGCATGTAGATATCACAAAGGTACACCTACTTTGATGAGAGCGCCATCCACCGATTTTGGTTTCCATTCCATCGCGCCTGGGCGCTGGTACCAGCTATCGTAAATGCTGATGGAGGGTTTTTTGAAGTCCACAACAACACTGATCCAATGGTTCCCGCTTTTGTTGATCGGTATAATAAGTCGCCGCCACTCCGAAAGCTCTGCCAAGTTTTCCTGTAGGGATATCAGTGGGATGACGACGCTTTGTGATCATGCTCATACCACGAGTGGGCGATCTTTTAAGACCTTCTCGAATAACTCCTCTGGTATTTTCTTCAATGGGACAGTCGTCGGTCTAGTGTCGCTAAGCTCATACAAAAAGCGGGTAGCGAAGTATGTGGTGAGGATAACAACACGGTGACTTGCCACGTAGTGGCCGTCAAACCATATCAGGAGCAGACCATTGACAATAGAGTCATTCAGAAGCGCTTCGCTCATCAACTTGAGAAGGTCGTTGCGCGTGAAATTGTGTCGGTTGTTCTTGCTTTCCTGTAGAGTTTGTGCGCAACGACGAAAGACCTGGGAGAACACCAGTTGATATCAGTGACCTTAGCAACGACACGCTAAACCAACGAACCGACTGTAAGATCTTCTTATTTGCTGCCGCTTGACTGACAGCCTTCGAGACGATACGAGCCTGCACGGTGGCAGAAGATTGTTGCGCAGCAGCGCAGAGGCTGATGGTGTCTGAAGATGCATCGTTGGAATAAGTTTGAACGAAGTGGTCCAGGAAGTGGATGTGGTCGCGCAGCTGGAAGAAGGTGACGGCGTTCAGAGTAGGGAATAACTGTTCCATCTTGGCGGTATGAGCAGCCAGATGAGTTGCAGCATTTGTCCGAATGGATGGCCTACCGTCAACATCACAGTAGACGGTACGTAGCCAAGCTAACAGTTGCGCTGTGATATGATTTCTACGCCTAGACTGGATTAAATTTGACAGAATATGGAACAATAAGAATCGTACTTGGTAACGGAGGTGTATCCAACGGGGCCGAAACAGCTGTCGGACTAGCCAAATCTTCGCTCGGTGGAAAGGAAGTCGTTTCAACGTCAACCTGATTGTCCAATTCAGCAGCACGTAAAGGAGTCTCTGCCACGGACTCCTCGACTGCAATTGCAGATTGGTCACCCGGTGCGCAGTTGACTGATGAGGTGTCAGGCGGGCAAGATGATGACCGGCTGCCCTCCGGGAACTCGCCCACTGACAGTGTCGGTTGGAGAGACAGGTTACTGAAAGACGGTGAAGGGGGGGCACTGGTATATTCCTCGGGCAGATCCGTTAATGGACTCATGGGGACATCATCCTTATCTGTGACGACATCAGAGCCGCTATCAAAGGCGTTGTTTGGAAGAGGAGTAGACGGAGACGCCGATGGGAGGAACGACATGGGAACATCATTGCAATTCGATGCATTTTCTGCGTGAGGGGTGGGTGAAGTGGTCGGAGGAAGGATGATCGCGGAAAGATCGTCGCCGTTTGAGGCGTTGTCCAGAGGAGAGGTGAGTACAGTCGCCGGACCAAAGACTGGAGTACCATCGCCATTCAATGCATCTTCTGCGGGAGGGGTGGGTAAAGTGGACGGAGGAAGACCGTCGTCGTTCGAGGCATTGTCCAGACGAGAGGTGAGTAAAGTCGCCAGAGGAAAGACGGGAACATCATCCCCATTTGAGATGTTGTCTGGAGAAAGAACGGGTGAAGTCGCGGGTGAGAGGAGAGACATGTGAACATCGTCGCCATTTGAGGCTTTGTCTGCGAGATGAGTGGACGAAGTCGGCTGAGGATGAGTGAACACGGGTATACCATGGCCGTGTAAGATGCTGTCTGGAGGAGAGATGGGTGAAGTCTCCAGATGAGGGGTGGCTCCGGGAACGACGTCGCCGATCAAAGGCGTAGTGCTGTCTGCGGATGGGCTGGATGAAAACGATGGAGGAGGAGTGAACGGGACAAGGCCGTCACCGTTCAAAGTGTTGTCTGAAGGAGAGCTGGGTGAGGTCACCACATCAAAAATGGCTTCGGGAACACCGTCGCCGTTCGAAGTCGTAGTGCACATAGGTGCGTCGATAGTGATACAAGCATGTTCGAAATCTACATGAGTGGAGACCATGAAAGAAGAGTAGCCCTGCAAAGCCAAGGATGGCGACTGCAACGACGCCTGTTCACTCTGTAACGGAAGCTCTAATGTGTTGCATGATCAGCCCATGTAGATACCTCCGAATGTAGATCAAACCTTTCTTATAGCGGGCGGGACGTCCTCTTCGTGCCATTGTTGCCATATTATCCGGAGTGAGCTGTACGGCCATCATGTCGTCCGCTCCGAAGGTTTCGAGCCGTTTCCTAGAGCACAATGAATTTGTGGATTGAAGGCTTTGTTGGCACCTACCTTGCCCTAGATTCTTGTTTCAGAGCGTTTGCACGTTGCCGTTGCCTGCATGAGAAGTAAGACATGATACACAATAATAAATATCTATACACACTCTTCCGTGGGTGGGGGACGTTTACGGCCAGACATCCAGGCCAAGCTGTAATTCCTGGGGTAATGTAGTGGTTATAGCCACAGGCGCCGTTTCCAGATGGGAGGTTATAACCACTGGGAACCATGTAACCCTACCCACAGCCCCAAGCCCTAGCCTATGAGCAGGCTTTTTTTAATATCCACAAGGCTTGCCATGTCAACAAAGAAAGTCGTCAATAAATGCGCGGACGCGGCCCAATTGGGAATTGGCATGTCGGTGTTTCACGGCATTTGCCGATCAACGCGTATTTTGGGCGGGGGGCAGCACGCGCGCGCGCCCGCTGGAATTGGGCGCGGTATTGCACTACAATTGCATTGCTTCAATGACGAAACAGAGATTCACTTTGGAATAGATCCAGACAGTATATAGAATCCGATAAACGTGTAATTTGGGCGGGGCGGGGCCGCACGCGCGCCAGCGCGCGCCCGCTGGGATTGGGCGCGGTATTGTACTAAAATTGCTTCACACATGAACAGGGATGAACTTTGGATTAGATTCAGACAGTGTACAGAACCAGGTGGGATATTGTCGATGCACAACCCGAACCAAACAAGAAGACTTACATTTGACGTACGAGTCCCGCTTCCCTTATAAACCGCTTCTCATCTCAATTTTTCCTTCCCTCCCCTCAGATCCATGCCGCCCATCATATCTCAATACATTGCAAGCGCGACGGATGGTGAAGCGGCTGGTTGGTCTTCGCAGTCACTCCACGTCGTGAACCCTTTCGGACCGAACCCAGTCTGGACAAGACAGTCAGTAATCTTCCCTCCGTCCGCGGATTCGCTCCCTGCTTACCTAAACCCAGTGTCTTCACCTTCAATCGCGGCCAATACAATATGTTGGTCGAGGAGGTGGACAGCTTGACGCGTGTCCTTGCCGGTGCGGATGGCTGGGACCGCGACGATTATCTGCTCGCTCTGTTCGCGCATTGGTTCCGGATGTTCCCTGAGGAGCGGGAGGGTCGCGCGAAGCGCTGCAAGGTAAGCTCTACATCTTGCCCGAGGACGTCTCAGAACTATCCGCAGGAGGTCACATTGGCGTTGGCAGATTTGGTTCGAACCGCGGTAGGCAGCCGAAGGAAGGAGAAAAGTGTTCGGGCGCGTCTCTCGCTGGGGTTCTCTCGCGCTGAGACGTCGCTGGTCGAAGTGCTGGATGACTTCGAGATGTGGGTGATGGTAGATTTCACGCACGAGAAACAAGGGTTCCCGCTGTCTCTGTAATCGTTATGTACAAAGTGTCATGTTTTTTTCTCAATGCGGGGTTTGGGTGTCGGCAATGCAATGGCAACGAAACGGCATCGCGGCGCTGGCCAGCAAAGATGGGTGCCGGCAGTCTGAATCAAACGGCATTGCGGGGCTACCGGCACAAATGGGTCCCGGCACTAGCAATCAAACGGCATCGCGGGGCTGCCAGCAAAGATGGTTTGCCGCAATATTTGGCAACGTCGTTTGTTTACTTCCCCTTCTCTGCTGCGTCCGCCATCTCCAACCTCCAAAGACGCGTTTCTACAGCCGCAATTGCTCACTACATGGATTCAGTCACGTATGGAGTCTATCTCACATCTGATATTGCGTCTGACTGACATACTGATATCTCCGTGCAGGCTCACTCCTCCTGATACCACGGTCCCTGCATCTGATTCGGCTGCGGTTCAGCCCTTTCGTCGAGGATGGGCCAAGGGCAGACGGAAGCAGATGCTCGAAGACGGAATGGACGGTTATGTTGCGGCGCGTCGCAAGGGTAAGAATCACGGCGTCGAATTTGCCGATACCGTCTTCAACGCAATGTGCGCGAGATATCCATACGACCTACCCATGGACCAGGAGCCTCCCACATCTCTTCCCGCACTTCCTCTAGACTTGGAGATTTCCCCGTCCGAACGAGCTCGGAAATCCGCGTTACTGGAACGCCTCTCTGTCGTGCGTGTGCTATCTGACACTTTCGAATCCTATTCACGCGTCATTTTAGGGAATCCGAAACTATTACGATACACAATTCAGCAAGGCCACGCCGATTGCGAAACTCTCAAAGTCTCAACTCGGGAAGGACCCCATCGGTGCCATCCTCTGCAAGGTTGCAGGGCTTGACGTCACGCGCAAACGCGCCCGCACACCCGCACAGATGTGGATGAAGGAGAGCTTCTCGAACATCAAGAAGGAATTCGAAGAAGACTTCTTTGAGACTGGGAAGGACGCGCGCCGTGGGCGAATCAACGAAGTTGCCAGTTACTCTATGGAGGTATGGGATGGCCTCGCCGAAGAGGAGAAGGCACACTGGCGAAAGCGCGCGGAGGAGGACGCTCTCGACGTTGCTAAGGGGAAAGCGGCAGCTCAGGAAGCACCCCAGCTCTTATCGCCGGAGGAAACGCAAGCGTATGTCAATTGACTTTTCCTGTTGTCTCGTAGCTAATATTTGTTTGTGTCAGAGCCCTGGATAATTTGGCCGCCACGCTTCAGCCTCTGCTTGAGGGCATGTCGACAGTCCTTGGGGGAAATATCGCCTTCTCGTGGTGCGGCCCGGAACCCCGGAAGGGTGGACAAGTCAACGTGATAACGTTGGTATGCTATTTACACAGTCTTCCCTGTCTAACTATTCCATCAGAATCAACGTTGGCACGAATTCTGCACCTGCGCCGAAGGCCTTTCATGAGGCGGACGGCAATCGCGGCAAGCGTCGCTTCAAGACTTACGAAGCAGCGATTGGCGAATTTGGCATGTCAAGCTTCAGTAAGTTTTTCTCTTTCGATCTAGCGCCTTACTCACAATCTGAAATGTAGATGAACAACAACAGCGCTCGCGTTCACTTCCCGATGTCGAAATGCCGAAGACGCTCCCTTGGTTCATGCGCCAAGAACATCCTTGGGACTCTGACAATCCGACTCCAACGACGTCTGACCCCCCATCACCAACCGTCGCCCCCAACGAAGCGAAGAAAGGACCGAAGGAAGCGACACGTAAACGTAAACGCTCTGGCAACGAGTCAAAGCCGCGGAAGAAAGGGAGCTCGACCGTACCTGCTCCTGAGGACTCAGACGAAGA
Organism: Strobilurus pachycystidiatus; assembly: GCA_019915135.1. Taxonomy (NCBI): domain Eukaryota; kingdom Fungi; phylum Basidiomycota; class Agaricomycetes; order Agaricales; family Physalacriaceae; genus Strobilurus; species Strobilurus pachycystidiatus. The sequence continues at coordinate 449,223 of JAHLMK010000006.1, read as the reverse complement.
GGACGATGCCGCCAGCGCCGAGAACAATCCTCCCGCCCCCTCTGGCGCTCCCCCATCACCCATCTCTCGCGGCGGCGCTGCTGGCGCTGGCAAGACTGCTACTCCGGCGCCTCAGCGCGCCGTCTTGACAGATGTCACGAATGCAATGATTGACCCTATGCTTCTGACAGGCGCGGCTTCTTCATCTATTCCGACATGTGGGCCCAACGATTCGCTCCATCCCTTTGAGAACGTCCTCGCCATTCCTGCTCCCCCTCCCGCCTCTCCGACGCGCTCTCGTGGTCTACCACCTCAACCTTCCACCCATCCCGACTACATTATAGATGCCTACAAGCTCTTGGACGCCTTCCCTCTTGGTGAGGCCTGGTCTCGCCTCCTTTTGACGTACGTCAGACTGGAAGAATCCCTGGATTTCCAGAAGAATGGGAAGCCGATCCCCTCCTTCAGAATTCGTCCGACTTCGATCCAGGAGTGGATTCAGCGCGCTCGCCCCCACGATTACCGACCGAGCCTCGCATTCCGCACGCTTGCGGACCAATTCTGGCCTTGGTGGGCTCGTCTTCAGCCATCGTGGCGTTCCGTCGAGCTCAAGGACGTGCCGTTCCGCGACATTCATCGTCAAGCTGCCGGAGGCGATTGGGGAAAGTTACGTACCAGTGGTGTCAACGGACACTTCTCGGTTCTCGCCTTCCTCGCTTGGTGGGGCGAAGCATGCGCCGACGACGTCTTGGGTTTCGGCGAATGGGTGTTTGCCGTCGAGGATGTAGAGTGGGTTTTGAGCTCGATGTTGTAACATTATAGTCGGTCTTCTTTTCTTGTACTCATGCTTTCGTCGTGCTTTCTTGTAGCCTAAAAATCATAATAGTTTGTATCTGTGGCTGTTTTAGTGCAAAGATTATTATGTCTGACTTCAATATGATATGATGTTTTGGAAGAAATCCGTGAATGACAATGGAAAGAAGAATGTTCGACTTGCTCGAGAGGCAAAAAATCCGAAATGAGGCAAACTCGAACAGAAAAAAGTTTGTGTGAACATAGATTTTCATGGCAGCCCACGACATAGTGGTTCTGGAAAGAACCAAATCCACCGGCGCGACTAGGACCACTGTGTCAGTGGGCTGCGAGTAAAGTTAACCTTTTTGCCTCAAACCAGCTCGACACGCAGCGCCAATCCGCAAGCCCAAGCCATTAAGCTCATTAAGCCCGAGCCCGAGGGCCGAGAGTCATTAAGCCAGGGACATGATCGGTAAGGGCGTTCCGATATCTAATCGTCTTAACCTGGTGTCACATCATAGTGACTTTCGGCCATCCTTCGCCCCACACCGACATCTCACATCCCAGGTCCAATTGCATCTCGTCCGCTGTGACATATGTCGGAATCAACTTCTCATGGTGGCTCCATATACTTCTGGTCCAAACCTAGGACTCGGACAGGAGTAAAGGCTTGAAGTCGACGTATCCCACGCTCAGATTCCGACCATTTTGGCTTACTATGGGTCCATCTGCCACAAGTTGCCCTCGGACTACCGTAAATGCAAGCTTTGAAGTCTTTTATTTGTGCTCTGATACCCCCCGGGTTTGTCCCATGTACCGGGAGCTCGTTCTGGAATCGGTCCAATAGAGGTCCAGTCATCGGGCCGTTGGCAAATTCGATACATCTCTTTCGCACCTCGCGCATTGGTTCTCGGAGTAGCTCGTATTTACTCCTATGTATGTGTCCCACAATCCTATCGAGGGAAATTTTTCTTGTCTTCGTATTGCGCAAAACCGGCATAAAGGTCCAATAGATGTCCAGTAGAGGTCCAATCCGGTCCAATGAAGGATCATTTCCGCTCGGAGACCAGTTGAGCTTGCTATCCTTTCCACCTTGACTTTCGGCCTCATAAAAACGACTACAATTCATTTTTAAATACACTACATGATAGTTCACTATCATAGAATTTTTAATTGCGGTAAAGCGATTTCGGTCCAATAAAGGTCCAATGACCTCAGACGTTAAGGCAATAGCATTAAAGAGTTGCTGATTTGCTTCCTACTACTAGGACGCGCACCACCGCATAGCCAACAACCACAGGCCTTTCCCTTCCACAACCGGTACGGTTATCCTGCCGGCCCTGGGCTATGTTCTCACGGCCTTTCTCTCTCTCTAGCCACTACACAGAGGGATGGGACGCAAGAAATTATACGATACCCCCGAGCTCAAGAAGGAGGCAGAACGAGCAAAGCGGCTTCGGTGGCATCACAAGTACGTCGTCGTCGAGATATTATCCTTCACGCTCTCTCATTTGCAACCTCTAGAAATCGCGAGAGCCAACTGACGGCCATGAGAAAGCGCTACGACGACAAAGCGGCGAAGGCTGGAACCAAGCGCCGTCAGCAGTCCAACCAGGTTGCCGAGCCGCAGTGCGTTGTCTTTCATACCCATCCAACCAACCCGCACTCAATGTCAACCCAGGTTCTTCGACGAGGCCCTGTGCAAGCGTCTCCTTCGCCGCCTCCGTCTGATTGATGGCGAGATGCGGGGAGAAACTTCCAATTCGCCCTTGGCCTACGTCTCTGATATCGCCAACCAGTATGAAGAGCAAGACTATCTCCCCGGTTTGAAGTTTCTCGGCGACCTGGAGGCCCATTATCAGTCGAAGAGGGAATATACCGCCAACGTTGTCGGACAGCTGGAGGCCGAAGTTGGAGTCGGTAACTCGTATTGGAAGGACGCGCAGGCGATACACCAACGGTTTGCCACCATGCACAACTACATCGAAGACCTTTACAGGCAGGCGGAGAACAAGAAACTGAAGTCCGCTAGACGTTCTCGCAAGCTGCTGTTCCAGCAGACTTAGTGGTCCCCCATGTATTTTCTTCATCTTTCCTTACAATCGCGTCCATTTATTGTTGTTTGTGATATAAGCTAATGTATTGATAGCCTTTTTGTGTTGCTTGCATCCCCAGCTGGCCTCTGTCTCCATCTCATTGTCGTGCGCCTCAAGACTACGTAAGATTGGGCAGGAATCGACTGGAAGCGACTTACGTCCCAATTGGGGGGGGCCTCTACTGCTTCTCAAGCACCCTCGCGACGCTCCCTGCCGTTCTCTGCCTGACAGCTGAGTTGGGCTGAGTAGCAAAGTCGGGCGTCGGCGCGATACCGCAAACAAAACGGGCGAAAGAAAATCGTGTTTCTTCCCTCCCAAATCCCCTCCACGACTACCTCCCTCGCACGCGAAAAAACACGTCGTCTCCATGCCTTCTCAAGCCATTTTTGCATGTCCGCCTTTGCCTAAGGTAATATCTGGCTCTTCATCACGTCATGCTCCCTGTTGACGCCTGCGTAGGGTTTCTCCAGCGACGAGAAGATATTTTTGCTCGATTGGACGCGTGAATTCAGGTCGCGTAATCTCGTCGGTCGCGACGTGGGCCGTTTCAAGGCGCGCTTCGAGCTTGCCTACGACATAGAATTTCGTCTGGCCCGGCACATCGACGAGACCGATGGGCAGTACAGTGACCGTCAAAAGATGCGAAAAAAGGTAGGCTCTCTAATCACGATTATATTGACGCGTCCTGATCGTTTCCTAGTCCCTTTGTGAAGGCATGAAGTGGGCAGCGCATACCCTCTCCCTCAAGAAAACCCCCCAAGGGCTGTGGATTGTGGTCGACCCGATAGCCGCGCCGCGATACCCTCTTGTACAGGCTGCGCGTCCACGCCCTCGGCCTTTGCGACCAGCAAGGCTTGCCATCGTCGCCGCCGCCCCATCGCCCCCCGACAGCGAAGCTCCGACCTCTCCTCGCGTCATTTGCGCCGACTCCACTGATGGAGAATCAAGCGAGCTCGATTTCTCTAGCGATATCGAGTTCCCCAGCGACATCGAGAGCGAGGCGACTACGGCCGTCGACATGGACAAATACGGGGACATGGAGCTCGAAGACGACCTCGCTGCCATCCGGGCTTTCGACGCTGCGCGTGCCAAGCATGAGGCCGCAAGAGCAGGTCAACCGAGCGTCCGGGAAAAGCTCAGAAAAGCGAGGGCTGAGCATGATCGCTTGCGCTCTCCTGGTTCTATTTGGGGGCCAGAGTTTTGAATCATACGATTGGAATACCGACCGACGTTTTATCCGCAGTTTATATACTCACTTTACTTTTTGTTGGGCACGCGTATCTAGCCCATATTTCATCTTATCTAAACTCTAGTTCATTCACTTCAACATGTTATTCTTTTGTTGTTACATAATTCTATTGAATTGTCTGTCATTCAATCCCAATTAGACGGGAGATGCGGGTAGTCTCGCTCCCTCCGAGGGATGTAAGGCCACCCTGGCAACTCAAGTCCCCATGACACCCTCCTATCCGTCTGGCGCCGCTCTGCATCCCAAGGGCTCTCTTCCTCTTCCGGATTGATCAATGACAAGCACGACATACGGAACTCAATCGAACCCAGGTCGTCGAGGAATTTGAGGTGTCTCTCCTCGAACTCCGGGTTGTAATTCACATGCATGTAAGTGAGGGCCGCCTGGAGTGTCTGATTAAGTAGATGCATATAGGCTTTCGGTGATAGCGGATCGCACCTCAAGCACAATGCTGCCAAGCCCGACCGTTTCCGGAAATTGATATTGAAAGTCTCGAGCGAGCCATGCCGCGAAATATTCGTCTTGATTACCGTATTCGAAAGTGACATGAAATGTCAGCATGTGTTTGTTGAGGCAGGCGGCTTGATCGCAAGTGAACACAAAAGCCATCGCCTAATCATAGTCAGACTGCTTACGATAGGGCACGCGAATGCGTGGAGACTTACCGAGTAATCCGCAATGAAGGCAGTGGGGAAAGGTATCAGCGTGGCGTGAGCTCATAGCTAGCTAGCCAAACAACCAAACAAACCCAGTCTAGACTCTTCACCCACTCACCGCCATGGCTAGCAACGACGACAACAAGACCTCGGAAGCCAGCAAGTAAGCATGCGTCAAGCCATTCACTGGCTTTCTCATGAACTGACCCGCTTTCGCAGGGCCTCGCAGAAATTGTCCTCGCATCGCCTTGCTGGGATCGATGACAACACTCGTCTGACTCTTAGAGCCAAGAAAGCTTTTCCAGCGTCCTGCCTACTACGGGGTGACAGGAAAGTCTATATCCTGACTGGCTGACTCTTGCTTACCTCCTGATCAGGTTCGGCAAAGCGGACATTTTCAAAACCATGATCATCCCGGACCCCGGATGTCTTGATTTCAGTTGCTCGTATGATGTGACTTGCGTTGGTAGCGATAGCCCATGCCAGTGTTCGTGCCACACCGAGGTTAATAGTACCGACAAGAAATAGTTCCGACGTAGTTGTAATCTGTGATCCGTTTGTTCAATGTGAAAATAATCTCGGAGACAAACCGATTTAGAAAGCCGAGTTGTGTGCCTGAAGGCAATAAAGGAGCCTGACTAAGCCCACAGGGTCTCTACTCTAGACCGCCATAACTTCCACCGACCACTACCCAGGTAGCGACCGCATCAAAGAGAGATGGCTCACCCTAGATCGCGCGTCTGCTCATATCTACGGCGATGGCTGCCAAGGTGGCGCCGACCATCCCAACAACTGCCTCTGCCTACCATTGGGGTTCGATCCTGTTGACAAAAGACCGATGCCGAGCCTGGAAGAGGTTCACAAATCGCGGGATGCAATTCGCGTGTATGTTGAACGTCATCGTCGCTTGATTCAGGCGGAACTCACGCGTGCCGGTAAGTCGAATAGTCGCCTTGTGAACCGTGCGTCCTGACCTGGCCATAGAATTAGAGGCGCCACGTTCGAAGAGGAGTGCGAATCGGGGCACGGTGAAAAAAGAGGAGGGTATGTGTTCAGTGCGCTCCGATAGGCAGGCATTTGACTAACAGTATCATTTTCCAGGCGACATTTCTCTCGACGCGGAGACGACCGACTTCCTCGACCGCTGCGGCCAATTGGAATGGGTACCGGCTTTTTACCAGATGGGCTGCGTGGATGCGCTTGGTGTACGGATCCTGGCTGCGGGTAGGGTGATCTCTTCAATTCAAAGTGCGCTCACTCATGCGAACTAGGCTTAGACGACGCAACCCATATCTCGCTCCTGGTAGCCCATAGTTTATCTCTCGAACCAGAAGCTTATGACCATCGTGCCTTCGTTATGCTCTTGGACTGTTTCCTACATGGCGATCCCCATTATTAGTGTAAACTATATATGAATGAATGACAACCCTCTTGTGTATTCATTTAGTGTCTCTCAACAATCCGAAACTCCGAGTCCGGTCCATAATGAACTCCACGCGACGTTGGTTGATGGAGACCCGGGTCACTTCTTTTCGTCTACCTCTCGCCCTCAAGTCATGAAAAAGACTGGCTTGAAAAAGCGCCCTCTTAGAGCGGTTCGCGCAGACGACGATGACGACTACGATGACCTCAACGTAGTTCAAGCCCGTACCGTCAATCTTTCTCGGGACGGCAAACGACACATATCTTCGGTTACTACGTCTTGTGCGCGAGACGACGACGCGTCAGGACAGCCTTTGGTGTGGACGAATCGTTTCTATGCTCCTGAAGAAGTCGCGTCGTGCAAGCTGCCAGCGCGCCGGTATTACAATTCCGTATGTGTTTCCTTTCCTCTCGACCCCATTGTTCGCGCTAAAATCATACCCAGGACCAGAACATGCTTCATTGGGTAGATGAGAGCCGACCGCAGGAGAATTTGGAGGAAATGGTCCGGCTAGAGGGCCTCGGAAGCCGTGTGTTGCAGGCCAACGCACCGGTCTCGCTCGCCTGCCTCTTTTGCACAGACGAGTTGAGAGAGATAGTACCCGGAGAGGCATTGTACCGCTGCGAAGACTGCTGGGGCGCCTTCACAGAGTGTAGCCGCTGCATTTGGTTGAGCCATCAACGGAACCCTCTTCATCGCATACAGGTGAGCGATGTCTTGCTGGATGTCTGCTCGGCATTGATTTAACGGTGTCCACTATAGAAATGGAACGGAAACTCATTTGAGCCGTTCGCTTTACGCACGCTGGGTGTGCGTGTTCTCTTTGGGCACGACGACGTGAACTTCTGCGTCAATCCCCAACCGGCCCCTCGCGACTTCACGATCCTTCACGAAAACGGTATCCACAAGGTCAACGCCAACTTTTGCGGCTGCGCTCAACGCGCTCCTGCTCGAATCCAAATGCTTCAATCTGAGGTCTGGCCAGCCACAACAATGCACCCGAAGACTGGAGCAACACTCCGCGGTTTGGAGCACTACGAGATGCTATCCTCTTCAGGAAAGCTCAGCGTATTCGAATATCACCAAGCCCTCGAGAAGTTAACCGACAATACGCGCGTCAATTTACCCAAGGTTGGTTTCACGTCTCTTGTCTGGTATAACCATCATCTGACCTTTTCCCCTTAGTCGCGTTATAAATCGCTTTTTTGTATGATTTGCCAATTCGGCCACATCAAGATGCTGAAACGCGCCGGACGCGGCAATGTCGTCAATGCCGCGCGACAACTCAGTCCGGAGAGCTCGCTCTGCGCTGCCCTGCTTGTCCTCGTCCTGGTATCAATCTGCCGCCGGGCTGGGAGTTATTATCTCCCAAGGAACAGTGAGTAAATTACAGTCTCCAGGTGGAATCGTTTGAATTAATTCTCTCCGGCGCAGATATATATATCGCCTGATCGTAGCTCTCGACGCAAACTTTCGTCTAAAGAATTTACGGCGGCCCAGCAGCTTAGATCCTGGTCTGCACACCGGGTGGGCTTATTTTGTCGAAAACGGCCCATACCTGGAGCACATTGCAAAATATCCGAAGCAGACGGATGTAAGCCTTTCAGTCGGTATTCTTCATTTGTGTTGACATCTCCGAATAGATTAGTTCTTGTGCCGGCTTCAAGACATTGGCCCACGCCGAATCCAAGAATGCGACAGGCTTACGTTCCACGAGGGTCGGTATGGCGATCTGCGCGCGACATGAGATCGTACTGCCAAATGGAATCGGCGACCTCCAACGAGGGGAAAGGTATAGTCTCCTTGATACATCCAGTCATACTCTAAGCTGACCTTAATTGAGGTACTGCAATATGGACTACATCGTCCTGTCGGCCTTGCGTTCGACGATATTGCGGCAAATTTTCTTCTCTTACGACATAGCCTGCCAGTGGTCAATCAACTTTATAGAACGGATGCGCGCCATGCCCGAGTGTCTCCATTTGCCGGACAACATTGCGATTGCTTGGGGGATTCCGAAGTGTCATTGCGAAGGACACAAGATCGGATGCCAGGTCCTCTTTAGTATGAACATTCAGGGCGGAGTTGGACGCACTTGCGGTGAGGGAATCGAGCGGACGTGGCCCAAGCTAAACAACGCGGCGCCCTCAACGAAGGAGATGCTGCCAGGTAGCCGGCATGACACACTAGACCGACAGATCGCCACCCACAACTGGGAGAAGTTTGTGGATCTCGGTGAGTAATTCATCAGACTGTCGTGTCCGTCCTAACATCCCTTCAGGGAGGTCCTTACACCGGAAAGGGTACCTGGCGACGATAGGCATGGCCCAGCATGTTGCCGCCCATGACGAGTTTTTGCAGGCTCTCCCGGACGGATGTGAGGAGAGATGGACGAAGGAGATCAAGGAGTGGGAATGCGATCACAGCCTGCGCAACCCATACTTCCTACCAGCCCTCCGTAAGTCCCGTTTCAATTTTGAGCTGTCACTCTCTGACATTTTTGTTACAGATGCAAGCGAAAACTCGGTCAAACAAGCGCTTGCTGAGGAGGAGCGCAAGCTCGCGGCGACCGAAATACCGCTGCGCGAGACAAGTGCGTCTGTTTGTATAAGCCTTGGCCTGCTTATCGAGGATATGCAGTCAGTATCAATCCTCTTCGCGCCTCCAATTCAAACTGATTCCATTTTCCCAAGGCGGCGCGTCATCTACATGCTTGTCAGTGACGAGAAGGACAGTCCAAGCACCGTCAAAGAAATCCAGGAAAAGCGGACGCTACTCCAGCATCAGATCCGGCAATTCCGAGCGCTGCAGGCCGTCTACATGCCTGGGGCCGACGCGGTGTTGAAGCATCTCGCAGGCACTCGCGAAGGAGACGTTGAGACAGAACCCCTCATACTCCCATCTGCACTGCCGCCCGGTCTTCGTGCAGCCGGCTGTATCAGTGGAGTACTCGACAAAGAGGCCAATCTTCGCGAGGCACAGTGTCACGATGCACTCGAGACTGTACGAGCCATGCAGCGCACTCGCCGAAGTGTTCGCGCTTTCCGCCGCCGGCATGTCCGTGGTCAGCGACGAACGACTCGAACAATGGCAATTCTCACCCGTCTCGAGGTCAAATCCAATATGGCTGTGTCAAAGTACCGAACAGCGCGCGCGGCGCTCCATCAACTACGAGGAGACGGTTCCTGGATGGAGACTTTGCAGCTTTTGGCGGACGCGGACGTTCGCGCACTGGACAGCTTCACCTTCGAAGTCGACCAACCTGCGGAGAAAAAGCGGAAGACTGGAATGAAGAAGAACGAGGTCCAGTACGGGAGCGGGAGCTACCAGATCTCGTGGATCTGGCGCATGGAGAACTCGCTTGTTACGACCTGACCCCGCCGTGACAAGGACCCGCTCATGAGAGACTACCCCTGTAGTCAACCCATAGCTTTCCTGCGAGCGTACCACGTACATCCTCGTATTGTGCTCGACTGGTCGTACTGTACCAGTCATAGGGGCCCTCGATGGTCGCACATCCATCTCGCCAGAGACTGTGATACCGTAGGAACCTAATCCCAAGGTACGAGGCTCGCCGCCGGACCTAGTCCCAGGTGTGGCGTCGGGGAGCCTTCTCTCGTCGGAGTCAACGACGTTGGCGGAGGTATCGAAGGGAGACATGTGGGTGAGTCCTACCACGGAGAGCTCAGAGTGCCCAACGGGGTTGTATGGGGAAAACTGGTTAAGGACGAAGTCTGAGTAGCTAGTACAGCGTTGCCTCTGTATTTATACTAATCCCATGCTTGCTCATTGTTCCTCTTCTCGAAGCTTCTACCACATACTCCCGATGCGTCGGGAGTGGTCCGACGCTGCGGATGACGGAGATCCCGACATCCCGATGACCGCCCGACAGATCGATGACCGCCCATTGGTCGGGAAGGCGGGTTTGGTCGGGTACCGACTCCCGCCTGACTCACGCGGCCTAAGTATATTCCCGGGGTGTCTTATACCATGTGTGCTCGCTCCAAAGTGTATCCGGGAGGGCGGGAAGCCCGACAAGGGCGGGACTTCAGGATCCCGGTTCTGTCGCCATAAGGGATCGAACTCTCAACCCCTTGATATATCTCTCGGCATCTTCCGGTGTGGCGCTGGTTTGTGTAGCCGTAGCATCAGGACGCCAAAGTGTGACCAAAGTGGAGGGCCTTGAGTTGCGGTGAGGCCACATCATGACATCGCTCAACTCGTACAACAAGGACAAGCTTAACGATTCGGTCAGGGTAGAATGGTTAAAGAGTCGAGCGCGTGCGAGAAGCTGGACTGAAGAGGTCAGACTCATCGAGGAGGAGAGGCGCCGAACACTTGTGACGCTGGAATTGGAGGCATCATGCTGGATTGAGAAGAGGGCTGGCGGCTGGGATGGGCTCTCGGTGGCGTCCGCGGCTGGTGTTAGAGCATACGCATATCGACAAGCCGCGATATACCGTCAACTCGCGTCTCTTTTCGCCGACATCTGGTCCAGACCGTACAAGGGACGCAACCGCAGAGTGCCTGACCGTATCGAGATGGTTGCCGCGGCAGAGGAGGAGGAGGAGTCCGACGAGGAGGAGGAGTCTGTGGAAGAGGAGCATGGCTTGGCGGCGGCGCGCGCCCTTGCCGCCAACAACGACGATCCCACTTTGGACGATTAGCGCATCTACGAACATCTGGACGTTTTATATTTACTTATATCTACTTATGGACGTGTACGATCAAATGACGAGGACTTTTAGAGTATTAATACACTAGAACCCTAAACTGGGGCCAAGGTAAGTGTGAGCATGATGCCGGGAACCTGCCCGAGCCTTGGTGTAGCTCCCGTATGCGGGTGAGGCGCACCCAGTGAATACAAGCACTGAAATATGGTGTTGAGAGGTCCGAAATTCTGTGGTAAGATCCACAAAATGTGGAAACGGGGTCAGTGGTAATAACCACTGGGATTCAGCAAGTCCCGGGGAAATGGTTGAGACATCGAAAAGGAAGGTATATGAGTGGCACAATGGTTAGCACGACCCCTGTGAATTTCCGTCACAGTGCGTTAAGCTACTCTGGAATTCAGCGGGCGAGAACCGTAATTCGCGTGCAAAATGACAGCCAAGGCCGCTATGCAGGGGAGTTGGCGTAACACTATGTCGTGGTATCCAAGCAAAAACAGCTTGGAGACGATGTGGGACATCGATTTGCCATATCAGGAAGTCTATGCAAAGGCAAGGGATTGATCGACCTTGTCTTTTCACTAGTACCACCACGTTGATCGCGTCCACTCGCGGCCATGCATTCACCGACCAAAGTCTCCGGCGCCCACGCTGACTACGACGATAACATAGCCGGAACTGACTGGGACGCGGTGCACTCATCGGTTGAGCGTGCACTGGGAGACGACACAAGCCGCGACTCATACGGACATCCATAAGGCTGTCGAAAGCGTTCTCGTTGAACGATGCCCAACAATGACAATGAATTCAACACTCATCTCCGCACGACAATCACTCTCTCACCGTAACCACGACTCCAGCAACAACAACGACGCTAGCACAACCATGAAGAAGCCTGCGACATGTCGAGCGAACACGAGGTGCGTGTTCCCCACGTCGTGCACAACGGATGACTGACGCGCACCAACAGGAGGGAATGGGGAATGAGGATGGCGAGCGCCAGGTTGCGTGCAGCAGGGCGAGGAGATGGTGCGTTTATCGTCCTTCCGGTCATCATCACGCTCATCGTGCAACAGTACATCGGCAACCAAGCAAAGCAGCAGCTCGTGAAGAACGCAGGATCCGCAGAAAAGTACGGCGACCTCAACAACATCATAGTCTGCCTCGGCGCCTGTGATACAACGTCCCGACCTGCCGGATCTACCCGCGCACAACGTCGAAGTACTGGCACCGTCGCCTGCCCCATTGCCCAAGACGCCGTCTAACACCCTCGCCGCATCTCCTGCCGCCACATCCCGCTGGGGTATGGATCTGGGCCTCGACCTGGCCGGCGTCGCATAGCATGACTATTTTGCTCTTTGGCACCTGCGCATGGACGACGCCGACGGTGACCCTCAGGACGACACCGAAAACTTTCAAGACACTGCCAGGGAGCGTGAACGGCGACGGGAGCTACGGGCAGCGGGCCTAATTACCGCGGATGCGCAACTGGGATACGCGCGACGAGACGGCGATTACACCAAGTCTCAGGTTCGAGAGCTGGCGCGAAAGTTCGCCCTCCGCACTGCTGAACGCGAAGAAAGCATGGGCCTCTGCTTTCTTGGCGAGAAGACCAAGTTTGCTGATTTCATCAGTACGTTGTTAAAGACGTCCTACCATCACCAAAACTCACACTTCCATCAGCGTCTTACATTCCTCCCAAGCTTGGACCCATCGTCGCTGAAGAAACTGGGAAGCAAGTCGGCACCCATCAAGGCCTCGTGCGCTGAGATGAGAGGGGTGGCAGCAGCGAGTGACGACAACGGTGACCCACAGGGCGCCGCCAACGAGCTCCTGGACGATCCCAGGGAGCGTGGACGGCAATGCCAGTACGGGCGCGCGCCTGGTGCGCACTCATATTGCCCGCGACGTTGAACGGACAACGTGCCAACATTGAGTATGGCAGCAAACTCGTTCATCGTGTCAATGAGTCGTAAGTGGTCTCTTTTTCCAGTAACCCAAAAACACACTGATCGTTGTAGGCCGCTGTCTTTTCGACAACCCTCGCCTACGACTTTCCGCACAGGACCGACAAATGACGGAATGCGCCGAGCATAGAGATCCTCCGCCCCGAACACAGCGCATTGTGAGTATAGTTTTTTCTTCCCTATGGCAGCGGCGCTGACCCGACACAGCGACAACAGTGACGACGGATACATACCTTTGGTATTTTGTCTGTCACAGTTGTAACTCCTCCGGCGTCCACGCCTCGCTGTACTGACATTCGTATTCGCCCACCGTCTCTCGCGACGTATAACTCCGGTCCCGCCCACCCGTCACTGTCCGTCTCGTCAACGACGGTGCGCCCAGTATTTTTACAAGCCAAATCGCAGAGAGACGAAGAGGATGGTATACGACATTGTGGTATGGGTGTCATACCACCAACTGTTGTCATTTGGGTATGTTCAATTTCTCTTTCAATGATCACTACTTGACTAACCCGGTATACACTAACCAACCCTCGCCTCCAACCGTCCGCACAGGACCAACAGATGACGGACTATGCCTTGCCAACGTTGACCGGAGCTGGTGCGTTGTTGTTGTCGCCTCTCTGCCCTTGCTCACGCTAATCCTTTTCTAGAGCCGACTTTCCTCGTCGTTCCCACTCAGCAAGACGCCTCTCGACGCTCTTCGCCGCCAATACACCCCAAGACGACCGCCCAGTGCGTCGTCTCTATCTTTTCTTGCATTGTCCATACTGACCCGGCATGTGCGACGTTGTAGAGGCGGAGACGAGCCCCATCTTGCTTGGTGGACAGGCACAGTTTTTGGGCGGGAGGACATCCAGCTCGCCGTGAACGACTCTCCGCGAGATACGGCGCGCGTCATTGGCGGAATGTGCCAGGGCATAGGGCTCTCCAGCTCGTGAGACCTGTCGGTGCGTTTCTGGGATCCGCGCGCGCAGACGCCGCATCAATCGACCGTCAAAAAGCCCGAGCGCGTGTACAACATGGATATCGTCAACAACGTGCTCGTCGTGGCTATGGCCAGCCGCCTCAAACACAAGCAAAATGGAGTCATGCAGGAGCGCGGAGCAGCCTCATGTACCTCACGCGCTTGCTTGCTTGCATGACTGACGGCTTACGGCGTCGCGTCGCGGCGACTCCTGTGACATTGTGCAGGGGAGTACAGCTTCCCTGTTGCGGCATTCTGCAAGCTGATAGATAGATAGCGGCCCTTGTAGCTGGACATACGGCGTGCCTTTTGCTGCCTTGGGTTTTGATGGACGTACCCAGGATCTGACGGCGTCAGTCCTGCAAGTTGGACGGTTGTCAGCTTGCAGCGCTAGATACTGGACGCCGTGTGGGGTTGCAGAATCATTATTATGCTTCTCTCCTAGTATGCCTCTCATTTGTAGTTTTAGTTTGATAGAAGTGCGAGAAGATCAACAGTCAAGTGAATGTAACTAAGTCATTAGAGACCTTTTGGCCTCTAACCGGGACAAGAGAAGGTCTGTTAATTGCCTTTTTCGGAATCGTAGCAAAGTAAGTAGCATCATTGATTGACTTATCTTTTACCTCCCTACCATCGGGACGAATGCCTCCCGTTTCTCGATCCGCGACTCTCAAACGGAAAAGGAACACACAGGATGACAGCGAGGTGCGTCCAGATTTTACGAACCCGCATGTGCAGGTATAACAGCTTCTTTCACAGCGACCTTCCAAGATTAAACGTCGGAGCCCGCGATTTGCGAAGGAGGCTTCGGCTCTCGAACGCAAAAATGACAGCGAGGTGCGTCCAAATTTCATGAATCCGCATGAGCAGGTATAAGAGCTTCTTTTACAGCCGCCTTCCGAGACTATACGTCGGAGCCCGCGATTTGCGAAGGAGGTTCTGGCTGAACAGCTTGCCGTCCCTGTTCAAGCTCCTGACACACCGCGGCGGAGCGCTCGTCTTGCAGACTCGCATCTGGATTCAAATAACCCCGCTTCATCTATGAATTCACCACTCCTTTCTGCATCCCACCAGGTTGCTCACCTGGGCAATACATCGTCCTCACTTGATACGCGAGGCGATTCAGACAATGACACGGCTCCAATCGTAATCCCTCACGGTGCCAAAGGTCGTACATCCGCCGCACTTCAGGAGTATCTTTTGCGTCC
This sequence comes from Strobilurus pachycystidiatus, assembly GCA_019915135.1. Lineage (NCBI taxonomy): Eukaryota > Fungi > Basidiomycota > Agaricomycetes > Agaricales > Physalacriaceae > Strobilurus > Strobilurus pachycystidiatus. The sequence goes on along the minus strand of JAHLMK010000006.1, from coordinate 434,213 downwards.
TCCAATGCCAAAACTGCCTGAACGTTGGCCACCTTTGCGAACAACCGGAAATTTGAAAAAGCCCAAGATACCGACATCAGATAAAGAGATTGCGCAGGCCGCCAAACGAGAGGAAGCATTCTTTGCAAAGCGTATTCGGCGTTGTGTTCAGGATCTCAACAATCCCGCGGATGGTCGAAGTGAGTTCAATTATCGCGGAGTTCATTATAAACTGAGTTATCTCATTCAGAGAGTATTGTCACCTGCGATGTTGAACTTGGTCATTTACAACGTCGACCACATTCCAGGAAAAATCTTGCTGCCGCAGAGGCCAAGGTGGCGGCCATGGAAGCCGCGGGCACCAATTGTCCAAAGTTTCGATCGAGCACCATCTTCAAGGACAAGAAAGGTAAGACGCTGGTCGTGTACATCAGTCGCCACATGGAGAATGGCAAAGAGATTATAGACGGACTTCTTGTAAGATACACGGTTGCACTGTGGCGATACATTTTGATCTGTCACAGCCAGACGAGCAGCATGATCTTCTCGCACACGCTCAGGCTGTCGTTCATATGACTGGCGTCGACAAACCGCAATCCACTTGTGATAAAAGGCACCAAGCGAATTTTGACGAGCCCGTCATGGCGTATACACGCGAAAAGGCCGATGGCACCACTAAAGGTAGCTGCAACTTCTTGATCATATTAATCGCTTCTGATGAATCGTTTACAGAATGCTACGAAGTCGTAGGCATCAAGCATCATGTCGAGGCATGGTTCCAGCAAGGTCGCGAAGTAACTTTTCCGTCCTCTGACTGTAGTACGGGATGATTCACATGTCCATAGGATCTGGGCCTAACTCCATCAGTTGACATGGTCGGTACCTCGCGTAACCACACTGCTGCATATCGGTATGGTGCCGGTATTGATAGGGTTTCCTCCCTCTTCAATGGATACACCGAAAAGTTGCTGCCAGAGATATACGGAACGGAGAAGCGAGCAAGCCTGGCCGGGCGTTGGTTGAAATTCTTCAATTTTGTCAGCTTAGGCCTTGCCACCGTATGGAAGGCTCAAGTGGGGACCCACATCGACTCGCAGGACGCGTAGTGCAAGCTCACAAACGCTGGGAACTTTACAGGCGGTGCCATCTATCTACCTGATTTGAATGTATCACTGGAGTAGTTGGCATTCATCGTTTATCATAGCTGTACTGACACAGTTTAGATACAATGCCGGTGATATCGTGATCTTCATGTCTCAGGTTCTCTATCACGCTATCGGAGAGTGGAAGCCGGGGATTATGAAACATGGAGACAACCTGACTCCAGGTCGAGTCTCGTGGGTATTCTTCAATCATCAGAATGTTCTTGACGCCTTGAAGGACAAACCGGCTGGGTGGATGATGAACTATGGGCCTGCGTACGATGGTTGGGTAGAGTAGATACCTGCGTAAATGACTTGTAAAGACGGTGCAGACATTGAATTGCCTTTTTGAGATCAGGCCACGAGCGAAAAAGGAAATTGAGTTTTGCTCTTCAACCACGACTATCGATACTCGCAATCACCTCTTCTGGCCTCAAAGCTCTCCTACCGTCCTCAAGATGTTTGATTTTCGAAGAACTATGTCTCTCATGTCACTTGGATATGTATTCTGGTATGATAATCGCCACACGCGCAGAGAGAGTCGTAATCTTGACGGGAACACTAGGCTATGTTGGTCTTTGACCATGGTGTCTACTGGACAGAAACTGGTATGTGTTTTGTACATGTAGTAGAACCAGACCTGTGATCTTGGCTCAATCTCAATAGGGCATACACGCTGTCATTGCAAGCTCCAGCGTAATTCCTCCTAACAAATTACACGTCAGCGTATGTCACTCAGTGCTAGTTTCCATGATTATTGTAACTGATTCACTGGGTATTGCCGTCTCTAGCCATGTGACGTTATTATTCGGATTGTCTCCGGTGGAACCTCTCCCATTGACTCAGATCACAAGGATCCAAACGACAGTGAGTTGTCATCTGTGGTTGTAGCAGTAACTGACGATGACTTTGATGAATGCAGGAATCTCTCATGTTGCTCTGATTGAGCTGTCCCCGTACGTGACTCTGCCCGAAGCTCCGACTGAGCTGTCCCCGTACGCAACTTTGCCCAAAGCTCCGATTGAGCTGTTGCTGTATGCGACTTTGCCCAAAGCTCCGAATGAGCTGTCACCGTACGCGACTCTGCCCAAAGCTCCGACTGAGCTGTCGCCGTATGCGACTCTGCCCAAAGCTCCGACTGAGCTGTCGCCGTACGCGACTCTGCCCAAAGCTCCGACTGAGCTGTTGCCGTACGCAACTCTGCTGGAAGCTCCGACTGAGCTATTGCAGTACGCGACTCTGCTAGAAGCTGCGCTTGAATATTTTCTGTCCATCGCTCATAAAGATATCATTGAAAGTAAACTTTGGAAAATAGTTTTTATAAAACAATATCAGTTGTTTATCGGGACTATAATTGTCCTATGCTTAGTGTTGATGCACGTCCTTTTCAGAAGAAGCTTCAATATGGCAGCTCCTATGATGTTATGCTCTGATGGTATTGTGGGTGGTGCCCCTCGTATTGTACGGTTTAAGGGAGAAATATTGAAAGATTTCAACCCTACTCTAGTTGATGAAACAGAGATTTACAAGTATGTTGGATACGGTTATCCTACAGAAATGGAAGAGGGAGATAATGAGCGTATATGCGTACAGATATCATTTGAATTTTTACTGAATGAGGTGAATATTACAGAGGTTAAGAAAATTATGGCCGCTCATCGTGTTAGTGCAAAACGGTTTTATAAATTACGAAAAGGTGATATGATAGATTTGATGACTGCTCATGCTTGTAATGATGAGTGTGAAACATTGACAACTTTTTTTGAAGTCGATCAGCCAAAGGCTAAAAAAGTAGGACCTCGAAAACAAAAAAATAACATAGAAATGACTTCTGTGAGAGCTCCATTGCATGACGCTCAAGGTTGTACAAGGAATTATCGTTATGAGTCAAGTCAAAAGAGTGATATAGATTACCCTCCCCCACCTCTGACACAAGCAGCCCAAATAGAAATCGTTAGAGGTGTGTGCAAAGACTTAAATCCAGATTCCTTTCAAGAAGGAGGATGTGCAGTATGTGGTCAACTCATACCTTTTAAAAATATGTCAAGATTGAGTAGTATAAAAAATATTTTGCCTGTACTTTCTGTAGCTGGAGTGACTCGTAAAGAACGTCATACACTTCGACAGCCAATAGAAGAGATAGACGGCCCTATTATCGATCCTACCTGCAGTAACATTTGTGATACTTGTCGAGCAACAATTCGCAAAGGGGAAATTCCAAATATGCTTTGGCCAATTCCTTGTGGTTGGGTACTGTTCCACCGGAATTATCCGAATTAAATTGGATCGAGCAGATTCTAGTTGCACGTGTTAGACATAATGCATGTTTTGTCAAAATTGATCAGGGTTATAGAAAGATGATCGCTCATTGTGTAGCATTTGAAAATCCAACTCCAAAAATGTATAATTTTCTTCCGCCTCCAAAAGAAGAATTAGATGAAGTTTTAATAATTTTCTTTACAGGACCAGATAAGCCTCTCGAGAAAGATTTTGCTAAAATGCCATTACTGGTTCGGCATAAAGTAGTTATGAATGCTTTAGAGTGGCTTCTTTGTAATCATGCAGGATATAGTGATGTCGAGATTTCGCCAAAGAATATGGAAACATATCCAGAAGATATGCCACCGGTTGGTGTTATTTTCCGTGAAGGAATTTCAGATACAAATACTACAGTAAATCTGGCTGTACATAGTACAGCTGATGAAGATGGAGTTGAGGGTGATCAATGTGCTTTCATTATGCATGGTTTGGTTGGCGAACAACTGGAAGGCATGACATGGGAGGCTGTTCGCAAAGAAGCATTTCGTTGGTTTGATAATAATCAAGGTATCTTAGCTGTTGGCAGAAAACGACAAGCACAAAATATGTACAGAAATCCAAGTTTGTACCCATTAATATTTCCGTGGCTTTTTTCATATGGTGTCGGGGGAATTGGCCATAGTACTTTATCCCCTAATGAACATTATCGATGGCTGTTGAATTATCATGATAAACGATTTCAAAAAGATAAAAATTTTCCGTTTATTGCTTTTAGTCATCAACAAATGAAACAAGCTAATACAGGAGGATTTCTTCTAGCAGAAAAGCCAAAATTTCATAATATCAGTAATCGTTTACTCAATTTGGATCATTCTGTATTAGACAATATTATTGAGGTCACCAAGGCAAGAGGACATTTCAAACCAGAAACTCAAGATGAAAAAAAATGTTTTCAAATTTTACGAGATTTAGATCTTGTAGCAGGGCGTGTTGATGGCTCTCTTACAAGTAAGAAATTTATGCGAAATGAATTATTCTCTTTAATGGCTTCAGAAGGTGCACCATCTTAGTATATCACGTTGACTCCTTCTGATTTTACACATCCTTTATGTCTTTATTGGGCAGAAACAAAAGAGACGTTTCAACCTAATCATCCATTATCTGTAGATGCACAAAAATTATTGGTAACTGAAAATCCTGCTGCAGGTGCTCGATTTTTCAACTTCATGGTAGAAACATTTATTACTCATATTTTAGGTGTAGATGCACAACACAAAGGAGCTTATGGTGATGTATCCTGGTATTATGGGGCTGTTGAGCAACAAGGTCGCTTGACACTTCATTTACATGCATTAGTTTGGATACGAGGAAGTTTATCCCCACAACAAATTCGTGATCGTATCATCAATCCTAATTCTGAGTTTAGAGAAAAACTTATAGCATATCTTGAAGCAGCGCATCAAGGATCATTTATGCAAGGTCCGAGACATATTGTAAGTGAACTCAACAGTAAGTTTGCAACAGCTTCTGATTTCAAACATCCTCTTACATGTCTTCCTAAAATGCCACCTATAGCTTGTCAAATTAATCATGATGATGAAAAGACAGATAACGGAAATGATGATGATGATGATGATGATAATGATTGTCAATTCTGTCAGGCAACAGATGATTGGTGGACACATTTCATCACAATTGTGGATTTCTTATTAGAAAAAATGCAGATACATACGTGTTCCAGTATGTTTGATTCTGAAGGTAAAAAAACTGCATATAAAATAGGAAAACGATGTTTAGATAATAAATGGAAAAAATGTAAGGCAAGATTTCCTCGAGAACTGTTTCAATTTACTGACATCTCAGAAGATGGTCATATCAACATGAAACAACTTGAGTCTGCATTGAATATGATTACAGCTGTATTAACGTATTGCATGAACTGTAATACCGATGTAACATCATTATAATCAGGAACTGCAGTCAAAGCGGCTTTGATGTATGTATCAGAATATGTTGTCAAACCAAGTCTTAAGACATATGTAATTTTTGAAGCAATTAGATCAGTTTTTAAACGTAGCGAAGTTTTGTTGAATGGAACAGAAACATCAGAAGATAAAGCTTGAAAATTAATTACACGTATTGTCAATACATTAGGCGTAAAGATGGAGTTTGGAAATCCTATGATGTGTTCTTATCTATTAGGGTTACCCGATCATTACACTAATGCAAAATTTGAGTTGTTCTATTGGAAATCGTATGTTTCAGATGTACGCAAATCGTGGAATAAAGATGATATCCATATTTTAGCAGAAAAGGTTATTATTCGTAAAACAAAAGAAGGTCATATTATTGGAATATCAAAAGTTGAAGACTATAAATTTAGACCACTCGCTTTGGAAGATATGTGTCTTTGGGATTGGATCCGTTTATGTAAAATGAAAGCGCATAATAAAACAAATAATCATAAAATCTTAATACCGGAGGATGATATCCCTATTGACGGAAATATCTTGGAAGACGATTTTCAAATAGATGTCACAAATGATTTTGACGATAAAATCACATATGAGGATTTAAGTTCCCCAACAAAAACTCTTATAGGTGATGATATTATTGATTGTTCGTCTGATTCAGATGATACAATTGTTGATCAGAATGAGCTGTTACATCAAACTTTGGAAAATATATCCCATAATGAAGAAAACTTCATTGTCAAGAATGATAATCTTGAATATTTTGAACAGGGAAAATATGATTTGCATCCAGATCACAATTATGTTAAAACACATTATATATCATGTGTTCATGAAGTAGGTGCAATTATTCCTAATATTGCTGGTGATATGCTACCAAGAAGAGATATGGGTGATCACGACTATTATTGTTGTACAATGTTGGTATTTTTTAAACCGTGGCGGAATGGGTTAACATTGAAACAGGATAAAGCAACATGGTCAGAAACTTCCAATGCACATAATTTTACCCAACGTCAAAATCAATTGATGGATAATTTTCAGTTGCGTTATGAATGTTTAGATGCAAGAGATGATTATCGAGCACAAATGAAAAAAGGAACAGAAGTTAATGTTGAATGGGAAAAAATGGAGGAATATCTACAACAGCAAACTCTTATTGATAACTTAGATACCTTAGAACATTTAGATCAAGATTTGCACAGTGTTGATTTGAATGAATTAGGTTTACAGAATTTAACAGAAATGGGATTTGGAAAATCTTATTTGAACCGTAAAACAGCAGCTCGAGAATTATGGGCACTACTTTCAAATACTGGTTGGACAGATGCAAATTCTGACATGTTGCCAATTGGTGTTAATCTTTTACCTGATTGCCGTACAAAGGAACAAAGTGCTCATCATTGGATGATGGATTTGGGAAAACTTCGTAGTGAAATGCAAGAATCTTATAAAGTAGGAATGAATTTACTTGATTCAAATAATGATGAAGAAAAGCCATATTGTGAATTCAAACCTAAAGAACGAGAACCATTTGTAGAAATTACAACGAAAGAAGATATGCGAAATGAAGAAAACTCTGAGGTGAAAAACTTCAATGAAAATATACGAAATGATGTAGTCAAAAAATATAATTTGAATGAAGAGCAAGAGAGAGCATTTAAGATTATAGCAGAACATGCTACAAATATTTATGCAGACTCTTTGAAAATATATATTGCAGGAATGGGTGGAACAGGAAAATCTAGAGTGTTGGAGGCATTAGTTGAATTTTTTTCTCAACGTAATGAAAGGTATAGAATGGTTATAGTAGCACCAACGGGTGCAGCTGCAGCATTGTTAAATGGTATGACATATCATTATTTATTAGGTATCAATGGTCAATACTATAGTGATTCAGTTGCACCAACAGTCATGGCACAAATACGATCGCGATTAAGAGGAGTTGATTATATTTTTTTGGATGAAGTATCCATGCTTTCATGTGGTGATTTATATAAAATTAGTGTTCGACTTGCTAAAGCTAAAGAAGCAACTGATTTACCATTTGGTGGTTTGAACATAATTTTTGCTGGTGATTTTGCTCAGTTGCCACCTGTTAAAATGCATATTCATAAGCCACTTTGGAGCCGTAAAGTAGGACAACATGAAGAAAGTAATTTTGGTCAAGCCGCAGCTATTGGTAAAGCATTATGGCATCAAGTTAATCATGTTGTTATTTTACGTAAAAATATGCGGCTACAAGGTAGTACAAAGGAAGACTTACAATTTCGAAAAGCACTTGAGAATATGCGTTATAAGTCTTGCACTCCTGAAGATATAGCTTTTCTTCGAACATTAATTCATAGTGAATTACCTGGGCGGAAGTTCTTGAATAATAGAAAATTCAGAAATACAGCTATTATCACTGCACGCAATGCACATCGAGATGAAATGAATTGATTAGGTGCATTGCGATTTGCACAAGAGACTAATCAATCTTTAACTCATTTTTTCTCTGATGATTCTCCATGTGAGACTATGGATGAGATCAAAGATAGAAGAGGGAAAGGTCTTAAACATAAAATCAAAACAATAGGAATTAACTTACAAAAGGTTTTATGGAGTTTGCCTTCAAGTAGTAGTGAAAGTTTAATACCAGCAAAATTGAGTTTATGTATAGGAATGCCTGTTATGATTCGTAAGAATATAGCTACCGAGTTGAATGTTACAAAAGGACAAGAGGGACGTGTTCATTCATGGAAATCGAAACGAGGTTCCAAAGGTCAATTAATGCTAGATGTAATTTTTATTGAGTTGATAGATGCTCCGAAACAGATACAGTTAGAAGGATTACCAATAAATGTAGTACCTGTTAGTACAACTACAAGTACAATGACAATTGCATTACCTACTGATAATACAATCAAAATTTCTCGAACACAAGCCAACTTGTGCTTGAATTTTGCAATGACAGATTATTGTTCACAAGGAAAGTCACGTATAGAAAATCCTGTGCATATTAATGATTGCCCAACTTATTTTGGTATTTATACAGCATTATCTAGGGGTAAAACAGCAAATGGAACCTTAATTTTACAAGATTTTGATTCACGAAAAATATCAGGTGGTTGTACTGGCGATATCAGACAAGAATTTTGTGAACTTGAATTATTAGATGAAATTTGTAAACTACAATTTGAAAGAAATTTACCATATAATATAACAATGGCAACACGTTATACCATGATAGCAGATTATCGTAGTTATAAAAAAAACAAATTATATATGCCAGAAGATTTACATGAGGGTATTGCAAAATCAGAAATACAAGAAGATATATATCCTGATCAGATAGCTTGGAAGATTCTACCGCCATCAGAAAAGAAAACTAGAGAGACAAATGCAACAAATCCTGTTAATGTAATTCAAGAGGAAAATGACATTATCAAGACTACGACTACAATATCTTCAAAAGTGGTTAATGATACGACAACACAACCTGTTAAAAAGAAAGTACAAAAGTTGCAGCAAGTACAAGTAAATCGATTAGAACTTTCAAATGCACCATATGGTCCCAAGTGGCAGAACAATAGTTGCTCTTATGACAGTATTATATTTATTATATTCAGTCTATGGCGACAAAATCCTGATTTTTTTACAAATGAGCAAGAACATATAAAACTGAATAATATCAATGTATTGGAACAAATGTTTGAAAGAGAGACTCAAACATCAAATATAGGTATTGATAACGTTAGAAATGAGTTTCGAATCAATTTGATTGCACAAGAACCAAGAAATTTCCGTTTGGGAGCTCAAGCAACAATTGAAAATATAATTGATATCATCCTTTTATACATGGATGATTCAATACAAGGGATCCAGCAATGTGAAAATAATCATGATAATTTGAGATTCACCAATGGTGATGCAACATTTTGGATAGGAATTGGATACTCATCAATACAAGAGTATGTAACTAATAACATGGCTCGTCCAATAGAGACACCATGTCGAGCATGTCGAGTCAGAGGATGTAAAACAATATATGTTCTACAGAAATCTATACCTATAATTACATTCTCAGTATATGCATATGAACATCTAATATTAAATCTTGAAATAAGTATTGTTATTCAAGGACAAATTGTAACATATTGTCTGATAGGTATTGTGTATCATGAGCAGATTGGACGAGGAGGTCATTTCATTGCTAGGTGGATAGATACAGATGCATCAGTATGGAAGTATGATGGTTATCAGCAACGATTAGCAAGTGAGGATGGTACATATGATGAGCGAGTGAATGATCTCATGAAATGTGGTAATGCAAAAGCAAGTGTAGCATTTTATCAACGTCAATTATGAATGCAGGTAACATTTTGTAATAACAGTGTCCCGGTATTGCCACGCGTTCGATGGCCCATCCTGGTTCTATTTCAGACCACTCGACTGACGCGTCAATTTCAAATACAATGCACGACGCGCCCTCTCTTATTGTCATTGCGCGCATGCACAACAACGCACAAAGCAGCCTGTCTCAGATAGCGTATGGGTATAAGAGTCGTCAAAATAAGCACACGAAAACCATCCATCGAGTTGAGTCAAGTCCTTCGTGTCTTATCAATCCGCACAAACACTCATCGCAATGGACTCCTTTGAATACACCCCTACTGTCGCCGCCCAGGTTGATGACGAGACCATGGACTCTATCCCCGTCGACGCCGCCGACGACAACAGCTCTGGCTGCGTCATTGCATAAGTGCGCCACAATGCCTTTTGCGTCAGTTCTCCGCTCTCTCTCTCTACTATCCTTGTCAGGCCGCTGACTTGTTATGTAGATTATCATGCGCCCGTGAAGGCACATCACTATCATTATATCATTCGATCCCGCGAGGTGTTTAGGTTGGGCTAGACAGGCCAGGCCGCTGTAGATTAGACGCCTCACCTTTCAAACTTCTTCGGTGTTGGCTGAGTTGGAACTATGATTGCGGAGTAAATGTCAATTGATATCGTCTATTGCTCTCCTTTGGTCTGAACAAGTTACGCGTCCGAATTCAGCCGGCAGTTCTGTTTCAAACAAGTGATACGATAAAAAGGACAGCGGATGTACGAGTCTACGTCCTACGTACTTGGAGCATTAGAGGACATTCTAGTCTCTGCTACGGTCCTTAATGTATGCGCAAGTTCATCCCATCGCGGATCCGCTGAGTCCGAGTCGCCGTTTTCTGTTGGCCTGACCTTCTCAACAATGTCGAGCAAGCAACGCGCAACACGACTCCTGTAGTCCGTGTCCAAACGGCCACGGGGCCATACCGGTATCAACTTCTCAAATGCCCCGTCAATGATCCACTCGCAAAGGTAGCAGACGCTGTGATAATCCGCTTCGACCTCCCTATTCAGCGTCTCTAATGGTGACAGGACCATTGGTATTACTCCCCACTCCTCATAGACTAAGAGGTCCTCCGATATTTCGCACATCCCCGTAAGGAGTTGGAAGATGGGTGGCAGCGCCGCGCACAGGAAACTGGGAGGAATCTTCCCAGAGCTACCCCATGGGTCACCCTGTTCTTCGCCATAGAAGTTGAAGAACATCCATGTGTAGCGTTCCACCGGCCACACCATTGTGTCTTTTGAGGGTGTCAGCGATTCCTCATCGAAGTGGAAAGAGGTGAACGTCACTTTTATCGCTAAATTCAAAAATGAGCCCGTGTTGCAACGTATGCAGAACGAGTGGTAAGGAGTGCTTTGCTACGCGCAGAGTTATTTCATTGATGGAGTTCATGACCGAAGGATCCGGGGATCGTGGCCGCCGAACAATAAATGCCCAGGCGATTGCATCAGAGCTCCAATAACAATCGCGAACTTCCTCAGGGATCATGCCTACGGGATTAGAATCGAGGTCCTCCGGCGTAAGTTCCAAGTCTGCAAGACATCTCGTCAGATAAACGATACTATTAGGCTCCTTCTGTGAGAAGTTATCATCCAACCAGCAAAGTGCACGGTATGCAAAGCCACTGGAGAGAAGTTCGACAACTAGTCTCTCTATGGTGAGCCACGACTTCAACTTTTGAAGTTCGGGGAGGACAGGTGCGCGGGAGAAAGGCGACAGGAGAAGCGCGAAGAAGAAGGAGGTGGTGCGGAGAAAAAGCCAGGATTGGGGAGATTTAAATGCACACATGGGAGTCTGTGACGGACTCGAGTCCCACAGCACCTTGGCTAGATTGTAAATCAATACAGCCACGGGAAGGATCGTAGTCAGGACCACCATCCCAAATCCCAGACAGGCCGCGACGGTGATCACTTTCGCCGTGATATGATCGAGACTCCAGAGGAGGTCGAGGATCCCGAGGACGAAGAGCAACAGGGCAAGTTGGAGCAGTAGCGAGAGGCTCGCGATGATTTCTTGCACACGCCAGAAGGTGTAAGACTCGAAACGGAGTTGGCGAAGACAGACGCCTTCCTTGTACGGAAGGGCAGCGTCTTTCCGATACTCTCTCAGCCATTGCTTGCACAAAATGCCAAGCAGTGCGGTCATCAACGAGACGACTAGGCTCAGGAACCAAAATATGTTTATGCGGCGCTGCGACGGCGTCGGGGAGAAATCCGCGGTGACGGAGGCCGTTGTAGCGTTAGCACCGGCTAACTGTTGGGAAATTTGTTGCAGTAGAAGGACGGTCGTGTCTCCTGCATCTGGCTGAAACCATTGATAGGATTCGATGGTGAACGCGGTGACGGCCGCGGAAAAAAGACCAGCCTAACATGAGATACTTAGTAAGAAAAAATGAACGGAGGTACGCGCGTAGCGACGTACGAAGACGAGAAGTGTATCGATGTCCGTATCCCATCCGTGGCATAGGTCGTTGTCATGTTTCTCGAGGATCTCATGACATTTTTCCCAGTGGTCAGAGTATTGGGGAAATGGAAACTTCATGGGGCCATCCTTTGGAAGCTGTACAAGAATGAGAGGGATATACAGTTACTAACGCAAGCTTGAATCACTTCTTCGTCAACTCGTTTCTTGAACGCCTCGTAGCCATCGTCAGGATTGTTCTTCGACTGAATCGGAATCATCGCGTCAAAGTTGTATGTGGGACCAGGAAAATAAAGTCCACATACCTGAGCGCTATCTGTACTGCGTGCATTGTCAGGATCGGTGCCAGTGGTGACGGTCGCCGTGGCAGGCGTGGCTCCCCTGTCCGTCGATGAACGTAGTGGTGTAAAATGCTTGGGTTCAGGCATAAGAGCGGTTGTCAAACGGGCTCGGTCGACAGTTAAGGCCCAACCGAGTCGGAGGTAATGGCAAAATGTGGGTCGCAAGTAAATGTCGCGCCTACTGATCGTAGACAACACCTGGTAGACACGATGCACCGGCAGCCAACAATCGCGGGTTGGACGACCACGCGGGTCGCGACCCTTGACACGTTCGGGGAACTACATCGTCGCAGGATTACATAGTTCACCCCTCCAGCAACCCTTCAAGCCAACTTCAGTTCAAGAAGAAGAACCATCCTCTATCCAGATCGACCTTGACTTGTGGGGACGATTGATTGACAGTGGGAGTCAGCAATCACGCCCGCAGTGGCAGGCGTGAAATCCTTGTCGGTCGATGAGCGCGGCAATTTAGAGTCCATGTTTTCGGTTGTATGGCGAGTTCTGTTGACGGCAACCGAGTCAAGGTGACAAAAATGTTCAACAGCAGGTCAAAGAGGCAACATGCGCCGGCGACTCAGCCAGAGATCGGGCATCGGCCCGAGCTCGTGTGAACATACTGCAACGGCTGGCACAGCCACTCACCGGTATCTCTTGTGCTCTCATGTCGTCGGACTCATACCATCGCTCCACCACGAAATAACGACTATCCTCCTCCAATTTTGCATTTATTTCATGTCACTCTTGTAATCTTATTGTTGTCTTGCTTTCGTCGTTTCTCTGGATACCACTGTGAGCCAGAATCCCTTGTTTTTGACGGAACTACAGCTGATCTTGTCATGGATGACAGGTCATACTCGTCCTCGACGCGTAAAATTTGCATGGAATCTAACCAATCCCGCCCGTTCTCCGATCCCACTGCCGAAAAACCGCTCCGTTCCATTCTTAGGACATCTGGCCCGCGTTCTACGCCATCTCCATCGCGATCACCTCCCCAAAGTGCTGCCTCCTCATCTAGCCGCATTCGAATTGTCGAGTCGGCTAGACCCTCGCAACCTCTTCAGGACATCAACGAGCTACCTCAGACCGGTCCCATACCTGCGCTGTACTTGCCCGCGACAGAAAACAGAGAAGAGCTCGAGGAACTTGCCTTCCGTCTTGCGGCGCAGCTCAGGAATCTCCGCATATGGGAGGAGGAGCAGCGCAAGAGGGATGTTGCTGCCCGACCTTCCCGCAAGGCAGACGAATTTCCGGAATTTAAACAAGTTCTCATGGGCAGATGGGTACCGGGCCCCAATTGTGGGTACTTTGTGCTATTCAGAAGAGATGAAACTGAGATTGTGACAGTGGGACCTGTCCTAACACCAGACATAGCCTTGAATCATGACATCACAGTCAATCCCATGCTCGCCTCCCCCTTTTCCGAACAGCGTCGCCTGCAATGGGACATAAGGACATCTTCCGAAAACGCGAAATATGTCACTCCGGATAGAGAAATTCCTTTGACTTTGCGCAACGCTCGCTTGCAGCCCGCCACGTCGCCTAAAATGTCGCGCCTCTCCATCGTTGCGACAACGTTTCCATGGGAAGTGTCAGTGGATGCAACTCTCGAATCGGCAGGCGTTACGGTTAACGACGTTTTGAGTCATCTATCCAAATTCTTTCCGATGAATCTTTCTGATCGCCATCTTCGAGAGGCGACCCCGTCCCGTCGGGCAGCGGTCATCGAAACGAGCCGAGTCCGTACTACGCAATCCATTGGACCGCCAGGTATATGTATTTACGACTGGCTTCTGGAGAAAACAATGTTTGGGGGGCTCGTTCATCAACGTGATTATGTTCCAGCAGGAATTCGTTATCGGTCTGAGGCCTATTTTCTCCTTACATTAGAAAATCGCGTCTAGATAAATAACGATCATCAAGCCTACATGCCATTCTCCATGAGCGTAGAGTAATCATTTATCATGGTTGGAAAGTTGATGTCCAGATAGTTGTGTGCATCTCGAGCACTGGGATGGTAGGTAAACTTCACAAAGTCCGCTTCCCATGAATCCAGAAAGCTGCGAAGTTCAGTAATCACTACGTAGTCGTCCGTATCGCTCAGACCGTTGGAAAGTTCGACGAAAGTGCCCTGTCTGACGAAAACTTGCAATGTAGTCCTATCCTCGATCAAACTGCAGTTCAGACCGGCGATAATTGCCTTGCATAGCTCGACCCAAAGATAGCGATCTTCCTCTACGCGAAGCCACCTCTGATATAGTGATAGGATGTCTGGGACGAGAGAGGCCTGTTTCTTGGACCGAGACATGCAAAGCATCTCCCTTGTGATTGCGATTACTTTTCTTTTGCTGCTATCTGAGAAGCCCTCCTTCGAGGGGAGTCCGGAGAGGAATTGTAGCACCCACGCGGGCTGATGGATCCAATCCTCCCTGGGTGCTCCGGAATCGATGGACTGGACAATAGAGTCTGCATAGACTGCAGACAGTTCAAGGAGTGGCTTCTCGATAAGGCGACCGACTCTGTTCGCACTATACGCGAACTTGTATAGAGAGTAAGCAACCTCCTTGAGAAGTGCTTCCCATCGAGCGTCCGAGCCTGAGGGACGGGACAATGTGAGCAGTCTTCCAGCACTATCCACAAGCTGAAGATATCCATCCTGCGCGGTGAACTGAAGGCTTTGCTCTGGCGGCTTGTTGATGTTGCGAATAAGAGTGTTCTTTCTCTCATCATGTCCGCCCACAAACATGAGTATACAAGCATGTAATGATAGGAAAACCCGAAAGTCGTGAGGTCCCAGTATACGCAGTAATTGCTGCAGAGTGTCTAGCAAAGATACGCATCTCTGCCGTAGAAGTGCGGCGTCAAAGCGAAGGAGGACATGAGCGAGCGAGTTGAGAAGCACAATCATGGTGTTCTGGTCAAGGTACATGCTGCCATCGGCATCGTGCATAGATTTGAGGTGCCAGTGTAAGATGAGCTCGAGATCCTTGACAGGGCAGGCAGGAGCGTCCAAGGGCATCACATTCGCAGAGACGGTATTGGCGGGATGAATGACAAAATATATAGCCTCTGTCACAAGAACAACGACGAAATTATCCATTTGCCAGCCGCGACTATGCATGTCTGCGAACGAATCGCATTTGAGCTTCAGAGCCTCCCAGATTTCCATCACCTCTGGGTATAGCCGTTCATAAGTACGCGACGTTCGCCCAGTAATCAGGGAAAGATGGGAATGGGAGGTGATATCGTCGAGCGAGACGCATTTCCAGAGCGAAAGGAAGCTCATCATGAAGTCGAATTTCCGAGAGAATGATTCCTCCAAGGCCGCGGTCATCTCGAGCGTGTTCCAAAACTGGTCCAATGGCGGAGGAGCATCCAAAGAGAGCTTGGAGTAGAGCAATAATGGGACTTTGGTAGGTAGGACGCTGTACATCTTCGATGGAATGTACTTGAGATAAGACATGGAGCGAAGGCATGTGTCGACTGTAAGTGCGTTTCGAGACGAGCTGAGCATCCAGACAACAGCGTCCCAGGTGAGTGATGCTTTGTCCTCCTGGATGATCTTCTGCTCGCGCGTTTCGATCGTGTGAGTGGAGAAAGGCTTGACGGAGAATATGGGCAACATCGGAGTGGGCGTCAATGAGTGCTTCGACACGAAGCTCAAGACGCGGATCATATAGCCGTACGCGGAAACACAAACGCGCTTAATCGAGTTGACAGACGACCAATAGACTTTGATGAAGAGTACAAGCGCGGTGTTGTGATAAGGACATGTGGGGGAGAAGAGAGGGAGGACAGTCATGCTGGTATAAGCGATGACCATGAAAGCGCATAGGCTTAGCACGATGAAAGCAGGCGTCGGATGGAACTGCCACAGCTTCATGACCCATCCGCCAAGGAAGAGCGCGAGCGCTCCATGGATGGAAAGAGGGAGAAGGGAAATGATATTCGGTACGTGCCACGAGTTGAGAGCCCCGAAGCGCAACTGCCGGCGCTGGGCGCAATCAAACGTGCTGCCGTTATTCAGATCTCTGTCGTATTCTGATATCCAATGTCGGATAAAGGTCGAGAAGAGAAGTACACCGAGACATATGGCGCACGAGAGTGACCACGCGCTGACTATCAGAATATCGCCGGTCGTGGGAGGCTTTAATAGCGGCGACATCAACTGCGTCGTTATCTTTTCAGGTGAGGGCGGAGACGACGTTGATGACATGTCTGTCTGTAGGATGAACGCTTGTACAAGTACTAGTGCAAGCGTTTCGGATGGATCGTTGTTGAGCTGGTCAACAATGAAAGCACCGATGATGCCTGCAAACAGGCCAGTCTGTCGTCAAATCAAACGACGGACGAGACCATTGAGGACGACAAGGCTTACGATGATGCAAAGATTGTCTAGACCGTCTCTCCAACCCTCGAAAAGTTCTCGATCAGATACGCTAGCCTCGCGGTTAAAGTGCTCCCACATCGTGGCCTTTGGATCAACTCCGAGGCGGATTCCCCGAGGCCTCGAGGCCCGCAAACCTGTCGAGGACGCCTGTGAGGATACCACGGACGGCGCGCGAGGTGTTATTTTCGATACTAACGTAGGAAAGGTTAAGAATGATTAGTGACAGGAGAATGTACATACAAGTTGGGACCTTCTGGGGAAGTTTAGGTATACGACCCTCGGGAGATGCGTGAATAAAATGCATGCTCGTCTCAGCATCGTGCGCTATGGGCCTCTCTGAGTCGGCGGTAAATCTCCGGGACTGCGGCTGCCCAGCACCAGAACCACCAATTTGTGGATCATGTTCTACGCGTCGGAAGGACGTAGATACGTCGGGATGGGGGATGCTCGGTTCGTGTAAATCAGCAAGAGAGATGGGCTCTGGCTCCGCGTACAGTACGTCGCCACCATATTCAGGATTGCTCTCTTGCTGTGTCCCATATCCGAAGAGGGGGTCGAATGGGAAGGGGTCCGCAATTCCACTGCCTTCAGCGTCAAAATGATCCATATACGAAGGGATGGAAGGATTCGCGTGTTGGACGAGGAAGTGTGTATACGGGGATCTGATATGGGTGGAAGTCAGAGAGATCGATTGTGGGTGCCATCAGGCGGATTGAGGCGCAGGGACTGACAACCCGTTTTAGAAAAAACTCGAGTCTTGTCCTCGTTCTGGCACCATCAGTCGCGACCCTTATGGGTATAGAGCACGTCAGGGAAGTGACCTTGAAGTGACGAAAGCTCTCACAGAAAGGAAGCACGAAGTTGCGTGAACGAATACATCCTGAGGTAAGTAACTTTGAGTCTAAGCACTGACCACCCCATGCGACATCCGAGTCGCGCTGCAGACACCGAGATGTTGGCCAAGCCCAGAGCCGAGTCAGAAGCTCCAAAGGAGGGAACCTCAGCCAATAAGTCACAGCATGCGGTGAAACGGCTCTTGCAAAACCTCATGAAGTAGACGGGAGGACCATGATGGAAGGAGGAAGGAAATGCATTGACAATGATGGTATTTGGTTACACAGGGGTGATCCGCCTTTCCCCGTGATCGTTCTTTGGAACACCGCCCCGAGCCTCAGACTGCGCTCGCGGCTCGCGGCTCAGCGCCCAGTACTCATTCTAATCTGAAGTTCGAGCTGTAGACATCAGTCCCTAAGCTCATATACGGCGACATCACCAGCACAGAATTGTCAGGCGCTTATGTTCGGCGTTCGCTACTTCTCTCTTTGATGATGATAATGCTGGCAAACAATATATTACGACTCGTGAGAGGCCATCCCCCCGCTTTGCTTCACTCACTCATTCAAGTCCAGCTCCAGTCTAGTCCGTATCGCGCTTTTCCCCTACTAATATGCATGTCCATTTGCTTCAAAAGCTAACAGGTTTGCCTCTGCCAGTGTCCATGGTCAAATCCGATGTTCTGACTCCCAAATAGATGCGCAGGTCGATGAGATTGTCGCAGTCGTCGCACGGGCCTACTCGAACGCTGAGGGTGGTATGTTTCTGCTCTTGAACCTGCCCAAAGGCCCAGAGTTATGATAATGTCAACAGATATCGACGATGTTCTCATGCGCTGCCACACCGGAAACAGCGTGGATCTGATGCATGTCTATCTTCGTGCCATGGTAAAGGCGACTCAACTCGACGGCATAGTATTTGTAGCCACTGCCACGAAGGAGTTCCCTGCCCCGATCTGTTCCGTGGCACTGTGCTTTGCGCCCGGAAAGGGTCTCTGGACGACGTACGTGGATTTCATACCTCATTGGTGGCTGCTTCTCATGAAGTGACCTTAGGGAGGAGCAGAAAGCTCTCGGGTACAACGACTTCATGGACAGAATTACCCTAGAGACAAAGCAATACCTGGAAATGGTCGCTCTTCGCGTGTGTTACCGAGAGATCTAATGCTCATATTGGACCTGCAGCTCGACGAATCCACCAAGGAGTTCATGACTGATTTGAAGCTGCTGTCGGTAAGTGCCTTTTATCGCCACTATACATCTGTTCTGAGCGCTGCCCAATCAAGTTTTTCATGGATTCGATGTGGATTAGTATGATGGCGACAGACCTCGATCTTAAGAAGCACGGTTTTGGAAGTGCTATCATAAAGCGATTGAAGTCTCATGTAAGTCGTCTCGAGGACTCCTTGATCATGTTGGAATACTCACTTATCGCAGGCTGCCGAAAATCAATGGGAGGTCGGACTCATGACACACACTACAGAGAATGTATGTCATTTCTTGTTCAAATTGCCTTTCACTTGACTTTCTGGCGTGCAGCGTGACTGGTATATCAGCTTGGGGTTCGAAGAAGCGGGTTGTAAGAAGATATCCGCCTTACCATACGCCGACTATTTCCCTTGCTTCGCGTTCAAACCGTACAAGCCGTAGACTTGTTTATCCAGATTTCTGAACCCAATCATGACCTTACTACACAAAGTGCACCCCTGCCGATCCATGACTCGTGTTTATCATCTCATCAGCGTCTCGATGGCTCCTACTGCATAGCTTGTATCCGATGAAAGTGCGTCCGATGTAGAACGAAAACCAAAGCAGAACAATGACAAGACTCGAGTCCTTCCAACACGCGGTTGTCAATCCCTGTAGCGTTCGTCAACAACATTGCATTTCATAGCTAAAAAAGCAGAGAATGAATCTCCTTCGAATTACCTGTACGAGAGCTCTACAAGTAAGCCAACCACGACACCCCGTCATCATCTCCCGACCGCGAGAATTGGCGATAGATAGTATCCCACTCCATGACTCGCACACTGACATGGCGCACCGTCTTACACGCACTCAACTCCCTCCGGGGGCTCTCCTCTGTCCCACATCGGACTCCGTCGTCACATACGAACGTCACAGAGATAGTCTCCAATTCGCGAAAACATGGCGAAGATAGCACGGTGGCCAGCGAGCGCCAGACATCACTAGAAGCGTCTAAGGGCGCTGCTCTACCGAAAGATTCCTCTGCGATGACGAGGATTCCAAGCCTCTGGAGGCGAAAGCTCCGGCACTCTGACTCGAGCGCCTGCTCAAACCATGCTATGGCAGGGATGGTGTCGAAAGTGAGAAGAATAGATGGTGTATCGACGATCGAAGGCAGAAAAGGTGCTTCGTCGTGGGTTTAGCGTTGCAGAATGTGACCTGATATAAGAAAAGGATCTCACAGTTTCTTTCGATTGGGGCCAACGAATAGAGCTCTTGCAAGGCAGGGAACGGAATTTGGTTGATGCTGATCAAGTCCTCTATGAGAGCGTCGCTGACGACAAGACGCTGCAGTTTGTCCACTCTGATCGGACCAATCGCGCGTTCGGTCTCCGAGTAGCGAGCGAAGAGGTCTAGTGGTAAGCTCACCAGAAGCGTCGTAGGCGAAACTGATGACACTTCCAAACTGTTCTGATGAACGTCGTGCGAGCCTGCAAACTGGACGTCATCAAGATGCACAGTTTGTAGCGAGGGGTCCAGCGTGAGCAGCAACGCCAAGGCATCGATATCGAAGCTGGAATTGTAACAGTGGATGGAAAGCCTGCGAACACGATGTGGCGCTATTCGGCCTGTTATGAATCGTTCAATGAGGGAGGTCGTTACTTTCTGATGCCCGTCCCAGAAGATAAACTCCATCCGCATGCTCTCCAAATGCTGCAACTGGCCGACGATGTCCATAAGAGGATCGATGTGAGTCTCTCTCCAGGGCACGTACGCGTTAGCAGGACTCGACCAATCGGTTAACATGTCATTGAGATCAAGCTGCAAATGCTTGATCGATGAGGAGATTTGGGAGCGCCAGGGACTGGAAAGCAGGATAGTGCGGAGCAAGCGGCTGTTCGCGAACTGGGCGTCGCAGTTTCGGAAGTTGACGCTGTCACTGCATATATAGACGCTATTGTAGATTTTGGAGCGCGTCCGAGGGCCGAAACAGCTGTTGGACCCGAGGAGTGCGAGAAGGGATGATCTCTCGGAGACATGGTCAACTATGTCATCCAAAAGTTCTTGAGGAAGGGATGGAGTCATCACAGATGCTGTTGAATGACTGCCTGGCG
Organism: Strobilurus pachycystidiatus; assembly: GCA_019915135.1. Lineage (NCBI taxonomy): Eukaryota > Fungi > Basidiomycota > Agaricomycetes > Agaricales > Physalacriaceae > Strobilurus > Strobilurus pachycystidiatus. The sequence goes on along the minus strand of JAHLMK010000006.1, from coordinate 413,201 downwards.
GGAATGAGACGCGTAGTCATACACACAAGCTAGAGATGCATCACCAACAGCAATAATGAATGAACTCTAGTGATGGAGACGGACAAAGAGGCGCGATCGAATACCCCGCTCCTCTATCCGCGTTTTGCTCCCGCGCCGAGCGCGAGCTTTAGCGCATGCATCATGGATAGCTTGATAGCTTGCTGGGGCTTTTATTGACCACGCCCTTTGCTAAGCCACCCCGCCATCATTTAGATTGCATAGTACCGCCTTGCAATACGTCTTCCTCAAAGATTCACCGCAAGACTAGTAGTATCTATTCTACTTCTTCACATTCAGCAACGCGCTCTCCATCAGCACCTTATCGTACTGCATATGCAGCCACAAAACCAGCCCGTCCATAGGCGCCTTCTCCGCCTTGCCCTGGCCCTGCCAGAACACGCTCCTCAGATGAAACTCTACGACGCCCTTCTCAGGCTTGACGTCCGCCGCTATCTCAAACACGCCCTCTGACATGCGCACGTCCCTCACGCGCGGCGTGTCCCCGCACCGCACGACGATGCTCTCCGGCGTCTTCTCGACGACCTCAAAGTGGTCCGTGATCTGCGTCCCGACGTCGTACGACGCCGCTTTGAGCTCTTCCCGCGACCACAGCTGCGCCTTGGTGTCCGGCCCGTAGTATTTACGCTCAAGATAGCGGCGCTGAATCTCATAACCTTGAACACATTATCCAAAGTCAGCAAAGTATATCAGGGGCAGAACGGGAAGACGATACCGACCCGGTCCGCCCCACACCCCCGCACAGAACGCCTTGACCAGCTCGCCCTTCTTCTCCAGCAGCTCGGGCCTGATCCTGCTTATGGGGACAGTCCGCACACAGTCGTCGTGCGTCGTTATGTTCTTGTTGGGATTAAACGAGACAACCTGTTTGGAGGAGAAGAGGGGGAGAGTGGCCGGATCCATGGGCGCGAAGCCGCATTTGCGCGTCGCAATGAAGAATGAGCCGACGCCAGCAGTGGTACCGACAACGGCGGTCTTGATGATCTTGGTCACGATGCCCATGGTCGTGGTCGGTCGAAGAAGAAAGAGTAATTGAAATGAACGCGTCCAGACCGAGGTTCCCACGCCTAACCGTCCCCGACAGTGCTCAGTAATCGCTGGTGCCACATGCAAGCGAAAGATACTTATCGCGCCCATCAACCGCACGGCTCATGATCAAGAGTAGAAAGGCTATCTGTAGACGCGAAGGTTGCGCGAAGGACGGCGGCGATGAAGCTGTCGGGCAGAGTCAGCAATTTCCCTTTTGGTCGTTGCTTGCAGAGCGCGATCGGTTACCCCGATCCGAATACGGCTTGCCCTCTTGCTCTCACTAAGACTTGAAGCAAAAGCCATCGCGTCCATCATGGATGTCGCGCACTTGAGTGCGCTGGCCATATTTGTGTCTTATTTTCTCGCCATCCTCGGTTTATTGGCTGTCGTGTTGAGCAGTCTTCAAGGTCGGGTCAGTCCAGCGAACAAAAACAAAGCCAGCATCTTCTCCAGCCTGACCCTCGCGTCTTTTGCGCACACATGGTTCTGTGAGTCAACCCCCATCATGATTCATTGTATCTGACCGCTGTGTAGACATGTTCAAGTTCATGCATGCAAGTACCCAAGCCGCAATTGTTTGTCCAACGCGAACATAACGCAGTTTTAGTGGAGCTTCGTCGACTATGAATCGGGATCTGGAACGCTAGCGGACGCCCCCATTGATAGGCTTACCGACTGGCTACTTAATACTGGGCTTTTCGAACAAGCGTGGGCAGCGGTGTCGTTCGGCAAGATGAATTGGTGGTGGAGCGAACAACTTTGTCTGTTTACCGCTGGGTTCTGGACCGCGTTCATCTACTTCGAAGGTGCCTCCCCACCTTCCACGTCTTCTGTTTGTGTGTCTGACATCATTTCGTTCCCTAGGCAGGCGGTATGACGTTAAACACGTCTGGGCGTACATGCTCATTGGTCAACTTGTGGCCATCTCGGTCGCGAGTAACCTGTTTTACCTCGCTATCGTGTTGTCCCCTCGATCGGGGACCGCTACTTCCACGCGCTCTATCCGCGCTCCCCCAGTCCTTTGGATTTCGACTTTTATCGCGCTTGCATGCGTCTACCGCAGCCCATCCACCTCCGTGGAAGCGTTCTTACCCAACCTTTTGGCCATGCATAGTCTCATCGTTGTTCCCCTCCTCTTCATTCGCTCCCAGGGCTACACCGCCTCAATTTCCCTCACGTACCTGTACTCCATGTACACGATGCTGTCGGTTGGCATGCGGGTTAAGACCACACTGGCTGCTTGGGAGGAGTCCAACGACTTTCTGGCTGAGGCATGGTCGACGCTGCATTCCCACCCAGCGCAGTCGTCCATTGGGTACGACGTTGTTTGGACTACGGTGTCGTATGCTGTTTGGGCTCTGCTTGACAAAGGCACTGTTCTCTCTTCGTTGCTCTCCCCACTACTTTCGGTCGGGGTCACAGCCTCTGCGAGCGCGTGGCTGGGCGACTTGGGAACGCCTACGAAAACGAAATTGTAGGAGCTACTGTCACACCTCTGTGTATATGACCACACATCTTAGACCACAGTGTTACTGTATACTTGGGAGCTGGCTGTCTTTTGTTTTTTTCGCTGTGCAAGTCATCGGACAAGGTCCATGCTATCTTGCCGAAGCGCTATGCGTGATTGACTTCAGACCTTCTAGTGGCGTTGGGATTGTGTGACTAGATCGAGCGACTTTCGGGCACCGCGCTTATCCGACAGTCTCTGATTATCGCGTGGTATGGCGCGATAGTATAACAACTTAACGATTGCGAGATGGCGTGCGCCATAGTACGCTCGATTCCAGAACTCTGAGGTTCCAGCAACCAAGGACGCGTTCCTTATCTTGAAGCGTATTAGACTTATAACGTCCGGTGGTACTGCTACAGAGCTGACTAGGCGTGGCTGGTATGGGCCATGTTCCACCCGAAAACTGGTCCAAACTTGTATACTGCCGGGACTTTATGGGGCTTCTCTCGTTGCTCAGTCGTTCTCCATACTCTTCCAGACAGTACCAACCCTCGAATCTTGTGGGGTTTGTGTGGTGCCCAGAGTTGCCTCGCTGTCGTTCGGCTACAACTGGGTTCCATTCAATGCTAAAAGTAGCGCTTACATATTCCGAAAGGCGACCGCCACATTGTAGGCCGTGGTATCATGAAATGTGGGGTAAACGTGCTGCGGGCGCCGATGGCAAACACGTCATCACATAGCCGCGTTATCATCCGAATTCGTCCAGCTCCTGTTTCCATCCTAACCACCATGTCGACCTTTACCACTCTTGTTGCTTTGTCGCTGTCGGCGGCAGCGGCTGCGACGCCGCTCTCCACGTTCCCTCATTCCCCGCCGCCGGCGTCGCGCTCGCCGTTTAGCATGGCTCCCCTCATCCAGGAGGACCACATCCACGGCAGCATTAACGACTCCTACATTGTGATGCTCAAGGATGGCATGTCGCCGTCGCTCATGGAGAACCACTTCAACTTCCTCCAGATGGCGCACGCTGAGGAGCCCCTTGTCGCAGAGGTGGCGTCTGGGTTACAGCAGGTATACCAGCACATCAACGGTTATCACGCCCGGCTATCACAGGGCACCGTCGAGCGCCTCCGCGCGCAGCCGGAGGTCGAGTACATCGAGGTTGACCAGGTGGTGAAGACCACTGAGTTCGCCGTTCACGAGGTTTCGGACGACATTTCCCAGCAGAAGGGCGCTCCTTGGGTGAGTCATTGGGCCTTGCTGTTCGTGTGACGTGTATATCTGACTGGTCGTTCACGCACAGGGTCTCGCTCGTGTCGCCCACCGGCCCAAGCTGTCCTTCGGCACATTCACCAAGTATCTCTACGCGTCAGAGGGAGGCGAGGGTGTCGACGTGTACGTCGTTGACACCGGCATCAATATTGAGCACGTCGACTTCGAGGGCCGTGCCACTTGGGGCAAGACCATCCCGAACGATGTCGATGAGGACGGCAACGGTCACGGCTCCCACTGCGCAGGTACCATTGCCGGTTCCAGATTCGGTGTCGCCAAGGCTGCCAACCTCATCGCTGTGAAGGTCCTCGGCTCGAATGGGAGTGGTTCCATGTCCGACGTCGTCGGTGGTGTCTCCTATGCCGCCTCCGCTGCCGCTGCCAAGGCTGCTGCCGCAGAGGCTGAGTTCAAGGCAACCGGAAAGACAAAGCACAAGGGCTCCGTTGCGAACATGTCCCTCGGTGGCGGCAAGTCTCCTTCCCTCGACCTTGCCGTCAACCGTGCTGTCGAATCCGGTCTGCACTTTGCCGTTGCTGCTGGTAAGTTTGTGCTCCAAGTCGACGTTCTCTTCGCTAACTTTTGTCTAGGTAACGACAACAAGGACGCCTGCAACTACTCTCCCGCTTCCGCTGAGAAGGCCGTCACCGTCGGTGCCTCCACCCTCTCCGACGACCGTGCCTACTTCTCCAACATCGGCAAATGCGTGGACGTCTTCGGTCCCGGCTTGAACATCCAGTCCACCTACAAGGGCTCCCCCAACGCCGTTGCCGTCCTGTCCGGTACTTCCATGGCCTCTCCCCACGTTGCCGGTCTCTTGGCGTACCTCCTCTCCATCTACCCCCATGCCACGTTCGACCCTACCATCTCCAAGGACTTTGTTCCCCTCGCTCTCGAGAGCCAGAAGGCATTGTCGATTTACGAGCTCGCGCAGGCCGTGCTTCCTCGCTGGATCACATCTTTCCTGCCCGCGCCTCAGGTGTTTGCGCCCGTCCCGGGCAAACCCAAGACCCTCACGACCGCGCAGTTGAAGCTAGCCCTGCTTGGTCTTGCTACCAAGGGCGCGCTCAATGATCTTGACGCCGCGTCGCCCAACTTGTTGATCTTCAACAACGCGACAAGTGCATGATTGGATAGAGGTACATGGACTGTCTGCATACACATATCTATAGTTGGTTACATCTTTGTACTATATGACGTTATGATCTCGCTCTTTCAATGTAATCTAGTAGTTTTGTCAAACCGAGGATGATATTATCCTCTAGCTGTGAGGAGCATGAGAATTGCGTGGCTGCCGGACGTCTGAGGGTGCGTCGAGTGTTCGTAGTACTTACGAATATCTTGTACTTGCAGGTAATAGAGCCGTTTGCTCGTCCGAGACCTTGCCCACATTTACCGCTACGGATACGCGATGCCGTCCTCGCTATAGCTATTCGCACCATTTTGTTCTGAGCACTTTGATATCCTCATTGTGTGTCGGCGATCACACTATCAACCTTCCAGTTCTATAGACGGATCAAGAATAATGAGGATTAGACGAGGGCGGGAACTTGACGATTTGATTTCATTATCTGAATTTTCTACAAACGACTTGAACTTACACACTATACCATTTAGTAACTACTGTATTCCATACCATACCTTGACGACTTGATATCATCAATTGAATTCTCTGGAATCGGCATGAACCTACATACTATACCCTTCAGTGAATACTGTAGCCCATACCATGTACTGTCTACTCACGCACAAATATACTTCCACACAAGTAACACTTCATAGGAAAGTCAGACCAGCTTCCACCGCACGGCTGATGGCAAGGTCAAGAGAAGGAGACCTGCCACCACCAAGGGACATGCGGACGACAGAGCCCTGGGCAGCCCTCGAAGCGGCAACAGAAACGACGTAGGAGACAGCACCGACGAGGTCGGCCATGGATCCAGTGTCATTGCTATTCGAGCTGTAGACCGGCACAAAGAAGCTGGCAACGTAGCTGACCGGCATTTCAGCCTCAGCCTCACCAACGTCCTCCCACTCCACCTCCTCATCGTCAACTGGGTGCATATCCGGGACACCATCATCTTTATCAACAGACTTGTGCACGACACGGGCAAAGCCCCTTTCTGAGCGACAGCCCTCAGGCTCGTCGTCGTCGTTCCGGATGGTCTCGCCCCAAGGGGCACATCCGTGAGACTGGATGATCCTGACGAGCTCAATGGAGTACACATCGACACCCTCGGGTTCAGGGAACTCCCAGAGGTCCATCACCACCTGGTCGACCTCGATGTACTCCACCTCGGGCTGGGCGCGGAGACGCTCGACGACGCCCTGTGATAGCCGGGCGTGATAACCATTTTGTTCTGCCGTTGTCCGAGGGTGCGTTGAGTTTCGTGCTTTACTCATTCTCTTGACAACGATTGCGCAGCTGTGGTCGCCGGAAGAGTTCAACGCGTCGGCGTACGACGTGCCTACAGTACGAAGCAAGTATGCAGGCGCCAGCGCCGCACTGCAGACTTACTCCAAGGGGTCTCTGCTCGTGTCTTACATGTACCCTAACACACTCACAATTCGACCCTTTTGACAAGTACTAACAATTGGCCAAGTAAACCGACACGAAAACCTGCTTTTTCTGACACGCAGCGCACATTTGGTGGTCAGAGAGATCGTTCAGGCAACGCGACATCCATTGTGGAATGGAACGTCGGGGAGAAATAGCACGCCGTAATATTGGGCGCACCATCGACAAACGATCTCTGGATTAAGAAAACAGTGTGTTAACAAAGTCCAGCCTCAACGAAGAATCATCCAACTCACCGAGAACTGGCTCGTCAGTGTGAGCACAGCACATTGAAGCCAACGTGCCAGGGAAGCTACGCAGTCGGGTGAGAGTCAATAAATCATATATCATCCAACGTACCAAACACCAAGACCCAGCGAGCACAGTTGGTAGTGCAAATAATGGGTCACTCAATGTGAAAGGGATCCGAGAGTGCTTCGGAGAAAGGAACGGTTGTCATATTGGACGCATCGTCGGCAATGCACCGACGAGTGTATCTGACTCTTTAAGAACAGGCATTCAATGGTAAAGAAACGCGATTAGAAATGATGTACTTACCCTTTGAACGCTCTCCAGTTGATCGTCAGTACACTTTCGAACGGCTAAATGAGCGCACAAAGTGGAAAGGTTTGATACGAATAGTCTAGTCGAAACATACCAGTTGTAGCGGTCTTCATGGAAGAATCGAGTGATGTCCTGGATCCTAGATCAGAGTGACGGTTCAATGTTAGAAGGGAGATGAACGTGCAATGAGTATAACAAGGCATCGCGATCACAGCTTGGTGTCAAACGAAAGTGTCAGTACATGGCTCAAATCATGAGTGAGCAAACACACCGTTGATCCCACACGCGCATCCGTTGCTCGTATCATCGCCATGATCACGGCCGTTCCATTGCGAGAAGTCTCGTTCTCGGACACAAGAGAAGACAATCTAGGGAACAACGGCTTAGTAAAGGTATGCAGCTAGAAATGACCGGGCACTTGCCTTTTTTTGAGTTTGACTCATGGTAGAGAATACGTTTTACAACTGGACCTCAATTCGTTGTCCTCGTTCCCCGCCAACTCCGACTCCGTGTCAGAAATGCAAGAGTCCGTGTCAGCCGTGTGCTTTCAGGCGTATATGAAGACAGTACGTCTAAGAATAACATTCAAGACTCAATGTACATGGAAGTCAGTGAAATATAATAGGCTGTGTAAATAACGACATATGTCCGAACAATTGACGAGACCTAAACGAAAGCATGAGACAAAGACTCAGATGTTCGGATAGCAACAGAGAATACTCAGCAGAATGAGAGTAACAGGCATTCCATGCCAGCAGTACTCAGGGACGGACATACACCAGAGTCAAAGCTTGCAGTAAATTTGACGATAATCTCCCATTCATCGGAGACGCATTACAACGGCGTCCGAGCAGGTCGCGTACACGGCAGAGAGCGATCCGAGGCGCGCCGGCTCAGAGAGAGTTCAGTGACGTGGGTTGGTGGTCGAAGATCCAGGTGAGGCGGGCATGACCAGCGTCGGCTACACACAGCGCCCAACTGGACATTTAGAGCTCTGAACATGCATCACTTACACCGCCGTCAAAGATGGCTGGACGGCGGGCCGTATTCCTGCGTCCTCGCTTAGTGGTCTGCATGCGCCACATATCGGTCGCGCAAGATGGCCAAAGGCGGCGGGCGCCAAACACCCATCGTACAAGCCCCAGAGTCGCCATTGCTTGTGCTGAGGTCGACAGGTAGGTGAATAACGAGCCTTGGTTTGAAATTAGTACATTTACAAACTGCCCGAATGATCAATGGCTTACCGTTCGTCGTAGACGGAGGCGCATTGTCCAAGACTGCGCAAATACACTCCTAGCACGTATAAGTGAGCCCTAGATAGACAACTCGCTGTCCCCAGGTCAAAGTTGCGCCGCTCGGCCAAGATCCCGCTCCTGACAGAGTTGGGCATCCGGCGCAAGGCTAGCGGCACTGAACGCCGCGCCCGCTATCGAAATCGGCACGTTGAGTACACTGCGTGGTGTAGTCATCGTGGTTTGGGTCCTGAAAGCGTCGGATCTACATCATTCAGAATATCAAAATGGACGGAAACGGCGGCGGCTTACCTTGAGCGCTACAGCGCGCCAATCTGTCCCATACTCTGATGCCGTATCTTTGCCAACATCTCGTGCTCATGCCACTAGTCGCCCTATCCTAACCGCCTGACATCCCGCCACCCCGACCATACCCCCGCCCGCAACCATAAACCGCTTCCAGCGAGGCAATCATCCTATCCGGTGTGGAAAATCAATTGCTTGGTGTCCTAGAGGAAAAATCCGTCGTCTGTTGGGCGCGTCGTCGTCTGTATATAGAATTGTAGACAATCAAAAAAAATGGTCAAAGCTGGACGACGTACGGAGAGCGCTGTGCGACGCCGTTTGGCCCGCAATTCGGAGGAAGCATTCGTCTACAGAAATTCTACGCATAGCTCCAGGTGCCCCGCGGATGTCAACCGAAATCCCGCCGCCCCTACCCGAATGCGCTCCTGACGTCGGCGGGCTCCAGCGGGCGCGATACGCGCAATGGGGTCACAGTGAGTCGCGAGTAGTCCACGCGGGAGTGCAACGCGTCGTTGTGTGAAGTGGCGATAGAAGCGGCAACGTGCTAGAACATATATCGAGTTCGGGGCGGCAGTAGAATTGACGTTATTCTACTGGCGGCCTCCATGTTGAATTCGGTGTCGCCGCGAGCGGCGCTCGTGATATCGAATCACATTGACTGTGACAAATCGTTGACCGGAATGATGGGTGTCGTTGTGCGTGGTCACCGTCGCCAGAAATGTAGTCGCTAAGTGCAGACGGCCTATGATGGTCGTGGTAAGAGAATAAGCAACGATCGCGGGGAATAAAAGAAACCCACCTTGACTGGAGACTTGGGCAGTCAACTGTTACTTGACCGGTAGTCTTGAGGCACTATTGAGGCCATTGGTAAGAAGTCCTGAGCCCGGTGAAGTCTTGAGGTAAGGTGAGTTTCTGTGAGGCGTGTTAGCAGTTTCGGAACGAATAAGACGATGTGAGAAGAGAACAGCGAAGAAGCCCAAAGCTGTAGACGCACAAGCTTGAGAGAAGTAGGTTCAAGGTCACGAACAGTATAAATGGAAGAAAGGACAGGTAACAAGAAAGAAAGTAGAGCATACCAAATGCGCCGGAATCCAAGTTGAGAAAAGTGTTGCGGCGAGGGTGGAGAATCAAGCATCGTCGAGGGGGACAGTCAAGTGGAATGTGATTAAGGTGGTAGATGGTCAAAATATGCTGAAATCCTTGTGTGAGAGACAAAGTGGGGAAGGCGGATAATGTCGACTTACCGAAACCCCCTCCCTTATATACCAAAACCTACCCGCATCAGAGCGGACATCTACGCAATCATCCTGACCATTGATCCACCGAGATAGCCGCCCGTGGGCCTCAAGACATCCGAGAAGACCAATCACATCGAATCCATTCCAGTGGTTTGCCGACGCCGCAAGGATTCGTACGCGCCCAGGCAATGATGCGTAGTCATGATTCGTCATCCAAAAGTAGGTTCGAGCGATTTGGCCAGTGGAAGGTCGTCCCCCGGTGCGCGTCGAGTCCGGTCGAGCAATCCGGAGCGATAGACATAACTTTTGTATGTAGATTGGGAGGGAGCGAGCAAGGTAGAGAGTCGTCGAGAGTCGGTAAGGCACCGGAAAGGCACACCAAGGCCGGAGGTGCGCGCTTTGCGCGCACAGTGAGCAAGAGAGCGCGAGAGGTGGTGGGAGAAGGAGAACAAGCACGTATGCGTCATAGCACGTGCACAGCCTTATCCCAAACATCCTGGCTCACGATCTTGATTTCTTACCTCCACCTTCTCCGAACATTTTGATTTTTGGACGCAATCCTACTGGATTTTTAGCATCTACAGCCGTGCAAAACGACGGAGGGAGAGAGGTCGTGTAGCGCAAGCAACGCGCGAATGAACTTGGTAACTTTCTTCCTGATTCGGACCATGAGACTTTGTCATTCACTTGGCGCCTTCAGGGATGGATCCGGGACCGTTCTGATGAATGTTCTGGGCGCTCCCAGGTGCTTGAAAGTAGGAACTGAGGCGGTGGTGACGAGACGTGTATTAGTGAGGTTACGGGCTCGGCACAATGCGGTATGTACTGACATTAGTCTGCTAGCTAATGAAGCCTTTTCAGGTGATGACTCTTGTGTTTGCTCCAAAGAAAGAACTCTCCAACGGATGATGATAATATTGCACGCCAAACGCGACATGAACCCTGATATGTCACGCTGCCCCTCACACGTCTTATGTGCTTTTGCCTGAGTGGCTTCGCGCGTCTCGGCGTCCCGTTGTTTTTGTCAGCCTGACTGTTCAATTCTCGTCGGACACCACATTCCACATTCTACTTTTTTGCCACGCCCGTGTTTGCCGCCATGATAGATTTGCCAACGCTTTACTTGCATCCTATTTGTAGTCTGAATCACCTCAACATGTCCGTTCAAAATTCACTGTCACCGCGTCCAAGTCTCGCATCAAATCCTCAAAGCTCTCATATATTCTGAATTGCTCAAGCTCAGTGTTGCTCTCACCAATCTTACCTATTGTCACAAGCTCCTCCTCATCAAAGTCAAAAGCCTTGCCCAGCTCTGTGATTCTCATCATTGCGGCCCTCCCGTCTCTCTATTCCAAAGCACGCCCAATGTTGTGATAACAACAGTGTGCCCCCTTTGGAATCAAGAGCCGGGCGGAGCCGCGGAGGTACTGATCCGCTTACTGTTGCAGATTAGTGGGACCGGTTGTGATGTTGTTGCAAGGGACCTGGATGAGATGAAAGTTCCCACCCTCCTTTTCCTCTCACCACCATCAACCAAGCTCATAAATACCGTCGCCTTCTGCTTCTCTTCATCCTTCCCGCCCTCCATCCCACCGTCCTTCCAGTCATACACCAGTACTGCCAAGTACAAAGACATTCTGACTCTCACCGTCGTCGTCGTTGGTAAGTGTCTCCTCCGTCAACGCCTTCTATGCTGTTCCCTGACGCTTCCTGTAGACATTTTGCGCGTTCTCCAAGTGCCAGGACGTGTCGTCAAGTACAATGAGTCCTCGAAATTGGCTGCCGTCGGGGTGCCACGTCGTCGTCGTTTACGAGGACGAAGAACAAGAAATCCCGGCATTTGCCGGCACTGCTTTCGGTCATACCCCACCGTCCTCGTAAGTCCATTTCCTCCTTCTTCAACGTACTTTTGAGCTCATTCATTGCTTTCAGCGTGTTGATCATGTTTCGAGCACCATAGCAATTTTCACAGGGCCCTGGTACTCCTACCGGTGACTTCAACTTTCGCCACATTTGGTAAGCATTTTGAGGTTGACTGACGACTTTTCAGGGTGTTTTTACCTCAAAGTTCCTGAGGTTGACGCCTCGCCGGCGAGGCGAACCCCCGCGCTCCAAGGTCCGGCAAGATACGCGTAGACAGCAGCCGCCACACTGCGGTCCCGGATTGCGAATGGGGTCGAAGAGCTCATTCGTGTGTACCTGTGAGTTAATTGTACATGCTTATCAAGAATGTTCTGACTCATCTCTCGCAGCTCACGGCCCCCAGGACCTGTTAACCACCAGCGCATTATTGCGCCACACTCTCCGTCTTCCTCTGCATCGTCCCCGAATACTTCCGGTGTCTGAAGGCGTTGTATCGACGCCGGGCGGACGGCCTCGCATGGATGGTGAGTTTTTGAAAGTGTTTTGATCTACGTTCACTTTCTGACGACTTTTCAGAGCGGAAAATCCCGAAAATCGCTGGACCCAGACGCCCCGCCGGCGAGGCGACGTCACGGTCAGACGGTCAGAAAGCCCGAACTGGACAGCAGCTACGCGCTGCTCTCCCTCTGTTTAACGTCGGTGTCCAGAGGTACGCGCTTGTCGTTCTAAGATGTCCGCATCCCACTGATGTTGTTCCCAGCCTCTAACACATATCCTGTGCCCAGAATTGCCTCGAGACAGCGTATCGACGCCGCGCAGACCGCAACAAATACCTGGTGAGCTATCAGAATTGTTCTTACTTAGACTTGCTCCCTGACGACTGTTACAGTTGAAATTTTCCGAAATTCGCTGAAATTGGACGCCCCGCCGGCAAGGCGACGTGACGGATATACGCTCCGGATCTTCCACGTCGACAACAGCTGCGATTTGCTGTCCCACCACCGGCTGTGATAGATTTTGAGGTATGTTCTTCCTTCTCATGTTCTCGGGACCTTGCTCACGCTGCTCTCAGCTTCCGCCACGTTGGGGCAGTGCATTGACGCCGCGCAGACTGCCAAACATGTCTGGTGAGCTATAGGGATTGTTGTCAATTCAACTTGTTTCCCGATGACTTTTACAGCCAAAACTTTCCAAAAATCTCCGGACGCAGACGCCCCGCCGGCGAGGCGAACTCACGGCTACACGGCTCGGAAGGCTGACGTCCCATTCTGCTATGGAACATCTTCAGTGAGTCCATCATGCCTTATGTCTGTAGCACTTATTGACCTTTGTCCCAGATCTCCAGTGTCTGAAAATTCCTCGACACGACTTCTCGACGCCACGCGGACCGACTGAAATGAACCGTGAGTTGCCTTTAGTGACTTTGGCAAGGACGACGCCCGCCGGCGAGGCGAGTCCCGCGGCCATTGTGGCCTTGGCTATAGTCAGTTCACATGTCTAGCAAAGACTTAGACTGACCTTGTTCCTAGGCAGATCGAGACCCTGAGCACGCTGAATCGACGTAACGCTATCCTGGTAAGTTGCTAGATAGTCATCTCCGTGAACGTCAACATTGAACTTGCCTTGCACATTTCGGGTAGGATGTTCGGCAATCGAAACGCCCCGTCTTGGCCATCGAGTCAAGGAACGCGTGGAGCAAAGGAACGCGTCAACACGCCGGAACAAAGGATCGAAAGCCAGTGAGTGCACATGTAGTCAAATTTTCATCAGCTCAACCTAAACAAGCCAACTGAAACCGCATTACTTACCTTTGCGAGGAGCCGAGGAATGTCGCGAGGCAACGAATCGTAAGAGCGCGATCCGCAGGTACGTGAATTCTGACTTGCATGACGGATGACGGATCTGGTAACGGGCGCCTAACGAATGGCAGCGCGTTCGAGCAAATGTAATAAGCTCACCTTTGTAAATGAGACCGACGAATCAGCATCGGTGGGCAAGTCACCAGAATAGAAGGTAACGGAATTAGCTTACCTTGTAGACGAGATTTGGTTACTGACCTTTCCAGCTAAACACATTTCCGAGTCCCACTCTTCGGGGTGGGACTTGATTTTTTTTTCTGAAAGCCACGTCCCGGCTGGGAGGGGAAACCATGGCCATTTTTTTTGCGGGCTTGTCTCGAGCAGAGGGGAGAGCGATCCAGAGGCCACAACGGCTTATATAAGAGTAGTAGAATACGTAGAAAGTGAATACGAGTCGTTTGAGGCCACTTGCGAACGTGAGGACAGAGATCAAGGGAGGGAGCCGGATTGGGCGAGGAACACCCGGGGTAGCGAATTGTTTTCTCCCAACACCACCACGGCGACTGCACCCACGCCAACACGCCAACGCCGCCGCCAAACCACCCCAGCACCTTGCAAGACGACGCAGATGCCACCCCGCACCGAATCGAGGGATGTCCACGCCAATGACCAAGGGAGGGAGGAGCGCGGCGTGAGGAGGACGCGACGTGAAGAGAAGCCGTGAGGTGGAGCCGCGAAGCAGAGAACAGAAGCAGCCGCACGACGCGTACTCTCACATAGCCGCGTTGTCATCCGAATTCGTCCAGCTCCTGTTTCCATCCTAACCACCATGTCGACCTTTACCACTCTTGTTGCGAGGAGCCCCTTGTCGCAGAGGTGGCGTCTGGGTTACAGCAGGTATACCAGCACATCAACGGTTATCACGCCCGGCTATCACAGGGCACCGTCGAGCGCCTCCGCGCGCAGCCGGAGGTCGAGTACATCGAGGTTGACCAGGTGGTGAAGACCACTGAGTTCGCCGTTCACGAGGTTTCGGACGACATTTCCCAGCAGAAGGGCGCTCCTTGGGTGAGTCATTGGCCCTTGCTGTTCGTGTGACGTGTATATCTGACTGGTCGTTCACGCACAGGGTCTCGCTCGTGTCGCCCACCGGCCCAAGCTGTCCTTCGGCACATTCACCAAGTATCTCTACGCGTCAGAGGGAGGCGAGGGTGTCGACGTGTACGTCGTTGACACCGGCATCAACATTGAGCACGTCGACTTCGAGGGCCGTGCGACTTGGGGCAAGACCATCCCGAACGACGTCGATGAGGACGGCAACGGTCACGGTTCTCACTGCGCAGGTACCATTGCCGGTTCCAGATTCGGTGTCGCCAAGGCTGCCAACCTCATCGCTGTGAAGGTCCTCGGCTCGAATGGGAGTGGTTCCATGTCCGACGTCGTCGGTGGTGTCTCCTATGCCGCCTCCGCTGCCGCTGCGAAGGCTGCCGCCGCAGAGGCTGAGTTCAAGGCAACCGGAAAGACAAAGCACAAGGGCTCCGTTGCGAACATGTCCCTCGGTGGCGGCAAGTCTCCTTCCCTCGACCTTGCCGTCAACCGTGCTGTCGAATCCGGTCTGCACTTTGCCGTTGCTGCTGGTAAGTTTGTGCTCCAAGTCGACGTTCTCTTCGCTAACTTTTGTCTAGGTAACGACAACAAGGACGCCTGCAACTACTCTCCCGCTTCCGCTGAGAAGGCCGTCACCGTCGGTGCCTCCACCCTCTCCGACGACCGTGCCTACTTCTCCAACATCGGCAAATGCGTGGACGTCTTCGGTCCCGGCTTGAACATCCAGTCCACCTACAAGGGCTCCCCCAACGCCGTTGCCGTCCTGTCCGGTACTTCCATGGCCTCTCCCCACGTTGCCGGTCTCTTGGCGTACCTCCTTTCCATCTACCCCCATGCCACGTTCGACCCTACCATCTCCAAGGACTTTGTTCCCCTCGCTCTCGAGAGCCAGAAGGCATTGTCGATTTACGAGCTCGCGCAGGCCGTGCTTCCTCGCTGGATCACATCTTTCCTGCCCGCGCCTCAGGTGTTTGCGCCCGTCCCTGGCAAGCCCAAGACCCTCACGACCGCGCAGTTGAAGCTAGCCCTGCTTGGTCTTGCCACCAAGGGCGCGCTCAATGATCTTGACGCCGCGTCGCCGAACTTGTTGATCTTCAACAACGCGACAAGTGCATGATTGGATAGAGGTACATGGACTGTCTGCATACACATATCTATAGTTGGTTACATCTTTGTACTATATGACGTTATGATCTCGCTCTTTCAATGTAATCTAGTAGTTTTGTCAAACCGAGGATGATATTATCCTCTAGCTGTGAGGAGCATGAGAATCGCGTGGCTGCCGGTCGTCTGAGGGTGCGTCGAGTAAGTATTCGTAGTACTTACGAATATCTTGTACTTGCAGGTAATAGAGCCGTTTGCTCGTCCGAGACCTTGCCCACATTTACCGCTACGGATACGCGATGCCGTCCTCGCTATTCGCACCATTTTGTTCTGAGCACTTTGATATCCTCATTGTGTGTCGGCGATCACGCTATCAACCTTCCAGTTCTATAGACGGATCAAGAATAATGAGGATTAGACGGGGGCGGGAACTTGACGATTCGATTTCATTATCTGAATTTTCTACAAACGACTTGAACTTACACACTATACCATTTAGTAACTACTGTATTCCATACCATACCTTGACGACTTGATATCATCAATTGAATTCTCTGGAATCGGCATGAACCTACATACTATACCGTTCAGTGAATACTGTAGCCCATACCATGTACTGTCTACTCACGCACAAATAATACTTCCACACAAGTAACACTTCATAGGAAAGTCAGACCAGCTTCCACCGCACGGCTGATGGCAAGGTCAAGAGAAGGAGACCTGCCACCACCAAGGGACATGCGGACGACAGAGTCCTGGGCAGCCCTCGAAGCGGCAACAGAAACGACGTAGGAGACAGCACCGACGAGGTCGGCCATGGATCCAGTGCCATTGCTATTCGAGCTGTAGACCGGCATAAAGAAGCTGGCAACGTAGCTGACCGGCATTTCAGCCTCAGCCTCACCAACGTCCTCCCACTCCACCTCCTCATCGTCAACTGGGTGCATATCCGGGACACCATCATCTTTATCAACAGACTTGTGCACGACACTGGCAAAGCCCCTTTCAGAGCGACAGCCCTCAGGCTCGTCGTCGTCGTTCCAGATGGTCTCGCCCCAAGGGGCACATCCGTGAGACTGGATGATCCTGACGAGCTCAATGGAGTACACATCGACACCCTCGGGTTCAGGGAACTCCCAGAGGTCCATCACCACCTGGTCGACCTCGATGTACTCCACCTCGGGCTGGGCGCGGAGACGCTCGACGACGCCCTGTGATAGCCGGGCGTGATAACCATTTTGTTCTGCCGTCGTCCGAGGGTGCGTTGAGTTTCGTGCTTTACTCATTCTCTTGACAACGATTGCGCAGCTGTGGTCGCCGGAAGAGTTCAACGCGTCGGCGTACGACGTGCCTACAGTACGAAGCAAGTATGCAGGCGCCAGCGCCGCACTGCAGACTTACTCCAAGGGGTCTCTGCTCGCGTCTTACATGTACACTAACACACTCACAATTCGACCCTTTTGACAAGTACTAACAATTGGCCAAGTAAACCGACACGAAAACCTGCTTTTTCTGACACGCAGCGCACATTTGGTGGTCAGAGAGATCGTTCAGGCAACGCGACATCCATTGTGGAATGGAACGTCGGGGAGAAATAGCACGCCGTAATATTGGGCGCACCATCGACAAACGATCTCTGGATTAAAAAAACAGTGTGTTAACAAAGTCCAGCCTCAACAAAGAATCATCCAACTCACCGAGAACTGGCTCGTCAGTGTGAGCACAGCACATTGAAGCCAACGTGCCAGGGAAGCTACGCAGTCGGGTGAGAGTCAATAAATTATATATCATCCAACGTACCAAACACCAAGACCCAGCGAGCACAGTTGGTAGTGCAAATAATGGGTCACTCAATGTGAAAGGGATCCGAGCGTGCTTCGGAGAAAGGAACGGTTGTCATATTGGACGCATCGTCGGCAATGCACCGACGAGTGTATCTGACTCTTTAAGAACAGGCATTCAATGGTAAAGAAACGCGATTAGAAATGATGTGCTTACCCTTTGAACGCTCTCCAGTTGATCGTCAGTACACTTTCGAACGGCTAAATGAGCGCACAAAGTGGAAAGGTTTGATACAAATAGTCTAGTCGAAACATACCAGTTGTAGCGGTCTTCATGGAAGAATCGAGTGATGTCCTGGATCCTAGATCAGAATGACGGTTCGATGTTAGAAGGGAGATGAACGTGCAATGAGTATAACAAGGCATCGCGATCACAGCTTGGTGTCAAACAAAAGTGTCAGTACATGGCTCAAATCATGAGTGAGCAAACACACCGTTGATCCCACACGCGCATCCGTTGCTCGTATCATCGCCATGATCACGGCCGTTCCATTGCGAGAAGTCTCGTTCTCGGACACAAGAGAAGACAATCTAGGGAACAACGGCTTAGTAAAGGTATGCAGCTAGAAATGACCGGGCACTTGCCTTTTTTTGAGTTTGACTCATGGTAGAGAATACGTTTTACAACTGGACCTCAATTCGTTGTCCTCGTTCCCCGCCAACTCCGACTCCGTGTCAGAAATGCAAGAGTCCGTGTCAGCCGTGTGCTTTCAGGCGTATCTGAAGACAGTACGTCTAAGAATAACATTCAAGACTCGATGTACATGGAAGTCAGTGAAATATAATAGGCTGTGTAAATAACGACATATGTCCGAACAATTGACGAGACCTAAACGAAAGCATGAGACAAAGACTCAGATGTTCGAATAGCAACAGAGAATACTCAGCAGAATGAGAGTAACAGGCATCCCATGCCAGCAGTACTCAGGGACGGACATACACCAGAGTCAAAGCTTGCAGTAAATTTGACGATAATCTCCCATTCATCGGAGACGCATTACGACGGCGTCCGAGCAGGTCGCGTACACGGCAGAGAGCGATCCGAGGCGCGCCGGCTCAGAGAGAGTTCAGTGACGTGGGTTGGTGGTCGAAGATCCAGGTGAGGCGGGCATGACCAGCGTCGGCTACACACAGCGCCCAACTGGACATTTAGAGCTCTGAACATGCATCACGTACACCGCCGTCAAAGATGGCTGAACGGCGGGCCGTATTCCTGCGTCCTCGCTTAGTGGTCTGCATGCGCCACATATCGGTCGTGCAAGATGGCCAAAGGCGGCGGGCGCCAAACACCCATCGTACAAGCCCCAGAGTCGCCATTGCTCGTGCTGAGGTCGACAGGTAGGTGAATCACGAGCCTTGGTTTGAAATTAGTACATTTACAAACTGCCCGAATGATCAATGACTTACCGTTCGTCGTAGACGGAGGCGCATTGTCCAAGACTGCGCAAATACCCTCCTAGCACGTATAAGTGAGCCCTAGATAGACAACTCGCTGTCCCCAGGTCAAAGTTGCGCCGCTCGGCCAAGATCCCGCTCCTGACAGAGTTGGGCATCCGGCGCAAGGCTAGCGGCACTGAACGCCGCGCCCGCTATCGAAATCGGCACGTTGAGTACACTGTGTGGTGTAGTCATCGTGGTTCGGGTCCTGAAAGCGTCGGATCTACATCATTCAGAATATCAAAATGGACGGAAACGGCGGCGGCTTACCTTGAGCGCTACAGCGCGCCAATCTGTCCCGTACTCTGATGCCGTATCTTTGCCAACATCTCGTGCTCATGCCACTAGTCGCCCTATCCTAACCGCCTGACATCCCGCCGCCCCGACCATACCCCCGCCCGCAACCATAAACCGCTTCCAGCGAGGCAATCATCCTATCCGGTGTGAAAAATCGATTGCTTGGTGTCCTAGAGGAAAAATCCGTCGTCTGTTGGGCGCGTCGTCGTCTGTATATAGAATTCTAGACAATCAAAAAAAATGGTCAAAGCTGGACGACGTACTGAGAGCGCTGTGCGACGCCGTTTGGCCCGCAATTCGGAGGAAGCATTCGTCTACAGAAATTCTACGCATAGCTCCAGGTGCCCCGCGGATGTCAACCGAAATCCCGCCGCCCCTACCCGAATGCGCTCCTGACGTCGGCGGGCTCCAGCGGGCGCGATGCGCGCAATGGGGTCACAGTGAGTCGCGAGTAGTCCATGCGGGAGTGCAACGCGTCGTTGTGTGAAGTGGCGATAGAAGCGGCGACGTGCTAGACAACATCTCAATTTTGGGGTGGCAGTAGATTTGACGTTTTTCTACTTACTGGGTCTTCCATGTTGGATTCGGTGTTGCCGCGAGCGGCACTCGTGATATCAGGTCAAATTGACTGTGACAAGTCGTTGGCCCGGATGATGGTTGTCGTTGTGGGTGGTTGCCGTCGCCAGAGATGTAGTCGTTGAGTGCAGACGGCCTATGATGGTCGTGGTAAGAGAATAAGCAACGATGGCGGGAGATCAATGAAACTAACCTTGACTTGAGACTCGCGAAGTCAAACATTCCTTGACCGGAGGTCTTGAGTCACTATTGAGGCCATTGATAAGAAGTCCTGAGCCCGGTGAAGTCTTGAGGTAAGGTGAGTTTCTGTGAGGCGTGTTAGCAGTTTTGGAACGAGTAAGACAATGTTAGAAGAAAACAACGAAGCCCAGAGTTATAAGTGCACGAGCTTGATAGCAGTAGTGTCAAGGCTACAAACAATACAAAGGAAAGGAAGGACAATTGAAAAGAAAGTAGAGCATACCAAATGCGCCGAAATCCACGTTGAGAAAAGTGTTGTGGCAAGGGGGGTAAGTTAAGCATCGTGAAGGAAGGTATTCAAGTAGAGTGTAAATAAGATAATAGATAGTCGAGATATGCTGAAATCCTTGTGTGAGAGGCGAAGTGGGGAAGGCGGATAATGTTGACTTACCGAAGTACCCCTCCCTTATATACCAAAACACATCCGCATCAGAGCGGACATCTACGCAATCATCCTGACCATCAATCGACCGAGCTAGCCGCCCGTGGGCCCCAAGATATCCGAGAAGACCAATCACATCGAATCCATTCCAGTGGTTTGCCGACGCCACAAGGATTCGTACGCGCCCAGGCAATGATGCGTAGTCATGATTCGTCATCCAAAAGTAGGTTCGAGCGATTTGGCCAGTGGAATGTCGTCCCCCGGTGCGCGTCGAGTCCGGTCGAGCAATCCGGAGCGATAGACATAACTTTTGTATGTAGATTGGGAGGGAGCGAGCAAGGTAGAGAGTCGTCGAGAGTCGGTAAGGCACCGGAAAGGCACACCAAGGCCGGAGGTGCGCGCTTTGCGCGCACAGTGAGCAAGAGAGCGCGAGAGGTGGTGGGAGAAGGAGAACAAGCACGTATGCGTCATAGCACGTGCACAGCCTTATCCCAAACATCCTGGCTCACGATCTTGATTTCTTACCTCCACCTTCTCCGAACATTTTGATTTTTGGACGCAATCCTACTGGATTTTTAGCATCTACAGCCGTGCAAAACGACGGAGGGAGAGAGGTCGTGTAGCGCAAGCAACGCGCGAATGAACTTGGTAACTTTCTTCCTGATTCGGACCATGGGACTTTGTCATTCACTTGGCGCCTTCAGGGATGGATCCGGGACCGTTCTGATGAATGTTCTGGGCGCTCCCAGGTGCTTGAAAGTAGGAACTGAGGCGGTGGTGACGAGACGTGTATTAGTGAGGTTACGGGCTCGGCACAATGCGGTATGTACTGACATTAGTCTGCTAGCTAATGAAGCCTTTTCAGGTGATGACTCTTGTGTTTGCTCCAAAGAAAGAACTCTCCAACGGATGATGATAATATTGCACGCCAAACGCGACATGAACCCTGATATGTCACGCTGCCCCTCACACGTCTTATGTGCTTTTGCCTGAGTGGCTTCGCGCGTCTCGGCGTCCCGTTGTTTTTGTCAGCCTGACTGTTCAATTCTCGTCGGACACCACATTCCACATTCTACTTTTTTGCCACGCCCGTGTTTGCCGCCATGATAGATTTGCCAACGCTTTACTTGCATCCTATTTGTAGTCTGAATCACCTCAACATGTCCGTTCAAAATTCACTGTCACCGCGTCCAAGTCTCGCATCAAATCCTCAAAGCTCTCATATATTCTGAATTGCTCAAGCTCAGTGTTGCTCTCACCAATCTTACCTATTGTCACAAGCTCCTCCTCATCAAAGTCAAAAGCCTTGCCCAGCTCTGTGATTCTCATCATTGCGGCCCTCCCGTCTCTCTATTCCAAAGCACGCCCAATGTTGTGATAACAACAGTGTGCCCCCTTTGGAATCAAGAGCCGGGCGGAGCCGCGGAGGTACTGATCCGCTTACTGTTGCAGATTAGTGGGACCGGTTGTGATGTTGTTGCAAGGGACCTGGATGAGATGAAAGTTCCCACCCTCCTTTTCCTCTCACCACCATCAACCAAGCTCATAAATACCGTCGCCTTCTGCTTCTCTTCATCCTTCCCGCCCTCCATCCCACCGTCCTTCCAGTCATACACCAGTACTGCCAAGTACAAAGACATTCTGACTCTCACCGTCGTCGTCGTTGGTAAGTGTCTCCTCCGTCAACGCCTTCTATGCTGTTCCCTGACGCTTCCTGTAGACATTTTGCGCGTTCTCCAAGTGCCAGGACGTGTCGTCAAGTACAATGAGTCCTCGAAATTGGCTGCCGTCGGGGTGCCACGTCGTCGTCGTTTACGAGGACGAAGAACAAGAAATCCCGGCATTTGCCGGCACTGCTTTCGGTCATACCCCACCGTCCTCGTAAGTCCATTTCCTCCTTCTTCAACGTACTTTTGAGCTCATTCATTGCTTTCAGCGTGTTGATCATGTTTCGAGCACCATAGCAATTTTCACAGGGCCCTGGTACTCCTACCGGTGACTTCAACTTTCGCCACATTTGGTAAGCATTTTGAGGTTGACTGACGACTTTTCAGGGTGTTTTTACCTCAAAGTTCCTGAGGTTGACGCCTCGCCGGCGAGGCGAACCCCCGCGCTCCAAGGTCCGGCAAGATACGCGTAGACAGCAGCCGCCACACTGCGGTCCCGGATTGCGAATGGGGTCGAAGAGCTCATTCGTGTGTACCTGTGAGTTAATTGTACATGCTTATCAAGAATGTTCTGACTCATCTCTCGCAGCTCACGGCCCCCAGGACCTGTTAACCACCAGCGCATTATTGCGCCACACTCTCCGTCTTCCTCTGCATCGTCCCCAAATACTTCCGGTGTCTGAAGGCGTTGTATCGACGCCGGGCGGACGGCCTCGCATGGATGGTGAGTTTTTGAAAGTGTTTTGATCTACGTTCACTTTCTGACGACTTTTCAGAGCGGAAAATCCCGAAAATCGCTGGACCCAGACGCCCCGCCGGCGAGGCGACGTCACGGTCAGACGGTCAGAAAGCCCGAACTGGACAGCAGCTACGCGCTGCTCTCCCTCTGTTTAACGTCGGTGTCCAGAGGTACGCGCTTGTCGTTCTAAGATGTCCGCATCCCACTGATGTTGTTCCCAGCCTCTAACACATATCCTGTGCCCAGAATTGCCTCGAGACAGCGTATCGACGCCGCGCAGACCGCAACAAATACCTGGTGAGCTATCAGAATTGTTCTTACTTAGACTTGCTCCCTGACGACTGTTACAGTTGAAATTTTCCGAAATTCGCTGAAATTGGACGCCCCGCCGGCAAGGCGACGTGACGGATATACGCTCCGGATCTTCCACGTCGACAACAGCTGCGATTTGCTGTCCCACCACCGGCTGTGATAGATTTTGAGGTATGTTCTTCCTTCTCATGTTCTCGGGACCTTGCTCACGCTGCTCTCAGCTTCCGCCACGTTGGGGCAGTGCATTGACGCCGCGCAGACTGCCAAACATGTCTGGTGAGCTATAGGGATTGTTGTCAATTCAACTTGTTTCCCGATGACTTTTACAGCCAAAACTTTCCAAAAATCTCCGGACGCAGACGCCCCGCCGGCGAGGCGAACTCACGGCTACACGGCTCGGAAGGCTGACGTCCCATTCTGCTATGGAACATCTTCAGTGAGTCCATCATGCCTTATGTCTGTAGCACTTATTGACCTTTGTCCCAGATCTCCAGTGTCTGAAAATTCCTCGACACGACTTCTCGACGCCACGCGGACCGACTGAAATGAACCGTGAGTTGCCTTTAGTGACTTTGGCAAGGACGACGCCCGCCGGCGAGGCGAGTCCCGCGGCCATTGTGGCCTTGGCTATAGTCAGTTCACATGTCTAGCAAAGACTTAGACTGACCTTGTTCCTAGGCAGATCGAGACCCTGAGCACGCTGAATCGACGTAACGCTATCCTGGTAAGTTGCTAGATAGTCATCTCCGTGAACGTCAACATTGAACTTGCCTTGCACATTTCGGGTAGGATGTTCGGCAATCGAAACGCCCCGTCTTGGCCATCGAGTCAAGGAACGCGTGGAGCAAAGGAACGCGTCAACACGCCGGAACAAAGGATCGAAAGCCAGTGAGTGCACATGTAGTCAAATTTTCATCAGCTCAACCTAAACAAGCCAACTGAAACCGCATTACTTACCTTTGCGAGGAGCCGAGGAATGTCGCGAGGCAACGAATCGTAAGAGCGCGATCCGCAGGTACGTGAATTCTGACTTGCATGACGGATGACGGATCTGGTAACGGGCGCCTAACGAATGGCAGCGCGTTCGAGCAAATGTAATAAGCTCACCTTTGTAAATGAGACCGACGAATCAGCATCGGTGGGCAAGTCACCAGAATAGAAGGTAACGGAATTAGCTTACCTTGTAGACGAGATTTGGTTACTGACCTTTCCAGCTAAACACATTTCCGAGTCCCACTCTTCGGGGTGGGACTTGATTTTTTTTTCTGAAAGCCACGTCCCGGCTGGGAGGGGAAACCATGGCCATTTTTTTTGCGGGCTTGTCTCGAGCAGAGGGGAGAGCGATCCAGAGGCCACAACGGCTTATATAAGAGTAGTAGAATACGTAGAAAGTGAATACGAGTCGTTTGAGGCCACTTGCGAACGTGAGGACAGAGATCAAGGGAGGGAGCCGGATTGGGCGAGGAACACCCGGGGTAGCGAATTGTTTTCTCCCAACACCACCACGGCGACTGCACCCACGCCAACACGCCAACGCCGCCGCCAAACCACCCCAGCACCTTGCAAGACGACGCAGATGCCACCCCGCACCGAATCGAGGGATGTCCACGCCAATGACCAAGGGAGGGAGGAGCGCGGCGTGAGGAGGACGCGACGTGAAGAGAAGCCGTGAGGTGGAGCCGCGAAGCAGAGAACAGAAGCAGCCGCACGACGCGTACTCTCACATAGCCGCGTTGTCATCCGAATTCGTCCAGCTCCTGTTTCCATCCTAACCACCATGTCGACCTTTACCACTCTTGTTGCGAGGAGCCCCTTGTCGCAGAGGTGGCGTCTGGGTTACAGCAGGTATACCAGCACATCAACGGTTATCACGCCCGGCTATCACAGGGCACCGTCGAGCGCCTCCGCGCGCAGCCGGAGGTCGAGTACATCGAGGTTGACCAGGTGGTGAAGACCACTGAGTTCGCCGTTCACGAGGTTTCGGACGACATTTCCCAGCAGAAGGGCGCTCCTTGGGTGAGTCATTGGCCCTTGCTGTTCGTGTGACGTGTATATCTGACTGGTCGTTCACGCACAGGGTCTCGCTCGTGTCGCCCACCGGCCTAAGCTGTCCTTCGGCACATTCACCAAGTATCTCTACGCGTCAGAGGGAGGCGAGGGTGTCGACGTGTACGTCGTTGACACCGGCATCAATATTGAGCACGTCGACTTCGAGGGCCGTGCCACTTGGGGCAAGACCATCCCGAACGATGTCGATGAGGACGGCAACGGTCACGGCTCTCACTGCGCAGGTACCATTGCCGGTTCCAGATTCGGTGTCGCCAAGGCTGCCAACCTCATCGCTGTGAAGGTCCTCGGCTCGAATGGGAGTGGTTCCATGTCCGACGTCGTCGGTGGTGTCTCCTATGCCGCCTCCGCTGCCGCTGCGAAGGCTGCCGCCGCAGAGGCTGAGTTCAAGGCAACCGGAAAGACAAAGCACAAGGGCTCCGTTGCGAACATGTCCCTCGGTGGCGGCAAGTCTCCTTCCCTCGACCTTGCCGTCAACCGTGCTGTCGAATCCGGTCTGCACTTTGCCGTTGCTGCTGGTAAGTTTGTGCTCCAAGTCGACGTTCTCTTCGCTAACTTTTGTCTAGGTAACGACAACAAGGACGCCTGCAACTACTCTCCCGCTTCCGCTGAGAAGGCCGTCACCGTCGGTGCCTCCACCCTCTCCGACGACCGTGCCTACTTCTCCAACATCGGCAAATGCGTGGACGTCTTCGGTCCCGGCTTGAACATCCAGTCCACCTACAAGGGTTCCCCCAACGCCGTTGCCGTCCTGTCCGGTACTTCCATGGCCTCTCCCCACGTTGCCGGTCTCTTGGCGTACCTCCTCTCCATCTACCCCCATGCCACGTTCGACCCTACCATCTCCAAGGACTTTGTTCCCCTCGCTCTCGAGAGCCAGAAGGCATTGTCAATTTACGAGCTCGCGCAGGCCGTGCTTCCTCGCTGGATCACATCGTTCCTGCCCGCGCCGCAGGTGTTTGCGCCCGTCCCTGGCAAGCCCAAGACCCTCACGACCGCGCAGTTGAAGCTAGCCCTGCTTGGTCTTGCCACCAAGGGCGCGCTCAATGATCTTGACGCCGCGTCGCCGAACTTGTTGATCTTCAACAACGCGACAAGTGCATGATTGGATAGAGGTACATGGACTGTCTGCATACACATATCTATAGTTGGTTACATCTTTGTACTATATGACGTTATGATCTCGCTCTTTCAATGTAATCTAGTAGTTTTGTCAAACCGAGGATGATATTATCCTCTAGCTGTGAGGAGCATGAGAATTGCGTGGCTGCCGGACGTCTGCAAGGGTGCGTCGAGTATTCGTAGTACTTACGAATATCTTGTACTTGCAGGTAATAGAGCCGTTTGCTCGCCCGAGACCTTGCCGACATTTACCGCTACGGATACGCGATGCCGTCCTCGCTATTCGCACCATTTTGTTCTGAGCACTTTGATATCCTCATTGTGTGTCGGCGATCACGCTATCAACCTTCCAGTTCTATAGACGGATCAAGAATAATGAGGATTAAACGAGGGCGGGAGCTTGACGATTCGATTTCATTATCTGAATTTTCTACAAACGACTTGAACTTACATACTGTACCATTTAGTAAATACTGTAGCCCATACCATACCTTGAAGACTTGATATCATCAATTGAATTCTCTGGAATCGACATGAACCTACATACTATACCCTTCAGTGAATACTGTAGCCCATACCATGTACTGTCTACTCACGCACAAATAATACTTCCACCCAAGTAACACTTCATAGGAAAGTCAGACCAGCTTCCACCGCACGGCTGATGGCAAGGTCAAGAGAAGGAGACCTGCCACCACCAAGGGACATGCGGACGACAGAGTCCTGGGCAGCCCTCGAAGCGGCAACAGAAACGACGTAGGAGACAGCACCGACGAGGTCGGACATGGATCCAGTGCCATTGCTGTTCGAGCTGTAGACCGGCACAAAGAAGCTGGCAACGGCCCATTCATCATAGCTGGCTGGCATTTCAGCCTCAGCCTCACCAACACCCTCCCACTCCACATTCTCATAGTTCCTCGTCACCGTACCAAATCCCGTCCCCGTGATGTCCCGCCCCAGTCCGAGATCGATCTCCAATGGCCGCCAGACGTCGGGAAAACTTGTGTCCGCTGTGACTTTCTGCCGAGTTGAAGTCCTAAGAGGTAATACTGCCGTCGGCTGGGCAACGCCAACGTCTGAATGTAGACATTTAGTACATAGGACTTGATACAAAAACTTGACGACGTACCCAGTGCGCTGTACAGCACCATGCCACTCAAAGGTCCGAAAGCAGATTCCTTGACTACTGGAGCACAGGTGGCACCGGCCGCACCACAACTGCATTGCGAGATCCCGCCGTCCCGACCGAGGTCCCGCCTTCCACCAAGATAGACGTCCAGCAGGCGCCAAGCGTCGGCGAGGGCTGTGATAAATGGTGGAGTTCGCATACCTATCGTCCTGGAAGCCACTTATGTCATTGTCGCGGCGCTGGTAGTGCTGAATATGGGCAATCAGGTTACCGATATTTGATCAGAATCAAAAGGGCGTACCGCGGGCGCTACGGCGTACCGTTCTACTCGAGCAGTTGAGTCCGTCGTCCCAGAGCATCGAATTAGCAATAGGCACCGTCAACCCGCCGTTAGCCTGCGCAATCCCGACGCCCCGACCCGGATGCGCTCCCGCCGTCGGCGGCCTCCAGCGGGCGCGACGTGCGCAAGATTGCCAATGAAAATCGCAGGGCGCCCATGCGAGCATGTACCACGTCGCTGTGTGCATTGACAAAAGGAGAGGCGGCGTGGTGGACAGTATCTTGAGATTGGGATTTGCAGAAATTTGACGTTATTCCGATGTTGGACTTGAGGTCGAATTCGGCGTCGGGAAGAGCGGCGGTCGCGATATCCTGTCAGATCGACGGTTAAGTATCATTTACCGAGTCGATGCACATCGTTGCGCATAGTCGTTGTTGCCGGAGATGTCGCCGTTGAGTGCAGACGGCCTATGATGGTCGTGGTAAGAGAATAAGCAACGATCGCGGGAAATCAATGAAACTCACCTTGACTTGAGACTCGCAAAGTCAAATATTACTTGACCGGTAGTCTTGAGGCACTATTGAGGCCATTGGTAAGAAGTCTTGAGCCCGGTGAAGTCTTGAGGTAAGGTGAGTTTCTGTGAGGCGTGTTAGCAGTTTCGGAACGAATAAGACGATGTGAGAAGAGAACAGCGAAGAAGCCCAGAGCTGTAGACGCACAAGCTTGAGAGCAGTAGGTTCAAGATCACGAACAGTATAATTGAAAGAAAGGACAGGTAACAAGAAAGAAAGTAGAGCATACCAAATGCGCCGGAATCCAAGTTGAGAGGAGTGTTGCGGCGAGGGTGGAGAATCAAGCATCGTCGAGGGGGACAGTCAAGTGGAATGTGATCAAGGTGGTAGATGGTCAAAATATGCTGAAACCCTTGTGTGAGAGGCGAAGTGGGGAAGGCGGATAATGTCGACTTACCGAAACCCCCTCCCTTATATACCAAAACCTACCCGCATCAGAGCGGACATCTATGCAATCATCCTGACCATTCATCCACCGAGATAGCCGCCCGTGGGCCTCAAGACATCCGAGAAGACCAATCACATCGAATCCATTCCAGTGGTTTGCCGACGCTGCAGGGATTCGTACGCATACAGGTCACAAAACGGTGTCATGGTGTGTCATCCCAGAAAGATTTCGAGTGATTTCAACAGTGAAAGGTTGTCCCCCGGTGCGCGTCGAGTCCGATCGAGCAATCCGGAGCGATAGACATAACTTTTGTATGTAGATTGGGAGGGAGCGAGCAAGGTAGAGAGTCGTCGAGAGTCGGTAAGGCACCGGCAAGGCACACCAAGGCCGGAGGTGCGCGCTTTGCGCGCACAGTGAGCAAGAGAGCGCGAGAGGTGGTGAGAGAAGGAGAACAAGCACGTATGCGTCATAGCACGTGCACAGCCTTATCCCAAACATCCTGGCTCACGATCTTGATTTCTTACCTCCACCTTCTCCGAACATTTTGATTTTTGGACGCAATCCTACTGGATTTTTAGCATCTACAGCCGTGCAAAACGACGGAGGGAGAGAGGTCGTGTAGCGCAAGCAACGCGCGAATGAACTTGGTAACTTTCTTCCTGATTCGGACTTTGGGACTTTGTCATTCACTTGGCGCCTTCAGGGATGGATCCGGGACCGTTCTGATGAATGTTCTGGGCGCTCCCAGGTGCTTGAAAGTAGGAACTGAGGCGGTGGTGACGAGACGTGTATTAGTGAGGTTACGGGCTCGGCACAATGCGGTATGTACTGACATTAGTCTGCTAGCTAATGAAGCCTTTTCAGGTGATGACTCTTGTGTTTGCTCCAAAGAAAGAACTCTCCAACGGATGATGACAATATTGCACGCCAAACGCGACATGAACCCTGATATGTCACGCTGCCCCTCAGACGTCTTATGTGCTTTTGCCTGAGTGGCTTCGCGCGTCTCGGCGTCCCGTTGTTTTTGTCAGCCTGACTGTTCAATTCTCGTCGGACACCACATTCCACATTCTACTTTTTTGCCACGCCCGTGTTTGCCGCCATGATAGATTTGCCAACGCTTTACTTGCATCCTATTTGTAGTCTGAATCACCTCAACATGTCCGTTCAAAATTCACTGTCACCGCGTCCAAGTCTCGCATCAAATCCTCAAAGCTCTCATATATTCTGAATTGCTCAAGCTCAGTGTTGCTCTCACCAATCTTACATATTGTCACAAGCTCCTCCTCATCAAAGTCAAAAGCCTTGCCCAGCTCTGTGATTCTCATCATTGCGGCCCTCCCGTCTCTCTATTCCAAAGCACGCCCAATGTTGTGATAACAACAGTGTGCCCCCTTTGAAACCAAGAGCCGGGCGGAGCCGCGGAGGTACCAATCCGCTTACTGTTGCAGATTAGTGGGACCGGTTGTGATGTTGTTGCGGGACCTGGATGAGATGAAAGTTCCCACCCTCCTTTTCCTCTCACCACCATCAACCCAAGCTCATAAATACCGTAGCCTTCTTCTCCCTCCATCCTCCCACCCTCCATCCCACTCTCCCTCAACTCGTACACCAGTACCGGAAAGTACGAAGAGACTCTGACACTCACCGTCGTCGTCGGTAAGAGTCTCCTCAGTCAACACCTTCTGCGCTGTTCCCTGATGCCTCCTGTAGACCTTTTGCGCGTTTTCTGAGCACCAGGACGTGTCGTCAGGACCTACAAGTCGTTGAGGATGGCCGCCGTCGGGGTGCCACGTCGTCGTCGTTTACGAGGACGAAGAACAAGAATGCCCGGCATTTGCCGGCACTGCTTTCCAACGTCCTCGTAAGTCCACTTCCTACCTTCCCAGCATGATTCTGAGCTCATGCGCCGTTTTGTAGCAGGTTGGTAATGTTCCGAGCACTATGGCAACTTTCACGGGGCTTTTGTGTCCATACCCGTAAGTTCAAGCTCCACCACATTTGCTCAGCGTTTTGAGGTTGACTGACGACTTTTCCAGGGTATTTTTACCTCAAATTGTCTGGGGTTGACGCCCCGCCGGCGAGGCGAACTCCCGTGCTTCCAGGTCCGTAGACAGCAGCCGCCAAGCTGCTGTCCCGGTTTGCGAATGGGGTTGAAGACCCATTCGTGTGCACATGTGAGTTGCTTGTACATGCCTAACAAGGATATTTCAATCATTTCCCGCAGCTCACGGCCTCCAGGATCTGTTAACCATCGGCGTGTTATTGCGCCACACTCCTGTGTCCCTTCACATCCCTTCCCGTCCTCTTCTGGTGCCTGCAAACGTTGTGGGACGACGTATCGACGCCGGGCGGACCGCCTCGCCTCGCATGGATGGTGAGTTTGCAAAAGTGTTTTGACCTACGTTCACTTTCTGACGACTTTTCAGAGCTCGAAATCGCGTAAGTCGCTGGACCTAGACGCCCCGCCGGCGAGGCGGCGTCACGGCCATACGATCAGGAATGTCGAAGTTGACGGCAGCTTTGCGCTGCTGTTCTGCCCTTGCCGTGGGCTGTCCCGATGCATTTGCTTGTCGTTCTGAGGTATCCGCACCCCATTGACACCGTTCCCAGCCTCTACGCCATATTCCGTACTCGAAGATGCCCCAAGATTACCCATCGACGCCGGGCGGACCGGCTTAAATGAGTGGTGAGTTTCTGAGTTTGTTCAGATACGTTCAAATTCTAACGACTTTTCACAGCTCAAAAC
Source organism: Strobilurus pachycystidiatus (assembly GCA_019915135.1). Taxonomy (NCBI): domain Eukaryota; kingdom Fungi; phylum Basidiomycota; class Agaricomycetes; order Agaricales; family Physalacriaceae; genus Strobilurus; species Strobilurus pachycystidiatus. The sequence continues at coordinate 381,846 of JAHLMK010000006.1, read as the reverse complement.
CGAAATTCGCTGAGCCCAGATGCCCCGCCGGCGAGGCGACGTCTCGGCTGGACCCTCTACTTTGACAGCAGCTAGGCGCTGCTCTCCCTTTGTGCTGTGGTTGTATCCGAGGTGTGTTCATTGTTCTTTCGATTTCCGGACTCCCATTGATGTCGTTCCCAGCCTCTGTGCCCAAGATGCGTCGAGACGACGTATCGACGCCGGGCGGACCGCCCTAAAAGAGTAGTGAGTTCCCGAAAGTGTTCCCATCAACGTTCACGTTTTGACAACTTTTCAGACTCCAAAACCCCGATTTCTCCTGGATCGCGACGCCCCGCCGGCGAGGCGACGTGGTGGCTATACACTCCGGACCCTCGCTGCTGTCCCATCCTTCATGCGGATCATTCCAAGGTAAGTTTATCGTGGCAATCTTGATCTACAGATGTCGCTAACCGTATCTTCAGCCTCTCCTCATGTCCAGTGCATGAGAACGTGCCGAGACGACGTATCAACGCCCCGCGGACCGACCCAAATGAACGACGAGCTCTCCGGTGACCTCTAACGACTTTTCATAGCTTATGTTTGAGTTTTCGCCAAGCGCCGGCGAGGCGAATCCCTACAGTATCTCGCGTCCGGCATTGACAGGATATCGTTGCCCTGGTTATGGCTAAGTCTGTTATGCGCGCCATGTCTCTGACGCGCGCCTACCTTGTTCCTGGCAATCCGCGGGCCTGGGAATGTTGCGACACGACGAGCAGGCCTATTCACATCAGGTGAGTTTTCCAACACCCTTTTCGTCAACGTTGAAGTTCACCTTGGTTCATTTCAGGATCCGAGTTCCGTCAACTCAAATGCCCCGCCGGCGAGCAACATTGGAGATTGACGGCTGGTGAGTCAATCAGCTCAGTGCTGAGATCCAAGTTCATACAGAATGTTACTGAGCTACCCTCAGATTTCCATCTTCTGCTACGGACTCGGCATATTGACGCCGCCAGGTGAGAGAGTGGTGAGAGCGGGCGAGCAGAGAGCGGGCGAGCAACAAGAATGCGTCATCAGGCAAGACAACGGATGTGAGATTTGCAAGTACGTCGCTTTTGACTTGAACGACGGCTTCCGTTTGAGAGCGTCTCACAAAACAGCAGCACGTAATTCAAAGTTCCGGGAAGTCGATAGAGTCAAAGGTTACGAAACTAGCCAAAAGTAAGCCAGATTGAATTCGGAGTATCTACATTCCTCAGCTTAACTTACCTCCCTAGCCAAATTGCATTGCCAAGTCTCACTCCTCGGGGTGGGACTTGATTTTTTTTCTGAAAGCCACGTCCCGGCTGGGAGGGGAAACTATGGCCGTTTTTCGCGGGTTTTTTTCGAGCAGAGGGGAGAGTGATCCAGAGGCCACAACGGCTTATATAAGAGTAGTAGAATACGTAGAAAGTGAATACGAGTCGTTTGAGGCCACTTGCGAACGTGAGGACAGAGATCAAGGGAGGGAGCCGGATTGGGCGAGGAACACCCGGGGTAGCGAATTGTTTTCTCCCAACACCACCACGGCGACTGCACCCACGCCAACACGCCAACGCCGCCGCCAAACCACCCCAGCACCTTGCAAGACGACGCAGATGCCACCCCGCACCGAATCGAGGGATGTCCACGCCGATGCGCAAGGGAGGGAGGAGCGCGGCGTGAGGAGGACGCGACGTGAAGAGAAGCCGTGAGGTGGAGCCGCGAAGCAAAGAACAGAAGCAGCCGCACGACGCGTACTCTCACATAGCCGCGTTGTCATCCGAATTCGTCCAGCTCCTGTTTCCATCCTAACCACCATGTCGACCTTTACCACTCTTGTTGCGAGGAGCCCCTTGTCGCAGAGGTGGCGTCTGGGTTACAGCAGGTATACCAGCACATCAACGGTTATCACGCCCGGCTATCACAGGGCACCGTCGAGCGCCTCCGCGCGCAGCCGGAGGTCGAGTACATCGAGGTTGACCAGGTGGTGAAGACCACTGAGTTCGCCGTTCACGAGGTTTCGGACGACATTTCCCAGCAGAAGGGCGCTCCTTGGGTGAGTCATTGGGCCTTGCTGTTCGTGTGACGTGTATATCTGACTGGTCGTTCACGCACAGGGTCTCGCTCGTGTCGCCCACCGGCCCAAGCTGTCCTTCGGCACATTCACCAAGTATCTCTACGCGTCAGAGGGAGGCGAGGGTGTCGACGTGTACGTCGTTGACACCGGCATCAATATTGAGCACGTCGACTTCGAGGGCCGTGCCACTTGGGGCAAGACCATCCCGAACGACGTCGATGAGGACGGCAACGGTCACGGCTCTCACTGCGCAGGTACCATTGCCGGTTCCAGATTCGGTGTCGCCAAGGCTGCCAACCTCATCGCTGTGAAGGTCCTCGGCTCGAATGGGAGTGGTTCCATGTCCGACGTCGTCGGTGGTGTCTCCTATGCCGCCTCCGCTGCCGCTGCGAAGGCTGCCGCCGCAGAGGCTGAGTTCAAGGCAACCGGAAAGACAAAGCACAAGGGCTCCGTTGCGAACATGTCCCTCGGTGGCGGCAAGTCTCCTTCCCTCGACCTTGCCGTCAACCGTGCTGTCGAATCCGGTCTGCACTTTGCCGTTGCTGCTGGTAAGTTTGTGCTCCAAGTCGACGTTCTCTTCGCTAACTTTTGTCTAGGTAACGACAACAAGGACGCCTGCAACTACTCTCCCGCTTCCGCTGAGAAGGCCGTCACCGTCGGTGCCTCCACCCTCTCCGACGACCGTGCCTACTTCTCCAACATCGGCAAATGCGTGGACGTCTTCGGTCCCGGCTTGAACATCCAGTCCACCTACAAGGGCTCCCCCAACGCCGTTGCCGTCCTGTCCGGTACTTCCATGGCCTCTCCCCACGTTGCCGGTCTCTTGGCGTACCTCCTCTCCATCTACCCCCATGCTACGTTCGACCCTACCATCTCCAAGGACTTTGTTCCCCTCGCTCTCGAGAGCCAGAAGGCATTGTCGATTTACGAGCTCGCGCAGGCCGTGCTTCCTCGCTGGATCACATCGTTCCTGCCCGCGCCGCAGGTGTTTGCGCCCGTCCCGGGCAAGCCCAAGACCCTCACGACCGCGCAGTTGAAGCTAGCCCTGCTTGGTCTTGCTACCAAGGGCGCGCTCAATGATCTTGACGCCGCGTCGCCGAACTTGTTGATCTTCAACAACGCGACATCCGCATAATTGGATAGAGGTACATGGACTGTCTGCATACACATATCTATAGTTGGTTACATCTTTGTACTATATGACGTTATGATCTCGCTCTTTCAATGTAATCTAGTAGTTTTGTCAAACCGAGGGTGATGTTATCCTCTAGCTGTGAGGAGCATGAGAATTGCGTGGCTGCCGGACGTCTGCAAGGGTGCGTCGAGTATTCGTAGTACTTACGAACATCTTGTACTTGCAGGTAATAGAGCCGTTTGCTCGTCCGAGACCTTGCCCACATTTACCGCTACGGATACGCGATGCCGTCCTCGCTATTCGCACCATTTTGTTCTGAGCACTTTGATATCCTCATTGTGTGTCGGCGATCACGCTATCAACCTTCCAGTTCTATAGACGGATCAAGAATAATGAGGATTAGACGAGGGCGGGAACTTAACGATTCGATTTTCATTATCTGAATTTTCTACAAACGACTTGAACTTACATACTATACCATTTAGTAACTACTGTAGTCCATACCATACCTTGACGACTTGATATCATCAATCGAATTCTCTGGAATCGACATGAACCTACATACTATACCCTTCAGTGAATACTGTAGCCCATACCATGTACTGTCTACTCACGCACAAATAATACTTCCACAAGTAACACTTCATAGGAAAGTCAGACCAGCTTCCACCGCACGGCTGATGGCAAGGTCAAGAGAAGGAGACCTGCCACCACCAAGGGACATGCGGACGACAGAGTCCTGGGCAGCCCTCGAAGCGGCAACAGAAACGACGTAGGAGACAGCACCGACGAGGTCGGCCATGGATCCAGTGCCATTGCTATTCGAGCTGTAGACCGGCATAAAGAAGCTGGCAACGTAGCTGACCGGCATTTCAGCCTCAGCCTCACCAACGTCCTCCCACTCCACCTCCTCATCGTCAACTGGGTGCATATCCGGGACACCATCATCTTTATCAACAGACTTGTGCACGACACGGGCAAAGCCCCTTTCAGAGCGACAGCCCTCAGGCTCGTCGTCGTCGTTCCAGATAGTCTCGCCCCAAGGGGCACATCCGTGAGACTGGATGATCCTGACGAGCTCAATAGAGTACACATCGACACCCTCGGGTTCAGGGAACTCTCAGACCGTGCCAGCCTCCATCACCACCTGGTCGACCTCGATGTATTCCACCTCGGGCTGGGCGCGAAGACGCTCGACGACGCCCTGTGATAGCCGGGCGTGATAACCATCGATGTAAGTCTGCTGAAGCCCAGACGCCGCTTCCGTGAGAAGAGGCTCCTCCGAGTGCGCCATCTGGAGGAAGTTGAGGTGATTTTCCCTAAGCAAAGGCGACAGCCCATCTTTGAGAATGACGATGTATGAGTCGTTGATGCTGCCATAGATATGGTCCTCTTGGATGAGAGGAGCCAAGCCCGGCGACGAGCGCAGCGGCGACTGGAAGTTGGGGAACGTCCAAAGCGGCGTCGCGGCGGCTGACAGTGCCGCCGCCAGCAACAAAGCAATGCTAATAAGAGAGGTAAAGGTGGACATGGTGGTCGGAAGGAAACAGCAGCTGAACGAGTCACCTGTGGTACCCGTCAGTATATAAAGTGACAGTGGAGATCAGAGCCCGAGGCGCGGAATTGAAAACCTTGACAATGATCTTGTCTGCTCAGTCGACAGTGACCCGTTCTCGAAAACCGCTTAACAACAATCCGGTGATGGCGAGGAGATAGGATACAAAGATGGCCAGGTCACTCGACCGAGACATCCATGATGGACGCGATAGAAATCGTGTGCGATTGAGAGCAAGAGGCAAGCCGTAATCGGATTGGGGATCGGGGTAGTTCAAAGCCGCGAAACTCGTCTAGTGTTTGGGAGAAACCCAACGCTTCTCCAATAACGAAACCACAATTGTACGTCTTCCCGTGACAACTCCTTCACACTCGCCTCTCTGAGACTGTGACAAAGACGCTTCGCCTCTCTGCCTTCCATCAACATCCTGCCGTAGACGTAATCCACGGTATCTTCTACAAAAAATGCCAGTAGTTTCAAAGCGGGAATCCGCTTCATGTCACTGGTGGCCTTTTTCTGGAGCAACAGCTTTACCCAGTCCTTATACGACACCACGGGTAAGTCAAGCTCCTCCGAGAACATCTCAAAGAGAACTCTTGCCGGCTGAGGCTTTGGATGGACCAAGTGAACGACTTGCACTGGGCACGCTAGATCTGAATCGACACTTGTGAGATCGACGATCGCGCAGCTAACCATCTCTAAAGGTATCCACTCCGCAAACTGATGCAGTTAGATGACTGATTTGGACCTCTAGAAGGCGGGACACGTACTCCATGATACAAAGGCAAGCACCCCATCTCCAGGCTAGACCGTAGGACTGCCGGAATCCAGTCGGTGGTACTCCAGACGCCATTGGCGGCTCCCGTAACTGATGGAACTCGAGCAATTATTGGCCGGAGGGAGGACTCCCTGGATGCCCTATGAAGTATCTGCTCCGCGACCCATTTGCTCTCGGCGTAGCCTTGACCTGCCGCGCAAGATCCATCCTCCATCAGTATCTCTGCGACAGGGACACGGGCGGAGTCTTATATCATAGCCGTTTCCAGTCAGCAAATCAAAACTATGTAAGAGAGAGAAGACGCACAGCGGACAGCGCTTTCAGATGAAATGAATATGACACGAGGCCTGTGAGGAGAAGACAACGCCAAAGTGATCAAGGTTCTAAGCCCAATCAAGTTCTCTTCGAAAGCGGCAAGAGGCGCGGAGAAGTGAATGCGCCAGGCGTTGTGGATGATATGCGTGACGCTCTGCCTGATCTAGGGCCATGAGAATATAACCTTCATGCGATCCTATTTGATGGAGTGTAGACTCACCTCATGATCTAAGAACTCTTCGATTCCCAATCCTTCCTTCGTGATGGTCCCTTCGACAAGTACAACCTTCGGAGACTCCAATATACCCGCGTCGTACCCGTTGGTCTCCAGAGTGCGCCTCTGCCTGTCAAGTAAACTTTCCCCCTTCTTCGACGGTCGGTTAACTGCGTACACCTTTTCGACACTGTCATCCGCGGCCAGCCTTGCGAGGATACCTGAGCCGAGGAAGCCAGTGGTACCCGTGAGGAGGACAACCTTTCCAGAGCGCGACAAAGGGCTGGTCGCGTCGTGTAGCTGCGGCACGGCATCGAAAAATCCCTGGGGCGCCAGACGATCCAGCATGGCGTTCATCGTGCGCACAATTTCAGCCGTTTGTGCAGGCGAACGCACATTGCTCGGTATCGACATCGGAGACGGTAGTAGGCACCTTTGGTGCACGTCTTGCTTACTTACTTATAAGACGGAGGGCCGGAGATCATCGATCATGGCCCAGCGCAGTCATCCTGTCCTTCTAGCCGCACAACATCCTGGACAGAAAGGAGTCACCGCTATGTACGGCGCTCTAAACACGTTGTCGGTTGTGAACTTCACTGCGCCCGGGAAATTGATCATCGAGTCCAGACTGCAGGGACTGTCAGTGTAAACTTGAAGCTGCGAGGGGCATCACACGTCTTTACAGCGGGTGAGCTCGAAGATCAGTCTATTCCGCGCAACAGATCAGTCAGATTCCCGCTGCTATACTAATCAGTTAGACTCCCGTTGTGGTATATTCGGAACCTACTATTTCTGCGAGTATTGAGGTCAGAATGAGGTCCACTTCCGAAGACCAGATCTAGACTGTTACGTATGAGTACTAGCTTGTAGACGCACGTATACAGAAGCCTGAGAGTCATAGGTAAGCGAAGGTCATAGATAAGCGGTAAAGTACTATACTGTGTACGCAGGACCGTGTGTTCCATTTATACCAAGGTCCAAATAGAAAGAGAAGATCAATGTTATGTCTGCTCGCAACACAATTCAAGTCTGACAGTTATAGCAGGAAACAGTACATACAAAGCCCATCCATCGAACGGGAAGTAAAACACGACCATGTCATGACCTGCTCGAAACATGATCCTCAGTAGCTCCGAAAACAGTAGGCACGTCAACCAATATGAATCGGCTCTGGATGTGTTCTCCCTCGAAAGCGATAACGTCCTCGTATCGATAGGTACGCTGAACTACAGTGTATATCAGCATCTTCTATAAACGTCGTGACAGATCGAAAAGACATACGTATCATTCCAGATCGTATAGTAAGTCATACCCAGCGCCCTTGTCGTTCATTCATAACCGTGCGAAAACGGCCCAGGGTGAAACATCTCGAGGACTGCGGGGTACTTTGTCGAGGGCATGAAGAGCAAATGAATGCGAGAGGCCATTTCCATGAAACCCAAGCAGCAAGATAGTCCGTGCGATCACCCGCAGCTAGTGCTCCTTCGTCAAGTGCCTAGGGCCCATATAAATGAGAGCCCACCCTCTCCTCTTCGCCAGATCCACATGATGTGCAGTGATGAGGTTTTTCATACCGATCCACATAGGTGAGCACTATCTTCTCCGGTTCAACCAGACCGCCCCGCCCTACCGCAGCTCCAACGAAACTCAACATCGCCGCTGTCCCACTCGCCAACCCATTGAGCGATTCTGGTCGTGCGTGTACTGCCACGCCTCAGACGCCATCCGGCTCGCAAGCCGCCACAGAGGGGCCCGCGAATCGAGGCACTACGGTCCGTGATGATGAAAGTAGGGAAGTGCCACACATGGTCCAGCGACCCACGTCCCGGTCATGCCAGTCGTCGGCACTCTCTATGGCGATTCCGGGAAACACAGCATGCAGAAAGTAGGCGGCAAAACCGTGGCAGGATCACGTCAACCATGTACCATTGTACGGGAACGCGAGCGAAGATGACACGCGTGAGAGGCGGAGGAGTGGGGTGATTGGATGAGTTGACGCGGAGCGCGTGAAAAAAGGCGCCGTGTTGAAATCCTTGAAGGTCAAAGAATTGTTCGGCAGCGAACTGGTAGTAGGGGTCCAGGAGCTGGGCGGGCTCGTTGACGAGTACCTGGTGAATGTCAATAAGAGAAAAATAAAGATGACAGGATGACATACATTATTTTCATCGACTGGATGAACACGACCACTCCCCGCCTCCCCCTGTTGTGTCGAAGCAAAGGCGTACTGGTCAGTCATCATCATCAGCTCTGGAAACCAATTCGTTGAATGGCCAGTGACAACGAATAACGTCCCGTTAGCCATGTACACATTCTTGAGCATACTCCAGTCTCCAGCCTGGCGCGTGGTGGAGAACCGAAGTCTGTGGCAGAGCAATCGAGGAAGGCTGGTCCATTGTTGAATGTGTTACATATTGCATGTTGGTCCGGGGATCCTCTGCGCCAGCCGAGTAGGGGGTGTATAGTGAGCGTGTCGGCATGGGAGCCATCGAGGTGATGAGATCGGATGATGAGACATGACTCTGGGCTTTTCGAGGGGAGAAGGGGACTGGACGTAAGAAAAAGAATTGCCCGACGACGCAAAAATGCGACATCCCGTCGATATTGGGGAAATTCGATGCGAGGGATAGCGCCAAGGAAGAGCAACTACAGAAGACTTGTCAGTCAAGCCGAGAAACCGCAGAGCAAGATTCTCTTCGACGTACATACCAGCAGCAGACAAGAGCAGGAGCAAGAAAGGTTTGACTCCCCGGACTCCTGACGCTCCCAGTCCCTCTCAGTCCCTTACGAACAGTGGCTTCCCTCCATTGTTTCGCGGGTACGCGGGTGGCATCGCAAGACATGTTTCGGGTGCCATACGCTTGGTGGGAGAACTCCTCCTCGTCCTTCAGAAAGCCAGTAAAGTACGATGTTTCTGCCTCCGTGAGGCGACTGTAGACTTGAGGCCTTCCTGAGCGCCCCCGCAATAGACTTGTCGTGTTCAGCTGTTGTCCTGTTCGTTAGCCGTGATAAAGTAGAGGTGGATGCCGACGCACTGACTCGCATCGAGCAAGATGTGGGCGCCTGCCTCACAGTGATCATCCTTTTGCTCTCCGTGCAGGGTGTACGAAAACGAGAACCGGAAGAACAGACATTATGTCTGCCTGGGGACGCGTTGTGCGGGAGGCGCGACTGCTACCAAAGCCGCCGTCGGTAGGATGAATTTGTGTTGCATCGATGTGGAAGAGCGGGAACAAGGGCGGTCGTCCAAATTTGGCTTTGTGCGTGTTCGATCACTGAACTGAGTTCAACGTCCAACGTTCGGGCGCGGGACGTTCGTTTATAGGATAGCTTTTTGATTGATTCGCTATTCCAACAAATGGATGCTCATCATATTTTATAGTAGCGCTCATGCAATCTACTGGGACGTCGATCGTCGGGTGTCGTGGGTATCATCTTGGCGCTGTGAGGAATTAATTGACTTGTTAATAACATGGTGTGAATATATACCGCCTCGAAACCCACTTATTCACGTAGTTAATAACACATTTTTCACATTATGTAATCACTCTTAAAATTTTGTTTTTCTGAGGCCGCATTCCTTTGAGAACGTCAGTGAGACCACAAGTGGTTATGGGTAAGCCTTAGACTCGTAATACCAGTCGGCTCAGTATGTTACCGACCGGACCGAATACCGATTGTTTGGTTTGTTTGGTTGGGGGCGGTGGTAACATCCTGAGCCGACTGGGCCCGCATGGCAGCGATTTGGCGGAGCCTGCCAAATTTGAGGCAGGGACTTCGACAAAATTTTTGTTGGCCTCAAAAAAAAGTGCAAAATTACCTATAAGAAAACGAATCCCAGTGCTCTGAAACGTCGAGATCTGTAATTAGTTCGAGGGTCAAAATTTTGAGCTATAAATTTGTCGAAGTCCTCCGTGCTTGACATGGGTGCTCGATTCGGAAGCTTGACTCGGTCAAGGCCAGGTAACAATTACTTACAAGTCAAAAAATACCCTCAAAACTGATACCAGATCTCGACGATTCAGGACTCGGGGATTCATTTTCATGTAGGTGATTTTGCACTTTTTTTCTGAAGTTGACCAAAATTTTTCTAAGTCGATGCCTCATATTTGGCAGGCTCAGCCAAATCGCTGCCATGGGGTCCCAGCCGGCTTTGGAAGTTACTTGCTCGCTGACAAAGCCGGATGGTCACGAGCCTAGGTAAGCCTTACTATCACAGCTGGCTGAGATTGACCTGTAGCTTGACAGTGCCGACTTCGTTCGGTGGTCTCGTTCATTGGTCGGAAAATGCCGCGAGATGCCGTGGATTTGGCACAGATGTGAAGCAAAGTTATCGTGCTAGAAACCAGTCATCACCTCATCACCAAGTTTTGGGTCAGAGGTGGGTCGGAGTACATTGATTCCTGTCTTGAACAGGTCACAGATCTGACTCTGCCTCATGCACACTTGAAAGTATTCTTCACATATTCTAACATGGCCATTTTAGGCCTCATGCTAATAACATGTTATTAACGTGTTAATAACAGTGTGAATATTCACATGTGAGGAAAAACCTCATTCTTCACAGAGCCTTATGGCGCTGGTCAGAGTCGTTGCCCGGTTCTGGACCTGGTTGAAATTTGAAACAAGGGTCACCCGTCCTTGCTCCTCCCAGTGACCACGACCAAGGAATTCGAGGGGGGACTTCTCCAGTATTCACGCAACAAATCGATCAAGCTTGACTTTGCTCGAGCTGTAGCACTCAAAACCGCGCTCCACTCTCAAGAGACTGAGTGAAGCTTTCATCAACTCCAAAGGTGCGTCTGTAGTAAGTACTAGCTAAGGCTGCAAAAATCCAGGCTCATATGTTGAGACACCATTTAGGCTAATTGAAGGCTCGCACTGTCTCTCTAGAAGGCTACTCTTTGAGGTGGGAGCCTTGAGCCTTGCCCGATTGAACGGCTTCCAGACCCTTGTGCCGTCATGTACCGACCGACCTACCTACCTACCTCTGCCTCTTCGTTCTACAAAGTGAGCACCAAAATAGCTCTCTCTCTCCATAGGCTCAAGTTAATAACCCGGTTGATAGATGACAACATCCGCCTCTCTCTCCTGCCACTCGTGTGGTGCTCCGTATCGCCTGCCCCATCCACACTCACGCCGTACTCCCGACCTCTACACGACCCTCACAGCCTCGAATGACCCGGCTTCAGATGTGGATGCGGAACGTGTTCGCGAAGAGATCATCCCAAACACACTGGCCGACCTCTCTGCGGTTGGAAAGCAGCTTGACCAGCTCAACTCTGTCATCGGAGAAATGCACATAGCCCGTTGGAAGCTCGAATCAGAACAACGCCATTTGGAGACGATGGTTTCACGCTCGCGCTCTGTGCTATCCCTGTTCCGCCGGCTTCCCGTCGAGTGCATGATCGTAATCTTCGAATGGTACTGCGCCTTCGATGTCACAAGTATATTCGATACTGCAGAAGGGCCATGGCTCTTGGCCCACGTTTGTCGCCTTTGGCGTAACATTGCACTCGCTCACCCGCCTCTGTGGTCCACCATCTACTTTCACGGGTGGCAGTACCCATACAACTGGAAGGACCCCCTCACTACCCAAATTGCCCTAACTAAGAGTCGCCCCCTCTCCGTGGACTTCTGCCCTGATCATGCGACTTTGGACCACCACCCGCAGGTTATAGAAGGCTGCCTTCGCCTTCTCATGCCGCACTCAGAACGTTGGAAGCACGTTACTCTCCTGCTCGAGCACAACTTATTCGAGATTCTATCACCCGTGTCAGGAAAACTCCCCCTCCTCCAATACCTCAGCGTCAACATGAAGCTCTACTATGAATTAAATGCCGAACCTGCTCCCATCACCGCATTCCAAAACGCACCTTCCCTACGCGTAGTCAGATTGGAAAAATGCGCCCAAATCAACGTCTGCCTTCCTCTCGCCCAATTGACCGAGGTTGGAGTCTTTTCATCGACGGAAGAACTCTCGATGCGAGACACCATCCGATTCATCTCTGCTTGTCCTTCCCTTCATTCCTTCACTGCCGGAGCAAGTTTCACGCACCAAGACGACGTCATTGACAAGATACCGTCCGGGGTCCTCACATCGTCTCTACGCTATCTCGATGTCTATTGCGTGAAATGGGCATTGTGGAGACACATCCGCCACCCCCTCTTGGAGGAACTGCACGCTGGAATGGTCGACACAGATATGAGACCGCTCTATGATTTTCTGTGCAATTCTCAATCGTCTGGGTTGAAGCAGATGCACCTGAGGATGTATTCTGATACGCCCATCGCTACTGTGGAAGAGTATCTCGTCCTGCTGGACTTGGTGCCTTCGCTTGAGGAGTTGTCCATCCACGAATTTTTTGACCGGCCACTGGAAGACGCAGAGGAGACAGATTTCATCAAGCTGGTGGGTGGGATGAGCGAATCAGTGCTTCGCGCGAGGTCGAAGAATCTTCGGCTGGTTAGCATTGTCTTCGGTGACAGCGACCGTTCACAGTGGCGGCATAAAGTAGTTATAGAACCGGACGATCCATCTCCGGAAGTGCTCGTTACCTAAGGTACAGTACAAAAAAGCTCTTACGACGGACAGTCCTTTTCCCGTGTGCTTGGCATCGTAGTTTGATTCGGTAAATTTAACCCGTGCTCGGACTATCGAGTTTGGCAGCCATTAATGCATACGCCATACAGTAGTCTGAGCTACCCGCTGCTTTACATCCAGGAAATTGCGTCAACTTTGGAAAGATTCGTCTCTAGTCAAGTATGTCATATCAAAACGGGCACTCAAAATTTCGCGCACCCCTTGCGCACCCACTCGCGCACCCGTCTCATCAGCACTCGCGCAACAAGCGCAACTATAGTCACTCGGCGCTAGCGCAACCAGTGCGCGAGTGGTTGCCCAAAATTCTCCTGGCCCTATCAAAACGGACTACATAAAGGAGTAAACATCGCGCCCGCCGGCGGATGGCGCCCAGGTCGAGATGCGCATTGCCTTTTTGGGGACATCTTGATCGAAGGCCCAATTACCAACTTTCCAGTGACCACGACCACAGACGGAGTCTTACAAGCTTCTACTCGCCAGCGCATCTGTGTCGACTTGACCCAAGTCGCAGCCTTGAAGCGCACTTCAATCTTGTGAATCCTCTCCTTTCTTACAGCGAAGCGAAGCTGTCATCCAAGGGTGCGTCTCTGGTACTAGTATTCCACGTTCATATGTCAAGACGTTATTCAAGCTGATTGAAGGCCCGCAATCGTTGTCTTGAAAGCTTCTCTGATCTCTTAGATTTATATCTCTCTATCCCCCTGAGGTGAGCGCCAAAATACGTATCTCTAAGTAGACTAAGCCGGTACATAGTAGATGGCGACATCCGCCTCTCTCTCATGCCACTTGTGCGGTGCTCCGAATCGCTTGCTCCATCCACCCTCACGCCGTACCTCCGACCTCTACACGACCCTCGCAGCCTCAAATGACCCGGTCTCGGATGTGGATGCGGAACGTGTTCACGAAGAGATCATTCCAAATGCACTGGCCGACCTCTCTGCGGTTGGAAAGCAGCTGGCCCAACTCAACGCTGCTATCGCAGAACTTCTTGCAGCCCGCGATGAACTCGAAACAGAACAGCGGCGGTTGGAGACGATGGTTTCGCGCTCACGCTCCGTGCTCTCCTCGTTCCGCCGGTTCCCTGCCGAGTGCATGACGGAGATCTTCGAATGGTACTGCACCTTCGATGCCAGACTCGGTGTACTCGACACTTCGAATGGGCCATGGCTCCTGACCCATGTCTGTCGCCTTTGGCGTAACATCGCATTCGCTCACCCGCCTTTGTGGTCCACCATCAACTTCCACGAGTGGCGGTACCCATCTCACTGGAAGGACACCATCACTGCTCGAATTGCCTTGACTAAGGGTCACCCCCTTTCTATCATTGTCTTTTTGGGAGATATGGATGAAATGAAAACAGAACTCTTAAGCCTTCTGATGCTGCACTCAGAACGTTGGAAACATGTTACCCTCTTTCACGCATACAACTTTTCCGAGATTATATCAGCCATGTCAGGCAAACTCCCTCTTCTTCAACACCTCAGCGTCGCAAGTTCCCCCGATGAACCCGCACCCGCGGCTCCCATCACCGCATTCCTAAGCGCCCCTTCCTTGCGCACAGTTGAGTTGAGAGACGTCGACCTAGCTCACTACCGCCTCCCTCTCACTCAACTGACCGAGGTCAGCATCACAAGGGAGCGGGAAGAAACCTCTATGCGAGACACCATCCTATGTATCTCCAATTGTCCTTCCCTTCATTCCTTCACTACCACAACCATACCCAGCATGGACGAGCTGCACAACCACGTTGTCCGTGTCGAGATACCCTCCGAGCTCCTCACATCGTTTCTACGGTATCTCACTGTCTATCATGTTAAATGGGCGCTCTGGAGACACACCCGTCACCCCCTCCTGGAGGAACTGAACCTTGGAATCGGCGACAGAGATATGGGACCCTTATATGATTTTTTGCGCAATTCCCGATCTCCCCGGTTGAAGCGGTTGAATTTGTGCCTCACTCCGCCCCTCGCCACCGTGGAAGAGTACCTTGTGCTGCTAGAATTGGTGCCTTCACTGGAGGAGTTGTCCATCCAAGTTTTCAAATGGGGGAATGCAGAGGCGAATTCATTCAACGAGCTGGTAGATGGGATAAGCGAATCAGTGCTTCGGGCGCGGTCAAAAAATCTTGTGTTGATTAGGATTGACCTCGAGTGGTGGTATAAAGTAGTTAGGGTTTCAAAGTCCAGTCCATGTAGACCGGTAAGACCGGTGGACTGGACCGGACTGGACCGGTCACATGACCAGTCCAACATGGACCGGTCCTACCAGTCCTATAGACCAGGTGGTCTGGGCGTAACCTGCAGGGACACGACGAGTCGGGTAAGCTCCTCAGACAGTCTGGATGATGGTAGACAGCTCATATATACCTGCAGGGACACGACGAGTCGGGTAAGCTACGGTATCTAGTGAGTACTATGTAGTAAGATGAAATAGAGAGCGAACGTACCTCCTCAGACAGTCTGGATGATGGTAGACAGCTGAGGAGGACATGGCCATATGCGGCCGCATATACGTACACGTGATCGAATCACGTCCAGGCGCTAGCTAACCGAGATCTAATAGAGTGGGAGATAACCTATCATGCCAACACACCCCCATCTTCCGCGGAGGAAGATCTCGAGACTAAACCCAAATAAATGCAGTGCTTCCTATGAAGCGGCGCGGATTCAATGAGCTTCGTGAAGATGTCGGCCGTCATGTCCTCGGTCGAGACCCAGGAAGTGCGAAAGGCGCCGGTTGCTAGATGTTCGCGAATGAAGTGGTAGCGAATATCTATGTGTTTCATGCGGGCGGAGTTCGAGGGTTTCGAGGATACGTCGAGGGAGCCTTGATTATCGCCGAGTAAAGGGAATGGCTTCGGAAGGGGAAGTTCATACACCGTGGTGAAGAGCTTGACCCAGATCATCTCCTTCATCACATGGGTCATGCCCATGTACTCCGATTCCGTGGAGGATAGCGCCGTGGTCTTCTGCTTAACCGCAGACCAGGAGACCAACCCGTTATACAGGAAGATCGCATAGCCCGAGATACTCTTTCGATCCGATTCATCTGTCGCCCAGTCCGCATCCGTGAATGCAGCGTTACCACGCGGGATAGCGTCAGGACCGACACGTTCCTTTATGAAAGGACCGCCGTATTCAAGAACGTAATCTTTGGTGCCAGCGAGGTAACGAAGAACGTGTTTTGCAGCGAGCAGATGAGCGCGAGTCGGTTTGGAGTTGAACTGGCCAAGGGCCATGGCAGAGTATGCGAGGTCGGGACGGGTAGTAAGGGCGAGCCACAGTAAGGATCCGACGAGGGCCTGGTAGCGGGCAGTGATGTCGGTGTCGGCGCAATCGGGTAAAGCGTTGGGCGGAGGAGGAGGAAGGAGATGGAGGCGTTGGCGAAGAGGTGTGGGAGACGTTGTACAAGCGAGCATATCGTAAGAAGTAAGTAAGTCTAAAATAAAGTGTTCTTGGGAGAGGTATAGTTTACGTTCACTACGATTACGAGTAATAGAAATTCCGAGATACTTTTTAATGGGTCCAAGGTCCTTGATGTCGTACTTTAATCTAATGCAGTCCAGAAACCAAGCGTAAAGAGCGGGCGAG
This sequence comes from Strobilurus pachycystidiatus, assembly GCA_019915135.1. Lineage (NCBI taxonomy): Eukaryota > Fungi > Basidiomycota > Agaricomycetes > Agaricales > Physalacriaceae > Strobilurus > Strobilurus pachycystidiatus. The sequence goes on along the minus strand of JAHLMK010000006.1, from coordinate 365,602 downwards.
TTTGTGATGACAAGACCATCGTCGACGTGAATCGGAATCGTTAAGAAGACACGTTCGTGCCCCAAAGGTATAGATATCGAAGAGGCAGGCGGAACGACCCAAGAGCCGTGAAATAAGGCGTTATCGACAGGTGAGGGATGAAGACCGATATCGCGAAGAGTAGACGCAAATTCGTGAAACCATTCGTGGCCAGCTTGCTTGAGTCCGTATATCGCCTTCTTAGCGCGCAAGACGGTAGACGAGTCGTCCTCGGGGAAACCTGGGATTTGCTTCATGAATATGATGTCCTTCAATGAAGCGTTCAAGAATGCAGTCTTAACGTCAAACGTGTAAATCTCCAGATCCTCTTGTGCCGCGTATGCGAGTAGCGTACGCGAACTAACGATTTTCGCGACCGGTGCGTACGAGTCCTTCCAATCTTCGTCGCGTTGATGGTGCCCGAAAGCGACGAGGCGAGCTTTATGTCGAATGACTGCGTTCGTTATAGGGTCGAACTTGAAGGTGAATACCCACTTCATCCCGATCGCTTTGCGGTCTGCAGGGAGCGAAGTCCGTTCGAAGACGTCGTTTTTGAACATCGATTCGATTTCTTCTTTCATCGCAGCGTGCCAGCTAGCGCTATCAGGGCGTGCCATAGCCTCGTGATAGGAGCAAGGTGGTTTGCTAAGATCCCAGGTTCGAGAGCGTCGAGGATCGTGGTGGGCGATGAAAGCGGATGGATAGGGAGTCAAGTATTCGTCTTCGTAGGAACTGAGCAGCGTTGCATCAGAATCGAGCAGAAGGATCTCGTCCATGCAGAACAGGGACGTGTAGTCCGCGAGAACCTCGGGAGACGGAACGGGTAGAGCATTCTGCTTCATACGTGTTTCCTGTATCAGGTCAAGCGTCGCGAGGTAGCCAGCCTCTAACGCAATTAGACCAGCAGGTGTCAAGTCGTTCGCGAGGTTCCGCTTGGGTTTGCGTAATGCGATGGGAAGGTCGTCGTCGGTCTGGGTTTGGAAGGGAACGTCTAGAAATGATGACTTTGAGCTTAGCTTGCCAGGCGTCGACTCGTCAAAAATAACGTGGTTCACAGTCCAGTAAGCGCCTTTCAGGTCGCGAACAATCCAACCAATAGAGTCAGGCGGGTAGCCGACAAAAATTCCTTCGAAACCCTTGGGACCGCCTTTGCGCCGATATTCGGATTTGAGGTGAACATAGACGCGACACCCCCATACTCGAACGTTCGATAAGTCGGGTTTCTTGCCTTTGCGAAGTTTGTAGGCGGTCTTGTCTTTGGGAAGAGTGGATGAAGGGAGGCGAACAAACATGTATACGGCAGCAGTAACCGCATCGGCCCAGAAACTAGCGGGTAGACCGGCGTGCGCCATCATAGTCATTGCGCGATCTTGGATAGTGCGGATAAAACGTTCGACTTTGCCGTTCTGTTGATGAGCGTAGGGGACTGAGGTCTGATGGATGATACCACGAGAACGAAGGTGGTTTCCAAGGTCGCCCTTGATGAGCTCGGGTGCACAATCCGTCCGAACTGCCTTGATTCGTCGCGACATCTCGAGTTCAATCCTAGCTTCAAAGTCAAGGTAGGCTTGGAAAGCGTCGCTTTTGAGCTTTAGACAGGGAGCCTCGGCCCAGTTCATGGCGTCATCAAGGATAGCCAAGAAGTACTGCTCTTTGCGAGGAGACAGCACCGGAAAGGGACCACAAGTGTCCATGTGAATGAGGTCGCATGGATTCTCTGCGCGATGACCGTGGTTATCGTATGGGAACGCAGCGAACTTGCCGATAAGGCACGAGGAACAGATACTGTCCAAGACCTTTCCATCCCATTTGACGCCAGTGGCGTATCCTCCCTTGAGCGTAAGAGTTGTAATATCGCGCCCAGGATGTAAGAGGCGACAATGCCAAGTGTACCAGTCGTTTTTGAGTTTAGGGAATGGCAAGGGCATGGCCGCGAAGGCACCGTCGGACTCGGCTGGTGAAACGACGGCGGCATGAAGGAAGGTAAGACGTCGCACAACGCGTGCTGCGAAAGCGACACCACTCAACGTTGCATGGGTACGCGGAAAGAAGAAACGCGTAAACTTGTGGCCAAAGAGTACGAACATCCCGCGTTCCGTGAGAGCGCCGACAGAGAGAAGATTGATTGGCGCGTCAGGAGCGTAAACGCAGTCGTGAAGAATGAGGACGACGTGTTGGCCGGTAGTAGTGCGAATGCGCAAGCGAACTTCGCTCCGACCTAGAGTATTGAGGGTCCCGCAGTTGGCAGTGCGGATCTTGACCGAATCGTCGTCTTCATACGTCCAGAAAGCGTTGCGGTCGTTGAAGATGTGAATAGTGCATCCCGAATCAGAGAGGCAAGCGCAGCGCGAGGCGACAGCCTTGACGTCCGGATCGTCCTTCATGTCGATGAATGCAGTACCGGGTTCCTCGATGGGGCGGACAATTGAGGCAAACGACTCATAGGCAAAAATCAAGTCATCATTATGGGCCAAGGACGCGATGGGTTCATCTAAATCGGGATAATCGTCCGGTTCTTCATCAATGCTCTCCAACCCCTCATCAAGCTCTTCAGCAACAAAAGCACGAGCACCCCCATGACGAGGGCGGTCGCGGTCGCGGTCGCGATCACAAGGCCGATGCTCGGCAGGCGCTGGCGAGGGCGCGGGCGGAGCAGCGGGCTGAGTTCCGTTGGCAGCGGAATCGGCGGTGCGAGGAGGACGGTTCTGTGAGCGAGTGTTCGAGTTAGAGCTGAGGGACTGGGCGGCAGGAATGCGGTTTGCGGTAGTAACAGTGCGTTGACAGACAGACATGAAGTACTGCTGGGTCGCTTCGACAGGAGTGAAGTTGCAGATGTTCTCAACATCGTCGCGAACGATGTCGAAGACGTGATTGGCGTTGAGATTCTTGGTGAAGTTCAACAGAATGTCAATCCAGGTGAACTGGTACCCAGACGCGATGAGAGCAGAGACGCAGGCCTTCCATTTCTCGACGTAGCGAATCGTCTGGTCGCGGCCATAGTGGCACATGTAGGTTCGCATAGACTCGCGGAGCTGGTACCCAGAGGAAGCATCCGAGATACCGTAGTTGGTAGAGAGGTACTCGAACAGCACACGCGCCGTGAGATGAGGCGTATCGTCGATGGATGGGATCGAGAGATGAATCTCAGGCGAAAGGGCAGCGGTAAGGATCTGGCAAGCGACGGAATCCTTACGCGCCCAAGACGTGTATGCGCTGACCTCGGCTGGAGTCAGGTTCTGCCCAAGGCGAGGGCGCAGAGCAGGAATGCGCTGAGGGTCCAGTTGGCCCGATGCGAGTAAAGCTTGGTCCGGCGTTCCACATACATGCGCGTAAACGTTATACTGCCAGAGTAAAGCCGACGTCGGTCGATACCATGCAGACCAGTTCACGCGACCCAAAAGCTTCGGAATGTGCCCCGCAGAATTAGAAGAAAAAGAAATAACAGGTTCAGGACGAATATAAGAAGGATCAATTTGAACAACAGGAGCGGGGATCTGTGGCCATTGAGGCCAAGGAGGAAAGGGAGGGAAAGCGAAATTTGGTTGGGGAACATTAATGTAAGGCTGGGGAACTGTAATCTGGGGAGGAGCGACGTTGATTTGCGGAGGCGCAACGGAAATATTGGGAGCGGGAATGGAAATGTTGGGTGCAGAGACATTGAATTGGGCAGGAGGGAATTGAAAATCAGGTGGGAGTTGGTAAAAGGAAAGGTGCGAATTATTGCCATGAGGCACAGGGCCTCCCTGTCCAGGGACAAAAGGGAGGGGACGCCCAGACGCGGAGTCCGGAAGCGACGCACCCTGGGAGGCGGGGAATGATTGGGAAGGATGTGGGGAATAAAAGAAACCATGGAACGGAAAATTACCAGGGGCAACACTCGGAGCTTGGGGAGGCGGACCAGAAAGCGGAACGACGGGCGGGGGCCGACTGGCAGCGTCGGTAGACGGCGCACACGTTGGAGGCCGGGCGTCAGCTGAAGGATCGCGACGTGGGCCGGCAGGAGAGGTGGCAGTGCGAGTCCGCTGGCGGGACGGAGTGCGTGAGGTCATCGGAAAGCGAATATATGCGTCGTAATCGGGGGCTGTACGGGAATGGGCGTCCGTGAGATGGCCGATGGGGCAGGAAAAGCGTCCGCCGTACCTGAAACGCGAGTAGAACGAGCGGGAAGTCGACTATGGCGAATATGCCGAAAATCAGGCAAGGGCGAGAAAAAGGCGGCGAGCTGGAGCCGCGAGACCGAAGGGCGAGGGCGATTTTCGAGGTGTTCTGCAAGGCTAAAAGCCGAAGATTCCCATAACCTATAGACCAGGTGGTCTGGGCGTAACCTGCAGGGACACGACGAGTCGGGTAAGCTCCTCAGACAGTCTGGATCATGATGATGGTAGACAGCTCATATATACCTGCAGGGACACGACGAGTCGGGTAAGCTACGGTATCTAGTGAGTACTATGTAGTAAGATGAAATAGAGAGCGAACGTACCTCCTCAGACAGTCTGGATGATGGTAGACAGCTGAGGAGGACATGGCCATATGCGGCCGCATATACGTACACGTGATCGAATCACGTCCAGGCGCTAGCTAACCGAGATCTAATAGAGTGGGAGATAACCTATCATGCCAACAAGTCCTACCAGTCCCGGTCCTAGGTCCAGAGCTCAACCCAGATTCATTAGGACTGGTAAAGACTGGTCTAGGACCGGTTTGGACCGGTCTATTCAGGGTTCAGTTAAAACCAGTCAAATGTCCTTCTAAAGGGTCATTATATATGATTTTATGGTAAACTTACCTTGACTTGACCGGTCAATGGTAAACTTACCCTCACTGAGGCGTTCCTATAGTAAACTTTTCATGACATATATACTCATATAGTACATTTAACTGCACATACTCTCTTAAATTTGGAAATGTCATCTTGTTGTGGCTAAAATATATTATACAAGCTTCACTAGTCATTCATTTCACTGTCATTGAGTATATAATCTATCTGGTAAACTTATATGATGGTAAACTTACTCGAAAATGTGCAGAAATCACTGCGTTTTCTCCAACTTGTCAGATGTTGGATACTTGATGTAGACGCAAGTAACAAAGACATTATGTCTAGATAGTCCTACTGTATAATCAGTGATGGGTGCATCTAACACAGCCAATATAGATCAAGCTGTCAGTGCGCAAATCATTAGTGATCAATCTTCAGACAGGTATATGTATAGCACACCTTGACAACTGCTAGCTGTATGACCTTGTCACCTGCATATCCTAGCTATCATTGTAACAACAGACATGTCTAGCATAAGTCATTCAAGCGCAGCAGAGCAAAATTTGTAAGGTTAGGGTTCCGATTTAGGTGTTCTCCCCCGCGGTGAACCCTTACACTTGAACCCTAACCCAAACTCCACTTGGTGCTCGCTCATTGAGACTAGTACTGCCAGGGGTGTACAGAAGTGTCAGATTTATAAGCAGGCAAAATACAGCAATGGAAACACTACAGCTGAGTTGGGATGTGCAGCGGCAGGTGCTGGCTACCATCTGAGCGGCTACCATCTGAGCGGCTACCATCTGAGCGGCACGGAGTGCCGTTCCTAATATCATACTTTTGCTCAGAGTCCGCATGCCGTTGGCACATGTGCGTCTCACGTGCTGGTTGGTTTTTAATTTAATCAAACTCGGGGTTTATTCACTTCCTTCTCTCCCGTCTTCTCCCTTTTCCTTATTTTGACTCTAGTGCATAGAACGCTCAACCAACTACGAGGACGAGGATCAACTGAAGGCGGACGAGGACCAACTGGGCATGGACAACTGGGCGCGGACGAGGACCAACTGGGCGCGGACAAGCACCAATTGAACACAGGCAAGGACCAATCCTAACAAGGATGAGGACCCAGTGGTGGATGACGACTAGCGCGTATAGGACAGCACGACAATCATGGCTTAGTATCTCAGCGGTGGTGCTATATTATTCAAAATATGTGTTGTGTAACTACTATTAGCTATTGTATGGTACCGTCTTGTGTACTCCATCCATCTCATCAAAGAATACAAGTTTCATTATTTATATTCTTTTATTTTCCGTGTTGAGTGAGGCTATGAGCTACTTATAACAAAATGACAGATTGACTATAACATCCTATATAGCTCACGACTCACGAGACAGGGTTTGATTGTTGTAACTGTCAAGTAATGATAGTTTGTGTATTGTCAGCATGTTACCTTCGGTTGTAATTTTCATGTACTCTTACGCGTTATATGGTCAGACCGTGGATAGCTGAAGCTGTTCCACCGTATGATTACTCTGCCTGTATTGTAACGGTCTCACGGTATTCACGCGTCGTAACTAGACCAAGTCGATTGGTAGTTACGAGCAATACACAATATAAGACAACTACTGTCTACGGTCACGAATAGTCACATAAATACAAGGGGCCGAAGGCCCCGCCAAACAATGACAACATACAAACGTGGCGCACAGCGCCACATCCGTTACACACCCCCTCATGATAGCGTCCAAGGTATCAAAACATGCTAAGTGTACAGCAAATTCAAGAAGCGGGGGTTTCGGTGGGAGAGGTGGACGGTGACGGTGGAAGCGGTACATCAACCGCTTCGACCGGGGCTACTGGTTCCTCGGATGACGCCACTGGTGAAGGAATAGAGGGCTGGCTCGGATCGACGATAACAAGGGTCTCCATAGGAACGGCGACCTCGACGGGCGGCGGTACTGGGGTGGTGGTGTCGGATTCGACGACCATGGGCACGGGCGCGACCACACCGGGATCCAGGGTATTTTGGGTACCCTCAATCACGGTAGCAGTCCTTCCATCGTCGGTGAGGGTGTTTTGGGCACCCTCTGACAATATCTGACCGTCCTCCATATCAGCGTCGACGATTGGCGGATCTGTCTGTGGTTGAGACATCACCGTATCGACAGCCGATGACCCGACCTGGGCCAAAACCACTGGTACTTCCGAATTAGCATTCGGTTGTTCACCACGCGTCTGAGGAGGGGATATCCGATCTCGGATAGGCGAATCCCCTACCAAGAACCAGTTCTCGCTGCTGAACCTATTGACAGGTTCCGGCTCATCGAGCTCCTTCTCTATGAGTAGTGACCTTCACGAGTCTCGAGGGTCCCTCGAGTACTCGAGACTCGACTCGCCTCGGGAACCCCCGAGACTCAGACACGCGGGACTCGTGAATCTTGCTGACTCGAGTCCATAACGAGTCACGGGCAGCGCATTGGTGATGTGAGTACTCATTGCGAGTACTCACTGGGACTCGCAAAGGCGTCAATGCTCAACGGCGCCCTCAGAGTGTGTCTAAACACTCCGCACGCATTGTTAATGAACTAAACAGATCACAATCCCTCGGGATCAATACTCTGATCCGAGTGATCGTGATCGACCTTGTACCTCTCTTCCTCCCACCACCACCGGGCTTGACGATCCGTCAACCCTGCCAGTCTGACAAGTTGTCAGCTGGCTTGGACAACATCTGGATGCCCTACAAGAGGGCCAGGACGACATTCGACCACCGTTGCTAGGGCGTCGCGGCCTTAGCAACGGGATAACGACAACGCGTAGGCCCCCCGCAAAAGGGCAGCATGCAACGGACAACAGTGACGACAGCCCTCAATAGGCCATAAACCGACGGGCGGCACTCTGCCCTGCCAATGTGCTGGTCTCCAGAGCGGATGCGGCGGGATGAGGGCGCGCGGCGCGTCTGCAGACGACGCCGCACATTAAGGTGCCAGATCCAATCATCTTGATGGCGTCTCTGCTCACTGACTTGGATCTAGATATAACTATGCACTGTTTGCTGCTTGCGCCCTCCCCGCTCAGCAAAACCATCTCCCGCCAATTGTCATCTTGACACGACCCTCCCGTTGCTCACCACCACCCTCTGCCTCACCACTACACTCTGGCGCCTTCCACTACCCTTCACCTCACCTCACTTCCCTCCTCGCACCCTCCCCACACCCCCTTGTACACCCTCATGCTCGGCTGAGGCCCCCTGTGCACTTGCTTGGGGGGATTCGTCGGGCATGAACCTAACTGTGCGAGTATTCACTAGAGTACTTGCGAGTACTCACCGGGACTCGAGTTACAAACGAGTACTCATCCGACTCGTGAGTACTCGACTCGTTGGACTCGAGTCTTTGTAGCATGAGTCTTTCCACGAGTCGCGGGCACGGCTTTGGGCCGTGAGTACTCATGTTCACGAGTCCGAGTCTACTCGAGTCAAGACTCGTGAAGGTCTCTATCTATGAGGCAACGAATACGTCGCTCAGCCGCCTCGGTGGGTACATACCACCCATCATATTCAGGCATGATGGCGGGAGGGCCACGCTCGTTCAACACAGTGAGGCGTTCACGATCCAGCTCCTTCAGGCGGGCGTCGATGAAGACATTACTGCCTCGGTGATGAGACGCCCACTGGACCGCCCAAGGATACATACTATCCACATGCTCCGCCCGTAGGCCACAATGCATGAGATGTTTGACGACGTCCATCTCATCCAAATTCGCGTTTACCATGGTTGGGAAGCGACCCAACCTTGGCGACCATGGGGCTGGCTCGAGCTGCATGTCCGCCCCGTGTTCCCTATTCCAACGTTTCACCAATGAGGTGAACCGCCCGGGTATGAAGGCGATCGCTTGGAGCGTACGGACATAGATATTCCGCTGATTATCGCCAACCTTCTTCGCGAGTGGCGCGGTAAAACGCGCTACGAGGTGAGCAAACATGCTCGCCACGTACACATGATGGCATCGGTTCATGATCAAACCGACAACGGTTTGACGACAACCCGGTGCCCAATAGAATCCAGCAAATGCGCAGAATTCATCGAGGGATGCGGAGTCACTTGGATGAGGGAGGTTCACCACGCTACCACCCTCGATCATATAACTCGGTAGATCCAAGTGGGGTGGAATGAGCGAATAATGATCATCCCACTCGGGATGGCGAGCCATCATCGCATCCGCCTCCCACATCGTCCAATCCCAAAGGGCACGATGTATGCCGCTGGCGACACGGCAAAACATGTGCAGGAGTATGAATACCTCCTGCCACCGTTCTTTCTTCCTGGCAATGATCGCCTCGCCCTTCTCTAACTCGTAGGGCGTCATGGGGAATCCACTTCCCCATGGCCACTTCTTCCTCTTATTGGGGATGAACTGCAACCCACGCATATGAGTGTCGATGCATTCCTGAGCCAGGTCACCGATGTACACCGTGTTGAAATCGGGGTCGTAATAAGCCCCGGGAGGTAGCATTCCCCCGAAGTTATTATCCCGTGCAGAGTGCTGGGTGATCTTGTGTGTCCACACACCCAGCCCTTCCGGTATGCGTCCCGGTTGATCTCTCCAATCGTTGATCGCTCGAGTGTAGAAGTCTCGAGCCATCTGGTCGAGGGACTCATTCTGCAACTTCTTCTTACGCCGAACTTCGGGGCTATCATCAGCCTCGATCTCGGCGTAATGCCATCCATGCCTCTCACCTGGCAGCTCTTCCTCGTCGTCATTCCAGCCGTCCTCGTCATCCGAGTTAGCGCAGGGAAGAATTACTCCCCCCATAACTCGATCTCCATTAGCCAGAGCCCGCCGAACATCCGCCTCGGTAGGGCACGGCTTGCTGGGGAGAGTCAGAGCGTGAAGGCGATCGTGGCTGATTTTGCCACGGCGGATGAATTCATCCGCGTATCGCGAATGGTCGGGGATATCTTCATCCTCAAACCGTTTGACCATGCTTGGACAACCTTTGGGCAGAGGTACTGCATCCGGCGGCGGCTTTCGGTAGTCCACTGATGGCATGTCAAACACCAGCCCTGCTCGGTGTGGGCGAAGCGGAACTTGAGCCGCTTCCGTGGACGAGACGTTGGACATCGGGGATGATGAAGACATCATCGATGATTGTCGAGGTTGTATGAACTGGGTTTGTGGCCCAGTCACGCTACGCGTGCTACTGCTGGAGGGTTGGGGCATGCTCCTAACCCGACCAGCGTACGACGAGTCGGTGGTGTCTCGTTGTGGGATGTTTCGGGATACCGAGGAGACGTCCGATCTAGCGTCAGACTTCTGGCGCTTAGACGGTTCTGACGCGTCGGGAGAATGGATTCGCTTCTGCAGCTTATCCTGAGCATGCGACAGCAGTCGCCATTGCTCCTCCAACTTTAGTTCCGTCTCGCGTACGGACCTTTCTAAGGACCATACCTCTTCCTCTGCAAGACTCTTCTCCTTCTGCCGCTTGTATTCCTCGTACGCGCCCATGGCGAACGAACGGAAGTCCGGGTCGCGCAGCACCTCTTCGGGGAATGGTTCGGCTTCGATGGCCTGTCGTTTGGCCTCGATGCGTTCCTCTTCTCCGGCGCGCTGCATTTTCTCCTCGTCGGCGGCGAACATTTTCCCTTTCCCCTTGTCCGCTGTTGATCGTGTCGAGGTGGATGTTTCGCGAGCATCCATGTCGACGTCAGTGTCAATAGGAGCGAACCTATTGACTTTAGAGACCTTCACGAGTCTTGACTCGAGTAGACTCGGACTCGTGAACATGAGTACTCACGGCCCAAAGCCGTGCCCGCGACTCGTGGAAAGACTCATGCTACAAAGACTCGAGTCCAACGAGTCGAGTACTCACGAGTCGGATGAGTACTCGTTTGTAACTCGAGTCCCGGTGAGTACTCGCAAGTACTCTAGTGAATACTCGCACAGTTAGGTTCATGCCCGACGAATCCCCCCAAGCAAGTGCACAGGGGGCCTCAGCCGAGCATGAGGGTGTACAAGGGGGTGTGGGGAGGGTGCGAGGAGGGAAGTGAGGTGAGGTGAAGGGTAGTGGAAGGCGCCAGAGTGTAGTGGTGAGGCAGAGGGTGGTGGTGAGCAACGGGAGGGTCGTGTCAAGATGACAATTGGCGGGAGATGGTTTTGCTGAGCGGGGAGGGCGCAAGCAGCAAACAGTGCATAGTTATATCTAGATCCAAGTCAGTGAGCAGAGACGCCATCAAGATGATTGGATCTGGCACCTTAATGTGCGGCGTCGTCTGCAGACGCGCCGCGCGCCCTCATCCCGCCGCATCCGCTCTGGAGACCAGCACATTGGCAGGGCAGAGTGCCGCCCGTCGGTTTATGGCCTATTGAGGGCTGTCGTCACTGTTGTCCGTTGCATGCTGCCCTTTTGCGGGGGGCCTACGCGTTGTCGTTATCCCGTTGCTAAGGCCGCGACGCCCTAGCAACGGTGGTCGAATGTCGTCCTGGCCCTCTTGTAGGGCATCTAGATGTTGTCCAAGCCAGCTGACAACTTGTCAGACTGGCAGGGTTGACGGATCGTCAAGCCCGGTGGTGGTGGGAGGAAGAGAGGTACAAGGTCGATCACGATCACTCGGATCAGAGTATTGATCCCGAGGGATTGTGATCTGTTTAGTTCATTAACAATGCGTGCGGAGTGTTTAGACACACTCTGAGGGCGCCGTTGAGCATTGACGCCTTTGCGAGTCCCAGTGAGTACTCGCAATGAGTACTCACATCACCAATGCGCTGCCCGTGACTCGTTATGGACTCGAGTCAGCAAGATTCACGAGTCCCGCGTGTCTGAGTCTCGGGGGTTCCCGAGGCGAGTCGAGTCTCGAGTACTCGAGGGACCCTCGAGACTCGTGAAGGTCACTAATTGACTTGGGCATGGCGGGATGGTCCTGCCACGTTTTGGATCGCTCCGCGTGAACTTGAGGGACGCGGTGCGGGGTTGTTGTCGAATCGGGTTGTGCCCGCGACATTTTTCGATTGGCTGCGGGATGAGGATCCCAGTGGGGCAGCCATGTAGCCAGTTCGGTTGTATTGGGGCGGACCTTGACCCCGGTGAGGAGGTGCAGAACCTCCTCTACGGTGTGGTCCGCCGCGGCCGCCTCTGAACGAGTGGGACTCGTCGTCTCGTCGGTCGTCGTTGCGCCGCCTGTCGTCGTTGTTGTTGCGCTCGTTGCGCCTGTCCCCCCCTCCAGAATTCCTCGACGGATTCTGATCCGGGGCCCGGGGCTCACCTGTAGCTGTAGGAAATAAGGTCTCATCCGTCAGTTGACGTAGTTTGCTTTAGGATATTCCGCTGTCAGTTGACGGTACCCGTCAACTGACGGATACTGTCCAGCTACTGTCCTAGGTATGCGGGACGGCTGAGTCATTGCAGAACACGTGCTAGGTGCTCCCCCGACTCGCGCTCAACGTCCCGACACTGTCCGAAAGTAGCAATATGTGAAATTTATATTATATTGGCAATGGAATAGTAGTAATAACCCGTCCGGCACTCGAGAAACCCCACGGCTCGTTCGGCAGACCTTCAAGTATCCGTCATCCCATCAACAATCTGTGATGCGGTCCGATGAGCCAATCTATCCATCGGACCGGCTCTCTGCCCACGCGTAGGCTCCGCCCTGCGCCACAGAGCCTCAAAGGACTCTCGCACCTCCACCCGATTCTTTGCCTGCTGCACGGCGTAAGCACGGCGACCTATCAGCTCCTCGACCCGCAGCCAAGACCCTCCACGCTCACTTCGGTTCCTCCACTCCTTCTCCTCCCAAGTCAAAGAGCGCAAGACGCGCCGCATTTCCTCCTTGAGAATCTCCACTTCTTCCGTCCAACGCGTTTTACGAGCCAGAGCGCGCGCCCACTCGATCCGAACACCTGACCAAGAACCAATTACTCAGTTTACATGGGATGAATCTGTACGAAAAACTCACATTCATGGACATACTCGTCTTTGTCCGCCTCTGGACCGCCATCTGCTGTCCAGATCCAGGACATGGTGGCCTTGCCCTCTCCCGCAACGTCCCGCCTGCGAAGATCCACCTTCTTCCGCCCCGTTGCCGTGATCCTACTGTCTCGCCCTTCCAGTCGTCCCAACTTCTTGACGGCTTCCGCATCTGATTCGGCCGTGACATAGACCTTCACGTCACCCGGCAGCAGCTCCTTTAAGCTGCCACACCCTTCCTCACCATCAAGCTCTACCAGTCGCGCTCGAGCAGCACGATATTTGTCGGCGGCCTGCTCTACCTTTGCGCTGATCGAGTGTATCAATGTGGCAGCACGGGTTGTGTCGCGCTGTCCGGTTACGTGGGCGTTCCGATAATTGACCAGATACCGCTTGGCAATCAGCCTGCCGCGAATTTTGCCCAAAGCGTCGGTGCATTGCGCCCGTCGAAGATCCGACTCGTATCCCATCAGTTTCCGTCGACAGTGGACTTCGGCTTGCAGCAAAGCAGATGCTGCACAAGCGGAGGGCAAATAGAGCTTTTCGTCCTCCGGCTGCACCGACGGGGATTCCTTGCTGCGGCGGGACGACTCGTCTCGTTCGATAACGTCAATAACCCGGCATTTGCGAAACTGCTTCAATTTGTGGGAGAGCGTTCGGCGGCGTTGAATAAGCTTGCTTTGAGCGTCCGTCGTCATTTTCGGACTCTTGATCTTGTCGTGTTGTATTCGTCGCCTATGGCAATGTCAGAGGACAGATATCACTAATGCAGAGCCACTTACTGATCGTACTCGACTTGTAGACCCAAAATAACAAATCCGGCCATGCTGACTTTCGCAGGTTCCGCCGGCAACGGTTTCCGATTTGCTGCTGCTTTTTTCTGGCGTGCTGCACCCTTCGATCGGGTAGTCCGTTCCTCCTCGCTCTCTGAACTCTCGTCCTCCGACAAGTTGGCTTGACTTGCTTTCTCCGCCTCATCCCGCTCTCTCTTCTCCTCCTCCGCCTCCTCTTGGCGCAGCCGTAAGCGAACTTGTTCCTCAGTGATTGACACTGTATGAGACAGTTAAAAACAATATCAATATAGAAAATGAGAATAGTAATACCGTTACCGGAGGGCGCGTAGGGGTTTGGCTTTGTTCGATCCTCCAACCAATCGTCGACCATGCGCTCCCAATCATTGCGCAAATCATCCTCCAAAGACGCATTCACCTGCGCAAAGCTCTCAGACTGAACGACGCGCTCGGCGAGGGCAATGCGAAGTCGACGCAACAATGTTTGTCCTGTGAAACTATCAGCTGATGGTAGCGCCACGTCTCGATGACGTACCTAAGTTGATATTCTTGGTGAAGTTATGCTGGTCCGCCTTATCCTCGATGTCATCGTGTCGTGCACCGGGCTGTTCTTCCTTGGTCATGTATGACATGGGGTTGAGCACGGACCACACCCGCTCGATCCCCTCTCCGTCGGTCTTGCCGACACCAGGCTGGTACTTGAGAGACTCGGCCGTCTCGCACTCGATATTGTGCACATTACCGTGCCAGACCGGCAAACCCCATGTGATGTCCGGTAAATCCAGTTGTTTGAGGCATTCGGGGAGTGCTTCGATGCGTTCATGAAAATGTTTTCGGTACTGGCACGCAATGTCGTAAGTTATCGTGACCTCTTTGAGGCCCATGCGGCTCAGTAGCCAGTAGAGCACGAAATCGGTGTTCTTATACCTGAAACCCTGTCAATTACGAAGACGCTTGCTTTTGAAAGAGCGCTGCTTACCGTTCACCCTTTTCGAGATCCCCTAGGCCCATTAAAATTTCGTGCCGTGCGCAGATGACTCTCAACACACCCGCCCAGCGCAACCCCACGGAGAAGCGTGTATCCTTTTGCATCAGGGCTGCGAAAGCGATACAGCTGGAGACCTGTGGAAATAGTCCAAGTATCAGTCAACACTGAAATGAATCAGCAAACAAATGATAAACTTACCTCCTCCTCAGTAACGTAGCTTCTCAGCCACGCGTGGTACTGCTCCAGCGGCATCTGAACTCCAAGCCCAGAATAGAGAGGAAGATCCACGTAAGGGGAGGCGCGCATCTTGCAAGTCATCTTGAAGTTTGCGTCCGCCGAAAGAGTCTGCCGATACATGTATCTAATTCAATGTCAACTGCGCACCTTGAAAAAGGGAACAAGAGATCGGCACATACCTGTGCTCCGCGCCCACCCTCTCCCAGCCGTCTGGTAAATTGACTCCCAGGCGCGGACAGGCCCAGCATTTCACAGCGATTGCCCCATCAGGCGCGTCCTCGAGTCCTCCCTCCTCGTATAACACTCCAGACCGCCGCACGCGTTTGAGAAACGCCCATTGACGAGACATCCGTAAAAAGGCCTTGTAGCGGTCGGGTACGCGCTCCACGCCATAGGGATCTGACATAGCTTCCAGGACACTAACAAAATCCCGAACGTTCACAGTGGCCATGACCTTGAGACGTCGGTAAAGGTTCAGCACGTCGACGGTCGCACAGGTCTGGGGTGTGTGGGTTGTTCCCGGATACCAGCCACATCGCAAGAGCTGCTGCCAGTTGTGCTGCCCGCTGGCTGCGAAACATGCACAGTATCGAAAGCGCACGCTGTGAATGCCATTGTCGTGTATAATTGTCATCGACCGTATGGTAGGGTCTGGAGAGCGACAATCCGCGCCGTGGTGGCCGAGCTGAAATACCAAGCCGAGACTGCGTAGGCTGGTGCGCTCCCAGCTTCCCGCGCGCCATACCTGAGAAGAGAATGTCAGTCATAGGGTTTGGGAAGACGAAAAGAAAGACGCACCCGGATGGCATGTATAGGCGAGCGCTCATGGCGTTTGAGGCAACAGCCCTCACATTCCAGGAAATCTCCGCATGTCCTGCAGCGGAAGAGTTCCTCGACGGTATCCTGGCCCTCGGCAATCGGGGTGACATGTGCGACGGCCGAGGAGGGTATCCAGATACGATCCCGATGCAGAGCCACGCCACACGAGCAACAGGCCGCATCGAGGGCTACCGCTCCGAGACCATGCCAGCGTAGGCCCTCCTCGTGGAACATCGACATCCAAGGCTTCCACTCTCCCATCTGTTCATCCTATGATATCTTCATTCGCAAGATCTTCACACAACTTCCAATGTACTCACCGAGCTCTGATAATACTTTCTCTTCCGCGTGTTCCCCTCCGTCTCCTCATTCATGTCTCCCTCGCCCTCGCTATCGATATCGTTCTGGTCATCTGGAGTGGGCGGGATGGCGGTGCCATCGAGAAACCCCATGCCAGGTAGCTGGAAGTCATCCAGGTCCGCTCCGAACGCGAAGTCCGCGAAATCCGCGTCGAGATCCTGCGGGAGCGGTGCTGTACTCGGAATTACCGCGTCTTTGGATATGCGTCCCGAGGCGTCAACATGTACGAGATGGTCGTGTGCAATTGGCTGGTCCGGTCCCGACGTGCCCACAAAGAGGTTTTGCGCTTGACGACCTCCTTTGCGCGACGGGACCGGAAGAGACATGAGTGAGGATGGCAGAGGAGAGCGACTAGGTGTGACTGACAGTCAGCTAACAGTCAGCGTGATAGCGCAAAAGGAAAATTGATGACACAATCTGGACCGGGCCTTCACAGCCACACGATAAGATTGAAGAGACTTGGACATTTTTCAAGCACGGTCACTGTGAAGACACGTTGTACGACTCCAACTATTACGTTGTACTATCTCAACTATCTAGATCGACGTAACCGGGAGGCGGCCAAACATTCTCGACCCTCTCGGACGGCTCATCCTCTACTTGCCGACCATTCTGGTTCCTCCAGCGATTCTCGTTCCTCCAATCAACGGTACACGAACTCCGATGCGCCACATCGTGATAAACACGGCGTACTCTATCATCTCTAATGTCGTATCCCTCGAATACAATATCATAGCACGAGACAATGAAATCGTTGGCCTCACTCTTGAATCTCTGAATGCGGTCGCGGCGTCTTTGATGGACTGTATGTAAGGATCAGATATACATATTATGTGCCCCATGGAGTCACTCACCGTTGTCGTCAAGTTCGAATAGCTCCTGCCATTCGTCTTTGTAACGCGCAAGGAATCGCTTCATCATGGTCCAATTGCCACTGCCCACCCTGATGCCCAGCGCTGTGCGGAGGATGCCAGCGTAGGTAAACTGGATGGACCATTCCAAGATTGCACGAAGGTCCCCGATTGTCGTGATGTCGCAAGCAAGGAAGCGCGCCGCCATAAAATTGCCGCCCACAGTGTCGAGGTGCTCAACGACCTCAGGAGCTAACACGCGCTCTTCATCGTCACAGCGGTTGGGATGTAACAGCGCCATCTGACGCTGGATTATGCTATGGGGAATGTCATTAGCCTGTCTGTTGCAAAACCGCCTAAGACGTGCGTACCGTCGCGCTCGAGTGAAGGTGCGTCCGCTGTCTTGACCCACGTCGAGGGTAGCGTCAAATCGTCGCACCGTGCGCGGGTAAGGAGGCGAGATGTATGGAGGCATACAAGTCGTCGTGGCACGAGGGCAGAAAACGGGGGAAGGAAGAAATAGTTACCGAATTCAGGCGATTATAAGTATTTCACAGATCAGGCCCACGTACCAAGGTGAAACGAACGTTCTAATGGATTTTCTATTTGGGTCGGGCATAGTTGTACAAAGCGTGCTTCATCTCGCGCCACGGTTCAGCCTGTATTTCCAATCCAGTCTTGAATTTCTGGCGAAACTTTTGGTTGAGGCGGATATTGATGCAGAGGGCGACCATGTCTGCGTGAGTATAAATGCCCATCTCCAAAAAGCGAGGTTCCATGCGCGAGAACCCGTAAGCTTTCAAAAAGCGACCGACGTCGTCATGCACGAGGCGAACATCGGGAGGCGGGACAAATTCGGGCTCGGGAATGACGACGAAATCGCCAGGGCGCCTGACTGTGAATCGCGTCAGTGCGAGCTGCTCATACGAATCATGAAAGTTGAGCGACTTACAGGCGTTTTGTGCTCCGGTGCCAAGAAGATAACCCGCATGAATTTGACGATGCGTGCGTATCAAGTTCTCCACATGTCTGAGTCATTTTACAATGAGAATGAGGAGGCGAAACATAATACATTGCTCACCGACGACAGGTTGAGGCAGACAACGGAAAGGTAATTTCCTGTTGGACTTTCTTCTGGGGTCCTGGCTTGAGAACCTTAGCAGTAGGGCGACGTGGCGCAGCTGGCGCTGGCTTCTTCTTAGGAGAGGATGGGGTCGCCTCCGATGGCGCGCCAGACTTAGCTCGAACCATGACCAGGACGTGGGGCGGAAGGAAGAGCGGCCGCGAGAGGGTTAAGACCTGACAGCATTGGATTTGATATTATACCTGCGTACGCCCGCGTCGCCATGTTGATCGTGTGAAACTGCCATCAGCTGGTATCTTGGTCGTGTGGAACTGCCACGTCGGTCCTGCGCAACTACGATTACGCGTTAATATTGTGATTGGGCAGTCAGGGGGGGGTATTACTATTCGGGGTCCTCTTGGAGATACTGGAAGTCTTGTCGCCGCACTAATTCGGCCAAATTCTCCGCCCATACACCCTCCGGGCCACACCGCCCCGTTGTCTTATCCCAAACATCCCTGAGGAAACCTTCTGTGTGCACCAGTGGTCCGATGCCTTGATTCAACGCGTCAAATCGCGAAGTATAGGCGGGGTAGCGCGTGCAGAAATCCTGGAGGTGGATCAAATCTTTCGCAGCGTCGATGATGAGCATGGACACTTTGATGTGAACCTGGGTGATAAGAGCGCAGGCGTCTTTTGGATGAGTCATGCAATATTCCACGAGGACCTTAGTGTATTCCTGGGGACACAGCCCGCCACGTCCTGCGTCAAATTCGGCGTAGTAATTCCAGCAAAAAACTTCCCGGCGCCGGACGAAAGCCTCAAGACGGGTACTGTGCCAGCAGAGTTACTTCACATAAAAGGGCTGTCCTATCAAAGAAACACGTACGGACTAGTCTCAGAGGGGGCGAGGCGAAAACCGCGCGGAGCGAGGCGAAAGACAGGCAAGGGCCAGATATTTCTGAGAATGGTGTGAGAATGGTGTACAGTGAGAGATATAGTATCGTACTCTGAAGGATCAAGGCTGGGGATTGGCGCGTAAAGGCCAGGCTGCAACACATCGTATGTCGGCATGGTGGAAGTTGGTTCAAATGCAAGGAGCCCAAAAAGGAAACTCGACTATTCTATAGACGCCAGTCTGACTCAGCGCAGAGCAAAGCAAATCTGGCGCGAGCGTCACGTTGTCTAGACATGAGCACGAATGTCGGATATTTTCGGATATTCCAATTATATTTGTATTCGACATCCGAAGATATTCGGATGTCGGATGTCGGATACCTCTCGGATGTCGGATGCCTCTCGGATGTCGGATGTCCACTTTCTGAGCAGACATCCGAGACATGATAGTGTGGGCTGTAGTATATGAGTGTTCTGTGTTAGCTATGTGACTCTAATTGACATTTTACACACAGTGTAATACCATAACTTCATAGTAGGTATGGTTTCAGGCTGCTCTTGATGCAATATTATGCCAATACTCATGGATATTCAGATATATTCGGATATATTCGGATGAATATTCACAAATATTCGGATATTGGACAATTATCCCGGATGCAATGTCGGATATCCATCCGAATACAAATATCTGGGTTTGAGGTGCACATATTCGTGGTTCGGATGTCGGATACATCCGAATAGACACTCGTGATCATGTCTAACGTTGTCAAAATGAAAATAATTAAACTTGGATCCAAGAGCTGAGGGCAGTGAGCGACGAGCGTCAAGCGAGCGCCGAGAGAAAAGAATGAGATTCAAAAATTCACTAGTGAGATGGTATGACCACAGGCCGGGATTCGAACCCGGGCCTCGATGGGATCTCCACCGCATGCTCGACCACTACACCACCGCGGTCGAAATAACAGCGTGAGCACGCAACTTGGTGAGAACAGACGGCCCTTCTCGCTCGTCGCCTAGCTTGCCATCTTGGTCGCCTGATAATATACGGGACCATTCGTGATTTATCTCGCAATTCACAGCCTGATTTTTATATGTTCTCAATCCGATTTATGGTCTCTTGGCATTCCGCCTTTTTGCTGGAGCGGCAAGAAGACAGAACGGAAGTATAGTGCATCTCGGTCTCCGGAAACTGCTGCCTGGTGACAACATTGATATTGATTTCTTCTCGACATCCAGTACATGATTGCCAAATAGAAATACGGTATTCTATGTGCTATGGCGTAGAGTCGAATATTGGGGGCCAAACTCATGCCCGACGGCCGTGCGCTGCATGACGGTCTACGGAAACTGTTGACTTGAGGCGAAGATCGCAATGACATTTGTGATCGCAACGACGCGTTGCGATCACAGTCATCTTTACATCTTTCCACCACTATCATTTCGGCTGCGTCTCACAATTTTTCCACATGGCTGGCCGACCGAAGTATGTCACCGAGGATGATCGTTTGGAGGCTCGCAGAGAGAGCAAGGCTAGATATCGGGACCGGTACGTACCATGCAAAGCCGGTATTGCATGAGCTAAGTAGAGCTATTCTAGCAACAAAAAACGACTGAACGCCCAGCAAAGAATGCACTACCGAGCCAAACAAGACCCTACTCGGTTGGATGGACGTACGAAGGCCGCACGCCTGGCTAGATATGAAAATCAGGAGGAATACGACGCCTCGTGAGTACGGATGCTCTCGACTTCTATCGTCAAGGCTGATTCATATTATACGACATCCTCAGGATCCCGGAAAAGGTAGCCGTGCGGAATTTTCGGCGAAGGATTGCACGCCTCGAGACGAAGCTTCAAGAGAAGACAAACGGGAGTCTGTTTCTGTGGGTCAACGATCGGCTTAGATTTGTCTTGGATCACCTCCATGACAGGGAGGCAGCGCTCGGCCACTTGCAGGAGGCGCGCGCTACACTAGACATGGTCTCCGGGAAGGCTACTTGCCTGCAGCGGCAGATCGTGGAGATTCTGGGAGAGGGCGAGGTGGTGACAATCCTGCGAGACACCGTCACTCGTCGGTGCGAATGTCTCTTCGCGGCCATTGCGGAGCTACGTGAGAAGTACGAGGAGGGAGTCGTGAGTGTCGAGAACATTCACGGGAGACTGAGATGTAAGCGCGCGGCAAAGGACGTAGATTGGTGAATCGAGTAGGTACCTGATTCGAATACAACACGATTTGCGCAGGCGCGACGCGAGGCGATATACAGGCAATCGTGATCACGCACGTACATTTATTCTACAGGTAATGCAAGACTGGGGAGTAATTTAAATCGGTACTAGTTTTATGACACGGCGTTCCCTACAAGCCAGGGTATATTCCTCTGCAGCAGTAGCATAAGTCGGGTAACTGTCGTGTAAGTCCCCGGGCATCCCAACATGGTAAAAAGCGCTTTCAATGCTGTCAAAGGTGTTGGTTAGTAATCATTCTGAACCAACAAATGAATGAGGCACTTACAACGTTCGATAGATACCGGGCTTCGTACCCACGTAAACAACGTACCAGCTTTGCCGCGCAAGGTCTGTGCTCAACGGCGTGTTGACGTCCCACAGAACAGCCTCGGCATCAGAACGCTCGCGTTCCTGTCTGTACTGCTGGATGTCCTGTGTGAGGGAGGTACTCCGGACTAATCCCTTCTCGCGAGCATAAGCGAAGGCACGCGACGCGGCGGAGATGGTGGTGTAGGCTTGGTAGATGGCGCCACTTTGTCCGCTGACCACGCCTTGGCAGGCAGCCCTGGAGGGTTGGATGGATCAACGGCAGAGACAGGTGAAACTGATAGAAAGATCACCATGTGCCGTAAACCCCTGGTGTGAGGGCCACAAAGGCGACGTAGGCTGCAGCACGACGCTTGGTCCGCGACTTGCGAGGAGAGAGTCGCTGGATGTGCTCCCCAGTAGGGTTTTAAAGTTGAGTTGCAACAACCGGGTTGTTTAAACAACCCAACCCAACTCAGGTTGAGGTTGTTGAAAATTTAACTAAATTCAACAACCTCAACTTGGGTTGGGTTGTAGGTTTTTACTGAAGGTGTAACTTTCAACAACCTTCAACAACTTGTGTCATTTTAATACTTATATAATGTGTATTTAAGGTGATATGAGACTGTTAAGCTCTAGGTACAATTGTAAATCATTGAGAAGTAACATTCTCAATGGAAAATTTATATGTTTTGAGTAAAAAAGAGACATAAACAAGTAAAGTTGAGGTTGTAACCGGTTTTTGAGGGTTTTTTGAGGTTGTGAAGAGTTGAAAACAACCAGGTTGAGGTTGAGGTTATTGGAAAATTATGAGTTTTGACAACCAGTTGGGTTGAGGTTGTTCACAAAAGAAGTCAAAAAACCCAACTCAACTCAACTTTAAAACCCTACTCCCCAGACATGTTCTGGGACATTCCAGCTTCAGACCTGCAAAGCATAAGCTAGAGAATGTGCAGAGAACTCTAATTACCAATGCGTCGTGATTCTGGAATTAGTGCCCTGACCTATGGAGTAAAGATTGCGACCAGCACGAGGAACAACAGAGAGATTATCAAGGCCGCCAATGAGTGCCTCGAGGTCATCGTCGACGCCGTCCTCGGGTTGTCGCTGGACGGGTGTAGATACTGGGACACGACGAGTAGGAAGCCTAGAGGCGTCTCGCGTGACAGACCGAGGAGCATGTACAGGCGAGGAATTGTCCTCCTCATCTGATGACAGCACGATAACGATGTCTCGCATGGTGGTGGTGGTGGTAGAAACCATCTAGGTGGTGCGTGCCGCGAAACGATGTGCTATTTGATATTTATACTACAAGACTAAGTAAGGCAGACGGAATCAGAGCCCGAGACGTTGTAATGATACTGACAAACGACATCGTAAGATATACCGTGGGGACTGTGGCTTAGTAGCGCGGTAAGAAGTGCCCAGTCTAAGCGACAATGCAGAACCCGCCACACAGAACTCTGGACGAATGAGTGAACGGCGTCAACGACAGGGAACGGTACTTACTGGGGACGGCTGGAACGGCGCAGGGACCCAATCTTGACTTTGCCGGCAGCCAAGTCTTCATTGAAATACTGGAGCGCAGCGGACTGGCTGTGACGCTTCTTCGAAAATGCCCCAGACACACCGTTGACGTGAGCCGCGGCGATGGCACTAACAAAGAAGTCTTATCAGTGAGGGCAATGATAAGATCAGATTGAAAACCTACGCGTCCGTCACAATGCCGACTTTGAGGCCAACGGTGATCACATAAAAGAAAGTTTTGGACCCGTCGGCATGGGCTGGAATGAGAGCAGGCTTGAGGGGTCCGGATGGCACCTTCTGGAACAAAACTCCAGCACGATTGGCGACCGACTCGTCGACGTAGTCCTCGAGCGCGATGAGCGGATCGTATACACACTGAACCGGGAAACCGGGGGGACAGAAAGAGGCGGGATAAGGCGGGGGAGAGGCGGCTGAGAAGATGAAGTCAATGAGGGAAGCTAATATAAACGACGTGCTCACTCTCACCCGCCTCGACGTGCGCGACATTCTTGCCGAGATCCGAGTGGCGCTCGGTGACGGACAACTCTGCTGGCGAAGCGACGGCGCCGCCAGCAAAGCAGCCTTCTTGAGCAGACATAGTGGAGCGAGGGAGTATTCTAGATGAAGGTGGATGCGGGAGGCAAAGATGGATGGGAAGGACAAATTACTGACGTGTTGCAGTAGATATAGAGTCTGACCTCGTGGTTGCTGAATTGAAATTCATCGACTCTGCCGGGAAATGGTAGGCCCAGCGTCCCGGACAGCGGACGAATCGGGTCCGCGGCGCAAAAGTCTCTCTTCCGTCCCTTGACGAAGCGGTCCCTCTTTGCGACATATCCTCGAAAGTCGACACTCGCTCGCTCACAAATTGCCTATGACGAAACCTCAGTCTCACTCGGGGAAGAAGAAGGGCAGGAGAAGCACTTACAAGAAGATTGATAAGAAGGATAGAAGGAATAATATTGGATGGATGGAGGGCATGAGGGAGTCGGTCTTTCTTCCGACAATTCCGAGCTTCGTCGAGGCGGTGGACCGTGGATGGCAGCAGGCGGATATCAGGCTGAAGGAGTTGCAGACGATGTATCATGCGCTCTTCCCCTGGCCAATGCAAGACCACGACGAGCCTGACACGCTCCCGGAATACGACCCGCTAGCACCTCTGAGCCAAGACAAGGACCTTACCGACGAAGAAGCGGCGGCGAAGGGAGCACACGTCTTAGAAATGAACGAGGTGAGTGATGTTTGTCGCGTGAAAATAGGCGCCGGCACTCACGAGACGAATCAGCGTCTCCATCGTTGGTTGGTCCGTCAGGCCGCGAAGCTTCGCTCTCGTGTCACGGAATTGACGCGTCGCGACCCCTCGGATACATACGCAATCTTGATGGCACGGATATGTGGCATTGAGAAACCGCCCAGGCAACCTCATGCGGCGCATATGTTCCAACGCGCAAATTGGGACCAAGGACTGATGCTCGCGACGATGGTCGATAAGGCCTGGACGATGATCAAAGCGTCGACAGCGAATGAGAAGCCACCGGACTTCGGGACAGATATTGTGACATCGACACTGGAGGCGGTTGACCGCGAGGTGAGGGAGCGCTACTCGTTCCTGATGCCGAAAATGGTCGAGAGGGTGGACGCAATGTGGGTTGCAAAGAGGGGGAGTACGAAAAAGACTCCCGTGAACATGGGCACAGACTTTGTCCGTGAGCTATTCAAGATTCTGCCGGAGGATGAGAGGAAGCGATGGGCAGCGGAGGCCCAGGAGCGGGGAGATAAGGAGAAGGCGGCATACAAGGCAATATTGGCAGAGCCGCCCTCGAAGAGCGCTGAGGATAGAGCGAGGTACGGTTGAATATGCAGATGACTGTTTTTGCTGATACTGGATTTAGTGCCGTCGCCCGTACACACGCCTTTGTGGGAGAGATCAATCGCGGCATCGAAGAGCGAACTTTCTGTCGCGTATTTACTATGATGGGCGGTCCAATGAATGTGTATGGCGGCGAATACGGCACGATTAAGTGAGTGATCTTTCCTGTAACGATCAATTATCGCGACCTGACGAGCGATGTTAGCGTTACTACAAGCAAGAACAAAGCGGACGTTCCGCTAACCTTTCCTGAGTGGCTGGGCAAATCGAAAATGGACGCCCTGATCGTGGATTACAAGGCATGGTTGGCGACTTGTTATACCGACGACGAGAAGAAGTCGACGGTGGTCGACGCCGGCTCTGGTACCTCTGGACAAGCCGGCGACGGGGAGGAAAAGGTTGAGGGTGTATTGGAGAGAGAGGTGGCGAAGAGGGACAGATTCATCGATGAGTCGCTCCTAGAGAAGCTGAAGAGTTTCGAGGACTGGGAGGAGGAGGAGCCGAGCGACGAAAGACTGGATGGCGAATATCCGAAGCAGAACAAGAGGCGGCGGAAGAAGACCGACGACGACGACGACGAGGAGGAGGATGGGCCCGACGATGATTCTACAAGTCGCACAGTCAAGAAGGCGCGACGCGCTATCACTCCACCCGCAGAGCCAGCCGACTTGACGCCGAAACCACCCGTTCACCCTCCGGGCCTGAGCGCGTACGAGAGAAGTATGGAAGAAAACAAATGGAGGAATAGTCTGATATTGGCGGGGCTCTCCCACATGCAGGACATGGGGTATCCGACGACGGGGAAGAAAGGAGACGACTTCTTCGAACATGCCGTGCAGGGGATCCGAGATGGAACGATACGCAACCCGGCTCGACCAGCGTCGCCAAAACGCGTGCGCCCGAAGGCGAAAAAGCAGGCAGCGTCGACCAGGATGGCGACTAGAAGCGCCGATCCTGGCGCCGATCCTGGCGCCGATCCTGGCGCCGATCCTGCTCCAACATGCGCGGAAGAGCTGAAAGACTTGGAAAATGATGCTGGGACAGGGGGCGATGTGGAGAAGGACATTGGGCCGCAACCTGAGATTTCAAGCGGAGTAGAGAGAACGGATGCCATGGAGGTGGATGAGGAGCAGGCGCAGACTGACGTCGCGTCGCCCATAATCTGCAAAGACGCTGACGGCAGGGCCGCGAATGGAGACGTGGAATCGGAGGTGGAGAAGGCCCGCATTCACGAGTTGCTGAGCGTCGCGCCGCCTTGGATTGTTGAGGCCGTAACAGAATTTATGGCAGCGCCTGGCGGGGACAACCTTTTGGTGGCGCTGCGATTATTGCTGGAAATCGAAAAGGAGCATGGCTGGAAGGCAGGAGAGGCGAAAGGTTTACAGGGAGTTTGCCTGCGCCCAACACTAGTATCGACTTGGATTCAACAAGGAAGAACGCGTAATGGTATCCGCCTGGAGTTGGCGGATAGAGATGCGGACACATTTGTTTCGTCGTGGTTGGAATGGTGGGCCTATTTGCAAAGCCGTTGGAGAGAGCGAGACGATTCGGGCGAATGGAAGAGGGAGGTGTACGGTGATGGGTGGGAGAGGCTGAACGTACCCGGCAAGAATGGTCTGCTCAGTGTGGTGGCGGTACTTTCCTGGTGGAGATCGTACAACGAACGGCATGCGTTGAATTCGGACGCATGGGAAGCGGCGAGGGTTGACGTGCAGTGGGTAATGAAAGGGCTCTTGGACTCTTTACGTCGTAGGAGCCCTGCTGATTGATGGATGTAAGATGTCACGTAAAAGTTAGGAAGACCACGTACCGTAAACCGAATAGAATTGCTCCTCCGAGTCGGCGACTTGGATCTGTCTCCATCGTGCGCGCGCGGATAAAAAGGGCGTGTGTTGTGGGTGGCGCACTGAATTAGCAATCACGAGCGATGGCGTTGATGGATCGGACTTGGGCAGTTTAAGGATTTGCCCAAGTCCAACTCGCACGTGATACGCTCGTGCTGCTGATCTGAGATCTGGCCCTACAACAGCCGATGGAATGCGGGATGAAGGCGTGCTGCATGCATGGCAAACACTCATCGTGTCGTAATATCCTAAAGACCGTGTGCGCTGACGGTTTGATTATCCTGCGCCACATGTAGGATGACGCGCGCGTATGGTACCAAATCCGGACTGACAAAAACGGAGGCGGCATCCCGGCCGAATGCAGATGCATGGCTACGGCATGTATTCGGCAGTGCTGTATCCCCAATGAGGCGGAATAACCATGGGCCCCAATGTTTCGTCCCAATTAAGAAGCAACCCAGGGTATTGTAGCGCAGGGCGCCGCCTGCAACGTGCCCGTGGACCCACGAGGGCATTACATAAGTATTTACCTGGGTCCCAGCGGTCCGTCAGTTGTCCTACAATAACAACAACCATTATCCGTTACTTGTCCTGTGTAATATCTTATTTATTACAGCTATGGCTCCGGGGCTTGAACATGATGTCGCGTTATTGAGAACGCGACGTCGGAGATGTCGGTGGGAACGGTGTGGTGATGGTGGAAAAAAGGGAAGAGATGAAAAGATAACGTGAGGGCCAAGGCCCAGTGAGTCAGCAATGCCGAGCCGGCTGATTTGACCTCGGTTCGGGCCCAATAGTGGGACTTCAACTTTTCTTCCGCCTTCTGCCCTTACCCCGCACTGGAATCGGGTGGTCATTACCACCCGCGCGTTCTTTCTTCGCGAGCTTGGAGGGTGTATTCACACCCTGTAGCTCCAAATACCGGTCCATGGCCTGAAGTTTATTAACTTCAGCCAGGACTTCCCAGGTGGTGTCACCAAGACTCCACCGTACCTCAAACTCCAGACCGTTATTTCCCCAACGATGGCCGATCAGTTCATCGACAAACCACTCGGCGTCATCTGGGGCGCCGAAGTCGTATGGATCAGGCGTAGCCCTATTCGGAAACAGGGCATCGTTGTTCGAATAGAACGGTCGCAGTAGGCTGACGTGGAATGTAGGGTTTATTCTACGTTCCGCCAACGCTGTCGGCAATTCAAGGGTGTAGTTGGACGTCTCCGGCCAACAGTCTTTCACTCTATATGGACCGACGAATCGCGGGCAGAGCTTCTTAGCTCTGCCTTTCGGCAAGTTCAAGTTCTTGGTGGATAAATACACCAAGTCACCTGTCGATATCACCGCCTCATTACTACGATGCTTATTCGCGTAAAACGTTTGGAATACACGTTTTTCGATAATGTTATCGTGGGCGATCGCCAGATTCAGCAATGCCTTCTCCGCGAATGTGCGGATCGCTGGAGCACAAGCACCTTTATGCTTGATTTCTCGAATCATGGAGGGCATATGTCCTCCATTCAACTCGAATGGCGCGTATTTCGTCGTCTCACTGATACTGGCGTTGATCGCAAATTCGGTCATATCGATTCTATCAACCCAGTCTTTCTGGTCAGGGCGTACTTCTGCCCTAAATATCTGTCCAACGGAGCGATTCATACGTTCCGTTAATCCGTCCGTTTGCGGATGGAACGAAGTTGACATCAACAACTTTGCGCCCATAATACGGTGAAGTTCACGCCACCATTTTGATGTGAACTTGGAATCCCTGTCGGACACAATGGACGAAGGCAGTCCGTGTAACCGTACTATTTCTCGACGGTAAATCCATGAAAGTTCAGATGCTTTCATTTTTGTGTGCACCGGTATGAGATGAACCATACTGGTCATGCGACAAACTATCACCCATAGATAGTTAAAGCCTTTACTCTCAGGGAATGGTCCCACGAAGTCCATTCCTATAGAGTCCCAGGGCTTAGTGGGGATGGGAAGTGTGTGCAACTTCCCAGGTGGGGGCTGATTAGTCCCCTTTGAGCGCTGACAATTTTTGCAGGACTTGCAAAAGTCCTGGCACTGGCTTGTCAGTCGCGGCCACCAGTACATCCGACGCACGTACTCGGACGTGCGCTGAGCGCCGAAGTGGCCAAGGACGTTATGAGCTTGCTCGATGATTCTCCCATGTAGGGATTGATCATCAATCTCGCCCTTAGGTATACACAGAACCTCATCTCCAGCAAGGTTCTTCTTCCATATATATCCGTCCTCGACAGTGAACCCCGAAAAGTCCCCCGGTTGAGCCATTATTTTACTAAATAGTGGGTCGGACACATACGCATCCTGGACGTTCTTCATGAATGCATCATCATTCATGCGAATCTTTTCCGTGGAGGGAGACGAATTGATTGCGTCCCCAAGGGTAGGTTCAACTACCCCCTCATGCACGGTTTTATGCGAAACCCGAGCTGAATGAACGGACGGTTCGGGCATAGCGGCGGCCATCTCCTCGGCCTCTATCTCCCGGATCTCCTTCTGTTCCTGAATACGCCTGCTACGACGCAATACTGCGTCGTGTATGGCTCGAATCTCGACTTCGTTGTTATCTACTTCCGCCCGGCGATCTTTTGGAAGATCGTCTCCTCCTGGGTCCAGGCGAGTATCCGCCGCCACATACTCGTGGGCTGGATGAACGTCGTCGAGGGTGTCGTTCTCGTAATAACGAGATAGGCAATCCGCGACCTTATTGTCTTCACCTTTGACGTATGTTATATCCATACTGAATTTGGATAGGTAGTCTATCCACCGTGTTTGTCTGGGTGTCAAGTTCACTTGAGTCTGGAAAAATTCCAGCGCCCTATGGTCGGTAATGATATGGATGGGATAACCAATCAATTTGTCCTCCCACTTCATCAATGCTTCCAAAATAGCGAGCGTTTCCTGCTCATACACTCGATAATTTTGTTGGGCGTTAGAGAATTTCTTGGACATAAATCCCGCCGGCCGACATGTTTGCCATGTCGGTCCTTGTCCGTACATTGCTCCCACACCCGTGTGTGATGCGTCGCATATTATCCAAATTGGTTCATCCAATTTGTAGTGAATAGGCTGCAGTATTGGCGTCTTACAACAGATATGCTTCACCATGTCGAAGCAACGTTGATGTAGGGGGCGCCAATTGAACACATTCCCGTTATGAATCATGTTCATAAGTGGCCCGGTGTACGATGTTATGTCTGGTAGAAACATCGCCAGATAGTTTACCATTCCGACGAATCGTTGGATATCATGGTAATTGCGCGGTGTGCGCCACTCCCGAATCTTTGTTAATTTGTCGGCATCGGCGTGTATTCCTCGGTCATCTATTATATGACCGAGACAATCCACTCGAGCTGAATATAGCTCGCACTTTGATCTTTTGAGATACAAGTGATGTTCCTTCAGCGTTGCGAGCACGATACTGATATGTTCTTCGTGCTCCTCGATAGTGTCTGAGTAGACGAATATGTCGTCTAGGTACACATGCATGAACCGACCGATATACTTGCGGAATATGGCGGTCATGAGCCGTTGGAATGTGGCAGGGGCGTTACAATCCCCTTGTTGCATTACATGGCTGACAAAAGTCCCGAAGGTTGTTGCGAAGGCCGTTTTATATATGTCCTTCAAGATTACCCTGACTTGTTCGTACGCGTCGGACAGATCGATCTTAGATCTATATTTCGCGCGAGCTAGATCCTCGCGGATATTCTCCTGATCAGGCATGGGGGTGACGTCCTTGACAGTGTTGTCGTTACGCTGTCTACAGTCCACTACGGTGCGAAGATGGCCATCCTTCTTCGGTATGCACAGCATCGGCGCGGCCTGGGGGGAAGTCTTCTCTTCCCACCATCCCGCTCGTGTGTATCTCTCGATCTTGTCTGACAGTTCCGTGCGCAGTGAGTGAGGACATCTCGGTAAATGATACCGATATGTTTTCTCGCTGTCTACCAGTGGAATTTCATGGTTGATCTCCCGAAAAGGTGGCATCTCTTCGGGAACCCCATCCATTATATTCGCATATTCATCCATCCACCGCTGTCTCAAGGACGGTATATCATTGTCCGAAAGTGGTGCTTTCATTTTCCCTTTATCTCGCCGTTCTGGTTCGGTTCTGGCAGGTGACGGGGACGATATTCTTCCCTGTTTCATTTTGTACGTCTGACGATCTTCGTTCATGGCCACCATTCTCTCGATGGATCTCAAGGCTTCGTCCTTCCCCACCTCTGGCTTTATCGCCATGAACCGGTCAATGGACGGCGAGTAACCTGCGTGGTTACAGAGGGATTGAATAGTGATCGGTCCCGTCTGTACACATTCCTCCATCTCATTACGGACGTGATTATACACCCGTGTACTAGCCGCACCACTAGTGCCGGATACCTCAGTCGTTTCGGATTCAGCGTATGCCGTGGACTGGTCCCACATTGCTCCCATGACCGAATTCCATTCGGTAGGCATCCGTGGATCATATGGCCACGCTAAAGTTGGTTTTGGGATAGGACGATCCCAAAATCTTCTTTGCCTCCTTTCCTGGATGGGTGGTTGATTTATGCCTTGACGTGTATGTCGACAATTGTCGTCGTCGTCGTCGGTCACTAAATCCTCCACTCGTACTTTGGACGAGGTGGGTTGGCAATATGGCTGGTTTGCAGCGGAAGAGTGTCCTTCCGTTGTTGACTTGTTATTCCCCAGCGATGGTTCTAACACCCTCGCCGGCTCCATGGGCTTTGTCGGCGACGTTTCATGTACTTTCGCCGGCTCCCTTGCCCTTCTTTTCTGAGTTGGGTGCGGGTCGATCCCAGTCTTCGACCATTCGTCAAAGTCTAGCTTTGACATTAGAATGCTCGGAGCGTTTGCAGGTAGAGATTCAGAGTTCACTTTATGTAACTCCTCGTCTTCTACCTCCTCCACGGCTGGTGCCCGCGATCCATGTCAATCCGATGGTTTTGTTACTCGATACCGCCGAACCACTTCGTCAGCTTCCTCCCCCACGATGATCACTCCTGGGATCTCTTCACCGTTCACAAACACACTGGAACGCCCAAAATCGATGATAACCTTATGGCGGTGCATGAACGGGGTACCGATCACCGCTTCATACTTGTCAAGGTTAACGACATCGAAGTATTCCGACTGGCACCCCGGGAGGTCCACCGGCGCATAAGTGCCAAAGTTGATCGTTGACCGGCTCCCGATGGTACCTAACTGCAATCTGACTGGTTTCTCCAGTCGGAAGCAAGGGCAGTCCGACACGGACGCGAACGCGGGACTAATGGCCGTCGATGTACTGCCAGTGTCCCACAGGGTATAAGCGACCAACCCATTGATCGTTACCCGCGTTGCGATGCAACGCTTCACTTCCGGAGGGTAAGAAGGTCGATCCTTCTTGCTTTTGAGGAGCTTGAGGCGGACTTGCTTGTTCCGAACCTTAAGTTCTTCGTTATCCAGGACCGAGAACATGATCTCCGATTCTTTGATCATTTCGTACATTTCCGTGTCATCGGCGAGCGGTGGGAACGGTTCAGAGTATTCATACTCTGGATCATTGCCACCTTCGTCCGTTCCATCATCTGTATTGTCGGTAGACGAGTCGTCTGCCGGCGAGTAATCAGACAATTCCTCCTCGCATTCATTTATGCAAGCAATTCCTCCTTCTTCGTCCGATAGATCGGACTCAGAGTCCGTTGACTCTGTGTCGGAATCGTCTGAGTCAGACACGGGGCTCAAGTCTGGAGGTGGATCATCCTCCTCTTCACTCATTTCGACTATAGCCATGGAGAAAACTCGTTCGTTTTCTTTAATATTACCGTCTTCGTCGTCGGATTTGAGGACATATTCCTCGAAATCGACGTACTCATACACTGACTCCTCATATTCTTCCATGCTCGCCGCCTCGTCCGCATCACCGGTTACGGTGTCGCCTATATGCGAACCTACCTCCGTTCGTATAGCCTTGAATTGAACTTCATCCTCGGGACAATCACGAGCAATGTGACCCATCTTATGGCATCGGTAACACTCCATCTTTGAAGTGTCTCGCCTTGGTCGCGGAGCGTCATCGGTCCTATGTACCACTAGTGGGGGTGACGGTTTAGCACCATCACCTCTGGGTCGGTTACGGATCGCGACCCCCACCTTGGCTAAAACCTGACGGGGCTTATTCTCCGTCGACTTGTTCACCGGGGTACTGGGCTTTGGAGCCTGATGCGTTAGGGCTCCAACTGTCTTCTGTACCTCGTCGAACTCTTTCTTCTTTCGACCGGTGAGCTCCCATCTACGAGCTTCGTCATAGAGCTGCTCTATAGTGTGGGACTCGCACGCAAGTCCCATATTGAACACCTTATCCTTGATCGGTTCTGGGATGCCAGCCATGAATTTGAATCGTAATTCATAATCAGGTGGGGGGTTTATCAACGAGCTTGCAAGAGATATAAGCTCGTCGTACCATCCCGCAATACCTCCGCTAGGCTTATACTTGGCTTCCACATAATCTTGGCGATTATTTTGGAAGGTGGTTTCATGCACGAATCGGTCGTACAGCCCCACTACAGCTTCTGCAAACGTCCAGTTTACAGTTCGTCTAGTCGGTCCGCGAACGTGGTCCAAGTACCACTTCAATGCGTCCCCAGCTAAGAAGCGAGCAAGTATATTTACTTTCTCCCGCTCCCGGTCTGGTCCTGCGATCTGATTACTCTCATATATGAGACAGGTCGTCTGGAGCCATTTCTGGAATGGGTCATACTTATGACCCCCGGAGAATTTATCTACTTCTCCGTCCGATATCTTAGGCCGTGGTAGTCCTTGTGGAATATCCAGCCTAATGCGTGTATGGTCATTTATAATGGCCATGATACGCTGAACCATCAGTTTGCGGTAGTCGCGATTAGCGTTCAGTAGGGGGTGAACTTCGCTCGCCCCTCTATCGTTATATGCTCCTGCAGGAGCAGACCCACTGCGGGAACGATTGTCCGTTCCCACTAGGCTCTGGTATCTATGGCGAGGCGGCGGTGGGGGAGGATCATTATCTTCCGCACCGTTGCCTGGCGGGTCGTTGTGCGGAGGGGGGGCCCCTCCTCCGTCAACGCCAACTGACTGTTCTCCTGCCAATGGTGGAGGCGAATCTATTCGTCGATCTCTGCCAATATCCTCATTGGTCGGAGGGGGAGCTGTCTTGCTCCCAGTCTGGTTATGGGGATTATTAGCCCCATTGATCGTTGATTGCCGGACATCGCGAGTTGGAACTGAAGTGTTGGTGATACTATTATTCAATTCGGGAGCTCTCGGTGCGCGTTTATCGGCCTTTGCCCCAGATTCCACTGGTGCAGTAGCTGTGATGATGGGATTCTTTCGTACTCGAGCATTATCATGCTCGTCGAACCATATGCCTTGATCCGGTACCGTAACTTTTTCATCCCTTCTCACCTGTTCGTCGTGAATGCGTTGGAACGCTGCGCGCTCCTTGAGCCCAGGGTTGGATTGTTCAGCCCGGGACGTTAGGTTTCTGTTTGGTGCGATCATATTAGATCGCTTCGGTCCCGCGCCTTCCTTTGCCATTGCGGTAATCTTCTTATAGATTACTTCGTTCTCAGCGTCTCGTCGTTGAAGATCTTTCATATCTTCAGCTTTCTTACGACTCCATTGTTCGTGTTGAGCCGCTGCCTGTGCTCGTCGTTGAGCTTGTATCTCTTCTAGTCGTGCCTGCCTTGCACGATCATCCTTGAATGTATGACCTAGATTCCTAGGAGGAATCTGTCTTCTATCTACGACAGGTACACGACGTAGTACGACATCGGCCGGCGTTTCGTCTGAAGGTTCGAAGTCCTTCAAGCTTAGCGGTGGTAGTGGTTTCAATCGGAGCATCCTCCGGTACTCACTACTTTCCACGAGGCGCTCAGCCTCTTTCCACGAACAAGTGATATTATCATTGACCTTGATTACAAGATCGGGATCGTACTCTCGGTCCCCTATATCAGCAATATTTACTAGTGCTGGTGGTTTGGTTGCAGTTGCATTGGGTGCGGGGCGATTCGACGATCGGGAGCTGGCCCGACTAGCCGCCCTGGAGTTAGATGCACTAATCATCCTTGCACCTGCCGCCTTTGCATGCTTACGCATCCTTCCGGATGGCGATTCCTCGTCCGCATTTACCATAAATGCGGCCAATTGTAGTAGTTCGTTCTGTCGGACTACTTTGACGAATTGAGGCGAGTCTTCGAGAAGCGGTAACTCAAACGCGACGCAGTGGGCTCTGGCCATGTCCGTCGCCATCTTCCGAATGAGCTTCAATTGCGCGGAGGAGATTATCTGCTCCGCGTTATTTAATACATCATCTCTCTCAGGAGATAAGGGCAGCTGTTCTCGCAGATCTCGGATCACATCATCTCCGAGATTGATACTGCTGGCAATAGACGGATGATCGCTGTAATCATCCGCGAGGCTGTGTTGATCGAAGAAGTTTTCAACTTCTTCGGTATGATTGGCCGGGTACTGTGGTTCCGGGGCTGCGAGCGGAGCGTTCTCCGCCAGTCGCAGCTCAGCGTCCAATGCCCGCTGTTGCAGGAAATTTTCCGCTTGTCGGGTTCGGCCAACGCTGATGGACTGGAATGCAGGATGATGTCATGATGTGGCCTCACCGTAGATCAAGGCCCTCCACTTTGGTCACACTTTGGCGTCCTGATACTACGGCTACACGAACCAGCGCCACACCGGAAGATGCCGAGAGATATATCACGGGGTTGAGAGTTCAATCCCTTATGGCGACAGAACCGGGATCCTGAAGTCCCGCCTTTGTCGGGCTTCCCGCCCTCCCGGATACACTTTGGAGCGAGCACACATGGTGTAGGACACCCCGGGAATATACTTAGGCCGCGTGAGTCAGGCGGGAGTCGGTACCCGACCAAACCCGCCTTCCCGACCAATGGGCGGTCATCGATCTGTCGGGCGGTCATCGGGATGTCGGGATCTCCGTCATCCGCAGCGTCGGACCACTCCCGACGCATCGGGAGTATGTGGTAGAAGCTTCGAGAAGAGGAACGATGAGCAAGCATGGGATTAGTATAAATACAGAGACAACGCTGTACTAGCTACTCAGACTTCGTCCTTAACCAGTTTTCCCCATACAACCCCGTTGGGCACTCTGAGCTCTCCGTGGTAGGACTCACCCACATGTCTCCCTTCGATACCTCCGCCAACGTCGTTGACTCCGACGAGAGAAGGCTCCCCGACGCCACACCTGGGACTAGGTCCGGTGGCGAGCCTCGTACCTTGGGATTAGGTTCCTACGGTATCACAGTCTCTGGCGAGATGGACGTGCGACCATCGAGGGCCCCTATGACTGGTACAGTACGACCAGTCGAGCACAATACGAGGATGTACGTGGTACGCTCGCAGGAAAGCTATGGGTTGACTACAGGGGTAGTCTCTCATGAGCGGGTCCTTGTCACGGCGGGGTCAGGTCGTAACAATAGGACGAAGTCTCCATACTGCCCACGTACCACTACATCGGAACCTCCCCCCTCCTCCGGCGTTGGGGTAACGCCTCCAATCACCACAACCTCCGACACTATCCCCCCCCTTGTACGAGCTCGCAGAACCGAACATCGAGTACTCTCCCTCCTTAGGGAGTTGGCCATCCACATCGCGGAACCCAAACCAACAGTACGATCAGGTCCTACTCAATACCGGAGCCTTCTGGGCAGAGCTGCATGGGTCATAGACGTGGTCTATAGGTTGCTGGGACTAGAAGAAGACTGGGTTCTTCTTCGGTCTCTGGTGAACGGACATATCCCCATCATGGCACGATGTATGGAAGTTCTGTGGAGAACCCCCCAACATCTATCTCGACACACGAAAGAAGGATTATGCCTTCTCCAGGCAAGATATCTACGGGGGCCACTACGACGTATACGAACCCCGACATTCTATACCAAGCCACGCCTAGATCTCACGGTGTTCTACCACCCCCCTTCCCTCACCCTAGACCCCTGGGCTGTGCACCTATACAGCGCAAAACAAACTTGCAACACCCCGCACCACCTGCGTCTCCTATACGGGGTGGAATTCGAGAAATTCACGAACCCCGTCCAACCCTTGGACCGAGAACTCACTCTCTTTCAACACCCCGTACTCTATTCCGACAACGGAAAGTCTTTCCGCACGAACCAGGAATAAAAACTACCCAGACGATACCATGGATCTCCTCGTGGAGGAGAATCCTGACGTGAAATGGAAACTAGCAGTGGAAAGACCGAGAAAATAAAGTTTCGAGCCAAACAGCGTAGCTCATTCTCTTCGAAAGAGAAACACAGTCGAGGACTGTCGTGATGAAAATCCAGATCCACCGGTTGAACGAACGACCACCTTCGCCAAAAAGCAATCCCCACACCGTGAAACGCTGCACCACAAGGGCGAGCGTCTATCACCCATCAGCATACTCGCAGGAACACCGCCGAAACGAGCACTCGCATCATCCGGACGCCTGATCCTAAAGGATAAGTCAGACGACAGAATATCTCCGGAACGATCGACCATCACGCAAATCAGGAACATCATCCGTCACCACTAGTACGTGTTTGTTAAAAACACACGCGACGCGTCGAGCATAGCGAACAAACGCGACCAAAAAAAAAAAAAAACTCTCTGGAGTTGGGTATCAAACAACGAGAAGGGGTATACATCCGTACTCAAACTACGGAGAATAAAATCCAAGACAGCTCTCATCGACATCCTACCGAACAAAATCCATCGCCCCAAGCCACCACTCCTCGGTTACCTCCTCCCACTCGCTCGCCATCCCCATCTCGGATAACCCCTCCGTCTTCGCCTTCTCCTCCCATCGCTTCCTCTCCTCCCCCTCCGTCGAGGCCCAGAAAGCGGTCACTATGTCGCGGCAGGACAAGGAACGCCAGAAGTAACGGAGCGGGAGATGAAAGTCAACGATCCCGCGGATAATGACATGAGGAGGGAGTTCCTCCGCCACTGGTCCCATCGAGTCAAACGAATGCGAGAGAGAGTAAAGAAAAAACTCACCAGGAGGTAGCAAAAGTGCCCACGCACATACGGCCAGCGCGCAGGAAGTATCACTGCCCTGAGGCGGCACGAGCGAAAGGCGTCTCCACGCCGGCGGAGGAAGGAACTCGACGTCCTTCACGAGAACGAGTGCGGCGCGCAGCAGAGTAAACTAAAAGGAAACGTACCCACGACCCCAGACG
Organism: Strobilurus pachycystidiatus; assembly: GCA_019915135.1. Classification (NCBI taxonomy): domain Eukaryota; kingdom Fungi; phylum Basidiomycota; class Agaricomycetes; order Agaricales; family Physalacriaceae; genus Strobilurus; species Strobilurus pachycystidiatus. Next base: position 327,838 of record JAHLMK010000006.1, on the reverse strand, counting down.
TCCAGTCAAACAGCCCCGGCGCGGAAGGATTCAACAAACTTACCAAAGCCAGCCACTCCGACGACGACAAAGGTTCCAGTCCGAACGAATTGTTATCCGTCAATCCGTCGTCGACGGCGACAATGCACCGTATCCACTCCTCCAGAACGAGGCCCGGGATCCGCGCAGGGCGCGCGTTGATACGAAAGCCGCGATGATTGACAACCAGGACGGCGTCAGACGGCGCGGCTGTCAAACGACGCGTGATCAGAGCAAGCAGGGAGGTGGGCATCGTTGCGGGGCGTAGGAGAGTGGTTCTGGGGGCCTTCTCCAGGGTGGCGCCATTATAACCGCGCGCGCAAGCGCTCGTTCCCGCACCCAATCTCTGGGACTTCTGGGATATCAGCAATAGGCTTTCAAGAAGCGCACCTGGGTCCAGAGAATAGACTCACTTGAATGATTCTGCAGATCATTCCGCGAGACCCTGGGATCTGTACCTCAGATGGATATCTGAGGGTGCAGATATGGGGTCTTGAGCACTCAGATGGGGGTTTGGACTCGCAGGGAGTCCTGACTGCCCGGAGAAGATACAACCACGGTACCGAGCGCGTGGCGCGGGTACTGTTCTGAGCTCGGGGAGCTCGAACGATGGAATCATGACCGATGCCGGCGGCAATGAAAAAACCGATTCCTGTGCGATCAGAGGCGCATTCTCGAGGACATCTCAGGACGAGTATCGAAAATATACGCCACACAAAATCGATCACGTGACCCGGACAAACAAAACATCGTCTTTACGATACAAACACTTCTGTCTATTCAGAATTCTCTCCAAACGCGTCTTCATCGAGGAAAACGCGTCTCGGCCCTCCCGTAGCAGGTTCCGAACCATCACGCCTTCTCTCGCGACTACACTTTGGCTTTAACAAGGCTCGGGGAGTCTTGTAAAAAGCATCGACGCGACCGTAGGAGCCCATAAAAAGGGGATCACCCTTTCGTTTCTCGGGACGAGAAACTTAAAAAGGGGATATTGTCATGATGTGGCCTCACCGTAGATCAAGGCCCTCCACTTTGGTCACACTTTGGCGTCCTGATACTACGGCTACACGAACCAGCGCCACACCGGAAGATGCCGAGAGATATATCACGGGGTTGAGAGTTCAATCCCTTATGGCGACAGAACCGGGATCCTGAAGTCCCGCCTTTGTCGGGCTTCCCGCCCTCCCGGATACACTTTGGAGCGAGCACACATGGTGTAGGACACCCCGGGAATATACTTAGGCCGCGTGAGTCAGGCGGGAGTCGGTACCCGACCAAACCCGCCTTCCCGACCAATGGGCGGTCATCGATCTGTCGGGCGGTCATCGGGATGTCGGGATCTCCGTCATCCGCAGCGTCGGACCACTCCCGACGCATCGGGAGTATGTGGTAGAAGCTTCGAGAAGAGGAACGATGAGCAAGCATGGGATTAGTATAAATACAGAGACAATGCTGTACTAGCTACTCAGACTTCGTCCTTAACCAGTTTTCCCCATACAACCCCGTTGGGCACTCTGAGCTCTCCGTGGTAGGACTCACCCACATGTCTCCCTTCGATACCTCCGCCAACGTCGTTGACTCCGACGAGAGAAGGCTCCCCGACGCCACACCTGGGACTAGGTCCGGCGGCGAGCCTCGTACCTTGGGATTAGGTTCCTACGGTATCACAGTCTCTGGCGAGATGGACGTGCGACCATCGAGGGCCCCTATGACTGGTACAGTACGACCAGTCGAGCACAATACGAGGATGTACGTGGTACGCTCGCAGGAAAGCTATGGGTTGACTACAGGGGTAGTCTCTCATGAGCGGGTCCTTGTCACGGCGGGGTCAGGTCGTAACAGATGATCAGTAGGGACTACTTTGCTAGTATCCCGGGAAGGGTCGGCGTCATCCCTGCCCCATCTCTCTTCCCCTTCCTCGACTTTAGGTACGATGGGTTCCTTCCCATCGTTAATCCTGTCCACCTCCATGCCAACGAACTGTCGGTGGCTGAGCGCTTCCAACGAGTCGGCATCAGGTATATCCTCCAGGGCTATGTCCGCTCCTGTTGGTGATACGAGGTGCTGTTCGTCTCCGATGTCCCCTGGTTGATGTTGAGGGTCGTTGGAATGGTCCCGACGCTCGTCTACGTCTTGCGCGGGAGGTTCGTCACCTTCCGCGTCGTTTGGTCCGCTCGCTTTCGAGCGATTATTTTTTCGTTTGCCATTTTTGGCCATTGTGCAATTTTGCTGCTGGTATTGCTGGAGCAACTAACAAGTTGCTCGGGTAGTTAAAAAAGTGTAACGGTCTCACGGTATTCACGCGTCGTAACTAGACCAAGTCGATTGGTAGTTACGAGCAATACACAATATAAGACAACTACTGTCTACGGTCACGAATAGTCACATAAATACAAGGGGCCGAAGGCCCCGCCAAACAATGACAACATACAAACGTGGCGCACAGCGCCACATCCGTTACATGTATGGTCACCTAGTACCCACCTATCCGAAGTCTTTCAGAAAGCAAGAAACGCAGTGAATATGAATTTAGGCTCGTGATCCTTTGGACCGGTCCTGGACCGGTTTAGGACCGCAGACCAGACTGATTAGGACCGGTTTTTGCGGTCCTAACCAGTCCAGTCCTAGGTCCAGCCAGATTTGGAAATTTTCTGGACCGGTCCAGTCCCCAGTCCATGACCTCAGAGGTCAAAAGACCGGACCGGACCGGACTTTTAAACCCTAAAAGTAGTCATAAAACAGGATGATCCATCTTCGGCGAGGCGTCTTACTTGACGTGTAGTTAGACTCGGAATAGAGTTCCTTTCGACGTCGCACAGTCCTGATGGCCCACCGTAGTACTTCGATGTAGTAGATTCAAATCAAGTTCAAAAGAACGCGCAGACTCTCGAGGCTCTGTAGGATTAGTTGATGGTAGCCATTACTTTATACGGCCCAAGCTGAAATACTTGAACGTTGCTTTGCATTTACGGATTGCGGCGATTTGGAAAGATTCCCTTTGAATTGAGTACCCTGCCAGTGTTTGCCATTCCAAAACGGGAGTGGACCTAGCAACAGCCGGCCTCTCTTCGAGTGGAACGGCGCCTTGCAGCCAGTACTTAGTCTAAGGCTGGCGGTTCTAGTCATGCGTGTCCTTTACAATGTTTCATGCGTAAAAATATCGTTGCCAGTGATAGTTTGCGATTTGTCCTACGGTGGGCGCTGCTACGTGGAAGGAGCATGATACAATCTTCATACATCAATGACCTTTGCCACTTTCACGGATTGACAAGGGCCAATCCACCATCCACTGGAACGATTGCTCCGTTCGTATAATTCGAGGCAGCCAGGTACACAGCCGTCATCGCCAATTCCGCGTCACTACGTCAGTCATGATTAGCGCTCAGAAATAACCATTCATTGCACTCACGTTCCTGCTCTCTCAGCCGGCGTACTGGCAATGAGGCCCGGGAGGGGTGTCACCAACGGTCCGTCAAACTGCATCTTCTCGTTACGAAAGGTGCCAGGTTGTATAGCGTTCACCCGAATTGGGATCTTCCTGTGCGCAAAGTCAGTAGCGAGACTGACGGTGAGCTTGTCCACTGCGGCCTTGGAGATGCCGTATGAGAGCTGAACGGTCAATGTGAGTCAGTGGCTACCTCCTGTAACTGTGTGGACAGATCTAGACGCACACTGGCAACCGTTAACCACGATCTGATGGGGGAAGCAACAGACGATGTATTGATGACAGAAGAAGTTGCATTGCGCGACTCAGCGCCCTTCACAAGGAGGTCTAGGAATGCCCGCGTCGCGAAGAAGACGGCAGAGATGTTGATATTGAAGATTTCTCCCCAAATTTCGGGCGTCTCGTGCTCTAGAGGGTCGCCTTTCTCAACGTAATTCTTCAACTTCTTCTGGCCAAACTCTGGATCAGACGGATGGCCGACGCCAGCACTAGTGAGGTGAGGATATACTCAAGCAAGATGACATCGGGTACTGACTTGTTGACTAGAATGTCAAGTTTTCCGTCCGCATCTTGGATATGCTGCACCGCCGCCTTGATGCTGGATTCGCTCGTAACGTCTAGCGGTAAGCTGTATTCGATGATGTGAGCTTCCCGCCATGCGATACGCGGAGTACTCACGGAATCAATCGTCCCTCAGTGAACGAATCAGCAGCTGCTTGCAGTGTTGGTTCGCGTCTTCCTCCGATGTAGACCTTGGCGCCATTGGAGGCGAAGCCTTTGGCAATAGTCAGGCCGCTGTATAATGTCAAAGGCTATCGAGACGAAATGAGCTGAAGCACTTACACGCCTGTGCCTCCACCGGTAACAAGAGCTACCTGGCCGTCCAGAGACATCGCAGTTCCCATGTTCAGGCTCGTCATCACGGTATTCGATCAGAGTCCATTGACAGCTACAAAAGATGCAGCTTTATATACGAATGAGGATGGCCCCCAAGCCTCGTATTTACCCACGGAATGCTAGATTATGTGTACTGGATGAGTAACCTGACTAACCAGTGCCGATAGATCGGGAAATACACAACTTTTCAAAGAGGTGGCAGTTCAGCGCTCATGCCATGTCGTCAACTGTGCTTCTATCGTCAAGATCAAACTTGGACATCTGGCGAGCTCGGTGATGATTGAATAGGAAGAGAACTTCAATCAGTATCATTCAGTCATCAGATTGAGGGAGCACGGGAGCTAGCCGGGGATGGACCCCGCCTGGCCGACCGACCTCTTCATGAGAGCGCTGAAAGTCGTGATCAAGTCATTTCTTACCGCGAAAGATATCCAGTGCGTGAATTTCTGAGGATGCTGCTCCAGGACGGACAGCGACCCAAGTGTGCGCCATCCATCCGAGTCGGCAAACACAATGACAGTTCGAGAGCAAGCCGTATTCGGAGCGGGGTAACGGGTCGTCCCCTACACGTGCTCGCGTTCAACTTGAGACTGCAGTGTATCATCAGCAGTATGATCAGCATTTGCGTACCGTACCAGCTCTCCGCAGGTGCGCCAAGTCGTTAGTGTCTTTCTCATGCTTTGCTCGCCACTGAACCCCCAGCTGTAAAACTTTTGGAGCTCCGCTGACGCCACGCATTTGAGTGCACGTTGAAAACTCGGGACGCAATGCTGTCAGGGAATGGGGTCGTGATATTGAGAAAGCTTGAGGTTAGTTGACTGTATCGGAGGATTGAGGCTCCAGATTAGGCACTACCAACGTTCGTTTCTGGTGAACATACAGAGTCTGTCGGGTCGACGGTATTGGTCTGTTGTGGACAGCGTATTGAAAGGAAGTAACATCTCGCTGCAGTGCATTTCTTGAAGTTTTGAGGAATCATTTGCCAATTCCCTGCAAATGCGTACAACTCTAATTGATCTGACATAAGAATATGGGACTAGTACGGTCACAAGAACAACATGTACAAGTCTTTTCACAGCGCGAGTACTTTCATAAACCTAGTGGTGACCTCTCGACGGAGTACGAGACGCGAAACAGAATCAATTCGACGCGTCAATCCCTCCTTTCAACCTCGATCCGCCTCAGCAACGTGTTCGCACCATCCCATACCAGCACTTGACCCTTTCGCACATGCACTAGTTCTGCATGCTCCTCGAGACTTTGCCTGACGACGGAGCTCGCCATGGCTATGGTGGATGCGAGGTGCTCCAGTGGGTACATGTCTGCTATCCAAACCAGCTGGATGGTGTGTAGATGGTTGAGCTCGCTGAGAAGCGGTAGAAAGCTCTCTATTTCACTACAAAGAAAAACTCCAAGACGTGGCGTGATTCGAAGCTCCGGAAAGTGTTGGATGAGCACTATGAGGCGGAATCTTAGGCAAGCACCACCAGAGAGATATGTAAGGAGCGTACGTTCTGGCTTTTCCGGTTTGCACATGCCAGCCTGCAACGAGTGTATTGTGCGAGGGAGTCTGTGCATGTATAATTCGCTCATAAAGCTGATATTGCCACATATTCCCACATGCTTCACATTGGGGAATACCCGGAAAATATCGACAACGCCAGCAAGATTTGTAGGAAGAGTCAGCGTGGTGATGTTGGGGAAGCAGGCATTGGCGAAGGCAACCTGGAAGGCACCAATCGGAGTGCTTCGACTTTGTCGTCTGTTCTGGTATGGGAAACTAAGTATCTGGAGAGTGTGAAGATTGGGGAGACATGTGAGGCAGCGAACGAATTCCTTGTAAACGGTGACTACGGAATATGATGAGAGCTCGACGTTGAAGACTCTAATTGTTGAGCATGAGAGGTGACAGCCACAAGGAAGAAATCAGGAAACGTACTGTACACGTTCAGCAAGATGAGGTGCTCGGATCGTCACGACCTCTGCCTGGAGGACCAGCTCAGTGGCAATTGCCTTGGCAGCCTGCTTGAAATCAATTGAAGCAGGGTGCACCAGGGTCCAGGCGTCTACGGTTTGCCACAGTAACTGATGGAAGACGCGGCGCAGGGCATTGCAGGTCTGCGACAACGCGGAAATCACGTCGAATCGTTCACGATATGAGGATGGGAGACATGGATAGTGACGAATTAAGCAGGGTACCGGCACGGAAGAATAATATGATAGGATTTCCATGTGTAATTCGTACGGCAGAGTGGGAAGGCCCTTGGAATTCGTGTTCGTTGTGACTTCGACCTCTGCCACTTGAGCTTCATGCGAGAGCTTTCGTTTGTTGCGATGATCGGTGGATGAGGTACCATTCTTCGTCTGCCTGACCGACTTCCGCTGGGTCGACGACTTCTTCGGCATGGCGAGTGAACGGAAGAAAGGAAAGGGGTGATAAATAAGGCTAAATAACGCGTCTCGCAAATACCGGGAATTGCCGAATGCTCTTTACCCTTTACCACATGGATGCCGCGCCAGTGACTTGCGTGTCGATTGCGTCCACCTCTGCTTGGATCATTATATGCTGTTAACGGCATCTCTGAAAGAACATAGCTGATGGGCTGGCATCGGTGCGTTCTTACTCAGCTCAGGGCGTTAGCGTGGCAAGTTGACTCATAAGTACTAGTATCAGGATACGACACGTCGATGCTGCCCATGACCCAAGAGCCCTTCCTGATACAACCTCAAATGCTCGCTAAGCTTCAGTCACCGCCTACTAGAGCAAGCGTTCAGGATTCGAAAAAGATGCATAGAATTGCCACGCCGCACCCATTCCCTGTTCTTCAACCGCCCTGCCTGCCTCCCTCCCATGGCTACATCATGCGCCCGGATGGACTCTTCCACCGCTCAACAGCTCGCTCAACCTCGCGGCACTGTTCGTTTTCCCATCGCGACCATCTCGTCTTTCTAGTACACCCGAACGATCGAGCGAAGATGACCGTCGCAAATTGTCCCTGCAGCCACTCGTGCAGGAGAATACGTTGCGCAATCAGCGGAATCGTTCTCGCTGGTGGCAGTCTTTTCGTCGCGGACAATCAGTGTATCTGCTATATCTAGCAGGTAACATCACTTCAAGAAGGTTAGTCACCTAGTCTCATCATATGTCCTGGGAGAGGCTGATACACCGTCGACATCCAGACATTTGACTCTTGACTTGACTTCGGGAGGTCCCTGGTCCGCACGTCTCGGCACCCAACTTCAGGATATGGATGCCCTTTCTTAGCGGGGACGCGACAGGTATGTCCGGCAGTGATGGCATTGAAATTGGTCTGATGCAGTCCAAGCTTGCAGGCGATGTGGATCCAGAACGCTACCGTTCACGGTCGTTGGTTGGAGACAACAGACTTTGCATACAAGCATCCGAACATCACGACTATTGCTGCGTTTCTGGCGAAGTCGGTTGACGAGGACGAGAGACTTTGAGAGCAGGCAACGCTCGCCCGACTCGACGCAATGGGTACCTTCGTCCGCGCGTCGATATTGCAGACATATGAATCTGATGGCGATGTCATGCTGATCACCGGCACTACCGGGCGCTCAGGCTCATCGATGTTGGCGAGTTCTTGGCCGAAAGTGGTGGATATACGCTGTCGGTCGAGCAAGCTTGAGCTCGGTGAGCTAGTAACGGCGGGCGTCAGAAGTCGAGGGTACGAATCGGACATCGCTACGCATGAGAAGGTTGTCTTGCTCATATGGGATGAGTTCCTCGAAAGGAAGGCGCTGCACGGAAAGGTAAGTAATAGCAAGGCTCTTTCGAGAGGTGTACCTTTCTGATGCCTTGTCGAGCAGATCAATACCGCTGCTTGGAAGGTCGGCCTCGATGTCCGCGCTGGCATCTTTCGAGGATGTTCTTTGCGGGCCCTCGTCAAGCACTAAGTGCACCTCATCATGTGCACCTCATCATGTGCACTCCGAGCTTGTGAGCTCCATCGGTGTTCATCGGTTAGATGGTACGTTGCCTTTATCCTCTCTCGTTTTGGCGGACACACCTTGATTTTGTTGCCAGGTGGCGGTGTGAATGGCTCACGTCGAGGGCAAGTGGGCTGCCGAAAAGATGCCACTCCGAGCGTCGGAAGAGACGGGCCTGTCTTTAATCATTTTGCGCACAGGAAATATTAACGGCGCCCTCGACGGCGCGTGGAACAGCTCGGATGGGATTCCGAACATCGTCAAGTCGAGTGTTATATTGGGGTGTTTGCGTGCCCTGCGCTATCTGGGGTGAGTTGTTTCTGTTTCTCTTAGATCACGGCCTGAATGTATTTGAAGATGTGCACTCGGGCTCGTCTCGATGTTGCTGGTGAGGTAGCAGTAGACATCGAGCAAAGTGGGACGTCAATCACCGCAATTTGCCTATGCACATCGTTTCCAGTGGTAATCTGGGTGCTCTTTCGGCGGCGATGGCGACAGTACCTTAACTGGACACGCCGCTCAATGTATTGAGGCGGTGCTAGCGGTCATGGTATGGATTGGGTCAGCAAACCAGTCCTCTCAGCATAGGTATCAGCTGACTGAGCTATTGTAGATGCTCAACGACCATGGTCAGGACAATCGTTGTCGGGCGCCGATCCACGACGTCATTTTCTTTGCCATGGTGCCCTTGCCAGTGCGAATGCGCCGCCATAATTTAGGACGTGAACATATAGAGCAGGAAACTCGGATACCGACCCCATCTTCTTTCTGCTCTCGTGTCTGCTGGTCAGATACTAATTACACACCCTCGCGCCTTCTCTATCATTATCCCGAGACATCATGCGCCCCATCAAGGCCGGTCTCGTTCTCCTCGCTTCATCTATTGCGGGCCAAGGCGCTCCCGTGGAAGAAGCTCAGGCCAAAACACCCACAACGGCTACTCCCAAACGTCCAACTTTGCAAATCCGCCGATCACGGGCAAGCGATCTGCATTCCCGTTCAACGTAGACTCTTCATCGCTGCTGTATCCGTATACAAAGCTGATTTTGAACACGCAGTCACGCGAAAATACTGGATTCAAGCTCCTTTGGCACGAAAGAGACGGCGATGTGGTAAGAATCCACTTTTTGGTCTACTTCCGATGACAAACATTTTGTATAGAGACGCCAAGACGGGGCGTCGCCCTCTGTGACTGCTGGTGCGCTAGACACCCCTCCCAGTGGTCCTGTAACAATCGATGCGAGCCCCACTGGAATTGCTGTGAGTGTCAGAAATGTTCTGCATAGCCTCGACTTGACGTAGAAACGTCAGTCTGAGGCGTCGCCTTCTCTGGCTTCTGGTGCGCCAGAGACCACTCCTGGTGCTCCTGTAACAGTCGAGGCGACTGCGTTTACTGTGAGTGTCCGACATGTTTTGTATAGCCTCAGCCTTGACGTATCTGTATAGCCGCAAATCACCAGTCGCCGAGCCTCATCCGTCGCCGTCCCCTCGCCTACAGCATCAGAGGACGTAACCAGTTCACCAGCAAATCCTGTCTCGTCACCTATAGTTTCTCTGGAGCCGGTATCCTCGCCCATTGGCTCTCAAGAACCAGTGTCGTCGCTTATCATCTCCCAAGAACCAGTCTCGGCATCTCCAGTCGTCACTCAAGACACCGCGCAACTGGTCCCCACCTCAGCTATCACAGCGAGGGAAATCATCCCCGCACCGGTCTTCTTGGATGATGTTGAGTCTATTACGGGTCCCGGAGATGAAGACGACACATAAATCTACAAATGTCATCAGTTTGACTTTTTCGCTACTACGCACGCATTAAGTATCATGATTTTCGAGATCTTGACGGAATACCAGCGGGGCAGGTCACACAGGTCTCAAGCCTCAGGAGCTTATAAGCCGAAATGAAAGGATTTCGTCGGCCCCGCTGATGGACTGTCTGATACAGAGTCCCCCCTTCTCACTGGCACTGAAAAAGACACAGAAGGATGGGGATTAATTCGCTCTGAGCTTTGCACATGGAGGAAGAGATATATAAGTTTATTACGCCACAGTAGTAGATTCTCTAAATAATGCTATCCCGAGGATAGGTTCTCAAAAATTGCTAAAGGCCGAAGCCAGTAGACGTGTTCGGATGTGTAATTTGCAATCAGCAAAAGACTATGCCTCAGTCGTGACTTCACTGGCGATAGTGCTAACCCGTGCACAAGAGATAGGGTTCAAGTTCAGAGAAAGGTGAATTATATAGTGGGCAGTCGTGCACGGACCATGTAACCTGGCCTGATGCACGCACGGACCATGCCGGAAATCTAATATCGATCGCGTCGAACAAGTTTGGCTCTGAGTGGGCTCTGACCTCGACAACGCGATCAACTGCAAATCATATGCATTGATCGAAGCTCGCATCTCTCTCTGTGTGTCACAGCATCTGGTCATACAGAGAGCCTTGTGAATCAATTGCTCAAGTAAGTAATTGCCATTCCGTACGCCAAACCTGAGCGCCGGCTCCGTCAACAAACTCCACGCTTGAGAACCGCTCCTCGCTCACGCCTGGTGCGTTGCTATCATCCTGTGGTGTCTATACTAATTATTTTCAGGCGCGTGATGGGATCCGCTTCCTCTTCTGCTGTTGCGAAGGTTCTCTTCAAAATCCTTCGATATATCTTTGCTCTTGAGCAGCCCATCCCAACGTTCATACTCGCTCCCAATCCAAGGGTGCCACAGCTCCGTCTCGCCCATGTCTGCTCATCATGGCGCGCCGCCGCCTCGCCCTGATCATTACCATCATCATGACTCACGTACGTGATGATCAGCGCATCTGTTCCGCCTATATAGCGTCACCAGCGCCACCCACTTTCATCGCATCTCCCACCATGACTCTTTCTGTACTTGACCTTCCTACCGAGATATGGGACGACATCTTTGCCCAAGTTCTGGCTCAAGTCTGCTCGTGCTGTAAATATCTATACCTTCCACCAAAGCCTGCTTGCGAGCCGATATGCAAGGATGTCCGCCGCACCCTGGCGACCCTTTCCCTCACTTGCAAACACTTCCTTCCCTACACACGTCGAATCGTGCTGGCTGAGATGTGGCTTCAGCGCAAGCGGGAGACACAGTACGTCTTCCAGACACTATCCTCGGAGGCGCTCGCCACCGTGTCCCTACTCTACTTGGACTTCTTTCTAGAAGACCAAACACAGAAAGTCATCATTGCAACGCGCGCCTTTCCGAGGGAATGTGCCCCGCTCACTCTTCGCACTCCCGATTACCTTCCGGACGGGGATGACCTCAGGCACTTTCCGAACATTCAGGACCTTATGGTTTTGAATGTGGCGTGGCATGACTACAATCACAGGTTACTGCGAGAGCTCATGAGCCCTACAATGGAACATTCATTCACTAGTCTTTCATTCCACACTGTCATCATTCCACACGCTTCCGACATATGCTCAATCGTGCGCGCACTGCCCAACGTGAAGCACCTCTCTCTTATGAGTGTCTTCGTGCGTGACGATGACGAGGTCTGTGGCGCACATGAGCATAATTGGGATACGATCAAAACTTTGAGGGTAACTGTGCGTCCTCGATTCATGAGGCCGAATGAATGGAGTTGCATGCGTCCTCTGACCGCTCGCATCACCCCTCATTCAATGTCTGCCTTGCATACATTATCATACACCGTCCTTACCACGGAGGATTTGGATCATCTCCACTTGCTTTTGGATACTGTGAAAGCCTCATTGACGACTCTAAACCTTTCAATCGGCTACAGAGGTTTGTGGGACCTATCACTCTCTATTGCTTGTCACAATGCTCATGCTCATAATGTAGAGTCTGTCCTCAGGAACAGGGTACTCAACATCGTATCCGCACCTCTGATTCGTAGTCTCTCACTGATTTTGACATCATTTCGCGAAGAAAACAATCTGAGCGGTTGGCCACATTATTTACCGACAGACGTGCCTCCTGCGTACCACCTCGTTCGATGGCTTGGCCGGAGCTTCACGTTCTGCGGGCAACTCCCCCACTTATCCTCCCTCAGTCTGCGATTCTGTAATGACTGTCTTTTTGACAGAACCTATGATTTTATGAAGCACATGGACTGGTCAATTCCCGTCAATCCCCTGCTTTTTCCTGTCTGGGCTGACTTTTTCAACACCATTTCCGGGCTGGGCAGAATCCTCACAGTGACAATGAGTTACTCGAGCAGACACGACATGGAGACGCTGGGAGACCCGGGCCTAGCAAAGGTTCTAACTGATAGAGGGATTGTTGTTTCCTCCGAGTACAGAGATGAGCCCAACGATGAACGGTACACATTCTGGAATGACTGGTATGCTCAACACGGGCACGAGGCGGTTGGTAGCATGTCCGAAGACGAACTGGAGTACAGAATTTGGGAGAGAGAGGACTGGGACACGGAGTTGAACATTGGCGGTGTCGACATGATGGATTGGACTCGGAGTCCTCGAGAGAGGAAGAAGGCGAAAAGGGCTAAGCGGCGTGGGCACAATCTGAAGCGCCATCGCCGCTATCAGACTGTTGACTTGAGATAGACTCGAGTCATACATGCGTCGAAATACCTGTAATGAGTACATCAAGATGCAATGAAAGCCTTCTGTTCCATGATACTCTCGTGGCTTGAACTTTGCGTCAATCCTGTGAGAGGCTGTGACAAGGCCGAGTATGCCCTGAGTGTTGACTCGTTGTGCCCCATATAATCATTGTTGGCCATCATCATGAATCACGCTCACCCTGATGATCAGCGCATTTGTTCCGCGTATAAGTAGCGCCACTATTGCCACCCTCTCTTTCATCGCATCTCTCATCATGACTATTTCGGCACTTGACCTCCCGATAGAACTATGGGACGACATCTTTGCTCAAGTTCAGACTCAGGTCTGCTTGAGCTGTGAACGTTCACGTAGATGGACGGCTGCTCGCCGACCAATGTGCAGAGACGTGTACCGCACCCTCGCGAGTGTTTCCCTCACTTGCAAGCAACTCCGTTCATACATCTGTCAAATATTCTTTGCTGAATTACGGCTTCACCGCAAATGGGAGACACAATATATCTCCTGGACACTGTCCTCGGGTACACTCGCCGCCGTTCGTCGACTTCACTTAGATTTCTTCCTGGAGGACGAGACGCAAGATATCATATGTGAAGTACGAGCCTTTCCGAGGGAGTGCGCCCCACTCGCACTGCGCACACCCTGCTACCTTCCGGACGGCAACGACCTCATATATTTTCCCACCATTGACGAGCTCGCAATCCTGAATGTGGCGTGGCATGACTACGGCCATGGTCTGCTACGGGAGCTAATGTGCCCGACAATGACACACACCTTCACTTCTCTCTCGCTGCAAGGCGTCATCATCCCGCATGTTTCCGATATATGCTTCATCGTACGCGCGCTGCCAAACGTCAGCTATCTGTCTTTGATGAGCGTCTTTGTGTGCGACGACAGCGAGATTTGCGCCGCCCATGAGCATGACTGGGATGAAATAAAGACTCTGAAGGTGACTGTCCGCCCTCGATTCATGGACCGCTCGGAATGGGACTACATGCGCCCCATGACTGCTCGCATTGCTCCTCATTCAATGGCCGCGCTCGACACGCTATACTATACTGTCCTGGGAGTGGAAGACCTCGAGCACCTCCACCAGCTTCTGTCCCGTGTAAAGGCAACTTTAGTGACTCTGAACCTCTCGATAGGGTACAAAGGTCCGTACCGGTGTATCCATTGCGTTCTCAACGCCACATGCTCACGTAACCCTAGACTCTGTCTTGAAAGACACGTTGATTGACTTTGCTGCTGCACCTCTGATCCGCAATCTCTCACTCACTTTGAAATCCATATCCGAAGAGGGTGAGGGTTGGTACTGGGGCCCGGCGACGCCGGACAAAGCCCCAGGATTCCGTCTCATCCAGTGGCTTTCCCGGAGCTTCGAGCAGTTCCATCTGGCATATAGACTGCCTAGACTATCTTCTCTTGGTCTGCGATTCAGCAATTCATGCTCTGTCGATGAAGGCTTTCTTCAATTTTCCACGCGTCAGCAGGGACGGGCGCACAAGGTCAACCTGCAGCTACTTGCCATCTGGTCTGATTTCCTCGGCATCATCCACACCATCGGTACGATTTGCACACTCGCATTAAGCTATTCGAGCAAACACGACATGTGGACGATAGGAGACTCAGAAATGGGGCCGGCCAAGTTGACTAAGGAAGGGATAGTCGTATCATCCGAGTTCGCATCTGAACCTGATGACGAGAGATACACAGTTTGGAGTGACTGGTACGACCAGCATGGCAACGAGGAGATGGACGGTAGGACAGAAGACTCGCTAGAGTATGGGATCTGGGCAGAACGCGACTGGGACATGGAGTTAAACATGGAAGGTTTCGAAATGGTAGATTGGAGTCCTCGAGAGATGAAGAAGGCAAGGCGTGCCAAGCGTCGTGTACATAGGCGCCATCGTCGCTACCAGACTGTCGACCTCTAATCACCTCGAACGAGGGGTTTGAGACAAGTGTACATTCACGAATAAAACCTGTATAATTATTGATAGGGTCCACAACGGTCCATACAGTCCCCTGGGATGACGCGTCTCCCAAGTGGTCTCCGCCGAATTGCCACTAGCTGCCGAGCACCAAACGAGTCCGAGGCGTCCCAATCTCCGTATTGTGTTTGATACAATTGGTGAGGAGTCATGTTGGAGCGCAATTTGGCACGAGCCGGCCGCATGACTGATATTGGGCTCGCATGGTCGCTAACATGACGCGCAGCAGTCTAAGCGTAGACAGCGCTGTTCGCAGAGGCGGAGAGGCGGCGCAGTCATGTTTTGGATTCCACGGGCATGACGGCGAAGACACAACGACGGAAGGCGTTGCGATGTCTGCTAAGTCCGCTAACATCAAAACATAGCCCCTATAGGGGTGGACGTCATTCCACCGCACCATCATCATGGCGAGTACAACTCCGGCAAGCACACTGCACACGTTCTCGTGAGTCAATGGTCGGCCACGGTCTGAAGATATTAACCATGGTTTCTTTAGCCACTGTGGACTAGTCTGCACCTCCTGTGGGGAGTCATGTCGCTTTTCTCAGACAGTGGCCATTCCCGGCTTCTCTTTTGAGTTGTACGATGCCCTGTCTACCTCGAACGAGCCCATATCCGACTCCGATGCCCAAGTCGTGAGGGAGAACATATTGCCCCATGCGCTCAACAGCATCCCTCCCGTAGAAACAGAGCTCCAGCGCTTGAACGCTGCAATATCGCTGCTGTGTGCGGAAAGGGACCGCCTAGAGGCAGAGAAGCGCAGACTCGAGAGGATGGTCTCAGTCTCCACTGGCCTCATGTCCGCTCTTCGACACTTCCCCCCCGAAATCCTCATCGAGATATTCCTCTGGGTCTGCGCGGATAAAAGCACCCACAGTTTAAACTCGCTGGCGGGTCCGTGGCTCATCAGTCAAATCTGCCGCCGCTGGCGTACAATTACGCTCAGGACACCCTCACTTTGGTCTTCTCTCCGAATTCTTGTAGAGCAGCCCTATCGACGTCCTCCCAACTGGCCTATTCTCTTCAGAGATGTCATGCACCGCGCCCAGTCGCATCCATTGTCGATAACACTCCATTGTCCCCCTGACGGGCCCAACTCTTCTGCAGGCGATCAACATTGCTTCTCTACTCTGCTGCAAAAGGTGCTGCCTTTCTCTGATCGGTGGCAAGATGTGGAATTTGTGATGGATGGGCATCTTGCTCTATACAGCCTGCATACTATCCGGGAACATCTTCCCTTGCTTTCCTCCTTTGCATTGATTACAACGGGCTTGTCACGCTCAAATTTTCTTTCTCGTTCTCAAAGCGGAAACATGTGCAGAGACGCCCTACTTCACGCACCGCAACTTCGGTCTGTCCGGATAGGCGGGTATGGTCTCGGTGCCACATTAGATCTTGATTTTCCCTATGGTCAGTTGACGAGCGTGCAACTATCACCCACCTTTTTGGGCAAACGTTTCGTGGACCTCAGTCACACCTTTCTCTCCCGCTGCACGCAGCTGAGGTCTTTCACCGTAGATCCTCGACATGGAGGGCCGCTGCGTTCCGTCCTACCCCCTGGCGCGCTGTCACACCCCGTCCCGTCCCCAATCCATCATCTTTCCCTCACCCTGGTAGACGTTCACTCGCAGCTCCACTTTGCCGCGCCATTCCTCCAAGAACTCCATCTACGGGATCTCGACAACTTCGAGCCTGTTGTCGATTTCCTTGAGCGATCGCGATGCCCTCTAGAGATCCTGCAGCTACATGTACGGCGCGGGATCAACGTGACAGCAGCTCAGGTCCTGGAAATTTTGAATACTACACCGGGCTTGCGTGAAGCTCACGTTAAGATAGACGACGACAACGATGGCGTGGGAGAGGAGAAGCTCCAGGCCATCGTGCAGGGCTTGGATCGCGATGGGGTTCTTTGTTGTCTACCACACCTTACTTCTTTTGTGGTCGAATTCAAAAGTGGGCATCGAATTGTGTAGTTCTCGGTGTACTTGTACATTCCAAGTCCAATACATATGCGGCTTTATGTACTGTTCTCGATGTCACGGAGGCGTTGGGAAGATGCGTGGCTTCAGGCGCTGCAGAAAGCGGACCCCGGTGACACGACTTTGTTCCCTTCACCCACCATCTCCTCGATCGCTTGTGCCGCCGTGGTTCATTGTCACTACCGGATCCTCTTCAACCAAGATATAAGGTCTGAATTCCAAAGACAAAGCTACCAGACAAGTCTCGTACGTTCAGGTCAGCTTACTAGCTTTGAACATATTTGCGATCAATGTCATCTATCTATCTATCATTAGGCCGCTTCCAATGACCGGACTACTCTGTGCTTCCTGTGGAGGTGTCTATCGCTTCTCCCAGACTGTGGCCATTCCCGGTTTCTCCTCCGATTTGTTCGATGCCCTGTCAAAGTCGAACGAGCCCATATCCGACTCCGATGCTCAAGTCATCAGGGAGAACATACTACCCAATGCGTTGAACAGAATCCCTCCCGTAGAAAGCGAGCTCCAGCGCTTGAACGCCACAATATCGCTGCTCTGTGCAGAAAGGGACCGTCTAGAGGCAGAGAAGCGCAGACTTGAGGGGATGGTCTCGATTTCTACTGGCCTTTTGTCCGCTCTTCGACACGTTCCCCCCGAGATTCTCATGGAAATATTTCATTGGGTCTGCACCGATAAGCGTAACCACAGTCTCAACACGGCGGCGGGTCCGTGGCTCATCAGTCAGACATGCCGCCGCTGGCGTACAATTGCGCTCAGGACACCTTCACTTTGGTCTTCCCTCCGAATTCTTGTAGAGAAGCCCTATCGACGTCCTTTCAATTGGCCCGTTCTCTTCAGAGATGTGATGCACCGCTCTCAGTCGCATCCGTTGTCGATAACACTCCATTGCCCCCCTGACGGGCTCAGCTCTACCATGCCCGATCAGCAGTGCTTCTCTACTCTGCTGCAGAGAGTGCTGCCTTCCTCTGATCGGTGGCAAGATGTAGACTTTGCGATGGATGGGCACCTTGCTCTATACAGCCTTCATACTATCAGGGAACGTCTTCCCTTGCTTTCCACCTTTTCATTGACGACATTGAGCCTGTCACGCCCAGACCTTCTCTCTCGTGATACAAGCGGAAACATGTGCAGAGACGCCCTACTTCACGCGCCACGACTTCGGTCTGTTAGGCGGGTATGGTGTCGGTGCTACGTTGGACCTTGAACTTCCTTATGGTCAATTGACAGGCGTACAGTTATCACCCTTCTTTCTGAACAAACGTTTCATCGACCTGAGTCATACCTTCCTCTCCCGCTGCACGCAGCTCGGGTCTTTCACCGTAGATCTTCATCGCGGAGGGAAGCTGCAATCCGGTCCACCTGTTGGCGCGCTGCCATTGCCCGTCCCCACACCAATCCACTATCTTTCCCTCACCCTAGTGGACGTTCGCTCGCAGCTCAACCTTGTCGCACCATCCCTGCAGGAGCTCCATCTGCGGGATCTCGACAACCTCGAGCCTGTTGTCGAGTTTATTGAACGGTCGAGGTGCCCTCTAGAGATCCTGCAGCTCCATCTACGGCGCGGGTTAGAGGTGACGGCGGGTCAGATCCTGGAAATTTTCAGCGCTACACCGGGCTTGCGTAGGGTTCACATTAAGATAGCGCCTGACGACGATGGTGTTGGGGACGAGATGTTCCAGGCTGTTCTGCTGGGCTTGGATCGCGAAACAATTTTTCGTGTTTTGCCAAACCTCACTTCCTGTGTGGTCCAATCGAGAAGAAGTCATCAATCTTATCGGATTGTTTAGCTCTGGATCAGATGTCCCGGAGCGCGTTCGTGTTCGACCTGAATCATGGACGGAAAGAATGAGTGACTCTTGTCGTGGGTATTACACTACCTCGAGCCCATACTTCTTGTACTACTTGTCCCATACGATATGGCAGCTGTGAACTATATATCACGTCGCTCGATAATAAGTATCATAACTTTGACTCCACGTTAGCATCTGTCCGTCTTTTCCATGCCGCCACTGCAGCAGCCTTGAGTGGCCCCTTCAAAAGTTTCCCAGACGCTGTCCGTTCTGTAGGCGACATTTGTTAGATGCTTGGTCAGTTCTACATCCGTTGATGACATACCGAATGAGTGCTGTTCCTGAACGATGATCATTGCAGGCACAGCAAATCTTGGGAGACTGAGGATATCAGCATGGGCAGAGTGGTCGTGGCCACAAAAAGTGCGAAGCTTACTGTTTGGAAACTACTTTCAGTAGACCCGCTTCGGTAACCTTGCCCTCGAAGCCATGCCTCAGAGACACCACAGCCGCCACCTGTTCGCCCAGTCGGAGATCTGGAACCCCAACAGCAGCGGCCTCCATCACGCCTGGTTCTTCATATAGAGCGTTCTCCACCGTAATTGAATCCTGGTCATCGTTGAGTTGCAAATCATGGCTGATGAAGTTACGGTAACATACCACATTCTCTCCTCCACGAATGATGATATCTTTGACTCGGTCCTTGATGTACACGAACCGGTCCTCGTCGACTACACCCACATCGCCAGTCTTGAACCATCCATCCCTCGTGAGGACCTTCTCTGTCGCCTCTGAAACAATCGGTCAGTGTCGTTCATGCACAACGAGATGATTTCAATACCTGGATCACGCCAGTAACCTTTCATGATGTTGGGACCACGGATCCAAATCTCCCCGGGAGCACCCGTCGGTACTTCGAGACCATCTTTCACAACCATGACATCGTTTATCGGTAAAGGCGGACCACTTGCGAGCAGACACGTCAATCGGAATTCGAACGGTATGAGTCGAAGGTGAATACTTACGTGCTTTCTGGCTTAGCATAAAAGTCGGGACCAGCTACGACGGTTCAGACGGTCTTACGAAACGGCAGAAATAAGAGATCATACCAACGCCAAACGTGATTCCGCCGGTTTCAGTCAATCCATATCCCTGTGCGCTGGAGAGAAGGATTGGTCCCAATTGGTTCTGAGGTGTACGCCTAAATGCTCACAGGGTTGCCCGAGGAAACACCTTCCTAGTTCTCTCTATCAACGCCGGCGAGAGAGATGCGCCACCATAAGTACACCGCTCGATTTCGGTTCCCGCGCCCGCATAGTCGGAATCCAGAAGATCGGCTACCATGGTCGGGACTCTGCTATCACCTTCAATCCAATGTCGAAAATGAGGAACAGGGAAGACTAACGCGCTAAACCCTCCGACTTTCTCCTCTTTGAGTTCCCTATGTTGACCAGCGCGTAAGCTTGCATTGGACTATAGAGATTTCTTCATTCGCACCTTGCGACTGTGCCGAATAAAGTAAGCAGAAATCAACGCCGTAACACATGCATATCTCACCATCATTGACATTCCATTTGGTAGCAAGGACTAATTTGAGGCCCTCGAGCATACAGACGAGCTGGAAAAGGAGAATTGAGATCCATATCCTGGTAGAGAAGGTTGTTTTACCATAATCGTCGTGCCCGTTACATGGAAGAGCGGAACAGGACATGCGAAAGCCTTTTGTGGTGCGCCAGGGACAGGTACAGGGGGAAATGTTTCTCCTCTGCGTATGAAGTCTCTTCCAGAATAAGCGGCCGCCTAATACCACACTAGTCAGTCAGTCGTCTGAAACAGATGATAGCCTGTCAGAGCTCTTACATTGAACATACAGCACATAAACATGCGCTGCGAAGCAAGAACACCCTCTTTAGGTGTACCAGTTAGCCGGCAAGAAGCTTCCAACATGTCACGTCCACTTACTGGGCTTTCCTGTGGTCCCTGACGTGAACAGAATGGTCGCATCATCTTCGGGTGCTATATGTGGATCCTCCTTAGCAATTATGCTAGAATCCCCTTTGAAGCGCGAGAGAGCGGCTAGCACGGTTTCTGTGGAGTTCCATCGCGATGGGACATCTTCTAGAACCAGAAACGAGCATCCTTTGAACTCTGAAGCGATGGGATCAAGCACATCTGCGCGTTTAGCATCGACAAACACCACGGTGCATTCGGTCAGGTGAAGACAATGTCTGAGAGGTATTGCGGGCAACCATCTACAGAACAGGATAGTCAATGTACAGGACAAGACGGCCTAGAAGCAGAGACGTACGCATTTAATAAAACGGATATGGCACCCAAAAGATCTGAAATCAAGTTTAAACCGTCAGTCGAGGTAGAGTGATGACCCATGGGGACCACCACTTACGACATGCCATAAAGGATGCAACATACATGGCGCTGTTGGCCGAACATATTGCGACCCGGTCCCCTAGTGTGACACTGATTAGCGAACGTTTATTGAGGAGGCGAGCATTCGCACCCTTCTTCACGCCATAGACCGACTTCATCAGCGCGGCATAATCGAGCGATAAGTCCAACATTTCTCGGTAGGTGTAATGCTTGCCTCCACAGGCGATGAACGTCTTATCGCCATGTGCAGCGGTCGTCGCTAACCAGAACACGCGAACGGATGGGGGGAGATTCTTGTAGACGCGTTGCACTTTGTCATTGATGACCTTTTCACGGGGTAAGGTATCGCTCACGCCTCGGTAAAGCACGTACTCGAGTTTCCACCTCCAAAGGGCTTCCCGGCCCACATAACTTCTTGTCGGCTATAAGGAGTCATATCAGGCTTGGTCGTTTCGGAGTAGAATAGAACCATTCTCACTATCTGCCATCGTGCATGTCGGAACGTACGAGTCGGAGGACATCACCGTGCAAGGTAGAAGATGTTTTGAACAATGGGCTGACTATTTAAGTGATACACGGTCTCGGAAGAAGCCTTGCATGGGAATTGATGAAGAACACGCCTTCCAGCCCAGAAGGAAAACGTACGACGTGGGCGTGATGTGGACGCCGAGCATACTGACAGCCACACCGCCCTGATACGAGATCCGAGTGGCGTCGCTTCTTGATAAAAGCCGTGCGTTCGGTTGACCAGCTATACAAAGTAGCCCCGCGAGTCGAGCGGCGTCGTCAGCGCGTCAGGCTCGACTTTCCCTTATTCCGGTGGTCCTGAGAGGGCGAACACGGGAGCAAATGTGTTCCGAGTGAGTGCTATCTGGACGCTGGTGATGGTCGGCGATGACTGTCGGGCGATGACTGAGCCCGAATGAAAGCCCACCGGCAAATACCGAGTATATCCCTGCAGCTTGCACCTTGCACCTTGCCACTTGGACCAATCTGTGTCGAGATACACTTCAGCTGACACAGAGGCCAGCCTTGAAATTTGAACATGACCAAGTCTAATGATAGCACACGATCCTAAAGAGTTGGGCGCGAAACTTTGACAACAAGTAAGAACGTAGTTATGTCTACACCAAGAGATACATGTACTGAGCCAGTTCCTCGGATTTAGAAATTGTTGTATGTTTGTTAAGAATAATGAGTAAGAGACAGGTATCCCAAATCGGATCCATGTCTACTAGAACCCATGGTCAAACATAGTATCCTCGCCCCCGTCGACCTCTGCAGCTCTGCTCCATCTATGGCGACAACCTTCCTTCAGAAGGGAGAACGTCTTGCTGTTTATGAACCTGAATCGATACAAAGCAGGCGCTTGATTCCTGACATACATAGCCGAAGTATGCGCAGCGTCAGAGGAATCATGACCGATGACCACGTTCTCCAATGTCGCAATCTCGCTTGACTCGGCATGTGAGTTTCCAGCAAGCTGCAGGCGGGATTCCAGCATATCACGCAGTGCTTCGTCGACAGACATGTCCCGGAAGAAGAAGTTCACGCAGCGTAGGAACGGTAAGGAAGGCTCCGTTAGTGTTTTCCCAGAAATGGTCGTTAACTGTGCTAAGACAGCTACCGCCACTTCCTTTTCGGCAAAGGCGAGTGAGAGCTCTACCAGCATGGGAGTCAGTTCGAGGCAAGGTTGTATCACGTCAAGGTGTTCAGACAAGTCCACACCGTGCACAGCGAAGACCTTGACCCCCTGAAAGGCTTTCAGAAAGATGGTAGCACTTTCAGTGACCCCTCGACGTGTCGCCGAATCTATCCTTTTGTTCTGGCCCAGCAAGAACTCCTCCAGGCGAGGTAAGGCGAAACATCTAGCGAGGAGTCTGAGGGCGTACGCCCTCCCGTCATCACATACTGAGAATGTAATGCGCTTGATGGGCAGCACCATCTTCTGACCGCCGGTGTTCAGGCGGAAGTCATCATAGTCGAAATCATCGTGGTCCTGGATGGAACGACCTTGCCAGAACGAGAGATTTGTCAGGTCTTGGGCGTCTGCGACCTTTAGGAGAGATGCGTGAACGGCTTTGGTGAATTCGAAGTGGCTGAGGTGGAGAGACACCAAGGCCTGAGTAGGGCATGTTATGCAGGCCATGGACATCGTGGAGACAGAGAGCTTGCACAACGCCGGCGCCGCTTCCCCAAAGGTAAAGGACGGGGTGGGAACATCTTCATCCGCATCATCGTCCGAGTGAAGGATCTCGTCCGAGGTCAAAAGCAGCAATCGGAGCGCTGGAAGGCTTCCAGCGGGGAACTCCCAACCGCGTACGTCAAATTCGGGACACATGAGCCACACGAATTTCCAGCGACGTTTTTCCTGCAATAGACGCCGTACAAGCGCGCGCCCTTCGTGAAGGGTACTGCCCTCCACTGCGAAGGAGAGAAGTGCGTCTTTGGAGCGGTCTAAGTGCAGCTCTAGGCACTTCATCCCTGGTTGACCTTCTGCCAAACCACGACTATCCAAATCGCACTCAAAGTTCGCCCAAAGGGACGCCGTCGAGGTGACAATGTCTCTCCATTTGGAGCATACAGCGACGAGCTTCATTATGGGAAGCGTCGCCGGATCGTTCAAGTAGCCTCGATGGCCTACAGGCTCCTGAAGCATACTTTGCTGGGATGCGACGCAGTGCGAGAAGATCTCCATCAGGATCTCCTTCGGTGCGCGTCGTATTGGCGAAATCAGCGAACGGAAGTGAGAGGACCTTTCTCGTAGCTCGATACGGGTCTTCTGATGATTCATGAGGAGCTTCCGTAAGATGACAATCTCTTCGTCACATTTACGAGCCGCAATGTTGACACGAGCGAGATCATGGGTAAATTGAGCAAATTCGGAGGGAGAGGGCGTAAATGTAGAGTGAAGGAGCTCGGGGAGAGGAATGGGAGCGCTGTCTTCTGATGATGGGCGCTTGCATAGGAAGCAGGGAGTACTAGTAGCAGGCGCTTGTCCAGTAGAAGACATAGTTTGTGGGCCGCCAGTGAAAGAAGATTTCCTACAGTCCATAGGCGATTGAATTGATAGCTGGGAGGTTTGTTGAGAAAAACACAGCTGGATAGGCAATATGCACGACTTACTATGTTTACTTGTGGTGGCGAAAGTCAAGCTGTAAACACGCGTTCAAGATCGACAGGTGATGCGATCAACCTGGGGCGGCTCCGTTTCCGCAGTACTTGAGACTGACTGCACGAGCAATACTTAGTCATTTCGACACATTGGCGCTGAGCCGCGACGGAATGACGTGCATGAATCTGCTTGTCGACGGCAGGAACTTGGGCGCTGACGATGTCACGATAAATGCCATTCTCGCCCATTATCTACATGTACTAATCGCTGGTCTCTATCCTCTGTGCTGTTGCGCACATGGCGGCTCGTATGACCACATCTACATTTACCCTACATACTCAGAACAAAGAAGAGTACATTTCTCGATGTAGAGGATTGGCTACCGAGTTTCGACAGCTAGGCACTGTTTCGGCAACACGAGAACAGTGACCTAAAGAGTTTCGAAAAGCAATGAATTTTCCCTTTACAGCGAGGATGTACAAAAAAAATGGTTCAAACGAGGGCGTAATGTAAGCGGACACGGAAACCTAATGAGATTGGGGACATAGATGATGGTATTGAGGATGAGCGGTGCGGTGTGCTGCTGGACAAGATCACTGCTGCTTGCACTCGTCGGGGTTAACCTTGTCCCCACCGCCACGGCCTTTTGCGGCGCGACGCTTAGGTGCAGGCGCGTCCGAGTCGGAGTCCTACTGGATTATGAGTAAGCTTAATAGATGTGAAGAAAAGGCCGCGCACATCGTCAAAGTCCTCCTCGTCTTCGTCATCGAGGTCCTCAAAATCATCATCATCCTCCTCCATGAGGTCGTACGCGAGCGCCTTGCCGGTGAAGTAGTCGATGGCATGAGGGATGATCTGGATGCGATTAGACGTGTTGATGAAAGCAAACGAACAGACGCACCTTTTCCTTGAGATCCTCGCCTATTTGGTAGTCCATCTCAACCTTTTCTTCGAGCTCCTCCAGCTCTTCGTCATCTATGTCACCGTTGGCAATGGCTTCTTCGCCCGGCGGGGTGGGAGGAGAGAAAAAGTTGAAGAATGATTCCGTGGGTCGCGATTTGCGAACGACACGGGTGCGGTTGGTGGCTGCAAGAAGGTAAGTGTTGTGAGATTGAGAGGCAAGGTGGCGCACTCTTGTTTCGCTGCTTCTTGATCTCGAACTCTTTCGTGAGATCCTTGTCCTCTTTCCACTTGATCTCGGTGCCCACTGCGTGGTCGTACGCCATATCGCCAAAGTAGCCTGCCTCCTCCTGGTAGTAGTACGTCTTCTCGAGCGTCGTGTTCTCAAAGAACTCGTTGGGCGAGAAGATAAAGGTGATCTTGAAGCCGGGTTTGGCATCGAGCTGGGAGAGGTTGTCGAGGTAGGAGAGGCGGATGTCGATGAGGTGCTTGAGAGCGCCGGCATCGCGGTCGGTGATGAGTTCGGAGAGGCCAATGTGGTTCCTGAGCGCGGTGAGCCAGAATTCGGGAATGGCGGCGGTGGCAGTGGAGTCGGTGGGAAGAGGGGTGTGCTCCTCGTCGTCCTTGGCGGACTGCTTCTCGCCGGCCTCGATCTCGTCGGCCGTCGGCTGGTCGACGCCGGAGATGATGGCGTTGCGCCTCTCGTAGAGCGGGGCCTGCAGATCGTTGTACTGCGATAACAATGAGTTCGTCATCGGCAGTCAATCGCGAGCGGGCGGGCCGACCTTTTTCTCGAGCTCGAGAGCCTCGCGCTTGTACTTGTTCTGCAGCTCGTTCTGCTTGAGCTGGAGGCCCTTGAGGCCCTCAACGCTGCGCTTGACGTCGTCGGGCAGGCTTTCTACATAGCCGGAACTCCGTCCGATGAGCTGCGTCAGTTTGCTCTGCACCATCCCGAGCATCGCCTCCGATTGCAGCCCCAGGCCCTCGCCGCCCTCATCGTCCTCCTCATCGTCCTCCTCCCTGTCCTCCGTGATATCGGGCACGGTGGGGCGCGACAGTCCACTAGAGATCGGGGCGTGCTGCAGAGGGGTGTTCTGCGGCGTCGGCGCCGTCTTGCCGTTAGCACCGATGGGCACGCTGGTCGACATTTTCGCAGGATATGGAGTCGAGTTCGCTGTCGGCGGCGATGGGGAAAATTCAAAGAAAAATCAAAAATCAAAAGAAAAGATGGGCGGAATGGACATTGCAAATATGCACGTGATGCGTCGGAGTTTCGGCTCCAGCCGGCATCTCTTGTGGCGCACCATCATGAGGACCAATGAGTCCGTTGTCTTGGTCGGCGTCAAGACTGTTCTTGTCCCGTATGACAGCTCACATGTTCCAGTGAGTGTCTAGAAAGCCATTCTGCCTTCTCTAATTATGTGCAGACATATCACAGCTGGATGCAAAATGAGGAATTGCGGGAGCTGACAGCGAGTGAAGAACTCACCCTAGAAGAAGAGTATGAAATGCAGCGTCAGTATATCACTGAGGATAGTGGTCGTGTGCTCTAACCTTTCAATAGGCAAATGGCGATTGGACGATGACAAGTTAACTTTCATCATTCTTGCGCGCAAGGAACAAGGTACAAACCTACTTTGAGTTTATGGATCACTTTAATCTACTCACAGACGAGCTTCAAGTTGGCGAATATAATGTCTCTCCTGTAGATCCGCGGATCCAAGCGCTTACCATGCTGGGAGACGTCAACATATTCCTGAACGGCTCAATCCCTACGCCCGACTCTTCCTCCGAGGATACCGACGAGTTCACAGCCGAGCTTGAAATCATGATTGCAGGCAAGTGCACAAACAAGTATACAAAGACGTACTAACACCTCCCAGAGCCTCTCTATCGACGTGGCGGTTATGCCACGGAGTCCTTGCAGCTTATGCTGCGTTACGCCACGGCAAACATCTTTCCCTCGGAAAGTATACAGCTACCGCACACTTTACCATTGCCTGTCCCTGTCCCATCCCTCGTGGTCCGAATAGGAGACAAAAACACTCCTAGCATCAAACTGTTTGAAAAGCTCGGCTTCACAGTTGTCAAGCACGTCGAAGTGTTCGAGGAAGTGGAGATGAGAGTAAAGCAATAGATTTTGATTTCTGGTATGTTCTTCGCGCAAGTCGTCATCACATTATTGGGGCTGATTCCGAGTCCTCAGTTCAAGAGCTTTTAAGAGTCGGAGTCCCTCCGTTGCGATGCATGTTGAACTTGGCATCGCGTCGCCAGGGTTTCCCGACTTTGCGGGGTATCGCAGTCGCTACAATAATCAGCCTGAACGTAGGTATCGATGCTTCACATACCACTGCCAGCGGAGTTCGATGTAAGCCGACACATTAAGATTCAATTCAGCGTAGCGCGAGGGCGCAATTGCGACGAAGTATATGTTCCATGATAGTGAAAACAATCTCATATCCTCGACTTTCGTTGACCGGCTATTTAGTATATGATCTAGCTAGCTCGTCGCGGCAAGGCTGGCGGTAACCATGTAGGGGACTGACTCCTGCACGGTGCCTTGGCGGGTGCCGCGTTTCAAGGTACAATTCTCCGAGCATCTTCATGAAATCTCTCGGCAGGCGCGTCCCGATAATTAAATGTCGGACATTGCCTCCCCAGTTATCTCTAAGTCGTTCATTCTTCATTGAACGATTCTGATTCTACTAATCGCTTTTCCCGACTTCTGCGCTCTATCCCAGATCTTGCTGTATTCGGACGCTCTCAAGGTGAACTGTTCAGCGCAGCGCAGGCATGTCGAGGGCCCTGCTCGTCGTCACCACAATCATCTCCAGGCACAAATGGTTGGTGCCTCAGAGTTGAGCTCTCGGGAGAAATAAACAATTGCCTCACACAGCGTGGTCACGGCCCGGGCAGCGAGAGCAGGCGGGAGCACTGCGGGAGCTGCGACTCGCTGTTCTATGGAACTTTCTATGCTCTTGGTATGTCCCATCTCGCCTCGAGTACAAAAGGCGCTCAATGAAATCAACACCAACCCAACTCAGCTCCCTTTCCTTCGTGATCGTCTATCTTTCCTTTTCCCGTCCCTCTTTTGACTGACTGTCCTTCTCCCTTCGCTCTCGCCATCGACATGTTGCGCTTAACCCCAGGCTTCGTCGTGCTGGCCGCGACACTGCTGTCCGCTCTGTCCGGCGTGGAAGCGCACGGTAACGTCGAGGCCCTCACCATCTCTGGTACTTCGTGGCCCGGCTACCTCCCGTTCAGCGACCCATACCAGAACCCCGTCCCCGACCGTATCATGCGCGTCATTCCTGACAATGGGCCACTTGAAGATGTTACCAGCGCCGATATACAGTGCAACAGAGGGGGTGATGTACCCGCTGCCCTCGTCGCCGACGCCGTAGCCGGCACTCAAATCGCGTTCGAATGGACGGCGTGGCCGGATTCTCACAAGGTTCGTCGCCCCGAATCTCTCCATGAATACTTCATCCTAACATCTTGATAGGGACCCATGATCACCTACATGGCCAAGGCCCCCGAAGGTGTCGATATCACTGAATGGCAACCCGGCACAGAGTACGTTTGAGCTCGAAAGATTGCGTGCTTGAACTGCGTTGACTCACGCGTTTCTTTGCAGCGCTGTCTGGTTTAAGGTCGACGAGGCGGGTTTCGACGACGGAAAATGGGCTTCTACCGACGTCCTGACCGCCCAGAACTCTATCTGGACCATAACCATCCCCGCGGAACTCGAAGCTGGTCAATACCTCGTCCGTCACGAAACGTGAGCTACTTCCCTTCATAACTTGATGTCTCTGACTGGTCCCTCCATCAGCATTGCCCTTCACTCCGCCGGATCGTACCCCGGTGCTCAGCTGTACATGTCCTGCACCCAGATCAACTTGTCCTCCAGCGGCACCTCGTCGCCCGACTCTAGCTTCCTCGTCGCCTTCCCCGGTGCTTACTCTCCCACTGACCCTGGTATCACCTTTGATCTGTACAATGGCTTCACCAGGTATGTTGGCTAGCTCGCCATCATTGTGATTTGTCGTTTACGACTTCCAGCTACACCATCCCTGGACCGGCTGTCTGGCCTGGAGATGGATCAAGCAGTGGCGGCGCCGCTTCTACTACCGCTGCCGCCCAGACGTCCGTTGTCGCCACGTCTACCGCTGCGACCACTTCGTCTGCTGCGACCACGTCCGCCGTTGTGACCACTTCGGCTGCTGCGACCACATCCGCCGCTGTGACCACTTCGGCTGCTGCCACCACTTCGGATGTTACAACCAGCTCTGCCGTCGCCGTTACCACCTCTGCCTCCACCGATATCTCTGGAGGTGCAAGCGAGTGTGGCGCTCAAACATCTACCACTTCTGCGGCGACGGCTACCACCACCTCTACCAGCCCTTCTGGGTTTGTGGCGAACTATGGACAATGTGGAGGTACCTTATACGTTACTTGATCTCAGTTTCTTGTTTCTAATCTCATTCCCAGGTACCAACTGGACTGGCGCAACAATTTGCAACTCTGGATGGACTTGCACTGACTGGAACCCTTGTACGTATCCCCATTTTATGCAGTAAGCTTTGTTTGACCGTCTCGCATAGATTACTCTCAGTGTGTAGAAGACACAAGCTCCAAGCGTAGCGCTAAGCGCGATCACGCCAAGCGCTCGTTCCAGAAGCGCACAGAGGACGCCAAACGCATCCGTCGCTCTCGCAAGTAGAGATGGATCAGACCTTTCTTCGCTGCAAGTCAACCCCTTCTCCACTACGATATCTTGATGACAATTACGAGTCGAGATGGCTGAGGTTTTGATAGTCTCGGTGCTCCGGGCTTTGACAATATCTGTAGCACATACATAGCTTATATACCACCATCTGTAGGCCAGCACTACAACAATCACATTGGCGTCTCAAAGGGTCTTTTCTGACACACTCTTGAATGGTGATTTGAAGGCCGTCTGCTGCTCAAGGCCACGGCCGTCCCAGGTATATTTGAGTAGGAACAGTCGGACTGACAATATCTACATATTTCGACTCTGCCAGCCGACAAAGAGCCTCAAAGAGGAGGAGCGCATACAAGTCCGAGGTCGAGACTCCATCGAGTAAGTCGAAGCAGTTTTGACTGCACCGACGGTGAAGCAAGTCGCAGTACATGTCAGTGACTCATCTACAGAGCTGTATGGCGAGACCAATCATAATAGTAAGTACGCCGTCAGGCCAAAGCATTCGAAAGTGGACACGGGAGTGATGGCCGATATATCCGAATTGCCCTTTCCTTTTCACCACCGCGATCGAATGTCCACAGAAACAGGCTGTCGACGCCGCCCTCAGCCATGCAGTCGGCAGCAACGCCCTCACAAACACCCAGGAAACGCGGCGACGCCCAGTCACCTTTTCCGTTGCGCGGTGATGCAGGCGGAATCCGCAAACGTCGTTGAGGACCCTTCGCGGCATTCAAGTACAGAGGTTGCGCAGCCTGGCAGCAATAAATAGGCGTGAATGTGAGCTTTATTATCAAGCCCGGCGCTTTCTCATCCATCCATACTCATCGCTTTACTGGCCGGTCCAGTCTCCGCACTCTCTTATACACAACATGCGTTCTGTTTCACCCCATTTCGTGCTACTCGCCATGGCGCTTGCGTCGCAGGCAGCGCCCACCGCGTCTGAGCAGTGTCTGTCGACTCTCGCTGAGCAGCGGCCAGCCAGCTGTGGATTGAAGGTGCATATTCATCGTCCTGGGCATCCATGTGTCGTTGAAGTGATGTATCAGAACGCCAAACGCTAGGAGCAAGGATCCGGGGAGAGCCAGAGAGAGAACGTGTTAGAATGGAACTGGTCTCAACATCCACCCCAGACTACTGCTGCCATCCCTACCCCCACGTCTAGTCCAGTCTTCCCCACTCATGTCGGAGGGATCAGGCCCGATGACTATGACCACCACTTTCCAAATCCTCGCGACGAAGCGAGCCGATTCTGAGGCCGATGACTCTGAGGCCAGCGGCGACGATATGGCGCCGATAGATGGTCCAGCTGCTATAAGTATCATCGTTTTAGGACTTGTATTTAGTCAAGCTGACCGGAGATGAAGTCTACGTACCTTCCACAGTCTCCAGCTCCCTCTGGATTCCGTATGGGTCCCGGAATTGGACTTGGACTCTATGGACTGGGACACCGACCTGAAACCCCACGGTGGTGCGAAACCGCATCAGCAACTCCTACATTCCAAAACTTGAGGCCTACGGTGCGCATATAATCACAGTGGCAGGTCTATCTCGACTCACGTTGACTTCTTCGACAGCCCACACCTTACTACCCGTTTCCGCACGTAAGTCCTGATATGTCGTTGTCGCATGTACGCCAATTGCTGAAAGTCTTCATTTTCAAAGACACAAGCGATTCCATTTGGTCTTGCAACTCGCGATACCCCCTGGACCTGGACAATGGAGTTGGCATAGATTCAAGCAAAGCAGGCGATGGTCAGATGCGAGTGTACAGCCGAGTGCTGCTCCGTCGCAGTAGACTCTTTGAAATAGTATTCACCTTTATCACTGACCACCCAGACTTTTTGTACGCCACAATCCAATTCGTGACGTCACACTCATGTGTTGATTCGTTTTTCCGCTTTTTCGGTCCGATTGACATTTCAATTTGCCCCAAAACATGTCCCTTCAGGTTCCAATCCTTTTGCCCACTTTCTCCCCCTCACGTCGGTTTAGCTTTCTGCATGCATGACATGGACAAGTGTCTTCGCCCATATCGATTCTCGTCATCATCTACAACTGCCTTCGCACAACTATTCGACGATTCACGATGGTCTCTGCCGGGACGTTGATATGGGTGTCTTTACGACCACTGTTACGATTGTATGTTCTCTTTTGCGTGCTACCACTCCACTACTGAAGGATCGCGCAGTGCTATGTGTGTCGGGGGAGGCTTTGCGATCACGAAGGCGGACATCTTCCCCCCTGTGGCCGCTCGGGGCGCCGGTCAGATTGCATTGGTACGTGACCCTGTCTAGTAGTAGTCAATTCCCAAGGGAGTACTGCCAGTGCTAATGAGCCTTCTTCATTGCCAGAACATCACGATTCCCAGCCTCATGTTCTCAAAGATCGTTCCCGCATTCACGTCGGACAATATTGGCGCGCTAGGTGTGCATACGCGATGGATTCAAGGGCCGCCATGATCTCATTGGATGCTAGGCCCGCTCATCTTAGTCTCTGCTATCTATCAAGCGCTCGGAATCGTTATCGCGTGGTTAACGAGACTGGTGTTCTGGGTCCCGCATCGCTTTCGATATGGCATCCTCGTAGCCGGTGGGTGGGCAAACTCCGGCGACATTCGTGCGTTGTCTTTCCTGTCGTCATGTTGAACGTTAGCTGAGTCCGCGTTCATAGCTATCGCGGTCGTCATGAGTATCATGGGCTCCAAGCCCTTCAATGGAACTGAAGACCAGAATCTATCCGTTGCATACATTTCCGCGTTCATTCTGTTTTACATGGTGCATTATCTTCCATCCGATTGTCCTCTCTTCAAACCATATTTATATGCGTCGTAGGTGACATTCTTTCCCATGGGTGGCAGCAAATGGATCGCTTGGGACTTTGAAGGCCCCGATGTAGAACCCGACGAAGTTCGAGAAGCCACTCGTCAACGACGGCGCTATCTCCTACGCGGATGGCCGAAGGCACTTGCTCGCAGATTGAGCGGTCAACGTGTTGCGGAAGACCCAGTGTCCGACGAGGAAAAACAACTCAAGGACAGCAAAGAGGACAAGGGTGCTGTTCCCGAATCGGCCGATACTATCCGCCATAGACCACGAGTCGGCCGTCATGTTTCCTTTTCAGAGGACGTTTCTACGGCTGTACCGACTGACGGACCAAGTCCGCCACCCACAGAGAAGATGACTTCTCCAGAGGCGACCAGCATGTGGTCATCATTGCAGACTGCAGCGAACCCCGACCATGATGTTCCGCAATCACGACCACTGACGCCAATCAACGAAATCTCGAATGAACAGCCACCCCCTGCCATCCCCCCAGCACGGCGTCGATGGAATCGGTTTATTGCCCTATTGAAGACCACACTCAAAGCGTTGTGTACTCCGGCTTCAATCACCATCATTGTCTCCTTCCCCGTTGCGCTGGTAACTCCTCTCAAGGCGTTGTTTGTGCCAGTCGACGGGTACTACATGCCTTCTGCACCGGACGGTCAGCCACCATTGGCATTCGTGTATGACTTCGCAGAGTTCATGGGCGCAGCATCTGTGCCAATCGGGCTAATCTGTCTTGGTTCGGCTCTAGCTCGCCTGAACGTTCCACGGAGCGAATTGCCGAACTTACCTTTGGGAGCGATTGTCTCGCTGGCTATTGGGAGGATGATTGTGATGCCGGTGTTGGGGGTGCTGATATGTCAGGCGCTGGCGAGGGCGAACGTGATAGACCAGGACGATAAGGTGCTCCAGTTCGTTTGCATGTGAGTGAATTTACTGTTCTGGCAGCCAGGCGACTCATCTAGTTAACGGGATAGATTCTTCTCGTGCCTCCCCACAGCCACGACACAGGTGAGAATCTCATTGCCACAAGCTCAATTGTAGCTCATGCGACCGTCACAGGTTTTCGTTACCCAAGTGTACAGCGGAACAGGAAGTGCAGAGCATTTGTCGGCGTTCCTCATTCCTCAGTATATCCTGATGTTTCTTTCAATGACTGCTCTTTCTGCATACACACTACAAATGCTTTTCTAAATCAGGATCGCAACATACTAGACTTGTATCATATCTATACGGCATGTAGGGAGTAATCAATTCATTATGCATAATGCGCTCGTTATCTGTAGACACGCTTTTGCGTCATAACGCGCCATCCCTATGATATTCGATGTGATCTGGTAGTCAGATGAGACTCGGACGCAACTTTCGAGTTGCCAGTGCGATTGCGTTTTATTGCATGCTCGAACTCGTTCAAGGTGTTACTACATCACACGACCTGAGAAGAAGTCGTCTTAAAGAGCTAGCCGAATTCAACTGAGAATCCATCATCCTCACAAATGGCCCCATCCGTCTCTGAGCTAGTTTCGCAAGTTCCACTGGCAGCCGAGTCTCATGTCGAGAATCTCAAGAACGCTCTGAAGTCACAAACAGTGCGTCACTTCTTCACTTCGAAGTGCTATGGTATCCGATCAAGTCTCTTCAGCAAGCGGACGGACCTCTATATCCTTTCTATCTTCCTTACTTCGATAATGACGAGAAGTTCCCGCCTACGGAGCTATTCGGTACGCCTGAATTCATTACATTTCCTCAGTTATTTAGCTGGCCTCATTGAGAGCACAACGATCGCGGCGCCCTCGCCGATCCCAAGAAGCCGAACTTGCTCAGCCCCAACACCACCACCAAGGACATCAGTCCGTACATTGGTACTGAGATCACAGGCATACAGATTTCGCAGCTCAGCAAGGAGGGACTGAACGAGTTGGCCCTGTACGCAGCGGAGAGGAAGCTATTGGTTTTCCGCGATCAGGATTTCAAGGACTTGACTCCCGAAAAGCAGATCGAGATAGCAGGGTGAGTCGCTCGACGGTCTTTCGTTGGTTTGAGTGCAAGATTCCGACACAAGTGTAACCAGATACTTCGGCCCTATTCAGAGGCATCCTACGTCTGGTAATGTTAAAGGGTTCCCCGAGTTCCACGTCGGTACGTTTTTAGTCAGTTTAACTGCGTGCTGAGTATCATGATATGTCGAATAGTCTATCGCGATGCGGAAAACGACAGGTTCCAAGAGTACCTAGGCGGGGACAAGATCAACCACACGAGCTGGCATTCAGACGTTGTAAGCTTCTCATCTTACCTACATGTCGGCAAGACCTACTCACCATGCACAAACAGTCATACGAAAAGCAGCCGCCCTCTACAACGTTCTTCTTTTCCTTGGAGCAGGTAAGATCTCACCCCACCCGTATGCGTCCACCCGCCAATGAATCCTCTAGCCCCCCTCAGGCGGTGCCACGCTCTTCCTCTCCCAGGTCGAAGCATACCGACGCCTATCTCCCGAGTTCCAGAAACGCCTCGAAGGTCTGAAAGCAGTCCACTCCGCCGTCCCGCAAGCGGAGTTTTCCCGAACACGAGGTGGGCCAGTCAGAAGGGAGCCTGTCGAATCTGTGGTACGAAAGTTTCTTCATGCCATCCCCATCGCCAAAATTAATCGATGCCGTCCAGCACCCAGTTGTTCGGCGCCACCCAGTGACCGGCGAGAAGGCACTCTATGTCAACCAGGGTTTCACGAAACGCATCGTGGGATACAAAGTCGAAGAATCCGAGTACCTCCTCAAATTCCTCTTCGACCATATAGCGAAAGGCGCAGACTTCCAGGTCCGGGCGGCCTATGCGCCGGGTACTGTGGTCGTTTGGGTGCGTCCAAGTTCGGATCTCGTGTCGAGGAGCATTAACGTTTATGTGCAGGATAATCGCTTGACCGCGCATTCTGCTATACCCGACTTCGAGAACGTTCACAGGAGGCACGCTGTGAGGCTCACGCCGCAAGCGGAGGTCCCAATCCCTGCTTGAAGGCATCGAGGAAGCGGAGGAAGCAGTTGTCACAATCAAATGTATTCATCGCAGTGCGATTATATTCGCTATGAACATTACATCGCCGCGTCGTTGTCTTAACCAATCAGTCAATTCAAGCACCATCTCGTCATGTAAGAATGTTCTTACCACTACGTAGAAATTATCCGTGACATTCTAAGAGCCTGTTCGGCAACCGGGTTTTGAGAGAGGTTTTGACGAAAACCGGGTTTTGAGAATCGAGAACCGGGTCATCCTTTGCGGCGCACTGAACGGGAGCATCAGATAAGCCTCCTTCCTCGATCCACACACAGAATAACACCTACGGTTTTGTTGCCCGATATGGTGCTCAAGATGGCTTCCGTGACACCGAATTTGCGCGCATTGATGTCGGGCTCAGATGCATGCTGGCGTTAATGAGGCTTGCATGTCAGTAACCGGTTCTACGATATTGGGCAGACCGTCCAAACTGTAGTGAGCTGGTCGTAAGACTCGTAGGTAGAGCGAGCTTGGGCTGGCAATGATGAGAGCGTAGAGGCGCAGAGAAAGGCGTCAAAGTCGTAAGGTTCGTCAAAGTCGTGCGATTCGTGAAGTTCGTGAAGGCAGGCGTACTGGACCAGCCAATACGGAGGGAAATCTTGGATGGGCGGGAGGAACGGCGATCGGGGATTTCGTGTACTTAGGAGACGATGTTGTGGACGATCCTGCGAGGCGCATGTTGGCGTAGATACCGCTGTTCCCTATTCCGTGACACTCGCCATAGAAGTATTCCTTCAAGCTCATTCGCGCGTCGAAAGCCACCATGGTCCCACCTGTAGAGCAGGGATCGAGGGCTCGAGTATCGAAAGACGTTGTCCATCCAGGTTTTCAAACGTGCCGCGGAGGCTGGTGTCCTTGATTTCCTACAGTCTTTCGTCTGCCTGGATTGAGTAGCCGGGATTCTGATGGCGAGGCCGCCCTGGCGTCCGGCTTGAGGTAACCGCTCATTCCTTGATGCTAAGAGACGAAGCGGAATCCGTCAGTGTAGGAGCGGTGTCCGTTGGCGTTGTAGTGAGGTTATCCGTGGGTGGATGGGCTGTGTGTGGGGGCTCGTGGGCGGTTGACGAAGATGATGGTGGTGGTAAAGGAGAAAGAAAGAAACGGTGTTAGCGGACTTGTCCACCGCGCATTGATGCTTATAATTATTTTCGGATATGCATCGATAATTCGAGCTCAAGCGCTCAAGCTTCATCGTACTATTCTGAGGTGTAAGTAGAGACTACGAGAAAACTAGACAATAGAATGGCCTCTTCCCAGCTTCACCACAAAAGAAGTAAACAGTGGCTATTGTATATTCAGCACAGCTCGACGCCTCCACTTGGTTTGGTTGAGATCAACGCTAACCCACTGAAGATCCCGCAACCTCTCCCGAAAGGCAGGCGCAGCCAACCCACGCAGCAGCGCGCCGAAGTGGTTGATTGCAACTTCGTCGGGTGTCATATGTTCAAACCAGCGTCCACAAACGGAGAGCTCCTCGAGCAAAGGCGCCAGATCAGTGAGTGCAAGGACGTTTTCGACGGTGATGGAGGTGTCCAACCAATAGAAAGACAGTCTCTTCAGTCCTACAGAGTTTGAATGCCGCAGGAACTCGAAGACGTGGATGATGTCGTCTTTTGTCACTCTGTCGTTGATGTGCAGCTCCTCTAACAGAGGGTTGCGGATGTATCCCCACAGCGCCCATTTGACGCAATGTACATTGAGGTAGCGTAGACACGATGTGAGGACCTCGAATGGTATCTCGTCATCGATGTCATCGTCGTGCCTCACGTTCATGTGCGTCTTGAAGGACCGAAGAGAAGGACAACTGTAGAGCCATCGAATGGTGTCTCGCATAGATCTCTGTTCCCGCTCTGATCTGATGGTGACCTTGGTCAATTGAGAAAGAGGGAGATGGAGGTTGACCTTGTAGCCCTTCAATTTGACTATGCGCAAGGAAGGAGTATTTAGAAATAGGGTAATGGGAGCCGCGGGTTCATGGAAGGAGGTTGTGACGCTGAGGTATCGGAGGATAGGGAGTTTGCCGGCCACGGCGGATAGCGTCTCGAAGACGTTGTAATCGAAAAAGAGACTAACGTCCTTCCAACGCTCTGAGTGAGGCACTAGAAGGCCAAGGCAGTCGCTGGACAGTGTGGGTTCATTGTCGCTTCCAACGGAGAATTCAATGGAAAGGTGGTAACTCCTAGTCAGGGCAATTCGAGAAGTGACGGTGTGCTTCCAGTTGGATGGGTACGGCGAGTCCCAAATATTGATGGTGGACCACAAAGGCGGGTGAGCGAGTGCGATGTTACGCCAAAGGCGACAGACGTGGGTGAGGAGCCAAGGACCATTGGAAGTATCAAATACATCGAGACTGGCACTGTTGAACTCGCAGTACCATTCGAAGATCTCCGTCATGCACTCGACGGGCAGCCGGCGGAGCGAGGAGAAACGCAAGTGCGAAACCATTGTCTCCAACCGGCACCGTTCTGCCTCGAGTTTATCGCAGGCTGTAAGCATTTCCGCAATGACAGCGTTGAGTTGATCCAGCTGCTTGTCAACCGCAGAGAGGTCGGCGAGTGCATTGGGAATGATCTCTTCGCGAATGAGTTCCGCATCTACATCCGAGACCGGGTGATTTGAGGTAGTAAGGGTTGTGTATAGGTAGGGTGCGGGGCGGGAGCATGGACGAGGCAGTGCGTAAGGAGTACCGCAGGAAGAGCATGATATTGAGGTGGGTGTGGCCATTTCTGTACTACATCACGTCAGGCTACCGATAAATGAGTCTGACAGCGTCGAGCGCACCGAGTGAAGAGATATGAACGAGGGATGCAGTGATTACAGACCACGAAGAGGTCACGCACTGTAGTTTCGCGTTGAGTGGGCGTTGCACAGTATAATGCAAGAGACACACCGTTGGATGATACTTTCGCGATGCGCAGATTCTTACGCCGTTACAGTACTCGGTCGTCAGTCATGGTGACTGTGCAAGTATGTGTCGACCCTGACGTCCGCCAAATCCGGAACAATTGCCTGCCTGAGCCTGAACAGACCACCATTGAAATCGCTTTCTAACTCATTCCAAGACCTACGAAGCTACTGTCATTATCAAAATATTTGGAGCTACAATTAATAGAATTGAGATAGTTCCAACACAACTAAGTTACCACTGATGAACCGTCTTTGACTGTACCGTTCAAAGTATCTGTATTTCACGCCACCAACTGCCCTCATTGACAACAACGACAACACGCCGAAGACCTCGCAGCCTCTCTTGAAGCGCAGGTTCAGCCAAATCACGCAATAGCACACCAAAGTAGTTTTCTGCAAGCCGATCTTCCGAATCCTCTTCCGAATTTATCACATATCCCCAAAGGACGAGCTCCTCGAGCGAAGGTGTCAGATCGGCGAGTGCGGCAATGTCTTCGACAGTGATGGAGTATGATACATGCTTCAAAGCCAACCTCTTTAGTCTCGTAGAGCGAGAATGTCGTAAGAACTCAAAGATGAGGTTGATGTCAAGGATGTTTCCAAGCCATGTGAAGAGACGCAGCTCCCCTAAGAGCGGGTTATGAATGTACTGCCACAGAGCCCACTGTAGAATATCGATGTGGAGATAGAGGAGAGATGAGATGATGACCGCTGAGGGTATCAGGTCATCAATGCGGTTGTTGTGCAACCCGTCTGTCTCGGTAGTGAAGGAACAAAGTGAAGGGCAATCCCTTATGCAACGGATAGTGTCTCGCATGGAGATCTCCTCATACATTGCTCGCAACTTCACCACAGTCAAATGAGCGAGAGGAAAGCGGATGTCAGGTGCGTCGCAGAGGCTCAACAGTCCAACTTTGCGCAACGAAGGTGCATTCTGGAACGCAGTGATGGGAGCTGCGTCGTCAGGTATCACGTCGAAGGGCATCTCGATGTAGAGGGATTGTAGGATAGGGAGTTTGTTGGACACGGCGGAGAGCATCTCGAGATTAGAGTATCGGCCACGGAGATCAACGTCCTTCCAACGTTCTGACTGCGAGAACAAAAGACCCAAGCAGGCCTGTTGTACTAGGGAAAGTTGACGAGAGGGCAACGACATGGCCAAGAAGAGGGGATGATCCTTAGTTAGGGCCATTCGAGAAGCGATGATATCAATGCTTTTAGGTTCGTGTGCCCGTTGCAATTCGACGTCAAAGTTGATGGTGGACCACAGAGGCGGGTGAGCGAGCGCGATGTTACGCCAAAGGCAACAAACGCTGGTAAGGAGCCATGGCCCTTCTTCAGTATTGAATACATCGACTGCCTCATGGAATGCGCAGTACCATTCAAAGATCTGTGTCATGCATTCGGTGGGAAGCTGTCGTAGCGGAGAGAGCAAGTAGCGCGAGCGCGAAATCATCGCCTCAAGCCTGCACCGCTCTGCCTCCACTCCTGCAACGACAGCAGTCAGCTCCTCCAGCTGCTTCTCCACCATAGAGAGGTCCGTAAGAGCATTTGGTAGAATCTGTTCCCTGACCAGCTCTACATCCGCATCCGCGACTGGTTCGTACAACGCTGTAAGGATCGTGGGGAGATCGGGAGTAGATGGATGGGGGAAGCAGTAAGGAGTACCGCACGAGTGGCAGGACAGTGAGGCCGATGCTGCCATCTGAGACAAACCGGGTTATCAGCCTACGTAGAGAGAGCTATTCTGGCGCTCACCTCGCGGAATCACGATCTGAAGGCTTTTGAAGGTCGCAAGCTGGCTTGAGTAGACTAACACACAGATGTGCTGGCAAGCAGAAGCTTGTCCGTGGTCGCTTGATCGAAAACAAGCCGAAATTGGACTCGGGCCCTTTGGGTCCGTGCCAGGCTTGTTCCCACTCTTCCATCACTGATGCAACACAATTCGTCCAACCATTTGGCAGCTTCAGAAGCAGCCTCGCCGCCGCCCAACGCGATCCTACAAGAACATTGAGTCTGTTCTTCCGGTACTTGCTCGTACTACACCCGGTACGGAATCCAAAAGGCCCATCATTATGAGGCAGGCGCCCACACATCTTTCTCGCTGGGAGTCGGTGCGTCGACATTCGCCTTTGCTTCAT
This sequence comes from Strobilurus pachycystidiatus, assembly GCA_019915135.1. Lineage (NCBI taxonomy): Eukaryota > Fungi > Basidiomycota > Agaricomycetes > Agaricales > Physalacriaceae > Strobilurus > Strobilurus pachycystidiatus. Next base: position 287,131 of record JAHLMK010000006.1, on the reverse strand, counting down.
CAGGCTGATGCAGAGCAACAGAGCAGCTGACTCAAGGATACGACGGATATCTTGTCGCAGGGAAGCGTCTACACTCGCTTGGAGGCAGGCCTTTTTCCAGGACGAGGAGCAGCGTACTTCCAAGCATATGGCACCCGAAACATACCTTGCGATGATATACGCGTATCCGCGAGTATCTGGAGGGAAGTCGGGGCTCGTGGGGGAATGGGACCTGCCGCCGGCATATGCGAGCGTTACATAGGCGTCCGGGTCAAATTATTCCTTGGCCTGCTCCTGTCTGCTGTTGGCATGTACGTTGCGGAAAACTGCCTTGCGCTGCTCTTTTGGCCTGACTGACGAGTCTTTTGTAGTTGCTCATTCTTGGTGCCATTCCTTGCCTGTATACCATGCTCTCGAGATGTCGCATTTCGCATCGTCGGGCACTTCAAGTTTTTACCCTCGATCCTCTTCTCCTGTCATCATCCGATTTCATCTCCATGCCCACGCACCCAACCATGAACCCTACTCGCCTGGCGCAGACGATCCCCCGGACCAGTATGCAACAACTCACGAGCCTTCCTCGAGTAATTTTCCACAGACTTCGGTCCTTCACCACGCGCCAGGCTGGACTATCGTTGATGATTCTGTGCATGGCCGACGGGAGACTCTTCGTTCTCACCGACCACCGACTCGGAGGATGATAATCAGCACGGCTTTGCCGGGATATAACAACCCGGAGCATATATCAGCACAGGAACCTACGTCTAAGGGTTTAACAATTATCGCGACGGCGGCAGCGGAAAAGCGTTGGGGAAAGGCGGGGAATGTTCGTGTTCGTAGAGCCGATGGGAATACTGTTTGTCTGCTGTGTCATTCTGATCTTTCACTCGTTAACGTTGACCAGGTCCTCATCAACGAGCCCGCCCAGCTTCTGGACCGCTACTACCATCCATCTCCTTGCTGAACAGTCCTTTGACATGCAACATGCAGTCACGGCGCCATTTCCACGCCCTCCACCGCCCCCTCCGCGTTTTATGCGTTCACTCACACCATCCCTCCGACTGCAGACGATCACAACACGTACGAGCCTCTCTCGAGTGACCTATCGCAGATCTCCGTCATCCCCCACGCCCCAGGCTGAACTATTCTCACTATTGAGTACATGGCCAACGGAACATCATTCGTTGTCACCGGCCCCTCGCCAGCGGCGGCCGAAGTGGTTTTCAGATGAGGATGCGTTTGCAGGTTAATATTTGCACGGTAAATATAGCAGTGCGGGAACTTACCCAATTAGTACAGTGTCTTCAGCCTGCTGAAACATGGATTACGAACGATGAACTAGACTTTTGGATTGGGTGGCAAGTAATTTGTAAGTACTGGGCGCAATTTTCTGGCTCGATTGGGTAACAAGACAGACGTGCATCAAGCACCTCTAGATCTTTTTACAGTGCTACTACTAGAAAACTGACTACAGCGCGCTCTAGATTTAGATACCAAGATAGTCCTTCGAGTATACGTGATTGGACTGAATCTTGTATATATGAGCAAGCATGGCCAGTCAGAACTCTACCCGATATGACAGCTCAAATTGGACTCACAGCAGCAAGATGAGGTACTACCTATTGGGGGCGGGGACCACCTGCTTGGCCCACACCTGGGCCTCCTCCCACAGGAGTCGGTGTCGAACTCGGGGATGGCGGGACATAAATTAAAGGGCACTGGTCCTTGCAAGTGATATCCGATGGATATTGATTACAAAAGTCCTGCATGAATCCATAGCAGCCATTGGGCGAAGAGGTCGTACCCTAGATGAACGAGTAAGCAGTGGCCAAGAATATGGGGATCGTCTGACCGGAATAGCGCTGGGAGCAGCTTGGGGCACGGGCGCAGAGAAGCAGACCGCGAGGGTGGCGGCGAGGACAATGAATGTACTGAAGGAGTGCATGACAGCAGTAAGGAAAGTTTATGAGTCGCGGGAGACCAGTCCAGCCAAGGGATATTGAATGAGATGTTCGAGCAAGGTATTCGGAATTGTAGTCTTATATAGATAGAGCAATGCAGAAGGAACGGAAGGCGACAAGAATGGAGATGTCAAGAGCGTAGGTCAACAGCGCAAATGTAAGACAAAGACTTGCATCGTCCGTCGCGATGGATGCATATTCTTCGATAACGCATCCTGCCGGAAGGGCATTCGCCAATTGCAGGGTCAACACAACTTGCATCATGATTTCTCCTGTCCTCGAGGTGAGTTGGAATACGAGTTCCGCAGTACCGTTTCTCTCTATTCGACGACATCAAGTTTGCCATTGCTCTTGAGTATCTGGTTGACGATGTCGGTCCTGGCAATGGGGCGCTCTCGGACTTAACGGACATCTCAAATGCTTAATCCGTCGAGTCATTTTCATGTCCGCTCCTTGTTTCCTTACCATCATGCCCGTCGAACACACACAGAAAAGCGCCATTCGCCGAACAGCGTCGCGCACGCCAAGCCCGCTCCGCGCCATGCCGACGAATATGCCAAGCCCGACGTTGGTCGCATAAATATGCATCGCGACCCAGGATGTTTTCCAGCAAGCCAGGCGCTTGTTCACTATTTGGCCGGACCATTGGATTTCCACCATAATGCGCACAACCTATCTTGTACTTGCTCTCGTCCTGGCGACGAATGTTAGCGGTGCACCTATGTGGGCTGACGATGAAGCAGTTGAAGGAGAAATAGCAGGACGCGCATCGGACTGGATAGAGGTGAGCCCTCCTCCTCCTTAGCTTTGTTTGACATATTTGAACAGTGTTGATTTACAGGCGCGTGACTACGAAAATCTGGACCGTCGATTTGAACTGCCGTCGTTCTCAAAGTTTTCGTTCCCAAAACTCGGCAATCCGTCCTGAACGAAGAAGCCTCCTACGACGGTCAAGCTTCCGCCAACGCACGAGCCTCCACCCACACCACCCAAGGATGTGGAACCATCTCCTACGCATCCTAAGACACCAGTCCAGGAAACGTCTGTATCGACACCGAAGGGCCCGTCAACGACATCCAAAGAGCCGCCAAACACGGTAGACCCCAAGACGGGCGAGTAGATTGTCGTTGTTGGGGATAATTGATTCTCATGTTCTCAGGCAAACCGAGTGATCCCAAGACCACCGTCGATCCAAAGACCGGTGACACCAGTCCCAAGACTGGTGAGACTGACGTTGATCCCAAGACTGGCAAGCCGTTGTCCTTCTCAACCGCTTGGCATATCCTGACCTTTATATCGTACAGGCAAACCCGTCGACGATCCGAAGACTGGGCAGCCTGCCACCGAAGTCGATCCCCAGACTGGCAAGCCTTCCATGCCAGTCGTATTAACCATGATGCTGATTATATCTACAGGCAAACCAAACTCCGAACATGGCGTCGATCCGAAAACTGGGAAGCCTACCACAGACGCCAATCCGACTGCTAGTGACGCTGGTCCCAAGACCGCGGATGTCGACTCGAATATCGATCCCAAGACTGGCAAACCCGTCACCAACCCCAAAGCCGGAGATGGGGACGGCTCGGACCCCGTCGACCCCTCCATCGGCAAGCCCTTCGTATTCAATGACGATGCTGGGGAAGCCGCGTACGATCACAGTAATCCAGACGGAGGCTCCAAACCATGGATGCTGCGGGGAATGTGGTCGGATTCTTCAGTAATGAAGTAGTGTGACGGGGACGACGCTCAGCGTGGTGGGTCTTGATTCTCTTTATCCTTGCTTTCCCTTACTTTCCATGTGGAACGACGCTGATTTCGTATCTTCTCTAGGCGACGTGCACGACGTCCTGGATGGATAGCGTGGTACCCTCGATGACGGCGGATGTAGCGCTAGCTGATGACGCGCAGCCTACGGCGGACAGCGAATTCATCACGACGATGAGAAACGAGTCAATGAGGACGAAGGTGGCCGATAGTGAGCCTACGGCAAAGACGGGGGCAGATAACAGTACGTCTGCGCCTAGTAGGGTGGAGATTACGCCGCTCTCGGATAGCACCACGCGTCGGCGGCGGTCTGCCAAGGTTTGTCTCTTCAGCTTCACCTTCTACATTGTTTGTGTTCTGATATGATCTGGACAGTATTCGCGTCAACTCCACGTTCTCTCTGATTCCACATCGTCAAGTTGTTCTGTATACGAGGAGGAGAGGGACATGAGCAGGAGGGTAGGCGACTTGTTGGATGGCGGTGCTAGTGCTGCCCCAGCTCCTAGCCAGACGTCGCAGCCCCAGGTGGGTATTCACTTCCTTCTTCGAGCTGTCCTGCATCGCTCAGTACGTTTAAGGATGACCATGATGGGCTCTCAGCGCAGTGCACTCAAAATCTTTACGACATACAATAGAAGGGGGATACCCATGATGCCAAACCCCATGTGCTGGAGATGCGCCACATATCGGACGTCGCATCATTTGCCAAAGCCGACTGAAATCCCGAATCCCGTTCGTCAAACGACACTTTCCACCGGAAGGCTATTTTTGACTTGTTGATGTGCAGGATATGCTTCCGAGAGCGTATCCACCTCACGCTCCGTGTCCTCCACCTCCACCGGGCACGTTGCTGCTCCATCCAACGCCCACTGTGAGTCCCTTTGAGATGCGGATGTGGCTGGCTTCCTGAATCTGGTCTGCAGACTGTCGACTCTTCGGATGGTGGTTCCGCACCGGATCGTACTGAGACAGCGTCTTCGACACCATATGATAATGAGGTGGGCAAATCATCGCTTGATTTACGACTGGTATTCGAGTGATTGCGTTGACAGGACGATGACGAGCTCTCGGCGCGGTGTACACAAGAATACCGTGTGCTGTGATTATATCGGCCATATACCTATCATACCGGACCCACAGTGTGCGGCCTGTAGCAAGTATTGACTATAAGAGAAGGTGTCTCGAGGTGGATCTCGAAGGGGGATGTTTGTGGCTCTTCCGTCCGATTTGACGCCAATGATCCAGGACGAATACCGGGACACAATACTGGCGTACAAGGCTGAGCTGTAGGAGTGAGTCTACGATTGAAGAAGACAATTCTACAGGCGCGAGTGACGACTCTACGGTTGACGTATCTGCAGTCCACTCCCAGAAACGGTCCGACGAACGCAGAGGCAGTGCAAAGGAAACGTCAATCCAGGCGTCCAACTGTCATCATTCTCGTTACTCTTCTGATTGCCGCCGCTGCGGCATCTCCTGAATAGGCGCACCTTGTGTCGTCGACCTTCTTGGACCGGTAATTGTGGCTGGGAGAACAATAACATTCGATCGCTGATCATTCGCCAGAACCGCATATAAGGTTGGTCGTATTGTCTGCTCTCACTACTATCAACCACCAGCCATGTCTCCCTCCTCCTCCGATATTATCCACCGCTTACCTTGGGAAAAGATCATTGACGAATATCTTGCGCCACTCCTTGATGATGAGGAATACCTGGACACCATGAAAAATCTTTCCATGACTTCGAAGCTCTTCTCATTCGCTCGCTGCTACTCTCTCTCTCTCAAACGTGAGGAAGAGACCCAGCACATGTTCGACGTACTTTCGGAGGACGCACTTAACGCCATCAGGGTACTATGCTTGGACTTCTTCTCGGAGAGCGAGCCCCAGGATGTCATCCACAAGCTCCGTCCCTTCCCCCAGGCCTGCGCGAAGCCTGATCGCCTCCCGGATCATTGCCTTCCAGGCGGACCAGACCTGGAATTTCTTGGTGGCCTTTGCACGCTCATCATCGAGAATGTGGCTTGGGATACCTATAATCACAGCCTCTTCCGGGAGCTTCTGTGTCCCAGCATGGAGTACAACATCCATACGCTCATACTCGACACCGTCATAATCCCATTCCCAGCCGACATCTGTACCATTGTACACGCTTTGCCTCAGCTAAGGGACCTTGCTCTAAGCAACGTGTTCGTTCCTAAAGCTAATCTTAGCGGAAGGGGCACATGCGAATACTTTGAGGATCTCCTTTCTTCCTCAGACCACGTTCACTCCTGGGATAATATTGGTGAACTGGCGGTCACTGTACGACCAAGGTACATGTATCCAGAGGAGTGGGAGGAGATGCTTCCCTTGACCTCCTGCATAGTGCCTCATTCACTGCCCAATTTGACCATTTTGCGTTATACGGTTGTGACAGGAGACGACATGAACAACCTCAACGTCTTCCTTCGCTCCGCAGACTCCTTGAACGAATTGATTTTATCTGTTGGCTACAAAGGTTTGCATCCGCACTATCCTCTGGCTCCCTCACACATATTATGCCTTACAGATTCCGTCCTCGAGAACACGGTTCTCGAACTCCAATCGGCGCGACAGCTGGGCTGTTTCACCGTGATTGCAACGACGCTGGATCAACGCAATGACAAGCGAGCGTTCCCTCCGAGCTTACCGTTCATACAGTGGCTGACGCGCACTTTCGAATCCGCCGCGGCAAAGTCCTGGCCATCCAATCCACTCGATGTGTTCCATCTCCGATTCCGCAACAGCATACTGCACGAGCCGTCCTTCTTTGAACGGTACCGTGAGCCCAAGATGTCGGATCACTGGCTTGCATATAACGCCTCGATGAATCCCGGCTGGAATGCCTTGTTCCGTGCTGTCGCCGCCTCCGGTGTAACGAGCCTCATTGAACTGAGCTTCTCCGAGAAGTTTGACGAGTCCAACATGATGGAGGTGGATGAATCTACATTGGGCGGCGCGACGTACACGACTTCCTATGAACACGAGCCAAGCGATGCCAGGTATACCATGTTTGACGACTATTACGACCAACACGGGGCCGACGATCAGCCCACTGACTGGGAGCGCTATGAATGGCGCGTTGAAACTGCGATCAAGGAAGAGCAGAAGGGCCTGTGCAGCGCGGACTTTTGGTTTGGGGATGAGGTTGATCGGTCGAATCGGAGGCGGAACAAGCAGGGTAAGAACCGCCGTATGAAAGACATCCTGGCCGAGGTTCAGAGATGGTATAACAAGGCTGATGACTCGGGTGATCTCGACAGTGACGATGAAGAGGGATATGTCGACAGCGACGAGGAATATCAAAGTGACGAGGAATTGGTCTAGCAACATTGTAGAGGATATACTCAGTCTCCGATGTAATTAGATGCATATAAAAGGATTTTCCGTATAACAACCAGGCGTTCTGCGATCTTTAGAGATATGAGAGTCACCATGCCTTTCAGTTGCCTTTGAGTGCAGAGGGGCCGGCCAAAAGACGTCAAGACTCGGGATGTCTCCTTTTGAGGGATATATGAGTCGGCGACCGGAAGAAATGACTGAGGCAGGCGAGGTAACGAAGATATAAGTGCCACGCTACTTGATACAGAAAAAACAAATTGGTGCGGTACCTCGAACATTCATCGGCCGACTAGCTCAGCTGGTTAGAGCGTCGTGCTAATAACGCGAAGGTCTTGGGTTCGATCCCCACGTTGGCCATCTTTTTTGACGAGTAGGCTTTGGCCCATCAAATTTTATACCTAGTAGCTAATGAGTACGCCACAATATCTGACTCGTCAAAGCTGAAAGCTCTGGGACCTCGCCAGCCGGTTTGACAGGCCGCAGAATGAAAGAGACGATCAATAATTTTGACCCGTGGTCGGATTCAAACTCCGAATCTTGCCTCTCAACTTCCAAGTCGATTGCAGGACTTGGCAAAGAACTCAGGCATTTCTTCCAGACTTGCACATCTCCCTTCCAAATGTCCTATCTATCTCATATGACTGTAAGACATGGTACACGCATATCATCCACGCTCGCTAATGGCTTACTCAGATCGGGTGCACCCGTGCCAGCGCAATAGGACGCGTCTCGCGTGTTCAATCTCTTCCGAAAATGGCTCTCTACGCGACACGGCGCATGTATGCGTCTCCAGCAGAAAGCGTCAAGCCTATTGAGTCGCTCAAGCAGTTCCAAGAAATCGTCAGTTCAACTTTCAGCACTTCACTGCTGCTACCCTCACATCATTGCGTACACAGATCAACAACTCGTCAAACCCTGTAGTGATCGACTTTTGGGCGACGTGGTGTGGCCCATGCCGCGCCATCTCGCCTATATTCTCACAACTCTCGACGACACCCGAGTTTGCGGGAAAGGTGGACTTTTACAAGGTGGATGTCGACGAGCAGGAGCAGATCGCGCAGGAGGTGCAGGTTAGGGCGGTAAGTCATCTCATCACGCTTCACTATGTGTTGAGGTGACATTGATGATGTAGATGCCGACTTTTATGGCGTTCAAAAACGGGAACAAGGTGAATGAGCTGGTTGGTGCAAACCCTTCTGGCCTTCAGGTGGATTTTTTTTGCGTAGTCTGCTGATACCATTGCTGACCCCGATGTCTCAAGGCATTGATCAAGTCTGTACTGTAAATCTGCTCGTACGGACAGGCAAAATGTCTGTATATAGATAGTGTCATATTTCTTGGATGTGCCGTTCTGGGATCTCGGTCTGCGCTGCTATGTTTTTGGCATTGTTGGTTTCTCATGTCCCTTGCGCACGAGAATCAACCCGATGACGCACTCGATAGGTGCTGCAGTTGTTCAGGATGTCGTTCCGGGTTCGCGACGAGTGGGAGAGAAGGCCAACATGCAAGCACATTGCAGGGCAAAGTCTGTTAGGCCATTGTCCTCCTCGTTCCCAAGCGTTTGTTGTGTGTATTTCGCGATATTGTCATGCACAGCAATGGTACAATTCATTGGTCATTAAAAGTCCAAAAAAGGACACCGCTGGGCGGAGGGCGAGTGGCGCATGTCGGCTTTCCAAATGGAGATGGGTACACACGTGTGCATACGCGATAATCCAATTTTTTTGCACCATGAATCATGATCTTCTTCGGGTCATCTCTTGACATCCATCCTGCAGCGATCTGTGCTTACCCACCGACGTTCACTGCTCACCAACCTGTCCAGCATGTCAGAAAAAGGTGCACTGTATATGGATGATCTTTGATCTGAGTCTAACATTTGTCTAGTCCTCATCGGTGTCATTGGCGGGAGTGGTTTGTATCACTTGGATAACCTCACCTTCGTGTATGTTCGCCTAAGACCTCTCACAATCTCGCAGTCTAACGAAAGCCATACACAGGAAACATGTCAACCCCGAAACAGTACGTCCCACAGGAGAAAGGCGCGAACTTGACAGCTGATTAAAGACGCGCTAGCCTTGGGGATACCCTTCTTCACCCATTTCGATCTGCTCTCTTCCATCCGGCACTCAGGTCGCTTTTCTTGCTCGGCACGGAACAGGCCACTCTATAGCCCCATCTGCTGTACCTGCACGCGCCAACATAGCAGCTCTCAAATCCCTCGGCGTACGCGCTATCGTCGCCTTTTCCGCCGTCGGATCGCTCCGCGAGGAAATAGCCCCCGGATCGTTCGCATTGCCCACCCAGATCATCGACCGCACTAAGGGTATCCGTCCCGCATCCTTCTTTGAAGGTACCTCCATCGTGGCGCACGCCAGTTTCGGTGATCCGTTCAGCAACAAGCTCGTTGCATGGCTGGAGGAGCGGGTGAAGAAGGCCCTTGAACAGGAGGGCCGTGGAGTCAAGCTTTTCACCGACAAGTGCATCATCTGCATGGAGGGTCCCCAGTTTTCGACTCGCGCGGAGAGCATAATGTACAGACAGTGGGGCGGCGACCTTATCAACATGAGTGTATTGCCCGAGGCAAAGTTAGCAAGAGAGGCCGAGCTCAGGTTGGTACTTTCTTCTAGATTGTATCGGCTGCGCTAATTTTACCGGCAGTTACGCCTTAATTGCGACTGCTACTGATTACGATGCGTGGCGTCCCCATTCAGAGACCGTCACCGCCGCGGAAGTCTTCAAAACTCTCAAGGGTAATGCCGACACGTCCCGGCTGGTTGCGGCGACTGTTCTCGACGAACTTCACGCTGCCATCAGCACATCAGGTGAAGCCTTACTCCTTGAACAGGTCGGCTCAATGAGCTTCTCCATCATGCCGCGTGGCGAGCAACAGAACCCGGATGATCTCAAGAAGCTTGCTTATGTTCTACCGGAGTACTTCGCCGAGAAGTAATAGAATCATGTACCCCCCGTCATGGCAATTGATTAACATGTACGACGTATATAGACTTGATGAACACGAGATATCGGACTGGTAGATCAGCGCCCATATTTGATCTCCGGGTTGTATCGAAAATCTGGGTGACATTGTTTCACAAAACGATGAGGTACAAGACTCTGATTGTTGCGTGGTACGAGTATCGAGGTGCAGTAGAATAAGTATGTTGGTTTAAATAATCAATACGATAGACAGCAAAAACGCATCACATCTCGGCTTTGACAGCAGCTTCATCTTACGTCGCTGCCTGTATCCTATCCATCGCTGTACGAATGCTCTTGCTTCGCCGGATCGTATCCAGCAGTCCCTGCTCGTGATCCGGCGCCCATCCTTCCGGTAGCCTCTCAAACCTCAACCAATTTATCAGCCAGGGCAGCGGAATTCCCCTCGACTTGGACACCTCAGACGGCGTCCACTTCCTCTCCCATACACCCAAAATGATGCCCATCTCCCCTCGTGCAATCTCGGCATGCGCACCGTCCAGCGTCGGCGAGAGCCTCTGTCTCCGTACTCGCATGCGGGCGACATCAGTCGCATCAACGAGGATACCCTCGTCTTCTACAAGCTCTGAAGGCACGGGCGGCTCCACATCCCCGACAATCTCGCGAACGTATTCTGGATGGACGCGGGGCGGGGCGTTTTGCTCGCCGGTGTATGTGTCCTCGTGGACGAGCGAAGCGTCGTGTTCTATTCGGCCGTGCCTGCCGACATCGATAAGGTCGACGGTAAAGCGCTGAAGAATGAAGTAGCCGACTACGGTGAGGAACGTGGCGAGGACAGTGGTGAGGCCGTAGCAGGCTTTGAGGCCAGAGATCATCGTTGGGATGGAGATGTTCCTGCCGTCACGAGGACTACATACATGGTAGGTAGGTCAGAGCGCGTAAATCTTCACAATGTGGTGTACGTACATGTACCCATGGTTGGCCATGGTGTTGAGCGCAGGGCAGACGCCACGACTATCGCCTAGGCGTGCAGGACAGAAGCCATGCTTCTTGTCACGATCGTGTGCGTAGGACATATCGTTATAATGTATGGTGTGGGAGTCAAGGTAAGGGTGACTGGCTATGAACTGCGAAAAGATACCATCCAAGGGCTTTATATACCTCTTCAGAGGAACTGTTTAGTATGCTAGCTCCATTTGGTCGACGGGTTGACGGCAAGTCATTAACAGCGATGCAGTAGATGCGGACTCGTGATATCCGAGCAGACCATGAGTCAGAAGCCAGAGTCGACTCCCGTTTCACACCGAGCCCCGACTGTATTTTGCCGATTATCGAGGAAAATGTCTTCTAGGAGGTCTTCAAAAAGCTGTTCAGAATGCAGTGTACAGTGCACAAGTAAGCACTAGGACTGATGATCAGTCGAACCTAGATGATTCGCTGCAGAGATTAGAGTGATCCAAGGGAAGATGAGACTGAGATGAAACACGGCACTCTGCATTTCGTTTTGATGTTCAGGTCGAGAATCAAGATGATGGTGCGCCAGGTACGCGCATTATCGACTCGGTCCGGGATCCGGCCAAAGGCATATACCGAGCACCGACCGTACCAGCCGCTGTCGAGCGAATGATTCCCAGTAACCGTGGCACTATCACGGTCGCAAGATATCCCGTTGATATGAGTTTTGAAATGAGATCTACTGGCCATTGAATAAAATCTCGCAGACCGTGTGCACCCGTCACTCGAGAACAACGAGATGAATGTCACCGTTGCCAAGCACATAGCTCGCCGAGTGTCCAAATGCTGCAGTGTCCATCTGTTGCTCCCGTACAATGAGGGCTGTCGAATCGCATACCCTGGAAGCTGTACCTCTCCATCGACGATAGCAGGTGCATCGACCCTTCGGACGCGTATGTAATGCGCCCAGATAAAGTCCTGTGCAGTGTGCAATGTTAGTAGTATCGGGACGTGAATGCCACCAAATACTGACTCATTGAAACTCCAAACGCCCCGCTTCCGAGCGACAGGCGCTGTGCTCCCCAGTAGCGGGAGATGTGAACATCTTGATTCTTACTATCGTACTGTGCATCTTCCGCTGCAATCGGAATGGAACCTCCACACCACACAGTCTCTGAGGAGTCTAATCGTGGTCCATCGGCAAGGTTCCGTCGAAAGAATTGCATCGGTATATTCTTTTTCGCGAGGAATGATGTCGCCGTCTTTTAATTTTTGTTGGCTCCTCACCGCGGAGAGAACCCTGTGAATGGTTATTGGCGAGCCAGTTTCCGTGAGTCGAGGTCCTGGTCCGACGGTAATGGTGAGTGACTGTCATCGGGGAAAGGTCAGCTGAACCCAAACGGGGCTTCAATGAAGGAAAGAGCACTTAGAGAGGCTTTTTTTCCAAGTTACCACCAGGTAAGTAAAGAAAGCGGGTTTCAGAACTTTGCATAGAGTCAGAATAGAACGCCGATGGATCCAAGTGCGGTTTCATCACTCCACGAATGCTGTCGGCGTCTGTGCCAATGCTTGCCGAGTCGGAAGGTTGCTGACGGTAGCTTGAGAGTAACCTGACAAACAACACAGCGTACGCGTGTTGGTAAGTAGGACGCTTGTTCTGACGGACGCGAACGGAGTTGCTTCTTTTAGCGATCTGCGCGAAGAAGAAGTTCATCAAAATGAACGGTATCATAGCCGGCCTAGGAAGATCTATGTAGGTATGACGGGAAGGCTTCGGTCTCAAGAGGGAACGGGAGGGGAAGAATGAATTATGATGGACAAATTACAACTTACGAATACATAACCATGCTGTCCACAGCCTCTGACCCTGACCATGACCTGCAACTCGGTTGGCCCCAGACCTCAAACTGATCTGACCGTCGACCGAGCTCGTCTTACAGCCGCCGTCATGACTGTCACTAACACTACATTGCCACGTCCATCAACCGACAGGGATTCCACGCGTGCTACTGCGACTGTGACCACTGAGCCCGACAATGACCACCCAACGTCCCAACAAGTCCAGGTTGAGGAGTCGCCTAGCGTCTCTCAAGTCGACGGCCAAGGTACAGATAGTACTCAGGTATGTGAACTATCCTTTCCAAACTCGACTTTGACTTGATCATTCCGAGTCAGTCGAACAACAATCGCGATGAAGGATATGAGGCGTTTAAGAAACGGGTTGACGAAGAAGTGAGTCAAGCGTACATTGGCAATTGCATCCCTTTCAAGCCCGTACAGCTTCCAGAGGATGGACCCATGAAGTTTCCACTTCCGAAGAACGGTGATCACTGGGAAGAGTGTCATAAAATCCTCGAAAAACATGACAAAGCCCTCTGCGAAGGATGGAATTCGGACATTGATACCAATCTCGTTTTTGTACGTTGCCTATATCTCTTTCGCAGGTAGGTATGCTTAATCCTTTGTGGTAAACAGGCTGGTCTATTCTCCGCGGCCGTCACCGCATTTACGATCGAGTCCTATAAATGGTTGCAGCCAGACGCCGGAGACACAACCGTCCTTTTACTGCTCCAAATCTCTCAGCAGCTGTCAAATCCCAACTCCACGGCGGCTTCCGTTCCTGCGACTTTCTCCCCGTCGAGTTCGCAACGCCGCATCAATATATTCTGGTTCCTCAGCCTCGTCGTCGCGTTGATGGCCGCGCTGCTGGGCATCCTATGCAAGCAGTGGTTGAGAGAGTATCAGAAAGACGCAGCCCTTCCGTACAAGGATGCCGTCTGTCTCCGCCAACTCCGTTTCGAGTCATTCACCTTCTGGCGGGTGGAGGGTATCATCTCGAGTCTTCCGCTACTGCTCCAAGTCGCCCTATTACTCTTCGTTCTCGGGATCCTCGACCTCCTCTGGAGTCTTGATCATACCACAGCAACAGTGATCACTGTCGTGGCATGTCTGGGATTTCTGGTGGTGGTCCTGACTACAAGTCTTCCCGTGGCTGTACTGGCTCACAATGCAGCTAAGGATAATGAGGACCGGCTTAGTATGTCACCGACTCCTATGTGTGCATTTAAATCTCCCCAGTCGTGGCTCTTTCTCCGCGCCATCGTGTTTCTCTGCCGCAAAGGCAAGACTCCCTGGGAGTCGTGGCTCTCCATAGAGACACGATCGCTCTCCGCAGGGATGCCCGGATTTCAATCTGAACGTCGTGAACACTGGAAACTTAAAATTGGCTACCGGGCACTTTACTGGTTGGATGATAATTTTTGGCAGAACGAGACCATTTTCGGTTATCTGATGAGTTGTCTTGCGGATTTGGTCGATGATAACCGCAAACTTGCTACTCTCATAGGCATCTTTGAGAGACATCAACTTGATTATTATTCCTCCGACGCGATCATCTGGGAATTTCTTTGTCGGCAGCCGCGATTCCAGGATCCTTCACTCATGAAGTGCATGAATGAATTGACCCTGCGCGTGGCAAAGCACTCCATGCCAGCCATTCTGCGTCTGTTGCGCCGTCCCGGCCGGATCGTCCGCCTAAGCTGGTTCACTTTTTTTGCTACCATGATGAAATGCTGACGCCCTCAATAGATACAGACGTGTGGCCAGTCAACCCCTTTGCATCGCAGAGTTTCAACTTCTATGGTGAAGCACGGGGTGCACGTTGGGATAACTCTGGAAAGATTTCTCGCACTTTCCTGTGCGCGGCGCTTCCATGCATCTTCGGACTCATCACGGAGATGTCGGATGACGACCGTCAAGCTTCCTGGCGGATGATACAAGCAGTCCTGTCACCATTGGAAACACTAAATCTGGAGAACGAGGAGGATTATCACAGCGTCTGCTTCCTTCGCGAGTGGATTATTGGCGGGGCGTTTGAGGAGTTGATAATGGTCCGCGGTTCCGAGATGTGGCGATGCTCCGAGAGTGCCCGCGAAATTGCCGTGAGTGTTTTGCTTGACGTTGTAGAGAAGATTAGGCCAACAGAGAACGGCGACTCGGTGGACCCGCGATGGCATAAGCTTGCCCATACATTAGCGACCGAAAAAGCTGAGACTGGAATTCTCAGGATGCTTCAAGTACGTAGGACCTAGATTCGTAGTTTCGCTGTCTTTTTCATTGTATCACTTAATTGAATCAGAATTGCTGGGAGGATTAGGACGCATAACTCGCGAAGAGCAAGAGAAGAGCAATGTGACATCTATTCCACAATCATAGTTCGAACTCAGCCGAACACTAACGAAGATCGAAAGTTGAGGCGTCTACGCTATCATGACAGCGGCCTATTTGGCCCAACCCAAAGACCCCGCGAGATCGGATAATATAATGACAGTGATGTGTATTCACGGGCACATAAGGATCTACATACCAAGTCATCGGCCTGACAAGAATAGTAGAGAGAGGGAGAGGAGAACTGAGGTGAAGGTATTGTGGCGCTGCGCGCACCTAGGCGATGATGCACCTGGAGCTGTTGCCATCTGCGGTCTCAGAGTCCACGGCTTCGCCGTCAGCCTGGGGGGACGGTAGGGACACAATCGAAAGAAGCCCATTGCGATGAGGTAGGTAGGTAGGTGATGGCACGCAGTCCCATTGAGGAACGGCCGCTTGTGGAAGCCCCTCTGATCGGGCGAGCTGGAGGCTCCCATGAGTGTTTGTGAGGATTGATAAGACGCGAAGGAGTGGACTCCGAGACTCGATGAATGGTCTTTGTGTGTTTTTGTTCGACAACTCTTATACCCTCACGGACAGACGCAAAGACAGGCGCGTCCACGCATTTCATTGCCAAATTGACGCGTCAGCCGAATAGTTGGAACAAATTGTCAAAAGTTGAACTTGAAGCCGGTATCCAAGTTCGAGGTAAAGTTCCACAGCTGGAAGGGAAAAAAAGATCAAACCAGTTCAAAGAAAAATGCGTGAATCGGTAGACAGGATCGCTGGCTTCCGAGTCCCATTGTTGAATTATCCTACTAGGTCTTGATGCATCAATCCACTTAACACTGACATCCTAGCAAAGAGGGTTCTTCAGTCAAGGCTATACCTAGATATCAGTGATCTTGTTCGAGGTCCATAATCAGGAATGTCCATCGCATCGCAGATTACATGTAAAATACACACATGCCATCTACACTCTATCATGAGCGCACATCTAGCGTAAGCACACTCCCCTCCTGCCCAATCTCCTTCACATACACCTCCACATCCCCCTGGATCGAGATCTGCACCAGCGCCTCCACCGTAGTGAACCACTTGCCCTTATCCGGCCCCGTCCCCTTCGTCTTTATCCCCAGCTTCGCCTCCCCAGTCTTCGCGCCCAGCAGTGTAACGCGCTTCGTCTCCCGGTGCTTCTCCTCTACCTCCTCCTCCTCCTCGTCGGCTTCATCGCCCTCATCGTCAGAGTACACCACCTTAGGCGGCTTGACCTTCTCGATGCGGATGACCTCCTCGATTTCCCAAAGCTCGAACCCAAAGAGCTTCGAGCTCTCTGAGAGCTCCACGTCGAGCGTGTTGACGAGCCGGCGTGCAGGGAGGAGAGTCTCCTTGAGTAGCACGGGCACAATCGTGCCCTCGCCGCCCTCCTGCGGGAAGTACAGTCCTAGGGAACGCGCGAGGACCGGCGCGTCGATATCCACATCCCGCGAGAACGCTTTGCGGATCTCGGCAAAGTCCTCATCGTGCGGGAGCTGCGCGATCATCGCCGCCTGGATCGCACATCCGCGCGCAAGGAGCGTGGTGGGGTCGCCGATGCCGCCGCCCACGACCGTGCCCATGGAGAACGGCGTCGTCACAGCCTCGTCGAAGCCACCGGTGTTGATGAGGTCGTCGTCGAGCCCCGGGAGACACGACGTCCCGCCGACGTACACGATCTCGTTGATCTCGTATGCGTCCATGTTGAGAGAGGAGAGGAGGGCGGACACGGCCTGGGTGACGGCGGTGTAGACGGGCTTGGCGATCATGTCGAAGCGCATGCGGTTAATCGAGCCGGTATAGTCGTATCCGTCCTTAAGCGACTCGATAGAGCAGGTGGCAGCGCCGGGAGAGGCGCTGAGCGTGCGCTTGGTGTGCTCGATGGCCAGACGCAGCTTGGCCTCAGCGCGCTTGTCCGCGGTCTCGGTCGACGGCGCGACTTTTAGGGGAATCTTGGTCTTTTTGGTAAAGTCGGTGGCGAAGAAGGAGATGAGCTTGTCGTCGATCTGGTCTGCGCCGACCTCGGTGGTGGATGATGACCCGAGGACGTGGCCCATGCCCTCGCGCATGGACACGACGGCGAGCGATAACGATGACGAGCCGAGGTCGACGATGAGCTGCGTGCGGTCGGCTTCGAGGGTGGCATTCCACTGCTCTCCAGAGGTCGTGGCGACGACGGCGCCGGCCTCTTCGAGGAACTGGTACACCTTGACGCCAGCATCCGTCGCCGCCTTCTCGAGGGCATCGATCTGCGCATCGGAGAACGTCGGCGGGACGGTGATAACAGCGCCCTGTATTTTTTTGCCGAGGAAGTCTTCCGCGGACTGGATGAGGGATTTGAGGAAGATGGTGGTGACCTCGGAGACGGACAGGATGCGCTCTGTGGGTATGGGCTCCGAGCGGGGCGTGGCGGCAGCGGATGCGGCGGGGGTGTTGGACGCCGTCTTGGGTAATGGCGCTGGCGACGCCGCCAGTACTTCGACCTTGTACGCGGGCACATCCGGCAGGTCGGGGTGCTGTATCACAGGCGCTGAGGCAGAGGATGACTGTGATATTTCGGAGAATCTGTGCAAGTCGCGTCAACATCAAGTGCTGTTGATAACTGCTCGTCGCCGTACTTTTTGCCGATGAGATTGCGGAAGCCAGTGATCGTGTTTTTTGCGTTCTTCACGAGCTGCTGCTTCGCCTGGTTGCCGATGTACTGTATGGATTGCACGATGAGCGCGATGATAATTGGAAAGATGATGGACGCACCATCTCCTCGCCCTGGAAGGCGATGGAGCACGCAATCTGGCGCTCTCCATCCTCGTTCGCTATTGATTCAGCAAGGCCCTCCTGTGATTGCACGTCAATCCCCCGATGTGCACTGGCAAGCAACTGCCGACCCCGACCTTGGTGAACACAGCGATGGAGGCATACGAGTTGCCAAAGTTTATGCCGACGACCGGCGGGATATTCGATCCAACGTCGGCGGTGCCGTTCGGTGTCGAGCTGGCCATTTCGCTCGTCGTCGTGATGGTGGAGAAAGAAAAAAAATCAGACACGTGGGTCCAGGAATGGTTAGGGTTAGGTATGATCGCGCCTCCGACACTGCCGACTCGAGTGCTGAGATACGCATTTCTTGGAGTACCTGTGGCTTGCATTTGGTGTAATGTACAGAGACCGTCTGTTTGTTGAACAATACTCATAGAAAGCAGCGACAGAATCAACATCTGTCTGAACATTGGGTCGGCAATCGCCGCAGACCCGGGTATCACTACTGTCCTAGCTCTTCGAGTACATCTCTTGTTCATTTACTACCATGACATGCCCTCATGCCGCCCAACTAAGCGCGCTGCAGCCGCCGCGGCTCTCGCAGTCGGTGCACAGAGAGGAATGCACGCAATGCTTTGACAATCAGGTCAGATCACCGCCGCCCCGACGTCGAGCATCCACTCATACGCGCCTGCTCAGGACAGCCCGCTCGGGATCGAGGTCTGCCTGACGTGCTTCAACGGCGCCTGCATCGGCGACAGGCAGCACGCGCAGCTGCACGTCGCCAAGACCGGCCACGCCTTCACGCTCAACGTCAAGCGTAAGCCCAAGCCGTCTGCACAGCGTGTGCGTAATCGCGTCCGCCCGCCGGACCGGACCTGAGCTCATTGTTGCTTGCAGGCCGAGGACGAGGAGCCGCCTGCGAAGATGGCGAAGCTGGCGATCTTGGAGGAGCGCGAAGAGGACAAGTACGAGCACACCACGGTCGTCAAATGCTGGGAGTGCGATGCCACCAAAGGGCGGGAGCTGCCCGAGGCCAACGTGCGTCCCTTCGTCTCATTTTTGCGATGTGCGCTGACGCAAAACAGACCGCCAATCTCGTTCGCGGAGTGATGGAATCCTTGTCCTCTGCACGCCAATCCGAAGTGAAAGCCTGGGAGGAAGAGATCCTCGCGTGCGAGCATACCCTCACCCTCGAACAGTTCACCTCTGGACCCCTCGGAACCGCCTGCTCTTCCTGTACTCTCAACGAAAATCTGTGGCTCTGCCTCACGTGTGGCTCCCTTGGATGCGGTCGGCAGCAGTTTGGTGGCGTCGGAGGCAACGGGCACGGCTTAGCACACTTCGAATCCACCGGCCATCCAGTCAGCGTCAAGCTCGGCACCATCACGCCGGAGGGGAACGCGGACATCTACTGCTACAAGTGCAATGACGCGAAGCTCGATCCGGACATGGCTGCCCATCTCGCGGCGTTCGGCATAAACGTGCAGACGCTGACCAAAACGGAGAAGAGCATGACCGAGCTGCAGATAGAGCAGAATCTCAACTACGACTTCTCGCTCACTGGCGATGACGGGAAAGCTCTCCAGCCCGTCTTTGGCCCAGGACTTACCGGATTGTCCAACCTCGGAAACAGCTGCTACATGGCCTCTGTTCTCCAAACCATATTCTCCCTCCCCGCTTTCCAGGAACGCTACAACACCTTGGCTCAGCACCATTCCATGGCCTGCCCCGAACGCCTCCCCGCCGACTGCGTCGAGTGCCAGATGCACAAAGTCGCAGACGGGCTCCTCAGCGGGCGCTACTCACACCCCGCCAACTATGTCCGGAAACCAGAGAACGACGACACGCCCGTCTTCCAGGCGGGGATCAAACCCAGCGGGTTCAAGGCGCTCATTGGGAAGGGACATGAGGAGTTCTCGACCATGCGCCAGCAGGACTCGGAGGAGTTCTTCACGCATCTGATCACCGTGCTGAGGCGGGACGCGCACAAGTACAAGGAGCGCGCGGAGCCGGATGCGACGGCGATATTCTCGTATGGGATGGAGCAGAAGCTGCAGTGTGGGGAGTGTAAGAAGGTGAGGTATCGCGTGGATGGTATGGATGTTGTGAGCGTTGCGGTGCCTGCGGATGAGAGCGGGAAGGACGCGGATGGGAAGACTTTGTTCAAGGAGGTGCAGCTTTGGCAGTGCCTCGAGTCGCTGCTAGGCGTTGACGCGATCGAGTACGCATGTCCGTCATGTTCGAAGTCTGTTCATGCTCTGAGGTATGAGATTCGCCGACTGCCCTTTTTCGTATGCATCTTACCTTCGTGTTCTCTGACAGGCAAAGCAAGTTCGCGTCACTACCCCAGGTCCTTGTCGTGCACGCCAAAAAATTCCAGCTCGTGAACTGGGTTCCCACTAAACTAGGTACTTCCATCCCGTCTCCTTCATCGCCGTGACATTTCTGACTATTGGCTCCAGAAATCCCCGTGATCCTACCTGAAGGAGACGAGCTCACGTTCACTGACAATCATATCGGCCATGGACTGCAGCCCAATGAGACTGCTCTGCCGGAAGAGTCTTCAGGTATGTTCGTTTCACTTGTCTCGCTTGCATTTAGTGTTCTGATCGTCTTCGTACGTAGCACCTTCCGCGCCTGAGTTTAACGAAGCAGCCATGGCGCAGCTCGAAGGGATGGGCTTCCCGACTGTCCGCTGCCAAAAGGCGCTCCTGGCCACCGGCAACAGCGACGCGGAAGCGGCCATGAACTGGTTGTTCGAGCATATGGAAGATCCCGGTTCGTCGCGTTCCCCACTCGGGAAGTACACCAACATTAACATATATGTGTGTTAGATATCGACTCGCCTATACAAGTCTCTGCGTCTTCTGCAGCGTCAGAGCCATCCGCGGAGCAGATCAGCATGTTGGTCGATATGGGCTTCACGCCTGCGCAGGGGCGGAAGGCGTTGAAAGAGACGGGCGGGAATGCGGAGCGCGCCGTAGAGTGGTTGTTTAACCATCCTGATGATACCGGGGAGGAGACCGTGGCGGCTGTCGGTGAAAGTGGTACTACCGCTGCAGTACCGGCGTCGTACGGGGGCAACAAGCACGTCCCGGCGCGCTACCGCTTGAAGGCGTTCATCTCGCACAAAGGACCGTCGGTGCACTCGGGGCATTATGTGGCGCATATTAAAACGGAGGAGGGGTGGGTGCTGTTCAATGATGAGAAGGTTGTGAAGGCGGATGAGGAGAGCGTGAGGGACTTGAAGAGGTTGGCGTATTTGTATGTTTTTGAGAGGATATGAATATTGAGAAGAGGGTAAGAAAGCAATGTATCGATTAATAGGCGGAGTTTTTTGTGGTGCTTTTTGCTATCGGTTTGTACTTTGCGGACACGATGTCTATATTTCGACTGAAGTTCATTTTGTGGCGCGGTCAGATTGGTCTTTCATCAATGCGACCATATCCGGCAAAACAACAATGCTTTTTTGTTGTCATCTGGCGCCTTATAAACCTCGATAACGAGATGGCCACAAAAATTTTTCTTGATGGCCCCCATCCGCAATGATTCACATAGACATCGAGGGCCTCTGAATACGGATACTCCTACTCGTCTGAAATATATCAGGGAACTTGGTGTGCTTGTTTCTTGTCATGACACTAGTACTTCTTACTCACACCCGCGACAGGAAAGGGCGAGGAAGGCACTGTGACGCTGATTCGTACTGAACCTAATGAGGGGCAAAGCCACTACCTTGCACTGAAAACGTCTAAGAACACACCAGGCCGACAAATGGTGAGTGCTTGTAGTAGTCATCTATCAAACATACAAAGACTCCATCCAGGCAAGATCTATAACCGGAGACGTTCTCAGCACTCTCCCTTGGAATCCATTCATCGCAGGGCTATTTATGTCTTGGGACAACCGTGACCACTACGAGAGCTTGATTGAATACATCCCCTCTCTTACCCTTCGCGCCGTATACCACAAAGCCGTGTACCGAAAACAGATGCGCCACAATCCCAATATCGCACGGTTCTACTTCTGCTGTGTCGTTTCGGGCGTGGACTTCTTGCATAATCATGGAATTGCGCATCAGTGAGTACCACTCGTCGCAACTTTATAAATCTAGGCGCTCACCGTATTCCAGTGATATAAAGTCCAGCAACATCCTCGTGGGCGCCAGTGGTTACCCCGTGATTACGGACTTTGGCTCCTCTGGGCGCCTAGGTACAATAGACATAAAGGGCGGGACGTGGATATACATGGCGCCCGAGCGTCTGAGAAGCACCTTGATACCCAACACCCCAAAGATGGATTGGTGGTCAGTGGGGTGTTTGCTCTTCGAGCTCGTCGCCTTCTCATACGTGCGTGTGGGACCTTTCCCCCGAGGTTCTTCTCAAGCCTTTGTTTTCACAGGCGTTCGAACCAAATCAGCCTCAGGAGCAAGTTAGGCAGGCGGCGGAACAGTGTCGCACGACCGTCGTGATTGGTCAGTTGAAGGGATGTAGCTCGAGATGCAGGGATCTTATTTGGAGGCTTATTATGCCGAGTGTGGGGAGGCGATATGGATACAAAGATATCCTGGGTCATCCATATGTGACCAATGTCGATTGGGAGAAGATACGAAGTATACAGTACGTGGTATGTGTTTCGTTGGTCCCATATGGATATTCGCATTGAAATGTGATTTCTCAGGCTCCGTTGACGTTTCCGGTAGGCGATTGGGCCAAAGGAGAATTGAAAGTAGGATAGACATTCTACTGGTTAGAACGATACGCAATGTGAGGGGTAGAGGTAGATTCACAAGGCGGCGGGTACAATATTCGGATGCTCTTCTCGCCGGGCCACGAGCAGAAATTCGATGTTAGTGTGGACATAGAAGCCTGACAGGAAAGCGATGTCCAATGCCGATTCATTCGTCGTGACCGTCGCGTTGGCGGATTCCGTCTATGCATCACGGGTAGCATTCAGTCCGTGAAGCTGGCAACTGCCATCTGGCCGAGCTTCAAAAGAATGACTGAAATGGTGGGTCAGAGACACATGGTCTGCGAAGTTCAAGCTTACCGGTACTGTCGGCGTTGTCAATATAAATCCCTTGGCGTCAGAGATGCTACTGGGATGTCTCTTCGCTACTAGCAGAGTACAGACCCAATCCCAGAGCAAGATGGCAAATTCAGATAGAGGGTCAAGGAGGCCGCCACCTGAGTGTGCCAGTCAACAACGAATAGACTCTGTACTGACTTTGGCGGCATACCATGAGCATGAAGGATAACCCTGTCCTGACTCATCGGCCCCATCCGAAAAGACTCCCATCAGACGGCAAATCCTCTACTGTCGTCAATCGCGCGCCCGCGCGTTCGTTCTTCGAAAGTCCTCGTCAAGGCCAAGGCAGGCTGCGACTGAATCTTGTTATACGCCAAGTAGTCTCATGAAAGACGTTCTGTACAGGTTCGCGTCCATGGATTTCAAGAGACTATTCCAGTGACCAACTTGGACGCTCGGTACAGCGCTGCAGGCAATTAGAGATAAAAAGGAAGGAAGTGGTGGACGCACAAAGAAAAGAGCCTTCACCAGGAGCATGCTTGTGCATGATACTGCAGTTCTTCTGGGGCTCAGGAGGCCTTATTCTTGAACGCTGTGGGCCATGTCGCGTGTACGGTATGAGATGATGGCGGTAGAGTAAAGAGATGCGGATGGCGCAAGTTGCCTTTTGCGCGTACGCGGCCCGACGTAATTACTAAGTAGGGTCATCAAAACATGTTTGTAAAGAATTGGCTTTCAATTGGCTTGTAAGTATGTGCCAGTGGTCCAGTGGAGTGTATTTCGAGACGCGCAGATCACACCATGAGATTTCGATGTTGAGGAGTGAGAATGTTTACACGGAGTCCGACGGACGCGTTTGGTTCCCAGACGATCAATGCCGTATACGTAGGCCATCATGATGCCGAATCCCGGTGTAGCATTCGTAGTTTCCTTACGACTCGGATGTTGCTGAATGAGGCACACGTAGACTATAATTATGTCGTGCACCAGGACCTTCGGCTACCCAACTATTCTAAGAGGTCCGTCGCATCGAAGTGAGTTTTGAGCTACAAATACTAGTACTCATACGCCACCATCATAACCACAAGGGTGTTTCCGCCATTATTGTGCTCCACCACAGCGATGGTTACCTTTAACTATGGGCTTTAGTCTTGAGGGGCATAGCTGGCCCGGTGCCAATGCGGAGGATGGCCAATCACCGTTTCTTTCTCCGTCTCAAGACCATCAAGTTTTCTCCGTCTCTTAAGGAGGCGTATGGAGTGCTTGGATTCGTCAGTAGGCCAGACGCTTAGTTACCCAGGTACTCAATCTTCTCGTGCACTGGCTGGTCCAGTGCTCCTATCCTTATCAGCTCGAAGCATAATGCGTTCCGTTGACGCCACACTTGTCGTTCTCGCAATAGCACTCGCTACCAGTGCATCGCCTGTGTCGGGCCCCAATTCACAGTCAGAAGAAGAGTTACTAGTACTCGAAAATGGACCTCGTGCTCATCCAGCGCCTGAGCACGGTGAGGTTAGCATCTTCGATTGATTTGACTCTGCTGGCAATTTGAACTTATTTATAAACTTTCAATAGAACACATCTCCACTCAGCGGCATGAT
The DNA here is from genome assembly GCA_019915135.1 of Strobilurus pachycystidiatus. Lineage (NCBI taxonomy): Eukaryota > Fungi > Basidiomycota > Agaricomycetes > Agaricales > Physalacriaceae > Strobilurus > Strobilurus pachycystidiatus. The sequence goes on along the minus strand of JAHLMK010000006.1, from coordinate 262,601 downwards.
AGCTATTAGATAAACTCTTCGCCCAGGCTTGGGACTCGAGAGGCGGGGTGGCAAGGGGGTTTGATCTCGGATGGAGTGAAATAGATTTTCAGTGAGTTTGTCAGTACAACTTCTCCGCTTTTGTGAAAAGATTTCCTCTAATTGTACATACACCTGCAGGCGGGCGGAGATGGCGATATCACGATCAAGACAGTCAACCTCCCAGCGCCAACGGGGAGGATCCTCGACGATTCGGGAATCGGGACTAGGGAGTCACACAGCTCAGCGATCAGCAGGAATTTGAGCTCTTCTCGGGGCACCTTCTTACATCGGCTGTACCTGTGATAGTAGCTATATCCTCACAACTTATGCTCGAATCTTCATTACTTACACGACTTCGTTGATTTGAGCAAGGCGTTTTCGTGCCGTGTCTGCCGGTGCTGAGTTTCAATCTTGATCATGTGACGGCCCGGCAAGCCGCTGAGGCTCTTCTCACTGTCAGGCTCTTTCTCTCGAACGGCCACGTCGCGATGTGTCCTGATATCCGTTGTCATACTGACTCTTCCGTCAGAACTGGGACGTCAATCATTCCTCAACTGTCTTCCCGCTTCTACCCACCGTCACCCAGGATAGGGTCTTGTGCGCAGAAAAGTCGGACATCTTACGCGTCTAGACACTGCAAAGAGCGCCTGCAATTCGCAACTTTCTGCCAGCAAATGAAAAACCTCGAATTGAACTGTGAGTCCCCTGTCAAATGTCTTTCTGTGGCCATTCTAAGCACGACAAATAGCTCTGGACTCCATTGCCACCATTAACCCTGGGGAACACCTATATTTGACGGTCTGGTCGGCAAGAGCAGACGAAACAATGGTCCAGCTTCTGCCTCACCCAAGTATTCTCCTTCCATGCCTCGCAGAGAGCTTGTGTTGACGTGTGTTTTGTCAGCTATATGGGCATTCTGCCAGTGCCGACCTGGGCTATATTTCGTATACATGCTATCCCAAAACCTCATAAACTTGCTGCGCACTGTTACCTCTTTTTCGCTTGCTCTTGAACGGGTACCTCCTTCCTGTTTCACTCAAATGCCCAGGTATGTCCTTTTTCTTCCCTACGGCATCTCAATGTCTCTCTGTTGTGGCACGGTATTCTGCTCAATGTATCCTGGTCATCTGCTTCTCTCATATCGGTTTCCCAGAGTATCCCGTGCTCAAGTTGTATTGTGACATCGAGATGCACGTCCCGTAAATTCTACCTGATGCACGTTCTAACGAGGTTGCTCTAGAAATGGGATTCGTGACAGGAAGCATGTGGAAATTGATAGAGCGGTTCACTTTCGCTCTCGAGACCTCGGTTCATATCCTTCCGGTCTCTATGTCGCATCGGACGACTACTCGGACGTCGCGGTCGACTGTGGTGACTCTGAAAGCGTCAGCGCCCATCCAGGGCGTTGACCACCGGTATTCCTTTCGCCGAACCAACGCGCTTCGCGTATTAACCTGGTGTAGAGCGCTGCGGACCAACCCGTAGGCTCTTTGACTGGAGCTGTGTTGCCTCATGCACGAGCATGTGGGGCAATTATTTCTGTTGGGGAGGCCAACCCATAGGACAACGTAAAGGGCTTTTTCTCGCGAATGAAGCGTAACGCTGGAAGCACAGAGTGGCGGTTCGTACAATGGCGAGGATGCGCCCATGACTTTACCAGCGAGGCCAACCCGACGCTTCGGTAAATTGTGGTTCATCGGTCACTTTTGGGGCGAGGCAGTGTCACTGAATGGTTGAATGAATCTTTACAACGACGGTCCGTTCTTTGCTGACAATTGCTTTTCAGAAGCCCTCGAGCACCGGCAGAACATAGCGAACGTATTCTCATACCAGTTTTTTACTGATGTTTTTGACAAGCGAGCCCGCGCGGGATGCTTGTCCTGCTCGCAATTAATTTGTCACGGCTGTACAGACTCTGGACAACTACATTTCTCTCCCCGGCAGCTTCGAATTTGTACCCGTCGCTGCCAGCTATGACGGCCTGGTCGTCAGCTCCGAACTTCTCGGGAACCCTATGGAATAGCTCGCTCCGCATTTTTCTTCGAGGTGCTAGGTGAGCGGAGGGTTAGACCAATGAGTACGCTTCTCGAACAATGTACGATAGTGCATGAACGATTGCTCAGTAAGCGTTCTGATAACACCATGCAATTCATTAGGATCGCCGACACTCAAGGGATGCCTGATTTACAGGAGATGTCACGCGGTTTTCATTAGTGATTCTCAGCAGTAGTAAGCTCAGGAGCCCCACTTCTGACCTGCATTATCCGGTGAAGAACGGAGGAGTGCCTAGTATACGAAGGAAGAAGCGATCTTAACACACTCCCTTGTGTACAGTTCCGCGAGGACTTCGTACATGTCTATAACAGGCTACTTGTGTGGTTTAACAAAGGCTAACATATCCAGCAGGGTTCGGGAACACGCCGAAAAAGAAATAGCGGATAGCGGACTTCCGGCGGACTTTACCGTCATGTTATACTATTCTGGTGCCTTTGACCTGATTCCATTCACCCATTGGCCACTTATTACTGTCGTTCAGGTGCGTTTACCCCTTGTCAACCCCTAGTCATCTCATGGTCTAATCGGCTCAGGATCTCGGATCTCCATGGCGTATTATGGAACAAAACCTTACCTTCAGTCCGTAAGTATCTACGTCTCCTCCGAATTTAGATTTCGAAAAGCCGTAGATCGGAATCCGAGCTCCTGCTGAAACTTGGAGGTAGGTCTGACTCACCATTTAACCGACAACGGCGACTGACAATCACCACCATAGCCTGGACCCGACATGTGCGAGAATTGCCGTGGCGAAATTCATGCCCTTTCAGCGTTCAGCGCGTCACTGTCATCGTTCGGTAAGAGATGACGGTTATGCACCGGATTGACCTCAGGTTCAGACTTTTTTTCTGCGCCGGCTCGGGAATATCTTGTCGGTGACGATATGATAACCATCTCCTTTGGATTGAATCTTACTTCGAATCTCTGTGCAGGCTTCCCGCCCTGCAATCAACGAACATCCGTGGTGGAGCTTTCAAGCGTTATAATTGTTCGGCAGTGGTAAGAACGCTTTGTGCGACGCGTGTCTCATCAAATTGTGGCTTCTATGGCCGAGCCATCAGGGATCAGGATCATGTTGCCCCTGGCTTTTGCTGTGCACTCTGTGGAACTTGCCGATCTCGTTTGTCGACCAATGTGTTGTACGTTCTATCCTGCGGAGGCGCTCATTCAGAACTCAATTCCCATGGCAACACTGCCATGAGCAGGACAGTGTATATATATGGCCGCGTGGTTTCATTCCGACTACTTTCGACACGTCGGATGTTCTCTTCTTTCTCTATCCGCGACACCCAAGCTGGGCAGTCTTCCACTCCTGCGCATCTCTACAAACGCCAACAGCGCGCCCCAATTGCATGTACCAATTGTCGCAGTCGAAAGATTCGGGTAAGCCGTCATTGCTTCATTAACTAGTGACTAACAACAATGACTTCCGTAGTGTATACCGGCACCAGTCAACGCCAAATCTCCCGATGACAAGACTCGGGAAAAACCCTGTAAACGATGCGAGAAGCGCAGACTGGTCTGCGAATATCTCCCAGTCACCCCGGACCCATCGTCTGAAACTTCGTTCAGAGCGTCGCCATCTCCTGGCCATGGAGGATCCCCTACGCCTCCCATCCCTGAACATATCCCTTCATCGTCGCACCTCACGACGTATAGTGGTCATTCTTTACCGCGTGGGCAAGGCGCTAGGAACGCTGGCTGGCAGGATCAGGACATACCCTACGATGCGAGGATGGGTCCAGACACGACTTGGCCGCCGGCACAGCACCCCCACCCGCACCAGAGTGCGATTTACGGCCCGTCCTCCTCCCAACATCCATATTCAGGCCAATATCCAGTGCACACAGGTCATATGAGCGCTCCTCAGGGAAGCGGATGGTCAAATTACCCGAACGTGAACGCCATGTACGGAGATCCACGCTTTTACGGGGATCATTTACAGCCATCGCAGTAAGTCCCAGATGGACCCACAGATGGCTTCGAATCTTACTTTGTCTTAGCCCAGGTGTCGGTTCCTCGTGGCCACCGATGGCCAGTACTGATTGGGACGGACATGCTCAACCTCCGAGGACCAGTGTGCCAGATACGCGACACGGATCTGACGACGTGATTACGAGTAGGATCGACGCTCAAGAAGGGACATATGAAAGCCATCCGTCTTGGCCGGTTTGAAACAGAGAGTTGATATAGATCATCACAGGGATATGCGCTCTGCGCCTAGACATCGTACAACTATACGCGCAACCGCCGCTTGATCCGGTCTTACAGTAGACATAATGTTTCGCCCTAATCAGTATTTAGTCCTACAGTACCATTTTGTAATATACGAAACAATATAGAGTTTCTGTGCCGTACAGGAACTATTCCGCGTGTGCAGTGAGGATCTTGGGATGGGCATACTGTTTGTATCGATGGAGGGTACACAATCGAGGAATCAGGACATCTAGACATATTTGGACCGCCTATAAGGTATTGCAGAGTAATGCCGAAAATGTTTGCAAAGTGCGTTTTGAAGACTTTTTTTTGCACGGTGTCCGAAAATTGTGAATCTGTGATGCGTCATAGGTCAGTTACCCTTGGACTGGTCCATTAGTACTGGTAATAGAATTTGGCTGGGACATTGCGAGTCGGACGCCTGAGTGAGGTAACAACATAAATGCGGGAGTAAGAACGCGGACCTAAAATTGGATCTGTATCCGTACAGCTTGAAGATCCACGGCGGCATTATGGGATCATTGACACTCGGCGCGATGAGTTCCTGATACTCAGCCGACTGAAAGGATGATGCCTTCACTGCTGGGCCATACGTTTGGCTTGGTACGTGCCTTCAGCGCGTGCTACCGTGAGAGAACAGGGGGACCATATAGGTGCCCTACCCACCCAGAACCCTCTCTCCTGGTCGGGGTCCAATTCTTACCACGTCGCTTCAAGTTCAGTCTGCGTATCTAGTAGCATAGGACAGTATGAACAATTTTGGGTTAAATGAATGCCAAACGGCAAGGAATGGAATGACGTGGCTTGTCTTTCGAATCGGTCGAGAATTCCAGGACGGCAAGATCCACTTGCCCTTGGCTTGGGATGGCTACAGACATGAATCTCAGCGGGGGTGGCCACACGAAGCCGAAAGATGATGATCAAGCTGCGGTCCCAAGGACTGCTCGGCCACGAGAAAAACAGCATCTAACGGCGCATCGGCGTCTCCTTATGAGCGACTCGCTCTACGTAGACCTATGTAGGTTGATGAAGTGAATAATGCCAGTCAACTGGTAGAAAAAGACTAGCAGTCCGCTAATATACGACGGCGCAGCGAACTTCAATACTGCTCCTCAGAACATCTGGAAGGGGCCTTGTTCGGTCGATGACTACAGTGCTCGTGTCCGTAAGTATTATCGGGCTATCTGGAGAACTCACAAGCAGAATGTGCAACGGCTCCCAAAATAGGCTCTACATCTGATATATGGACGGTCAATGCAAACAAAATGGATGTGAAGCTTCTCCAATACGAACGGCTATCGAATTGACGAAACACCAAGACCTCATCGGGCATCTGGTCACGCAGGTATGCCCATTTCATGTTAGCTGAATGAGCACTGGCATGAGTGACGTCTAACTCTTCGGAAAATCTCTGAGACGCAAACCACTGTACTGGATGTAGTACCCTCCTCCGAACTGCGAATGGGCGTCTGTATCAATGAAAGCCATAATGAGACGCACCATATCAATAGTGCGAACTAGATCTGTCGGATCCAACGTGCGAACATCACATAACGCGAGAGGTGAGTCGATTACAGGCCCTGTGAGCGGACGCCATACGTTTCTAGGGGTATGACTATAAGCTCTCGCCGTGACTGTAATCAATAAGAGCTCACATCATGGCCAATCTATCGGAATCAGAGTAGGATGATTCAGAGCTAAAGGCCTTCAGGACTTCGTCTACCACTCGTTCTCTGTTGACATCCATGTGGACAGCAGAGGCAGGCTGCTTCGCAAGGACATCGAATGCCTTGTCTTCGGTGTTCAATTCAACGTCTACACCTCCATCAGCGCTTGGTAAGGTTCTCTGCCTGACTAATATGAGTCGATTGGTAGAAATAGATACAAGCTGAAGGCGATACCGCATATTCCAGTTCATCGGTGCACACGCTTTGGCGCCAACATGGCATTTGAGCCATCTAAGTTGCCAGATGTATAAGTCAGCCCCCACCTCGCTCTCGCCGGGTGGACGTGTGTTATGACTCGGAGCGGGAACTCACTCGCAGATGTCTTTCGAGTATCGATCCTGCCAATCAGACGCGTTTTCCGGGATCTGGATTGGAATACGGCTCCAAGTATATCCATGGCTGTCCAGAGATGGCGGCGATTTCTCGTCGCGGATATCGTAGATGTTAACCTTATGTCGTCGTAGATAGAGGGTATCGCCGCCGTGGAATCGCTTGACAAACGGAAACTCAAAAGCGCCTGGCGCCGCACGATCTGAAGCGAACTGCAATTCGGCGGCCACTGTCCGAGGAAGCGACATAACGCCAGGTGTCAGTGATGGGAGGATGCAAGGCGGTCACGGCAGTACTGCCCTGTTGGAACCAGAGTACCAAGACCGTTCATGAGCAAAGCAGTTACAGTCAGTCTTTAGATCGCTATGAAATGATTGATTACGCGAAGAAGGAGACACTAAGCACACGTCGTTACCAGTTGTCATAGTCAAAAGCAGGAGAATGAAGAGGAGGTGACGTAACGCGTCTTTGCAGCCTTGACCCCTTTTGGAGGACCCTTTCGGATAGGCCCCTCTACGCGTCAAGTTCGTCGTGAAAGTCAACAGGGGCTTTTGCACACCTCTTAACAGAAACTACCACCATCACAGCGAGCATAACACCCTATTCAACACCCTATCCTCCCACACCATGTCAAGCTCATCGCGCGTACTCTACCTCGATGGGGCTGAATCCTACTGTGCACTCTGTGACGAATACTTCCCCAGTCGCAGACAAAGAATCGAGCATATAATGAACTCGCCCGACCATCCAGAATGCCGTCGATGTGGGCGTCGGTTCCTAAATAACCAATCACTCAAAGAAGTATTTCCTCTGCTTTTTCGGGGGGATGTGTGATACTCATTTTCTCCAGCATTACACTCTATCACCTCACCATTATCACTGCGACATCTGCAATAAGAATCTCCAGACTGCTGGTGGTCTTAGGGTGCATCACGAGCACTACCATCCTACCTCAGCTGGCTACGACAGTGACGACGAATCTGACACCGAAAGCGACGACGTGCTGTATGATGGCTGGGAGGACGTCGAAGGAGTCGACCAGAACTTTGACGAGGAATCTGTGTTCGAAGACCCTATCGGCAACCACCCTTTGGAAGGAGACGACTCCTGTGATTTCGAGGATCTGGCATATCTGGCTTCGCCGCCTACACCCGTGAGTCCCTCTTCTCATTGTCCTTCTGTCTCTGTTTGGATAGACGTACTGATGAACTTGTAGACGTTCATCAGCAGCCATAGCTTGAGAAATGGTTCGGATCCTCTCACCGAAGGGGACGATGACGAGGAATCAGGCACTGTTTGCTGCCCTCTTTGCGAATGCGGACCTGAAGGGAACACATTTTGTGCAAGTGCGTGCGGTCATGTATTCTGCCATCGATGTATCACCGCCGCCGTCAAGTACATTGGCGTGTGCCCAGTGTGCGAGGAGGTGGCAACTGAAGATCAGCTAAGAAGAGTGTATATATCATGAATGTAACCGTAGTAAGTTTGATGAACGTCCTTTCAAACCGATGCAAGTTACAGGCAATTTTGCTGCCGGTAATGCTTCGGCAACCCCCGCCACCTCTTTGTTACGTACCACGTCCACGATCATGGAATCGTCGGGCAACGATCCGCCTTCAACGAGACTTTTGCTTCAAGTACGGGCACTAGCTGAGGTCATTGCCTCATGGAAATCGGACTGAAAGGGCCTACTACCCCTACGGCAGTTTAGGAGCCATCTGCTTGAGCAATGAAGGCGTGTATGCGTAGCGACTTGCGTACTATGCCGCGCGCATACGGGAACTTGGCTAGTCTGCAAGTCCGAGGATATTTAAACTGGCCTTCTCGTTGGACACGTCGGTTGGAATCTTCTCGTTCGCTTCTCGGCATCTTCTTCACGACGTAACCCCGCACGACACCCAACGGCGCTGTTTACATAGGCACGGAAAAATCGAGGACACTTCTCTCTGCCTATGGCCCCGGGGCGGATGCTCGTTTACCTTCTAACCCCCTTGGCCTTCGGGTGTAATCACGGGAAGAACTTCCTGTGCAATTTCTTATCGCAGGTCTGGGGCTTTCGTCGGCGACCACCTGTTCTTCCCACTCCCACTATGGTCTCCCGTAATACCGAGCCCGTCGTGCTCTGTGCCAGCCCCAGCCCTAGCGTGCAGGCACACGAACTTGACGCTGAACCGATTAATTTGAAAGACATCATCATCGAGAGCGGATGCAAAGTCCTCGCTGAGCTGTCGGATGCCGCTGGGTCGAGTAGCGACGTATGTAATATCCTAGCATTGCTTTGCTGGCATCAGACTGACACCTTGAATACAGGAGAACTCCCCCATAGCCTCTGATTTGATTGCAAGGCGCCGCACCATGATGTTCACCGGGTCGACAAAGGCTTTTCAAAACGGGTTTTGGCTGCGGAAGACCAAAAAGGTCATGAAGGAGCTCAACGCGGAGGTGCAGTGCATCCCGTCGACAGCGAAGGGGTCATTCCGTTTCCTTGATTTAGGGTGAATAGGTTTCCTTCAGTTGGAGGTTGTTTGCCTGACATTGACACCGTCGATAATTAGGTGCTGCCCAGGCGGCTTTAGCGCCTATATTCTTGAGAAGAACAAGCTGGCTCGTAGTCTCGGAATTTCACTCCCTACGGAAGCCGGTGGATATTCCTACTGTCTTGATCGGAAGCAACGCCGGGAGACTTTTTTACCTGTCGACCTCACCCAATTCGACCTTGGACCTATCGAGGCAGCCGAACATGCTTCACCTACAGCATCCCTGTTCAAACCCGTTCCCCGGGAGATCAAGAACCGGTCCTTTGACCTTGCTATCTTAGGCGCATCGCCTCTTTCATGGGCGACCACGGCCATCAGTCACCGCCTCCTCGTCTCTCAGATAATTTTAGGTCTTGAAGGGACGAAGGACGGTGGTACCATCATCCTAATGCTCGACGACCCAGCATCACCAATCACCGCACGAGTGTTGTATCTCCTGGACAAGATCTCCCGGAAGGTGGCCACGCACAAATCGCCTGTCATTCAACAGACGCGAAGCTCGTTCTATGCTGTAGCCATTGGCGTCGGCGAGGGGAAGGAGGGCGATCTGCGAGATGGATACCTTGCCTCGTTCAGAGCTTTGTGGGCGGAGTTAACTTTGAACGGTGAGAGGGAGATGTTGAATGCAGATCTGGACTTTATCGTGACGATGGAGGAGTTTGCGCATACGTGCATCGCCTGGTTGGTGGAGCTCTGTGGGAAGATTTGGGAGGTACAACTACGCGCTTTGGAGGCCGCAGACAGCAAGGACTCTTCATTCTTGTCCCTTCGTGATTTATCATTCTCCTCCTCCACTTACGATACTTCGTTCTCTTCTCTCTGATCGCTATGTACCTTCTTTTTGAGTCCGCAGACATTTATGTATATTCGCTCAGGTTCTGTGCCATGATATCAGGCCTGCGAGCGATGATGATACGTGATTGTCCAATAATAAGTAAAGATGGTGATATACAATGCCGGATGTTAGATACATAAGAATCCCAGAGACTTGCGCCGCACTGTTGGCCGTGAGCCCACTATCGCTACTGGCTCTGCACGACGGTTGAGATCCTTTCATCTTCCTCCGTGTTGTCTGTTATCCGTCTGAATCCATCCAAAGGTTCTCCCAGTTGCCAAGGTTTCTCCACCTCTGGATCCAAATCTTCACTGAGCAATCTCCCAGGGTGTCCAAAGTTCAACGTCCACATCGCGAGCAAAAGCATCTCGCCATCGAACACCGCTTCATCAAGAATATCAACCTTCGCCGTCAGAGCGGCTTTTTCGATGGGACGTACTGAAGTATGTCTGTGTGTGGATGATAGTCCCCTCAAAACCCTGCGCCAGTTCCGCTACGCGATACACCGACCTACGGGCTGTCATGAGTAGACTGAAAGGGGGAAAACGGACACGAGACCTACCGAACATACACGCACGCAACGTTAAACATCAAGGCGATGACCATGCATAGGCGTTTGTCGCTCATTGCACCGCGTAGGTACATCTCTGAGTTATTGCGAGCAGGCGTCTGCTTCCGGAAGGGACGATCGCGACTGTAGAATACCAAAAACTCGAGCGCCAGGTACAGGTAGACGTTGAGCGCAACTGCGGGCACAGCGTTAGTTTTTACTGGAGGATTGAAGGACTGGAATACGAACTGAACTGGAAGACAACTCCGTAGAGCGCTATGTTGGCACCCTATGACCCATATTTCAGCTGTGAGGCCAGAGGGATACATATATGAACGAACCAGCTTGAGCCTTGTTTCGTCTTGGACTGCCACTGAGCCGATGGTGCCGCCAACGGACTGCACAATGAGTGCTACGACATCCTGATATGAGGTCTTTGTAAGAACGAGAACGCCTTCGACAGAGCGGCACTCACGCAGGTGAGGAAAATTATAGAATCTACATCAACTGTCGATGAGAAAGCACTGTGTAGACAAAAATGAACCACGCACATAGTCTCGGACCCAGCCGACTGTACCTAGGCCCAAGGATGCGAATCAAGTTGCTCAAGATTATGAAGTCTGCGGCAAGGAGCGGCGTAGGCCCGACAAGCGTTCCCACTGCTCTGTTCATGAATGACTCGTTCGTAAGATCGTCTACCCCAAATAGTAAATTACGCACTGCACAGTGAACGGCATCTGTCCTTGCGGCTCGAAGCTCGAGAATAGTCGTCCTCCCCATCCAATGATCTCCAGCGTGCCACATAGGACTATCGTTGGGAAGGCGTACCACATCTTATATCGCCCAGCCTGTGTTGCGTGTAGCACTGAATGAAATGGAAGGCGAATTCAGTGAGAATTCCACGCGAAACAGGCATGGACGCACCGGTTGAGATCGTGAACAACGTCATGAACGCTACGCATAGCGACCTGTTAGGGATGTACCCGTAAAAGTCTATTTCGGAGGCGGGCGTGCTGGTACTTGTGGTGTTATCCCGCGGCATGAGGTCCAGTTTGATGGGGGCCAGCAGCGAAGGCATCGTGAGGGGGAGTCGTAGGGGCCGGGATGTCCATCACAACGTCGTTGCGGCATATATATATGGACTATGAAACGGGTTCCCAGCATCATTGAGAAGTCGTCCTTCGGGTGTATAGCCACCCTTTAGAAGATCACAGACTCGTGACAAGCGCTTGACAGTGAGTCATCATGGTCGCAAAAACATGCCAGATCGTTTGTAACGAATTAGCAGTGTCACTTTTAGTACTGGCTTACAATTTCAAAACCGCTGTAAGCCGCCGTCAGCACTGTAGGCCACATCTAGCTTTTGTCCTGGTCTGTCCTTTGCTGGTCGCCCGGGGCTCTTCCGTGTTGAGTTGAGGGCGGCCTATGTCGTAGGCTTGAGGGTCATAACTTGAAGCAGCGAGAATCCCGTACGGCGGCGTATAAGTGACTTGTTATATTGACATACCTCCATTGTTTTGGCTCTAACACCACAGGTCACATAGACATACGTACGTAGAAACGCGGGGAATGGTGATGGAGAAGCTAGATAAAGGAGAGTACGCGACCGAAGCACAGCTGTAGCTTCATCATCTCTGTCCATCGGAATCGGCGTAACGTTGGCGGAGACGGGGGAGAAGCGCCTACTCTTCGGTTGTCAGGGGACATCAATTCGAACATCCGAAGCGAAATTGCTTATTCTTTTGGGCTTTAATGCATTTATTGCGTCGCAGCGAGCCAACTCTCTGAGTAATCCCCCCACCAGGGAGTCATTCGTGTTATTAGCATCTCCAAGGAGTTGTACAGCACCTCCTAGCTTCACACCATTCAGGCATCACTGCCGAAGACCTGTATTGTTCGGATCTGTGGCTGTCAAAGATTAACATGCGATGCATGGCTAGTAGACGCCGTACACTCGGTCCTCAGTCCCTAGTCAGATTCTGCTCCCAGAATCCTTCCTGGCGACTATGACTGGAACGCGCCTCCGACTGGGACTCGTGCGCTTATCTTCGTCTGTATAATCACTCAGACTTCAATTGCTAAGCTCGACGAACAGCGGAAAATGACCTCGTTGAAACCACATGGTGGCTTGCTTCTGTCGGAAGGAGGACCCACGAAAGATATGAAAGTGACCCAACCTAAGTCCACGATCACAGCACGATGAAGGCGGGTCCGGGCCGGCGCTAAGCGATGATCTTTCATTCTGCCTCATGTAAGTACGGTGAAACAGTGCCTCTTTCACGGTAAGGCTGAGCCAGCCGAAAACGCCATGTGGCTCGGGAATGTCAAGCAAGTATGTCGGGAAAGGGGCGGGAACGACTTGAGGCTGCATCTCGCCTCGGAGGGTCCCTGAGATACGGTCGAAGATACTAGGTCACGACAATGCCGATATACATAGCTCTGAATAGAACTTGGGGTTTCCGTATCATCTATCCGACGGTCATCATCCTGGAATGCATGCACTAAAAATATGATTGCTATTCACCTCCTTCTTCACACCGGGATAGGAACCTCTGCTTGATCACAGCATCCCTCCTCTCATTGATCGACCAATGCTTCTCGAAACCCGAGCCCGGGAGCACCCAACAGCCACAGTCCCCGGAGCTTAGGTCGCCCGGAACAGGGAAGTAGGCCCCTTGTCGAAGGGGAACTTGGGAGAGGTACTCAGATGCTTCGATCTGTTGCATTTCGTGAAGCTCTGATGGGTGTACAGTGCAACTGAGACGACGGGTTGCTGTAATTGCGAGTCAATGAGTGCCGAACGAGATGGCGAGTGAGAATCAGGTCCTCACCTCAGATTCGAACATGACGGGCCGGGAGGGCTCTGCCTGTAGTATAGCGAAGGAGAATGCTTGCGGCTCCGAAGCTAGGGGGACAGGCGTCGACGTCCTTCAATTCGGGACCAGAAGATGGTGTAGCCGCCTCCCATTGTAGAAAAAGACTCGGAGGACTGTACGACTATTACATCGCGGGCACGAGGACAAGAGGATGGGACGTACCTGTTCCGAGGAGAAGAAGAACGTCGTACCAGGCGGCTGCGTTCGTATGACTGTTCCCCGATTCATCCTGCGCGAGCTCATGTACTGCCTTCGTTCCAATAGACTACAATGATACTCAACACGAACACTCTGACCACATGACTGACAGAGAACGGACTGACATGGAGCTCGGGGAACCCTCGGACGTGGATAGAGCCAAAATCTGGTCTCATATCAGCGCTTCGAGCTCCAAGGAAAGGCTAACGGAAAGACTTACGATGCTATCTCAATCTGCCTCTAGATTCTGGGGACGTTTTGACAAGGTGGAGCCGACGAGGATGGACATATTGCAATCTGGGTTATAGTGCGTGAAATCCTGGTCCAACACCTTCCTGTCCACTGCGGATGATACCAACCTGTTCGACCCGTCCCTGCTAAGCTAAGAGATGTGTACACCTGTGACTTCGGTACCGATGTCTCTGCAAGTGGCGTTGGGGCTGAGCTCGAGGGTTCGGCCAGGGCGGCTGCATGGGAAAGCTTGATGAGTCGTAGAAGAACGGCGAAGAGTCAAAGCATACCAGAGAGCTCTATAGGTGGGAACTTCTTGTCGTTATCGTTGTATGAATGGTAGAGCGGAAACATGGTCCAGATCCGTTCGTCTACTCGACGGCTTGATCAGCCCGATTGAATCCTACATCGCAACTTCGGCGGAGGACGTACGTTGTGTCGCTGACGCATTGCTGATATTCTCGACAAGACATCGGCTGGCATAGTGGAATCATGGATGGGACCACTGGCGATAACGTCAATGCGACTAAGTTGTTCACAGTTGACGAATCAGGGGCCTCCACCTAGTCGGCCATCGCACAATCGTTGATTCACAATCAAGTACGCATCGATTGGCTGTCTGGCATGAACTCGTCAGAAAGGTCATGATGTGCCTGCTTAAGAGCTTACCCAAAGTCCAGGAGATCAATCAGGCGGCGCTAGACCAGACGACTGTGTATGCCACGACCAAAGGTTACATGGCATCTAAGTAGCAGAAGTGGCGGTATTCATAGATTGATATCCTATTCATCGGCCACGATCGTACCACCCTCCAGGGGATGATAGTCCACGAATGGGTAGAGGGGGGTGGGACTTGGAGGGTTATAACAAGGCCGAATATCAACGAATTGGGGTCTGATGGACAAAGCGCCTGTTAGCGTGTGTCAGAGTGAAAGAAAGAACCTCCAGACCTCGACGAATAGAGACAGATAGAACAAGAAATTCAATGAAGTCCGCGGAAGGCGGGTCTGAAGGAGTACGCGAGGGATTTGAAGAGAGTACGCCGTTTGCAGCTCCTTCTGCTCTTCCAATGGGCTCAGGCGGCCAATTTGCCTCCAATCACGAGGTTCACATACGTGTCGGTGCCTTCTCGAGATGCCAGACAACCTTCCATCCTATGAGCTCCAGTAAAGTCAGGAGATGAAAACATGTCATACCGCGAGCGTGTTTGTTCTCGTAAAACTCCATGATATTGGCTCAAACGGAGCGCTTCGCTGACAGGATTGGGGTGAGGCATTAAGTGGATGGTGTGCGGTTGTGCTGAGTCGACCATATCGGATGAAACGCATGAGGCTTTTCACGGATGCATGTGTTGCTTGGCTTGATGCGCGATTAAATGGAGGCCATTCGTTACCACTGACGTCAAGTGTCCTGGCGCGTATATAAAGTCTTGGGAAAAGGCGTGTTTCCTTCAGCCAGTTAACAAACGAAGCTACCAACCAACACTCTCATATCAGCCCTCACAAGCATGTTCACCGTGCGTACTCACCGGTGGCCATCCGCTTGCGCATCGCGCTGACCGCTCCTTGTTCTCCAGATCACCGCCGTCCCCGTCTCTCAGACCTGCTCTGACGCCTCCTGCAGCTGCAGCTCGTGAGTCTCCCGCCGTCGTTCCCTGTTTTCTTTCGTTGATGTCGTCGTCGTAGGTGCTCCTGCGCGGCTGGACAGTGCAACTGCAACGATTGCAAGCACTAATTCGCCGACATCACCCAGGCTATGCCGCGCACGTTAAACGAGAGTCCGTATCATTTGTCGTTGTCGTTGTAGGATATTCGAAGGAGCAGAAATTCATGTTGATGTTGTTTTGGACCGTATGACAGCCGTGTGATGTTGCCCCCAGTGACGCTGAGCTCACAATGGCGGTGGCAAGAAGAAGGATGGCCGTTCGAATTTTGGTGACCGACAATCGTCGTGGCAAGAGGCAAGCTGAATAAGTGAATGGCCTGATTGGGATTGGCGCGAGATTGACTGGCGCCTTGATCGAACCAGAAAGGGTAATGCGCGTCTTGACCTGGGCGCGATCCGCCGCCATGGTTGAATGTACTACTTTGAGTCATATTACCGTTTTGATATGGCAACTAGTGTACTCAATTTGAGACGAGTCTTCCCAAATTGACATGATCCTTGATTGTAAAGCAACGCGCGAGTACTTCAAATTAGGCGGCTACCAAAATCTAATCTTACAAGGGCCTCGACAGTCCGCGCCGCGGGGGCCTGACTTTGTCGAATAGACCTACGCTGAGCAGTGAAGAAAAGGAACGTCCGATGTAAGAGGGCTCAGCTTGTATTACACTCCAGGTAAGGCGCAGCGCCGCCGGCGGAGTTGGATCAATCTCGTACAACAACTCTTTGCCGCAACTTGGGGGACCCGAGGTCAATGCTAACCAACCGAAGGTTCTTCGACCTCGCCCGAAGCACTGATTCGTTCATCCCACCCACCAGCTTCATAAAATATGTCTCCGTTGCGTCCGCCACTGGCCGGTCAACAACTTCGTGAATGAATAACTCCTCCAGCGAAGGCACCAAATCCAGCAGCACAAGGTACTCTTCCACGGCGGCGATGGGCTCACAAGGGCGCACCTTCAGCCGCTTCAACCGGGGAGATTGAGAATTGCGCAGAAAATCGTATAGGGGCCCCATATCTGTGTTGACCATCCCGACGTGCAGTTGCTCCAGGAAGGGGTTACGGATGAATCTCCACAGCGCCCATTTCACGCAATAGACATCGAGATAGCGTAGAGATGATGTGAGGACCTCGGAGGGTATCTCGTCATTGACGTCGTCGTCGTGCAGGAGGAACTGGTCCGCAGTGAATGAATGAAGAGAAGGACAATCGGAGATGAAACGGATGGTGTCTCGCATCGAGAGGTCTTCCTCCGATGACAAAATATCAACTTTGGTCAATTGGACAAGAGGAAGGCAGATATTGACTCGATCGCAGTTTTCCAATCTGACTATGCGCAAGGAAGGCGCATTCCGGAAAATGGTGACGGGAGCGGCGCCGGCAGGAATATCACCGAAGCCCATGCCGAAGTTGAGATATCGGAGGAGAGGGAGTTTGCCGGACACGGCGGATAGAATCTCGAGGACGTTGTATCTGCCGAGAAGAAGAGTAACGTGCTTCCAACGCTCTGAATGCAACATCAGAAGGCTGAGACAGAGTTTATGCTCGGTGAGTTCATCCAAGTGCCCACCGCAGAAGTTGATGCAGAGGGGGTGACTCTTAGTGAGGGCAATTCGAGTAGTGACGGTGTCCTTCCAGTTGGATGGGTACGGCTTGATCGGGTATCTCCTGATTTTGAGGGTGGACCATAGAGGGGAATGAGCCAGGGCAATGTTGCGCCAAAGGCGAGAGACGTGGGTCAAGAGCCATGGCCCTTCTGACGTATTAAATACATCTAGTTCGGCGTGCAGGGTGCAGTACCATTCGAAGATTTCTGTCATGCACTCGATGGGAAGCCGGCGCAGCGGGGAGATCAACGAGCGCGAGCGCGAAACCATGGTTTTTAACCGGAGCAGTTCTGCTTTGAGTTTATCACGGGCTGTGAGCATTTCTGCGATGACAGCGTTGAGTTGGCCCAGCTGCTTTCCGACCGCTGAGAGGTCGGCCAGTGCGTTTGGAATGATCTCTTCGCGAAGACGTTCCCCATCCACATCCGAAACGGCGTCATTTGACATTATAAGGGCGGTATACAGGGAGGGTTCGGGGCGGAAGTCTGAACGCGGCAATACGAGGGGAGTACCGCATGAAGAGCATGATAACGAGGTGAGTTTGGCCATCTGATAAGTTGTTAATCCCAGCAGAATTCTTGTCCGCACGACATACTAAGCAAGATAACACGAGGTAGCAATCCGCGGCTGCTCAGAACGAGGGGGCCGGTCGAAGCTGGAAATTGTGAGTGAGGCTGCATGCGAGTTTGATCAGTTCATAGCAACGCACCGTTGGACGGCAGATTCCCAAACGTGTTGAATGCTGCAATGTGAGCTAATTCACGATTGATTTGCTCTGGATTTGCTTGCCAGCGGAAACGTGAACAATCTCGTCCCGGTCGTGGTCACTGGTCAAGAGACTGGAGCGCGTCCCTTGATCGAAACCCGACTAATGGACCCGCCGCCCATAAAGGGCAATGCATTGACAAGCCCGCGTGTTGTGACTCTTGTTTTGTCTTGTCCTGCGCATCTGTCTGATCCGTCCTGTCACATCCCCAGAGCTACTTCGCTAATGGTTCGATAGTGCCGCTGAGCGTATGGCGGAACTCTCTCTCGATGCAGGACTTCTTGGGTTGTTTGTCCGACATTGTTTGTAGGGACTGGCGTCCGTGTATCTGTATCCCTCCTTCCTTCGTTGTGCCCTTCCGAGTTACTCATATCCACCTTACTTATATCCACCTCTTCGACAATTCGAAGACAGTGACATCATCGGATGTCGCTCATAATTTAGCAACACCCGACGCCCGTAATACATCAAGACCTCTGGCATTGGTCTCATTCATGCATTGCAAATTGGAGATCTACACAAGTGCTCTGGAATTCGACTGTCAAGAAGGACGTAAAACAATAGAGGCGATCAGGTCTAGCGCTTTACCAGGTACTCGTTTTGTCGCGTAAGGTCTGCTAATATATACCGCGCATCACATTGATAATCGTTTCAAGATATCCACGCTACAATGAGTTCACCTAACTTCCATTCATCACAGCCTGACGCCTCCACTTGGTTCGGTTGAGATCAACACTAACCCACTGAAGACCCCGCAACCTCTCCCGGAAGGCAGGTACAGCCAGCTTATGCAGCAGTGTACCAAGCTGTTTTTTTTGTTTTGCAATCCGATGAACGGGGTTCCCATAGTATACAGGTATACGAAAGAAGAGCTCCTCAAGCAAAGGTGCCAGATCAGTCAGTACAAGAAGATTTTCGACGGTGGGACAGTTCCCTAGCGCCCATTCAAAAGACAACCTCTTCAGTCCTGTAGAGTGGGAATGTTGCAAGAATTCAAAAACGTGGTGAATATTGTTTGCTGTCATGACGTCGTTACAGCGCAGTTCCTCCAACAGTGGAGTACGGATGTGCCTCCAAAGCGCCCAAGTCACGCAATCGAGATTGAGATAGCGTAGAGACGTTGTGAGGACCTCGGAGGGGATTTCGTCATTGACGTTGTCGTCGTGTGTATCGTACATGTCCGTAGTAAAGGACCGAAGGGAAGGACAACTGGATATCCATCGAATAGTGTCTCGCATGGAGATATCTTCCCGCTCTGTTTCGATGCTGACCTCGGTCAGTTGAGCGAGAGGGAGGGGGAGGTCAACTATGTAGCCGTGAACCAACTTGACTGCGCGCAAGGAAGGGGCATTTAGGAATACGGTGATGGGAGCCGTGTTGCCAGGTTCTCTGTGACCGAAGGCATTTGTGACCTTGAGATATTGTAGGAGAGGCAGTCTGCCTGACACGGCTGATAGAATCTCGAAGAAAAATTCGTGGTCGAAAAAGAGATTAACGTGCTTCCAACGTTCTGAGTGCGCCACCAGAAGGCTAAGACAGTCTTGACCCATCTCGACATTCCCAACTCCAACGCAGAATTCAATGGAGAGGGGGTGACTCTTGGTCAATGCGAGTCGGGTAAGGACCCGTGTTTATGCCCTCAGAGGTTGAATACAAAATCCTGACATTTTTTCAAAAATTTTGGGTGAGCTAGGATCAAAATCCTGACAATTCTTGACCATTGTTGAAGTAGGTAGGATAAAAATCCTGACAATGGCGGGCTCAGCGGGCCCCGACGCGCCAAATTTGGAACCAGGAGTCCACGTGACCAGTCTCGGCAGCTCTGCCGGGCAAAATTTGTGACCAAAAACCCCAGGTAAACCCAATTTTGGTGATGTTAGATCGAAAATCCTGACAATGGAGGCGCGCGCAGCGCCGGCAAAAATCCTGACAAATTGGTCACAAAGAGGGAAATTTGTATCTAACCTCTGACAGGATAAACAGGGGTCCTGTCGGGTAGTGACGGTGTCTTTCCAGTTGGATGGATAACACGTCTCGTCAAAGTTGATGTTGGACCACAGAGGCGGGTGAGCGAGTGCGATGTTACGCCAAAGGCGACAGACGTGGGTAAGAAGCCACGGCCCCTCTGATGTATTGAGCACCTCGAATGTCTCATGGAAGGCGCAGCACCATTGGAAGATCTCCGTCATGCACTCGACGGGAAGCTGGCGGAACAGGGAGATCACGGAGTGCGAGCGCGAAACCATCGTCTCCAAGCGGCGCTGTTCTGCTTCGAGTGCATCAAGGGCTGTAAGCATTTCGGCGATGACATCGTCAACTTGTCGCAGCTGCTTCTCAACCGCAGAGAGGTCGGCTAGCGCGTTGGGAATTATTTCTTCGCGGACTATTTCCGCATCCGCATTCGAAGCTGGGCCATTCGAAGCTGTGAGGCGGGTATACAGGTGCGGAACGGGGCGGGAGCGTGGGCGCGGGGATGTGTACGGAGTCCCGCACGAGGAGCAGAATAATGGGATGGGTATGGCCATCTCTGTGTACTTATCGGGTCAGGCTAACGGTAGGTGACTTTTTCTGGAACTGGGCGCACCGAATGAAGAGAAACCAAGGGATAGCAACGTTGCTGCAGCTTTCGAGAGCGTACAGCCTGGGTCTTTGAGCCTATGTACTGTTCAGTAGTGCGCCGGGATACCCAAGTCGTAAAGACACACCCGAGACCTTTAGAGAAAGGATCAGTCGAGATGCGCGATTTTGCGGATTGAACGGCGTTTTGTGTGTTCTGAGAGCTTGGAAACCCGAAGAATCCCTCCTACGTCGTGGTCAACAAGAGACAAAGGATGCATGACCCTTGGCCATTCGAAGTCAGCTCAGGTAAGTTCAAACTCCGAGGAACTGTGATGAAGTGTAAGTAGGACTTAGGCCGACGGTATCTCCCCCTGCTTCACCTCCTTCTCATCTTCTCCTCTCAACCAACGATAGCATACATACAGGACTTCCCCTCCTGTCCGTTCCCCTTTGTTGTCTTCGCGAAGTTTATAACTTGTGACTCCATTAGAGTACTATCAGGGTGGATTGGTATCTAAAGTTTGAATTCTTCGCCTTCCACAGCACTTCCCACATCAACGAACACTTGTTTAGTATATGGCAACCAACGCATAATTTCACGGTTTCCCTGTAATGGCAAGGACGCGTTCATCGTTCACAACTAAAGACATCCCACAGCTAGACCAGTCGTACATACAATTTAGTATTCAATTTGATGCGTCAGCCTACTGTACAATGAGATAGTAGCATAATATATCCATATCCAAACCCATCGTTCCTTTTCTTTTCTTTTTCCACATCCTACATCCTTACATCCGGTGTCCGAGGTTAACGTGTACGGCCTTGGTGTTCGTGTAGCTGTGCACCAATATCAATATACCGAGAGACAGACCCAGGGCAGAGGAGGAACGTACTTGTGCAAAGCATACTCCCCAAGCTCGCGTCCGATACCGCTCTGCTTGAAGCCACCAAAGGGAACGTTCGCATGGAGCTGGTTGGCGCAGTTCACCCAAGCGGTGCCGGCTTTGAGTTTGTGCGCAGTCTCCAGCGCGCGGTTGATGTTCTGGGAGAACACGGCGGCGGCAAGACCATACACTGCAACAACAACATCAGCGTCAAGGGAAGGGGTGGGGTACAGGAGATAAGTACGAACCGGTATCATTCGCCTGCCGGATAACGTCCTCCTCGTCCTCGAACTTGATCACAACACCAACGGGCCCGAAGATCTCTTCCTGTACGATCTTCATGTCGGGGGTGGTGTTGGTGAAGATGGTGGGAGAGATGAAGTATCCCTCCTCGCCATGACGCTCACCACCGTGGTGGACTGTCGCACCCTCCTCCTTGCCAGACTCGATGTAGGACATGATGCGGTCGTATTGCTGCTGGGAGACTTGGGGACCCTGGTCGACGCCCTCGTCAAATGGGTCGCCGACCTTGATGCTCTTGGTCTTCTCGGTGAAGCGCTTGAGGAACTCGTCGTAAATGCCGGCCTGGACGAAGATACGGGAGCCGGCGCAGCATGCCTGACCGTGGTTCCAGCTAGATGGAGTTTAGAAGGGCGGATGGATGATAAGTGAGCGACGCACAAGATACCGTGAGCGGCCCAGTTGACGGCTTGCTCAAGATCGCAGTCGTTGAAGATGATGTTGGGGCTCTTGCCGCCAAGTTCGAGAGTGACGTTCTTCAGGTTGGACTTGGCTGCGGCCTCCATGACCTTGCGACCGACGAGGGTGGATCCAGTGAAGGCGACCTACAGGAGATAAGATGGAGAAAAGCGGAGGCAAAATGGACGCGGCAAACCTTCTCGATATCCATGTGCGAAGAGATAGCATTGCCGACAGTGTGGCCGTAGCCAGTCAAGATGTTAACGACACCCTTGGGGAAGCCGGCCTCGTTGATGAGGGAACACATGCGGATGGCGGTCAAGGGCGTGAACTCAGAGGGCTTGAGGATGACACAGTTGCCCGCGGCCAAGGCGGGGCCGATCTTCCAAGAGAACATGAGGAGGGGGAAGTTCCATGGGATGATCTGGCCGACGACACCAATCGGCTCATGGCGGGTGTAGCAGAGCTTGTTCTCGTCGGTCTCGATGACCTGCCCCGAGATCTTGTCAGCCCAGCCGGCGTAGTACTTGATGGTGGCGATGGCGAAGGCGGTATCAGTGCCTTTGGCCCAGCCGAAGGTTTTGCCTGGGAGAACGATCAGACGCGGTCGCGGATGAAAGGGGATATGACGCGTCAGCGTACCATTGTCCAGAGCCTCGAGGGCGGCGAGCTCGTCGTGGTACTTGTCCATCAGCAGCGCAAGCTTGTTGAGCAGCTCCGCTCTCCGTGCACCGCTGGCGTTGAGACCCCACTCCGAGTCGAATGCCTTTTGCGCGACCTTGACGGCCCTGTCGACGTCGGCCTCGGTAGCCTCATCGACCTTGGTGATGAGCTTGCCGTTGGTGGGGTTGATAACACTGTGCGGCTGTTAGACATGGCCGCCAAGTGAGACAGTTCGCACATACTCGAGAGTGCTGCCGCCGGAGCCTTTGGAGAACTCGCCGCCGATGAAGACGCCAGTGGGGAAGGACACTTTGCCCTTGAAGACAGGAGTGTTGAATTCGGTGGAGAAGGACGTCGACATGATGGTGGAGAATGGGAAAGAACCGAAGAGAGTTCGCGCCTTATATAGCGCTTGCACTCTCGGGCAAGCAATCGATCACATCAGCTGGTCCGACGGACCGACACCCGCAATATCCGCCTGCCGCCAGATTTATTCACTTTCCCCTCGCAATTTGGAATGCTTTGCTCTGAAATGATTATCGCGGACCATTGCTACAGATCGCATCACTGAAAACCAAATCAACAACGGAGCAAACCAAAGAGGCGAGAGCATACCAGAACATCCCATGGACAGCAGATCCACACACGTGAACGGTCATTACGCAAAGCAGGAACAATTTAGTGCAGCCACCCCCGCATCCCCCGCGCGGGGAGCCGAACTCACTAAGCACATTGCGAGGTCTGGACTTCCCCACAGAAGGGTTACCCTCGTCAACCCTTGAGACATCGAGGGTTTTATCTATAGAATATTGATCAGTTGGGGATTCCCTTCCCAGATTGTGCCCATACACTGGCACATATACACGGAGAACCGTCTCGCGATCGTGGGCAAGTCTCACCCGGATTTATCCTCTCTTGTGGTCACCAGACGCCACCAAGGAAGCCCGCATAACAGTCGGAGCGCGTCTTTGGCTGCGACGCGACTTCTATTCGTTGCGCCACTCCTGTCGACCTATAAACAGACCGTTCCTTCAGCACTGCGAGGACTTGCCGCTCAAGGCGTATGTGTCCGTCTATATAGACCCATCACAAGGTCTTGCTGACTAGTGCATCGCGTCAGGGAGACATGTAAAGCAAAGATAAATCCTTGAGGATAGATGCTAAGCATTGAATGGAACAAAGGAAACACGTACGCGTTCAAATAGCAGAGAGAAAGCATACTGTACATCCCGGAATGCAGCAAGCCACTGCGCTAAGCGAACTTGAGTCAAGGCTCCGATCCTGCATGCATGGAGCTCCATGATTCACTTCGCGGCGGATGGTGTCACCTGCCACACAAAGCGATGCCGCCCGCGCCCATCGGTCACCATGGCCAGCTGCATGGCTTCTCAGCCCCCGTTTCAGAGCGCAACGCAGACTTAAAGATATGAAGAACATGGTGGTATGGAGGAGAGAGACACTGTGTTGATTGCCGGAACTTGCAATCGAACTGGAGAAGCTCGTCCCATAATACATTTCCTTCCTTGATTCGAATCTTGATCCTGTCACTCCGACACGAGCAGGTTACAGCATCGTTTGCTTCTTGACTGAGGCGGCCGTGAGGCTATCGGAATTTGAAGGATAATACTAAGTACGCGTCAATATCTGGATTCTGCGCATGGTACTTAAATACACATTCCCTTCTTACTCTAAAGTCAAGTGGCTGCTTGCTCAAGTGTTTCTACTGCTCAAGTAATTCGCTCACTCAAGGCTTTTGTTTCGTTGCTAACTCACTCACTCAAGGTTGCCGCGGTACCCTTGAGTGATAGAATTAACAAGCGGTGCGAGTCGTCACTGGTGATATGGGTAGGCCTACATACATAGCGTTAAGTAGCGCAGAAATACACAAGTCGCAAGCCACACCTTTATTGTAAATGACACCTTCAATTAATTGAGATACGCAAACCTATAGACTGCAACTTATTTTTGAGCAGTGCATATTGAAACAAGTCGGAGTTAATTTGCTTGCGTGGAGAGCCTCGACGCTTGGTTGTTGTTGTTGTTGTTATTGTGACACGGCAGTGGTGGTCATTGAAAGGCAAGGAAACGTTACCCCGGGCCTTGAGTCAAAGCCGACCTAAACACTTGAGGAAGGCAACGACCCTCTCATTATTTAGTGATGTGCAAAATCAATGATCATCTTGAGAATAGAGTAACAATTGAAACGCGATACCAAGATGCGAACTAAAAATCTACGTATTGATCAAGCAGCCGTACTGTATATCCAATCTAAGTAGCATTCTTCAAACGATGCGCTCCATCCGGATCCCAGAACGCCGGATCCAGAGCTTGCGGTCCAAGCCATGTACTATGATCCACCAACCCTCGCAGGTGTGTGAAGAACCGCACCGCTACCGTCCCCAGAGACGCCTTCCACAAGTCCTGACGCCACCTTTCCAGCGAATGCCACTCATACGGATCACCCCTCGGCAGTAGCTGACTTAGGAGGTACCGCTCCTCTCGAAGTGTCTCGTCCATTATTGTGTAAATCGACACGCACTGGGACACGGTGAGCGCCGGACCTTTCAGCTCCTTCCTAATTTCGGCTAGGCGTGATATATCGTCGTTGGACTCGCTGAGAGCTGCGCATGCGAGAGTAAGCGTCTCCGTCTGGGATAGATACACGATATGGTCATGAGTGGGTATATCTGCCGGCCATCTGATGTGTCGATGGATATTGACAATGTAAGAGCGAATCGTCGATGCCACAGGCTCATAAGCGTGATAGCTCTGAAACCGCGCGACGAAGTTACATTGCCGGAATTCCTCATAGACAGATGGGATGTCGTATGAGAGTCCGTACTGTATGCACTGACATGCCAGGTTGAGTGCGGCTTTGGAGCATTCCTGGGACGGATGAGTGGTGATCATCCGAGAGAGGTTCTTGAGGAATTTTGTCGAGAGCCAGTCGTCGGATTGGGTTGGCCACCGCCCCTGGGTTGGGCTTCGGGGCGGTGGTAATAGCCCAAGTGGACCCGGTGACGAGACAAGCCCGTTTCCCAGCTCGGCGCAGAGCGCCACTGTAAGACCCCGAATATGACCCAGCGATTCCACCTCGGGATACCTCAGAGAGTCCGTCAAGACCTGCCCACCCATAACCCGGCGCGCGACGAAGAATATTGCTATCCGCTCCGTGATGGTGTATTTGTGTCCTGACATTCCATGAAGGCCCTGCCAGAGACACTCCAACGACCTGACGATGAGGAGCGTATTCGTGCGTGAATAAATGACGGAGCCCGATGTGTGGCGCTTTGACAAGAGGGTGTGGAAGGTGGTGTGGTTTAGGATGAAGAGAAGGAAGCGCAACCACGGAGGAATATTATGTGTCAAAATTTCGGTGCAGTCAGGCAGGCCACAGCATGCTCCGAGTGATTCGACGAGATGGTCGAACGCGTCATTGACGGCGATTCGACACAGACCTATCGCCTCCGTAAACGGTACAACTAGAACGGTTTCCGAGGGAACATCGGCTGGAGGTTTGTACAACGGCGGCGGTTGGAAGTGGGGTATGAAATTATTCCACCAATCGAGGTCGACGGAGTGTTGGTTCATGAACGCAGGGAACGCATTGGGGAGTCGCAGGACATGTTCCCAGACGACCGGATGCAGCGAAATGGGCCGAGTGCTGAAGACCTCAGATGGATGAAGACCGCCCTCAGGAAACGAAGAGCCATGTGCGCTCAATACCGCGCGGAGTTCGACACTAGTCGACCGGTCCAGGACTATCCTTGGTACTCCTCGTCGTCCACCGATGATCAGCGTGGAACGAAGCACGCGCTCGAGGCGATGCTCATTGCCTTGCTTAAGCTTGAGAACTTTCCCTGAAGGCGCTGTCTCGACCATCTCTGATATGAGCTGGGGAAAATGCTCCGCGAGGTCCTTCTCATAATTGAAGACACGCTTCAAAGTTGCCACGCCACTATAAGGCATCCCACCCAATGATTGCAGGATGATACTGCGAACGGACGAGTTGACGGAGGCGGAGTAGAGCCAGTGAAGCGATCGGGCGGCAAGGTCAAAGGTCGACGTATTGAGCTTGGAGAAGGATGGATGGTTTGAGACGGAGGGGACGTAGGCTTTTGGGAGGGTATGTTGTAGAAGAATCCGGAGGACTTTGGAAAGTGGAGTCTCGTATGGACAGTCGGAGTAGTAGACTGGAAGGACGATGGAAACGACATAGCCGATATACGCCAACGATGTCAGCCCGGCGAGCATGCCAGCAACGGAGATCGACAATGAATAGACGAGGAGAATGAGGCCAAGGAAGAATATGGCGAGCGATAGTAGCATGAGGAAGGGGAGTATGCCCACTATAAAGGGAACGTGCCATTTCTTGAAACCGTCATAGCGGTACTGGCGCGTTAACGCTCGATCGCGAGGAGTTCCTGATGGGATGGAGATGTAATGATGCAGCCATTGCTTGACTAAGACGCAGATCAAGGCCGTTATCAAGCTGAGAGTGAGGCTGGCGAACCACAACCCGTTTATCCAGACGTTGATAAGTGGAGCGGTAAATTGTGTCGGCGAGGACGGGCGTGGGATGTTCTGGGTGTCTAGAGTTCCACTGAAATACGCGCTTTGCATGTTGTACATGTCGTAGAGAATGAACGCTGAGACCTGCCCCATATCAATCTCGAGCGAACCAAGGGTCTCCATGATGAATGCAGTGACGACTGCCGAAAACAGACCAGCCTGAGAGTTGGTTGGTTCAAGTTCGTTGCATGTTAAAGAAGGGAAGCTTACGAAGACCAATAAAACATCTACAGTGTCACGCGCATCATCTATCACTTCGGCGTCGAAGCTCTGACTCTCGTCGAGGTATGTCCGCCACACACGCGCATTGGGGCCAACCTCTTTGTAGATGGGATCCTCCTTGTATTTCTCCTCATAATCCATGGGATCATTGCCTTCAAGCAAAAATTCGATTAGATCCGAATGGAAAATGACGAAGGCTGTACATACCTCGAGCTCGATACGGTCCTTTGCCAGTACTTGATCTGTCATTGGAGCGCAATCCCGCCAGCGTGCCGTGCTTTCTCTTTGTTGGCAGGCGTCGCTTACTGGCCATGCTGCTGCGAACGCTGGGTGTGGCAGGAGACTCGTCATCCGTACAGGTCGTATATCCGTCTGACGCGTTGGTCGAAGATCGGACTGACACCGAGGGCTTCTTCAGCAGCCGTCGTACAGGCGTTGAGCTCCTGCGCTTCGAGGCGACGGACGGCGGACGCAGATATGGTGAAGACATCCTTGAGGGGCGGAGGGACATGGAGAAGGACTGAGAACAGTTTGGCTTTTCGTCATGCCCGGCAGATTGTATGTAGGTGCTGTAGAGATGCCGTTCAGGTCAGCTTTGATGAAGATTTACATTACTTACGAGGCAGGCCTGATGCAGGCACCCGAGGCCAATTCTGATGGGGGACTGCAGTGGCTCTTTGGCGCACCGAAGGCGATGCATGACACACTTAGTCCTTACAAGTATAAGGGCAAGAGTCAGTTGTTCCTACACTGCAACCAGATGATCAACGGAGGGTGCTGTGCGCGTCTCAGATTGCAGTCTGTAAAATTTCGAGTACGTGAGCCTTTTTTGGCATGCGGACGAAGATGTCAACATACCAGGTTCTCAGGCCAGCCGCGGCCTGCGGGAATCGTTTCTCATCTCTAAAGACACGGTGGGATATTTGCCTGGCTGCGAAGCCCTGTCTAATGAGTGCTCGCGATGAGAAGGAAATTCGATGGTGGATGTTACTGTTCAAGCGTCAATTACCACATCAGGACGTGCTTTGTCATCAGTAGCGGTACACGCGCCGCGCATTCCTCTTTCGGACCCGCTGTCGGGATCAGGGGGTCCTCCTTTTTTGACTCCTACGACCACCAAGGTCAGTGTTTTCTGCCCACATGGAATTCAGTCTGATCTGATTCTTAGAATCGTCTCGTACTTTGAATAAGTCGACTGCCTTACGTGCAATCCTGATCTGGGACGCGGCTGTGTCGTTCCCGTGTTATGACCAGGGCCTATAGCTCTCTTTTGACTTAGTGCGGTGAGCGCCAAAAACCTGCAGTTAGGACATGACTAACCCAGTATATAGATGACCCCATCTACCTCACTATCCTGCCATTCGTGCGGTACTCCCTATCGCTTGCCCCATCCTTCTCCACGCCACACTCCCCATCTGTACACAACCCTCACAGCCTCATATGACCCAATTTCCGACGTAGATGCAGAAGTCGTCAGGGAAGAGATTATCCCCAACGCATTGTCTGATCTGCGCGTGGTAGGGAAGAAGCTAAAAAAGTTCAAGGCTGCCATCGCCGAATTGAAGGCTGCCCGTGACCGATTCAAGGTCGAGCGGCGTAGGCTCAAGACGATGGCATCACGCTGCCGCTCTCTGCTCTCCGCATTACGCAAGCTCCCCATCGAGTGCCTGACGGAGATCTTCCAATGGTATTGCACTGAGCAAGCGCCACCGGACGTCTTTGACACTTCGAAAGGCCCATGGCTCCTTACCCACGTTTGTCGCCTTTGGCGGAACATTGCACTCGCCCACTCCCCTCTATGGACCACCATAAAATTTCCAGATTCTCCGTACCCGCCAGACTGGCAGGAAACCGTCGCCGCTCGGCTGGCCCTAACTAAAAGCTATCCCATCTCCCTCCACCTCAGGGCAGTTAGTTACAATCATTCTGGGCCAGCTGCAATTGGGGAGCTCACTCAGATGCACAAAGACTGCCTGCGTCTTCTGATACAGCACTCTGAGCGTTGGACGCATGTCAATCTCGCCGTCGGATATAACCTTCTCGAGATGCTCCCCGCCGTCTCTGGCAGACTACCCCTCCTCCAATCCCTTACCATCGAGATATGCTATGATAGACTCCCATACGGCATAGCTCCCGTTACTGCGTTCGAGACTGCACCGTCATTGCGCATAGTCGAATTGAGGAACTGCAACGACCCAGTTGACATCCGTCTCCCTCTCGCCCAATTGACCGAGGTAAAAATCAGGACATCGGAGGAAAACGTCTCCGTTCGAGACACCATCCGTTTCATCTCCGGCTGTCCTCTTCTTCGTACATTTCGTACCGAGACGACCAAGCCAATAGACTACCCCGCCCAAATTTTTCCAGTCGTCGTTCCCTCAGACGTCGTTACCTCATCCATACGACATCTCGACGTCGATCGTTTGAAATGGACATTGTGGCGCCACGTCCGCCACCCTCTCGTGGAGGAACTGCGCATTCGCAAACCACCAGACTTTACTCTGCCCCCCTGGCAGTATCAATACTTTCATAGTACAGGAGACATGAAGCCTGTCCTCAAATTTCTACGGTCCTCCCGCTCTCGGAGTCTGAAGCGGTTGATCTTATCCCCAATGGAACCCTCCTCCGCAAGCGTGGACAATGTCCTTGCGCTGCTCGATCTGGTACCTTCGCTCGAGGAGCTCTCTCTTCAGGCGGACTTGCCAAATGACCGTGACGTGAAGGCTACAGATAGGTATTTCCGTTCACTGGTACGCGGATTGGCTTGTTCTGCGCTTCGAGCGAGGGCGCCAAATCTTCAGTGGATTAGCATTGATTTCGGAAAGGCCAAGTGGAGGCGTAAAGTGATATTGGACAAAGTGGAGGCGTGAAATGATCTTGGACAAATGATGAAGCGATCGCGGTCGAAGAAGTGTTGATTAGAGTACGGTATCACTGGGCAGTGACAGGTAAATCACCGACTGATGTATCCTCGACATACGAAATTATCACAAAAGCTGCTTGACCGCCAAGAGAACAAGAGATGACCTAAGAACGAATGGGAAACGATCATCGAGAGGATCCCATTCCGCACTACCAATAGTATTGGAATGACAAAATATAGGCTGATGGTAATATCATAATAATATCGATGTAGGGAGCCCAAAGTAGCTCAAAAGCGAAATGAACTTTTGGGATTGCATATTGAGAAGGTTCGTCGGACGTAGTCAGGACATTTATGTCTGCGTCAACTCATGTCATGCACCCAGACATAAGTAAGGCGAAGCAACCCTCAATCAACCCAATGGCAACAGTGATGTAGAATAAGTATATTGTGGTTATTCAATTCGGTCCATGTACCATAACATGATCATACATCATCCTAAATCGCGGTACCCTCCCCAGCCGCTTCACTATCGCCTCCGCCTCCTCCAGCGTATGATCCCCACCCTCCTCAAACCCTCTGAACGTAACCGCCTTCAGCCCCCTCGGCGGATCATCGTCGTCCTCCGCCGTCACATCCACCACCTCCACCGGCGCGCGGGACTCCACCATGCGCATCAGATTCGCCTTCTTCAAGGGCTTCGATTTGCGCTGCCAATTGAACAGTATGCTCTTAAGATGCGGCACCAGCGGCTCCTCCCCGTCCGGGTCCGTCCCGTCCCTGTCGATGGTGAGGCGCCGGATGAGCGCGTCCGTGATGAACGCCGTGGACTGCGCCTGCTGGTGGATGTACAGCTCCGTCAGGAGCGGCGTCGCCTCCAAGAGTTTGATCAAGGACAGGTCGTTGACGCGCACATGCGCGATCTCCAGCCGCTTCAGCGACGCGCTGGACCTGTTGACGAAGTCGATGATCCCCGCCAGCCCGAACGTGCCCATGCCCTGCTTCTGCGGGTCGCTGGGTGCGAGCTTGAGGCTGAACATCGCGGGCGCGGTGATGTGCGGCAGAACGTATTGGATCCGCGCGGGCTCGGTGCGTCCGATGCGGAAGGAGACGAAGGGTGCTTTGGTGACGACGTCGGGGAGGGTGGAGTCGTCGTCGGACTCGATGAAGGTGTCGCTGACCGAGATGTGGTACGCGGAGGTGCAGAGTGCAATCGCACGTAGGATCCCGAGGGGCTCTGACATCCAGGAGAGAACGAGGGAAGAGATGCGCGAGAAGGGAAGCGGGTGCTTGCCAATGTCAGACACCGGTCCACCGAGGCAGAGCATATGGAGTTTTGGGGTGTGCTCGAAGAGCCTGAGAGACGTGTCGTCCGAGAGTCCTGTCTGGTCGGTGAGGTCCACGAAGGTCAAACTCGTCAAATGCGGCATGGGCTTGTGTTCCGCGTTCAAAGCCTTGTACATCGTTCCTAAACAGGGCGTGGTGATGTTGAACAGGACGTCCGTCCACCGCTCAGCATGGCCTGAAAGCAAAGACACAAGCTCGTCGCTCTGCGTGGCTACGTCTATGTTGATGGGCATCATCTTGGATCGCTTAAGGTACAGCGGTATCGTCTCGTCATATTTCGTCTTGTCCTCTGGCGTCGGCGATTTCCGATTCTGCTTCGGTGCAGCGTAGATGAAAGTCCATATATGGGGGGTGTCGATAGCCACATCCCTCCACCGCGCGCACACGCTGGCCAGTATCATTGGGGCCGTCCTCGTTTCCGGCTGAGGGTCGGCGCACACCTCTTGGAAGATGAGACAGAGGATCTCGTTGGGAAGGAGGCGGATGGGAGAGAGAACGGTGCGGGTCTGATAGGCGTAGTCCTCGAGGTCGTCGATGATGGAATGGAGAACCTTGATGTCTTCTAGAACATCATGAAGTTTCTGCTTGTATTCCTGCATTCGATGGGGAGGAAGGTAGGTGGTGTAGCGATGCATTTCGCGGAGTTTCTCTGGTTCCATGAGCGCGCGCGACGGTCCGACTACGCTCGTCCCGCAGTTCCGGCAAAGTGTTAGTGTGGCCATGTCGAGTACTTTGAGGCGTCAATGAAATCTGCGCAATTTGGTCAACGGTTGGTGACGCAAAGGAATGGTTGCGACGCACGGTGCTGCCAATTACGAGTACGGGCTCAGTGTGGCGATAGAAGAGGCGAGATGGAGCGCGACCGTTGGGGATGGAGTGCTTGGGGCCGCAAATAGAACCTGCAGACCAATTTCAGATTGGGCTAACATTGTCGATGGGAGAGAAAAGCTGACGCGTCACAGGTGCAAGATGTCGGGATACTTTGGCGATAAATGGACCAAAACGGAGGGTGCTGCAGCCGAGTCAGCGCGTCGTAAAGCGTGTAAAATGCACAGAACGTACCTGCAGAGCAGACAGGACTATGTAACCCAGCGTAGGGGCAGACAGACACCACAGCCCTGCGAATCCCGTAGAAAAACCGAAGGAAAGGAGACAAGACGACGTGGTGGTCGCGTGAAAAGAAAACGGTGTCACGTGTGTGACCGCCTGTTTTGTTGTGGCCCGCCCGTCGGCCAGTTCGGCTTCTAAGTACTCTTACCCAGACTCTGACTTACATACAGTCAACGATGGAGAACACGCGGTAACGTCGGGGAAGACATCAGCTATGTATCTGCCAGATGAAATCGGACGTTGGTCGCTTGATTCTAAGCAGACGATATTCGCCCCACTACTGCTCCTCGGAGATCGCGACTAGCTCTTTCCGTGCTGCTCCCAGACCTTCTGAATTCATGGGACGTCAAGCCTATTTGAGACTGTGGCATCTGTACGTGTGGCATGAACGAGCGTGTAACGAAACTAATAAGCAGCTGCATCAGATCAAAGCTACAACCAGTTCTCGAAGGCTTCTTCGCCTGCTCTGACCTCTTTTACTCCACAGTCAACTGTGCTGGCACCTGTACGCCTCCCTCAATGCTTCTGGCAAATCTGTCAGGCTCCAGAACACTGCCATCAATGACATCGCCACGTAGACGTCGTCGTCGCTCGCTACACCGCTTTGCGATTGCTACATACAGACCTGAGGTTCTCCACACCAGCCGACGGAGGTCTTGGCCCAGATGATTGTCCCTGCTGGCGCGATGTCTGTCTGATGCTTCTTGGATACCGTTCGCGTTTCGGGCACTGGCGCTCATATGGACGCGGCCTGATGTCCCGCAACAGTCAAACTGATGTGTGTTGCGACTGTCTCTGTGTGTCAATGATCTACCTCGCAAATCTATATAATACGCACGCGTACTTCGCTTGATCCATCCCTCCTTCGTTCTTCGTTCTACCTTCGTTTTCGTCGCTTGGTCGACAGGATTGATTTCCACATTCATTCTACTTTTCGAAAATGGTCTCAACCACCACTCATATATTTATCCTTCTAACCGCTCTTTTATCCACCACCCATGCTACGAACGACTGGTCCAAACCATGCCTTAACGGCGTATGCGAATATTCCCTCCCATCCAACAACGGTTCCAGCTCTGGGTCCTTGAAAATTGTACGCATCATTGATGGCCATGCGCGTGCACATAGCTGATCTTCTGCACATCTCATTCTCAGTGGGGATCTTCAAACGCCATATCAGATGTCACGCCTGCCGCCGGCTGGGACATCATCGACTGTCACCCGAACGCGACGGCCCAGGATATCCGCCTCGTTTGTACGGGCAAGGAATCGGATTGTAACCATCTGTACCAGTCCAGTGGGGCGGTGGACAAGATCGTTCGTCTGCCTGAGAGCGTAAGTTTATTTCCTCTTCTTTTGTTCTGTTTCTCATCTCTACCGTATGTAGTGTGGCACCAACGCTTTTGCCCGAGTCGCCAAAGCCTGGACACCCACTGATCAATCCGTGCCTGCGCGTCTAGCAAAACGTGCTGATCCCAAGCCCGTACGTGCTCTTGCCCTGGACACGAATTTCGGCGCTGTAGATAGCTCGAAAACCGGCAATGTCAACTTCATCCTGCAAGGCGCCAACGTCCCCGGTGCAGATGCGGATCTCTCTGGTGTCTCCACCACTGCCAGCGTCAAGCGTATGCACAGAACCACCAGGCGTAACGTTGTTACTGATTTCCTGGCAAGCGCTGTTGACAGTATGTTTTCCACTCCATCATTTATGTATTTGATGCTCACGACTGTCAGCCGTAACTGACGTGCTGCACAACAAATTCAACGTTGACAAGTCCTTCAAGATTCCAGCTGACGTGGACAAGAAGTTCAACCTGCTCAAGAAGAGCTTGGACTGCCCGCCTGCCTCGGCGAGTCTGAACATCGACGTCTCGGCCAAGGCGCATGCTGTGGCGACCATTGGGGTGGTGGCGTCTGGGACTATCGTTCCGCCGAAGATGAACGACTTTGCTATCGTTGCTGGTATGTCGTAATAATGACAGGCAGACTTGGAGTCGATGTGCTGACTTCGTGACAGATCTGAATGCTGCACTGACTGGGGCCATTGATCTGAAAGCTGACGTTGCTGTGAGCTTTTGTCAATCTTCACTTTCTATAATTAAACATCTCATATGCTCCACTCAGGGTTCTTTGGACTCTGGAAAGCTCTCTCTCTTCTCTGTCGGAATTCCTGGACTGGACTTCCCTGGGTGAGTATTAGTATACGTTCTTACATCCTGGTTAATTGACACAAACTTAACAGCGTCCTAACAATCGGCCCCACATTCGAGATTGACGCCCAAGCCACGGCTAAGCTCGATGTCGATGTCGACCTCAACGTCGGTGTCGTGTACACCATAACCGACGCGACCTTCGTCTTTCCTCCCGGGAAGGACGACAGCAAGGATGGAGGGCAGTTCAATATCGGTGATACGCGTAAGTACTTGTCTTCTCTGTCATCAACCTTGCACATGCTAACATCCAACAGCACTCCAACTGTCCGTCTCCCCCTCGACCAAGGCCACCGGAACAGTCGAGGCGCACCTCATCCCGAGCATCAATCTCGGCATATCCGCCATTGGGGACACAGTCTCGGCGAAGGTGTTTCTGGAACTGGACGCTAAAGCGGCGTTGGAGTTGCAGTTGGATGCGAGTGCGAAGGCGAATGCTACGATTGCGAGCTCGAGCTCGATTGCAAGCTCGAGCGCGAGCGCGAGCTCGGCAGCTATATCTGCATCGAGTTCCAGCTCGAGTGTGGCGAGTGCCTCAGCTAGTGCAAGTGCCAGTGCATTCAGTGCCAGTGCCAGTGCATTCAGTGCCAGTGCCAGTGCCAGTGCCAGTGCCAGTGCAAGCGACAGTGTATTCAGTGCCAGCCCCAGCGACAGCATCAGTGTCAGCGACAGCATCAGTGCCAGCGCTTTCAGTGCCAGTGCCAGTGCCAGTGGTTTCGATGATGTGAGCGCATTGCCATCGGCAACTGCGACTGCTTCATTCCTCGATGACTCTGGCTCCTCGGACGGGGTGAGCGCCTCGGGCGCTGACGCTAGTGCCAGTGCCAGTGATTTTGACGATTTCGGCACTGCTACTGCGACGGCGACTGCTTCCTTCTTCGATGATTCTGAGGTTAGCGCCAGCGCCAGTGCTTTCGACGACTCCGGTTCGGCAACGGCGACGGCGACTGCCTCTTTCTTCGATGATTCAGGTGCTCTGTCATCGGACAGCGCGGCGGCGGATGATTCCTTTGCTACTGGTTCAGCAACTTTCGCTACGGACGCGGCGGAGGAGACTGGGAGTGCTGATGATACTGACGCGGAGGATGGAACGGATGAGTCTGACGATGCTGATGCCACCTCGGACGATGCAGACAGTACAAACGATGACTCTGACACCGACGCGGACAATGATACCGCCACCGATGATGCTGATACGGACGACACCTCAGCTGTAGATGATACCACGTCCGATGCTGACAATTCAGCATCAACCGATGACCCAACCACAGCCACAGACGATTCCTCATCTGATGCTCCTGACGATGACACGGACGATACGTTCGACGAGGATGATTCTCCAGACGATGATTCGGAGGATACAGATGATGATGACGATTCCACCTTCGACGACGACGAGGACGACTCTTCCTCCGATGACTCCTCATTCGACGATGATTCTTCATTTGATGATGATGATGATGATGATTCCTCGTTCGACGATGATTCAGACGATTCGTTCTTCTTGCGCCGCTCCTCCGTGCCAGCCTTAATCTACTCCGCTCGCCTGGGCGAAGACCTGGCCAAGCGGAAAATCACCACAGACTCGAGTGCCTCCTTCGGCGGCTGCGTCACTGTCTCCGCTGCTCTCGACGTCAAGATAGGCGCATCTGGCAATTTTTTCGGCCTCTTCGATGATAGCACCTCCAAGAACCTCTTCAGCAAAGACTTCCAGATCTTCCAGGTTCGTACAGATTTCTTGCCCTTCAAATACGTGCTGATTCGACTTCCATGTAGAAATGCTTTGGAGATGGTGTCTCTCGTAGACGGTCACTTACCCCGTGGCAACCGACAGGCCTCGCTGCGAGGAACCTGCTATGCCCGGCGGAAGGTGTGGAGGCAGCAGAGCCGGTCGCTGATGAAACCGTCAGTGCATCTAGGTATGTATTGCAAATTTTGGCCCATCCTCTTCGTATCTGACCCCCGCTGCAGCATCCAGTAACCGCAAAACAGATGCGATTTGGAGGACACTACTATTGCTTACCATAGATAGAAACTCACTATTTGAGGATTTGGTGTACTTCAAGTTTCCACTCTTTTTTCCCAAAAATATTTCGAAGTCGCAAATGACCATCAGGTTTAGACTTGTCGGGTAACTCGTGCTCATTAGCACCTGGAAACGCGCGCCTAATCACTGCGAGTTACCAAAAGGGGGATTGAATTGTATTTGGAATAGGGCGCTGGCAATTGTGGCGTTCCGCGTGCGCAGTGCACACTGGTGACTGGCGACTGTGCCGTCACGACTGTGAACTCACCCGTGCAGCGGGCACTGTGCACAGTGAACACTAACCACTGACCAGACTACTTAGTAAGTAAAATCATGGTGGGCCGTCGCGCGCGCGGCATATCCGGGGCAAATTGATTCATTGAGCATTCTCTGTTATTCTGCTTAACACGATAGAGATACAAGCAAAGCTTCCCTAATCTCCCCCAGCTCAAATCCGAACATCTTCAAGCTCTCTGGCAGGTCGATGTCGAGCGTGTTGACGAGCTGACATGCGAGGAGGAAAGTCTGCTCGAGTAAGACAGGCACAATCGTGCCCTTGCCCCCCTCCTGCGGGAAGTACAAGCCCAGGGAGCGCGCGAGGACTGGCGCGTCGATATCTCGAGAACGCCTTGCGGATCTGGGCAGAGTCCTCGTCGTGTGGGAGCTGCACAATAATCGTCGCCTGGATTGTGCATCCACGCGCAAGGAGTGTGGTCGATGCCGATGACGGTACTGACGACCGTGCCCATAGAGAACGGCGTGGCGACTGCCTCCTCGAAGCCGCCAGTGTTCATGAGGTTGTCGTTGAGCCCCGGTAGACGCAACGTCCCGCCGACATACACAATCTTGTTGATCTTGTACAAGTCAATGTTTAGCGAGGAGAGGAGGACAAAACATGGCCTTGGTGACGGCGGTGTAGACGAGAGGTAGCAGCGGCAAAGACGCCGGGCTCTTTGAAGCACTGGCACACCTTGACGCCCGCATCCGTTGCGGCCTGCTTGAGCGCATCGATCTGTACCTTGGAGAAGGTGGGAGGGACGACTGCAGGACGATGGTGATGACGGCGCCCTGTACTTTTTGTCAGGGAGATCTTCCGCGGACTGGTAGATGGATTCGAGGAAAATGGTCGTAACGTCGGAAATGGACAGGATGCGCTCTGTGGGTATGGGCTCCGACTCGCAGAGTGTCGCGGTGGCCGACGCGGCAGTAATGTTGAACGCCGTCTTGGGTAATGGGGCAGGCGATGCACTGCAGACAGCACTTCGACCTTGTATGCGGGCACATCTGGCAGGTCGGGTGCTGTATCAGGGGTGCGGAAGTGGACGACAATGACTGTGATATTTCAGCGAATCTGTACCGTTACGAGTCGCGTCAAGATCAATTGCAGTTAACAAGGAACTGCCACCACACTTTTTGCCAGTGAGATTGCGGAATCCAGTAATCGTGCTGTTTTGCGTTTGTCACAAGCTGCTGCTTGGCTTGGTTGCCGATGTACTACATGATTGTACTATGAGCGCGATGATAATGGGAAGGATGATAGACGCACCATCTGCTCGCCCCATAAAGCGATGAATCACACAATGTGGTGCTTGCCATCCTCTATCGATTCAGCAAGGCCCTTCTGTCATTGGTCGTCAATCCTCCGCTGTGGCAAGCAATTGCTGACACAAACCTTGGTGAGCACAGCGATGGAGGCATACAAATTGGCAAAGTTGATCCCGACGACCGGTGAAATCTCCCGACGTCGGCGGCGCCATTTGGTGTCAAGCTGGACATGTGAACATGGTAGTAACTGGTAGTAAGGCGGAAAGGTCAGCAGTTCAGCGCTCAGCAGCGAGCACGGCCACTGATCCGACGTGACAGGAGTCACAAATGATGGTTCCTGTTCAGGTACACATCGCTATAGACGATATAACCGGTTCAAAAGTAAACTTTTGCCCCGGAACTCAGTAGTAAGTTAAAGTACTGCTAGTCTTAGGGTGGCGCAGTAAACCCTAGGTTTTGATACACCCCGGGTTTACTGCAGTTATTAACAGTATCGATACGGTATTGAAAGGTCGATGAGTAGGTTTGGAGGTTTCAATACCAGCACGTGATGACTTCACGTGATGGCCGCGCCGCTGCTGGGCAAGCCTGAGACCAGAGACAAGAGGGCGGGGATGGGGCGGGAGGGCGGCGCGCCCCTCACGTGGACGCACCACGTGCTGGTATCAAAACCGTTAGTAACAGTATCGAAACCTAGGCCAAAAGGGAGGTCAGTAAGTAACGGTTTCAAACCGACGGCCGAGGTTTACTGCGCCACCCTAGCTAGTCTACCGTGCTACCGTCTACGTCTGAGAGAAAAAACCTCACCTAAATGCTTAAAGGCACTACCAGGGGTCGAACCTGGGTTATGGGAACTCGCAAATTATGACGGGGAAATCAGAATCCCATGTGATGCCACTACACTATAGCGCCTGCGATCTGAGGTCTTTCCTCTGGTTCTAGTTTGGAGCCGAATCGCTAAACTGTCTCACTTTACCCCCTTGGCCTCTGATGTATACCCCCGGGATGAGCTCTCCTTCCTTTCCCTCTCCCCTTTCGCGAGTACCTTTCCGTTTTCGATCGTGCATTCCCGATATACATCCCCACGAAGGTGGGAAGCCTTGATACTGGGCTTTGAACGTGAGCGCGATCTCATAGAATCTATAGACGTATGTTACCATCAGCGTACACCAGCCACCATCACCGAGCGCGAATGAAGGTCCATCATGCGCAGCGCACGTATCCCCGCGGTTGATCAACAGATTGAACCTGGATTGAACAACGGCCAAGATCCCCATTCCCATCCGTTGAACGTTCATCGTCCCCTTCCCCTTCCCGCAGTACGGGCCGGGTGCAGATCCCACCTCCCGTCCCGGCTCCCCCATGCTCGGTGTCAGGGCCCCGCGTCCCCATTCTAGACATTCTGATCATCCACTACGAGATGCGGTCTGTGGTGAGACAGGCGGCGGTACTACGCTCGGTTATGTGAGCGGGGGTGTAATGCGATTTACCATTGACGCCGGACGCCGTGGCATTCGGGCTCGACGGAAAAATGTTAATCGTACGACAGTGGGCGCAGTTTTGTGGAACCCGAACTGAACACTGGCATCAGAACAGTGATAGGGATTTGCATACGTACTACGGGCATCCTGGCCACACAAGTCTGACGTGAAGCTTCAAACGGTTGAATGAGCGCGAAACCTATTCATCCTGCACGGCTACAATGGTTTCATAATTAGCAGGAGAATGGAGATGACTTGAGACTTGAGACGAGAGGCGGTATCATGGATGAGATGAGAAGCCCGCCATGATCCATGAGACGTGTGTCCAAGGTCTCACCTCCAGGCAAGCGCGAAGATTCTCCCTGTCAATTAATCTGAGCCAGATGCGATTCGATGCCAAACACGGTGTGCTTATTCTTGGAATCGAGATTTGCCGCGACACTAGGGTGAGAAGTGAGACGCTTGTGAGAAGTGAGACGCTTCTAGATACGCCACAGCCCACGCTAGAGATGGCTGTCCGAAAGTGGAGAAATTGATACGACCGCGTAGGAAAGGAAGACCGCCGACCATATATGATATAGCGGAAACTAGAAGGGACGCGTCCACGGTCCAAGCACTACGGACACGAGTCCGCCACCAGCCTTGTGCGCTCAGGGTATCGAGACCAGGCTCGTCATAAGCGCGTCGCCTCCGAGACACGTCCCACATGGCCGACCTGGACTATTCTCGGGGATCTAATCGTAATATTACGAGCGTCACCATTCCAATTGAGTTGTTGATTGACTAGCCTCTCACAGACACGAGCGCGACTTTCGGAAAGTGGTGTCATGTTCAGCGGAGAGAAGGGGCCCGTTTGTGTCTTTTGTCTGGGGAAGGAGTGCCAAGGAGCGCCCCACGGGGAGCCATTGGGATTTGGCATTCGAGAGCGAGAGGCTAGCCCGACGACTGTATTATGGAGAAAGGGATGTAGTGAGGGTGAGAAAGACAGGGTGCCGATGATGATATTGCGGGCTACACGCGGACTGCCGCGTGATGGCAAGATGCGAAGGACAAGTGATTACCGCGATGATGGAGTGCACCTCGGGTCAGTTGGTGGATGATCATCATGGGTGCGCTTGGGTGCGTTTACCCATGCGACCAGTTCTAGCAAATGCAATTTCACCGCCATTTGGTTTGCTTCCATCGACAACCCGCCCACTGAGCGCGACTGTGCGCCCGTGTCGGGTACCCCACATCATGTGGGGAGGGTTGGCAGGCGCGTGATGTGGGGCATCGCCTAAATGCGGAAACGGATCTCCAGGAAAAACTTTTCTGAGACATCGAGATTGAAATCATCATTACGTAGGCATTCCAACAAAAAGCAGGGTTCTGCGAACATACGCCTCTGAGTTCCTTACCCCCATTCCCCAACCTAGCTCAGTCGTCTTTACTGCCGCTTAAGGTTCGTTGGTACTCGCCATCGTTCTTGTCGACGAGCTCTCTGACGCCGATTCCCAGCTCACACAATGTCGGTTGAAGACAAAGGACACTCGGGCCCCGTCCAGGCCAATGCCCCGCCTGCTATTAACCACCACAACACCGACCACCATGGGCTGGGACACTATACCGACCAGACTCTTTACACGCCTCGTCCAACAAGGATCGCAAACCCAGGTGCTCTCGGTCTCTTCAGTTTCGCGTCGACCACGTATGTCCTGTCGGATTTACCCAGATTCCCGACGCTGACGCACTTGCAGATTCATGCTGTCTTTCTACAACGTCCAGGTCCGCCACATCCACACGCCCAACGTTGTCGTCGGCATGGCTATCTTCTGTGGCGGTCTCGCCCAGCTTTTGGCCGGCATGTGGGAGTTCCCCAGAGGAAATGCTTTCGGTGGAACTGGTGAGTTGCCCGCTGTCCTTATCGTCGTTACCCCGCACGGTGATCATCATCGTGGTCCGGACGTCAAATTCGCGTCGCGGTCTAGGCCATCTTGTTTGCACCGCACCCGCGTCCGACCAATCGCTGACCGCCGTTTGTGTAGCTTTCACATCGTATGGCGCTTTCTGGATGTCATACGCGACCATCCTCATCCCCAACTCCGGTATCCTCGCCGCCTTTGAAGCGGACCCCGATTCCCTCGCTGACGCACTCGGCATCTTCCTATTCGCGTGGATGATTGTTACCTTCCTCTTCTTGTTCGTTTTCCTTCCCTGACGTTCATCACTTTGCTCTGACATCCTCTACAGTATCACATCCCTTCGTAAATCGGGAGCGTTCATGGCTCTGTTCGGTTGCCTCACCATCACCTTCCTGCTCCTCGCTGTCGGCGAAATGGGTGGACATCTGAAGGCCACCAAGGCTGGAGGAGGATTCGGTATCGTCACCGCGTTCATCGCGTACTATATTGGCCTTTCGGAGTTACTGGCTTCTGAAAAGAAGGCTGTCGTGGCTCTGCCGCTTCTGCCTTTGTGAGCGTGTGCTTTCTCTGTGACGGTGTTCAGCCTCATTGGGTTAGGAACAACTAACGTGTGCATGGAGGAGGAGATGGATGGGGATGTGGTGACCTTGTATTTATCTCGTGTTCTTTCTGCATCTGTGAAGTACTGTACGTATCGTTTTTCAATGTGGTGGTCAGCTCTTTATTTGTGAATGTGAGTTATGAGCGTAGTTCAATCAATTATAATTACCACTGTTCGACACTACTTTGGCTGGCAAGGTTGCCCCTGTAGCAGCGTCAGCGCTCATCCCAGTCGCACACTGACCGCGCAGTCCGTTGGCCTCTGGGACAGTGGGCGCGCATTCGCACCCCAAACTTCAATTTCGGTATCAGTGTGTACAAGTCCACATTGGCGACCTATCAACGTGATTCTCCGGACCGTTCAATCCACCGATGGCGTTGACCGAGAATTTTGCGATCCTGCGTGAACAGTGCATCTTTCCCTGAACCATCATACGGGGGACGAGTGTATGATTTATCTTTGCCGTAGCTTGCACAAACTAGCAAATCATTACTCTACTTGGGTTTTGTAACGGTTCGACAAGGCCGGGGTTCATGCGGCCATAGATACTGTGCTATACGTGTCCAAATTCTCCGATGACACTGATTGTATCCTGTAATTGAGTTCTGACCGGATCATCTGCTCGAAGTCGCGAAGTTCGATGTGGGGTTGATAGGGAAGGTGCAAAGGGACAAGGGACGTGAGCAGGGCCGGGGTATCACACGTGGAACGTTCAATTTCCACGGCCTGCTTCTTCATTTTCAACGATTGAGTGCGCAACTCCGTGTGGAGGTCTCTCAGTACACGGTTTGGGTGTCAGAGGTGTGTCAGTGACTGATAATCACAGGGCAGTGAGGCAAGGATTATGGGCAGCACCGCGGGCATAGCTCCGTTGTGAGAGCAACAGACTGAAGTCTGCCATCTCAAATGAAGCGCTTAGCGCATGCTCTGCTGAAGGTCCCGTGGTCAATTCTGGGTGTCCCAGTGGCTCTGGCAGACGCTCTGGTGCTTTCACGCTCCGGGCTTCTTGCATACTCTAGTATCACCGGTCCGCCCGGCGCCCGCTGAAGCTTCTATTCGAACTTCGAGTCCTGACTCAGGGACTCAATTGCGCCACGAGCGGAGTTTCAATGCCGCTCACCTCCCATCATCAATTGGACATGATCACTGACTCAGAACTTACTTCCAGGGCGTCTCCACTCTTTGACAGATTGATCACCAACTTGAATAGCATTCCTTTCTGTAAGGTCGTCAACCCTCACTGGCACTCGCACGCACGCCGCTGGACAGCATCTCACTCAATACTATCCCTCAATTTCTCTCGTATTGCGATTTGGATCAAGCCGACCCCGCAGCGTGCGCCACAGACCTCCGCCAATGTTGTGCCATGCTAGCTTTTGCTCCATAAACTTGAGCCGATTTGAACGCGCCTGACTGATTGCTTGACCATCCACTGTATTGTCTATTCTTACGTGTGGCCAAGTAGCACACGGCGTCGTCTCACAGAAACCGGCACTACCAAATGGACTCACCTTATCGTTGAGTAATGCTCAAATGTGATTCCTCCTTGACACGCTCAAATCTATTGCTCTGATACGATGCCATCGTAAACTTTGACTGCTGGTCTGAATGGACGTCTGAGGACTTGGCCATCTAAGGGCACTCCGTCACACAAGCTTGAAGCAGTTGACGCATGTCTAGGATATATTTTCATACTGCGCCGAACGGCGAGCCACTTTGCTGCAAATCTAAGTAGTCGCCATTCCTTGCAATCAACGCAACGTGTGAGAGATATATCAAGTCGTGGAGGTCCTCCTCGTGGCAGAGGGAGTCCGATGACTTGTAAGTAGTGTACTAATAGTATCTGCCGATGGCTTTAATCAAAGCCACGGTAGCCAATGGCAGCAAGACTCAAATGTCCCGAGAGTACTATGAGTGTCAAAGCTTGAGAGATACACTAAAAGGCAATGATTCTTGTCATGATACACGTTTTGGACGAGGCTCTACAACAATAGCAACGTTACGATCACTTGTACTCTGATCAAACAAGTTTACCAAGTCAACGCCTACCGCGCCTGTGTGCAAGTTCTCCTCCAGCCATAGATACCGATCAAGGATCAACATACTCTCGCACGCTGGTCCAAGTATGCACCTCAGCGCATGAAGCACCTCTATCCGCCTCGCATCTGGCGTCGAGTCCAGCTCGATCACTTTCCCTCTCGCACCCTCGTCCAATCCTTCCAAAACGTCTACGCCAAGCTTCTGGCTCGCCGCCTTCAAGAATGTCTCGAAATTGTCGTAGAACTTGTTGTTGAGTTTGCCGATGCGATGTGCAGGGGGGAGGCCGGCGTTTTTGGTGTCGACATTGAGTGAGTCGAGGACGGGAGCAAGCAATGCTCGGTAGAGAACCTTTTTCACTGCAATTTCAGCTTCCTTCTTCGACTTCTCAGTTCTCATCCATTCAGATGGGGTTTGGACAGCG
This sequence comes from Strobilurus pachycystidiatus, assembly GCA_019915135.1. NCBI lineage: Eukaryota > Fungi > Basidiomycota > Agaricomycetes > Agaricales > Physalacriaceae > Strobilurus > Strobilurus pachycystidiatus. Next base: position 217,847 of record JAHLMK010000006.1, on the reverse strand, counting down.
AGGTGTCTGTGGTGATTACTGAGGGTGAGCCCGGGATAGTCTTGCAGTCGGGACTGCACAAATTGAGACACGGGGAAGTCTGTGTGCAGGTGAGGAACATGGTCGATTTCGAAATTCATCAACACTGACCGTCCTTGCGTAAGAGATTGTAACAGCAGCCTACAACAACAGCACCGGCGACATGCCAACGTCGATCGGCCGATGGTTGAAGTTCCGAGACTTTCCTCAGAATGTCTGGCGTCAACGAGCCACAGGCGTGTAGTGCGACGAATACGACAGGCAGTGAAGAAGTCCCGTCGGCACTGCCCGCAAAAGCGTTCATGTCCTTGAGCCATTCCTCGAGGACGTGCTCAATTTCTAGCGGATCGCTTTCGCTGGAGTTGGTTCCACGCTTTCCCGGATGATTGTCGAAAGAAGGCCCTTCCCCCAACCAAAACGCTCGTGAGGTCAGGTTGGATAGGTTTTGTGCACGTCGCTCCGAGCCCTCGAGCTGATGTTCGGAGGAGTCGAGCGCCAGGACATGCACGTTTTCCCGATTGCCTATCGCATGATCAAATTCTCCTCGCAGTGGATATCGGAATAGGTCATGATTCGAGGAGTCACTTACAAAGTGCACGAGAGAGATATCCCTATCGAATTTGAGCATCTGGAAGATTTCTGAGCACAGTTGGAGATCTCACCTGGCCGGAGCCAATGTCAACGACATGCTTCGCCTCGATGCCAGCTTCGTCTCTCGTCCTGTCTAGCATACGGAATACGTACGATGCCATCCGCGTCACCTCGTGGTTTTTCTTGTGCGAGATTCGAACAGAACCGACCCGAGCCGCTACAGGCGACGCAGGATCCAAGGTTGACTCTCTTCCTAAGGAGGCTTTATGTACGGTCAAGACGAGGTTCTGTAATGAGGGAGGGATCTCAGAGTCGAAGTCCAAGTCTAAAGGTCCGGGAGAATAACGCAAGTTTTGAGAGAGTTCAACAAGCGAGCTGTACTGTCTCTCTCCCAAAGCAGCCCAGTCCCACCAATCTCTCCAACATTCCGGGACGTCGAAGGCCGGAGTAGTGACTCCCGTGTCAGGACAGTGAAAAGCGAGGGGAGATATAAGCTGGCCGCCTAGATCGTTTGTGTGGCAGTCAATGAGGCTGCTAGCCAAAGGCAAAGAGAGTATATCTAAGAGCCGCTCTGCTCTTTCTTCGCCTTGTGATTTACTCACGAGCATGATCGCGACATGGAGGTTGGAGAGCAAAAAGTAATCGCAGATTGCCGATGAATAATGCCGACCCTTCCGAATGGTAAGTCCGAACTGTCCTGGTGACGAATCAACAGTCTATTTCGCTCCTACGATGGTAACTATTTGAATGGGGGACTCTCTAATGGGAGCAAAATGCCAAAGAACACGATGAAGAAGCACAGTATCGTTCCAATGCTGCTCCAGCCCGACCACTCGAAACCTATCACCCACATTATCCAAAAAAGACATGGAAAGCTCAGTTGTGGATAGATGCGGGTCTCCATGTCATTCTTGAGCTTGTCGTTAAGCTTTGTAAGTGCATCGTTGCTCCTCTCCGCGGCCACACGGCACGACTTCTCGCCCTTCAGCTGATTAACCGACTTGGTCTGCGCTGCATACTTCTCCTCAAGCTGAGTCAAAGCTTTCTGCGCCTCGGCAACCTTCGTCTCCAACTCCCCAATCGCCATCTCGTGTTCACCTTTCTGCTTCTCCATCGCACGCGACATGGATTCCTCCCTGGCGCTCAATTCCACCTCCGCCCTCTTTAAGTCCCGCTCGTTTAACGACTCGATGACGACTTGTTGATTCCGGATCCTATCGCTCAGAGCGCCAAGCAAGGCCAGGTTCTCCTCCACATGTCTAGCGTTCGCACTCGATAGAGTCCCTAATGAGGACAAGATATGCGTCGTCGATTCCTTCGTGGACCGTACATCCTTCGTGATGGCCACAAGCGCGGAAGCGTCATTCGGAGCCGGATGCATAGAAGCCGCCCGACGCTCCAGCTCCTTGACAGCATATAGCGTGAATCGACATTGGCCTAATTGCCGAGCTCGGGACTCTGCCACAAGGGAAGAGCAACAAAGTCGACGTTCGAGGGACTTGATACGCTGATTGGCCTCGTCAAGACGCGAGGAGTTCTCGTCGAGACGGGTGGACTTCTCGCCGAGATCTTTGGCCATCCGCTGGAGTCCATCTATAACGCTGGACACGTCGTAGGAAGCCTCTCCATGCTGAACAGAACCTATGCGAACATGATAGTCAATGGGACACCCAATCAATAAAGGCTGGAGCAGGCGTACCTGTTGTGGACGGGAGTGTGATATTCTCTGTGACCGTTGCGATGGTGCTTGCGTCTAACACGGGAACGGGAGTCGGGGATGAGGAGTCGTCGACCGCAGTCTCAATAGAGGGTGGACAATCCTTGGAAGTGGGCTCTGCCAGCATGGTCGAAACTGGAAAGTGATGAGACGCGTCAAAAGCCCACTATGAAAGAAACACGACGCACTGTGGGAGACAATGTTTGATATGAGGCGTGGCACTAGCTAGAGCGCAGCGCAGACAGTCTAAATAGTCGCAGACGTCTTTGTCAGAAAGCGCTATGAGTTCGGAGAGGACCAGTGGCTTTGATGGCTGTCGGGAGCAAGGAGAGGGGTCGAGTCTTTGTCTGCTGTCCAGTATAAACCCGTACAAAGAGTCACTGACTCGGAGCGTGAAAGGGAACACAATAATTTCTGAGGCTCGGAGTAGACCATGATGCATGGACAGTGCATGACGGTTCTGGTCATGAAGGGCTGATCAGTCGGCAACTGCCGTCGTCTCTTTCTTCCCGTCGTCATGGACAAAAACAAACGGGAACGCGAGGACCATGCCCACCTCGAGAACGAAATAGGCTACCATCCTCTACCAGTGGTCTGACGGTCATGTGAACGATGGTCCAACTCTCTATGTGGGGGGGATAGCGCGACGCGACGCGCTTACCACCCACCTTTCATCTGCCACTCTATGGTGTACTCGAACTATATCACGTTCCCCGTGTCCGACACACGGACTAGCATGCCAGACTCGGACGAGGAAGAGGAGCCTGACGAGGAACCTCAGGCTTCGGGTACTTGGTGGAGTTATACGACTCTAGCTGACTTGCAGGCGAATTTGGATTCGCTACCCGTGGCCACGTACGACAGTCGGTTCACGGAGCCTGAGCTGCAATATACTTGCATGCCAGACTCGGACGAAGAAGGGGACGAACCTTGGGATCCTCGTTGGACCTATGCGACTCTAGCTGACTCGGAGGCGACTTTGGATTCGCCACCCGTGGCCGCGTACGACTATCCCGAGCCTGAGCTGCCAGTAACGCGTGCAGCACCACCACCGGCCCCAAGGTGAGTCTGACGCGCCAAAAGTCGTTCAACTTATAAGTTACCATATAGCTCTAGCAGATCCCGCGCCCTGTCGATGCTATCGCCCAACCGCGATCATCTGGACTGGGACGAGCCGCGTAAACGGGTGCTCTCTGAGACTGCCGTTGCTCGTGCCAGCTTTAGCGAGTCTACGCGTGCTAGGAACGAAAACCATCCTCCTAGTTTTCTAAGTTCGCCCCCGGACTTGACCAGCTCCATTCGCCCTACCGAGAAGAGCCCCAGTACCGCGGCGACTCAGACGTTTGTATTGAACCCTACTCCCTCCACGTCCACGAAACGTCGTCGGAGCTCCTCCTCTCCCCAACCTCAGCGCTCCAGACCCAGGGTCGCTTTCGACTTGACCGACTCAGACTCTACCTCCCCGGTCGAGCTGGTGCATGCTGCCAGTGGGAGCGAAAATCGTCCAAAGCCCATCTCCATTCATCCTGCCGGCGCTAGCGAGAAGGTCACAGAGTCTCATATCACCCCTAGCACCGGCAAGGCCACCCGACCCACGGCGGGCATGGGGTACGATAACCGTCTCCACGCGAAGGAATTCTACGCCTCCCTGGCTGAGCATGAGTGTTCACCGCCGGAGACGGACCCTTGGGTCGTCAGAGGGTCTTTGAGGCTGGACAGTGTCAAGTACGTCTTTGTTCTACGATCTACGGTCTACTTCGTGCCCTTGGCTGATGTTCATGATTCTTAGGTGCAGAGGCTGCGCAAAGTTTGTACAATTGAAGTGTGGCGCGTGGGTTAGGCACAAGAAGAGGTGTGGAAAGGTGTATGCGAAGTGGTGTGAGGAGAGTGGGCGGGGCAGTGGAGGTGGGTTCTGACAGGGAGGTTGTATTGGTTATATGGACAATTATTTACTCTAACACAACATGAACATGAACCTGCGTTACTTATACATGATAGCACATAATTTTGTCACTGGAGTCCGTCATGCCCACCCAAGTAGGACAAGCCCGTCCTTATGAATCTCCGAGATGATTCTGTCGATCTCATCTGCGACGCTGGGGTACTGGAAGTCCACCTATGACTTGTCAGCAAGGATCTACATGCGTACGCACAAGGTGAATAAAGCCTCACGTTTTCGATATCATCATCGTCTTCATCCTCGTCTTGTTTTTGTTCTCCTCCTCGCTCAACTCTCATCTTCGTCTTGCCAATTTCCTCTGCATTGGATTCTCCCAGGGCCAGGCGTCTGCGCACCTCCTCCTCACCCAACTGGCGCTCGATTTCGGCGATCTGCTGTTTGAGATCGGCGATGTAGAGTTCGTTTGCGGTGAAGCGGGCATCGATTTGCTCGGTCTCTGTCACAGTGGAGTAAGATGTGGTGATGGACTCTGAAGGACTCGGTTCGGGATTTGTGGCGATACTCGAGACATCGGGCTGGGATTCCTTCAATGATGGTTCGTTTATTTCTGGGTCGGCCTCCGGTGCAATCTTTTCGCTGACAGGGACAGGGACTGGGACTGGGAGGGCATCCACGGGCGGAGTGGCGCGTCGTTTTTTGAACCAGAATAGGCGACGAAGCAGGGTTTGGAGGGTTTCTCGCAAGTCGACCTTCCGAGGCATAAGTCCGAGTAAGATATCGAGGAAAAGAGGAGTCTGACCTTCGTGGTGTTTCGACAGTCCATGAGAGGTATGGGAAGGAGAGGGAAGGAGAGGGCCCTAAGTTCAGCTTCTTATGATGGTGCGATGGTCTTCGAGTACTAATACTGCGACCATCACACACTTGGCAACATCGCTAAGACCGCCGGCATGTTGGTGCATCGTTCCAGAAATACAATAGCCAGCTGGAAGACCCTCCACAGTCAAGCAGGCAGTAAGTAGTACAGCTTGGAACGAGCCTGAGACTCGGAGTCGATTTGCATCCATGGGCCACGTTCAAGGATCAAATCTCATGTTTCAACCTAGAGAAGATGTCGAATCGCGTCAGAGGGAGTTCGTTCCAAAGCGGGTCGACAGAGCAGCCACAGGGAGAAGCCTCGGGAGGAAGGAGCCAAACAGATGATGGATGCCAGTGCGGAAGGCAAGCCATTATCCGGAGTTAACGGCCGTTGTCCCTTACAACCACCTGCTCCCCTCCACTCTCCTCTGCACTTCCAGAAGGCAGAGCTGTGTCATGCCAGCTCTTGGGACTTCTTGTTCATGCGGGCAATATACGAACAATCGATTAGCCCTCCTCGGAGTCCAACGTTTGACCCGACTGGCTATAGCGTACAGTATAGGACTTGGATGTTCGTTACTGGATCCCGGTGACTCTTTTCCCGCAAGATGATCTTCGACTCAGGAAGCACTCTTGATAAAGCCCCGACGTGTGCGTCGGCATCACCGACTCTTCTGATTCACTGTCCTACCGGCTATACGCAGATTGGGCGCGCGCCGTGTTGGATTCATAGATTCGTTGAGATATTGCAGGCTGGTGAGTAAAGCTCTCGCCTCGCCGACCCACTTTCTTCTCCGTCTCTGCCACATTCCCTCCTCACTTCGTCTACATCTCCTCCCAATATCTTCTTTCCATTGCACGATTGGTTCCTTTTGCCTACACCTTCACCCTATTCCCCCACCTTCCCTCGTCTGTCTTCTTGCTTCCAGGTTTCTCAGCCTTATCTTCGCGTCTGGGAAGTACAGTTGTCCCGCCAAGCTGGCTTGTCAGATATACGTACATACGCCTACGCTTGACGAATCAGACTCCGCGTGTGGATGGTATGGAGGAGGTGATAGGGGAGAAATATGATGAGTACGTGGGGGGGGGGTTCATTGAGTATTCATCCTCTCGATAACTTACCACGGACGGTACAGTAGATGTATTCTCCTCAGTGAGAGGACACATGAATGCACTACTCTAGGACCTATCCAGCGGCCAGATACTAAGTCCTTGCTGCGCCACTATGAATTCAAGCCAAAAAAGCAAAGAGTATACTGCAATAGTGGGGACACCCAGGATTGAACTGGGGACCTCCAGAAGAAAGCCAGGAACGGAAATGAAACTTCAGTCTGTTGCTCTCCCAACTGAGCTATGTCCCCGGAGAAGCTCGGTAACACCTCTGGTCTCTGGTCTCTGGTCTCATGTGAAATCTTTGCACAACTCCTGCATAAAAAGCATTTTGCTTAGGGTGGCACAGTAAGCCCTAGGTTTTGATACACCTAGGGTTATTGACGGTATTGAAACCTCGGGGGGTGTAGGCTAAGGCTTGAAGTTTTGATACCGGCGCGTGATCAAGTGGCGCGCCTGCCGGAGGAGAGGGATAAAGTATTCAGACACAACCCTCTAACTGTGAGAGGTAACACACGAGAAGTGGTTTGGCAGTGGGAGGCCAGCGGAAATTGCGCCACACAAAAAACCAGTCATGTGTCCATTTCAAACTTACAGAGGTTTACTGTGCCACCACTAGGGTGGCGCAGTAAACCCTAGGTTTCGATACACCTAGGGTTTACTGCGATTATTAACGGTATCGATACGGTATTGAAAGGTCGAGGAGTAGGTTAGGTAGTTTCAATACCAACACGTGATGCTTTTACGGCAAGCCTGAGACCAGCGACAAGAGGGTGGGGATGGGGCGGGAGGGCGGCGCGCCCCTCACGTGTGCGCATCACGTGCCGGTAATGAAACCGTTAGTAACGGTATTGAAACCTAGGCCAAAATGGAGGTCAGTAAGTAACGGTTTCAAACCTACCAGGTAGGTTTACTGCGCCACCCTACTAAGTACTAAGAAACTTTGAATTCATTCAAGCAGATGCCAAAAAAAAACTGCTACTGGACCGCAACAGTGGGGACACCCAGGATTGAACTGGGGACCTCCAGAAGAAAGCCAGGAACGGAAACGAAACTTCAGTCTGTTGCTCTCCCAACTGAGCTATGTCCCCGGTTCTTTTCGTCACAGCACGCCAATAGGGGCTGGCTGTCACGACTCACACCCATCCCAAATTGAAAAGGAAAGGAAATGTGATGTGATGTGGCTGGTGTGGGCGGATCCCTGGTTTCCACGCGCCCATTTTGGTCGTGGCGAGGGTGGATGAACGCACACCGGTATGTGGCGTGCGCTCTCCCTGGCGAAAGGTACCGGAACGTGGAGGGTGCAAGTACGAACCCCCCCCCCCCCCCTTCCGGGGTGTGGTACCTCAACTGCCGGGGCCCGGCGAGGCTTGTATCCACCTTGGCCTTGGGGGGGACCGCAGGTGAGTCATTGTACTTTAATTCGCACGTGCAGGAAATATCAATATGGAGACCTACTTGGGCTGCCGAAAAGAGTGTGACGGGAGGTACTGGTTAACCGCCGGTGAGGCATGCGTCGAGATCACTTCCCGTAGAAAGTAAGTACGATGTGGGTGAAGGACTCGGACTCGGAACGTGAAGGAAATACCAGTACCTCTTCCAGTCGACTTGGGCGTGCATGGTTAACCGCATGGGTCCACGATGGGAGAGAAGCTAGTGACCGGCACCAAAAGAGTAAAACAGCCAGTGACTAGGGACGTGAAGGAACAACAAAACTCTTCTGCTCGCTGCCAAAAAGGGCGTTTGAAGTGTTCTATGGTTCACATGGGAACGGAACGATCGGTTGCCGGACGTGCGTTGACTGAGCCTCGGAACGTCCAAAAGCCAGGTCCTCCCCCCTCGGAACCTGAAAAAGTCAAAGAAAGAGTCCACCCGCCCATGCCAAAACCTATCCAGCGCGGACGTGCCGAAGGATCAATTGGCTCCCGTAGTGCACTGAAGCCGAGAAAGTAAACCACTGTTAACGAGCTGGCATGGCATTCAGAACGCGAAAAGAAATAAGTTAGGTCATAAGTAATAGTGAATCACCACCCTGTCTCCCATCCCCTTCCCTCCCCATCCCTGCTAACAACACCTCGCACCCTGTCCTTGTCCCTGTCCCCCCCTCCTCCCACCCCCATCCCCATCCCCACCCGCCCGTAAATCCAACCACCCCTCCTCCTCCCCCTCCCGCGTAGGAACGGGGACGAGCGCACACCGGACGATGTACTTAAAGACGTCCTCGACGCCTTCCCCGGACTTGGCGGAGGTGCGGAAGTGTGGGAGGGGGCGGGGGGCGGGGGCGGGGGGAGGGGGAGGAGGAGGGAGGGGGTCACCGTTGGGTTGGGCGGGTCGTGGGTGTGCGGCACGGTTTGGGCTAGGGAGGTGTGCGTCGCCATTCGGAGTATGGGGCCGGGGCCGGATGGTCGCGAGGCTGCTCGTTGAGGGCGTCCTGTTCCTGTTTCTCCCCGCTCCGAAGCCGAGCGGGGACCAGGAGCGGCCGAATAGCGAGGATGCGGGGGAGGAGAAGGTCGGGGATGCGGATCGGGAGCCGGGGGAGCGTGGTAGGGATGGGGTGAGGGAGCGAGTGGAGGGCGGATACTCCCTCGCCGTATACGCGTACGCGCTCTCCGCATCATCATCGCTCTCATACCCGAAGCTCGAGCGCGGCGTATGATACACAGTCGTCATCGTCCCAAACTGTGGCGTGGGGGGTGAGGGCGAGGCAGGGAGGATCATCAACGGCGGGGTCGGGGTCGGTGAAGGGAAACCCAACAGCTCCCTGACGAACCCATCCCCCTCTTCTTCTCCCACCCTCCCTTCCCCTTCCCCTTCCCCTTCGAGGTCGAGCTTGTTCCCGACAACGACCGCGCACCGCCCGGGGCCGCCTCTTCCTGCTGCTCCTTCTTCTTCTTCTCCACCATCAGTGTCCCCCTCCTCATCCCACCCAGCCCCCTCCAAAAACGCGGGCCACCACCTCGCGCGGAGCGCGTGCAGGGTGTGGCGGTTGTTGACGTCGTAGACCATGACGACGGCGTCGGCGCCGCGGAAGAAGGCGGATGAGAGCGAGGAGAAGCGTTCTTGGCCTGCGGTGTCCTGGGTGAGCGTTAGCGAGAGGGGGGTGTTGGCGAGCGGGGGAGCGAGGGAGCCCCGGGGGAGGGAACGAGCGCGCCCCGGAAAACTGGGGGAAAGAAATACGACCCACGTACCCAGATCTGCAACACCACCTCTTCCCCCTCCCCCTCCCCCTGCCCATCCAAACGCACGCTCTTGGAAATAAAATCCGCGCCGATCGTCGCGCGGTACCCGGTTGAGAAGCGGGATGTTATGTACTAGAATATGGGGAGGGGAGGCATTAGTTTCGTGGGGGAAGGTGGGAGGGGAAAGGTTCGGATAATCCGCGTCGCGAGGGTATGGCCGGACGAGGAAAGGAATGTCGAGAGAAATGGACCCGTACGAAGTAAGGTTCGGAAAGGGAGAGGAAGTAGGGTTCGGAAAGCGAGAACGCAGAACGCAGAACCGAACGAACGAAGTTGAAGTAAACGCACGCACCCGACTCCGCAAACTCGTCTTCCCCACGCCCGACGCACCGATTAGCACCACCTTGACCGTACGCGGCATCCGATTCCAGTTCCAATTCCCGCCTTTCTTTCCTTCCTTCCGTTATGCTTTCGTTCTTATATTCCTGTTCTTGGTCCTGCCCTCTATTCCTGTTGCTGTTATCGGGTTCGTGCGTCGTGTGGTGTGGTGTTTCCAATGGCGCCCGTGCCTAGTGGTGTGTCCGAGTCCGGTCCGTCTTTCCAGCTAGTGTGTCCGTTCCGTTGCCGTGCGGTGTTCCTGTTCCTGTCCCGCAGCCCGTGGTGGTGGTGGTGGTGGCAGTACCAGAGCGAACGAACGAGCAAGCGAATAATGATGGTGGTGGTGGCGGTGGTGGTGAAGGAAGGAATGGCCGAGCGAGTGGAAGGATGGTGACGGTCGCCTCGCAACCCTGCCCGGGCTACTCGGACCGAGTCCCGCACTGTCCTTCTCCGACTTAGACTCGTAAACCAGTCGGTATGATGACCTCACATTGATCCTTACGCACGAGGTCATGTTTGGTTCTTATTTGGTCTTTATTTGGTTCTTATTTGTGCAAGGGGAAAAGTGAGTTCATATACCGACTGGTAGAATCCGCGCCTTTTTGGGAGGGGCCCCGGGTTGTGACAAAAGACTTAGCGAAATTGCGCTTCCTCGGTTACAAAATCTGTTCTCATTCATTCCTCGATACAGCCAGCCACTTCTCATTGACACAGTTCATTGATAACATTATTTTGATTCAGAAAACAGAAGGAATAAGAAAATGACAATAAATTAAACCCACAGTTGCGATATCTGAGAATCCCGGACATGGGAAATTGAAGAGAGAAATTTTGCCGTGAAAAGTCAAAAAATCATATCAGAGCATCACAAAACTGAGATACTCTTACTCACGAGTGCAAAAGGGAGGCCAGCGCAGCAGACAGAACCAAAAAGGTGGTCTGCAAGACAGCTGCAGAGAGCCACAGCGAATTGAGATCCTGAGAATAGCGGATGTGTAAATTAACTATGCTAGATGAAATTTAATGCAGTTTCGAGGGTTTTCGCGTCCGCCGAAGCACAAGCAGGGGAATACCAGTGGACCGGACCCAGACATGCAGACACGGAGAAAGGTGAGGTAATGACGGTGTCAAGGTGTCCCAGATAGAAGTAAAGCTGATTCATTCATCAGAGAGGTATTCCAGAGGGTTGCGAGGCATAGAAAAGACGGGACGAAGCAGAAGAGCAAATTTTGGCGGGTCCATGGACGAAAATGACAAGTCATTTGTCACAAATTCGTGACCCTGCCATGTGACGGTCCGTTCCTACCAGCCGCTTCGCAAACGTGAATAGCGCAGCCACGTGGAAGAAGCGGATGGACCCGAGCCTATCTCCGACTCACCACATCCAAACCTTGGTTTGCAAGGCTAACGCAACCGCGCCGAACTTCCTGGCTGTGCTCACTTTCCGATTTTATCCAATCTTTGACGCGGGATATCAATACCAGGGTCCAGCAAGCGTACGTGTAGTGAAGTTTCCTTCCTTCCTTCCTTCATTCCTTCTCTCGTCCTGTCCTGTCCATCATTCACCCACTGTGTCACAATCCCGCTTCCATGATGAACGCTTCTTGTTCCTCCCGCCGATTCGTGATATCAAATTCAATCCCTCTGCGTCTTTACTGCCACTGATGACAGGGTCGTGCCTCACTGGCAGGCCCGTCGTAGTACTTGGACAAGCAAGGCAAGAGTTTCTTTTGTCCACTGGCATACTACGGTATCCTGATTCCTCACCGACCGATCCTCAGATCCACAGGTCCACGCACAATGACTCGAATATGGCCACGCACACCTACCACTCGGCGTTGTGTTGCTGTGTTCTGTAGGCTGCGTCCCTTGCTAAAATGGTCTCTCTTCCCTCCATCATGTCGGACGACGGCCGAGTTTCCACATTGACGTACTAAACCACACCAACTCCTGTCACTGTAGCGCTGGTCCCAGAGAAATACCACGTCATCACCTAAAGTTGGATCTACCTTTGTCGATGCTTCATGCGCCATCCAACGGCCCCTGGACTCGAAGTCGCTAACCGCACTCGCAATGGAGAGCTAGCTCTCTCGGTGGTGCGGACCTCTCGCCGTCAGAAGGACTCCACGTAGTCATCGTTGCCTATTCGCAGGTACGCTGACATCGTACATATGGTTCCCGCCCCACATGTTGAAAGGGAAGCTTGTCAACGCCATGGGCATAAACGGCGGTGTCAGGTGTGTTGCGTTGTTCGCTTACTGATGAGGGAATGAGATAGCTCTGTGTCCTCTCAGCGCCCTCCGAGGGGGTTTTGGCTTCAAGATTCTGCCCCTCGTCCCCTTCCTTCCCTCATGTTCTCTTAAGAGCATAAGCACCATTGCCATCCATCCATCCATCCGATCCCGTCCTCCCTGGTCGCAACCAGACTCAATACCGCATTCTCTTCCACTGTATCAGGCGCACCCTCAAGCGGCAGGTATTGTCTGGGATGGGATATCCACGTCCGCTCACTGCTGGCGTCCTGCCGACTCGGACGCTCATTATCTCAGTCTGCGGCCTCCTACAAAGGGCGTTGCCTTGATCTCCTGGTGGACTTTATGCGGACGCCGCTTGTTGCTGCATGGGTCGTTGCGACCTAATTTCTGTTGCCAACCTCCTTTGGTACGCCTATACAGGCATGGAATCCGTACCATTCCCATTCGACTGGTAGACGTAGTAGCTTTTGGTGCAGTCTTAGGTCATGTTGCTGTTGCTGTTCTCGGGTTCGTGCGCCGTGTCGTGTAGTGTTTCCAATGCTGCGTGTGTCCTCCGTCCGGGTTTCCTGTGCTTGGTATCGTGTCGTGTCGTTTCCTATCCGTTTTGGTTCCGGTCTATGCTGTTGATTCCGGCCTGTGCGCGTTTCCCTATTCGCGTGTGGATGCCCAAAGTGCGTGATGACAGTACGAGAACGAACAAACGAACGAGTGGATGATGATGATGATGGTGGTGGTGATCATGATGGTAGGGAGTGAAGGAATGTAGCCTGGAAACCCGGCTCTAGTAGCGAAGACAGTCGTTCGCTGTATAGAAGGAATGACCGAGCGAGTGGAAGGATGGTGACGGTTGCCTCGGCTCGTTAAGGATGCTGGTGTCTCCTTAGTCGACGTCATTAGTAGCGGAGTTTCAATATTCAGTGCACACGGCTTGATCGGCTCACACTGCTGGGCACCGAGCTCGCTACTTCGAGCACGTAGCAATGGGCCGCACATCGAGTATACTACTGCAATGTAAATGCTGTTTGTCCTCCTCATTGACTTCCATATGCAAAGTGGCTCAATTGTTCTCACTGTCGAGTCCTTCAACATGCTTGTTTTGACAGTTTGTGGAACAATGGAAAGCTGTCTTTCTGGGACTTGACAGCTCCAAATCACATCTCTACTACTAAGAGGCCGTCTTCTCTCTTGTTAGGTGCCAACGTGCTCTGCAGAGCGCACGGCGGCGCTCTGTGATGCTGGCCATCAACCAGTTCAAACTCCGCTACTAAGGATGTGTAACGCGCGCGCTTGCGCGCGCGATTTATTTCACAGCGTAAGAATTGCAGAGAAATCCGGTAAATTTTGAGACACACCTAGCTGTTACTCGGAACCCCTGGGAAAATTGGTTGCACGCCCACACACCCCAGAGCTGAGTAGCACGACATGTCCTTAGTAGCTGACCGAATTGGGATGCGCTGTGGCTGTGTCCCGCCCTCCGTAAACGGAGGCATCCACTCGCACTTGACTTGCGGGCTGTCCGCACACGACACAAATCACTCACGGTATTTGTGGAGAAACATGCAATGCCATCCCCTTCTTTCTCTCCTCTTTTTCCCCTTCTTTTTCTTTTTCTTTTCTTTTTCTTTTATTTAAAGTGTTTACGTCAGGCACCAGCATGATTACCGAGCCGTTGCCTCGCAACCCTGTACGGGTTCCGCGGGCCGAGTCCCGCGCTCATCTCACTCTCTTTGACGACGAGTACTTCCAATCCATCGAGCCGCCCAGTGGAGCGAGTATCGCTGAAATCCTGCCGCAGGCGCTCGAGCCCTTCCTATAAGCGCCGATGTAATGTCAAAAAGCATGACTATCAATTGATTTCTCCCATCTGGTATGCTCGTTCAATGAAGGGTTTGACCTCGTGCCTCCAAAGCCCATGGATTACCTGCCAGTACAGCTCGATTCCAAGCCGACGGCTATCGGAATCTTTTGGCGTGAGTTCGGATAGTGTGCTCCCTTGTCCTAATAGGAAGCGAATGTCCTGCGTACGGGCTTACCCAGTATAGTGTCTCACTCAGAGGGCTTGAGATATGCCAACACATTGAAGGACAGCATTGTCATCATCAATGGAAACCCCATTGGACTGAGCCGGGGGGGCCGACCGCAACACGAGCACGACATCAGTTACAATCAGCTGGCGTCACTTCAAGGAGATGACCTCTGCGTGGGCGGTCACTTTGATGAGGCAGGGACTGGGAGGCTGACACGAGGACGTAGCTGCTGAGAGTGACAGCGCACACCTTCGAATGCGGAAATGGTCTAGTCTTGAGCTTATCTCGATCCACCTGGATCGAGAGATAGGCCCTTGGCCGTGCAAGCTTTCGGTGAGAACTTTGGACGGATACTCTCTTTCCCCGGATCTAATTGTCTACTAGTACTGTCTTGTAATATCAAACGATCATATTGGGGAATGTGCACCAGTCTGAGATAACGCCCTTGATAGGTTCCGGCCTCTACCTCATATATAAGACCAATTGTACAGGACTCACTTGACCCCCATCCCCATTGCGAGTGCATGTTAGTATGCTGCTCAAGATTGTTCTCCTGATATCCACAGCCTTGTCAGTTCAAGTCTGCTTGACGGCGCCAAACAAACCTCCCCCTTTGAACACGCAATTTGTTCCAGAGCAGGACGGTCTTCTGAGAAAGAGCGAAATTATTGCCAGGTGGATGACCAAGACACATAGCACTCTCAAAGTAAGTTCTGTCCTGCTAGTCCTGTAATCGAACCCTATAATGTGACAAGTCGATGGTATATCGACAGCTCGCCTTCTTTTATACGGTTGGTAACAAGACTACTGTCCTGCACCAGGCACCAGGAATCGATATGCATATCAAACTAGTACTGACAGCATTCGCAGTTTCTCTTCTGGCTGACAGCCACCCTCGAATCTCTCCACGTCTTGTACCAGCCTCCCTTCTTGCCACCCATTGCCCAGGCTGCATCCCTCTCTATGATAGAAATATGTGCTGCGGGACTAGCAGTGTGTGCTGCATTGCTGCGAGTGCACTGCTACATCTCCCTCGGACGTTTCTTCACATTTCAAATTTCGAAGCAGGCAGAGCACAAGCTGGTCACGACCGGCGCCTATGCGTACGTTCGACATCCGGCGTACCTTGGGTTGTTCCTCGTGTTCGGTGGTGCTTTGCCGCTCTATTTCGACTGGTTGGTGTCGATGCTCGAATGGTGGGCGGTGGGATTTATGGGATGGATGATGCTTGGGGTGTGGTACGGTGGCAGCATATTGATGCTGGTTACCCTTGTGCCGCGACTGGTCAGCGAGGACGCTTTCATGGAGCGTGAATTCGGGAACGAATGGAGAAGGTGGAGGGAAAGAGTGCCGTGGAGGTTGGTTCCCTGGGTGTTTTGATTACAGACCTGCTCCTTCTCTGTACGTGTATTCAGAGAAGCGCTCTATTGGTGTGTGTACAGGGAGGGACGGGGAGTAAGGGCGGGAGGATAATGTGAGATCATAGACTAGAAGTACGCGCTAATCAAAGCGTCGCAAAGTTGCTGTCAGTGTCAGCCGTGGAAGTAGATATCGGGGTGACGAGTGGGATCCGGCTGGCTTGGGAAGAGTTAAGACGTCAAGCCACTAAGAGGGCGGTTTTGCTGGGGAGGGCGCAACAACAAAACAGATTGTCGTCGACGACAGTGTGCCCGGGATTCGGTCCGATAGTGCCGTGCAGGGTTTCTCGCTGAATTCTCGGCGATCATAACAAGCTCGCTCGTTCTCTTAGTAATACTGCCACCATGGTCAGATCATGGTCCATCGTCATCATAGGCCTTGCATAGGCCTTGGAACCGACAGCACGGTAAGAATATTGTCCATGACGCTGGAAATTCGCACACGAATAGGAACGAACGACACACTAAGCTGGAAAACTGGCAGTGACAGGAAAAGGAATGAAGGGTCGGGATGCCGCGGACGGTCAAGGTGGTGCTCATCGGGGCATCGCTGGGGCATCGGGCGTGGGCAAGACGACTCTACGGAGTCAGGTGTGTTGCATTTCCGTCTATCCCTTCCCGTTTTGTCCCTCTTCCCATCTTTATTTCGTTCCTCCCCTTAACTTATGCGGGGAATACAGTCACGAGCCCATGAACGAACAAAAAAATAGGCATCCAACGGCTTGTCAGCCTTACCCCGACTACTGTGGCGATGGACGATTGAGAGATAGCGTATAGCACATGTGAGGATACTTGGAGATATGTAGAGGTGCGCTTCATGATGACTCTTCCACCGCAAAATGATTTCTAGCTCTTCTTACGGACGTATAGCTCCGGAAGCTAAGAAGCTCCATATACTACCTCAGGAAGCACTGTCGATAAGGCGTACCTCGCTTTGCTCTGCCTGTTCCTCGAAACGGCCGCACCAATCGTACACATCACAGGGAGCCAAGGGCGGCACCCTTCCCTCTTTCAAGCTGACGTCCCTTTCAAAGGACGTGTTGTTTATTGCGTCCATCGTGTCTTTCATACAATTCACGACAAAGGACTCGTGGCACGAAAGACAGAATGGCATAAAATGGTTGGCTCCACCGATTGCCTTTCATCAGCTTCCTTCCCTCTCGTCATGCCACACTTCCCCCTTCACGGTGCGTAACCCTTCGTGCGTTCCTTCCAGCATTCGGACTCATACTCATGCTCCTACAAGAGTCGACTCCCGCTTCGGGACGCTGGCGTGGCTTATCTTGCCTAGAGGAGTGCCGTGTCAGTGCAGTGAAAGTACGCTCGCCTTCCATACCCTTTGTGGTCAAATCACTGATCTTTGACAGACTGACATTGGGGCCATGACGTTCGTTGACCGGCTGAAAGACGTCCAGGAGAAACTCCAACAACAGCTCGATGCTGCCAAACACGCCCGGGAGGCCTCTGTGACCCTCGCTGATGCTATGGAAGAGGACGACGAATCAGAGTCGGACGAACTTGAGTACATCAAGGAGGATATGGCGTATCTGGCGCAGCGGCTGGACTGTGTGGAGGACGGTCTAGACACTGCACTGGCGCAACAGTCTAGGAGCGGGTCGCAGATGGATACGATGCGGTCGCAGGTGGGCGAGATGCGGTTGCAGATGGACGGGATGGAAGAGAGAATCGATGGGGTGTCGAGCCAGATGGGTGCTATCCTGGCGCGAATGGATGGTATTTCGTCACAGATAGGCGATGTGGAGACGCGGTTGAAGGATAGGCTGTGGACGATGGAGCGCGAGTTGACGTCGTATCAGGAATCGCGGTGGCAGGCGCATGTTCCGCGGGTGATGCATGCGGTGCGGCAGGTGCAGAGGCGCGGGGATATGCTCTTCTATGTGGTTGTTGGGGAGATGGTGTGTGTTTGGGCGTGCGTGTTGCTTGGGATGTGGATGGGACGTCGCGGTGGTGGATTTGTCTGATTTTATACAAGATCTTTTGCATTCAAGGTGCTGTTTTTTGGCATCTCCCATTCTGATTACATTCCGAGTCTTACCATGGGCGATATTCGATATTGTTAAGATACAGACTATGATATTACAAGTACGATTCACAATAAGTAGATGCTAAAGTACATGTTCGGCGATCCCGCGAGAACCATGCGGTTCGTCCACGTATCGACATTCGTTTGTCGGTACAGTAATGAAGGCCGGACATTAATTAAGTTCGTCGGACGTGGACGTCGGTAGTATCCCAATAAATCTCTGGCACCGCTCAACCATCCTGATTTGGAAGGACTCCTTCGGAAACTGTAAATTCGCGATCTGCTCAAACACGATCACGCGAAAATGACAAATTCAAATTTTCACTTGAATACTTCTTCTTCTTCTCACCTTATCCATGGACGCCATAGACGCCTGGGCAGCGCTTACCAATGCCCCAAAAGACGCCTTTTACCACATCGCGCGTCACGTCGACGATCTCGTCTTCCTATGGCTGACCTGCCGGTCCGTGTCTCGGCAATTCCGCCGCTCAGTCGAGCAGCTCTTCCTGGACGTGCACCTCCCCAAGGCGTTCCTCGCCATTGACTGCGACGACCCCACCGGCTTGTATCCGGGAGAAAACAAGGGCTTCACGCGGGGCGGCAAGTCCTCTGACTCCTATCGCGCTTCCTTCACTTTCTTCGGTGTGGACCCCGCGAACAGCGATATGGCGGTCTTTGCGGATAACGAATTGGCGGACCGCTTGATTCCAGAGATGGCGCGCCGCCTGGCGCTCAAATTCCCGGATGGCGTGAACCCTCCTCATAGACCGCGGATCACAATCGTCCTGCGCCGATACGCGAACGACACGCCTGTGGTGGGCATGCAGCCGGATTGGGACAACATGGAGATTACTGCAAGCTGGAAGGAAATGCTCACGGAGTTGCTGGTCGAGGAGAGGGCCTTTGACAAGGCTATCAACCGTGAGGTGCTGATTCGTTGTCTTGAACTTTTGTCTCCTTTCATATTGACTCGGGTACTCTCTAGGTTGAAGACCTCCGATCCATAATTCACGGTCCTGGCGACCAGGATTCCCCATTGCGCGAAGCGGCCCTCCTGAGGGCCTTCGATGCATACGTTGCGACTAGCGCGCGCGCCAGAGCGGTGGTCCGCACAAGGCGTATTCAGCGCCACGTCCGCGAGAAGCATGACATCGAGTGGACTGACCCGGATCTTCCGGGCCTTGAGGCCTCTGAGGTTGCTCGGCAGGTTGCAGAGACTCTGGAACGAGATAAGGAGGATGGTATATTTGACAGCGACGAGTCCGACGAGGATGATTACTTGGACTCGGATGACGAAGAGGAATATATCGAGTGAGCGACGATAATAAAGCTTCATTTCCTGGTCAGAACTCCGTAGAGTCCGTGAAATGTCTCATTGCGCAGGTGCCGATGAGGTATGGCCATGTACTGATTTCAGGAAACATACACAGACCTTGGAGGTACAAGGTCAAAACTCCAACGGAACAAAGAGAGAATTTGATTGGTGATTGCATTTTACAACAGATATCGCTCATAGGAAACGCTCGAGCGCCTGCGGCAGGATTTCGGCGATACTCGCTCCACTGGGTGGCTCGATGGATTGGAAGTACTATGTACGCCAATGTAAGTATCAATACAAAAATATGTGAACGAGAAGGTACGCACATCTCCCCACCAGGGTCCAGCGGCCCACCAGGAGAACCCAATCCAAACACCTCCCGCTTGTTGCATAGAGCATATTGCGCCATGGACAGCGCTGATACTATTGGAGGACTCAACATCACAGAGCTTGGTATATAGACAGCTCGGCCGCGTACCAGTCAGCATTTGAGCCTGCTCCCATCTCACCGAGGAAGCCCTTGAAGCCGGTTTGCTGCAGCCACGAAGTGGCGTCGGCGAGACGCTCGGCGCCAATGGTGGCAGAGACACAGGTTGCGTTGGTTCCAGACCCATCGGAGTCCAGGTATTGGTGCATTTCTGTGTAGTCTTTGAGTCTCTGAATGTGAGGTAGGGAAGAGATACAAACCGATGGCGGTGTTATTGAGCGGGTCGGTGATGCTTGCGAAGGCAGCGGCATTTCCGGAAGAGGTCCATGCTGGTAGGAGGTTTCGTTAATCTATCACAGCCAAAGATGAACTAGCGCGTACTCCATGCACCGGTATACGCTATCAAGGAATGAGCTCGAAAGTATCAGAGAGAAAGTGACAGGACGCACAAGTTCCCTCAGCGAGGATCAACTGAGTCGCCCCGCTAGAGCGAATGCCGTTGATAGCTGCTTGCATCTGACGACAAAAAGATCAGTTCGTTTCGTACGACAATGCAGCCGTCACACACCAAAGAAGCCACGACCGAAGCGTCAATTCCGTAGGGCTCGTTCTGCAGGTCTGTTCTCTCGATCAATAGAGATGCAGTTAGAGAGACTCTAAACCTTTCGCACCGAATATAACGTGGTCGTTGTCCTTGTACAAACCCGCGAGGTTTACCCAGACTGGGATGACATGAGTCTCCTCGACACGAGATGTCAGACGACGAATAACATACACGCCGAGAAACTATCGAAGCCCGCCAATCAGTAATAACAATCGTTCATATTTCTTGGACGTACTCGGAAGTACTAGAGATTATAGCCCCGTTGTATCTCATGAAGTTGTGAGCTGCGAGGAGATGGTAAGATGGTAAACAGAACTATCGTCGGCAACAAAGGCTGTACGCACGATCAAGCGCGACATAGGCGCCTTTTGAGGTGATGTATGTGACTGTCTGCCGGAGGCGTTTGTACACAAATGCAAGCGCAGGCGGGAACACTCACTTCTGACAAGAGAGATGTATAGGCAGGGTCGAAATCAGGAGAAGCAAGCCCAGAAGCTGGCGGTGCCAACCGCTCCATCAGGAAGGGAACGCGGAAAAAGTTGAATCCAGCGTCAACGAAGTACTAAAGATATATCAGAGCGAGGTCACAGAAAACGGCTCAAGTATACATCAATAGAACTGAAGGCGAGGTCATCGGAACGGTCACGACTTCGAGCGAAAGGACATACCTGGGCGCCGGGAAGATGTAGTCTGTCTCGTAGACTCCTGGGATGTTGCCGTTCCCGAACTCCGCACCAGACTCGTTTACACCAAAGTACGTGAACTGGGTGAGGTCTCCAGAGCATGTCAGGGCAGCCTCTGTCGACGATGTCAATGTTGCTACGCTGGTCGTCGACGAGGGCGCCGCTCGAACGGCGCAGAGGATGGCGAGAGCTACGAGAGTTGCTAAGGCCTTCATGACTGTGAGACTGCTTGGTGTTGTATAGTCACGACAGTGTTCCTCTCGCTCTTATAGTAAGACTGTGGTGTAGAGCATCCGCCGAATCTCCGAGAAGGGCCTCTGGAATCGTCACAAGGCGAATGCTCACGGCTAAACCACTATAAATGTCGTTGGAGCGTGAAACGGTCGCAAAATAACCTGCATGGAACGCACCAGAATAACTTTGCTGGTGCCGATGCTTTTCCCTCGCGTAAAAATGGATCTCAGCCACCATATGACAAAGAGGTAGGCTGCGGATAGCGAGCAAGAGGGATGACGAGCCAAAACGCGCTGCCAGTAAGGATATCTTGAGACAATCCGCTTGCAAATTGGAAGCAGGACTCGCTATGGGCAAGTCAGCTATCACGCGTCACGCGCCAGTCTGCGCTATACTCTACTCCTCATGGGGCCGAGGTTGCAAGCGTCAGGAAGTCCGAGAGGCGGTGAAACGAGAATGAAGCGCAGGCAATGACCTTACCCCTGCCCAACCTAGACGCTCAGATGCGCAAAGCCCAGTAGTGAGTGTGCGCGAGTGAGAGCGGCGTTCCGGCGATGAAACAAGGTGGACGACGATTGCATGAAGTTGCCCCTTGTACTTACGAGTCTTATTTGGACTTTCCATCAAATCGCACCCCATTGACACAAAAAGACAGTACCGTGTATGCAAATAACGGGGATACAATGCATTCGTAGCAGTCTAGACCGAGTAGATGCCGTGCAGATACGAAAGTAGTCCTCAGTACAAAAGCCATAGTAGCGTCTATGCCGAAAGAGCAGTCATCAAAAGGATTAGTATCAAGGAAGGACGCCGAATATGCTCTTCCTATTCCACTGTAGGTTCGAAAAACGTGAGCCTACTGCCTGAGAGCACAATGGAAGTGACTGCGTCGTTGTTGCACGGTCCATTATCAGAGGTGGGAAAGAATGAGTGTATCGGCGGTCCATTGTGAGCTTGGGTACGCGACGGTTGGGCGCCCAGTCAAAAACGGCGCAGAGCCCTACAGAGTAACTCCGAAATTCTACAGACTATATTAAAAAACGGAGCTGGTCAGAGGGAGTCCAAAAACCTCAAGAAATACCCTGCTTGTGACTCCGACCGGATCTGAAAGTTTCGGAGGATGGCAGACACAAAAGAGTCCGAACAGTGTAGAGTTTCGTGTCCTTTTCTGGCGAGCTCCGCTATACTCCGATTTTTAGCATAGTCCGAAAGCACTCTGCAGGACTCCGCGCCAATTTCCACTGGGGTTGGGCAGTAGTGGGCATAGAGAAAATGTCAATCCATATATCTGGCAGTCTTCCCAAGTTACCAACGCCAGCCGCGCAGAGCTGAAAATGCAGGGTGATGAATTAGCAGTGTAACCGTTTATCAGGCAGGGCCGGGGATGAGACGAACAAACTGCTTCCCAAATTTGTCGTCGTCGTCGTCTCTTGAAGGGTTTTATGGTCATCCTTTGGTGGCTTTTCCGCGTGAATGAATGTTGTCTGGAGCCGTGGGCCGCGAGATAGGTCAGGGATAGGTGATGGTGGGAGGCAAGTCGCGAATTTCCTTTCCGAGAAGCCCAAGGTCCGGTACTGCCACCGAGCGACTCTTCAACTCAAACCACATCGACGAATCCACCGATTATAGGCGTCCGACGCTACATCGAAATGACTCCGCCTGCCAGTCAATTCTACCCTATTTGCACTATCAACAGCTTCCCCGTCGAGGTTCTTCTGGAGGTCTTCGACTATTACTGCGACTCCCAATTCTATCACGTCTTTGACACATCCGGCGGGCCCTGGGCTCTGAGTCACGTCTGCCATTTCTGGCGGGCTATCCTCCTATCCAACCGCTCATCTTGGTCGAAGTTCGATTGCTCTGTGAGATCCAGAGGAAGGCGTAACACTGCTTATCCAAGTGGTTGGGACTCCCTCCTCTCCCTATATCTCGAGCGCGCCGTAGATCACCCCATATCCTTTGTGTTTTTCGCACAACCGCCAGTCGAGGCCCAGGACAATCAGCAGATCCAAGATATACATTGGGCCCATCAGCGGTACCTGCGGTGCCTGATGGGGCATTGCTCGCAGTGGAAACAAGCTTCCCTTCACCTCGGGAAAGACCTCACCGAGTACCTGAAACAATTCCTAAACCTCTCAAAGCTAGAGATACTTCTGATCGAGGATCTCAGCGACAGCTTAACTACCTCTCACCTTCACGTATTCCAAAGTGCGCCTTTACTCCACACCGTCACTCTCATCGACTGCGACCGTCTTCACGTCCACCTCCCCCTCACCCAGCTCAAGTCCGTTACATTGTCCACCCACGAACGGCTCTTATCCATCGACAACGCCGTCCAGATGATACCGCGCTGCACCGCGCTCCAAACGTGGTCCATGTCCCAGACTCACCGCTCATGGCACCGCACTCCTAACGGCCCCCCTAATGACGAAACCATGTCGTCTCAAGTACCAACCAACCCACAGCTACATTATATATCCATTGATGGATGGCAGGCCCCATTCCTTACCTTCCTGCGCCTCCCGTCGTTGAAAGAGCTCGAGGTTTTCGAATTTGATGACATACGTCCGACCCTTCGATTTCTTGAGCTCACGCAGGCATCGCGCCTGAGGCGGTTGAAGCTCCACGCACCTCAAACCATCGATTTCCTGTACTTTCAGCCTACACGGTTACCAGACAACTTGATGATACCCGAACTCGAGGAAATCTCCATTTTCGCACACGCGAGTCGCG
Source organism: Strobilurus pachycystidiatus (assembly GCA_019915135.1). Lineage (NCBI taxonomy): Eukaryota > Fungi > Basidiomycota > Agaricomycetes > Agaricales > Physalacriaceae > Strobilurus > Strobilurus pachycystidiatus. The sequence goes on along the minus strand of JAHLMK010000006.1, from coordinate 194,356 downwards.
ATGAACTCGAAACCAGCGTTTCGCGGAAGATGATCTTCGAGGGCATGTTCGATTCGATGCAAGTCCCCACGCTTCGCGTGAGGGTACCTCGGATTGGGACATTAACGCTTCACCAAGGGAAGTGGCAGAAGGACATTAGATTCAGTGATGAAGGACATTGGACGTGTGGCGAGGCCACGCACACAATCTGAATTTTGTAGTATTACCTATTTTTCTTGATTCCGGTGGATTAGTTGACCTCTCAGTGCACGTATCTGCAGAGCATGGGTGATTTAATTTGGGATGAATCATGGCCTGAAAAGCCAGTGTCAGTCTGGACTCTGCGTGTAGTGGAGTCGAAAGGGCATGTATGTACTATGGATTTAGTTTGTAACGCCGACACTCAGTCCATATCTATTATTATCTGGTCAAGTACTTAGCAAGTAAGTGTCTATGCTTTGTAGTCTCGTTGAGTCTTATCTGGAATTTGTAAGTACTTAGCGTGTGCCGCGCTTGATTGGCTCGGGACCTTCCGCCTCATGTCTGTATTTCCAATTGCAACTTTCGGCTTTAGCCCGAACCATCATCTCGTCAAAAGTTGGGTTTGCTCTTGCTCAGCCCTTTGTTTCTTGCGGCTGCGCGACACGTCGCGAACAGTAATATCGGACTGGTTACTTTCCTCTGTTCGTGCGGTTTGGAGGTATTTACCACGTTACTGGTCTGAGCTCTCAAAATGCTAAAGTTTTTAGTAGCACGCTCCTTGGGTGGCTCGGCAGTAGATCTACAGTCGAGTTCTTCTTGTAGGTACGTACCAATGCCACCGTCGAGCAACATTTGCCAAGTGCTGACGAGGCAGCCTCCAGGGGCTGTACATCTCCCAGGTCTTGTAGTATCTACACGACTTCTACACACAAATCTCCTTCTCCGACTTCCAGTAAGTGATATCAGTACTCCACCCGAAGAAATTTGGTACTAAGACTTGACGTGCAGATGGATACTACACCAGCGTCTCCTGTCTGCCAATGCTGGGGGGGGCCGTATCAATTTAGTCACTCCCCTGGCTACTCCTCCGAGTTGTACGATGCATTGCTGCTCTCTGCCGATCCGCCGGACGAAAGAGACGCGCAAATTCTCCGCCATGAGGTTTTACCAAACGCTCTTCGTGACCTGACTGCCGTAGAGAATGAAGTGGAGCGGTTGAACTCCTTCACGGCTGCCGCACTGGCTCGTCTGCAGGCGGAGCGGTCGCGACTGGAAGAGATGGTTTTTCGATCCCGCGCCGTCCTTTCCCCTCTGCAACGCTTCCCTGTAGAGTGCATGACCGAGATATTTCGCTGGTACTGCCATGATCAGAAGAACGACCTTTTCGATACCTCTAGGGGAGCATGGAACCTCAGTCACGTCTGCAGATACTGGCGCAGTGTTACAATCACCAATCCGTCGCTCTGGTCTTCCCTCAACTTCAGGGGTCGTGGCGACACGCTCTTTCGCGATGGCTGGACCCATCTATTTGCCGCTCGCATGGAAAGGACGATGAATCACCCTCTTTCCGTCTATTTCGTCGCGCCGCTGTTTGGCAGAGACAGTCTCGACGAAGAAATCGACTCGGTCACAGTGCGCTCGACCCATCGCCATTGCATGTCGCTTCTGGGCGAACATTCCAGTCGCTGGAAGCATGTCGAACTGGTAATTGGGTCACATGTTGTCGAGATCTTGCCGTCAGCAGTTGGAAGTCTTCCGCTGCTGCAGTCCCTTTCCATCGAAATCACAGATGATTCCAACAGCGGCACCACTCCCAACGTTGACTTGTTCCTGGATTCGCCGCTACTTGAGCTTGTTAGTATCACCGACTGTGACAACGTCATTCTCCCTCTCCCTCCTTTGCGGTTAACGAGCGTTTGCTTGGCGCCGCTGACCTCCATCAGAGCGGTCATGGATTCCATTCATTTCTTGTCGGCATGCCCGCTTGTCCGTTCGTTCACGGTGAATAATCCGAAATACTTCGCCGACCTGCCAGTGGGCTGGCAAGGCAATGTTGCTACACCTGAGGTCACCTCTCAGACCCTCCGAAATCTTTCCCTTGGCACAGACTGGGGAGTCGAGCACTTGGATTACCTTAGTACTCCATGCCTCGAGGAACTACGCCTCTATGACATCGGAATGATATCCGAAATACCACCTTTGTTGAAGCGACTGGGCTGCAGACGCTTGATGCGTCTATACCTTTTCCTGGACCCAGACTCGTGCCTCAGCCTCTTGCACGGTATTAGAGAGGTGCTCCTGTCTGTTCCAGAGCTTCAAGAATTACGCATCCTCACGGAGAGAACTCAAGAAGGCAGGAACGACGAGCTGCCTGATCATGAAAAAGTCGAGCGGCAGAACATTTTTACCGAATTGACAACACTGATAGAAGACGGATATTTCTCCAACATTCCCGCTCAGTTGCCGAATCTTTCGTTGTTCAAGATAGATTTTGGGGATCCGCAATTGCGTCGCGCCGTAACCAGGGAACAACTTGGCGCCGATACTTAGTAGTTTCGTGACTCCGTAAATCTTGATGTACTATTGCGCGTTTTGAAAGACTATAGCGAATCATTGCTTGTACTATAATGCACGGGCGTGAGTGCGAACGAACGGAGTAAGTGATTAAAAAAAAAAGGCCTTGACTGCACCCCAGGCAAGAAATCCTCCCACGAAGTCGGCTTCCGCTTTCCTTCCAGCGGCACTAGAATCCATCAGCGAGCGGCATCCGATGCCTCCACATTGATACAGCGACAGACCCATCTCCTTCATTCCCGCCTACTAATACCGTCCCACCACCGTCGAATACGGGTCTACCATAAAGATGTTAACCCCACACAATGAAACTTTCAATCGCTGCTATGAGGCTAGTAGACGATTTGCAGGAGCATCTCCTTCGGTTGGCGTTTCCATTCCAGCACGATGATGGGAGTGGATGAAATAATGTGGTTGGATAAGGCAGTGCAGTAAGGAGAGACTGAAGGTGCGGAAGAGGCGTACGGCGTGCTTTGCACCGAAGGAGATGCTTACTGATTAAAACTACGGTGACGCCAATTGACCATACACAGACGTTGGGTATACTAGCGATGTCGGCTGGCCATGGAGTGCGTAGAAAATACGGGCTGGGGAAACGCAGATGCCGCCAATGAGCCTGACGCCGCATCCATGACCTCCACCTCTGTGATACCCTCGACCGCATCCACGTGCGCGTCCTGCATCAGGAAGCCAGCTCCAGCATCCGTGTTCACGAATGAGAGCGACGACGAGAAACCGGTGGCGGTGTGTGAGACTGAATTGTTGAAGGAGTTAGGGGTTATTCATAGTGTAGTAGGTGCACAACGACTGAATGTCTATGACCGGAACCAGGATTGTAGAACCAAGTATCGTCGTTCATGACATCTCTGCTCCTCCTGCTAGAGGCGGCGACGTTCCCGAAGATAGATGAGAGGATGGAGGCGTCGCCATAGTTTCAACCTTGGGCGTCACTGCCAGGTGTGGGCACTGCAAAGAGTGCTTTCATCTGGATCGAGGAGGGAGCAGGTGAAACCGAGGATGAGGACTGTGAGGCCGTGGACGACGATGCTGGATTGAACAACGGGGGGCGCAGTGTGATTGTCGACGTCAAGGCCAATGTCGTAGCCGGTGGGAGTCGACGTCGTGTGCCCCTGTTCAGGTGTAGGTGTCGCCGGCTTGCCCGCCGTCGTGTTCAGTGCTTGGACTGCTGGACGACTTTCCATCAACGTTGGCATTCGAGACTGCCTCCTGCGCCACACTCTCACTCAGCTTCTCGAAGAGACCCTCCTCGCCCGCCTTGAGCGGCAGCAATGGGTGCTCCACATCCTCCTTATCAATGCCCTTGGCAACCGCCATCACATCCGTGTACGCTTTCATCGCGTCCGAATGCTCCTCGGAACGGTACAGGTCGTGAGAGTAGGCGTGGCCGTCGCGGTAACAGTGCGCCTGACATGGGAAGTAGCGGACTCGCCACCGTTTCTCGACTTGTTGACTCTCCTGACCACCCCTTGCCTCTCGATATCCCCTTCCTTCACTCGCTCCCTCAACCTCCGCACCAGCTGCCTCATCTCATGCCTCTTCGCCAGCCCTGCTAGCTTTGAGTGCGCGATCCTTGTACGGTCATTCGAGATAGGAGTCCTTATCACGAATGGTTCCATGGAGGTGATTGGTGCGTATTGGAGAGAGGAGATGTCGAAGTGAGGGAGAAGATGATCGTGTATCTTTGATGCGAATCTGGTTGCCTAGCGTCACACTGTTGGGTAAAAGTGAGGACGAGACCAGAGGGGAAGAGGAGGGAAGGCACATACGGAGTTAGTCTCATAAGTCGGGTTCGTTGGGAGTCTCGCCAGTGAAGACTCGAAGTTCGCGTACAGAACTGTATGTGGCATTGGACCAAGGTGGTCGCAGGCAGGACCATGCTTGTCATCGGATCCAATGATGATATTTTCGCATAGCCGACCTAACACGCAAGAACGTCAGAGTCATTCGAGTGAAATTACCGCACAGCCTACTTTGAACGGAGAACACCAAAATCCAAAGAAATGGTCGACGAAAAAGTCGGCGAGCAAAGCAGGCTGCCTGACCTTCATAAGGGACCACAAGGCAATGAACAGCGCCGGAGTCAAGTTCCATCATTAAAGTTATTGGTCGAAGCTTCAAGGGAGGTCCTGGAGGGTATTTGGGAGACACCGCGACACTTTTGTGCGCATTATAAGCGTGCAGGTAAGAGCGGATCCATAGAGCCATCACTGATGGGTAGGGACATGGAAAAGGAAGCTGGCAGGTGACCGTGTGCGCGAGGATACTATTCTTGGCTACGTGATTCTTACTCACGGAGTGATTACCACTTCGCCATTTCTCATTGTATTCTCCTCGCACTTGTCCCAATTTTTGACTATATATTTACCACTCTAGTGTCTTGATTACTTACCAAAATATCTAGACAAGAGACACTAGAATGCGCCCAGAATTGACGGCTCAAATGCAATTATTACTTCAGGGTCCAATGAGATCATCAGGGTCCATTAGCAACATTATCGTTCTCTCATTCAAGAAATGTAGCATGTACGAGCCCCAAGACTGGCTAGAATATAGTTCTAATATGTATGCTTTGATGTGTCAAAGTATGCAACGAAGGGGGACACGAATCCGAGCAGAAATGGCGAAGTGGTAATCACTCCGTGAGTAAGAATCACGTAGCCAAGAATAGTAATGGTGGGATCGGATATTAATAATAAGACCATGGTGGGGAGGGCGGGATCATCAGTGAGGGCGACGATCCATCGCATGGTTTGCACGTCGTGTGCTGAGCAGCGACGGTCCAGCTACCGTCATGGGGTTGTCAGATAAAGTATGGCACGTTACAGACAGAAGGACGCACCACCACGCCTGCCGATGAAGGCAACCTGCATAGCGGCATGCTCGGTGGACGACAAGAAGAACTGGCCATGAAGAGTGCGCGCTGATTGGGCGAGCTTTGCCTCGCAAAGGACGATCCAAACACTGCGCGGTACACGAGATTGATTTATGGCAAGCGACGAGCGACGGGAAACACACCTCCAGGGTGAACGATTCTCTCATATATGCCTTCAGGACGTGATGCTGTACTGTCAGAGCCACCGCTATGATAGCGCGCTCCTCGTTCCTATTCAGACTGGGCTGGCAGAATGGATTCGCCCCGTTATAGTCCGTTTGGGCCGCAGCTGCATAGTTCGTTGAGGGATATTACGCGTGTTTGTGCGCCTGCAAGGGAGAGCCGAGGATAGTGGGGTCGCTACGGGGGCAGCAAATGGCTCGAGCAGATTGTAGTCGACAGAACATGGTAAAAGTGCAATGCGTGTGGGCCAAGTCGGGGTTTGAACATGTTGATTTCGGCCGGCCCGGAGTCTTTTCGTCTTGAACTCGAACTAGCAGTAACATTTCAGTAAGTTTCCCATCAGACGGCGCAATATTCAATTAGGCCAACCATAATTTCATTAGATGACTGAAACCGCATATCTGTCCTGTCATTCTTGTGGGGAGCCATACCGATGTCCTGACGCCTCTCCGAGATACACCTCTAGCATAAACGACAATTTCGCGTTCCTCAACGGGCCTGTCTCCGCTTCCAATGAGCGAATCATACGCGAAGAGATTTTGCTCACTGCTGAGCATGAACTCGAAGTCCTCGATGACGAGGAGGAACGGTTGGAAGCGACTATCGTCCTCCTACATGCACACCGTGACCGGCTTCGTGCCGAGAAACTTCGCTTGAAGACGATGATATCGCGTAGTCGTCGGCTCCTGTCCTCACAATGGCGACTCCCAGTAGAGTGTATGACGAGGATCTTTCATTTCTCCTGCCAGCCTCCTCTGAAGAGTTGGTTACGGCCGCACGCCTTGGATACCTCAAAAGGTCCATGGCCGATCAGCCACGTCTGTAAACAATGGCGCGAAATAGCGTTGTCTGACCCTTCCTTCTGGGCGACTTTAAACCTCCAATCCCACCAACATGTTATTCGCGCTTTCTATCCCAGCGGCTGGACAGAACTTCTTTCTCTTCGACTCGAGCGTACAGGAACCTACCCTCTGACCTTCCAGATGATCGAAGATGGTGCGGTGGACCTAGGTGGATTTTTTTCCCGCATTACTCCATCCGCGAGTAGTATAGAAACACTCAAGGAGGCCAATCACAGATGCGTTCGCTCTTTGATGGATCGTTCGGAGCAGTGGGCAGATGTGTCATTTGTTGTCGGTCCCTCTTTTCTTAGGAAAATTGCCGCTGTTGCAATCGCTTTCTATCTGTACCGAACGTTTGGCGGGATCCCCGGCCATCGATACATTCCAAACGGCGCCGCTTCTTCACACTGTCTCCCTCTCTGGTGAAATCCATGACATCGACATTCCATTGGAGTCCTTAATACAAGCTAGTCTTTGCGCGCGTGATGCAAGAAGCGCATTCAGGGAAGCGGTCCGCTTTGTCGCAGGTTGCCCGCAGTTGGAACAGCTTGCAGTGAACCATCTCCAAGAGGGTTCGTCCCAAGATGACGATCTCGCCCCTGCGGACCCTCCAGGACTCACATCACCGCTTCGCCGTCTCACACTCTTGCTCTGTCCCCATTCTCCCTTCTTAACCAACATGCGCCATCCTTCCTTGGAAGTCCTGGATTTGGAGGTAGAGGAGATGCACCTCGTCCTTAAATTCCTCGAGAATTCGCAGTCCCGAGATCTAAAACGTTTGTCTATCACCTTCGTTGAGGGCCGTGGGCGACACGCGGACATAGTTGAGCGGATTCACGCGGCACTTGAACTCACGCCGGCGCTAGAAGAGTTGGAGATAAAGGCGAGCTGCGACAGCGAGCTGTACGACCAGCAACTTCGAGAGTTGAAGCGGACTTTGAAGATATCCTCCCTCCGCGCCGACAAGCTCCCCGCACTTCGTCACGTTCATTGTAAACTCCATTCAGATTGGACAGAGCCGAGAAGACAACAACTTCGACTCTGACAACTCAGATGATGAAGTCAGTTCAAGCTAGGATATTGCCAATGTTCAGGGCTTACTCCAAGTGTACAACCGTATAAACCAGTATCTTGATGTTCTTCCGACGATCACATATATTGCAATTCAATACTTGATTTGAGGTAACTCTTCAGATGGTCATAAGCATCGAAGGGCCCAAACGGTTCCATTTTCCTTCTTGATACCAATATGACATTGCATTTCGCCGCTCTAAGAAAAGAGGTCGCTGAGCGCGTGCAGAGTCAGGGCACAGTAGTCATCCATGGGCCATGGCGGGAGGGCGGCATGCGCACATTTCCCTTTCGAGCTTACGTCGCCTTCGGCATTGGCCGGCATGGCGAATCCTTCTCGAATTCACTCGACACTGCTTGAACTCAAATCACGTCGATTGCTGTGAAAAATTTTCATCAAACGCGTCTCGCGCCGCCGAAGATCTAACTCTGAGACGCGCTCGTCAAGTCTGTTGCGTCAAAGGAGATATTTCGTTCATTTCATACCAGGTATTTGGCCCAGCCTGTATTTTTTTATACACCCCGTCTGATCTGTGCATAGATTTGCTCTACCTTCCTGTGCCTCTGCTCCAGCTTCCATCCTACGCGCAAAGGTTCGTTTCGGCAGAAAGACCTGTCACTGCCGTTTCAATCCACTCCGAAAGCTCACCGTCGCTCTCTAGATGGACGAGCCGGCGTGTGCATCCTGCCATGCTTGTAAGGAGCCGTATCGCCCCGCAGGCCCGTTCCCCGGCTACACGTCCACCTTATACGAGAGCCTTCCCGATCCTATCCCGAACGACTTCCAAGTAACAGACGCGGATGCACGTACTTTTCGCGAGGAAGTGGTGCCCACCGCCGAGCGAGAACTTCTTGCCGTCAGGGATGAATTAGACCGGCTCCATGCTTTCTTTGCGGACATGGATACGGAGCGGAAGCGTCTCAAGGACGAGGAGGATCGACTCTCCGAAATGGTGGCACATATTCGCAATCTACTCTCTCCACTGCGTCGTTTCCCTGTCGAGTGCCTGACGGATGTCTTCCACTGGTACTGCGCCGGCGACGCTGGCAGTAGCAGTCGACATGGCAAGGGCGGTCGGTTTATCTTCGACACATCGAAAGGCTCGTGGGCCCTTAGCCACGTCTGTCAGCGCTGGCGCTTCATCGTCCTCTCCAATCCCAGCTTTTGGTCATCCTTCAACTTGACTGAACGGTTCGAGGATGAGTGCCGCTCCGAGAACTGGCCCAGCCTCCTCTCGACGCAGCTGATACGCGCACAAAGGCGACCCATAAGCGTCTATATCCATTCCAGATTGGGCGCGTATGAGCTACGGGCTCACTTGAACAGGTTCCTTGGGAAAAGGCAGTGCTTGAGAATGTTGGCGATGCACTCCGAGCAGTGGGAACATCTCCGTATACCTCTGGGTCCCCTCAGCGTGGCGCTTCTACCCTTTGTAACAGGGAGGCTACCAATCCTGCATTCACTTCACGTCAATCCTGGGTTCGATTCCCTACCGCCCCTTCTTGAAGTATTCAAGTCGGCACCGAAACTTCGTTCGATTCGACTCGAGAATTTCCGCCTAAAACGCGTTCATCTGTCCGTTCCCATACCCATGACGCAGTTAACTACAGTCCGGTTCGGCGCCAGGACCCCACAAACCGCATTCGAGGAAGCCATCGAGTACATTGCCACCTGCCCTCTCCTCTCCTCGCTTTCGGTGGAGTATGACGACTACTACGGTGGTCTTGTACAATCGAACTCCTTCGTGGTGGTACCACAAGCACTACGGACGTCCCTTCGCACTCTCTCTATTCCTTTACAGCCATCCTCTTACCCCCTTTTCCAATGCCTTCGCAGCCCGCTACTCGAGGAACTGCACCTCCGCGACATAAGCGACCCCCAGTCCATAACCACATTCCTCACGAACACCGATTCTTCTTCAACCCTGAAGCGCTTACACCTCCACCTTCGCGCCTGCTCTATCATTGCCGCGCATATCAAAACCGCGTTGGAGATGCTTCCACAACTCGAAGAGCTTTCGGTTAATGCGAGGTATTTACCGCAATTCGCGATTCCGGACGGCGAGGTGGGAGTGGACGACCCAACGCATGAACAAAGGCTCCAGGAGCTGGTCGAGGTCATGGATGATGTAGTCACGGAGCTCTGCAAGGCTGGGAAGATACAGAAACTCCGGATATTGAGGATAGAGGTCGGAGTGCTGGACCAGCCGGGGCGGAGTCGTGAAATTGCTGTGAAATACCACAATGGGTGCGCATGATTGTGTGGAGTGTTGTCAGATTCCACCGGCGCCTCCGTTGTCTTGTCATACATCTTCGGTGTCAATGAATGGGTGTTCAGTTTGCTCCTACAGTAGGCGGGTATCGATATATGTTGCGTATACACTACCCCAGTAAATAATTGTAGTCTGTTTCTTGGCATCGAAACTATTGACTTCTTGTACTCGTTTGAACTGGCTTGCTGTTCAGTCGCAGTACGAATGCACTTCCATTGAAAGCTGTGTGGCAAAGACTGAAAAGCCTGCCCGTGAGGGGGAGGTTAGAGGTTTTTGGATAATTAATTTTAGATTGACGTACAGTTGCAGCAGAGTGCGTGCCATGGCCCTGTGAAGATTGGGCCAGTTTGATTTCAGCGCTATGTGCATCGCTTTCTCTCTTTGTCGTCCCTGGTTCCGAGTGGTTATGTCACCTCAATGCGGAGAGAGTCCGCAAGGTCATAAGTACATAGCAATGTACGTGCCACATACAAATACGGGCGCAGTAATATTAAACACATTCAAGTGGTTTCGGAAGTGACTAACTGTGGATCTACCCTATCCTATCTGCGCAGGAAAACATACTGACAAAACTATGGTCGTATCACGATCTCGCGTCGGGACTGGGGCTCTAGAGAATTGCTTCCCTTGTTGTCTACCCGAATCTGAACACGGAAGGACTTCAACGATGGTAACTTCGCGTGAACCATAGAAGTGTTCAAAGCGCGAGTAACCTCCTTGTGGATCTCCTCGACCATATCAACATCCGGCTGGTCCACACCATGACTCTCGGCGTCCTGTTCGTACCAAACGAGAAGGTCGAACTCTTCCACTGAGGATACGACATCGAGTAACTCCTCAAAGAAGTCGCGGTAGGTATTGGGGCAGTGATAGCAACACAGCGCCATCTGCTTTAGCTGAGTCGATCGTGAATGTCTGAGGAATGTCAAGACGTCCTTTCTGTCACAAACGCCATTGAGGTGTAGCGTCTCCAGCAATGGATGAAGGGAAGTGGAGAAAATAGACAAGTCGCGACCGCGGATATCAAGGGAGCGGAGACTGGTGGATGATATGAAGATGTTCTCGTAGTGTCTTCTGATCATATCACCGATCCTGCCGTAGTCAACAGTGATTGAACGCAGACGCGGATAATTAGAGACAAAATTGACAGCGTCGTCGAGAGCTTTCGATATCTCAATAAGTCGCAGATTGACAGTCTCCAACTGTGCGAACGGCAGGATGATCCAAACCTATCGGTATCAACAAGGTGGACTGCGCGTAGCCGTGGCGCTACTTGGAAGGCATCGAGTGGGGCCCTGAACGATGTGTAGTCCTGGTAACGGCCATCTATCAACTCGATATAAAGAGACTCCAGAAGCGGCAGGTTCCCGATGACCGTAGATCCAAGCTGTTTAAGAACCTGCCCTTCGACCGGGTTGACTTGAGGAAGGTATATTTCGTGGATGTTTCTCCGCATGAGTGGCACGAAAGCGGTGCAAGGGACATGGAAGCCATCTGTCAGCCAGTACCATTAATTTCATTTTGGTACCATCACAGAATAGAGCTTTACACGCACTGTTTTGGAAGAAACGATCATGCGAGACAAGCGGTTACACGTACACGCAGAATACAATGTGTGCCCTCCAATAATCGTCCCCGAGTCCCGAGGGGGCCTGTCGATGAGTCAATGTCAGGACAACCCAAAGTTTGGGGAGCACTATACCTGTACTTGTATTGTGCGTGTTTCGAAGACGCTTATATGTGCGTATCCCTGGTACCGTTGTAGTCGATACAACGAGAGACGGATAAGATGTCGTGGGCAGTGTCAGGATCAGGACTATATATGCTGACGACTAGCCCTGGAATTCGCCCGAGATCGTCGAGGGCGGACTTGTGCGACGCAAATACTGCAGGCCCGAATACGATTGCACCGAAAGTTGGTACTGCGGGGACCAGATCCGTGGTGCGGCACTTGACATCGATGAAAGCGAGCAACGCGTCGTGCTTTGAAAGCGGATCTTTTCACGTGCGTTGCGACAGTATATCTTCAAGTTCAAGGGAAAGGATCATCGCCGGCACAAACACGACGAGGATGAATACTGGCGGAAGTGGGACGCATTTGGGGAGATGTTTTGTAGAGGCAGGGGAGAGGAAGACGGGAATAGAGACGAACGGGATAGAGGTGGTGACGACACCTGCAAAAATTGACGTTGAAAGTCACGTTTGAGAGGATCAAATAGGACTCGCTCCAGGGCGTGAACAACCTTCACCTCGGATACTTTGAGAGTGCTCCATTGCGTGAACCAGTGCAGTCTAGCCAGGAGTCAAAGACTGGCGTTGAAATGTGTTGTCATGGTCCGAGTGCAAGGGGAATATGCCCGCTAGACTCGTAAACCAGTCGGTATGATGACCTCACATTGATCCTTACGCACGAGGTCATGTTTGGTTCTTATTTGTTCTTTATTTGGTTCTTATTTGTGCAAGGGGAAAAGTGAGTTCATATACCGACTGGTAGAATCCGCGCCTTTTTGGGAGGGGCCCCGGGTTGTGACAAAAGACTTAGCGAAATTTCGCTTCCTCGGTTACAGAATTTGTTCTTATTCATTCCTCACTGTAGCCAGCCACTTCTCAATCACACAGTCCATTGATAACATTATTTTGATTCAGAAAACAAAAGGAATAGGAAAATGACAATAAATTAAACCCACAATTGCGATATCTGAGAATCCCGGACACGGGAAATTGAAGAGAGAAAGTTTGCCGTGGAAATTCAAAAAATCATATCAGAGCATCACAAAATTGAGATACGCTTACTCACGAGTGCAAACGGGAGGCCAGCGCTGCGCACAGACCCAAAAAAGTGGATAGCATGACAGCTGTAGAGAGCCACAGGGAATTGAGATCCTGAGAGTAGCGGATGCGTAATTTAACTATGCTAGATGATATTTAATGCAGTTTCGAGGGGTTTTGCGTCTGCCGAAGCACAAGCAGAGGTATACCAGTGGACCGGACCCAGATATGCAGACACGGAGAAAGATGAGGTGACGACAGTGTCAAGGTGTCCCAGACAGAGGTGATGCTGATTCATTCATCAAAGAGGTAGTCCAGAGGGTTGCGAGGCATAGAGGAGATGGGACGAAGCAGGAGAGCAAATTTTGGCGGGGTCCATGGACGAAAATGACAAGTCATTTGTCACAAATTCGTGACCCTGCCATGTGACGGTCCGTTCCTACCAGCCGCTTCGCAAACGTGAATAGCGCAGCCACGTGGAAGAAGCGGATGGACCCGAGCCTATATGCCCGCCATGTGGCCGTGCCCGCCGGTCCGAGGCGACGGACCAAGTGACATGCGCCTATTTTCTTCAACTTCTAGTCGGATGCACTCTCCACAATCCAATTTCTGTCGGATATCTCCCCTGTCTCGCATCCTGTCTCCGAGGCCCATAGTGGTAGCGGCCCAAATATCCCGACATCAAGGCTAGGTCAGCGCTTTGTTGGATGATACCTAGAGGCCTATGCCATCTTTGAGAACGAGGAAATGACGAAGAAGTTTGTGGAGGGTATATATGCCACTAGATGAATCTACGCGAAAATGGGCTCTACGAAATCACTATGTATGGTATGTATGATATCAATGACTACGCAGATCAACCGTCTCTAACTGCGCAAGAGGTAGAATGACCTCAAGATTACCCGTATCAATGAGTTTGACTGTGCGTAGCCGTGGCGCTACTTTGAAGGCATTGAAGAGTAGTTTCGTACCATCATCACGAATGGCAAGTTCTTCGGGATACTGCAACTCAATGCAAAGAGACTCCAAAAGCGGCAGCTTCCCAGCGACCCTCGACAGCTGCTCCAGAACCTGCCACTCGACGTTAAAGTGGACACGCTTCCACCTCTTGGAAAGTTTCATTAAGTACCCCAATATCTCTTGGTGGCTCCATTCTCCATCCTCATTGAGTATTGTATAGTCGCGGTCATCGTCAATATCAGGATCATTGGTAAACACGTAAGTTGTGTGGAGAAGGAAAGATATGGGTAGGTTTGTGGTTCGACTGACACGAAGAGCGAGAATCTTTTCCCAGGGATTTATTGGTCTGAAAAAGGCACCTTTGCGGTCGATGCTGAGGTGTGTCCAGAGACTAGGATCGCCGAGGACTATATCGCGCCAACGATGGCAGATATAACTAAGAGCCCACGGACCCTTCCCTAGGTCGAAGACATAGTCGTCCTCGTCGCAGTACCAGTGAAAGATCGCGGTGAGGCACTCGACAGGGAAGCGTCTCAAGGGAGAAAGCAGCCCGCGCGAGCGCGACACCGTCGTCTCCAGACGGGATTTCTCCGCCTCGAGGCGGTCTCGCTCGGCGGCCAACAACGCCATCGCAGCGTCTAGACGGTCCAACTCGGTTTGGACGACCAACAATTCCTGCTCGGCTTTCGGGAGGATCTCATCACGAATAGGATTCGCGTGAGCCTCCAGCGCAGGTTCATTCGAGAGAGGTAGGCCATCGAGTAACTCCGACGAGTAACCTGGGGATGGATGGCGGAAGCGATAGGGTTCTCCGCATGCGTGGCACGAAAGAGGCGTGGAGGAAGCCATCTGGCTAAGCGTCATCAATTCCGCACCCTCACAAAAAGAGCGCTACACGTACCCTAGCAGGAGCGAGATGGCAACTTGAAATTTGAAGTTCAATCAGCAGCCAGTGGTGTTCTCCGAGTCTGTGGTCCATCAGGCTCGAATTTTCTCTCAATGAAGAGCACCGTACCAGCGTAGATACAACTTGGTTCTGTAGTCGAAGTAGACAATCGACCAGGGGTTTAGCAGAGGATCGTATAAGCCAAGCGGTTTTACGTGAACACAGAATACGATGTGCGCTCTCTTGTATCTGTCCTTGAGTCTCGAGTGACGCCCTGTCGATGAGTCGGTATTAGGTAGCGGCAACCCAAAGTTCAACAGCACTTGACTTGTACTTGCGCTGTGCGTGCTTGAAAGACGTGTGCGGTATCGGTTGCAGTGGATAGAATGAGAGACGAATATGTGGAGTCGTGGGCAGAATCACAATTCGGCATATATATATGCTGCTGACAACCAGCGCTGAAGGTACGCCCGAAATCGCCGTGGGCGGACTTTTGTGACGCATATATTTTCTTTCCCTGCACTCCGAGTCCCTATGGTGGTCCTGGTCGTAGAATGACGTCGGTCAGCTGACACGCTTTCACATCGCCGTCGTGTTGCTTCCGAGTGTCCCATGTACTTATAGTATTAGCATTAATTAGCTCTGTTACAGTGATACTTAAACCAAGAAAAACCAATCTAAAGAACAATGTAGTCGTGGCCTGCTGGGTCAACATCAGTCGACCGTATGAGCAAAGACATCATTGGCCCATCCCGGGTCCATTGCCAGTGGAGGGAATAGCGACGCGTGAGCCAAAACCGAGGCTGATAGTAATAATGAAGCCGGGCTGCAGTGCGCTCGAAGACGTCGTATGGGCAGGAAAGAAGGAGTGGGGGGATTAACGGTGTGAGGGTTGGGGGCGTGTCATTGCCTTCGTCGACCGTTAGAGCCAGAAAAGAAAGACAGAAGAAAGAAATTACTCAACCAAGCGTGGCAGCGTCCTTCACCGCACAATCCCTCAATTCTTTCGCGTAAAGAGTACAATTCACCCACGGGACCATGCAGTAGAAGCCAGTCCGACGGAGTCCTCCTGCAACTTGACAGTCTACCGGTCTAGATTGTAGTCTTGCTTGATCCAGAGACTGTGAGGTTTGGGATGCACGCCCATGAAGATGTGTTGATAGTTAGGATGAGGATTGGCGTTCTCGCTAGGAAAGAATTGGCCACATGTACGTGGGCGAGGAAGAGGACGCACATAATTGGGGGAAAGCAATGCATAACTTGTACTGAGAAATTATCGGGATGCTTCCGGTGTTGTATGAACGCGTAGTGGCCAATGCTGAACCCCAAATAAGGGACACGACAGCACGACAGAGCAAAATGGAAACACGTACCGCTCTTGTCCAAGACTCTCCGCGTCGTCGTCATCGTCTCTGTGAGCCCCCCACAATTTGGTGTGGTGTCAATGCGGCGCATTGGGCGGACTTGGGGCGAGACATTGGTCGCCGATATGCGCAAATTTAAAGCGGGTGTTGAGGCCTGCGGTCGAACCATGGCGTTTGCTGTTACCGAACAACGGCCTTTGAGGTGTGTGGTCATGGTTCAAGTTCACGTGCCAGAGGAATATGCCCGCCATGTGGCCGCGCCGCCGGTCCGACCGAAGTTCGATCCTGTTCAAGGCTGAATACCTTGACGTACTTAGCAGCTACTTAACATGGCACTGTCCGCCAAAACTGCCGAAATAAGCCAATATCTCGGGACTGACGCCCAATTTGCCACATCCAGTCTTCTGCGCAGCTTATATCTCTGGAAGCCACCCACAGAACCCGAGGAGGATGCATCGTCAGTTGGGGCCGTGACTCGCCGGCCAACATACCGCGCTGCTCTAGAGGTGCGCGATCAATGGCGTGACCGCATCTACACCATAACATTATATCTAGCAATCTCGATCTGCTCTTCAGACTATTGCTCAAGCCCTCCAGAATGATCCTACCTTCCGAAAGGAGCACAAAGCGCTAGAGGACTACGGTCGATCTCTCCGCGGCAAGACGGGCACCATCCTGATGGCCTTCTTGGAACACTACCATCTGCAACGCCTTTTCGAGTCGCATCTCAATACCGAAAGGTTCCTACCATACTCAGACCTTCCCGCCAATCCCCCCCTTCCCCCGGCCGCTAAATCGCTGAAGGGCCAATGTCTGTTGAAGGTGTTTGAGGGGCTACGGGAGTCAATCCAGGATTTCATTGACGATGTAAAAAGTCTTGATCTCATTCTCGAGGACGAACAGCCACATGACAAAGCGGAGGAAAACGACGAGAGTGAGGACGAGGGAAAGGACGAGGACGAGCGTTCCCCGATGGATTCCATTCGTAACGGCTATCAGCTTGGTGTGGGTCTCTTGCACGGGGGTACCTGGGTTCTTAGAGCCTCGATGTTTGCCGATTTGCTTCACTCGTTCCTGGTAAGTTGCTTTTCTTTACTGTCTTTCAAAATCAAAATTGACCGGCTTCATATCAAGACACAAAAAGAGCCGATCAACAACCTCTCGTGCGCACCTTTCGCATAGTTCTCTGATTGTCAATTGACTTCCGCAAAAGTCTCATCGTGAGAGACCCGGACATGGCTTCTGCCATCGAGAACGACCGTAGCGATGAAGGCACATGGCGCCGCGACTTCTCTCTGTTTCTGAGCCTTTCGCCAGCGCACTTGTTCTGCAATGCCAGCGCAGTGGGCAGACAACTGGGGAAGGCGGCCGAGTTTCAAGTGCATGTTTTTATTTATTCGGCATCTGACATCACACTGACGGGGACCGGCTCTCCAGCTGGCCAATCGATTACACCTCACCCAACAGGAAGTCCTCAAGAGCGTCCTTCCATTTGAAAGGGTCGCTTTTTCTGCCGTTGTAAGCATCGCTGTCCTCGGCGCTCCCGTCATTTCCAGCCCTTCGGACCCTATCGAAAGATCTTGAGGCACTCCTCCAAAGTCGCGCTCCCCTCCCTGACTATGATGTATTGCTGGAGTCCGTCATCACCTATGCGCCCACCGCTAGCGACGAGCTCGAGAAGGACAAGAAGGACAAAAGGAAGAGGAGCAAGTTTATGGCTGCGTCCGACAATGACGATGACAACGAGAGTGACCAGGACAACGGAGGGAAACCTGGGAATTGTTGTTCTTTGCGGCTTACTGCGAAGACTGCCGCACCCGTCGCACCACCGCCACAAGGGGACCAGTATTCCAAGATCGAGGAGCAGGAAGTCGCACTTATGGTTCTTGGGGGACACGTGCAGAAAGAGCAGAAGACGAATAGTAGCCGTGGTGCGCAGGGGGCACGGGTACTCGACACCGCTGCTACTGCACAGACCAACTCACGCGAACGTCAGCATCAAGGTACAGCATCAGATCCTGATGATACTGATGCAGGTGAAGACGATGGCAATTATCATTATGAGGAACGGACCGACCGACGCGTGCGTAAACATCGAAGGGCACCTCTCGTACTGAAAGCCCTGTAGGTCCTTTTCAGCGCTGCCAAATTCGCGCATTTGAAGCGCTGTTTCGATGACATGATAGATACTGCACAATCCAGTAGTGGCGTGCACCCAAAGATGGCACAAGTCCTTAACGCGGTATTTGACCGGGTAGAGGATGTTGGAGGGAATATTGGCCGACACAAGAGACGGAGAACTGACTCGTGAGCCGAATGCCCCAGCGTGGATGACACTTCTACTGTCGCACACGTACTACTTTCAATCGCCTTCCTTCTCTAGGATGCGTTCTTCAGTCCTTATTCTTGCGGGAATATCTGGGGGCATACTGTAGCTTCAAAGCTCCACAACCCCACATCTGCCTTCTTCGGCTGGACGATCTCGAACATTTTGTAGCTTTGGCGAACGCTTCTCAGTTTTTTGGAAGCCACAAGGGGGTTGGCGCGGGTAGGAGGAATTGTGGCGTGGTTTCACGCAGCGCATCTGAGACACGTGATCGTTGTCTCCTTGATCTTTCCCATCACAGTCGAATTTCGATATCTGGCGCTGGTTCCTCAAAAGGACCAGCCTTTCGGTACTTTCGTATTCTTTGGACGATTCGCATCAAATTCGACACGGGCGAGATGACTAGGGGCCGGGGAAAGAAGGGTGGAACGACGCCCAGGGTCGCGGCGACGCGCCGGACCACGCGTTCTACGGGAGGCTTGGCGGGCGTTTCAGATAACGTCGACGACGCCCTGTACCAGGGAATCAGCAAGACGGTCAAGGCGGGCGGGGCGAGAGGGACGGTTCAGGGAAGGGAGGTGCAGCCGGCGCCGGTCACCAAGGCTATGTTGGAGGCTATGGAGGGTTGTGGCGGGGGCGCTGTAGCGGAGGACACCTCCTCGCTGTCGGAGTTCACAGAGGACGGGGACGTCGACGACCCCATCGAGGACGCCGGCGTCGGACCACAGTTGCGCCGCGCTCAGGCGACCGACATCACAGTGGACATGGAGAGCCACGAGTTCGTCAGGGAGCACACTGGGCTCCTGGAAGTGGGTTCTGTCGGCGCTCGCGCTGGCGGAGCAGTATCTTCGGACGGGGCGGACGCGTTGCAGTCTAACGCGGCCGCTGGGATTGGACCGGCGATTTCGGGGACAGAGAAGCGTGGCGCTTCTTCGGGAGCGCGCACGGCCTCGACAAAGTCTTCGAAGCCAGGCCCTCAGGCACCTTCGAAGGTCCATTTCGAGGCGCCGGGGGATGGGAGCTCGCTGCTACCCTCCCCAGTCATCGAGGAAGGTCGCAAGACCAGAGCGCGCAGTGGGCTGCCGCCAGACGCGTCCGCCACCAGAACTCGCGACACCCGCACCCAGGGTGGAGTGAGAACTGGGGGAGGTACTGCGAAAGGCGTAGAGTCCCAGCCTCGTCTCGCGCCGGAGGGAACTCGTTCCCAGCGCAAAGATACCAAGGAGGATGCGCGGCTCGCCGCCATCCAGAAAGGTACATTGGTTTAGGTTTTACCATGGGGAAATTCTGGTTCTGACGCGCCGCCATAGGTCTGGCAGAGCGCAAAGAGGTCTTAGCCGGCGGAAAGACCGCCGCCGCGCCAACGGTTCCACCGCAGGAGCCGAAGGGGAAGGTTGCGGCGCCCACGACGAAGGGCGGCAAGGGCGGAGTGGCCGGAAAGCAGGCTACAGAAGCCGACGAGGAGGATGGATGGGAGGGCTGGGCGGACGTCCCTATGGCGGAGTGGACGCAGCTCCAGACGGCGCTTCCTCCGGGTACGGTCACCATCGACATGGCGAAGGGTACGGTAGCCGTCCGCGCTAAGGACGGGTCCGTTTTGACGGGCGAGAAAGCCATTCGGAGGGAGATGGAGCGCCTGCGAGATATGGCGGCGGACGGGGAGGAGGACGCGGAGCTACGCGCTCTCCGGGAGGATGAAGCTCGCCTCTTGGAACGGCTTCGCTGGGAACGGGAGATTAGGGCCGCGAAGCAGCTGAAGGAAGAGGAAGCCGAGGCGGATCGCAAGACGGCCGCGCGGAAGAGGAAACTCGATAGGGAGAAGGCGGAAATCAGGGAGAGGCTGCGCGCCCATAGGGAGGAGGAGGAACGCTTGGCGAAGGACGTACAGAGGGCGGCGGACAAGCGGGCCAAGGGACTCGCCGCCGACGCGGAAAGGGAGGCGGCCGCGCACAACGAACACGTCCAGTTTCTGGACGGACACCCCGCCACTCTAGACGATGACGGGGACGAGGATTTCGAGGACGAATACTCGTATGTGCAGACGACGCCGGGTAGGTTCAACTTGGGTCTACGTGGGATTGGGAGCTCACCTTTTGGTTAGCTAGGAAGATAGCAGCGGACTTGGGGTACCCGTCGGTGGAAGCCATGTTGCGCGACCTCAAACCGCGGAAGGAGATTCAGAAGCGCAAGCCAGCAACGCCGGGAGAGAAGTCCTCCCCCGTCTACAGGAAGAGGCTGAGGATCGTCAGCAGCCCGCAGGCCCCAGCTACTCCGGCGGTGCGTAAGTCGATGCGGAAGAGGGAACGCTCCGTTTCTGCGTCCCCTGCTTACTCGAAGAGAAATCGGATCTTCTCCCCGATGCACGCCAGGTTCAAGTCGAAGTCGTCGGGCCGTTTCGACACCGGGGGGAAATTGGTCAGGATGAGGGACCTGCCGTCGCGAGACGAGGTGGCCGTCCCGCGTTACATCATCAAGAACTTGGAGACCGGTTTCGAAAAGGACATCTACCTTTCGCAGCTGACGAAGGCGGCTTGTTTGAGGGATGCGAGGAAGGAGTCGGAGGGAAAGAAGATTACAGTGGACGCGGATGGAGGTATGGTCCTGAAGTCGGCGGACGGAAAGAAGGCAGAGGAGGATTTGGCGTTGACTCGCTTGGACGTCCAACAGGCAATGATCATCTTCTGCCGAGCTCTCAACGATTTCTACGTCCCTTCGGACGCCCACGCTCCAGATGTGGAGGACACGGTAGTGGACTTCAAGAGGTTGTACGACGACCTGATGGAGCGCGACGAGCACGACGACGATGTGATTTTCAGCGCCTCGAAGCTTTATTTGGGCGAGATTCTGCGGCACTTCGTGACGACTCGAGGGATGCTCCTGGTCGCGGACTGGGACGAAGAGCGCTGGAGGTCCTGCAAGGAGCAGGCGAAGAAGATTGCAGAGAAAAAGAGCAGAGGATACGGAACCTTCCAACAGCAAGGTCAAAGAGGTTCTTATAGAGGCGGGCGAGGCTCATCAAACGCTTACAGCTCTTCGAGCACGTACTCCGCGCCGGCGGGAAGCTCGTACTCGGCGCCTAGGGGAGGCGGAGGAGGCTTGGGGGGCTCGGGCGGCGGACACGGTGGAACAGGCGGAAGCAGGGGCGGTCGCGGAGGAAGAGGAGGGGGTCGCGGAGGGACGGCGGCCACTTCGCACGCCGCGGCAGCTCCGGGAACAGGTGAAGTTCCGGACAAGAGATGCATCACCTGCGGCGCGACCGGTCATACGCACAGACACTGCAAGGGGAACACGCGATGCATCTGCATCTGGTGCCCTCCCCCCGACGGAAACAATGGGCGCTGGCGAAACAAACACACCCGCGCGGAATACTGCTCAGGATTCAATTACGGAAACTGTCACCGAGGAGACTGCGGAGCCTTCCTCCACGAATGCTCTCTGTGTGGAGGGGGAGGACACTGTGCGCAGGACTGCACAGTGGTCCCCAGGACCGCCTGAGGGAGGACGGGGGGAGGCGAAGGGGGGCGGAAGGGAGAGGGAGGAACGGCGGTCGTCAGCGAAGGAGGATTTGGAGAGGATCGTGACGCCGTTCTTGGTGGACAGGTGGGAGGAGGAGTTGGAAGCGGCAGGGAGATGGGAAGAGTTTCGGGACGTGACGGATGGCATGAGGAAGGGGTTTTCCTTGGGACTGGAGGACTTCTATCTGACGACGACGTTCATCCCACCGAACCACGCGAAGGAGAAGGAGCACCTCGATTTCATCGAGAAGCAATACGGGGAGGAGATCGAGCTGGGGAGGTTATCGAAGGGTTATACGAGGGAAGAGATTGAGAAGGTCACCGGTAAGTACGCTTAACGGGGTTGACCGGTCGCTCACGCGGAATCAGGTCCATTTCGCACAGCGCCAATGAACGTGGTCGAGCAAAGGCCGGGGAAGTTGAGGATTACGACGGATCACTCCTTCCCGCGGAACGACCTACCGAAGGACACAGTGGAAGAGCTGGAGAAGAGGAAGACGATGACAGCGGAGGAGAGGAGCGAGCTGAAGAAGATTCCGCTAGACCCACAGCTAAACTCGATAAACGCTGTAATCGACACCGATGATTTCCAATGCGACTGGGGTACCTTTTCAGATTGTCTGCTGAAGGTCGCGGAGGCGCCGGAGGGAACTCAGGTAGCGGTGTTCGACGTGGATTCGGCTTTCAGGAATGTGCCGACTCGTCCTTCGCAGCGGATGTTCACGATGGTTTTGATCAACCTCCTCATACACATCAACCTCACGTTGGATTTTGGTGCCTCGCCATCCCCTGGTATCTTCGGTCGCATCGCCGACGCGATGGTCGTCATCTTCCTATACGCGGGCATCCAGGCCGTCTTAAAGTGGGTGGACGACTTCATATTCTTTCGTTACCCGAAAGGGAAGACGAAAGACGGCGATTTTCTATACGGCTACGACGCATCGTTGATTTGGTCGGTGGCGGACAGGGTTGGATGGCCTTGGGCAAGGAAAAAGTTTGTGGACTTCGCCTCAGCGTTCACATACATAGGCTTCGACTGGGATTTGGAAACGAAGGTGGTGCAGCTGCCGGAAAAGAAAAAGACGAAGTACAGGGCAAAGATCGAAGGGTTTATCAAGAAGGGCTCGTGGATGTCGCGGAAGGAGGTGGATTCCATTGCGGGGACTCTGAACCACGTTTGCCTGGTCTGCGTGGACGGTCGCTCGCGCATGCCTTCACTCTATAGGATGCGAGCTTCTTTCAAGGACAACACGCCCCACTTCACGAAGCACATGGTATCGGCGACTCTGGCACAGGACTTGGAGTGGTGGTACAACAAGCTAGGGGAGGACTTCGTTGGGATGACATGCGCCAAACCAAAACCGATAGACGAAGGAGTCTCGCTAATGGTGGACGCGTCGACCTCGTGGGGAATAGGTCTGGTGATGAACGGGAAATGGCTGGCGTGGAAACTAAAGAGCGGTTGGAAGTCAGAAGGAAGAGATATTGGTTGGGGCGAGATGGTCGCCATCGAGCTCGCGGTTAGGACGCTCAAGGCAGCCGGAAAATCGAAGTCGCACATCCGCCTGCGGTCGGATAACCAGGGGGTGATTGGAGGTTTACGGGCCGGTCGCTCGAGGGGGAAGCAACAGAATTTGATCCTGAGGAGGATAGTGAGTTTGATGCAGGACTACGACATTTCATTAACGATCGAGTACGTGGCGACGAAGGAGAATGTGGCGGACGCGCCCTCCCGGGGGGAAATGGGGCTCAAGGAGGACTTGCTACCGTACCCGCCTAAGGTTCCGAAGCATTTGAAACCATACGTAGAAAATTCTGTACCGTACGGCGCCCTATAATAGCTAGAATGGATTAGGGTTAGGGTATAAACAAACTTGGACTGGTACCACGACAATCGGGTCTTACAAACTTCTACACTGGACGGGAATCGAAATTTCTATTATGACGGTCTACAAGACTAAGGGAAGAGAGAACGACGGACGTGGGAAGAAAGGTGCGCAACAAAGCGCGGGGAGGCCGAATCCACCTAACGAAGCGTTGGACGTAGCGAACCTAGTACCGTTCGAGGAGCAAGTCCGTCGAGAGTACAGCGACTATATCCCTCAAATTCCGGCGCAGACACGAGCGGCTTTGGATCGAGCTTGGGCTATCAGCACACAGAAACAACATCGAGTAGGACTTCGGAGTTACCTGGAATGGGCGGACGCGAACCATATAGGACGGAGCACGCGTTTCCCGGCCACGGCACGAAACATGGAAGACTTCGCGGCGTCGTGGTTAGGAAGAGCAGGCAGTGCCAGCATCGCCGCAAAGATCTACGGAGTCCGGGCTTTCCACATCAGAAATCGGTTGGAATGGCAGGCATCCGTGCAGATGAAGTACATTCTGGAAGGGGTTTCGAGGGCGGCGCCGAAGGCGAGTGAGAAGATGAAGAGGCGACCAGTGACAATGAGGCGGTTGAAGGCGCTGGAGGATGGCCTGGACATGAACGATGCAAAGGATTTGTCGGTGAAGATGACGGCCTACGCAACCTTCTTCGGACAAGTACGCTTAGGCGAGATGTTACCGGACTCGGCAAAGCTCGAACGATTCGACGCGACGAAGAATCCGACGGGAAAGGATGTGGGGGAATCGATGTCGGAGGCGGGCTCCAGATCAATCCATTTCCCATCCACGAAGATAGAGCAGACGAAGGGAGAAGATGTCATGATCTGCGCCCAGAAGGGTCGCGTAAACCCAATCCCAGCCATTCTCAGTCATATGGACGCGAATCAGATCGAACCAGATACGCCGTTGGCCTCGTACATCGACAAAGGAGGAAACAGGAAATTGTTGACAAAGAAAGCGTTCATGCTGAGATGCAACCAGATCTGGGAGAGGAAGGGGATGCGGCGCATAACTGGCCACAGTTTCAGGATCGGCGGAACGACACACTATCTGCTACAGGGAGTGAACCCGGACATAGTCAAGGCGCTAGGACGATGGTCGTCGGACGCGTTTCTTAGGTACTGGAGGAGCGTAGAGACACTCGGTTTAATGCACGTAGAGATGCTCGATAACAATTCGGAGGTATAACAAACTACAAGTCATTCATTTGGACAATTACAGTTGAAGGCATATCTTTAGCGAAAACCAGTACGAAGAAAGAGCGGCGAGACAGTACGATAACTAAGCGAGAGAACGGAAAGACGGAGGAAACTCTAACGATATTCGTCAAGGAACTCGCGAAGGACGGTCGCGTCATCGCAAAGAGGTTCGATCTTGAGGGCGACGAGGAGGAGTTGACGAATGTTGGTGGAGGGAGAATGAACTGAACAGACATCAGAAGCGTAGGGCTACGCGGAGGAAAGGACTTACAAAGGGTGGAGAGACGGCGAAGGTCGATGAACTCACGGATCCCCATGACTTCAAAGGCGGGAGCCCACTTCATGCGATCGAGGCGGATGAGGGAAAGACCGACTTCGCCTTGGCCGGCGATGGGAGAGCTACGAATGCGGGGATAGGGCGCGGTGCAAGCGTCGGCATGCTCTAAAGGGAGGAACGGTTAACAACGACGGAAATACGAAGGAAGAGTGACACACCTCGGGACTTGGCAGAGGTCTCCCCATAACGGCTCACGAGAAGGGTACGAAATTCGGAGCTACAATCTAGGAAACGTCAGGAGGAATGAGGAGACGGAAGGAAAAAGGACGCACCGTTTTGAGCTTGGTCAAGGGCAATCTCTTCGACGCAGACGAGCGCAGCGAGGAGCTGTTTGATCTCGTCGCGGGCGCGCTGGATGGGACCGCCGAGAAGGGAGCCGGGATAAGCACAAGCGCAGTTGGCGCAGCATTCGTTAGGACACATAGTGATGGTAGGAAGAAAAGAGGCAGAGAGAGGGTGACGCGTACTTAAGAGCGCAGATCGGGGATGATGGCAAACAGACCGGCACGGAAACGGCAGGACAAACAAATCACGAACTTGTCGACACAACAGCTTGAGTTGGGTGGTCTCACTCCCGGAAAGGATCGCGACGCGCAGTAGCTTCGACGTAGGGGTCATCGGGATCCTTCCCCTTTTCGGTTCACCCACAGGAAAGCGGGACGGTTCTCGGAACCGTTCCGTTTCCCCTTTTCCCAACTCACAACATTCAGTGTCTTGGTTCGTTCTTCGAAGGCAAGAAATAAATTGGTTTATTTATTGGCTACAGGTATTCGACTTGAACAGTGGAAAGATTCGCCCCGTCGTGAAATGGAAGCCACAAGGGGGTTGGCGCGGGTAGGAGGAATTGTGGCGTGGTTTCACGCAGCGCATCTGAGACACGTGATCGTTGTCTCCTTGATCTTTCCCATCACAGTCGAATTTCGATATCTGGCGCTGGTTCCTCAAAAGGACCAGCCTTTCGGTACTTTCGTATTCTTTGGCCCACCCACCCGACACCTCTATTTGGATAAGAGGAAAGGTTTGCAGGATAGCAAGGAGGACAGCTAGGATCGCTGGATGTTAGAACAAAAGGGTAAGGGTCATCGGGATCCTTCCCCTTTTCGGTTCACCCACAGGAAAGCGGGACGGTTCTCGGAACCGTTCCGTTTCCCCTTTTCCCAACTCACAACATTCAGTGTCTTGGTTCGTTCTTCGAAGGCAAGAAATAAATTGGTTTATTTATTGGCTACAGGTATTCGACTTGAACAGTGGAAAGATTCGCCCCGTCGTGAAAACTTAATGTGGTACTCCGAATCGTAACTAACAGCAGGTTGTGGTACCGCTTCACTCCTTTTGTTGTAGTAGTAGCCCAGCGGGTCTTATCACTCGGAAATATCGAACGGTTGAGTTGGCCGCAGTGTACTCGGACTCCAGGGGCGCGTTTCCGCCCAAGCAGACTCTCATGTGTCTCCAGAATACTGAGGACGGCAAATATCACGGTATCCTTTCCTTCCCTTCGCTTGGTGTCGGCATACCACAGAGGGGAGAGTACAGGTCATCGCTATGTCTCTTCATGGCAGCGGCCTGTTCTGTTGCTGCACATTGTAAACCAAACGTGTCGGGGACATAGCTCAGTTGGGAGAGCAACAGACTGAAGTTCTCAAATTCTCCTTGAGCCATTCTGGAGGTCCCCAGTTCAATCCTGGGTGTCCCCATCTCTCACGAGTTCAGCTTGCTTTTTGGTCACTTCAGATTTTGATTTCAGTTTTTCGAACTTGACAGGTTGAAGTGACAAGTCTTTGACAATAGAACTCCAGACTTGTAAAATTCAAATATTAGATTACTGTCCCCCGTCGTACCGAAATTCGACGTATACCCAATCTTCGCCCGCGCCATCCCCATCCCCACCTTCCCATGACGCGTCATGTATCCGCTCCCTCGGGACGCTACCCCAATTCTCGCCCGCACGACGATCTCCCGACCGGGACGTCTTACAGAAGCTCTGCGTCGCGGAACTCGGATAGACCTGGCGGGAAAGGACTTGCAAAGACCTGGCGAGTCCCAGTTAAGACCTTACGAGTCCCAGTGAAGACCTTGCGAGCGCCAGTGGAGACTTTGTGGTGCGACCTTTGATGTGTACAGTAACATTCAACTCTAAAGAGTACGTAGTCCGTCGCACAAACATATAGTACTTACGGAGACACGTCGCGTGCGAACGCCTTATTCCCACCCGCGCTAGTCGTCGATCCACAAATGTATAGCCCTACTGTATGAGTGGATCTCCAGCAACTTGAACTATCAGCATGCACCCGCGAAGGACAGGTTCAATGTACGACAAGTCAGTAACGTATACATTCAAGTCGATTCCAAGTCCAAGTCGCGGAAGGAGATCCAGATCCAGGCACCTTATTACGTACGTCTTTTTTCCTTCGTTACGTCCAAGGTCTTTTTTCTTCCTCCTTGCACTCGATCTCCTAAGTTAAGGTCTTTTGGCGTCACGGTTGCAACATTCCCTCTCAATCTCAAGTTCTTCTTACCATCAACGGCCGCGGCGTGGAATGGGCGCCAAAGGAGAAGCAAAGTATCGAAGCAACCCCGGATTACTCAATTCTGGTTCTGGTGGCGGATCGTGTCGCGACGGAGATTACGATGGATGTGCGCTCCCCACCTCGGTTCCTTTCTAGTCCAGGGCGTTCCTGGACCGACTGGCTAAGATGGACGGACGGACGTAGGGTTTGTTTTGTGCTTGTTTCTAAGTTTCGTTCTGTCGACTTAACAATGTGCAATGCGCATGGTGTTCGATGTGCTTATAGTCCAATAAGGTTCCGACGCCCGCTCCGAGTCCCGAGGCACTGGCACGAGGCGTCGAACTTAGACTTCGTGCCATGCTTCTCGCTTGACTTGGCTTCTCGCGCGGTGTGATAAATGCCAGCCTTTTTCTTTCTTGACGTGAATTGCCTTTTCCTTCCTTTCCCGTCAGTCACTTGCACTTGCATTCGCTCGACACTTTCGTTTCACCATCCCTCTCTCTCTCATCGTCCAACTCGCCTCCGAGTCCACCACAATGCCAACAGGGATCGGCATCTCGCTCGATTCGACGTACGTCCACTTTCACCACCAAGTTCGTTTTCTATTCGACTAATGGTCTTTTTTCGCGGTACAGTATCGGTGCGGCGTTTGTTGGCGTGGTCGTCGCTGGGGTGTGAGTCTCCCTGTTTTTTGTGCTGCCTTGTGGTGGCGTTTCTCCGCAACCGTC
The DNA here is from genome assembly GCA_019915135.1 of Strobilurus pachycystidiatus. Classification (NCBI taxonomy): domain Eukaryota; kingdom Fungi; phylum Basidiomycota; class Agaricomycetes; order Agaricales; family Physalacriaceae; genus Strobilurus; species Strobilurus pachycystidiatus. The sequence continues at coordinate 166,081 of JAHLMK010000006.1, read as the reverse complement.
TCGCTAACGCTCGCTCGTTATAGGCTCCTTGGCGTGACTCTCCTCCAAACGGTCTCCTACCTTACGCACCACTGGCACTCGGACGGCCCGCGTCTCAAGGCGCTCGTTATCGCCGTGACGGTCTTTGACACGGTCCACCAGGGCCTGATCAGCCATACCGGTCAGTGCGATCTCCTAGTTCCGTTTTTCACTTGCAACTGCTCACGCTGCATTCACAGTATACACCTATGCGATTACTAACTACTCCAACCCCGTCATCCTCGGCCAGACCGTCTGGAGTCTGCTCCTCGAGGTCATCTTCAACGGTTTGACGGCGTTGTTGGTCCAAGGGTGAGCTCGCGACTTGGTGATAGAGGCTGCTCTAATCGACTGACGCGCAGGTTCTTGACGCTCCGCGTGTGGCGCTTGTCGAACAAAAACATTTGGATCACGGCTCTTTGTGTAAGTCTTGGCTCGTTCGCATCTCATTCTCTCGTTTGCTGACTCCCCCTCACACAGTCTTCCCTCGTCATCGCCGAATTCGGCTGTGTGATGGTCTTCGGCGTCTACGCCCTCGTCCGCGTGAAGACCTTCGAGGAATTGACCACGCTCAAGGTACTTGCAACTTTTTCTCCCCCTCCCTACCTTCGGCTAATCGTTTCCTCAGTCCCTCAGCGTAACCGTCAACTCCCTCGCCGCAGCCGGCGACCTCTCTATCGCGCTCTCCCTCGTCTATCTCCTCCGCCTCTCCCGCGCTCGCGCCGGCTTCGAGCACAGCCGCCGCATGATCGGCACGCTCATCCTGTTCACCATCAACACCGGCGCCGTGACCGCGCTGTGCGCCGTCGCCAGCCTTATCAGCATCCTCGCCGCCCCGAGCACGTTCATCTACATCGGCTGGTTCTTCTGCCTCGGCCGGCTCTATTCCAATTCCCTGCTCGCCACTCTCAACGCCCGGAGGCGATTCCGCAACTCGGGGTCGTCGGAAGGAGGCGTGGTGCATACGACGAGCGAGGAATTGGGGATGGGGATGACGTGTGGGCAGGGTGTGAGTCCGAGCTCTGTCAAGTTCAAGACGAGCCATGGGTTCCAGACGCAGACGATTGGGGGATCGGTCGTTGAGCTCGGGGGTACGAATAGTATGGGGACGGTTAGGAGCAAGTCTAGTCTGCATGCCAAGGTTTGTTTATTTCCTGAGCTGCTTGATCGGTCGCTGACGGTCACGTAGCACCCGACAAACATTAGCATCAAGATCGACACTACGCACGAGACGGACGGCGTCGAGAGGAAGCAGTCTGGATCCTCTGACAGCCTCACGACGACGTTCCAGAGGTGTGGAGATGATGTTGTTTAGGTGCCCGTGTCGTTGTCGTCGTGTTGTTCAAGTCCAAACGAAAATACACCCTAGGGTGTTGTACCACTTCCCTACTCATACCCCCTCTTGTATCATTCTTGCCTCCCGTTGCTTTTGTGTAGCTGTGCTATCGTGCCGTGTCTTGTAGTTATTTCTTGCTGTATCTATCAGAAGCCTTTCAAATTCCATGTCTTGCACACCTTACGTGTTCGAATTGAGTCTGTCCTTCAAAATTTTTAGCGGTGTGGTGCACTCAGCGCTGTGAGTTCGAATTCTTTCAGCCTCTTATGTACTGCATGGTGCGCCACACTGGGTCACCCGGTCCGTCTCCCGAGTGACGAGTCCCAGGCCCACCCATGGGCCAGGGCCTGATTCAACTTCCTTCCTGCCTTCCTTCCATAATTTCAACAAAATTCTTTTTTAGAAAAAGACAACGAAGCCTCCGGGAGAAAAATGGGGACACCCAGGATTGAACTGGGGACCTCCAGAAGCAGTGATACGTCGATACGGACACTTCAGTCTGTTGCTCTCCCAACTGAGCTATGTCCCCACTATCTGGTTGCGCCACACGCCCATTCCAAGGACCGTAGGATTGACCTCTCTTTCAACCGTTGCTACTTATGTCCCCAATACGTTCCAGCGGCAAAGAGACAATCAGGTGTCTGCAAAGGAGAGCAGTTGCGATGTGCAGTCCGTCCGCATCTCTTCCTGCCTCCATCAGTCTAAATTCATTTTGTCGGTCAACAGGTTCTCTGAGGCGGGCAAATCCGTCGGGATCACCCAGAAAGATAATAACGCAGGGACTCAGCCGTCTGATCCGGCCAGCCTTTGTTGTTGTTGTTTACGCGGGCACAGCCCACTGGATCGGCAGAATACAATTGTCATCGGCTTTCTAGCTCATTCCGCTCCCATTTGAACGGTTTCTCGCAAACGACGCTTTATGACAAGTCACAAGACGACAGCTCTGGGTCTCCTCCGACAACTCCGCCTCTAACTGAGGCCAAGGAGGTCGACGACTTGACTATCGGGCCGGGGCCCGGGGCCGGGGTAGTATCGGCAATCGAGGACAGCGGACAGTGGACGCAACGTGGACGGTTCTGATGGTACAGGGAGCGTACTTAGAGGGCGTTCAAGGACATGCAACTTGCGGAGTCGTTCGATCACTCGTTTCTATCCATTGCGAAACCCATGGCGCTACAGTAATGACACTTCCGCTAGACATGTTCAACTTTCACTTACGAAATGCATCTGTTCAGCGCTCCTCCCAATCTCGTTGAACGCATCACTAATCCAAACTTGACATACAATTGAATCGCCGTACGGGAGACATCCAAAGTGGACGACTCGGATTGTGGCGAAACACCCAATAAGAGTGAACCGTCTGACTCAATCGGCAGGGTCTACTCATCTCGCCTTGTCAATTGTAAAAGGCCACAGCTGTGATTCTAGTAGATAAATTGCATACATGTCTTCTATGTTGTTCTTGAGTTCAAACTACAGTTACTCTTGACCACTCGACGACCCTCCCTGGACGATCTGCGCTTTCACGTCGTTCATAGCACAGGGCGGACATTTTCCTATCTTTTTCATATATATCATCATAAACCTGGTTTCCCTGTAGAGATGTACGAGTATGAGAAACAAACAAACAAACAAGATGGCCTCAAAACTTACACGACTCCGTGTGGGCACCACAGCTCGGTACAGTGATTCTTATGGGTGATGCTAGTGCGGCAGTTTGGATTGCTGCAGGGAATCTAGTGTTCGGCCATTAGTCGTGATATTCAGCTTGGCACCGGAAATAGGACGTACAAGGGTAGTTGTACTGTCTGTCACCTCCACGCTGTGGCCACAGACCGGATAAGAGTGGCTCTTGACTTTCTCCTTGTGACACATGATTGAGGATATAGGAAATTGTATAGGTGGTTGGAAAGTTTTGTGGCGGTTGGATGAAAGTGCTGATGAAGCAGAAAATGAGATAAGTACTTGTACAGAGGCGCCTTTTAAGTAGTCGCAGAAACGCTTACATGATCAGGCCCACATATGATGTAAACACAGCAGTTTCACTCAATTTGGAAACGGAACAGCACTAATGAATTATGACTAGGAGTTCCCGAATACTTATACCCTAAAATGTCTGATACTGGCCTTTAAATCCTGGTCCGCACCGGGCCTCAGACAACCACATCCTCAGTTTTGGACCGCACCTAGCACAAGATGTACTATCATGAATGGCAATGACTTGCGCCACAGATCTGACTCGGGCCAAATTCTCTCCACATTTGGCCCTTTTGGCCACATTTAGGACCGCCGACCTGGCTCGAGCCATTTTGGCCCCCACCTAGGCTCAGACAATACGTCAAGATCTGAAATATTGGTCCGCAAATGCATCAGATCTACGGCCACATTCAAATTTTGGTCCGCACTTTTATCAGACCTCCGGGCTGTACGCACGTCGTGGTGATCCTTATTGAAACATCAATGGTACCGTTCCGAACATGTGGCAGGGAGACGATCATTCCACAGTCTCGGCTGGCAGACCCTCAGTTCCTTCGCTGGCTCGGTTTGTCGATTGAAGATCCGTACCTCAATCCGTACTACATAATTCATGATTACATCTGTCAGTAGTATAGCAGTAGTAACTCCTTACTTACTGCTGGGGCCACGAATAGACCTAGTACAAGCTACATCGTGCTTCCGGAATAATAGGTGAGTGATCTTCACCTGTCCACACCCCGGATCAGCAGCGGGAACAATGGCAAGATCATCGCGCCGTGCAACGTGTACAGTAGGACACCAATTCCACGTTTCCTAGTACAGCTACATCCAGGACTCCGACGAATCGGAGCCATACTTCTTGCTTCTTCGACGGTAGATCGTGGGACTCAGTCCACACAATGTCAGCCTTATGACTGTCTACATCGGTCTCGGTACTGACGAGGACTGACGGCGCCGCAATTTTGATGACTCGGGTCTTATTTTAAGAACCAGTTCACCGCGGCGCTTGCAAAGACAGGGCACAGTGGGCCATGTCTTCTACACCCCGGGCGGGTGTCTCCCCGCGCCACAGGATATCACTCCGTTACGCTGTCTATACGCAGCTGAAACATACGAGCCTTGCACATTCAACTCTTACACTTTTGGAGTTCAGGAATGACAGCATTGCGCCGTTCGTGTCCTACCCACGCCTAGATCGCTCTATACAATCTGGCGAGCAGATATGTTACAGCTTTTGGATGACTGCGATGGCCAGATGACTGAGTCACTCAGAACTCGGCACTAAACTGTCTTAGGATTGATGTGGTGCGACTTTCACAGGAAAATCTTATTATCTTCAGTAAAGTTGTTAATCAATAAATTGGCGAAAACAGGGCCTCTGGAGCCATAGCTGTACTAATTAGTCAAATAGCCAGGCCAGTTGACAGATGTAATGATTGCTAAACGTGTGCCACTTGACACCCGCAGATCAGACCCGAGTAAGCATTATGTCATCCTCTGGACGCTCGGCAATTTCCCCGTGCACGTGTCCCGCCCACAGCGCCCTTGCCCTTAACCGGGGCTATTGTGCTTTCAAATGTCGGCCCTAGCTTCAGAGCCGAATGATGCCGTACCCGGATTTGGCTGTTGGGCGCCGGCACACGGCAAGCATCAGATTATCCCGAGATGCCGGCTGGCTACCCGCCTGTGCCACGGCATTCCCGCCCCAGACAGTGCGGAAGACGGAAATTTTACTTTGGTATCCTCACGGAAGTCACTATCTCCTTGCACATGTAAGTAACCGACGTCTACAGAGGTTACCTCATCTTACAAAACAGCAGAAATGGTTCGCTCGGCCCGAGGACCAGCACGTGATCGTTGGACTTGTACGAATCGGAATTGCGATGCCTGCCCGCCTCCATCTCCATCATGACCATTTGACGACAATACATTCCTTTTGGCCACTCATTTCCGATGCTCTTCCGCTAAGACCATTGTCACGATCTTATTTTACGACATATCTATTCAATCGCCTTGCTTCGCGCGCACATGGTTCAACAACCCTGTCATCACCCACTCAACGTCGTTCCTCGCATCTTCCCATTCGGAGGAAGCGTTACCCTTGGCCAGATCGTATGACTTCCACCATGACAGCGCGGCGACGACGCTCAACAGGCCGTTCTGGCCCGGAACACGTAGTTTGGTCCATTCGTCACCATAGTCCTCTTTGATCCACTCGCCACTGTCGTTACGCTTGCGCCACGCCTCCTGCAACGCCGCCCACCACACTGCCCATGCCGTCTTGAATCCGGCTCCATCTTTATCTCCAAGCGTCTGCCGCACGCCGTTGCGAGTTCGCCCTAGGCTTATCCACTTTGTCAAAATCAACGGACGCAAACGCGTACCAGGTAAGTTTCCCCCTTTCCCCTTCTCAACCGTCGTCCATCCGTACAACTGCTCAATTTCCAACAACAGCCTCAAGATTCTCTTCAATTCCTCACCCCCCTCGGCTTGCATGAACTCCGTGACGCTCTCATTCAACCAAGGCGGTGCCTCGCCGAGCAGCTCCTTGAAGTTGCTGACGCTGACATCGTCGGCATCCTCGCCCATTATTGCCACAGGACCGACGCCAGCCGCGCTTTCCCCTGGTGCAGATCCGTCTTCGACCACGCCCTGGATTGGCGCATTCATCTCGCCATTCTGATCGTCCTCCACCGTGGTTGCGCCCAATCCAACCTGGACCTCTGCGTCATCAGTTCCATCGTTGCTCAGACGTTCTGATCGGCGAGGAGGCGGACGCTCCACACTCTTCGCCTTAGGTTTTGGCTTCGGTCGCGGCGGCGCTGGCGGCGGAGGTGGAAGGTTCGGATCGATGATTGTGCCGTCGGCTATGCCAGCCTCAGCGTGGCGCACAAAGTCGGCGGACGTCATCCCGGTTGTTGGCAGACCCATGTCTTGCATATGCGACAACGCGGCCAGAACCAGCTTGTTTCGGTGGATATTGTTGTCCCTCTCGATTTCGATTGCGCTCATCCGCACCCTTTTCGCCGGCGCCTTCGAGATTTTCGTCGCGTTTTTCTGCCTCTTCCTTTTCCCGCCGACATCTTTGACCCGCTCCTCTCCAGCATTGTTGTTGTTGTCTGTCTCCTCCCCTTCCTCGGAGGAATCGGAGGAATCGGAGGAATCGTCAGAGCTGCTTCCGTCAATGTTCCCAAGCTCAGCTAGCATCGCCGCCGTGTCGACAAAACGGCTTACGTCGGTGTTGGAGTCAGGTCCCTCGTCCCCTGCTGGGAAAGCCTCCAGGGATGAATCTTCGAGCGTCGGCGGCACCACGATCTCTGTGTCAGACACAGACATTGGAGTTGTCGAGTGGGTCGAAATAGGTGACACCACGACGGAAGCCTTCTCGGCCGTATTGTAGCACGTCCCAAGCCACGACTTGTAGTCGGCGATAAGGGCGCCCATCTTCGCCTCCCCCATCCACTCCGGGAAGGATAGCGGCACCGCCGCGGAATTGCGAGTTGTTGTAACGCTGCATTTATCGTGAGTGATATCTCACATCGATGACGGTATTGGTGATTAACTCACTTGAAGGTACCAATTTGTCCGTTATACACATCCATGGGTCCGCCGACGATGGTGAAGACTCGGCAGAACGTGCGCTCCTCGATGCCGCAATTGACCTCCCCGATGAATAGCTCTGAGTTTGCAAGTGCCCTGTGCGCGTATACTTACATCAATTCCACCATAGGACAGTGCGCATGAAGACCTACAGTTTCCGATCCAACGGCGCCTTCGAGGGCGGCTCGCTGAGCCTCTTCTCGTATGCGGCTTTGTCTGCCGTTCCCTTCTTCTTTGCCTCTGTGGCGTACGACTCCCGCTCCTCTGCCGTCAACTCCCTAAAAACCTTCCGCACAAACTCTGTACCGATCGTCACCGTCTTCCTCGCCTTTCCCCTCAGCGCCCACATCTCGTCGATGGCCCGTACCAGCATTGGCTCCAAGCCGGCGTACTTGATCCTAATGGCGTCGTCCAGTTTAAGCCAGACGGAATCGACGATTCGTTGACCAAAATCCGCGTCCTTGGACAACAACGTCGAGTCGGAGATCTTCTTCCACGCTGCCTCAACTATGGTGCGGAGTTGGAGGCCGGTATCCCAGTTTTGGTGGTGGAACAAATGATAGGCGTGGGGTTGCTTGGGCGGTTTCGAGATTCCGCAGAGTCTCGCCATGAGGATGTGGAACACATCTTCGGAATCGCGAGCTGTCAGGCGTTTGACGCGCTTGCGAAATTTTACGGCTCGATAGATGAACCAGCGACGAAGACGCTGCCAGAGCCCGGTCGGTAAGTAATTCCATTCAATAAATCCAGCATATGCAAACTCACCAGATTCATCCTGAGGATGTGCTGCCGTTTCGCTGCGTATTCTTCGTCCGACAAAGCACTGTCATCTGCCGGCAAACCCAACAACGCGTCGTAGGGCTCGACGGTCTCCGGCTCCTCGCAGTCCTGGAGTGGCCAGGGGAATTGGGCATGGAACTGACTCTGTATCTGTTTCAGCTTCTTTTCTACCGCCTGCCAGCCGTGCTCTACGGCGTCTACGAACTCGGCCACCTGCGGCTCGAAGATTTCAGCCCGTTTACCGTCCATCCATCCCTTGGCGTTGCGGCGGTCTTTCTTGGGCACGGACCGATACGCTCTCTTTCGCCCGGAGGCGGTCTTGTTGACGACCATGGCGGTGGCACTGGCGACGTATTACACTTGCGCGTGTCACTTGACGTTGGCCCGGAAGAGTACCGGACGCTATCTTTTGGCCGGGAAGCAGAGGTGGCGAGTATTTCCAATCTTCTACCTCCACATCCGCGTGACAACGACTCGTCGGTCTGTCTCTCGCCACCATGTCTGCTCACTCTGACGTTGGATTCTCTAGTCCTGTTGATGCAAAAGCCTCAGCAGCGCCGGCGGATTTGACTGTCAGTGCCCCGCCAGGTATGTGGCGTCTCTTTCAGTTTCATTTCTAGATCAATATCGGTACTCATTTGTATCATTTAGACCAGGTCGTCAAGCCTCCGGCCTACGAGATTCCGTCGTCCTTCCCCGCCCAATATGTCTACGATCCACTCATCGCCCTCGACGAATACGTCGACGAGAGTGTTCATCTGCGTGCCGGCATCCTCTTCTCGAAGGTCCCGAATGCACCCCTCCGGCCTGCTTACATTCTGGCAGAGGCCGATGGGTCAAAGACCTTCTTCTATGTCATCACTGTTGGCCTGAAAGTCGGCATTGTGACGAGCTCGTATGTGTCAATTCATTAGGCTTATTCATGACTCTTTTACTCAACGTTTCTCAGCGCGGAAGCCTCCGCCATGATCAATGGAGTCTCCGAAGGGTTTCGCAAGAAGCGACACAGTCAAGCCGCTGCCATCCAATTCTTCAACGAAGAACTCGCTGCCAAGAAAGTTCGCATCGGCAAGTATCACAAGTCGTCTCGCGACAGGTCAGTTCATTTCTCGTTCTCCGCCCACCGTCGTCTTGTCCGTCCTAAACGGATTCATTCCAGGTTGCTCTGCTGTAGCGTGATGTAATGTGCTTGCTTATCTTTCGATATTGAACGGGCCGGCCGGGATCAATACTTGTGGCCCTTTAATAGTGTTCCTGTTGCCAACATGTTAATCATATCCTCCTTCCACCTCCCAGCATGAGCATTCGCCGTGACGTCACCTCGCGACGTGTTGTCCCGTCTCTCATTGAGATTGAACTGAGTTCAGATGAGGAAGACACCCCAGCGCGGCCGCCGCCCCCTCTGTCACCGCCTGCGACTCCGCCCCCAGCCTATGCAAACATTGCGAGACCTGATCGCGATGACGCTGACGACCTCGCCGCGGCTCTTGCCAATATCCGCCTTGGCGCGCCGCATGGGTCGCCTGCTGTCTACGCCATACGAAATGGGCCAACCACGCGTATCACTACACAATGGTAGGTGAGCATGATTATTGCATTGGAAATTCTACATTCTGATAATCCGTGAGGTCGGACGCCGGCAATGCACAGCACCGCCAAGGCGCTCACGTCGAACGTCTCTCCCCCGCCAGACAGCGCCCCGCAACGAGATGTCAAGGCTACGTTGTTTTCGTAGGACCGAAACCTGGAGTATACAGCACCTGGTGCGTGTCCTCTTCTCATGCTTGAGCAGACTAGTATCTCATCATTTCCAGGGCTGAAACCACATCTCAAACTCGTGGCGTCTCGTGCGCCATCCATCAGGGTTATCTCAAGTTCTCGCAAGCAGAAGCAGCGTTTCGATTTGCCCAAGAGCATCGCTTGGTATCCAACCACACCCTGATCCAGCGTCGGCACTTTCGCGAGATCCGCGTGCAAGATCCACAGATCCAGATATGGAGCCTCGAGAGCCCGCTCAGCGATGGCGTTCGCACGGACTCTTGGCACGTCGTCTTTGCTGGGACACAGCCTGGTATCTATCGCACACAGTGAGTATATTTTCTACACCGTCGATGGACGCCTCTCAAATAATCTCTAAGTGTCGAATCGGCTTTCCATTATGTTGGGGTGCCTGGATCAGTGTACCGCAGTCTTCCTACCTACGAAGTGGCTCTTGATGCATACCAACGCGCCTGCGACGACGGAAACATTGTACTCATGCAGCTTGTTATATAAATAGACTCATACTATGTATCGTCCTCCCTCAATTTCGATGTCTGATTGTCTGATACACGTTGAAATGTCTGTATTGAAAGACATGTTACAACCTGGTTACAACTGCGTCGCTATTTTGAATCCGCCCGCGTTACACTTTACGGTGAAACGGGGAAGTGCGTTCATCTCCTGCTGATACCAAAAATCCCCCCTTTCCGAGTGCCCATCGAATGTTCCCTTGGCGAGCGACAGACCGAAATCGCTGAGCGACATGACTAGGTAATTGGAACGCCGATGAAAATCTGTCGCGGCCGTCAAGAGCACTCCCTTGCCGATGCTCTCCGTGACCTCTGTCATTAAACACTGTGCCCTGTAAAGCCATTGCTGAGGTCCAGACATAGCGCGTATCAAGGTCTGCTGTGTGCACTCTTTGTCGTGAGAATGCTCCGAGAGAAACACGCATAACTTGTCGAGAAAGGCGCGCAAGTTGTCTTCGGTAGTTTTCTGTAGTTGCTGCTCGAGACGGCGCAATTTACGCGTCAGGTTGCGCGAGATGACGGCGTGAGTACGACTATGAGCTTATTCTCAGAGTTGTCCTGACTGACACACGAGATGGCGGGAGATACATACGAAGCTTCGTACTCCTCCGCTGTTTCGTATTTGGCGGCTCTTCCCGCCTTTGTGCGCCCATCGATGGCGCCCGGCGCCTTGCTGCGATGATAATTGTCCTTAGCCTTCGCGTTAAGGCGAGATTTGTTGCTAGTGGGGACATATGAGCGCCTCGGCAGTGTGTTATGTACGGGCTCGTACCGCTCCCAGTAATCGCTTTTGGCCTTCCGTTTAGCCCATTCACGGTCCTCGTCCGAGATAAAAAGCTTCTTGCCAGGCATGGTGGTCTCCTCGCAAGATTTGGGCGTCCCCGGGCGAGGATGTTGCAGTAAATGTGCAACGCGGATGGGAGATCGAAAGCGAGTCTCGACGATCTAAATGTAGTAAGGCAATCACCTTCGCAATTACATTTTCACTAGATAATCTTGCCATAATAATTTTGGCTTCCGGTGAATCCCTTTCGTCACGAAGGATGTCGTCAGGATAGATGGTTGCTACAATATGCCAAAGAAAATATACCGTACAGTTGTAGCAGTATTCGATTTAAATGCAGGTGGTCGCTCATAGTATCCCTAGATAGGATCATCTCCCAGCAAAACCACGTGGCTGCCTATTCAAGCCAATTGGCGATCACACTACTTCGTTCCGCCACTCATCCATGCGAAACCGCTCGACTTTGCCTCGTATTGTTCCACCTTCGCCTGAATTCAATCTCTGCACTCGGGAGTTGGCTCCCGCGATCAGATTTCAAGATCCGTGCGTCCTCCCCAAGCAACGTCAAGCCATGCAACTGACATCCTTTCTAGAGCTTCGTGGTTGCGCCGGCCTCGGCCAATCCCTCAGACGGTGTATCCGATTATGCCTGGCTCTACTCCGTAGGCGCTTCTATACGAGATATGCCGTCGTCTAGGCTCACAACACTTTAGTGCGGCACGAGAGGAATACGTTTGTGCAATTGAGCGCCGCGTGAGGTGGATCCACGACACCTACGCCAAGGCGGCCGACGGGAACATTCCTCGTCTTTACATGCGGCGCCTTGTTGATTGCGCCATTGCCTCTGGCCCCGACGCGCTCTATGTCCTCAAGCACGAGCGGGAGAAATGTCTTATCGCGCATGGAGACATCCTTCTTCCGCTGCAGCGCCTGCGCGCCGTGTGCCTCGACTACCCCATTTTTCAGGAACGACTCGAGGAGTGCGAGCTCATGGCCGGAGAGATTCAATACGCCGTGATCCTCATTGAAGATATTATCACACAGACTAACGCGCACGGGGTGGCCATGAGCCTGGAACCGGACATCTTCACCTGGGCCCAACAGTTGGAGGGTGCTATCCAAGCCGGGCTTATCGAATACCTGTAGCTGTAGACAAGTCATAACCTACGGCGTTTTGGTCCTCCCCATGTCCGCGTGCGCGCATCAAGTCCCGATTTGAATATCATCACACTCCCCATGGCCCTCTCTGTCCCTTGCACTTCTTTGCATCGTACCATGGTTGTTCCACCTAAATCGCCGCCTGGCACCACCAAAATTCTCAAGCTCGTCGCCGCACCTCGCCAATCGCATGGCAAGATTTCAGCGCGGCCTTCCAAGTCCCTTGGAAAAGCCCGGGCGCCTGTCAAAGCCGCTCCGGCTGGTCAGCGTACAATCCCATGGCCTCTCTCCGCGTGGAGCTGTCGCAAGTGAGTTGTGCCCTTGTTCGTAGACGTGTTTCGCTAACGTTCATCCACCGCCTCCTTAAGACGCATCTCCAAGCATATTCGCACCGTCAGGCCCATTCGCGATGATTACTTGCTTGGTAACGGCGCCTTGAACATCAGTGCGTACTTTGCGCCGAGGTCTTCTCTACAGTATTTGACACGTTCAACCAGGACGCCGTGGCGACGACGCACTGGCACCCCAAGACGAACCTCACTTTGCTAAACCACCCGATGTTAAACACATTCACGACGAAGTCGGCCGCTTTCTTACTGCTTATGGCTTCACAGCTTTGAAATCTCGCTTCGAGGAGATGGGAATATACACGCATGATGACTTGGTGATCATTTCAGTCGACATTCGCCGCGACCAGACGCTGCGCCAGGAGTTCAAATCGGGGGTCATGGCGAGTGCCGAGGTGTGGCGTGAGTTGAAGAAAGCCCTGTACCGATATGCCCGCCCAGCCGCTTAGCGACCCCGATACTTGTGCCCCGTAATCATCAAATTTCATTCGTTTATCAGGCGGTACACCCTCCCTCATGCTGCCGGCTTTAATACATGGTTACTTATCTTGATTTTCAAATATTTTCCCGCACTCGACCAATCTATTGCTTCTTTTTTGAAACCCATCACCTTCTAGCTTTCCCTCCCGGTCTCTTGTCTCCCACCGCCATGTTTGCCCGCCGCGTACAAACATCTCGCGCGTCTTTCATCGCAATGGAGGATCCCTTGGGCCCTCGCGGGAGAGACCCGACGCAAAATGCATACCAAGAGTACGCCTTCGATTTTGCGGTCTTATCTAACTCGCTGACTCTCTGTTTTGAAGAAAAATCCAAGCATTCCTTGAGTCGCGGGGCCGTCCCCCTGTGGATGTGTTCATTCTTACAATGGATGCCGAGCTCGTCGAGGCCTTTGCTGACGATGGCGCCTTCCTTGTTCCTCGCCTGCTCCTTTGTGGAATCGCCACCCCCGCCGACCTCCAAGAGATTAGAAGCGTGATGCACGACGATAATCATCGCTATGATCTCCGGAAGGCGCTCACTCTTGCAGCCCGCAGTCCAAACTGGATCCTTTTCCGCAGTTTGCTCGATAAACTGACTCCCTCTTGGAACGCTGCCAGGGAAACTCGTCTCCCGACAGAGGTCAACGATCGGGCTGTCCGGTACGTGTCACTGGCCACAGTTGCGGTCTCCTTTGACTTACATTGATGAAGCGTCCTTCACCGGCACATGGCCATTGTGCACCAGGGGTATGATATTCGTGCGGGTATGATTGACGAAGCGGTTAGGGAGACTTTTGGCACTGATGGTCGCTTCATGCTCGCCCGCCTCCTCGAATGTCAGATCTTGAACATGCAAGACGTTCGCGCCGTTGGCGATTGGATTCATATTCCGCGATATCGCAGTGTCCTCCGTGACGCACTGAACGTCAGCGTTGACGGAAATTGGTTGCTCGCACAGCGGGTCTTTCGAAGTGTCGTTCCTAGCCTGAGGCTTGACGGAGACATTGAATGTATGTGGTTTTGTTTGTGATCTTGCCGTCTCTGATAAATTGGTAGCTGTAATCTTTCATCGAGAGCGCGAGCGCAAGAACAGCGCCGATTGCCACAATTTTTTGGCCATGTGTGTCGATATCTTTGAAGAAGGGATGACAGACCCTACGGTGAACTATCATGCAAGTGCGCATACTAGCGATTGTCAGGTTGGGCCCGTCAGGCGGGCGAGCCGAATTGGGGTTACCGACGGGGAGGGCATAGAGCGCGTTTGGAGTAAGCGTAGATAAGATAATGTGTCACATGCTCCGATAACGAACGAGAAAATCGTTTGACTTACAAACACCGGTCCTTGCCTGGTGCCACCACACATGATGACTCCTAATTATTTTGCTATCTCTGTCCGTCTCGCTCTCGTTCACCGTCATCGTTATCCCTGCCGCAGCTCTCTGTTCGACCCCGCCTGGCTCAACTCCAACCATGTTTCGTCCCGGCCGACCTTCCAAGAAATTGGCCGGGATCGACCACTCGGGCCCTACAGACGCTGCCGCGGTTGACCAGCACGTCCATCTCGACTCTACGGGCGAACTTAGTTCGCAGTTTATCCGCCCGGCCTCACCCCATCTACTTCCCGCCGACTTGGCAGATGAGTACGCGTCATTTGCATTTGGCGCTGATCATGGCGACAATGCGACTGTGTTCGAGGGAGAGGACTTGGGACTGGTCCTGGACCGGGAAACGGGCCACGAGGAGGGAGGCGAAGAAGAGTCAGATGAAGGGGAGGCCAACCTGGGGAAGCGCAAGCGCTCTCGCTCGGTGCGTAAACGTTGCTTTTCATTTTGGCGTGGCGCTTAAAATTGTCTTCAAGGATGATCCCATGGAGGATTGGAAACCCTGGACGAGTCTTTTCAGCGATGAAGGCTTCCGCCGGCATGGTCTGGGATCTGTTACCCTAGACCCGCACTGCTCAACTTGTCATGTTTCCCTACATCCAACAAAATTCTGGTTACCCGATACGGCCCAACGGGAACCGCCCAAGTCAGATCAGGTTCTCTGCGATGAGCTTTATCGATGTAAGACTTGCGGCGATCTTGTAGAATGCCAAGCTTGCTGCGTGCGGCGGCACGAGCGCATTCCAACGCACGTTGTACAGGTACATTGATGCTTCTCTTTGCGACGCAAGCCCAACTAAAACTTTGGATCTCAGGTTTGGAGAGACAGCAGCTGGGAGCGATGCACGCTCTACCAAATGGGCCTTGTTTACCAGCTGGGTCACAATGGCGGTCCATGTCGCTGGCCAGACGCTACGCCACGCTTGATGACTATGATGGCGGGCCTCACAATCCAGACAGTATCCTGTCGCTTCTGCAAGTGCGATGCATCGGATGGTTGTCACCCATGGCAACAACTCTTGCGCTGTGGTTGGTATCCGGCCACCACTCATATACCACAAACCTGTGCCAGCGTTGACCTCCTCGACTTCTATCGTCGGCTTAAGGTGATGGCGACAGTGAACGTCCGAGATTTCGTTAGCGTTCTCGAGGACATGACGGACCCTTACAGCTCCGCGGAGACGCCGGACCGTTACAAGGCTTTCCTGCGGATGTCGAGGCAATGGAGTTTTCTCAAGCGCGTTCGGCGTTCAGGTGTTTTGTACGACGTCGGCTTGGATGACGCGCCAGACGGGGCCGTCGCTGTCGAGTGCTGGGCCTGCCCTCGGCTGAACGTCAATCTGCCCGCTCATTGGGATTCGGTTGATAGTTCCTTTTCGTAAGCCTTGCCATTCTTTCACGGACTATGCAACTGACTTGATTGTAGCTACTTATACCGCCGTATGATTTCGGCGGACGCCAATTTCCGCATGTCGTGCAAGATGCGAGCGTCTCCCCTAGTCGACCGACCATTGTATTCCGGTCTCGGGGTCCAGGTGCCCGTGGATATGTATCATGAGTGGCTACGAAGCTATATCACCGAAGAAGAGGTTAGTCGTCCGTTCCCTGATTTGGTTGAGCATTCAGAGCTGATCCAACTGGACAGATGTCGACGTGTATCGCATTCGCCGCCCTCATGCAAAAGGACACTAAATTTGCCGTCGGGCTTCGTTGGTCCGGAGTCTTAGGCGTAATCTGTGCGCGACATGAGATTCTTCTCGGGCTCGGTGACTTGGAGAAAGGAGAGAGGTTCGTCTGCATCCTTCACTCCGATTGACTAATCTGACGGGCTTTGGCAGGTACAAAAACACAGATTTCGTCCTTCATTGGCTCCTTTCACGCATGGGCTTGAAGGAGGTCACGATAACGTATGATATAGCCTGCCAATACAAGAAGAACTTTTACGCGCGGATCGAGGCGCTTCCGGACGCTCTCAAGAACCTCGACTTGCCAGCTTTAACTTGGGGACTGCCAGTTTGGCACGGCAATGTCCATAACATCGATTGCGAGACAAAGGAATCCTTGAAGTATCAGCCTGGGGTAGGGAAGACCGACGGCGAGGGAATTGAGCGGGTGTGGGCGGTGCTGAACCCCATGTCGTACATGACGAAGGAGGAGCAACCGGGAGCGAGACATGACGACATAGAAGACAAGGCAGACAAGCACAATTTTACGAAGAATGTGCGCCTCGGTATGATTTGATCAATCTTTGGTTTTTGGCTTGCTGATTGATCCATCAATTAGGTACGACGCTATTGCGGCGTCTCCGAATTGCCTTAGAGGAGAGATTTGTGCAGGTGGAAGCTTTTGCGGCGGTAAACGAGACGCTTGAGGACAACTTGCGCGTAGAGTGGGAGCGGATGGTGGCAGATTGGCTGGCCGATCATACGAAGCCTAGCCCATATGCGCCATCCGGAACTGGTGCGTGACTGAACTCATACTGAGGATACTGGACTGATCTTGATTGTGATCAGTGTCAATTAGCGAAGAGAAAGTACGCCACGCATTGCGGGAGGAAGAGGAAGAGGAAGAGAAGAAACAACGACTCGAGGATGATGATTCGACGGATGAAGAGGCCGCAGAAGAACGAATCGAGGGCCGGGCGGAAGTGACAAAAAGAACGAGACAAAAGAAGAAGGAGAAGAGTAAGGCAACGGGGAATAGAGGCCGCGTGTCCATGGCGGGATTCATCATTTTAGGTTTGCAAGTTGAAGACGGACAGTAAGTATTTTTTTTAATATTGATTGTCGCTCACCCACAGTTTCTAGGCGTCGTTTAAAACGGGACAAGGCTCTAAAGGTCGGAATGACAACTGACCGGCAGACGAAAATTCTGGATCGACGGCGCGCCTTACAAACAAAGCTCAAGCAATTCCGCAAATGGCAGGAAATCTACATGCCACGGGTTTCGGCTGTTCTTGAGGCGGAAGAGATGCGTCGCCGCATTGAGGACGTGCCCGTCTTGGAGGTCGAGGACGAAAGATTGTATCTTCCATCATCGTGTTCGACATCGGTCATGCACCACGCTGACATTCGCTGTACGCAGAAGCTCGTCGACCACGAGAGGGCTCTTCGCCGGGCCCAATGCACTGACGCGCTGGGGAAGATCCGGAATAGGCTAATGGCTAAGCGTTACTTGGTCAACTACCGGAATGCTCATGTTACAGGCCAACGCGGCACCAGCAGGGCAGCTAAGCTGATCGAATCAGTGGGGGATAAGTTGGATGAAGCGGCGAATAAGTATCGCGGCTGCCGAGAGAGCTTGGTGGATTTGGTTGGGGAGGGGGGATGTGGGTCATTGCGACGTCTGCGAGCCGACGACTTGAAGGTGTACATCACAGCCGAATCGGACGCTGAGGCCGTCAAGAGATTGGGCCGTCTGGAGGGTCGCGATTCACGGGTAACGGCAACGGGGAGAGTGGGTACGCGACGTGACGTACCTGGCGAAGGCAGAGCAATCATGTCATGGATCTGGACGGCGGACGGCGGTCCTGATGCAGACGAAGACGCATATTTGCACGAATGTAAGCTTTCACCCATATACAGTTTAGTGGTTGCTAATCCACACCTAGGCATTCAAGTGGAATGGGCTAAGGCTCTGGCGCGAAGGACTCGATGGACGGAGGAAGTCGAGCTTTTGAAGGAGGAGATGCGGCGGGTTTTGCGGTCCTTGCGATACGAGGAGGATGTTTGGAGGCGGAGAAGTGAGGAGAGTTCCCCAACCTTGCACATCGAGGAGCTTACGGGACGCCGTGCCTATGCACATCAACAAGCGAAGGACCGTGTTCGCGTACGGGAGGGCTTCGAAGAGCTGTGGCGCAAATCTACTCCGGCACGAGGTCGGAAGGCCGGACCGATGGACCGAGAAGCAGAACAGGCTGCTTCCGCGATTATCGATGAAGAGCGTCAGTGGACTTAGTGGATTTCGCGATGCCGAGGACGATGCCGTTTGGGTGGAGGTGCCGCCAGTCGGCAACGGGGTTAATTGTACTGTAGCAGCTTTGCAAATATCATCATTTGAATTATGTCTCCTTTGGGATTGCATCGGGACGATGAACGGGCGGCGGGCAGGGTTTGTAAGCATCTCACACGGCGGGGTCGGGTTCTGGAGTGCTGTCAGCGGTGGGAGTCCGGCAGTGTCACCTGGCACTCAGTGTCAACTGACGGGGGTTTGACATTGGGTTTTGAGTGTCAAGTGACACACAGGAGGCAAATTCCTACAGCCACAGGTGGCCTCTGAACGGCTGTAATGATTATTTGATCAAGTACCTATCAGTCTCGCGACCATCGTCACGATAACGTTGTACAGCTTGGTGGTGTTCTACACCCCCAAACTGTCAACTCAGTAATCCTCAACAGTCCCCGGATTACCTCGCGCAGTACACCACACTCTAGTGTCCATCAACCCCGACATCTGCATCAAGCCCCGAATCCAACCCCGAACCCCAAACCCCGTAGGCTGGCGTGGGCTTTGTCTTGGCGGACTGTTATCAGTGCATCGGCATCCAATAAGGGGAAGGAGTTGATGTGGCTGGCGCGGAAGAGTGTGCTACCAGGGGAGGATCAAAGATATATTGGATATACCGGAGTATGTATGTAAGCGGTCGGGGCCAGGGGGCCGACAGAGGTATTAGTAGCTAGAGGGAGGAAAATAGACGGTACTTTTCACCCACTATATTGCCGGGGGCTTTGGTTGAGAACGTCGTATTCAGCAACGAGGAAGGTCCTCGTCGCTGTCTTCATTCTTGGTATCGTCTACATTCGTCTCTATCTATCCTATCTATTCCTCGAGCCCTCGCTTCGAGCCCCCGTTTTGTGACCCCGAACCTCGTCCCACGTCGCACCTCGTCTCCGACGTCGCGTTGACTGTTTGAGAAGCCTCCCTCGAGATTTCGCTGCTTTGCAGCATTTCTTGTTCGAACTCGCTCAGTTGCGCACAAGTGGAGCCCACCGCGAGGGGGTTTCAACCACAACACACCGCGTCGTCGCGAGGCTCTGGCACCGCGACGTGCTTTACGAGACTCTCGAGGCCGTTTCATCAAACGGACCGAATCACATACACCCTCGAACTTCGAGGACTCCGCCTCTCCATTCTCGGGATCCAACCCCGAACTCCAGGACGTTGCCTCGACAGCAGCGACCTCACCTCTATCACATCCCACAACACTATCAGCGGCGTCAACTGCTACTTCTGGTACCCTCGCCGACGAGCTAAGCGCCGCGCAATTACGAGACCTTGTCGCCGGTTTTGAACGGCTCTCATTCGAATCAGAATCTCCACTATCTACACCCGAGCTCAGAACACAGCTTGGTGTTCCTTCCACACCGTCGGTTCATTCACCACATACCTCGGACTCACAGCGGTCGCAACCACCAACCCCAAACTCTCCTTTCCAGTCAATACCAGGCGCCTTTCCATTCCCACGTATTCCTCGTCTGTTGCCTAATATCCAACCCATACCCAGTCCTACCTACCAGCCCCGCGCAGCCAAAATGTCGTCAAGCACGATGCCCATCCGGGGCACCCGCAACGCGCTGCACTTTTCTGAGGACCCTCGAGACCTCACGGACTATCTCGAGAATGTGGAACTCACATGTACCGAGAAAAGTCTCACAACGGACGCGGACTTCATCAAGTGGTCTACCCACTACATCAAAGCCGACCAGCGTCGTGCGTGGGAGCGCTGCGCTCGCCCCGTCGCTCCGGCGGGGGGAGGCGCCGCCGCACCCCCGACATGGGAGGTCTTCAAGAACTCAATTCATGACTTATACCCAGGTTTGGTGGTAACCAGCCGGTACGAGCCGGCGGACCTGGAAGCCTTTGCCCGCCGCCAGGCCCACGACCAGCCCATCACCACCCGCGAACAGTTGGGGGCTTTTGCGCGAACTTTCTCCCACATGGTGGATGCTCTCATGGAAGACAACCAGATTTCTCCAGCGGATGAGTCACGCGCCTACTTCATTGGATTGGGATCCGATTTGGAGTTCAAGACACGGAGTCGTCTAGCAACAAAGTACCCCGACCATCGACCCTCGAAACCATACCCTATCCACCAGATCACGGCGGCGGCGGACTGGGTCCTGCCTGTTGCGGAGAATAGCCACGATGCCATTGCCCTTCCTAATCCCACGTACTCGAATTCGGCGGGGTTTCGTTCACTCCCCGAAGTAAAGAAGGAACCTAAGGACGCCTCAGTCCTCGCCATCGAGAAGCTCGGAGCAGTGATGGGGGTATTGGTTGAGCGTTTGACAGCCCCGCAGTCAGGACCGCCACCAGGCGGTCGGAACAATGTGCGGGGTAACGACTATCAAGGGGGAGGCGGAAATTACCAAGGCGGAGGGGGAAACTATCAAGGAGGAGGTTACCAGGAGAGTAGCTTCAACTACAACAACGGGGGCGGGGGAGGGTACCGCAACAATTTGGATCCCTCGTGTCGCATGTGCGGGATCAAGAATTGTCCCCGCTGGGAGTTGTGCGAGGAGTTCCAGGCGTTGAACAAAGAAGGTCTCATCCGGGACGGACCTGATGGGAAGTCCATGATGCGCGACGGGGGCCGTTTTCCTCCAGGGCGGGGTGCCTTGGGACCCCGCATCCGGGCGTACTACGAGCAGAATCCGCCCCCCGCATCGTCACTCAACTCTGGAAAGGGGCCTTCCCATACCGGAGCAACGAACGGTACAGCCCAATCCTTCGTTATGGAAATGGTCGAGGATCCCGTCTGGTCGCCCGAAGGTGGAGGACGTGCACCACGCATCACAGGGGCGCAGAGCATCCCCGCTGGAGTCTTCGCAGCGTCCACTTTCGCATTGTCCGCCAATGCTCCCTGGGATGCCCAGATGCAAGCCTTTCGCACAACAGTTGAGAGTGTTAACCGTGGGAAAGCGAAGGCACTCTCAGCCAACAACGTTGTGACGCGGGCTGCAGCGAGGGCTCGACCTCCTGAGGCTGGGAAGGGCCTTGATCCTGCCAATCAGCGAGAGGAGGGGGTTCGTCAACTCCACCCACCAATAGCATCTGACGACGTCCCGCCCCCCGTACCCTCGAAAGATCGTGGTCCGGCCTCGGGGGTTCGCTCAATTGCCAAGCCTCCTTTGCCTCCACACCCCGGTCATGTCATTGAGCCTCGTCCTCGACCTGCGCCATCTGCGGCTCAGCGGGACTCGCCCCCCACAGTCGAACGGGATGCCCAGCTGCGCGCAGCCTCTGACTTCCGGAGCCAGGAAAAGAGTGTCCAAGCGGGTAATCGCCCTCTGGTTCGGGACCCCGCCAAGCAATATTGAACGGCGGCAGCTATAGAAGATCCTGGAGCAGCAGACAGGGTTCTCAAAGGGATTCTGGCGTCGAAAACGGAGTTCTCGGCTGCGGAACTGTTGGCTGTATCACCGGATGTTAGACGGTTGCTCAGGGAAATGATATCAGCGCGACGGGTAGAGCCGCAAGGAGGGCCTTCCTTGGGGCCTCGTCTCGGAACCTTTGCAGCTGGACTCGAGGAAGATCTGTCGGAGGAAGAGGAGTCTGCCCAGGTTGAAGAGTTCAACCAATCGGTTTACATTCAGGGCATGGAACCCCTGGAGAAAGTCGAAGATGATCGGACCCCGCTGGAGAAAGTCGAGGACTACTACGCCTCGCTCTTGGTTACTCTTCCCAATTCCATCGTTGTGGCCGCGGAGTCGGCTTCCCTTCGTGCCATCACTCCGATCATTGACACCCTTTGGGAAGTCGAGGCTGTCTTGGACGGGGGCTCTCAGTTGGTGGCGATGTCGGAGCATGTTTGGCAGCGCATTGGCAGTCCCCTTGACACTAAAGTCACAGTCGGGGTTCAATCCGCCAACGGGCAACTTGATCGGTCTTTGGGAATGTGTCACAATGTTCCCTTCACAATCGGGGGCATCACGGTCTATCTCCAAGTCCACGTCATCCCGGGGGCTGCGTACGATGTCCTCATGGGAAGACCTTTCACCATCTTGACGGAGGGATCCCTCAAGGACTATCAGGACGGGGAACAGTACCTAACCATTACGGACCCCAACTCGTCAGAGGTTATCACTCTTCCAACTCACGATCGGGGTAAGCCCCGCTTCTCTGATTGTGCCGATTCCAGCCATGTATCCTCAAAACCGCACATACACTCTACTCGCCCCGCACCCATTTGTCAGACTTAATGAGTTACGCAAACGATGAACAAATGGGGCTGGTAATTTCGGTACAACAACTTGACACGGCAATCTCGCATAGGGCACCTCATCTCGCTCGGGCTCTGGACGATCCCACATCTATACACGACACAACGTCTATTCCCGATTTCTCAATTTTTCTTTCTGGTCTATCTCAGTCTCTCGTTCATGATTCCATTTCCTCTGTCTCGCATTCTACTCCTGTCGGGGCCTCACCCTTGTTTCGGGACCACGCCTTCGTACCAGCTGCCGCCACGTTTGGGGGCTGGGACAATATTGGCTACCCCGAAACCCGTTCTTGTGGACCTAAAATCCACCTTCCAGTGAAAGAAGTCCCCCTTCAACAGGCATTCATTTCATCTCTGGTACAAAACCCAACCTATACGGCGACGATGGAAACCACTTCTCATCCTCATCCATTGGGGGGGGGAACCATATACCCCCATTTCCATCTTTGGTGCAAAATACAAAAAGATGGCAGATCGAGTAGAGCTAGTCCCGGCAACACTCTTGGAGCACTTTTGTGTCTTCTGCAACATTGTGAGGGATCCCTTGGCGGATCTCCCCATCTCTCTCTCTCTATTCTCTATGCAATGCAGGTTGAGGCATTGTTATATCATCTCTGACTGGATCAACAACTTCTGAAGCTTGGGAAAGTACGGCTGGGCCACTTGCTCCCAAAGGTTGTCACTTGGTTTTGGGGTTCATATCTCTTCATTCAGCGAGGGTCGCTGATGGGTTGACGAGGGTCGTCACTTGGTTTTGGGGTTCATATCTCTTCATTCAGCGAGGGTCGCTGATGGGTTGACGAGGGTCGTCACTTGGTTTTGGGGTTTATACCTCTTTATTCAGCGAGGGTCGCTGTTGGGTTGACGAGGGTCGTCACTGCTGGGTCTCAGAGTTCATACCTCTTTGTTCAGCGAGGGTCGCTGATGGGTTGAGTCGGATTGACGAGGGTCGTCAATGCTGGATCAAGATAAAGAGTCAGGATTCTGGCTTTGCCAGAAATTTTTGCTGGGGGGGAGATGTACAGCTTGGTGGTGTTCTACACCCCCAAACTGTCAACTCAGTAATCCTCAACAGTCCCCGGATTACCTCGCGCAGTACACCACACTCTAGTGTCCATCAACCCCGACATCTGCATCAAGCCCCGAATCCAACCCCGAACCCCAAACCCCGTAGGCTGGCGTGGGCTTTGTCTTGGCGGACTGTTATCAGTGCATCGGCATCCAATAAGGGGAAGGAGTTGATGTGGCTGGCGCGGAAGAGTGTGCTACCAGGGGAGGATCAAAGATATATTGGATATACCGGAGTATGTATGTAAGCGGTCGGGGCCAGGGGGCCGACAGAGGTATTAGTAGCTAGAGGGAGGAAAATAGACGGTACTTTTCACCCACTATATTGCCGGGGGCTTTGGTTGAGAACGTCGTATTCAGCAACGAGGAAGGTCCTCGTCGCTGTCTTCATTCTTGGTATCGTCTACATTCGTCTCTATCTATCCTATCTATTCCTCGAGCCCTCGCTTCGAGCCCCCGTTTTGTGACCCCGAACCTCGTCCCACGTCGCACCTCGTCTCCGACGTTGCGTTGACTGTTTGAGAAGCCTCCCTCGAGATTTCGCTGCTTTGCAGCATTTCTTGTTCGAACTCGCTCAGTTGCGCACAACGTGTCCATTGAACGCGAATGTCGAGTCCAGCCCTCTTCAGGTTTTGAAGGGAGAGGATATCTCGCGGTCTGATCGCAGTAAACGCCGCCGTCCGGTCTGCACTGTCCCTTTCGCTATAGAGATGTGCGGCGGACAGTCCATTGCTGCGACGTGCAGAAAGCATTTCGAGGAACTCTGCATCGAAAAAGTTCCAGACGTGATGGGTTCTGAGCACAAGCTTCTTGAGCTTGGGAAGGTACTGTGGTCTGAGCTCCAGCTTGGAGGCAGGATCGTCGGCGGCGGGCGATTTGAATTGCTCTTCGCACAGGACGTATGCCAAGTCCTCCATCATCTCTTCGCAATTCCTACAACCGTTTGGAAAATATACGCCGAGTGTGTCGAGGAGTGGGACGAGTTGGAAGAGCCGAATGATGAGTGGTTTGTCAAGAGCGCAAATGCTAATTGTTAGCTCGCTAAGCGGACAAGCCGACTCCCGTACCAAGTCGAATATATCGTGAAGGCGTCGACTCTGCCAGTGGACGTCCTCTTCGTCCTCGAAGTCACCCCAAGAAAATAGTTGAAGCTCCACGAGGTTTGGGAGGCGACTGCTCCCAAAGTAATCAGAAGTAGTCGTACTGAGGGTGGTGAGACTATTGTGGATGACCGGCTCGTTCTTGCGTAACATCAGGTGTTGCAGATTGTGTCGGCGGACTTGTGTAACCTGCACCGCAACTTGGTCAGTAGAAATTCGTTGTGCCGCGATAGCGACGTACAAGTTCGTGCTGCTACAGTACGACGGCCGGCGTTTTGCATGATGGTAAAACGACTATTTGCCTCTGTCATGGAGAGCGGTGATTTCAGATTCTGTTAAGTCAGTTGAGCATCGCGAGCGCAGACACTCAAAGGATGGGAAATGGCGCACAGTGATGTTATACAGATACGAGATGCTCGTGACCATCATCTAAATAACTCGAAACGCGATTCCCGTCGCCTCTCCACCCAAAAAACCACAGCGACAAGGCACTTTGCTCGTATTTTATACGCCTGGTGTCTTGGTCGTCGATTTTTGACCAGCACTCGCATTATTGTCGCGTTGCTGCTGCGTAGTCGTCCATCAGCGGCCGTGTCGTAGGGCTTCGAGGGTATTTTGACCTCCTATCGTACTCTCACCAACGTCTGCTCTCGCAAAAGACCTTCTGCCTTTATACAACTATCGTGTACTGTATCCGTACACTGCCAATCCCTTCTTCCCGCCTGCTTGTTCTCTGAACTACCCCGCGTATTTTCCTTCGGTGGCTGTGTATACCCGGTCCCCGTTCGGCTTCTCTGCACTCCAAGAGGAACTGCATAGTTCTTTCGGCGTCCCCCGACACCAGCATACCCACACGCAACAACACGTTTTTTCTCTCTCTCGTCCCACACACAGACACCAACTTGTCACTTTTTGCGTAACACTAGTGCCACCTCGCCCCAGCAATGTCATCCTCGCCAGCCAAAACCGACACGCGCTTGACGCGTGCTGCCACCATCGCAGCCGTCACTGTTGGCCCTGCTCAGACCCAGGTCCAGAACGGTCAGACCCAGGCCCAGAACGGTGCCAGCCCCGTGAGTCGATGGCAACGTCCCTTCCTTACGTATAGGCGACTCACGCGTTCTCGTCCCGTTCAGGACGCGAATACTCACGGTGGGAACGCCAATGCCGTTCTAGCCACCCTTCCTCCCATTGTCGTGCCCTCAGCCCCTCCTGGTCTACCTGCGCCAACGGCGGCACGCGCGAACTCTGCCCCATCTGTGAATGCAGAGCCGGCTGCTCCTGATCACGGTGGGATCCCCGCTGCCACAGCAGCTGCGCCGGCGTCCGTTCAGCCCGCGCCGTCCATCTCAGCCCCAGCCTCGCCGACTAAGACCACCACCACTCAGGCCAAGGGTAAAAAGAAGGCGCCCGTCGTCTCGGCGCCTCCCACCGGTGACCATCTTGTCGCTGGTGGCTCCGGTCACTCCAACCCCACTGGGTTACACGCCGTGCACGAGGACGCGGTCGCCAAGACAAAAACCTCTACCGCAAAACTGCAGGCTGATGTCGGTACCATTTCTGCCGCCCTCATTGCTCAGAGAGATGAGGCTCGTGCATTCCGAGGTGAAGTCACCGAGAGCATGGAAGCCGTTCGCTCCCAGCAGACAGGTCAGCCCAGTTGCCTCACCATGGTGGCGCTCCCCTCACAACCCCGCACAGGTCTTAACGCCGACGTCGCCGAGGGTTTTGCTCAGCAGGACGCGCGTCTTCAAGGCAACGAGCAGACTCTCGATGGAGTGGTTCAGCGTCTCGTCGACCAGTCTGCGCGAAACGACGCCGTCGATAATCGTCTCGATACCGCCAATGTCCATCTGTCCGTCACCGAGGCCGAAGTCGCCGCTATTGGCCAGCGCATGATCGGCATGGAGGATTCAATCGAGCGCGTGCGCCGCATGCTTGAGGACACAATCGCGCGTCTCGCTTCCCCCCCTGTGTCTCGCCGTGCGATGGACGCCGACTTCATCGATGTGGACGCCCACGATGATGGTCCACCTCACCCGCCTCCCCCCCCGGCCCCTCGAGTCCGGGCCCGCGAACATGCCGTCACTCCTGGGGTTCGCGGATCCACGACCGCCGTCACCTACCCAGAAGATCGTCACTTCCGCGGCCCTTTCAACCCTCCCCCCCCTGTCCCGCCGGCTCCTGCTTTCTCGATGAGTGCGCCTCCCCCCGCCCCTTATGGTGCTGCGCCTCCTCCCGCTTCATATGGATCAATTTCTTCTGGTCCACGTGCTCCCCCACCCGTCAGGGACGCTCCTCTCCCTTCCTACGCACCGGCTGAGGAGCGACCTCGCGATCTCCCCCCTGGTGTGGCGCTCCCTCCCCCCGCCCCCTCTTCCACATCTGGTCGTGGCGCTGCACCCGCCCCGGCTGCACCCCCCACAAAAAAGTCCCGCGCCGCCTTTCGTCCTCGCCCCGGTTCTATCACTATCACCATCCTTGGCATCCGATGGGGCTCGGACATCACCGGCGAGGCACGCGAGACGGTTCGACGGATCCTCGGTTCTGCGGCTGACCCTATCATCACCGCCTCGTCCTTCCGTGCTTACCGTGGTGACGCTGTCATGGGCGGTCCTGTCGTCCATTTCACGGCTCCCTCTTCCGAATGGGCGTTGTGGTTCTGCGACAGCTTCAACCACGTAGCTCCGACGACCGACTGGGCTGCTGCTCGCGCCTCCTACGAATCTGTCCCGTTAAACTAGAGCGGGCGGTCTTTTCCTCCAGGATGTCGTTGGTGGAGAGCAGTATGCCAAGTGTTAGAAACATTGACGATGTGCTACATTCCAGTACTACTGCCCCCACTCACAATACAACTACATTTACGTCTGGTTTCAATGCTCCTCTATCTGAGATAAGAGTGAGAAGTCGGAATGTGAATGGTAACTTCATCTTGAAGCTGGACTGCCCCGAGTTTGTTGAACAGATAAAAAGTCACGATATTAACTTCTTCCAGGAAACCCATCTACGACCAGGACAGCACCTTACTGCTCGTGTTCCGTCCGGCTACTCAATGTTCTCTCGTACGCGCAACCCAGGTCCCACATTTGACAGACTCTGGGGTGGTGTTGCCGCTGTTGTAAACAGCGACCTACGCGCGCGTATGAGAGAGGATCTCAGTGGCCCTGACTTCATGGTCCTCCAGGTCGACGACGTTGCTTTCTACAACGTTTACATTCTACCGGAGACTACGGCGTGGCAACCTTACCTAGACTGCGACCCGGAGGAGGCAATCGCAAAGTCTCTTGCAATCGCTACTGCACAAGGGCTCAAGGTTGTCCTTACGGGCGATCCCAACGCCCATACAGCTGGCCTGACTGCTGCGTCAAACGACCCACCACGATTGTCCCTGGATTCAGCTCTGTCCCGCAGGGGTCGGTCCATGTTGACTCTGTGGGGTGACTGCAAGATGCAAATCCTGAATGGTACACAGCAGTTTGCTCCTGCTAGCAATCGTTGCACTTTCTTCCGAGGCGATGCTGCAACTGTCATCGACTATGTCGTGTGTTCAAAGATGCTCATGTCTGCAAAGCGTGTTGTCCATATGACCATCTGTGAGCCTGACGACTGGTCTGATCATGTAGCACTGGAGGTCAACGTGCTCGTCAAGATCCCCTCTGGCGGGTCCGTATCCAAGCGTAAGCGCAAAGTCAGAAAGCGTAAGGCGGAGGAACTATCGCATATGCCCGACTTAAACGACCTTGACGTCTTTGCAAGACGTATCATCGAGGAGGGTAGAGATCCTGAACGACGCACAAAGCGTCTCTTCGGGGTTGTCTACCATAACACCCCGCCCTTATCAATCTATGTTCACGGGTTGTGCAGGACGGATGGCAATGACGTTGCGTGTGCGGGACTCAGCGTCTATGCAGGTCTCAACTCTAGCATCAACTTCACTGATCGGTTGTATGGCCCTCAGGACGCAATGCGCGCCGACCTTGCAGCTGTGGTTCTTGCGCTATGGCGTGCTCCCATCAACAAGACTGCTGTCATTCACCTCCGTTCTGAAAGTGCGATACAGGCAATAGTGTATCGTTCACGCCGACTCGCTGTATCTGGATGGAACGGAAGGGACGGGGACCTGTTACGCCGTATCAATCAGCTCATAGTGCGCCGTACAGCCCCCGTTCAATTCGTTCGACTTGAGCGTAAAGCTCTCACGAGTAATCAGCATGCGAAGAAGGCTCGCGACAATGCCAGGAATGCGTGCGATTTCAGACTGCCTGAGGTGTCACCACAATGGCTCAGCGCTGTCATTGTTCCATTCGCATCCTCCTCCGGTGAGGATCTGCATGAACTCCCACTGAACAAGGTCACTACCGAGGTTCGCGACCCGTCACCCCAACCTGAACCCGAGGAGCGCCCAGGTAGGAAGGAATATCCTGAGGGCCATCGCGGCAGAACTGCCCTTGATCAGAAAAGGGCCGAACATCGAGAACGCGTCGTTGGCGCGCCCACGGATGCCAAGTTCTGGAAAGAAGTTCGGCAGGTTGGCGATCCCGTCGCGGAAGAAGTTCGCGTGTCTGTGGATCAGCTTCGGGATGAATTCAGAACAAGACTGAACCCAGCCGCGGAGTTCCCACCGCAATTTGACGAGCTGGAGTACAAACTCCGCCAAATTGTCTCGTCATACTTGCCAGAAAGGACGGGTGACGGGTTGACTGACCCCGTTCTCATGCGTCCGATAAGCGTCACCGAAATCGAGGAAATGAAGGCGGATCTCTTGGAGGGTAATATGGGCAGCGCCGCGGGTGTGGACAAAGTCACGCACTCTGAGATCGTTGACGCGGACAACGAGGACATTGCTGAGTTGTTCAATCGATGTCTCGGAGATCGTGACTGTCCATCCGAGTGGCTGCTCGTGTTTCTCGTCGGTGTATTGAAGAGAGGAAAGGAGGCCACGGAACCTGGCAGTTATCGGCTCATTGGCATTGAAAGTTGCTGGTTCCGTGCCCTCTCTCTGGTCATACACCGACGGCTCACTGAATGGGCTGGGAGTCACGGTTTAATACCTGACTACCAGAACGGCTTCCGTGCGGGTTATAGAACTAACAATAATCCTTTCATTCTTCGTTGCTGCATTGAACACGCTCGTGCTCTCAATCGTCCACTGTATGTGGCTGTCGTCGATGCTACCAACGCCTTCCCGTCCACCAATCGCGCGACACTATGGACTAAGCTCTATAGAATGGGGTTCCGCGGACCAATCTTTGATTGGCTCCATATGGTATATGAGCGTTGTGAATACTACGTGAAGCATGCCGGACTGTCCAGTGACCTGTTCAGTGCCTGTATCGGCTTGCTCACGGGTGACACCTCTTCACCCATGCTGTGGAATCTTTTCCTTTCGGACCTGGCTATGCCATTTCACAAGGATGATGTGAGACTCGCGGGGACTATCATCACTATCTTGGCCCATGCCGATGATATGTTGTTGATGTCCCACTCCCCCGAGGGTCTCCAGCTGCAACTCGATGCTCTGACACAATGGGCATCGCGCAACTTCATCCTCATTAACCAGGTTAAGACAGTTGTGATGCGATTCGGAACTGATGCGCAGTTGCGGGGACCGGTGCCAATCTTCACCCTTGCTGGGCGTGTGTTGGCATACTCGGTCCTGGAACGTTATGTTGGTGTGGTCTTCGCGGCCTCAGAAACAAGTGGTGCGCTCTTTGAGCACCATTACATCAAAAAAGCGAGCACTGCCCGGTATGCGGCTCATTGCATCTGGGGCATGGAGGATCGTGTCGGACATCTACCAGTTGAGCAGTCATTGAAGTTATACATGGCAAGAGTGGACTGCCACCTGATTCATGGGGCTGAAATCATGCCCGATGTTCAGAAGAACCTGGTGTCTCACTTGCGCAGTATACAGCTGGCTTATCTCCGACGTGTTCTCATGCTTCATGGTCACTCAGCCGTGGTGCCCTTATACACCGAAACGGGAATCATGCCCATCGAAGTCCGTCGCTTCTTGCAAGTCATGATTAGTCTGAGGTATTACCTGTCTCTTCGCAAGGGTCACTATGCACGCGCTGCCTTTGAAAGTAGCGTGTATTGGTACCCGAAGAACAAGGTCTGCTGGTGGACTCATGTACTCAAGGCCGGTCGCCTACTTCCTTTTGAGTTGCCGCGCGAGCTTGACATCTTGACAGTGACTGTTGAAGATGTTGATGACTACATCTCGCTCATAACGGCCTCCATGGGGGAGTGGCTCCTGCGAGAAGTAAACTTCGGATCTGACAAGCTCTATCTCATACGAGACAGGGTGGAGCCAAGGAAGAAGATGAAACCTGTGCCTAAAGCACTTGGTAGGCGTCATTACCTCGATGTAGATGTACCGGACCACAGGAGGGCCATCACCAATATCCTGTTGTCACATCATCATCTGGCCATCGAGGAATTACGGCGCGTACCAAGGGGACGAGAGAGACCCCCGAGAGATCAAAGATTGTGTCGTTTCTGTCATGCAGCAGTCGAGACGCCTGAACACGCTATGATACAGTGTGGTTCATCACTGGAGCTGGTGGCGCTGAGGGGAAATATGATGAACTCAATCATGCCCTTGAACCCCGGTCTGGTACAGGCTATACGCTCTGACTGCTCGGATATCAGGATTCTACAGGAAATGGTCTACGAAAGAAAATCCATCGCTCTCGTCGCAGCATATGCGCACCGTGTTCTCAAAATCTTCTATGCCGCTCCGCTCGTTTTTGCATGCGGTTGAGGTCTTGGACAGTTGATGGGTACTGACGTTTCTCCGCTTATGGATCTGCTCAAGTTCTACAGCGCCGGCTGAGAGTGTAGAAGCTCAATGTCGACCGCGAGCTCGGCTTGTTTGGAGAAGTAGGGGGTTAGTTGGAGGTGACAGTATCGTTAGTGTCTGTACTGTTCTCTAGCGTCCGGCGATCAGTAATTGGTCCGTGCCGAGTATGAATGAATGAATGAACCGGAAGGACTAGATCGTCTGGTGCGTGATAGTCACACCATGACTCGAGTTCGAGCGAGGTAAGATTTGGAAACGATTCGAGAGCGTACACCAAATTCGACGGGTTGCCTGTGAGCTTCAGGTCAGAGACTACCTGTCTGCCATGAGCAGAAAGGGACATGTCACGAAGGGACATATGAGCGAGTTCCAAAGCGGACACAGACACGAGTTCGAATGCCCGAGATGGGCGCATTTCGGTACGGTCCGAGTCGTCGTTGATGTCAAGGACCAACTCCTGCAGCAGCGGCAGTCTCCCCCGTATAGCAGAAAGAGAGTGAGCTGAAACCAAAGAGATTCTGCGAAATTCCGCCTTCCTCCATTGCCCCGAATACTCCATCATCATCCCAAGGAGATCGCTCACTTCTGACAGAGCCTGAGTCGATGAGTTCGAGTCCCAGTAGTTTTCGAGATCCGAGACGTCAAAGCAGAAGTCAATAGGGTGGTTTCCCGCTCTGTCCAGGGCGTTACGCAGACACGTGAGGTTGAGACAGGCGGGAATAGGGTAAATCTCGAGGGAGGACCAAAACAAAGCACACGAGAGCGCCACGGCGCGCCATCTGTGGCAGACTTGACTCGTAGCCCAATGTGGGACCTCTGGAGTGAAGACCTGTATTGGAGGGAGACGGATGAAGATCTCCTGGAGTATCTCCGGAGGCATGCGACGAACAGGCGATAACACAGATTCGAGTTGCAGACGGATGTCCTGTTCGCCTGTTTCTCGACAGCGCTGGATTCAATCTACGATCACGACCTGTTCCTGGAAGGACGGGCATTCGTTACTGTGAATGAGGCGCTGAATTGCGTCGGGAAGAAGCATGGGGTCGAGAACTATCTGCAGATGCATAATACAGCAAATGGTCGGGCGTTGTTCGTCGTTGACTTACAGCCCTGGTGGAAGAAGAAATCAATGTCTAGCTCTGAGATTCGCTTGAGGTTATATACTCCCTCAGACGACAAAGTCACAGGAACAGAGACCCTCCGGCGAACGACAATGATCAAGTTATTGTTGTTAAACGGCGGTGGTCCACATATCAGATAGGGAGCAGATTGAGGAAAGCGCAGGTCGCGCGCAGTAACGAGCTAGAAGAGAGAACATGGCGGCAGCTATGCCAAACACGATCGAGCTATGGTCGGTCGCCTCGGACCGGCGGCGCGGCCACATGGCGGGCATATTCGAAATTGGCCTTGCACTCGAACCATGACCACGGCCAGACCATAACCTCGGCCTCAACACCTGTTCTTCGGTAACAGAACTCACTATGGATGCCCCAACCTCGACCTCAACGTTCAACACTCGCTCTGGAGGATTCTGGCGACACCAAGTTGTCCGCCTAGTAATGCGACGCATTGACACCAGACCGAACTTCGAAGTGCGAGGGGTCGCAGAGACGACGATGGCGCAGTAGATCCTGGGCAAGAGTTGTACGTTTTCCCCTTTTGTCTCGTCGTCGTACTGACGTTTTTCTTATCGAGGGTGCAGCATCGCCGCCACGCGTTTGTCCATCAAGCATTCCGATGTTATAGCAGGCCCCAGATTTGCATTGATTCCTGCCGACTCCGTGCGTCCTCTCTCTCTCGTCTACGCAAAAGTGGCCATGCTTATCTAGCAGAACTAGGAACACTCATCTCAATCGTCAACACGTCCCCTTGGGTGCCCATCCACTTCAGTTACCGAACCTCCCTCCATCGATTGGACAAGAGAGAACATTCCATGCTTGCTTCTCCAGTCTCACGTCAGAATCTTAGAAATGCTCGCATTCAAACGACGTCAACCCAGACCCGCAGACTGTGAAGTCGGTGCAGACTTTTGTGGGAGCGGCGCGTATTCCAGGCCCGCGAGTGAACCGTACCTGTTCACGCAACAGAGTACATGCAAGGGGATGTGGGTCTAAGGGCGTCGACGCGCATGCGTGAGTAATCTCTCCTTTGTCTCTTTTCTCTGCCGATAACGCTTGTTCGCAGGTATTCACGCGACCTCACGTCCCTCCTCCTACCTATTAGCCCCTGCCCGTGCGACATCTTGGAGCGAGCTGCAGCGTGGGCTCCATTCCCGCTACCACCTCATGATTTTCTCATCCGGCGCCGTTATTCCTTTCATTGGCGATGGACCCATCGTGGGCTCTTCATGTCCTTGCTCATACGGTCGACTGGCGTGGGCGGAGGTACCACTGTGCGTGTTTACTGAGCGGACTACGCAGCGTCAAACTAGGTGTGTTTCTATTGCGTGCTCTTAAATCCGATTTGCTTACTCCAGACTCACAGAATACACCTACGGCATCACCCTACGCCAACCCGTCCATCCACGGTCAGACCTTACATCTAGAGTCTGCTCGTCGAACCTCGAGGTTATTTCCAAGGGTTTGACGGTGTTGTCAGTGCAGGGGTGGTATCGTCCGTGGAAGGCGTGGTTTACACGACGAACGAGAAGCTCAGGATGGTCATCATGTTTGGGCAGGGCGGGCGTCCGAGGTCTCTTCAGTTGAAGACGAGCCATGGGTTCCAGACTCAGACTATCGGGGGATCGGTCGTTGAGCTCGGGGGGGACGAATAGTATCGGGACGGTTATGAGCGAGACGAGTCTCCACGTCAAGGCTCGTCTGTTTCCTGAGCTACTCGGTCGGTCGGTCGCTGACGCTCGCATAGCACCCAACGAACATCCCGCAGCAAGATCGACGAGACATACGAGACGGACGGCGTCAAGAGGATGTAGTCTGAATTTTTCAGCCTCCCGACGACGTTCCAGAGGTGTGACGATGAAGCGGTTTAGGTTCCCGTCTCTTCGATGTGTGTCGTCGTTGTTGTTTTGTTCAAAGTACGAACCAAAATACCTCTAGCGTGTTTTACCACTTACCTACTCATACCTCCTTATGTATCCTTCTTGCCTCGTGTTGCTTTTATGTAGCTGTGCTATCGTGTATTGTGTTGTCATTTCCTGTCGTATTCATCAGATGCCTCTCAATTTCGAAGCCTTGCAGACCTCCTGTGTTTATCCAGTTCTTGTGGGATGTGGGTGCACTCAGCACTGTGGATCTGTCATGCAAGAGCCGACTGACACCGTAATGGTAGTAGATATACCGCAACCAGCTATTTGTACGGCTCAACGTCTGTTCACTGCGCCCCCCCAGCCTCTCCTACTACCTAGTTGCTAGTTCCGACGAAAACTGTACGATGAAAATGATATTTGAATTTTGAAATTCGAATCACGATTCAAATTTCAAATTTCAGCGACGAGCGTTCACGAAGGAGTGAAACAAACAAAAATTGGGGAGTCGGGACACCCAGGATTGAACTGGGGACCTCCAGAATAAGGTTATTGACCTGCCAACGCTATACTTCAGTCTGTTGCTCTCCCAACTGAGCTATGTCCCCGGCAAGCTAGAGCCACAGCCTACAGTCAGTAGGCGGTCTGTTGTCATGGAAAAGGCATCGATGCACATAGCCAGCCGATCAATTACACTCTCCTTTCTTCAACCCAAAAGAGAGAAACGGACACTTGACGTTTTCAGTGGAGCCATACTGAGAGTCCACTACAGTCTGTGGCCAAGACATCCGTCCATAATTCCGACAGAAGACCCGCTGCACTACTACCTACTACGACAAATAGTACCACCACCTGATACTGGTGTTACTACATACATTCTTATATGTTCAAGTCAAGTCGAGCGGAAGAGTTCAGCGGAGACGAATCAAGAGAGGACCTGAGGGATATTGGCTCGGACAATATTGTCGGCTCTGGTGTAGCTCTCTTGACCAGGACGGTCTTGCCAAGGGATCAGATATGCTAGAGTGGTCATACTTACGACCTGTGGCTCCAATGTACAAGATGATACACGACCAAAACATAACTTCGGAGAATGCCGCACAGGGACACAAGCAACGGGCGTGTTCCAAATCCGGTTGAACAAGAACCACGACGTCGCTTAATCGTGGTCCATCGTTCTATCCACCGCGAAGTGCTGTCCCATATCTATAAGGGATTACGCACATCGCTGATATCTCTACGCGTTCTCGAGACGCGCACAAACGCGTCACCCCGTTTCGATCAAGAGGTAAGTATGGTGTTTTCTAAATCTTCCGCTTCGTAGCATTGACTTGTAAAAAGGGCATCATTCAGGACTCGTGAGCGACTGTTGGAGGGCGCATACTGCATTACAAATGTACGTGGCAACGCTCACCTATGAATGCACGTTCTCATATCCTCTCATGATGTAGTCTTAGGAGTACAACAACTACCAAAGCTCCGAATTTTTCTGCGAACTAAGCAAAGGTTCATCTTAAGTGGTACGTCGCCTGCATTTGTATAGATCTCGAGATAACCAGCCAACAGGTACTGATACCTGCCAACCGGACTTCAAAGCCGTCGTCTCTATTCCGTCAGAGTACGTGTGCAGCACTCTTCCATGTCCGCACCGAATTGATGACGCTTAGCCAGATGGCTTCCCTTACGCATCTTTCGTGCCAAGCATGTGGAGAACCCTATCGCTTCCGCCATCCATCCCCAGGTTATTCTTCAGAGCTCCTCGATGGCCTGTCCAACGCGAATGACCCTGCGCCGGAGGTTCACGCCAAAGCTATCCGCGAGGAGATCCTCCCGAAAGCCGAGCATGAATTGTCGGTCGTCCAAACCGAGTTGGACCGCCTAGACGCTGCGATTGCGTTGATGGCCGCCGAGCGAGAGCGCCTCGATGCGGAGAAATCCCGTCTGGAGACGATGGTTTCGCGATCGCGCGGGCTGCTTTCTACCCTGCGGCGCTTTCCTGTCGAGTGCCTCACCGCGATCTTTCACTGGTACTGCGACGAGGACGACTACGTTTTTGACTTACAGAAGGGTCCGTGGGCTCTCAGTTTTATCTGCCGTTACTGGCGCGACATCGTGCTCGGCGATCCTAGTTTCTGGACACACCTCAGCATAGACCGACAGGGCTTCTTGTACGAAGCGATAAACGATTGGGAGGAGATTCTCGCCCTTCGTCTCGAGCGCACCAGAGACCTCCCTATATCCTTCCTTCTCCACACGACCTCCGAGAATACTACCGATGATCATGCTAGTGACTATTCCTTAATCTATGAAGTCCATGATGAATGGAGTCACCGAGAATGCCTGGGGTACTTGATGGGGCTTTCGGAGAGATGGAAGCGCGCCGATTTCAATGTCGGATGGCCCGTTTTGAAGGAGCTGTCCGTGGTCGCTGGGAAGCTGCCGCTTTTGGAGTCCCTCTGCATCAAGTTGCAGGATGACGATGATGTTCTTGATGATGTTGTTGATGGGACGAAACCTCTCTTCGATGCCTTCCACGTCGCGCCACGATTACGCGCACTCAAACTCATTGATACCGATTACCTTGAGGTCATTCTACCCTTTCCGCAGCTGGAGACGGTTGATCTGCGGTACATATACCAGCAGGACGCCTTGGAGGAGGGTCTCAAGTTTATCTCCAAATCCCCGCATCTGCATTCCATAACGGTCGCGTCTGGTATGTCCCACCGCCTCCCGTACAGGGATTATCCAAACGAATCCGCCACTAGTACCTTGACCACAGGCCTCCGTGCTCTTTCTCTGTTTCTCAATTATTCGTCGTACCCGACGGTGGTCCGGCTTTTCAATCCATTGTTGGAGAGGCTACACATTCACCACATCTATTACATGACGGATGTCTTGACGTTCCTCCGCTATTCACGATCGCCGCAGCTCAAGCGGTTGGATCTGAAGTTCAACCAATGCTCCAATATTTGCGATGGCAGCCATCTGGAGGAACTACTGGATCTCGTACCATCAGTTGAGGAGCTCACCTTTCAAGCCGAGTATGCAGACCAAGATCACAGGGCGCGCGAAGCTCAGCCGGCTATTAAAAGGATGTATGAGGAAATTACCCGCACTTTCGACATCTCCGTGCTTCGGGATAAGTACCCATTACTCAAACTGCTCCGTGCTGAGATGTATGTATACCGCAAAAATACGTCTATACTACAGTGGCAGCGCGAGATTGTAGTACAGGCGTAGTACTGTAGGTAGTCGTTGTGCATACTATACCCAACTGTAGTTTTGTGGAAACTGCCTTGATGTCGGAACAGTTGGGCCGTAATGACCGTTTGCCCTTGAGGGGGATGGGGACAGGATTTGAGACAGCTGGAAAGCTTGACAGAGAGCGGATTGTGAGCGCGGGTCGCGCGCGGTAGCGAGCTAGAAGAGTCTGAAGAGAACATGACAGCGGCTGTCAAACACTATCGAGCTCGGTCGCCTCGGACCGGCGGTGCGGCCACATGGCGGGCAGATTCCCTTTCAATTTCAATTTGCACTTGAACCATGACCATACGCCTCAACGGCCGTCGTTCGATAACGGACTCACTTCAACATCCGGTCTGGAGTGCGCATATCGGCGACACAGGGCATGGACGAATGTTTCTCCCTTAACATTGACACCGGGCTAGATTGCTGGGGGCTCGCAGAGACGACCACGACGCGGAAATCTTTGGGAAGGGGTGCACCATCTCGCAGTGAAAAACACGCCGACCCGCCTTGGCGACCGAGGAAGCTTGTCAGCTATTCGGCATCCAGATGTCCATCAATCTTCGTCAATACCGTGCGTGTGCATATATGCTCGCGCTGCTGCTAGCTCATTGAGATTTAGTGATACCCTTTCCTCGCATCGACACAGCTCTATGGCACCCTAGATTTGGCGCCAAAACAACTCCACAGAGAGGAGCCATGCACGAATTTCATTGTATCCCCCATCTCAACAAGCTCCCATCTCTTTGCCGTTTGCCGAACCCTCGTCGCCTATCACCGGATGAAACAGCAAATCCATGCTTGATTCTCACAGCCCCGCTCGCAGGCATCACGACAAACCGCAGCGTATACAACACACTGAGAAATCGGAGGAGCCTTCAATGGCGAGGGCGACACGGTCTGAAGTTAGACTGCCCCGGTTCACGCGATGGACCACTGGCAAGGGTGTATGAGGTCAACGTCGTTGACACGCAAGGGTGAGCCATCTCCTCGTTCCAGAGTTCCGAACCTGACGATGACCGTCAATTCCTGCAGGTGTAATTACAGTCTCAATCATGGTCGCCTCTCTTCTTGCCTTCCTCTCCCCTGCCTCTACAACACCCAGTAGTGCGCCTCGACCGCGCCCCTTTTTTTGCCAACATTCCCCCTCTGGTCTTGTCCCGCCACTTTCTCGTTCGTCGAGATATACTTGTCATGTACTTTTGACGACTTGGCTTACATGTTTAATCGACGAAGATGAAGACGAAGTTGGTCATATTGCCCCAGCTGAAAGCAGACGCAACAGCGACTTCTCGGTCCTTATTCGCTCTTGGTGATCCAAATTTGTAGGTCATCGGGAGTGCTACTGCTGGTACAAGGCGATTTCGCGAGCAAGGCCGCCTCCGGCAAAGTGCATGGGTGAGCTGTTCCTTTGCATCTTCGTGTATGTGGTGCTAACTATCTGCGAAGACACTGCGACAAACGTTGTTGACGCCCACAGTCGTCGATCGCCCTTTTACAACGGCCCTTCGAAGGGTCTCTCCGAGTTCATTCCGATGTCAGCTTTTCCATCGGCTCTATCTTGACAAGGACCCGGCATGGACGAGCAGTACATATGTCGTCTTAGTGTCTCTCCCTTCGTGGTTTCCAATGCATGGGCGCAGTAGCAATGGTTCGGGATAGATGTTGAGAAGCGCCGAAATAACGCTGTGATAATGCAAACAATTCGGTGCTATACACACATGTCGACTAGGGGATAGGCCTACCGGTAACATACGACGGCGATTTCCCTGGCCGATGCAGTGGCCTATCTCGACAGCACATGCAACGATACCGAAAGCGGAAGACATGTGAGGGGTGCTCTTCGTGATGATTCCTGCTCGGCACTTTACATGGCATCAGGAATAGCATTGGGGCTCGGCGACCAGAGCGTATCGAGTGTGTTCAAAGGTAGCAAGCGAGATTGGTGTCCATCTGGAAGCAGAGTAAGCATGTCGGTTCTGGTGCTGGTTGGGCATGGACGCGCCTTTGAATATCTGTCGACGGACCGCGGAGATGTGCTTGGGTCCTCCCTTGTGACAGAAGTGCGAGAGGATGGCTCTACCAGTATTCACAAAGGCCCGTCATCCGCAACGAGAGATAGACGTGCTTGGAGATGCGCGGAGATGGCAGCGAGGAAAAAACATTGGCTACAACTTCTGGTCAGGAGTACAATGGGGCATTTTTTAAAAGAACGCACTGTGAGGCTACTGTCAAGCATCAAGCACACAATCCTCTACTCGACACTGTCGAGTGTAGGACTGGAGGCGGGACATGTGGACCATGAGATGATTTTCGCGAAGAGGGTGCTCAAATATGGCGGTCTATTCGTATGGTTAGTAATAAGCGCAGAAGCGGTATCCGAGTACAGTAAAAGAGCTGTTCGGCGCCATGAGGGCAGGAGACAAGGCGCGGATTGCCTTTTCGGGGCGATCGGTCCGACTCGCGGAACCATTTCGGTCGGAAACCGTTGATCACACGCGACGCTTTCAACTTCACCAAAGACCACCATTTAAGTGAGGTTTGCATTTTTTCGGACTGGCAACTTGAATTTGACCGTCTAGAACCTGCAGATATTGGTTGCTTGCCCTCAGATCGCGTTTCAACTCTAAAAGTGCGTTGTTAACAGCTCCTCACGGCTGTGAGCATGGCGAGTTCTGATCTTTGCCACAAGAAAAAGGAATATCATATATTACTGTGAGAGTGACCTTCCTTGTCTCACTGGAGTATTTCTCCCTCGCCTTCTCATCTGGTGCGTTGAACGCAGAGACTCCTGTTATGCTTGACCAACTCATGAATAGATGTCGGCCACGTACGCTTCACTATCGTGCCATTCTTGTGGCTCTCGGTATCGCGCTCCGTCTATACCACCAGGCCGCAATCTTCCTCACCTATACAACACTCTCACGGCCTCCAACGACCCAGTCTCGGACATGGATGCAAAAGTCGTGCGGGAAGAGATCATCCCGAACGCACTGTCCGACCTCTCCGCTGTGGAGAAGCAACTGGAGCAGCTGAATAATGCTTTCCTGGAGTTAGAGACTGCCCGCTTTCCACTCGAGGCGGAGCGGCGCCGTCTAAACGAGATGGTTGCCCGCTCCCAATCATTGATCTCTCCGAGTCCACTCCGCACCTTCCCCGTCGAATGCATGACAGAGATCTTCCAATGGTACTGCAACCCCGCCGTACAACCAGATGTCTTTGACACCTCGCGCGGACCGTGGATCCTCACCCATGTCTGTCGCCGTTGGCGCAACATTGCCCTCAACCACGCTTCTCTCTGGTCCACAATCCGTTTCGACGAATTTCAATATGACGAATATTCAATCAGACCGTATCCGTCGAACTGGAGAGTCGTTCTCTCTACTCGGCTAGCCCTGACGAAAAAACACCCCATCTCACTCGATTTCTGGGCCACATCCTCGGGCGATTGTTATTCAAAGCACATGACGTGGACGACAGATGAACTCACACAGATGTATCAAGATTGTCTAGTGCTCCTAATGCAGCATTCAGAGCATTGGGAGCACGTGTGTTTCCGCATTGATGACCACTTCCTTGAGATGCTCTCCCAAGTCTCTGGGAAACTCCCCCTCGTCCAGTCCCTTGATATTCGTATCTGCGAGGAGATCACTGGTGACATTGCTCCTGTTATCAATTTCGAAATCGCGCCTTTGTTGCGCGTAGTCAAGTTGATGTCGTGCGACTTAATTGACATTCGCCTCCCTCTTGCGCAGTTGACTAACGTGGAATTCACGATGTCGAGAGACAACGCCACTATCACCAATTCGATGCGGTTCTTCTCACAGTGTCCACTCCTCCGCTCGTTCACTGTGCGTGACGGTCTGACCTCATTCGAAGATGGGATCGAAGACCAGATCTCACCGGACGTTCTCACAGCCTCATCTTTGCGCTACCTGAACGTGGATTACTTTGATTGGTCCCTGTGGAGCCGCGTCCGTGCTCCCTTACTACAGGAACTGCACATTCATCTTCCAGATGATATGGATCTCCTCTTCCAATTCCTGCGCAATTCCCAATGTTCGGGACTGACACGGCTGATTGCAGACTCGGCTTCTGAGACGCCCGCCGCGGACTATCTCTTGCTATTGGACCATGCGCCTTCTATTGAGGAGTTGTCGATTGAGGGAGGACTCGTGGATTTTGGCAAAGAAGGCGGGTGGGAGACGTACTTCTCTGCACTTGTGTGCGGACTGGCCGAATCGGAGGTTTCATCGAGGTCGCGGAGACTTCGTTGGGTCAACATTGATCTTGGAGCAGTCCAGTGGAAGCACCAGATGACGTTGCATGGAAGATAACAAACGTATGGTGGACAAAGAGCTCGTGGTCGAGACGTTCCTTGTTGATGAAAGCGATGATGATAGTGAAGAGGTCCAGGATGGAAACGTTTTTCTCGCTCACAATCTGTCTTTTGAGTGCTGGGACATGAATCAAAAATCGATATGCCTCGCCGTGGATTGCCTGCTCTTTGCTTGCTCACGATAGGTTTGGTAACGAAGGAGTTATAACATGTATTTCCCCTAAATTGTAACACTTGAGATCGATACATCACTTATGCAGCTTCATCTCGAACTGAAATAGGTTACATGGATAGACAATCATCCTCAACATCATCCGATGTATTTCTATAGCATTTGTACCACGAGCCGTCTCTAAAGGCAGCAAAGGATATCATGATGGCCACGTTACTTACGCGCATTTGTTGCAATCAAGGGTCGCCATCAGCTTGAACACGCACTACATCGTAAGTTGGTGCCTCCGCGCCGTCAGCCGTTTTCCTTCGCTGGTCTTATTGATCTATACTTAGGATACTCACGCCTATAAAATCCGGGGCAAATCCTCCCGCTTTCGAGGCAGAGTCGCGCTTTTCAGACAAGTGCACTGTCACCGGTTAATTTGTTGCTGCCTTCGTGTTGAGTCAGTCACCGAACAGGACGTAGGAGAGGATACATAGAAGAGGGTCGATTTCAAGATTTCCGAGCTGTAAGGCCACATTTTCCAACGCGTCCTATATCTGCTGATACAGTGAGTAGTGTCCCCGTGAAGATCCGTTTCACGGACCGACTATCTAGATGTCCAACGCTGACCCGCTCTTGTCCTCGGAATCATGCGGTGCACTGAATTGCCTGGCCGACCCGCCTCTCGATGAAATCTCCGAGACTTACAGCAGTCTCCTCCTCTCGAACGAGCAACCTTCAGAAGCCGCCTTGGCTGCTATTCGAAAGGATGTTCTCCCTACCACCCTAAATCGTATCGCGAGCTTGGACCGCGACATGACGCGCCTCGACTCCGTGATTGCTGCAGCCACCGCCGAGCGGAATCGGCTAGCGACCGAGCGACCTCGTTTGGAAGAACAGGCCGCACAATTCCGAACCATACTCTCCCCTCTGCGGCGCATGCCTGACGACTGCCTTGCGGAGATCTTCCACTTTGCCTGCGACGGTGAAGGTTACGACGTCTTTGAGACACGACGTGGCCCTTGGGCTATCAGTCACGTCTGTCGTAATTGGCACGCCATCACTCTCGTCCACCCAAAACTTTGGACGCATATCAACATCAAGAAATACCCGAGGAATTTCTACCCCTGTAATTGGTCCTACCTCCTCCTTACCTGGCTTGAGCGCACTGGAGAGCATCTGCCACTATCAATCGCATTCGAGTCGACGGTGTACAGTGACGCCGACGGTCCGGAAGATATGTATGACTTTGTGATTCCGATTCAGCGGAACCACCGACAATGTTTGGGAAAACTGATGGCGCTGTTACCCCGCTGGAAACATCTCTCAATCGCGGTCGATTGGGAGATTCTCCAAAAACTTCGCCCAGTACGGGGCAAGCTGGGGTCTTTGGAATCTCTTCGAATTGACTTGACAGATACACAGGATATCCCTACCACATCTCCCACTGTCCAGTTTGCA
The DNA here is from genome assembly GCA_019915135.1 of Strobilurus pachycystidiatus. Lineage (NCBI taxonomy): Eukaryota > Fungi > Basidiomycota > Agaricomycetes > Agaricales > Physalacriaceae > Strobilurus > Strobilurus pachycystidiatus. The sequence continues at coordinate 122,549 of JAHLMK010000006.1, read as the reverse complement.
GCGTTCCAAACTGCGCCCCTTCTTCGCAGCCTCAAACTGGTGTGCTGCGACCACGTCGTCTTCAAACTCCCTCTAGAGAACCTTGAATCTGTCGAGGTGGTCTATGGTAACCAGGGCTATTGCGGGGATGGGAGAGACACCACACGCTTCCTTCTGCACTGTCCGAAGTTGCATTCCTTCACCGAGGACTTCTGTGACCCTGGTGCATATGACTATGACCGCGACAAAGAGGACATTGATTCTTCTTCCTCGGAGGACTCGGAGGAGTCGACGTCCAATATACGTCTTCTCTCTCTCGTTGGCAATAGCTCATGGGACTGCATTGATTCTCGTACCCTCTGGGTGAAGTATCCGAAGCTAGAGGCTCTGCATTTCCACCAAGTCGAGGACCCAAACTTGGTAGCCGCGTCTTTGGTACCCGGGATGTTCCCGGCCGTGAAGCGGGTACACGTCCACATGTTAGAGTCGACTCATCCCATGTACTATTGGATCGACATTGCTCACCTTACCTCGTCCAACAAGCACCAGTTCGGCCTCATCGAAACTCTTTCCGGGCTGTCCAAACTCGAGGAGTTTCATCTATATATCCACGATGAATATGACAGTGATGAAGTGGGCGGCAGTGAATCAGATGACGAGAGGATTGACACTGGAGACGGCGACTATGAGCACGACATAGACATACGCAAGGCTTGGGGCGTCAAAAGATTTATCGCACTAGTGCCTACACTTCACCGAGTTGTTGTCCATTTTGTCGATTCAGATCGAGACTCGATGGTTGTAGATCGTAGAAGTTAATGAGTTCATACGTATTGATTCTCTATCGAGAGCACCACTCAAATACCAACAACCCGATATAGCTCGGTCAATACTTCCATTATACGTGACAACAACAACACTATGTTTCTAGGTGTCTCTAGCTAATAGTCACCACTTGAGCAACTTATCTACTTTGACCGTCTGGGCCCTCACGAGTGGGCTCATGGCCTTCGGTTCCAAGCTCTCAGAAAGGTGGGGAGGTCGGAGTGGGTTCAGGCATGGCCTGAACAGTCCCCGCTTCGGTAGGGGGCGCATACGCCGCCTGTTGTGTAGGTGTATATTGCGCTTGTTGGGTAGGTGTATATGCGGCCGCTTGCGTTTGTGTGTACAGCGGATTATCCATCTGTTTACATGTTATTAGCACGTTGTCACAGAACGACAGGACTTGCCTGGGTTTGTACCGGACCATGCCCGCCACCGTGACCAAAGATCTTTGTGAACCAGTCACCGAGGCCACGAGCCTCGAGGTCTGAGTCGGCGGAGCCCAGGTAACCACGCTGATGGAGCGAGGCGAGTTCCTTCGTATCCATGACACAGCCCGGGACCAAGTGCGACGTATCACACACTACACGTTGCTGAGGAGGAGCTTGTTGGCCCGTCGACCCTTACTGTTAATTCCCCGCGCATCAAGGCGGACGTTGCGAGCGGGATGGAGAACACAGCCCGGGACAAGTTTGACGGATTGCATACGGCGCGTCGTTGAGCCTGACCGCCAGGCTGCAACCCCTCAGGCTGCTGGTTTGCGGCGCTTTGATCCTGCTGACATTCCCTCACCTGAATCCATATCGGTCGACGACTATGATAAATGTTTGAAAGAGAGGGCACATCTATTGCGACTCACGAAGCCGTTGAGTCGATGCTGCCCTAGTCAATGGCGCCCTGTTGAGCTTGACCGTCAGAGTGCGGCGGTGCTTCCTGCTGTTGTGCAGTGCTGCCAACCTGCTAGCCTCCCTCGAACTGTGTCTACGTGGATTGGCTTATATGACGAATGTTTGAAGGTGGGAACATGTCTTACGAGAAGTTACGACTCACCCAGATATTCCACCCGTCTTTCCCGAGCTGGAACGCATCCTTGCCAGCCTGGATCAGTCCTTCCCAGGCAATGTCAAAACGTGCGTTGAGGTCGCGAGAGGCATGGAGCTTGGATATAGTTTCGAGATCGAGAGAGCATCCATTCGTGATATGTGGAAGTTTGCAAGCGTTCGAGTCAGCGGAAGACACAGGACATGGAGCGCCATGAGCGGCAAGGGCGAACGCGAGAAGGACGAAGGCTGTGTTGATGGACCGCATGACGGTTGATGGATGTTGGCGAGGTAGACGAGATTGGACCAGGCAAAGATGTCGAAGATGAGTGGTGAAGAAGCGCCGGGCTTGATGAAGGCTGAGGCCTTGACTGACAAGATTTTATAGCAAACGAGACCCGTTGTCAGTGTAAACACTCATGACGACTGAATCCGCCGTCTGGTGATGTTGGTGTATGGACCGCCTCTTATTCCGTCGGGTTTCCAGCAGACATAAAACGCGACGGAGCCGAGTGTCAAGACGGTTTGATGCTTGGTCTCTGGCTAGGACTGGCTTTATGAGGTTCAAGTGAGTGCTTCCACCAACAATTACGCCGATGCAAGATGGAAAGAAAGGCGCGTATCATTCAGGGACATGGCCACGTGGCGGCGTTAAAAGTTGTTTGTGCATTCGCTAATTTGAAATTGTCTCTCGACTTCGACCTTGATCTGCTCCAGCGACTACGCTGCCTCCCGTCGCCTCCCATACATCTTCGGTTCTTTGCGAACGCATCAATACGCGTAATCCACATCAACTGCCAGCCTAAACGGACTTCAACCGGCGGATCAACGACATATGCAAGTACAGTCTGAATCGGTCCTCGGAGCCTCCGCGGGCCAGCTTCCAGAGCGGTGGGCGTGTCAGTGCAACAGCCCACTACGAAGCACGGCGACGGGATAATCTGAACAGCAGGTGTGTTGGCTGTTTTTCGTCGCTTGCTATTTGACCAAATTCATGTATAGTACCAGTGTTCGAATGGTTCCTTTGAAGCAGAGCTCGCCGAAACACCGCGTCCTTTCCATGGCGCTTTCCTCCTGTCTCCCCCGAGCACGCCGCCATGCAAGTTACCATCCAAGAACAGCACATGCGGTGGTGCGTCCCTCTTTCTGTAGCATGGCCTGCTTTATCTGACACCCCATGAACAGAGCACGACCGTCGCTGCCCAGCACACGACGTGCAGATCGTGCAACGAATCGTCGCCCTCACTGAATGACTCCGCCCTTCCCACCGTGGTCTCATCATCCGATCTCGCCATTATCCTCGCACACGGCTTCCCTTTCCCACTTAGAGGGCGCACAAAGGCGTCGCGGGTCCCGGGGTTCTCAGCTACCTCGCAGGAATCTTCTTGCAGCTTGCCGCCACCTCCAATCGATTAATCATCCCCAATGAGGGAACTCGACTAATCTTGGCAGCGCCGGGGCTGTTCACTGTCTTATGTTCGCGCACCGTGCATTTCTTGCCGATTCACTCGTTGATCCAGTTGTTCAGATCTTGGTGTCCTCCGTGCCAAAGTAGGCTCTTCGGTCATTACTCGAATGACGCTGACGTTCTTGCATGTTAGGCTAATCACGAAACTATCATAATTGAATTTGTAGACAGGCATGACCTTGACTCCAGAGAATGCGACGCCGCCCGGTTTGTCGCCACGTCATGAGGACTCGAAGTTCGCGCACACGGCTGTGGTGAAATCCACAATGAGAATTCGTATGTGATTCTTTTTCTTCCGCCTCTCGGTCCGATCCTAATTTTTGCCACCAAGGCATCCAGACTCACATCGACAATGCGTTATCTCGTCGGCATTTCTTGGCATTCATTGATCGTCACCTCCTTGCGCGTACATCGATGAGGTGCTCATGGGCAACGGGGGCGGGCATGTCGCTTGGGCAGTGTTTCGTCCGACCGCCCTCTCCTCAAGTTTCGCAGTAAAAGTGGAGCTATGCGTAGTTCTTTAGTAACGGTACATGCGCGTCCGCTTCGATTACCATTGCCACCCTTCTTTGTTGCGCACCTACCTTGAAGGCATAGTAATTTGATGTCCTCGCTATTACTTGATCCAGGTTCTGTGCACGTTGAAGCGCTGAATTCACACTTACTGTACATCTTAGAATCAGGCGCCCAAATACGACGACTGTCTTTCAGAGATAGCTGCGCTTTCATCATGATTCACAGCCAAGCACCGCACTACGGATCTTCAGATTGCACAGGTGGACAGTAGGTGGACCCGCAGTACGTCATAAATTTCGCCCTCGGAGATCTCGGGCGAACTACAACGCTAGTCGTAAACATATATAACCACGACATCGCTTGAACGTCTGTTATTCTATTCATCACAATCGATACCAGGACTGCGCGCACGTCTTTGAAACACTCACAAGACATGTACAGGTAGAGTGCTGTTGAACTTTGGCCGCTACCTGACCACCAGATCCTGGGCATGGCATGTATGACCTGCGGCTATAGCCTCAGAAGGAGTTGTACTTCCTGAACGGCTATAGCAAGGACGGGTCATACATGGCCTAGTGGCCTGCCAGTGGAACCACCCACGTGCACGAGCCGGGGCCATGACCGTTGATTGCGTCGGCATCCTTTGTATCTGACGGTCATTGCAGACTCTTTTTGATTTGAAGAATTTCAGAGGTGATTAGGTGTGTAGCGTAGCGGACTCTTTGCAACATAACGATACCACCAATTCTGTTTTGAACCACTTGGCGCTCACATTGTCCTGCCCAACGACCGAGAGAAGCGACCTGTCACCCCGTTGTCATCTTCTGGGACTTCTTAGCAACACGAGGCGCCTCGTGTCCCCTTGCAAAGTCGATGGCGGGGTCTGGCTCAGTGGTCGTTGCGCCGGGAGCACTGAGGATGCAGCCGACTAACCGGCAACTCGGCTGACTCAAGATTCACGGCGAGTCACGACAATGCCGTTCTCAGGCAAGAAAATATGTTTTTATCGGAATTGACATTTGAGCATTTGTCTGTTGCCCCAGGTACCACAACGACGACAACAACTACTGTTTACCCATCCCCACGACAAAGCAAGAACAACAGCGGACAGTGGCGGCCAGTGTTGGCAAGTGCGTTATCCGAGTTCCCATTTCCTTGTTAGTGCTTCCTCTCGACAAGATCACAGCGCAACATGTCGTCGGGCTGTCCCAGGACGGGTTTGACAACCACATCAGCAACAATACCAACGTCGAGACCATTGACTGCAAGTAGGTACCATCCAACCAGAATGCCGTGAATGACCATTCTGCAAAGTCTCTGGCCTCATTATATCAAATGACTGGCTGTATTCAACACCTATGAATGAATATTTTGGTTTCTCGAGCAGCAAGTCCGATCCAATCTCAAACAGAGCAGATTGGACTGAACGGAGACATATATCAAGCCAAAATTCCGACACAAGCATTTTGAGTTCGTGTTCTGTCACAGAAACCCATTGGGGTGGTAAAGGGTGTTTAATTGACCGCTGATACTGGATCCTGAAGGCAAAAGTGTCCTCGCATCTCTCGAAAACGCTGTGTACGGTTGTTTGGTCCGACCGCCGATCATATGTCTCGTCAGAGACACATTGGCCTGTTGCGCTCCCTGAATACCCTGCTTGATTTGTGATTGGTGCAAATCATTCAGAATGCATGTGGGGAACTATCGACTGCCTTTCAATTTTTTATGGTAGGACACCCAACACCCCAAACTTGAGTTCAGTATCACTTACAGAGATGCACACGAGCCGTGATCTTTCGAGTGAGGGCTCGCAACTTTTGCCTATTTTTTTGAACTCTGAGTATACTCTCACACCGGGGGCACGGCCCATGGAAACATGTTCGTGGTGCCTTTATGGCACCACGCATGTAACTAGGCAGGTTTCGGTTCTTGCGGGCCGGTTTCCGCCTGTCCGAACTGGTTCGCCGTTCGGACTCTATGTAGATTTTATAATACTTATGTTATTTTACAAAGTCATAAATATACATCGATATCCGAAATTCCACCAAACATAGTGATCGCCGAACCACCGAACATAAAACATTTACTTGTTCCTTTTTCAGTCTGCGACATTCGCCAGGATCAAGAAGTCACTTGTGCGCGATTGAGCTTTGCGAAACTTGGTTGCGATTCTGTTTATTCAATGTGCCGCTTTTTTCCCCCTCGTCGTCCTTTGAGCTATGCAGAATACAATTGTACACAGTCATATGGCGGCGCACAGCCCGTTCACGCGTGCTGTCGCGTCGTTCACGTCGCGTACTCCACCATACAAGCCCTCTCTTGGTCTATCTCCCTTTTGGACGCGTCGAACGCATGACAAGCCGTGCAAGCCCTAACCATAACAATTAGCCTTTGGTCTCCCACACCCTCCTGCCTCTTCCTTCCCGCCTCTCTCTTTACCACATTACAGCACTCCACGGACTTTAGCGCCTCTCACGGACGAAACCCATCGTAGGTCATCTCAACAGGCATGATGAACGTCCTCACGCCCCCACGCAGTTCAGCACCATGTCCCCTGCGCATCCCATGATCGTGCTCACCCCCCATTCCATCCACGGTCCCGTTCTTCTGGACGTATACATTCCCTCGGACCAGCAGCCTCGCTACGACGCCGACAATCTCTCGTATCACGCACGGCTCTGTCTCAATCACGTCATTGGCCGCCACATTGAGAGCGTTGACCGCCTTATCCCGGACCACCTAGTGCCACGCACCGTCCTTGTATGCCTGGCGTGAGTTCTATACTTACCTGCAACCCATTCAGAGACCCACTAACCGCTGCATTAGGATGATCGGTCACCGGCGCCATCCGGTGAAGGAACCGTGGCGCACCGCCAAACTTTACACGTTCGCACCGAACGGCGACGACCCCGCGCAGAAGCCTCGCCTCTTTTGCGTCGTGCATTACGACTCTTCTGGAGGCCGTCACGAGTTTTTCCATGAGATCGACCAGTCCATTCCGTGGAACGAGCGAGAGACTCTGGATATGACGGGTCAAAGCTTCATTCTGCGGCGGTAAGATATCAGTTGTCTGATTCATGAGTTTCTGACCATCTGTCGGCAGGGTTCTTTGTCAGTCTTAGAATCAGCCCATCGGGGAAACTACGGCTAACCTTCCATCCTTCATCATCTGCTCTCTCGATTGCCCTCTTGCTTTCTTACTCGCTTGTCGTTAACTGTTGTCTTGGGTTTTTGTGCTGTCATTCTTACCGCTGTCTTGTACTAAATCTCCCTTCGCATAGTCTTACCTACCTCGCCTACCTGTAACTCCCGCCTTCGTTTGCACCATAATTGCCTTTGTCTCCCATATCCTGTTCATAAGTTCTCGCGCCCACCCATCTCAACCAGTCTACAACTGTCTCACACGATTTCCATTCTTTCATATTCAACTTATCTGACACCTGTCTTGCTCTGGCGTCCTTCCTTGACTGAAGTGAGTCCAACTCTCGTTCCACGAGACTGAATAACACGCTGGCTGTCACTTCCGCACGCAGATGATCCACCCACATCTATGACCAGACTGAGATCCACCCGTCCGTCAAATCTATTGGTTCCGGAGTCAGTAAGCAAGGGACAAAAGGTCGGAAAGAGATAGCTACCAGCAAGATCAGGTGAGTGGAGCCCCTTTTGTTGACTCGCGGGACCGCCACGTATTGAATGACCAAGGTGTGTGTTCGTAGACTCGACGATCTTCCGGTGAAAGAACATATAGAGCCAATGAGTGGCTAGGAGTCTCCTTACTAACTGATCCTGTAAGTGCCAGCTGCGATACATTGAGTGACTGATCAGGCGTTGGTGCATTGACGGCACTCACCTGGAGTTCCAGCCTCGATGCTTGCGGTAAAGGTCAGTGAAATTTCGTATGATAATCAAAGTCGCCACGAACCAGCTCATCTCCACAGTCACGGTCTCCAGAACCAGAATCCTGCGATGAGGCCCCGCGATTGAACGCTCGGTACGTCACTTACCGTACTTATCCTCGTCAACTTCAGCAGACTCCACCTGTGAGCTTCCCTTCTGTAGGTGGTCCACGAGCCCGACAGCTGCATATCGATCGTCAAGCACGAAGGTAGCTACTCCCCAGGCGGAGGTTGTTCTGCCAAGAGTCTGTAAAGATCCAGAACGGAACAACCATATCGTAGCCTGGGGTTCGCTCCAACAAACTGCACCTGCGACAGTGTTGCCAGCGGTATACGATGACTTCACTGGACGCCGTTGAACACCTTGCCGAAACCACCACTATCGAAGACGACGCAGTCTACCACCGTGCGGCACGATTCAAGCGGTCTTCGCATGCGCAGAATGGGCAGACTGTGACGGGAAAAAGCCATTTGCAGCTGTGCTGATGGCGGTACGGAACGGGAAGAATATGATCCGCTCTCAACGACGACAAACAGAGCGGCGGCGGGGAAGCCTGCTCAAGCAGCACGGATGAGACTTGCTATGCAGCCAAAGCTGCAAGCTGGATCACCGACCCAACGCAACCTCCGCCTCCACCCTGTCGCCAATGTCCCCACACCCTCCTGCCTTGATCCCGCCGCATCTCCCAAATCACCGAAAATGAAAGAAAGCTAAGCTACCTCCGAGGAATAACGACCCGCGTCCAAGGTTTGATCGACGCCGACGGTGGAATATCAGCGCCATCTTCCGAGCACGGTGAAGCACCAGCACGATGAGCGCCGGCTCCGGCTCAAACATTGACATCCGGCTATGTGCCGCCGTTCATGAACGGTGTTGCGAACGAGCCGTCACCGCCAGGGGTGGGTACGGGGGACGTCGGGAGTCGTTACGGGGACGTTGCGAGTAGGTACGAGGGACGTCGGGGGTGAGATAAGGGAGGTTGGAGGTGGGTACGGAATGATGGGCGGGGACAGTGGGGGTGTGAAGGGTTGGGAGTGGGGGTGAGTGGGGAGAGATGGGAGGAGTGCGGAGGGGGAGAGGGGGGGGGGCAGAGGGGATGAGGGGGTGATGAGGGGTGGGTTCGCGGGGGGCTCGGTGACCGTCACGGGCGGGTGCGAGGTGGGAACGGTGACAGTGAGGGTGAGGACGGGGACGGGGGGTGCAGGTCGGGACGGGGAAAGAGGGTGTGGATGGGGACGGGGACGGGGACGGGGACGGTGGTGGTGCGGACAGGGACAGTGGGGATGGGACGGGGGACGGTGTATGGAGGGTATAGTAGACGGTGGGGATGATGAAGGGTGGGTACGGCGACCATGGGGGAGGGAGAGTTAGAGGGAATGACGAGGAGGGACGAGGTGATGTGCCACGTAGGATCCGGGTGAAGTCATGTCCAGTCGGCCGGACCGTGAAGTCCGCCTTCCTGGCAAGCCGGTCGACTGCACCAGTAGTGATGGTGCCGCGCCTCGACTAGAAGAAGGTGAAGACCTAATTAGATGGGCAGCACCCGCACAGATAGAGACACACTTACCCACACAAACAAGATTGATCTTAGGTTTAACGCGTTCTTGGTTGGGTGTAAGCCCAGAGGCCCACGACAAGGGGACGCGCGGACGATAGTTTCGCCCTCCTCCGGGATAGGGGCCGGAATGGCCAGGTTTGGGTGCGGATGTGGGTGTGACCGTCCCGAAACTCAGAGACATGCTCTTTCGCTGTCCAAAGTCGTACCAGGAGTTCTACGAAGGCCTCGTTGGCCACCTTGAGAGCGTTCCGTACTCAAGAATTCCGATCAGCGACAGCTTGCGGAGGAACCGAACATATTCTTCCCGTGTACGCCACAAACGCTTTTGCTCCTTGCCAGATCGACGTTGGAGGTTCATTAAGATGTCGCTGGGCACCTCCTGAGCCATCCGTAGCTAAATTGATTGAATCGTCTATGAGATACTGAATTCCAAACATTCAAACACAAACTTACCTGCCCGTCGACGCCACAAACGAGACGCTGATTCTCCCTTTGAGATCGATATCGGAGGTTCACTGAGACGTCGTTGGGCACCTCCAGAGCCATCCGTAGCTTGACTCTTTCATGAGTTATAGAATTCGAAAGATTTCGAACACAAACTTACCTTTCCGTACACGCCCAGAGTGATATGCTTTTCTTCCTTTCAAATTCGACCTCGGAGGTTCACTGAGACGTCGTTGGGCACCTCCAGAGCCATCCGTAGCCAATCTAATTGAATCGTCCATGACTTACTGAATTCCAAACATTCGAGCACAAACATACCTTCCCGTCGACGCCACCAACGATACGCTGATTCTCCGTTTGAGATCGACATCGGAGGTTCACTTGGATGTCGTTGGGCACCTCCTGAGCCATCCGTAGCTAAACTGAATGAATCGTCCATGAGTTACTGAATTCCAAACATTCAAACACAAACTTACCTTCCCGTCGACGCCACAAACGATACGCTAATTCTCCGTTTGAGATCGACATCGGAGGTTCACTGAGACGTCGTTGGGCACCTCCAGAGCCATCCGTAGCTTGACTCGTTCATGAGTTATAGAATTCGAAAGATTTCGAACACAAACTTACCTTTCCGTACACGCCCAGAGTGATATGCTTTTCTTCCTTTCAAATTCGACCTCGGAGGTTCACTGAGACGTCGTTGGGCACCTCCAGAGCCATCCGTAGCCAATCTAATTGAATCGTCCATGACTTACTGGATTCCAAACATTCGAGCACAAACTTACCTTCCCTTCGACGCCACAAAGAATACGCTGATTCTTCATTTGAGATCGACATCGGAGGTTCACTTGGATGTCGTTGGGCACCTCCTGAGCCATCCGTAGCTAAACTGAATGAATCGTCCATGAGTTACTGAATTCCAAACATTCAAACACAAACTTACCTTCCCGTCGACGCCACAAACGATACGCTAATTCTCCGTTTGAGATCGACCTCGGAGGTTCACTGAGACGTCGTTGGGCACCTCCAGAGCCATCCGTAGCTTGACTCGTTCATGAGTTATAGAATTAGAAGATTTTCGAACACAAACTTACCTTTCCGTACACGCCCAGAGTGAGATGCTTTTCTTCCTTTCAAATTCGACCTCGGAGGTTCACTGAGACGTCGTTGGGCACCTCCAGAGCCATCCGTAGCCAATCTAATTGAATCGTCCATGACTTACTGAATTCCAAACATTCGAGCACAAACATACCTTCCCGTCGACGCCACCAACGATACGCTGATTCTCCGTTTGAGATCGATATCGGAGGTTCACTTAGACGTCGTTGGGCACCTTCGGAGCCATCCAGAGCCAATCTAATTGAATCTTCCATGACTTACTGAATTCCAAACATTCGAGCACAAACATACCTTCCCGTCGACGCCACCAACGATACGCTGATTCTCCGTTTGAGATCGACATCGGAGGTTCACTTAGACGTCGTTGGGCACCTCCAGAGCCATCCGTAGCTTGACTCGTTCATGAGTTATAGAATTAGAAGATTTTCGAACACAAACTTACCTTTCCGTACACGCCCAGAGTGAGATGCTTTTCTTCCTTTCAAATTCGACCTCGGAGGTTCACTGAGACGTCGTTGGGCACTTCCAGAGCCATCCGTAGCCAATCTAATTGAATCGTCCATGACTTACTGAATTCCAAACATTCGAGCACAAACATACCTTCCCGTCGACGCCACCAACGATACGCTGATTCTCCGTTTGAGATCGACATCGGAGGTTCACTTAGACGTCGTTGGGCACCTTCGGAGCCATCCAGAGCCAATCTAATTGAATCTTCCATGACTTACTGAATTCCAAACATTCGAGCACAAACATACCTTCCCGTCGACGCCACCAACGATACGCTGATTCTCCGTTTGAGATCGACATCGGAGGTTCACTTAGACGTCGTTGGGCACCTTCGGAGCCATCCAGAGCCAATCTAATTGAATCTTCCATGACTTACTGAATTCCAAACATTCGAGCACAAACATACCTTCCCGTCGACGCCACCAACGATACGCTGATTCTCCGTTTGAGATCGACATCGGAGGTTCACTGAGACGTCGTTGGGCACCTCCAGAGCCATCCGTAGCTTGACTCGTTCATGAGTTATAGAATTCGAAAGATTTCGAACACAAACTTACCTTTCCGTACACGCCCAGAGTGATATGCTTTTCTTCCTTTCAAATTCGACCTCGGAGGTTCACTGAGACGTCGTTGGGCACCTCCAGAGCCATCCGTAGCCAATCTAATTGAATCGTCCATGACTTACTGAATTCCAAACATTCGAGCACAAACATACCTTCCCTTCGACGCCACAAAGAATACGCTGATTCTCCATTTGAGATCGACATCGGAGGTTCTCTTAGATGTCGTTGGGCACCTCCAGAGCCATCCGTAGCTTGACTCGTTCATGAGTCATAGAATTCGAAAGATTCGAACACAAACTTACCTTTTTGTACACGCCCAGAGTGATACGCTTTCCTTCCTTTCAAATTCGACCTCGGAAGTTCACTGACACGTCGTTGGGCACCTCCAGAGCCGTCCGTAGCCAATCTAATTGAATCGTCCATGAGCTACTGAATCCAAACATTCGAGCACAAACTTACCTTCCCGTCAACGCCACAAACGATACGCTGATTCTCCGTTTGAGATCGACATCGAACGTTCTCTTAGATGTCGTTGGGCACCTCCAGAGCCATCGTGCGTCCCGTAGCTGCCATAAGAGCATGTTTCATGAGTCACTGAATTTCTAAGATTCGAATACAAACTTACCTTCCCGTACACTCCCAGAATGATACGTTGCTCCTCCGTCCAGATTTGAACAGAGTGGTTCACCAGTTACTCGTTGGGCATCTTTGGAATCATCCGTGACAAATGCAGCTATAACGATTCGTGAGTTACAGATTCGGTTGTAACCGAGCATCAACTACCTTACATGAACCCACTCCGGACGACGAAAGTATCGCAAAGGCCTCCGAAGATCTTGCCGTCCCCCGGGGCTACGATAATAAAGTAATAATTGCGTACACTAATACAATGTTCCACCTAGCTACCGATACACTAACACATAAAGTTCGTCTATCTGTATATAAACTTCTAACACAAAGTTCGTCTATGCGTACACTTCTAAACGATCCTGCTACGCCAGATATCCTCCCACTGGGTTTTTCCACCACTCCGCATCTTCTCCCACTCGTGATTTGCGATGCGTTCGCCTGGTGTGTCCTTTATAAGGACGCAATCTTCATCGCGAAAGACGATGGTTTGTGGTTTGCCCTCGACGACCTTCTTGGCGTAATCTTTTCCGTCAGCCTGAGCTTCCACCCAGATGCCCATATGCATAAGCTTCCCGTCGGTGGCTTGCTGATGAGCAACTGGACGCATGAATTCCCCTTCGTGTAGTCCACGAAACGCGTACAATCGGTAGTTATTACCGAAACGCCCGCCTGGGTGAATAGCTTCGCAGAGGTTCACATCAAGAATACTTTTCTTCTGCGGCAGCAGGGTTTGGACGGCACAGCGAAGGACTACGTTGGGAGGATTGGACCCACTGGGATTGGTTGCTAGGGTGGCGACAAGTCGGATGCCATCTTTGCCTTCGTCTGTCTTCCTCCTTTTCATCTGTATGCCACCCTGTGACTTTGTCTCGATGACTTTATAGAGAATCTCAACATGCATGTTGAAGAGACGAGAACTCTCCAGCCAGTGGGGATGGGCCTTGGACGTTTCGGGAGGGGGAGTGCGGGGTTTGGGTGGTGGGGGCATTCGAGGGGTGTGTGAGAGGAGTGTGGGATCATTCGACCTCAACTCCTGGGCACGCTGGAGAGCTTTTCCTTCCTTCTCATCCCTCCGATACCAGCCAGACCGTTTGGCAAGATCCTCCGGATCCCACTTGGGATAATCGGCGCCCCATTCCAAACGTCTGACTTCCAGCGGTCCCTCAAATGCAGCCTGATTTCGGCGGAGAGGGCAGGCGATACGAAGGGGCCAACGAGTTCTGGAGTCAGAACACATTAGTATTGAACTCAACGAAATGCTATAGACTACATACTCCCAATCGCGGACTTGCTCGTAGTAATATGTCCCATGAACAACGTGGTCCCGAACCATTGTGAACTGGACTACGACCCGGATGCCGTTGGCGTAAACGGACTGGTTGATGGGCTGAGGATTCACTTGAACTCTCTCGTAGCAGTCGATGGTGACAGCATCGGTCTTGTAGCGTTTGGAGACTGCAATCGTTCCATCCTTGTCCAAAATGACGTCCTTGACGATGGCTTGCTCTTTGTGATGTACATCACCTTCGGCGTCAATCATGACCTTCCGTCCAAGCCAAGGAGTCGGTCCTGTGTGTCCCAAGAAGGGAGCCGGTTCATCCGTCGTCTCCTCGGGACTCTCGTACCAGTGCTGGTCAAGGACCCGAAGTGTGTTGACATGCACGGTGCGGGACTGCGAGATGTGAGCATGCAATCAGGGAGCAGGGACAGTTGTAAACGCACGCTAACTTCGATATTATCCTTGACGCGTGGCTTGCGCTTGACGCGTACGTTGCGGGACTGCGAGATATGAACATGTACTCTCCAGAAGCAAAGAAAACAGGAAACGCACAATTCTATCTGCGGGATCCCTGTCTTCGACATCACTCTCGTCGGCATCACCGTCGTCGAAATCCTCGATGACTGTGAGAGTATGCAGCATTACTGTTGCATGCCTTTGACCGCCCTGTTCCGAGATGTCTACAACAAATCCTGGTCCAACATCCTCCTGGTCCGACAATCGACACTTGACCAAATCGCCGACTTGCACCACCTTCATGAGATGATGCCGGGGAACGAAAAAGCCCTGTCCATAAGCATCGAAGATCTCGACGCCAGTCACCGATGAATGACTGGACATGGTGTATGTCCCTGACTGTTTTGTCACAAAGTCTTCAAGGATGTCCCCGAATGCTAGAAACCAGTTCGAGGGAAGAGGGAATGAGGCGTTTGGATTGGCGCTCATGGAAGACAACGTGGGATGCTGCGACCTGAGGAAGGTATCGAGGAGAGAGGGGTCGATGTAACTAGTGAGATGACGTCTCACGACGGAGGTACGGAGATTGATGATCTCCAAATCGTGCTCGAAGGTACGATGGGAGATGCCTTGATAGATGCGGAGTTCCCCTTCCTGGTCTTTGACAGGCCTAGCAATACTTCCTGGTGGTGCCAGTCGGGCAGGTGGACGTCGAACGTCTTGTTCACCCCCTTTCCTCTTCCTCTTCCTCCTCTCCCCCGCTACGGGCCGCGCCTCGCCGACAGCCTCCCCCACCCCTTCCTCCAAAATATCTCCCTCCTGCGGCATCAAATCGAAATCGTACGTTGGCGGACGGGGGACAACGAGAATAGAGCACAGTGGATCCTGAGTCTCAAGCTGATTCTGCATATCGTCGCGGTCCTTTTCGATTTGGCGAAGTTCTGCTTGTCTCCCCTCTAATACACGAGCCGCCTCCGCCTCCATTCCAGCATAAGCGTCCTTGATCTTCTTGGCCTCCTCATCGAGAGCTGCCTTCTTCGTCAGCCAAGCACGACGGGCGTCAACCGTCTGAGGCGGCCGGCCCGCCTCCTGCGTCTTCGCCTCCACTTCCCTCGAAGTCCTCTCCCGAGCAGCATCCAGCTCCGGTTGTTGCTGCATTCTAAGAGCGTAAATCTCCTGCCTCTTATCCGCTGCCGTGCGATGGGCTCTGTCGATCCTCCTCCGTAGAATTTCTGCCTTTGCAACATCCTCCTCAGAGACGTGTTGACGAGTGACAAGCCCGACATCCCCTTTGTACAAGCCCGTTGGAATTTGAACCCACTTGCCGACTAGTTGGGGGATGGGGGGAGCTTTGATGACTTTGAGGAAGGCGGCGTGATTTGGAACATCGGAGATGTAAACACGAAACGGACGCCAGCGAGGGGGGTTGGGAGGAGGATTGCCGATGGAGCGCATTGCAGCCGGGAAGAAGCTAGAACGGACACAGGCAGGGATTGACTGGAGCACGTAGCCAATCTGGGGATTAAAGTCACGCTCCAGGATCAGGAAGACACCGTCGATGAGTGGGTGTGAGACAGCATCGAGAATGTTCAGCTCGGCGCGAGAACTCTTCACCTCGACAAGGCGTGACAACACTGCGGGTTTGCAGCCGGTCTTGAAATGTGAGTTAGGCGCATTCGAAGATATCAGAAACGGACCAACCTTGCAATACAAAAGAACGATATAGATATATGGGTCTGTGTAGACCCGTTCGAGGAGGTGTTTCTCCAGAGGGCAGTCATCGTTGTCCATCGGCAAGGAAGGTCTTTCCAAGGTTTGGCCCTCACCCGACGCGTATCTCACCGCAAGATGGTCCACCCAGCCGTGTCTGTCATGAGAGGCGTCTGATTGCGGTAGACGGAGATTCGAGGTTGAAGGGGATTGCAACTCTGGGGGGGTGCTTCGACGCTGTGAGGGTTCGAGGTTGGCTCCGTCGTCAATGAAACCTGTGATGATATAGGCTAAGTAAATTTGCTGCGCGGCGTCCAGTGGTTTACACACCTTCCAAGTCATCCTCATATTCAACCTCATCCTCCCCATCTGCAAAAGACTCCTCAGCCTCGACGTCGAATAGTTCGCTGAGATCCATCTAGAAGAATTTGTATCAGCGACCTGGACTCTCCCTGCATTTTTACGCTGCCATTTGGCGCTCAGGCTTTCACTGATTCGGTAATTGGTTCGTTATATTTACATCTATTCTACTCTACAATGAGCGGGAGGGCACTTACCTGCCTGTTCCCGCCGCTGCTGCTTAATGACTTGGCGGCAGGAAGCAAGCGGGAAAAGGTCACGTGTGTACCGAGCACCTAAGCAAGTCGGCAGCGAAACGTTAAATCCGAAGATTCGGATTTAACGTCCTCGGCAGGATTTGTTTGCGCTGCCGGGAAACACGTGAGCTTTTTCGCCTTGTCCTCGCTCCGCCACTGTCGTTGCGAGGGACGTGTCAAGATCACAGGGCATCAAGCTGGTAGCAATGAATGAATTGGGTTCATCGTAAAGTGAGATTTTGCTCCACCACCAGCGAAAGACTGAGAGAAATATAGGGACAGTCCATGCCGGATGAATTAGAGTCAGGACGATGTACTTATTCCGCGAAACTGGGGCCAAGGAAACTATCCAAGTATCGCAATGCATCAGACATGAAGGTCCGAAACCGGATCTCTCTACAGGAGCAGCATAGTCGCGTGGCGGCTCTCGAGGATGTAAGTAAGCTCTGAATCTATAACTTATCAACGACAGCCAAAAAGCAGTCACGGGATACTGAGTATATACCAGTGCATCACACGTCGACGTTCGAAACGAACTTTCTCTCCAGGAGCAGCGAGGTGGCTTGACGGTTCTCAAGGATACAAGTAAGTTCTGATATCAATCCATTCCCAGCCAATTAAATTCGCTATCAGTCGTTTCCTCGAGACCGTACCTCTCTAGCTCGCCATTCTATCCAGAGCTTGGGTCTAAATCTCCGTCTACAGACTCATCAAAGGACATCATCCCTTCAATCTCCCCGGATGCATGATTGATCATCTTTCCAGAATCAGTTCCTGCATTTCCACATGACACCTCATCGGTTTGGGCCCAAGCTTCCTTATAGAGAACTGTTCGCCACTATATCAATTAGCCAAAAATCTTCCCTCTCCCTCATTGATCTGGTCAATCTTTCGTCTTTCGCAACTGCTTATCGCCATACATGAATATCGATACACCTCCTCCTGTCCCGCCAGAGTGCGACCCCACTCTGACGACTGCCGTCGAGCGTCGTGCCGCGGTCCGTTCTTCCTTCAGCTCGATATAGTGATCCTCATGATCGTTCTTCTTCAGCTCTGTCAGGTTCGGCTCGACCTAGCACTGCGACAGCAGTGGCCAGACAGGTTGACTCGTCTCATCGCCGTCGAAGAAGTTCACTCGGACGACGAGGAAGACGACGACGGATCCGGTGTGCGCACCTTGATTGTACACGGTAAAGAAGGAAGGAACCCAGCTCTGGGTGCTCTACTTCGCGAGGTCTCCGAGCAGGCTAAAATGTTTGCCCTGCGCTATGGGTAAGTTTCAAATTGGCCCTACCTTCCAGCTTCTCATCGTCTGGTTAGAGCGGTCACACCCCCGGGGGTCCGGAAATACCCCGTGGTTCCCCAGCCGTCCACCCTCCCCGCCATTCCGAGGGCTGTACCGGTCGATTACTTTGATGTCGAGTACTTCCATGCGGCTCTTACGGCTCAAGAGCGAGAGAGCTACAGGAACCATGGTGCCTGTCTCCCTCCCATGACACATTCTCAAGTTGTCGACGGGGGTTTGCCCGATCTCCTCAACAATGCGCGTATGGAACAGGAGGATTTTGAAGATATGTTTGAGCAGAAGACCCTGCGCCTGTACTATCATAATTAGTTTTGTACTGCCCTCATACCGCCGCAATGTGTAGTTCATGTTATCATAGTCAGCCTCCGATGTCCAGATCTGCTGATTTCTGATTATGATCATGAGTTTTTGTACCCTATTGTCAGCTGAATCTTGCAGGCTTGAACAGTGTATCTTTCGGCTAACACGACATGTATAGATCAGGAGGAATATCGACGTGACATTATTTACACTATAGGTGGACGACCATATCTTTCTCGACAGCGAGCGACAAGATCTTGTTTGCCTCCCCTTCCGTCCATGTAGGAAGAGGAGCTTTGCCACCCATGTCGGGGT
The DNA here is from genome assembly GCA_019915135.1 of Strobilurus pachycystidiatus. Classification (NCBI taxonomy): domain Eukaryota; kingdom Fungi; phylum Basidiomycota; class Agaricomycetes; order Agaricales; family Physalacriaceae; genus Strobilurus; species Strobilurus pachycystidiatus. The sequence continues at coordinate 104,038 of JAHLMK010000006.1, read as the reverse complement.
TTGCTCTCAGTGCAGCTTGGCGTCCCCGAAAGCAACCCGGCTTCTCGCCAACCAAAACCACCCAAAAAACCCTCTCAGCAGCCGCGTTGTCGTTGAAGGTCGGGTAAGGAAAGCTTGCGCGGCTCGTTGAGACTACAGGTGGGACGGTGTGCGCCCCTTTGGGTTTTGAAGATCCTGCTTCGCTGTCGAAAGCCCGAACAGAAGACGTCCCACGATCTACCCGAGCAATCATCCGTTGTGGCGTCAGGCAAGCGGTAGATGACACAAACTCACTCTTCAGCGCCTGCTGTCCCGTGCTTGGCAGTCCCAAGCTTTCCAAGTCTTTCAGAGTTGGCCCTATGGTTTGTGATTCTTTGAGTGCAACAATGTTGTATCAAAGAACGAGACGAACCGTTGGCCAAAGTGTGTTTGGAGGCTGCCGCTATGAGTTCCTTTGACGTATAGTTCAACCGCCCCTCGCCTTGAGACTGCAATCTCTTGGGCGCTGAGCGTCCTTTGACTCGAGACCGTGCTGGAAGGCAGTATGTCAATCATCTACATGCCATTATGGAAATGAGAATACAAACGTCTGCAGAAGCATATGAAAGCAGCGGCCAGCAACGCAATGGCAAAGATGGTGATAAAATCGAGCGAGAACATGAAGGTGGTGGCAAGGAATGCGAGGGTGACAACGATGGTGGTGGTGGAGGCCATGTCAGTCGAGTGGCACTGGTCTCGCCCAGACGCCATGACGAATACCTCCGAGGCACATGGTGGCTATGGAACGCGTGTTCCATCGCGTGGTTATATAACGCGTGTTTCATCCTTTCATTCTCTCTACCCCATCTACGAATCATGGCTCCCGAACCTCAAGCTGCTCCCGCTCCTCAAGCTGCTCCCGCTCCTCAACATGGTCCCGCTGCCCAACCCGCTCCTGCCGCTGACGTACAGATGCAGGACGCAAATAAGCCCCAGCGCTTCAAGCGCCCGGGCGGCTCTGCTGGATCACCAGCCAAGAAACTCAAGTCTGTCCGAGAGGTGGGCGCGGCGCGTGGTAAGGATCCTGTCCGCAAACGCGCCGCTGCGACTGTCCCCACAGCCGAAGAGGTTGATCGGCGCCGCAAGGCTGAGTTTGTGCACTTTTGGGTGCGTGGCAGCGTTGATCCTCTCATCATCGCAACCAAAACTCACGTTTCCACCAGAATTGCCTCTACGGCGTCATTCGACTCCTTCTTTTCATGATCGACAAGAAGGCACTCCCAGTTCCTCCCTCCCCCACCGTCATGAAAGAATGGGCGGGCGAGCCCCGGGATTTCGGGCCTGATGACGACGTGATACCCCTTGTTGAGGAGAATACGCAAGCGAACAAGAAACTCTTGTCTGAAGCCGAGAACATCAAGGCGCAGGTGGCGTTCACGAACTCGCGTACCATCAAATTCATCGGCCGAATCCCAGATGCAGAACTCGCCGGAATCTTCTATGGTCTTGGACGGATTGGACTGCCGAGGTTCGCCCCCGACATCCTATCTAACAACCCGGAGTCAGACTATAATCTCGCCCACGAGCAATACGCAATCAGAACCTTTCAATCCCTGGTTCGTATGCAGGCATTTGGGGCGGAGGTGAAGACATATAGCGCCAAATTCTCCTACCCCGCAATCGTTCAGCGCTATCGGGATTACGTTTTCCAGACCATCCGCGCCAGAGTTGCATTGGACATCAACCGACCGGGCGTCTATGCGATGCACGTTGACACTGTTGTGCTCTATCGACGCCGACGTCAGGTAAGTCAAGTCCCACACCTCCCGTCATTCTGTTTGACTGTTTATCAGCTCCGTGACCAGCGCTACCGGTTCGCACACGACAACGTCTGGCCAATGCACATGGCCGAGCTGATAGAGTGTGAGGATGTTCACTCTGAAGATGAGTGGGACGAGGATAGAAAGAGCTGGATCGTGAAGAAGAAGGAGGGGCGAAATCCACTCCTGACGATGGCATTCCGTTCGGTGGATGATATGGTCGCCGGTCAGCTTCGGCGGCAAAGGCGTGCACGGTTCGTGGCGACAGACTTCTTCCAGTCTTCTTTCCCTAATCTCCATTGTATAGTGTGTACACTGAGCCTCCTAAGCGCATAGTCCTCGCGGATCCCCCGCCGTCTGTCTTTAACAGCGTGCCATACAACGTCCCCATCGACTACTTCGAACCCAAAGTCTTTAACACCTTCACAGTCAAGGAGCGGGCGACGTACAAGGAGTTTGGTGTCTGTCTTCCCCCTCCGACTCATCCCGACATCACTTTCGATAACCCAGTGACCGGAGAGGCCATGCCCGACGTGGAAGCTCTCCTGAAGGTTATAGCAGAGACGACCAAAGAGGAATTCGAGACGAAATACGCGGAGGAAACACTGGAATTGTATGATCTCCCGACTCAGGCACAGATAGCCCGACTCATCGAGATGGGGCAGTTGGAGGTGGAGGATGATTGAGCACAAACGTTGTGATTTAGGTTGTCATCCATCTTCATGTAAAGGATATGTATTAGCCCCCGTACCAATTCCCGTAATCTTGATTACATACACGACAATAGGATGTCTCGCTGCTCCTGGAGGTAGAAGCCGTTTTGAAGTTAAAGGTTCATGCACGATGCCTTGCGCATGTAAGAAGCCCCCCAGAAGAGCTGTATCGCTGTCGGTTCTATAAGTTCGAGATTCGGTAATTATCATAACTTACATACTTCTTCGAGAACCGCCAGACTGACTCGCTGCTCCTGGAGGTAGAATCCGTTTTGAAGGTTCATGTACGATGCCTTGCGCATGTAAGAAGCCCCCCAGAAGAGCTGTATCGCTGTCGGTTCTATAAGTTCGAGATTCGGTAATTATCATAACTTACATACTTCTTCGAGAACCGCCAGACTGACTCGCTGCTCCTGGAGGTAGAGTCCGTTTTGAAGGTTCATGTACAATGCCTTGCGCATGTAAGAAGCCCCCCAGAAGAGCTGTATCGCTGTCGGTTCTATAAGTTCGAGATTCGGTAATTATCATAACTTACATACTTCTTCGAGAACCGCCAGACTGACTCGCTGCTCCTGGAGGTAGAATCCGTTTTGAAGGTTCATGTACGATGCCTTGCGCATGTAAGAAGCCCCCCAGAAGAGCTGTATCGCTGTCGGTTCTATAAGTTCGAGATTCGGTAATTATCATAACTTACATACTTCTTCGAGAACCGCCAGACTGACTCGCTGCTCCTGGAGGTAGAATCCGTTTTGAAGGTTCATGTACGATGCCTTGCGCATGTAAGAAGCCCCCCAGAAGAGCTGTATCGCTGTCGGTTCTATAAGTTCGAGATTCGGTAATTATCATAACTAGGGTTTAAAAGTCCGGTCCGGTCCGGTCTTTTGACCTCTGAGGTCATGGACTGGGGACTGGACCGGTCCAGAAAATTTCCAAATCTGGCTGGACCTAGGACTGGACTGGTTAGGACCGCAAAAACCGGTCCTAATCAGTCCGGTCTGCGGTCCTAAACCGGTCCAGGACCGGTCCAAAGGATCACGAGCCTAAATTTATATTTCTGCACATTTTCGAGTAAGTTTACCATCATATAAGTTTACCAGATAGATCATATAGTCAATGACAGTGAAATGAATGATTAGTGAAGCTTGTATAATATGTTTTAGCCACAACAAGATGACATTTCCAAATATAAGAGAGTATGTGCAGCTAAATGTACCATATGAGTATATAAGTCATGGAAAGTTTACCATAGGAACGCCTCAATGAGAGTAAGTTTACCATTAGACCGGTTAAGTCAAGGTAAGTTTACCATGAACTCATATATAACAACCCTTTTGAGGGATATTTGACTGGTCCTAACTGAACCCTGAATAGACCGGTCCAAACCGGTCCTAGACCAGTCTTTACCAGTCCTAATAAATCTGGGTTGAGCTCTGGACCTAGGACCGGGACTGGTAGGACTGGTAGGACCGGTCCATGTTGGACTGGTCATGTGACCGGTCCAGTCCGGTCCAGTTCACCGGTCTTACCGGTCCACATGGACTGGACTTTAAAACCCTAATCATAACTTACATACTTCTTCGAGAACCGCCAGACTGACTCGCTGCTCCTGGAGGTAGAATCCGTTTTGAAGGTTCATGTACGATGCCTTGCGCATGTAAGAAGCCCCCCAGAAGAGCTGTATCGCTGTCGGTTCTATGAGTTCGAGATTCGGTATTTATCATAACTTACATACTTCTTCGAGAACCGCCAGACTGACTCGCTGCTCCTGGAGGTAGAATCCGTTTCGAAGGTTCATGTACGATGCCTTGCGCATGTAAGAAGCCCCCCAGAAGAGCTGTATCGCTGTCGGTTCTATAAGTTCGAGATTCGGGTATTTATCATGACTTACATACTTCTTCGAGAACCGCCAGACTGACTCGCTGCTCCTGGAAGAACAATTCGTTTCGGACGTTCATGTACGACGCCTTCCGCATTTACAAATCCCCTAGCAGATCTGTCTCTTCGTCCGTTCAAAAATTCGGACAGTTGTAACAAATTTCGTACCTTGACAACGCCACGCCACTGTGCTGCTCCTGTAGGAGAGCCCGGTTTCGGACCTTCATGTGGGATGCATTGCGGTACTTGGATGATTCCCTTGGCCCGAGTCGCGGAATAGGTATATCGTCCTGATTCCTGGCTCTAATTGAACTGGCATGGACTGTCCCTATATTTCTCTCAGTCTTTCGCCAGTGGCGGTAGCAGAATCTTACTCTACGATTGACTAAATTAATTCACTGCTATCAACAGAATGCCCTATATTCTTGACGTGTCCCTCGCACCGACGGTGATGGAGAGAGGACAAGGCGGAAAAGCTCACGTGTTTACCGGCAGCGTAATCACATCCTGCCGAGGACGTTAAATCCGAGAATTCGGATTTAACGTTTCGCTGCCGACTTGGCTGCGTGATGCCCATACACGTGACTTTTTCCCACTTGCCTTCCTACCACGAAGACAAGTAGCAAGGAGCAGTCATCGGTAAGTCGCCTGCCTCGGCAAGTAAAGTAGCGAAAAGTGTGAATACCATTGCCTTGCATCTTGCTGAAACAGAAATGCTGTGTCCGAGGTACCTGCGGTCGTGGCTAGCCGAATTAGCAGGGCGAGCCGGTTTCAACTCGCTCACCACAAGACATTTAGACATTCGCCATACAAAATGCCCGGACAACGGACTCTCAAGCCAAGTGCGTAATCTGTTCTGCCTCATGTTCCTCCCAGTAATACGTTTCTAGGATGCATTATAGCAGCTCGATGGCACCGCGGCCGCCACCGATCCGAATACCTTGTAATCCAATCCAGTATATTTTCACGACATGCAAAGCCGTCAGTGATCACTATTTTAATCCAAAACCATACTCTGCTGACTATATCAAGTCGGTGGGAACCGTTGTCGACATTCGAAAAGTCAGGACTTGACGCGCTACTGGACGCGTGGTGGGCCCGCGTGGAACAGGATACCGGTCGCCGGGAGGAAGAACTTTGGCCTCGTCGGCGTATTCAAGCCTCGGCGGAGCATATCAGTAAGCTATCATATGCTCTGTTGTGCCACTGTTCACCTAATGTGGCGTTGTGTCGTAGGAAATCAAAAACAACTTGATGACGAAGAGATTCGTGCCGCTCGGGAGTATATTTCAAATCTGAACGAACGGAGGCGACAGGAGCGACGGCAGCAGCGACAGCAGGAGCGACAGGAGCGACGGCAGCAGCAACAGCAGGAGCGCGACGAGCATCGGGAACACAATGGTCAGATCAATTCCGTCCTGCGTAACTCTTTTATTTATCACAGTCGTCCTCAGCGCTCGAAGAAGAGGATTCGACCGGCTCATCCGAAGAGCACGAGGATGATGGTGAACCCCACCAATTCACTACACCATTGCACTTTCCAACACCCCACAGACGATCAGGATTCGGTCGATTCAACACAGGACGAACAAGACGGTCAGTTTGTCAGATTTGATCCTGCCTGCTCACTGATTCCCGGCAGACGAATAATGGTTTGCTGGAACCGCAAAGCTTCATCTTGGCATTTACTTGTAATATAGCATAAATCGATCGATATTTTGCAAATGTACCCTCTCTGAGGGCCCCAAAATCGGGTGCTGGCATCCGCGCGCCCCCTTGTCGTGGGTTTTGGGCTTAGCCTTCGGGTGACCAAGTAGCGCGTTAATTTTGAACGAGGCGAGGAAGGTGTACTAGTGACAAGAAACACAGCGCGATGGAAATTTAGACGTTGGCTTGCCGGGCAAGTCTTCAAGTAACATGACAAGAAACACAGCGCGATGGAAATTTAGACGTTGGCTTGCCGGGAAAGTCATGTACTCACTTCGGCATAGATATCCTCGGGCCGATAATCTAGACGTTGGCTTGCCGGGCAAGTCGTCTCCTACCACTCATGTATTCAATTCGGCATAGATATCCTCGGGCCGATAATCTAGACGTTGGCTTGCCGGGCAAGTCTAGTTACATTTCAATTCTATACCGCGTAGGTGTCATTCGTCTCTTACCAGTGACCACTCATGTATTCACTTCGGCATAGATGTTCTCGGACTCGGATCGTGCACGGTTGATCCGCCGGAGTTTAAACCTCGCGTGGTGTCAAAGGACCGATTAGGTGTCAAAGGACTTCGAACTCTGCCTCACACTGCGTCGTCCATCTTGCATCCGCGCCTTTCCTCGATCGTAGTCCATCTCCAAGCTTCCGTTCAACTCCAGACTTCAAATGCCACCCCCATCCCCGAAGAAGGTTTTGTGTTTCTTTCATCACCTCTCGGTGACCTATTCTTACACGCATCTTCCAGATCGACTTGTCATCCGAAGAGGGCCGCATCTCCTACTTTGAAGGGCAGAAAGACTGTGCGGATCTGCAACCTCACTCTGCTTTTTGCAAGCGTTGTCAGACAGAAGTTGCTTTGGGCATGCGAACGACCTATGCAATACGGCCATGGACGGAGCATCAAAAGAGCTGCGAAGAAAGCAAACCATCGTCTCCCCGAAGGCATGGTATTAAGGGTGATACTATCGTACAGTCGAGCGCTGGGCGAAAGTGAGCCAAATCCCTGTTTATCACGCTCGGGCACCTTCTGATTGATCCACAGGTTGAGCTTAACGACGGCCCTCAGTCAATCCGAGCGACCTCGAACCGACACCGACCTCATTGGCGACAAAGCCTCGCGGAAAGCACGTCTTGAAAACGATCCCCAGGCCAAGAGTCATGGTCCTCGTCATGTAGAGTGCAGGCAGTGCGGAAGCAACATCATGTTGGCCGGCTTAGCATACTTTTTGGGCAACTGGGAGAGGCACAAGGCCAACTGTAAAATGTATGTCTTTCTTTTGTTCAGTCCTTCGTTGTCTCATTTGATGCGGGTAGGCCTAACCAGTCCGGCGTGAGCGCGCAGAGCAAGCATAACTCTGGAACAGATCGGAGGGGCACGAAGCGCCAACGGGACGACGACGGTAACGACGATAGGGAGAATGATGCCGAGGTCAAAGATGCGGACGCAGGCTCCGACGAGGACGAGGCTGCGGAGACGCAAGCGCCCAAGAGAACCAAGGTCGAAGCGGACAATCGACCCTCAGGCAGTGGCGAATCGAGCTCGTCGCGGAACTTACTTGCGGAGTATGTCGTTGAGCCTTTCCTCAATGCGTCTAGTGCTATTGGTGGTGTTGTTCGGGGGAGCGCTTTCACAGAAGGGTTCTTGTCAATGGGTATCACAGAGCCTCTTTATAATTTTATGTCTCAGGAGCCCGACCCGCTGCCCCCGCCTCAGGCGCCCGATTTGTACCCGCCTCAGGCGCTGGTGTATATGGGCCGGAGGATCTCAGCCGCCTTTGAAAGTGATCAGGAGGGATCAGTGGCCGTGGAGGAACCAGACATCAAGTCAAAGCCTGAGGAGCTCTTAGATACCAAATAGTCAGCGAGCAAGGTTAGAAATAGAATTTTTACCATTCATCATTCAATTCGAGGCTTGAAGCAGTCCTACTGGCGCAAATAGTATGATAGCAAAGAAATGCCTTCAAATCAGGTACAACACGGAATCTAGACCGTCTCGGCGGCTATACTACTAATACAACCTAATCTAATCTAGACTAGGATAGACGCCGGCTGAGTTGAGCAGCGACGCCATTTGGCAACGCCTAAGGCGTGTTGAAAAGGAAGCATAGTCAAAACAAGGAAGTGTAAAACCAATCAATGTCCGTCATAGTATGACAATTTTGTCCCTATTTTCGACCTCGGTTCATTGCCCAACAGATAACCAGTAGTGGCTTTGGGATTCCGTACGTGTATGATGGACGTTCGTACGTAGATAAATGTGTGATAATATGAGATGGTTCAATAAGAAGGAAATCATTCGATGGTCTACTATCAACAACTGTAGTCATAAAGCGTGGACATTGCGGATATGGTGTACATTTCAATTCTGCCTCTGAAAGTTGTTGGTAAAGATTGACTATAATGAAGTGTCGTAGAATGTCTTTGAGTGGAAGTTGGAGAATTGTGTGAATATATCCCATTTGTTCCTCACCACTCTCTGGGTCATAGAAGCGGATGGCACTGTTACCCCGATGAGAGGATTGGCAGCTAAAGGACATGCCGTCAAGCTGGAAGTTTTGTAGCCTGATTGCACTATTTGGTAAGACAAGGCTATCTGGCCCATGCGGAAATGCCATATAGTGACAATAATGTTGATCATCGTTGTCCTGCAGATATTGTAGTAAGAGATTGTAGTGAGGAGTATTTAATGGAAGCCCGTTTGCTAAGTGTTGAGCTACCTCCACTGATGTGTATGTAGGCAAATCTCCACAATTAAGATCTGAGGTAGCCTTTGGTTGTAGAATGTTTGCCAAGACACTGCAAGGACCCTCATCATGCAAGTCTTGTTGCAAAAGTACACGAAGTCGCAATCGACGATTCATCTGTGTTAACATCGTCAACTCCATTTCACCCTGATGCTTATTTGTTTTGATTCGTTGCATCATTCCATTCATTCGCTCACCAGCAAACTCGCATAAAGAGGCTAAAGGACCCCAACGTTTGAGTAAGGCAGGAATGTGCATAACGTAATGATGATTGGGAAAGGAGTGAGAATCTTGATAGAGCTGAGATAGACTAGTGCGATATTGGATGTAATGGCTCAAGAACGAATCTGCCTCCACATTTGATGTAGAATATGAGATGATAATGTTAGTCGAAGCAACCAAATTATAGAAGCTTTGAAATAGGCCTCTTTTGCGATTGACAACATTGCCACTCCACAGTTCTGGAAGAATAAGGGGAAAAATAATACTGAAAAGATTCAGGAAGTCCATGGCTGTGAGCTTGCCGTGTTTTTTCTCTCCTAGATTTCCAGGTGGACGGCTAATCCAAGTAGGAAGGGAGATTGTGCGAATGCATTCACGAATTATTGAGAGTTCTTCATCACTGAATGTTTTCAGTCCTATTTTCTCCCATGTGTTATCATCATCTTCAACTATATCCTCATCTGATGAATATGGATGCTCAGTGCCACTTTGAGTTCCAGTGGCACTTTGAGTTTCAGTACCACTCTCTTCTCCTGCTAAATAAGCATCGACGTCCTCCACAACTGAATCTTCTTCGAGCTCTCCTAAATCCTCTACCACAATTTTCTTCTCCTTTCTCTTTTTGTTTTTGCCAACTTCCTCAGGTCGCCCAATTCCCCAATAGTGTCGAAGCTGATACTTCAGCACACCTTCGAGGAAAGCATGCATGATCCCCAAGATGTGGTGTTTCACTGGATCCCAATGTTCTGGATCCAAGCGCTGTAGCTCTGTCCAACGAACACCTGTTTTTTTTGACGTTTTGTTCTGAGCTGCTACTGAGTCTTTCTCTTTCCACTCTTGTGCTTGAATGCGAAACTCAGCACCTGTACGGAGCTTCCAAGAATCAATGGCTAGAGACTCAATATTACTGCGGAGTAGCTCACAAAATGAACAAAAGCAGTTGGCCTGATGATTGAGACAACCAAGAAGCTTGTGAAGAGCAGGAAGATCACATATGAGTGGAATTCCAACACGTGTCTCAACAGGAGCTCCATCTGGATGTAGATGTGTGGAAACAGTTTGGCCTGGAATTTGCCATGTGCGAATCATAGTAATGAAGGATTGGAGAATATGGTTGATTGTGATAACATCTGGCTCCGATGGTCCAGGTATAACACTGAGACAAAAAGTATTCTCCGGTGTGTAGCAGAAAGGTGCAGGTAAATTCATACAATAAAGCATGAGGAGACCAGCAGAATGTTGTTTCCCTGCAATCTTGTTTGTAAATGGATTGAACCAATCAATGAATATGCCAAACACTAGATTGTAGTGTGTCTTCAGGAAATCACGAAGTTCTGCCCATGCTGGACTGTCATGCAAGCCGCGCATAGTTGGTCCCTTTGACACATGTGTAAAAGACTTTGCCAGCATTGCTTCAATATCTGGTCGCGAAAGAAAGAATTGTAACCAAGAAACAAAAGATTGTACATAATAAAAACGTTTTGGAACCTTCTTCTCCTCGCCCTCATCATCACGTTTTATAGTAAATAGTTCAGCACCACATTGCGCCGAGCGTGGTGATACTTTCCATGTACATACATCTGACTCGGTGGAATCTATAGTACGAAAGCATTTGTGACAAATCCCGGTCTGTATAATATCTGGTTCAACACCAGTATGCTTGTAGGCAGTCCGAATATCTACAGGAAACTTGAATGTAGTACCAGTAAATGTAACTTTGATCTTGAATTGCGACTCAAGAGAAGAAGAAATGAGAGCAAAAAGAGTATCTAAAATAAGACTGATTGATTTGAGGGTGAGATTTGCAGCATGACGACTAAGTCCAGCTTCTAATGCAAGCCACACCACTAATGTGGTGAACATCTTGGAAATATGGCTTAGATCAATTGGTTCGGCATCTGCACACTTCTCTCAGTAAACTAATATATCATGGTCAAATATCACATACTCTGCGTTTGTGCTGTCTTGTCATCTTCTGGCTGTGCATCTGGTGTTTTGGGGTTGTCACAAAGAAGCTTGGCCTTTCGCTCATGCTCGTGCCGTGTTGCATGACTGACAAGGCGTCCGATGCTTCCACAGAGTAGACAAGTACATAGATACTGGGGCATGCCCTAACTCTAGAATGTCAGACAGTTGGAAATATGTAATATATAGTCTCACGTACGGTGAATCCGTGTTTTGTTCTGCGGCGGCGGATGTGTATTGGGTGGATGTGTATCGTGATGGTGATGGTTGGAAGATGAAGGTGAAGGGGTAGAAACGGCTCAATACAAAGTACAAGCAAGACAGATGTACCCCGAGGGTCTGATGATGTGTTTCCTGACTTTGGAGAATCAGACACTCGGAAATAAGTAGCTCAATATGTAGCCTCACGTACAATGGACCGGGTCTCGATCTGCAGCCGTGGATGTGTATCGGGCGGATAAGTATCGTGATGGTGATGGGCAGAAGATAAAGGTGAAGGGGTAGAAACGGCTCAAGACAAGGTGCAAGCAAGACGGATGTACCGCAAGGATGACTTCCAATAGACTAGCGCGCGCTGACCTGGGCAGGGTTTCGTTCTGCAGTGAGTTTGTCTGACGATGGTGATGGTCGGAAGGAAGCTGATAACATGCGCACAGACGATTGATCAACACGCGGAGACGTTAAATCCGGTAATGCCGTGGTGCCTGACTTCTTTTAATTAATTGTCCATCGAATCCCGAGATGCGAAATGAAAGTTCGAATGAATGGTAATATATACAGAACGACATAACAGAGGGTTCTACTTCTACTTCGTGCGCTTGCCCTTTTGATACTTCTGCTGCTTCTCCAAGCGCTCTAACTGAGCAGCGGTGGGATATTTGTAGAGGGCCAAAACGTCATTCCCATACTTCTCCATGAACTCCTCCTCCGGCAAATCTATCCACTTCTGTACATTCTCCCAGGTTTGACAAAACTCCACCTTAGGCAAAGCGACGCCGTTCTTCCAACAGTCAACTCGGTCCTGGATGCTGAGAACAGTACGAAAGAACTTGGGTTCATAGAAATCAACGGGCATGTCCTTGGGTTTGGGGTGTCTCTGCGACGAGGAAATCGGTGTGTTAGGCACCACTCGCGTCCTCATAGAGCTAGTCGAGCAAGCAATGAGTACGTCATTTCCACTGTAGATGGTCACCTACCGTGCGCCACCGGGCTTGGTCTTCTGGGAGGCTTGGTCATCCAGCACGCGAAAGAAGCATGTAGGAGCGGCTGCTCTCTCTTCTATCGTGTGGATACTGTAATTGCCATCCTCATCCAATTCGTCTTCAGAGTGCGCGTCTTTACTCCCAACCAGAAGTTTAGTGGCAGCACGGCTCTGTTTGGGCAGGGTACTCGTGCGAGTGTGACAGAGCTGTAGCGGGAGTCAGAAGGAAACCTAAAAGCCCTTGTGAAATGCTGACCCTGTAGCGTCGCTTCCCAGCATCACGCGTTATCGCCCTATGATTTAGGGCACCGGGAAACTTGGTCTCTATCCGGGAGTAGTTTCGTAAGAGCGAGAACACGAAATTGCGATACATCGACGCAAGGAAATGTTCGTTATGATAGTAGTCCCTGACTGGAGAAAGGAACAGGTATGCGCTGTGTATCAAGTTTCGGAAGGTCACCAGGGCGATGCGCTCGATTACTCGATTGTAGGGGGTGTCGTGATCACGATTGACCTGAGGGATAAGATGGTCTAGCTTCAGGGATTCGAGGACAACGAAGACACAGGACAGAGTGTCTTCGTCCACTCGAAGGAGGTTGCCGGAGGTAATGCTTTGAGCAGCTTCGGCAGCCGCGCGAAGTTGGGAAACACGGTCTTTGGCGCGCGCGACAAAAGGAGAGATGTAGCGCTCTTGCGCACTCATGGGTGTGGGGGTAGTTTGAGCGGGACGTTGAAGAAAACTACCAGCGAGCCTCAACATATTCTCGATGTGAGCGTCGATATTTTCATGCTTCTCGAACTCTCTCTCTAGATCTCCGATTTCCTGAGCCGTGAGACGTTTCGGTAGAGTCTTCTCGGTAAGAAGCTCCATCAATACTCGGCAGTGAAACTCTAAGGCACCCTGTTTGAGCGGAATACATAAGTTAGTTGAACATGAAGACTAGACGGCTTACCTTAGTTGTCCTAGCATCATCCTCGATGGTCGCTTCCGGGACGTGATATGGGTCCGCTCGCTTCGATTTGTTCGTAGGCACCGTCAATTCATCGTCTGCTTCCTCGTCTTCCTCGTCCAAATCTGCGCCCGGACCGGCGTCATGGGACTCGCGGAGACCAATATCCATGTCCACACTGTCGCCCTCCAAAGGATTGTCGTCAAGAGAAATGTTTGTAGGTGCATTGCTGAGATCACTTGGACCAGCATTTTCGAAAGAGTTGTGGGAGCGAACATCACTGCCGCCTACCTCCGCATCCATATCTACGTCGACCTCCAAAGGCTTGTGCGTAGTCGTGGGATCGGAAGGGACGCCTGAAGACGCAGGCTGGTGCATAGTAGTAGTGGGATCGGTAGGGACGCCTGAAGGCGCAGGCTTGTGCGTAGTAGTATTGGGATCGGAAGGGACGCCTGAAGACGCATTGCCGACATCACTTGGATTTACGTCGACCTCCAAAGGCTTGTGCGTAGTCGTGGGATCGGAAGGGACGCCTGAAGACGCAGGCTTGTGTCTAGTAGTAGTGGGATCGGAAGGGACGCCTGAAGACGCAGGCTTGTGCATAGTAGTAGTGGGATCGGAAGGGACGCCTGAAGACGCATTGCCGACATCACTTGGATCTACGTCGACCTCCAAAGGGTTGTGCGTAGTCGTGGGATCGGAAGGGACGCCTGAAGACGCAGGCTTGTGTCTAGTAGTAGTGGGATCGGAAGGGACGCCTGAAGACGCAGGCTTGTGCATAGTAATAGTGGGATCGGAAGGGACGCCTGAAGACGCATTGCCGACATCACTTGGATCTGCGTCGACCTCCAAAGGCTTGTGCGTAGTAGTGAAATCGGAAGGGACGCCTGAAGACGCATTGCCGACATCTCTTGGACCAGCATCTCCATCCATTGCTTCTGGCCTGGGCATTCTCGCGTCTTGATGAGAATGCTCGAAAGATTTGTGCGGATGAACCGAGTCGGACGTGGGCGCTCTCGCGACTTCCAAGAAAGACGAGGCCGTTGCTGATCTAGAGAGCTGCGGGTTATGAGTTCGGTGATCTCTACAGATGTACACGACATACCAGCGTCGGACCGTCCATGACCTCGTCAACATCAGATGGTCCTTTTGAATATTCCCCCGATTGGCCACCAGCACCAGCATCTCCATCCATCGCTTCTGGCTTGGGCATTCTCGCGTCTTCATGAGAAAGCTCGAAAGATTTGTGCCGATGAACCGAGTCGGACGTGGGCGCTCTCGCGACTTCCAAGAAAGACGTGGCCGTTGCTGATCTAGAGAGCTGCGGGAAGTTATGAGTTCGGTGATCTCTACAAATGTACGCGACATACCAGCATCGGACCGTCCATGACCTCGTCAACATCAGATGGTCCTTTTGAGATTTCCCTCCATTGCCCACCAGCGAAGCGCTCGTTCTGAGGTTTGTGAGTTCAGTTTCTTTACGATTGTACGCAACATACCATTGTCGGACCGTCCATGACCTCGTCAAAATCAGATTGTCCTTTCGAAAAGTCTCTCGATTGGCCACCAGCGAAGCCCTCGTTGCCTGCCGTTTTCGTACTCGACGTCTCCTTGGTCTTAGCGAGTAAAGGCTCCTTGATTGTCTTGGACATAGTCTGTCGACGGGAGTCAGTCAAGACAAGTGTCAACGTGGGACAGGGGGCGTACAGCGTATTTCTGGAACAGAGGAATGGGCTCCTTCTCCTTCTCCACCTTCTTCGGGTTTGCCATCCTCTCTTTGCCCTTTCCCTTAGCCTAAGAAGCTTAAGATGATTAAGGTAAAGTTATTGGATCTTCGTACCAAGTTTGCCACATCTACGGATGCGTCGTCCTTTCTCGCCTTCCGTTGTCTGATAGGCCTAATAAGCCGAGGAGTTGATTCCTCAATCAAGGGCGCTTCCTCTGGAGCTTTCGACATTGAAGGAGTCTGCGTTGGGAGAGTATGAACGTTTCAATTGAATATCAACAGCACAAGAACATACGGGTAGTTCTTCTGGAGCTCTCGACATCGAACGAGTCTGTGTCGGGAGGGTTTGTTTCGATCCAAATAGCGATGGCACGGAAACATACATGTCTTGGTGCAGCCGCACTCGCAACGTCCAAATGCATGATGCCTTGGAGCATCCTCTTGACCGGCTTCTTCTTCTTCCCCTAGAGAAAAATTACTGTTAGTTGATCGAAATCAAAGATAGAGAACTACCGTAGGCATTGCCTCCGCGAGGGGCGAAGTCGCTACAAATGGCACCTCGGAGTCGACATCCATGGACTTGGAATGGTTCAGCACGCGTTGAATGAGCCATAAATAGACAGGTACCTCGGCTGGTGTCGACTTCGAGAAGAACTGATTGTGCATTGTTATCAGGCTTCAGAGTCGTAAGCATTGAGTATCAGCACATACATTCTGTCCCGACGGGTCCGTTTTCCTTGGCCGCTTAGGTGACCGTTGAGGCGAAGTTACTGTTCGAAGGTCGATTCGACGAAACTGGACTGCTGTATTTTCAAGGTAGTTTGCCTTGGCTGTTTCGATGTGTTTTGCCTGAGTGAAGATCAGTATTTGCGCTA
Source organism: Strobilurus pachycystidiatus (assembly GCA_019915135.1). Classification (NCBI taxonomy): domain Eukaryota; kingdom Fungi; phylum Basidiomycota; class Agaricomycetes; order Agaricales; family Physalacriaceae; genus Strobilurus; species Strobilurus pachycystidiatus. Next base: position 88,278 of record JAHLMK010000006.1, on the reverse strand, counting down.
AAGGAAGAGGACTACAAAACATACATAGTTGCTCATGTATACACCGCTCTGCTCTGCAGCATATTTATCCAGTCGAGCGCGCTCCTCGGATCGAGCGCGCTGCTCATCGGCATAGATGCGCTCCTCCGCACCGGGAGACTCTCGAAGACGCGGTCTTTTGTGCGGAGAGTTGTGCGACTCAGGTTCCGGAGAGATTGTTCGTTTGTGTGTTTCGGGCGGTTGCGAAGATTCAACAGCCGGTTCGGCGACATCTGAGGCGTACATCGAATTTGGGAATGAAGTATGAAGATGAAAGGATGGATGAAAGGAATATTAACAAGGGTCCAACACGCGTTGTACCACGCGTCGGGGCCATGCCGGCTCAAGATGTCCGGATTGGAGTTTCGGCAAGGAAGGCTCTACAAGCATGCAATTATGTCAAGCAACCGCAGCGTTGCATGAACTGCGAACTCACGATCCGTGACCCAAAACTGACGCAACGCGACTGCCTCCGTACAAGCTACCTCGCTGCTCCTGGGAAGAAGAAATTTTTCTGGGCCTGCACGTCAGAAGCATTGGGCATGTACTGAGGCGCCAGGACAAGCCTTACTGATCTCAGTCCATAAGTCAGAGTTTCGCGTAGTGAGTGTGATTATCATACCACCTCGAAGACCACCACGCACCCTCGCTGCTCCTGAGGGGAATTCCGGCTTCGAAGGTTCATAAAGAATGTATTGGGCGTGTTCCCAGCTGCATCACCGGCCTTCAATTTGAATAAGTTGTAGTTTCGCATAACGAGCAGGTGCTACATACCTTTTTGTATACCACAAAACGCGTCCGCGATTCCTTCGACAAGATGTTCGCTTGCAATAGTCTGATGAAATTCGTTTCCACAATGTCCGCCGGGTACAGAGATTGCGGAACTGAAATCGAACGACGAATTTGGCATGGACTCTCCCTGTATTTTTCTAAGTCTTCTGCCTTTTCTTTTGTCTAAAGCTCACTTACAACATCATTCGATACATCTCTCAATAGAATATAGATTACACTCATGCTCAGGGATTTATAACACGTCGCTCGCACCGACGGTGGTGGAGAGAGGACAAGGCGAAAAAGGCCACGTGCTCCCGGCAGCGTAACCAAATCCTGCCGGGGACGTTAAATCCGAGAATTCGGATTTAACGTTTCGCTGCCGACTTGCCTGGGTGCTGCGTATACACGTGATTCTTTCCCACTTGCCCTCTTACCACGAAGTTGAGGAGAACAACAGGGAAATCGCAGGTAAGCGTCGACAGCGTTTGGTACGGTAACTTTCAATGGCAATGAAATGTGATCGTGTGCAATGTTACGAGAAGTCAGATACAAAAATACAAGTGCAAGAGGAGAAACATGCAAGGGGAGAAAAGAGCAAGGAGAGTCCAGGTCACTGACTCTCATTTGTTTAGCTGACACTTGTTAAGATGCCAAAACTCGAGCTCTATGTTGTTGGTGCGTCGTTTCTCGCTCTTCTCTTCGATTTACTCAACACTCACAACACCTTTAGAATCTATCAATGCCGCATGGTGGTCCGAGCGCCGGAAAACTATCGAATATCGGGTCAAGTGGTTTGGTTACTCAGCTCACAGCAATACGTGAGTTTTGGATCCGATTCTACGCGTCACACCCATCCTCTCTCAGGTGGGAGCCCAAGGGATCTTTCGACAACGGGGCATCGGGCTATCTCTTGGAAGAGTGGTGGCAGCGTGTACAACGGGACAGCGGGGTCACAAAGAAGGATCTCAAGAGGATCAAAAAAGTAGATGCCACAGCGCAGCACAAAGGTACGTTCATTATCGTGGAATCCAGTCTGTAATTCAGTGTGGCGCACTCCGCTCAGATGAGCAAACGCGAGCGACAAAGCGGCTGGCATCCTCAGCCGGTCGAGAAATTACCCCCGAACCCACATCCAATCAACAAGTCGCAGATAAGGATGCCCTCGCAGGGCTGCGGGAGAAAATCGTTAACGCTGGTCAGTCCCCAGCCGAATCTTGGCGCGCGACGCGTTAACAGTTCAATGCAGATAATCAGCAACTGGTTACTCTCGCTGGGCTGCGGGAAACACTGTCACCGCTAACGGACATGTAGATTACAACATTACATCCATCAATACACTGTTTTGCATCCGTCTGTCGCCTTTGGCGATGTTCCCAAAATCGGGTGTTCCCTACATCCGCGCGCCCCCTTGTCGTGGGTTTTGGGCTGAGCCTTCGGGTGACCAAGCAGCGCGTTAAACCTTCATGGCTTTTCGATCCAAGACTTGTTCGTAAGTACGCAACAATCCAATGACCGCAATTTTGATGTTTACATTCCTTCAGGGTTGATTTATATCAGGACGGAGGGGAGGTCTTAAACTGTTCACACAGTAAAAAAAAGCCAAGGCTAACGGTGTACGTTCTTCCCTATTGGCCCTCATTTACGCTCAAATGTCCTCCAGGAAATCAAATCCATGCAACCTGGCCAGCGCCTCTTCTCTCCCTCCGACGCCTCTTCCAAGAGAATGTTGGACTCTGATCTGCACCTGCATGGTCTTTTGGAGGAGTATGCTCGCCCAGAGTGGATGATTCTCACCGTGCTTCCCGTCCCTCCCCCGCCTGTGCGCCCGAGTATTGCGGTCGATGGGCCGTACAATGCTATCGAAGCCTCTTTGGACCGGTAAACAGATTCTTAGCATGGCGATACCTCGCGGCATCAATATTTCGGGCGCCTCTGACCCCAAGTCGCCTAACCCGTCTAATGATGATGGTATCGAGAACCAGTACCTGCCAGTCAACCTCCAACGCATTGTCCAGAATGCCTCGCAAATCTTCCATATCGACCGTCGGAAACCGAGCGACTTGGAGCCTGCGTATATCATCCGGTCTGTGAAGGAGCGGATCAGTCGCCTCATCGTCGTTCGAGGCGATGATGAGCTTAGTCTCGAGGCGCAGGACAATGCCGTCATGCGGTTCAGCATGCATCTCAAGGCGACGTTTGCGGCGAGGCGGGTCTTGGAGCGGTACCATCTCAATCGGGAGGCATTCGAGTGGGTGCTTGGTTAGTCGTCTGATCTTCAAATATCAACATTTTCTGACATTTCTTCCGTGAAGTCGAAGCCAAATTCAACCAATCGATTGCGAACCCCGGCGAGATGTGCGGTACTCTCGCTGCGCAGTCCATCGGTGAACCAGCCACACAGATGACGCTCACCACCTTCCATTATGCCGGTGTGTCGAGTAAAAACGTCACACTTGGTGTGCCGCGTCTCAAGGAAATCATCAATGTTGCCACCAACATCAAGACCCCGTCGCTCAGCGTCTATCTCGAGCCGGAAATTGCAGCTGATCAACATCTGGCGAAGAACGTTCAGCAGGAGCTCGCTTACACCTCCCTTCGCACTGTCACCGCTTCCGTCGAGATTTGGTACGACCCTGATCCCAGTTCCACCATCATCGAGGAGGATTCCACGTTCGTCGAGGCCTTCTTTGCCATTCCTGACGAGGACACCGAGTCCAAGCTGCACCTCCAGTCGCCTTGGCTCCTCCGTCTCGAACTTGATCGCGCAAAGATGATAGATCGCAAACTGACGATGAACTACGTCGCAGCCCGCATCTCGGACAGCTTCAAGACTGACCTCTTCGTCATCTGGAGTGAGGACAACTCGGACAAGCTCATCATCCGTTGTCGTGTCATTGCCGGCGGAGACAATGATGACGACGCGGTTGGTGTTGAGGAGGATGTCTTCCTGCGACAATTGGAGAACACTATGCTGCCGTCAGCCTGCGTGGTGTGAAGGGCATCAACAAGGTCTTCTTGACGAAGAACGATGTTGTGGAAGAGACGGACGATGGGAGCTTGACGGTGCGCAAGGACCATGAGTGGATACTGGAGACGGATGGGATCAACTTGAAGACTGTCATGTGCATCGATGGCGTCGACTTCAAGCGCACATATTCGAACAGTTGCGTGGAGATCTTCAACGTTTTGGGTATCGAGGCGGCGCGCGCAGCAATCATGAAGGAACTCCGCGGGGTCATTGAATTCGACGGTTCCTACGTCAACTACCGACACTTGGCTCTTCTTTGCGACCTGATGACCCAGCGCGGTTCGCTCATGGCTATCACACGACACGGCATCAATCGTGCTGACACGGGCGCGTTGATGAGGTGTTCTTTCGAAGAGACTGTCGAAATCCTCATGGACGCCGCTGCGGTTGGAGAGAAGGATGACTGTCACGGCATCGCCGAGAATGTCAAGTTCGGACAGATGGCTCTCATGGGCACCGGCGCGTTCGATGTGGCGTTGGATATCGACATGCTGAAAGATGCGATCGTCGACCACCGCCTGCCTGTACAGCTAGCAGCCCATGTGGAGGGTGGAATGACACCCGGGCAGGTGGCAATGACGCCTTACGACTCGAACTCTCCGATGTGGCAGGATGGCGGCTTCAAGGTGGATCAGGCTTCCTTCTCGCCTTTAGCGGCGAGTGGCGGCGGAGGTGATGACGCGTCGGGTTTCCAGTGGTTGCAGTATGGACCAAGTCCAATGGGGGCCGGTGGAATGTCGCCTGGTGGCGGCTACAGCCCCAGTTCACCCAATGCTTACTCGCCGACATCGCCAGGATTTGTACCACAGTCGCCTGTTGGTGCAACATCGCCGTTCGCTGGTACATCGCCCTCTTATAGCTCCTCGCCATACTTCGACGGACAAAGAGGTGGCGCTACCTCTCCGACATACTCGCCGACGTCGCCTGCCTTCGTCACCTCTCCCAATTACTCTCGTACAAGCCCGCGCTATTCGCCGACATCGCCATCGTTCTCTCCATCTTCTCCCTCGTTCTCGCCCACGTCTCCACGATACAGCCCGACGTCCCCATCATTCAGCCAACTTCACCAACAAGTGGCTATCCACCGACGAGTCCGTTCAAGCTCAACCATCTCTTCGTAGCCCCCGATCGACACTCATCGACGTCGCCGAAGTATTCGCAACATTTCCTCGGGCTTCGCATCTGCTCCGCGCGCCCCCCCCCCCCCCCTGCCACCCCCACCCACCCACCCCCCCTTCACCTTCCGCTGTCGGCGTACCACCCCCCACGTCTCGTACCACCCCCCACGTCTCGTACCCCCCCCCCTCTCCCCCCACCTTCCGCGCACCCACCCTGTGCCGCGCACTATCAATCAATATGTTCTCGTCCCCGCAATTTTTAAAGAATTTGCGCCATCACCCTCAACGTCCCCTTCCTGCCCCTGCCCCCCTCTTCCGCGAAGTTGTGGGCATGCGGAGTGAGAGCAAGACTTTGCTGAGGAACGGGTAGTGGTGGAAGATGTGCAGTCGTCGTCCGATGATGCTACAGGACCCAAGGGGGTGGAGGTGGCTAAAGGGGAAGACTGCCTGATTGGAAGGTCAAAGGAGGGGGACGGTATGGAGGACAGGGATCAAGAAACCATCCGCATCGGCGATGACTTGGAAGAAGCCGCTCGCACCCGCCGCATCAAGCCAAGAGGAGAAGCATGCAGCGCCGAGGATGATATCGAGGCCGTCGGTGAATCCGCCATTGACATTGACCTAGTAGACAATGCTGCAACATCGTTACGGTATCCTGCAACTCAACGCACCTTGAAGTTGGCGGATCGGGCGCCTGTAGCGACAATAGACGTTCTTACATTCGCCGTGTCCACCCCCCAGTCGTCGTGTCCGCACCCGCAGTCGATGCATACCGTCTGCCGACCGTTTACGTGCCCGCGGTTCGTTACATGTTGAATATCGCCGGAACTGGAGCGCGTCGTCCAATCTAGAGTGCGATGCTGGAGTAAGTGGTGGAGGTGGGATTCAGTGATCACGATCCGGATGCAAATCGTCCAAATACGGACTCGATCGCTTCATCCATCCAAGTGCCGAACACGCGAACGCCTGTATTCACGCTCGACAACGCACAAACTATCGGCATTTGCAAGGTAAGTCTTCGTGTTTATATCCTGATGTATTCTCAAATGGCGTCTTCTAGCTCTCACCATGCCCGCTGAAACTATTCGACTCTTTCGCCCGCGCAATGGCCCGCATCTTTTCACCCGGTGGGAGGCCCCGACTGGGCAGACTGTCGGCTATACCGCCCTCCACGATGCGCTCCGGAAGCACGCGTTTCGCTTTGGCCCTGATGCGGCCACATTTGCACTCGCGTATGAACTTCGTCGTTTCCGGGGCCGTCTCTCATTTTAACACCAGTAAAACCGCCTGGCACGACCCCGACACCAAGGACGCATATGGACACTTGACCATCCGGGTGTTCAACGCGGAGAACTGGTGCATAGGCACGGTGCACTGGTACGGATTGGCGGACAGTACACCGTTCGTTCACGAGCTCGAGAACCCTGGCAGCGTTAGGGCCATGATCATGCGCCACGCCAACACTCCGGAGAATGAACGCCGCTTCAGGAATTGGTTCCGCCAGAGCGATCACATTGAGGTATACATTCTCTTGCAGTCTGCGATACTTTCCTTACCCTCCGGCAGGTTTTCTAGTCGTATCCTGACTCATTGTATTCCACGCTATTTTTTGTTGCTACATTGTACTTCTTGTTATTGCTTTGCTTTACATTGCATTCGCTATCGTACGCGCTCACTGTATGTGCATGTACTGTATCAATACCGTAATTATATTAGTTAACACACCTCGATTATACCAGATTGACTTTGTTCTGGTCGGGTTAATTTCCGTAGGAAGGGCGGCGGAGGCGCGTCGACGGAGCTTTTACGCATCTCACTGGCGCGTAACGCGCTGACTTATGTAGATTCGCGTTATCAAATAATGAATTATATTGACACATTCATATCGCTCACGATAACTATTGAATTAATAATTACCAAGCCGAACCAGTTCGGACGGGCGGAAAAGGGCCCGAAAACTGACTAGTTACATGCGTGGTGCCATAAAGGCACCACGAACATGTTTCCATGGGCCGTGCCCCCGGTGTCATCTGTATGAGAGCTCGACCAGCTCTCTCACCGCTGCTACCGGCCCAAATAGGCAGATACTTGGAGGATACGGTTACAAAACCGTCAATCAAAGCAGACATTGCCACTTATTGTATGACGAAAGGCTCCTTAGTGCTCGCATTGCCCCGCGGCCGGTTACGCGGGGTGCTGAGTTGAGGCATACGGTATGTCCCTCACATATCTGTGCATGTCCGGACATCATCAGGCGGGCATTGCTCACTCAAAGACATGTTTCCGACTTAATCTCTTACGACGGACCGGAAGTTACCGAGTACAATGTGCACTAGTTCAATGCAAAGGAGGCCTTTTGGTGGCCTGTGACGGCTTTTACAGTGAAATTCAACATCATGAGACTATACTCTGCGTGGTTTAATGTCCGTCAGATAGCGATGCCATTATTCTCTGACGATCACATTGCCGTCCTGCCGCAGCCCATCAATTATTAATTTGGTCCCCGACGGCATCGTTGTTTGATCAAGCCCTATCAAGCCGCGAAGGGCACATAGAAGCACAATTCGGGCCCAGAAATAGCCGCGACAGCTAGGCTGCAGCGCCGAGCAAGCAATACATGGCCTATGGGGAGCTGCTGCGGCGGTAGCTCACTCCTATAACAATGATTTATGTACAACTTGATCTTATGCTATAGCAATGCTGCAATGTATGGAAATCCACTGACCTGACACTGATTCAGCAATAGGGCGCTATTCGAGACTCGGGGACAATTATTAGAAGGCGCACATCACATTCAGTGTGTACGTTCAACCGGTCATCTCGTATGATTGTCTCCTTTACTCCCTGTCGTTTGTCTAGTTTACAGAACAATAGTTGAATCTGCGGCTGTTTTCTGAAATTGGGTCTAAATAGGTCTCTTTTCACTGGTACGGCCCTCTTTATTGGAAGGTACGTGCATCCGCGTGTGTGACTTGAAATTCGTTCGGGATGGAATTGAGAAGGCTCTCGTATAAGAAGGAGGTGTAATTGTGAAACGGGCCCGCCGTGGATCAATGCGGCTCCTTACAATCATGGCAAAATGCACCCGCGGGCTCGTTCATCTATGTGGAGCGTGACGGTCGCAGAATAACCAATCATCATAAGAACACCCAGCAACATTCGAAATATTTTAGTCCGAAGCAACTTCATCATCCGAGCCATCAGATTCGATATCGTTGTTTTCCCGGCTCGAATCAACTTCTTCGTCTACCGGACTTTCTACAACTTGAAGGTGACGAAGTGCGGGGAGCTTGTCGGCGCGGAGAGAGGAGACCTTCAAAGTCCGCTTCAACTCTCGAAATTGCTGGTTGCAAAGCTTGCTGTGGCAACTTCCCGTTATGCCCAACTCTTCCAGCGCCGGCGTGAGTTCGAGTGCCGCGTGAAGCGGCTCAATTATGTCCGAGTAGAGCCCAGAGCCCTCGACAAAGGTGATATACAACCGCTTCAGCCCACGGGATTGAGAGTTCTCCAGGAATCTGAGGACGAGGTGCATCTCCTCTACATCCAGTTCCAGGCCCTCCAAGGAAGGATGTCGAAGGTTGTTCAAGAAGGAAGAATGGGGACAGAGTGAGACTTTAAGACCGTGAAGCGATGTTGTAAGTCCTGGAAGGGCGAGATCGTCATCTGGAAAAAATGACTCGGAACCCTCTTGGACATGCGTCACTGTAAGGTATTTCAACCGAGGGCAACCTGTAAGAAAGTGGACCGCATTTCTGGATGCGCTTCTTGCATCTCCCGTTTGAAGGGTAACATGTCTCAAGGCTACCAATGGGATGTCTATGTCAATGGTTTTACCATAGAGGGTGACAGTGTGAAGAAATGGCGCCGTCTGGAATGCATCAATGGCTGGGGATCCCGGTGGACGTTCGGTGCAGATAGAAAGTGATTGCAACATTGGCAATCTTCCTCGTACGTGGGAAAGACCCTCAAGGAAAGAGGGACCGACAACAAATGACACATCTTTCCATTGCTCCGCACAATCCATCAGGAATCGAATGCATCTGTTATTAGCCTCTTTGAGTGTTTCTTTACTTGCGGGGGGAGTAGTGCGGGAAAATACACCTAGGTCCGCAGCTCCATCTTTGCTCATCTCGAAGGTCAGAGGGTACGTTCCTGTACGCTCGAGTCGAAGAGAGAGAAGTTCTGTCCAGCCGCTAGGATAAAAAGCGTGAATAACATGTTGGTGGGATTGGAGGTTTAGAGTCGCCCAGAAGGAAGGGTCAGACAGCGCTACATCGCGCCAACGTTTACAGACATGGCTGATTGGCCATGGACCTTTTGAGGTATCCAACGCGTGCGGCTGTAACCGAGCAAGCCTGGGAGATTGGCAGGACAGGTGAAAGGTTTTTGTCATGCACTCTACTGGGAGTCGCCATTGCGAGGATAGGAGGCAACGACTACGCGATATCATCGTTTTCAAGCAAAGTTTCTCGGCACGAAGCCGGTCACGGTGTGCATGTAGGAGGACGATGGTCGCACACAACCGTTCCTCCTCGTCATCGAGGACTCGAGTTCATGCTTTGCAGTGGGTATAATCTCTTCACGTATGATCCGCTCATTGTAAGCGGAGGCAGGCCCGTTGAGGAACGCAAAATTGTCGTATATGCTAGAGGTGTATCTCGGAGAGGCGTCAGGACAACGGTATGGCTCCCCACAAGAATGGCAGGACAGATATGCGGCATCGGTCATCTAATGAATTTGTCGTTGGCCTCATTTGATATTGCGCCGCCTGATAGAACACTTACTGAAATGTGAAACTTACTGCAAGTTTGAGTTCAAGACAAAAAGACTCCGGGCCGGCCGAAATCAACATGTTCAAACCCCGACCTAGCCCTAAACGCCTTGCACTCTTACCATGACCTTCTGTCGACTACAATCTGCTCGATCCATTTGCTGCCCACGTAGCGACCCCGCCATCCTCGGCTCTCCCTTGCAGGCGCACAAACACGCGTAATCTCCCTCAACGAACTATGCAGCTGCGGCCCAAACGGTCTATAACGGGGCAAATCTACTCTGCCAGCCCAGTCTGTATCGGAACAAGGAGCGTGCCTTGAAGGCATATGTGAGAGGATCGTTTACCCGGCAGGTGTGTCGCTCGAACATGTCGCTTGCTATCGATCAATCTCATGTACCACGCAGTGTTTGAATGGTCTTTTCCGGAGCTTGCTTAACCAATGCACACTCCCCATGACCCTCTTTCCTTGTTGTCTACCAAGCATATTGCGCAGGTTGCTTTCATCGGCAGACGTGGTGGTGCGTCCTTCCGTCTGTAACATGGCATGCTCATTTGACAACCCCATGACGGTAGCTGGACCGTCACTGACTAGGACACCACGCGCAGACCATGCAATGGATCGTCGCCCCTCACTGATGATCCCGCCCTCCCCACCATGGTCTTGTTATCCCATCTCGCCATTATCCTCGGGCACGGTCACTTGTTCTACGTCCCCACTCATCGGTGATGGCTCAATGGATCCGCCCTTCCTTCCACATTTATAAAGCGCACAAAGGTGTCGCGGTGTCTCCCAATTACCTCCCAGCAATTCCCTCAAAGCTTACTCCTCTTTCACCCAATAACCTCCAATGATGGAACTCGACTACTTTCTGGCAGCGCCGGCGCTGTTCATCGCTTTGTGGTCCCTCATGACGGTCAAGCAGCGAGTTTTGCTTTCCGACTTCATCGATCGGTTGTTTGATCTTTGGCCTTCTCCGTCCAAAGTAGGCTGTTTGGTGGTCTTCTTGAACGACGCTTACGACCTTGCGTGTTAGACTAGCTATGCAAAACTATTATCATTGGATGCGGAGACAAGCATGGCCCTGACTCCAGAGCCTGCGACCACACTCGGTCCAACGCCACGTACAGTTGTGTACGCAAACTTCGAGTCCTCACTGGTGAGACTCCCAACGAACCCGACCTGTGGGACTGATACTGTCTGTGCTTTCCCTTTCCTTCCTCTTGGGCCCATTCTAAATCTCAACAACAGTGTGAAGCCCGGGCATCCAAACTCGCATCAACAATACATTCCCAATCCACTATCATCTCCTCTCTCAATTCGACCATTTCCTCTCTTCAATACAACATCAAGCACCTCCACGCCGCCCTTCGTGATAAAGACACTCTTATCTCAAATGGACCATACCAGGATCGCGCGCTCAAGGCTGAGGCGAAGCTGGTGAAGATGGATGCTCTGAGGCGACTGGTGGAGAGGTTGAGGGAGCATGTGAAAGAGGGGGATATTGAGAGGCAGGGGTTGGTTAGGAGAGTCAACAAGTTGGGAGGCGGTGGCAAGTCCGCCACTTCCCACGTCAAGCTCACTGTCACCGCCACACCCACACCCACGCCTACTGTCACGACCTCTACCATCCTGAAGCGCATTCGGAAACTGATGGAAGCATACACGGATGTGATGGCGCGTGCTAAGGGAGTTAAAAGGAAGGAAGTGGAAGACATGCTGCAGCCGCTCAAGGATGGCGTCGAGGGTATCTTCGAGAAGCTGAGTGGGAGTGTGGCGCAGGAGGCAGTTTCGAGTTTGACCGTGGCCGGAAAGTCGACTTCGGGCGTGGCAGCAGCACAAACACCAAGGACGATGGTGATTAAAATGGAGACATCTACACCTGAACCAGGGAACACGACATCGACCCCAGCCGCTACGATATCGACGTTGACGTCGAGAATCGCACTGCGCGCCCCGTTGTTCAATCCTCCAGCGTCGTTGTCCACGGCCACCCAGCCCTCATCCTCGGTTTCACCCGCTTCCTCCTCGACTCAGATGACTGAAGTCTTTCCACACACGGCAGTCACGCCCCAGGTCGAAACCGTTACTACACCTTGATCATCTACTCCATCTTTGGGCACGTCGCCGCCTCTAGCAGGAGGAGGAGAGATGTTAGGAATGTCAACGCCTGGTCCTACAATCCTGGTCCCGGTCCCAGTCATACAAACTCAGCCAACTCCACCTTTGATTGACCAAGCTCCTCCGCCACCACCTCTAATAACTCAAGCTCCTTCGACAATCCAGCCTTCCCCGCCGCCGCCACTGGTCTTTGCACCTTTGCTGCAATCAGATGAATTCATGGACATTGATGTTGGAGCGGACTACCCCATGCAGGATGCGGATGCGGTCGAGGGTATTACGGAGGTGGAGATGGTAGATGTGGCGTCTGGCTCAGCGTCATCTGTGTTTGCACAGCCGGTGTTCACTCCGCAGGTTTATGGCCAGTTGGCAACGCCGATATACAATTCGACGCCTGTGTGTGGTCAGTTGGCGACACCAGCATCCAACCAACAGCAAACGCTGGTGTTCAATCAACAGCCGATGTCCGGGTTCAACCAACAGGCGACTTCTGCGTTCAATCAACAGGCTGCGGCGACAAACCACCCACAGGCGACGGCAGCGTTCAACCAACAGACGACGCCTGGTACAGGGGTCAACGCCTTGCCGTCACCTGGTTTCAACCAGCAAGCATCTCCTTCGGTGCAGAACACGCCGTACGCCTTCTCAGCGCCTCCAGTATCTTCCTACTGCACTGCCTTATCCGACCGCACCAACATTTCATCTACCTCTATCTTCACACCGGAATGTAAACGTCGACCAAAGAAGGAGCCTACTCGGATGCCTCAGCAACCACTCTACACACCTCAGCCCAACCAGAAGCACCCGCTGTGTGGGGTTAACATCTTCATGGAGAACCCGTATGCGACGGTGCCGAGCGATACGCCTCCGACGTATGCGGAGCTGAAGGAGATGTGTGTGCCATTGAATAAGTGTGGTGGGCATCCGATGGTAGTGATGACGCTCGTGGACGGATTTTGGAGGTATCGCTGGAAGGAGTTGACACCGCCGACGTGGGTGGAGTTGGTGCATGCGTGTTTGCCGGCGTAGGGGTCTAGCTGTGGTCTTCTTGTGTAGGATTTATTTCATCAAATTTGCACTTAGGACCGTGTACTATATTCCAAGCGACAAGTTACCATAGTTTTACAAGACGCGGAATAGTACACTGACATCTAGGGAGTCACGAAACTCCTAAGTATCGACGCCAGGTTGCTCCCTTAGCCGCGAGAGAGAGGATGTCATTCTCACAAAAGGGGATACATAAACAGCTTCTACTATACGCATTGCGAGCGGGAGTTCATACATGCCCTTCGACTCCGCTATACGCTTTCGAAGCCATGAGCTGATTTTATTCAGGAAGTACGTATCCTATCATGTACGATTTGATGGAAAACCTATAGCCTGTACAAATTCCCGCCGAAAGCAAGCAAAGATGAAGAGCACAAGTACTTACAGAATACTGGTACAGATGGAGATCCCTGATACATTAGAAGGTGATCTGGTGACGCCATGAAGGTCTTCCGAAATCCATCCTCAACAACCTGAGGTTCGATAACTTCTTCTCGATCTCCGAGAGTTTCCCGTTCTCTAGGAAATTCATGAATTCGTCGAAAGCTTTCTGCCTCTCAGCCTCGTAATCCTCATCTGGATCGTCGTCATCTTCCTCCTCCGCCATCCCTTCCGGCAGTATGTGCACCTCTTCGAGTGCAAGTAACATCTCCATCGCTGGGCGGATGACGTCGAGAAAATTTGAGCATGACTCCAGAGCAACGTGAAGATGTAGACGCTTCAGTTGCTGACAGCGTGAGTGCTCAAGGAATGTCAAGAGCCAAGACATATCTTTGAGCTCGTGGACATGGATTTCCTGTAAGTGAGGTGTACGTATTTCGGCGGCAAGCGGATTGTTCACCGCAGGGATGGAGAGATAAAGAAGAGAGGCGGAGACGACTTCGATTTGGGCTCCGTGTTTACTGAGGCTGAATTTGTCAAAGTCCACGGTGAGGGATTCCAAGCACGGACAGCCCGACAGAAAAGCAAAGGCATCCTTCACAGAGTTGATATCCCACCGGTTGTGCACTCGAACAGTACGTAACTGTAAGAGCGGAAGACGGAGGACAAGCCCATCAACAGTATCTACACGGACGGTGTGGAGTAGGGGTGCGGCCTCGAAGACCTCGAGGGTGGCACCACCAGAGGGAAGATCGTCGGCCTCTGAGAGGTCGATGGAAAGTGACTCCAAATAGGGAAAACCACAAACGACCGAGCGCAGGTGCTTGAGAATGTACCATCCAACACTGAGGGACACACGCTTCCACCGAGCCGAATGCTCGATTAAACGCTTCAAGCATCGGCGATGAGTTGATCGTATTTTGTCGTTCTCAAGCGAGCAGCCGCTATCATAGTCGTCTTCCATTGCAAAGGCCGAGAGGTGAAAGGATATGGGCTGATTGCTTGTTTGCTCAAGACGGGTGCTGAGAAGCTTCCTCCATCCGCGAGGATACAACAATGCTCCGCGCTCGTTGAAGTTGAAGAAGGACCAGAAGGCAGGATTGCCAAGAACGATGTCTCTCCAGGAGGTGCAGACATGACTAAGAGCCCACGGGCCCTTTGAGGTATCGAAAACGAAGTCCTCTTCGTCGTCGCAATACCAACGGAATATCTCGGTCATGCACTCGACGGGGAAAAGGCACAGAGGCAAGAGGACAGCACGAAAGCGTATGACGACGATCTCGAGGCGCGCTCGCTCTGCTTGTAGGTGCTCTCGTTCAGCAGTCATGAGAGCAATGGCAGCGTCCAGGCGTTCTAACTCGCTGTCTACAGCAGCTACCCCTCGCAGTGCGTTAGGAATATCTCCGTCAGAAGTCGCATCGTTGTAGGGGGGAAGGGTGTCATATACTTTGGAGGATAATCCGGGAGATTGGTCAAAGCGATACGGCTCCCCGCAAGAATGGCAGGAGAGACGTGCGTGCGACTCGGAGCTCATCTATGATTTGCAGAATTGACATCGCTTCGTCAGGACAAGAGAAATATGCACGTACTGTTTGTTCCTATGGTCAACACTGGGGTTTTTGCTGACCGTGTAGTACCCCGCCACGTAATATTTGATCTTATGAAGAACACTACTAGATGGTACCACGGTCCGGTTTCTCACCCTCAAGCGGTCAGATTGCTAGTGTAGGATCCGAGAATGAGAAATAAATTATTTTTATGTTCGGGATCTTTGATATACATGAAAATACGTCGAACATCAACTTTACAGAAGACTGGGGCTCAAGGAAAGAAATAAGGAACATCCGGACGCCATGATGGAGGCCAGATTTTGCGGGAAACGTGCTCGGGAACGGCGACGAGCCGGAATGAATTCCTCAAGACCACCCCAGTATATAGATGCATCACATATCTTCTTATTCTACCACTTGCGCGAGGTCTAGGCAGGATGGTACATGACTCTGTGTGCATTCTGCGTCTCCGAGCACACAAGCGTGATGATGACTCATCTCACGTTGATGGCCGTGATCACGGCAAGTTGTGGAGCATCCGAGCAAGGCCTCTTTCCAACCCACGGTCACCGCATGCGTCTTAAACGTCGCGTCCGTCAATCAAATACAGCCCCGCATTGTCCTTCTACAACATCCAAAATCAGCGAGACAGATATCACTCGGCTCTGGGCACACCTTACTCGACCGGAAAAAGAGAACCGTCTCACGGAGAGCATTGCTGATGCGCAGGCTCATCCATTCGAACCGCTTGCGCATGCTGCCAAGCGTCATCACATTCCTTATACTACTTTCCGCACTCGCTATCTTGGCCTCAGACAGCCTCGGGATCAGGCTCGACGCGCCCAACAGAAGCTCACCCCAGAGCAGGAGAAGACACTTGTCGAATGGCTTAATCACAAAGGGGACACCGCCGATGCGCTTTCACGGCAGGAGGTCAAATATCAGGCAGAGAGATTGTGTGGAGGAAAGCTGGGGCGCAACTGGGTTCCAAAATTCTACAAGCGGAACAAAGACCGACTCAACTACAAGCGCCTACCCGGACTGGACCCCAAACGCGCCAAAGTTTTCAATAAGCCCGTCGTCAACCATTACTTCGATCTCCTTGAACAGACGCAGGTCGACTTCAATGGGAGGACAGTCAACTTGGCCGATATACCCCAGAAACGGCGATTCAATGTTGACGAGAAGGGTGTTCAGCGAGGTGGGAAGAAGAGCGGGCGCAAGAAGTACTTTGTTGGCAGGGACAAGCTTCCGAAATACAAAAAGCGCAGCGCAAACTTGGAGCTTGTCACAATTATTGAGTGTGTCTGTGCAGATGGCACTGCACTGGACCCCACCTTCATCTTCCCGGGGAAAGAGATGGACCAAGCGTGGCTGGATCCTGATCGTCCGCGTCTCTGGTGAGCACTTTCCTAAACGAGTTCTTGAGTAGATCTAACACCATACTGAAGTATCGCCATGTCTGACAACGGATGGACAGACGATGAACTCGGGCTTGAATGGTTGCGCCAATGTTTCATTCCTCAGGCCGACAAATATCGAGATAACCCCAACGATGTCATTCTCCTCATGGTCGATGGCCACAGCTCTCACGACACGCTTGCATTCAAGGAGCTTGCCGCCAAGCACAATGTTCTTGTTCTCTGTCTCCCACCCCACTGCACCCACAAACTCCAGCCACTCGATGTCGGTGTATTTGGTCCTTTCTCAACCCTCTGGATTGAACGAAGCGAGGAATGGGTGCGGAGAACGGGCTACGAGATGCCCAAGTCTCAATTTGTCTCAGAATATATGGACGTACGCGACAAGACATTCAAGGAGAGCACGATCATTTCCGCGTGGCGCAAATCAGGCGCATTTCCTGTCAATCACACTATCTTTTCCGACGCCGAGTTCGCTACCAGCCACGAATACTCCACATCGGTGCATATCTCGCACACCCCTGCTATCCTACCCCCAGTCGTTTGGCCTGCCGCTCTCGACTCAAATTCTGAGGCTAGCTCAGATTCTGATTCCAGTCTTGATTCCGGCTCTAGTTCCGACTCGAATTCTGACTCCTCCGACGAGGATCCCAATCCTAATCCACCACCACCAGCTCCAACTGCCCCTCCGCTGTCGCCAGCAGCCTCACAAACTGACTCTGTTTTCCGACAATCATCCGACCTACTTCGCATTCCCATCGTTCCTGCACGCGTGTTTCCATCTTCCCCATCACGGAACATGAACATTGCTACGCAAAAGCGCAAGCACACGGACACGATGGATTATATCAGCCAATTGGAGAGCGAGAATCGGTATCTTTGCGCTGGACTCCTTACTTCGCATGATCAGTACGACAATCTGCAAAGGAAACTAGCTGCGCCGAAAACAAGTGGAAAGAAGCGAAAATTGAATGTGAATGCGCGATTGGTTACCTCGGCTGCTGGCTTGGATCAAGCACGCAAAGAGAATGCAGAGAAGCAAGCTGAAGAGGGCAGGAAGGCGGCTAAGAGGGATGCGCGCAAGGAGGAGCTTGCATCGAGGGCCCGGGAACGAGCTGAACGTGGTCCGGATGCTCCATTTACTGGTGGATTCTCGAAGAAGCGTGCAGATGAGATACAGGAGATTGCTCGTTCACTGGGCCTCGCTTCAGAGGGCACTCGAGACGCCCTCTTGAAGTCCATCAAGGCACACTTCAACGCTAATATCGAGCTTCGCCAACATTCTCGCTATATTGGTCTCTTCTCCCATGGCCGACGTGCTCAGCCACGACTCCCTTCTCCTCCCCTTGCCGATATCACCAATGCGACCCCAAGCACGCCAGAAATGCCCATTGCTGGTCCCAGCTCGCGTCCTTAGGATGTTTATCCGGCCAATTCACAAGATTTTCCGTCTTATCACTATAATCCCTCTTAATTTTATTGTATATAGCTGTATCCTCTTTATCTAGTGTATATATATGTTATGGATTTTTGAGTGTGCGTCTTACGAAGCTAGCGTCGCCTAGCAAGTGTTTTGGTGTCGCCGCGCTTGGCCGTGATCGGCACACACCGGCAATCGTGACTGAATGTGACAGACTCTTGAGAAATGCGCAAGTTGTCAACTATAGGCTTCCACACAATGTTTCCTTTAGTGCAGCAGGCTATATGAGATGCTATGTGGTATATGTGCATACTAAGACTGCCCCAAAAAATTCAATTGCGCTCGTCGCCGTTCCCGAGCACGTTTCCCGCGAAATCTGGCCTCCATCATGGCGTCCGGATGTTCCTTATTTCTTTCCTCGAGCCCCAGTCTTCTGTAAAGTTGATGTTCGACGTATTTTCATGTATATCAAAGATCCCGAACATAAAAATAATTTATTTCTCATTCTCGGATCCTACACTAGCAATCTGACCGCTTGAGGGTGAGAAACCGGACCGTGGTACCATCTAGTAGTGTTCTTGGAGCGTCGCGTTAGATGAGTCATAGGTCGTGATTCGCTATACTACGTACGGGACGTCTGATATGATGCGGCTTTGGCTATTCAAGTACTCTGAGGTCAGCGAAAATTGGCGAATGTGGACCAGAGACCGAAAAACAATTACGTGCCTTCAATGCTTCGGTATACAAAATGATGAAATAATGCACTCTGTTGCCGATCCGGACGTGCTGGACTAGGCGGATGATTTAATGTATCAGCGTAGAGAGCCGAAAGCTGCAACAGCAAGCACGACAGTGTCTGCACAGATATGGTTTGGATCAAACATTTTGCGCCTTGTCACAATAATCGGGCTCAAGATCGGGCCGGTGGACCGGCTGCCCCTTGTCCCCAACCAGCATCATGCATGATATCCCTCTCAGCCCAAACCCGATGGCAGTCCCACCGTTGTTTCTTTCAATCATTTCTAGCACCATGTAACTTGTGCATTTTCGCCTCCGCTGGCCGCCCTGTCCCCCAGGCAGAGATCTCCAGGCGCACAGGGAAAAGATATCGGCCATTATCCTGCTCGCGACACACCTCAGTAACGACGACGAAGGATTGTGCCGCATGGAAGATGCCTCGATCCCAGGTGACCGAGGTGAGTACGCTGGTCTTCTGCGCACACCATGTTTTACTCAACACTCCTCAGTCCGTGCTCCGTTCGTCCCCTTGTCCTAGTTCCCCCTGGGAATATGCCTAACACAGCTCTTGCCCCACAGCGCATGGTCTAACAACGAAATGGACTTACCGTAGTGGAATTAAACGTCGTCGGGTACGCGACTCGACCTATACGACCTAGCTTGGGCTGACCACCTTGATTCGTGGCCAGGACCCATGACCATCATTTCCAATGTCGTTTCTCAGAACTGAAACTGCGTCCCTCACCCCTATATCCGCGATTCTCTGGCGACGTGTCATGTCGTTAACAGTATCGATGCATCGGCGCATATTGGGAACGAGAACTAAATGGCGGGCTTTTCTTGTCCTATTGACGGACGGGTGTCAACAATGCCTACCAGTTTAGGGATGCGTGAATTGGTACGCATTGCTTTCTATCTTTCTCCCCGTAGATCTAATGGGTATCTTCCAGCCTGATAAATCGAACGGTCCTCCCCGGCGCTTATCCTACTCCCACAACTTGAAAGGCTATTCAGATGTACTAGCCCCGGACGTCTTCACTTCTCAACACCATGTCCACGTACACATGATTGTTTTAGCCATCAGTCTATACATCGGAGTTGTGCTTCCGGGTCCCCGTCTTTTCTGGCGTCCTACCGTATCGTTTCGAACTTGATTCGAGTTGTGCATCCTCACATCTGGAAAACGAGAAACAGATGGCGGCGCAGGTGGTCTACGGCTTCACGAACGGATGCTTCAATGCGCTTCGGGCGGGAATTGAGAGGCTTTCATGCGAATAGTCGGTCGCGTTGGAAGGAGTCACGGGAAGAACATTGGTTCAGGTTTGGGTGAGGTGGGTACGTACGAGTTGTCCTCTGTTTCTGTATTCATGGGTAGCTCGTTAACACTTGAAACTAGGCTCAACAAACCTCGTTATCTCTCGATTTACGAAATCGGGGGCGAATGTCTGGTAGGCGCGGCGTCTTGTGTTCCTTATTTCCATTGACCTGATCCGTGTACAGTAGTTGTACAGGTTACTTCGCAGTCCCTTTCCACAAATTCAACATCGACTCTGACATATCCCCGAACGTCCTTCCTTTGAGCATATCGGTGTCTACACAATACTAGAAGCCTCGAGGGGGCTGGCGCGGGAAGGAGGAATCGAGGCGCTGTTTCGTGCAAGATCAGAGAACGTCTCACGTGATCGAGAACGCGCTTCTTTCTCGCTCACGGTCATCATCTCAGTCTTTGGGTACCCAGCGACTGCGAACGCAAGCATCGCCAGTCTGGGTTCTACTTCTTTGGATCCGTGGATACCCCGGCGACGTTCGATTCGACCGTGGTTCAATCGCCTAGAGCGACTCGAGATTCAACCGTGGTTGGAGCAGCAGGATCGCCTCGAACGACTCGGCTTACGAGGGATGCCTCCGAGGATCAAGCCCGTTTCGGGCGACGACGACGACTACCGCCCTCCTGCTCGCATGACGAGAGCGTCGGCGGCGAGGACGGCCCCGTTGACGAGCCTGGACGACGTCAGGTACCAGGCGGTCAGTAGGACCCTCGACAAGAACAAGAAGCGCAAAGACGTGCCCGCCGGGGACGACGCGGCCGTGCCAGTTAGCGACGGCGACGACGAGGCGTACTCCGTGGCCGACATGATTCAGGCTGCCGAGGCGGACAACGCTCGGTCGTCCTCGCCTGTCGAGCAGTTCGAGGACGAGGCGCGGGACGGCATCGAGCAGTTCAGCCCGGACGCCCTCCAGTCCAACGCTCGCCGGGGAGCCAATCAGCTGTCGCCCATTGCCAAGGGCCCAGGAGTCCCCGGACTTCCCGGCGATCCTGTCAGGACGAAGGTTCGCTTCGACGCCGGTCCGAGCACCGCCCTTCTGCCGCCGCCAGTTTTCTCGCCGGGCACGCGCGCCCAAGCCGCCAGCGACTTCACCAGGACGCTCCAGGGGTCCGCGGACCGCTCGGGGAGAACTGGGGGGGTCCCTGCGGGGGAAAGCGCCGCGTCGGGGAGCGCGGCTCCGAAGACATCGGGGAAGTTCACTCCCGCGCGCAGATTGGACCTCGCCGCGCTCAGGGCAAAGCGTCAGTCGGCTGCAGAGCAGGGTGAGTGGTTTTCGTTTTTGGTTTCTCGGGGGCGGCTCGTAGGGGCCGGGGTGGCGCAGCGCCACCTAGGGTGCTTTGTGCCCTCCCGCGGTTCGCAGTGTCCCTCTCGTCAGGAGAGGGCGCGTCTTTCGCTCTTCCTCCCGTAGGGGAGGGGGGGGGGGCGTTGTTTTCCGTCGCCGGCTCTCCCACAGGGGGGGGTTTTGGTTGTCGTCGCCGGCCCTCCCGTAGGGGGGGGTTGGGTGTTCTTCCCGTAGGGGGAGCCACCCTCGGGCTAGGCAGACCCCGCTCACAGGAGCGGGGGGGGGGGTGTCGCCCGGTCTCCGCCTGCAGGGGGGGGAGCGTGGTGGACCTTACTCGCGTGGGGGGGTTTTTGTCTGCGAATACGTCGCTGACTCCCTCTTTTTCTTGCGCAGATTTGGCTCCGCCCAATTCTAAGCCAGGGAAGCCGGCGCCGGCGTCCCCCTCCCCTTCAGACCCGGACGAGGGTAACTCCTCGGACGCTGCGCGCGACGCGTTGGAGCGGATCCAGGAGGAGGAGAAGGAGGCGAAACGCCGGGTTGAGATTGAGGAGGCGCTCGTCGCGGCACAGGCGGCGGACGCTCGCGCTGACAGGCAGCGTCGGGCGGCTAGAGCCCTCGAGAGGGAGAGGTTGGCCCGCGAGTCGAAGGAACGCGAGGCTGCGGAGGCGGAGGAGCGCAGGACGCTTGACGCGGCAAAGGCTCGCGAGCGTCGGGACCTCGAAACCGCGAGGGCGGCGGCCGAGGAGGAGCGAAAGAAGCAGGAGGCTTTGGATGCCGCCCGAGAGCGGGAGGAGACCCGTCTGAGGTTGGAGCGCGAGGAGGCGCTTGCGGCGGCCCGAGCTGTGGCCGAAGCCAAGGCGAGGGAGGACGAGCGTGTGCGTCGCAAGGCGAAGGCGCAGCAAGACGCGGCCCGCGCCGCAGAGGTGGAGGCGGCACGTCTCAGGATCGCCGCCCTGAATGAGAAGGAGGCGCAGATGAAGACGGCTCGCCTCCGGCGGGAAAAGGAGCGGGCGTCTGGCACTCCCGCCCCCCGCACCCCGAAGACGCCGGCGAGAGCGCCGCTCGACAGTGACTCGGAGGGGTCGGCTTCTGACCAGCCCTCGCCTCATGGCGGTGTGGATCGGGAGGAGGATGTCAGGGTAGCCTTCCAGCGCGAGGGTTCTGCCGGTACGTGTTCCGTCAGGCAACTTAGCGTTGGTCTGATCGCAGCGATAGGAGTTCGGTTGGCGGCGGCTCTGGGGCTTGATCTGACGAAGACAACCCAGCGGAAGCGGAAGCCATCCCCTAGGACAGGCGGTCTCGCGGGTCCGAGCCCGGACAGGAAGAGGCGCCACCAACTTCTGTCAGTGAAACGGACGTTGAAGCTGTCTCGCACCCCGCCCTCGCCTAGCTCCCCCCCTGTAGCCAAGAGGGCGGCCCTGGCTGGCAGGCGTTTCCTGAATTGCGACGAGATGCCCGGCAAGGACGAGTTCACCTTTCCCCGCCCTATCGCGAAGATTCTGGCGACCGGTTGGCGTTCATTGATTTCGCTGTCTTCCTTGTCGGAGGAGAATAGCAGGAAGGAGAAGCAGAAGGAGGTCTCGGGTGTGCCCGAGGCGATGGTCTTGACGGAGGACGGGGGCAACGTGGTGTTGAAGAACATTCCCACTACGACGGCGCTCACCTCCGATCTCTCCTTGTCGCATCCAGTCTGGCTCGCCCGCGTCGGGCGTCTCATAGACGGGATTCGCGCTTTGTTTGTTCCCAGGAATGAAGAGTTGGCGACAGCGGAGGAGCTGGCGGCGCAGTTCGAGACTCTCCGCGACGCTTTGGTGAGGAAGATGGGCGAAGGAAAGCCCAGGGAACTCATGGCCGGGAAGATGTACATGAGGGACATGATGGAGGCCTTTGTCACGTCGGACGGCTTGGTAGACATTGGAGCGTGGGCGCAGGGTCTGTGGGACACCTGCATGACAGAGGTCCGCGACAAACAATTCGAGGAGCTGACGGCGGCCACGGGGACGAGCACCACTGCCACCGGTACGCGATTCAAGAAAGCTGCGCCGGTTTCCTCATCAACTTCAAACAGCAGTGCTCAGGCTTCGAAAACGGGAAGCAAACCTCCCAGCGCCGCTAAGTCTGGCAGCGGCCCCAAGTCGTACCCGCCCGGCACTCGCTGTTGCTACTGCGGCGGCTCCGACCATATCCACCCCGATTGCACTCCAGAGAAGTCCAAGCGCTGCAGGCCCAATTCCAAGGGAACGTGGCGCGACGGCAAGGTGTACTATTGCATTGGGTTCAACACCAACACCGAATGTTTGCGGGGAGGAAAGCCTTGCGACTCTCAGTTCGCCCACGCCTGTTCCCTTTGCGGCAAGCGCGGACACGGAGCACAGGGGTGCCCCGATTTGTGAGGAGGTGGTGCCGGAGCAGGGGAGGACGGTTCTGGCGGGACCGAGGGAGTTGGTCGGAGGGAAGCCGATGAGTTTAGAGGAGGGGGAGGATCTGTTCCCCATTAGGACGCCTTTCAAGGCGGACGAATGGGAGGCGGCGATGAGAGAGGCCGGGATCCTGGAGGAGTACGCCGACGTGCCGAAGGGTATGCGAGAGGGGTTTTCGCTGGGGCTGGATGGCATTGCTTTGACGAAGACCTTCACGCCGCCGAACCATGCGAAGACGCCCGAACATGTGGAATTCATTGAAAAGCAGTATGGAGCAGAACGAGCGCTGGGACGCTTGTCGAGAGGGTTTACGAGGGAAGAGCTAGAATCGAGAATCGGTTCGTGAGCTCCCCCCCCCCAATTTCTCATTCTGCAATTTCTGACGATAGTCACAGGCTATTTTAGATCCGCGCCTATGAATGTGGTGGAGCAGAGACCTGGGAAACTTCGCATAACGACTGATCACTCGTTCCCGAGGTCGACGCTGCCGCCAGAATTGGAACAGGAATTACAGAGAAGAAAATTGCTTTCGCTAGACGAATTACAACTTGAACCCCCATTAGCTATAGATCCCGAGACAACTTCAATAAATGCGATTATCGACACCGATCGGTTCCAGTGCGAGTGGGGTACCTTTTCGGAGTGCCTTCTGAAGGTGGCGGAAGCGCCAGAGGGGACGCAGGTGGCTACGTTTGACGTGGAATCAGCCTTTTGAAACGTCCCGACAAAGCCGTCGCAGAGGATCTTCACGACGATCCTCCTTGGTATCCTTTTCCATATGAACTACCTTTTGGACTTCGGAGCTTCTCCATCTCCAGGGATTTTCGGGAGGATAGCGGACGTGATGGTTATCCTGCTCTTGTTCGCCGGAGTGGAAGCGGTGTTGAAGTGGGTGGACAATTTTATCTTCTTCCGCTACCCAAAGGGCCGCACGAAGGACGGTACCTTCGTTTACGCCTACGACGCGAGTCTAGTCTGGAAGGTAGCGGAAAAGCTGGGTTGGCCGTGGGCGCCCGACAAGTTCGTACCCTTCAGCTCAGCCTTCACCTATATTGGCTTCGAGTGGGACTTGGTGTCGAAGGTCGTTCAGCTCCCGGCGAAAAAGAAGACGAAGTACAGAGGGAAGCTGGAGAAGTTTTTGAGGAAGGGAGCTTTGATGACGAGGAAGGAGGTGGACTCGATAGCGGGGACGCTCAACCATGTCTGTTTGATCTGCCCGGAGGGTCGCTCAAGGATGCCGTTGCTCTATCGGTTACGGGCAAGTTTCAAGGAAGGCGTCCCAGGATTCATCGCACACAAGGTGTCGGCTTCGCTGGCGGAAGATTTGGTCTGGTGGTACGACCAGCTGGGAAAGGATTTCCTGGGGATGACTTGTGTGACCCCGGGACCCATCAGAGAGGACGTAGAGATTATGGTCGACGCGTCAACCTCCTGGGGAATGGGTCTGGTGCTGAACGGACGTTGGTTGGCATGGGAATTCAAGGAGGGATGGAAATCTGAGGGCAGAGATATTGGCTGGGGAGAGATGGTCGTCATCGAGTTGGCATTGCGGACATTGCACGCGGCGGGGTACAAGAATACCCACATCCGTCTACGGTCGGATAACCAGGGCGTCATCGGAGGTCTGAAGGCCGGCTACTCGAGAGGCCGCCAGCAGAACGCGATCCTACGCCGCATCGTCAGCTTGATGCAGGACTATGGGATTTGGCTCACGATAGAGTATGTGAACACAAAGGTGAACACAGCGGACGCGCCCTCACGGGGCGAATTTGGGGAGAAGAAGGACTTGCTCCAATACCCTCCGAGGATCCCGCACCATTTGAAACCTTTCGTTAAGCACTCGGTAGCATACGAAGATTTGTAGAATTAGAATTAATAGATTGGTCTTCTGGTTCAGAAAAGCTTGGTGGAGTCATCAATCAGGATTAGCAATAAGCACCTTTCATTCGCGTTGTACTTGAGCCGGTTTAGCCGTTCGGTCTTCAACGACTGGAAAGCTTGAGGGATTTCAGAGACCGGCCAGGCAGTGTCAAAGATTGCAACAAAAAATTTTTTA
This sequence comes from Strobilurus pachycystidiatus, assembly GCA_019915135.1. Lineage (NCBI taxonomy): Eukaryota > Fungi > Basidiomycota > Agaricomycetes > Agaricales > Physalacriaceae > Strobilurus > Strobilurus pachycystidiatus. The sequence goes on along the minus strand of JAHLMK010000006.1, from coordinate 62,804 downwards.
TTCATCGACAAACGGAGAAGCTGGAAGTTGGCGGGGCAAGTCTCTTTGAACTACAAGTACAAGAAATAGAGGATCTCGTCATTAATTAGGGATACGGGTCTAACATGTCATCGAGAGTATCCATCTCAGGAGACAGCTCGTCAACGACGAGGGCCTCGCTCATGAGAGCTCGAACTTGGGTGCCGCTAGATTTGTCTAACGAACGATGAGGAAAAAAGGCAGAAGAAAAGGAAGGGGCACGCACACAGGGCGGATAAAATTCGCAGGTCGTTTAGGGTACGAACACCCATGTACTCAAAAGCCTCGGCCCACTGCATCTTGCCACGATGAGCGAGCATTCCGCCAACTTCCCCCTTGCCGGAGAGGGGAGAGTATACGCCGGCGGGGGTGCGGTCGGTGAGCTCGTTAGCGAGACCTGCCACACGGTGTGAGAAACTGGAAGATAACCAGAAAATGCACGTACTATCAGCGCTAACTAGATCCTGTTTGAAATCACTGGAGAGGGCGGTAGAGACGCGCTCGTGAACGTCTGGAAGATAAGATTGAGAAATTGTTCATGAAAGGGAGCAGCGAGAACGTACGATCTTGGTATTCGCTAAGGACTAAGTCGTGAACGGTTCGAAGGCTGTCGATGAGTTTGCGGATTTTCCCTTGAGCGCGAATCCGGACGGCGCTGAGGCCTCGAAGAGAGGCGGAGGGCGTAGCCATGGTGGTTCAAAGATGAGTCACGGTTTGCTAAGCGCCGGCGAAGAAGAATCAGAAATAAGCTCAAGGATAGAGCCAAACAGGTCACACTGCGGAGGTTTTATGAGATCTAACACGATCGAGCTGTTTTGGGAGCGAAGATCGTCGCTGATCTCACATCATCCACATCCTCACAAAGCGAATCTAAGCAACATGCCGAGCGATACCGCCAAGAAGCAGGGAAAAGGTGCGCTACGAGCATAGGATTGGAAATGTGCGCTGAGAAGGAATAGGCGCGGGACGTCTCCGCACGCAGCAGCGCAAGACCCCAGTCGACTTCATGGAATCGACTAGGGCACAATACGTCGACTATCTCCCCGACATCCCATTTCGAACTAGACAGTCCATCCAGAACGCTTGGGCGAGAGGAACGAGGAAGCAACACGAGGCGGGACTTCGGGCTTATCTTCACTGGGCGGACAACGTCGGTCTGGACAAGGGGGTTAGATTCCCGGCCCAGCATGGACACCTCGAGAACTTCGCAGCATCTTGGCTGGGGAAAAACGGGAGCGGAGGAGTCCGCGCCAAGCTCTACGGCGTCCGAGCGTTTCATGTTCTGAACGGTTTACCATGGGAGCCGTCTATTCAGTTGGGCTATGTGATGGAAGGCGTCCAACGCGAAGCTCCAAGGATCAACAAACGAGAGCCGCGAGAGCCGGTGACGGTTGAACACCTGCAAGTTCTAGCGAATGGTTTGGACATGACGGAGCCGAAGGATATAGCGGTCCTGGGGATAGCGTCCCCGCTCACCTTTGCCCAGATGAGAGCGGGCGAGATGTTGCCGACCTCGGAGCGTTTGGAGGATTTCAATCCGAGGAAGCACCCGACGAAGGGCGACTTGGGTCGGCCTTTCTCTCAGAAGGGATCGCGCCATCTCGACCTGCCATGGTCCAAGACGAAAAAGGAGAAGGGAGAGAGGGTGGTCATCTGCGCGCAACCGGAGTTAGGCGACGCCTGCCCGACAGCGGCCCTCGAGTTTCATATTCAGGCGAACGAGCTGGAAGACAGTTCCCCGCTGGCGTCGTATCTGGAAGTAGCCGGGACGAGGAAAGTCCTGACGGCGAGGGCATTCATGGCGAGATGCAACGAGGTATGGGAGAAGGCCGGGTTTGCGCGCCTCTCAGGCCATTGCTTTCGGATCGGAGGGACAACGTTCTTCTTGCTGAACGGGGTCAATCCGGACGTAGTGCGAGCGATGGGAAGATGGTCGTCGGACGCGTTCATGAGATATTGGCGCAAACTAGACGCATTGGGAGTCATTCACATCGAAGGGATTGCTAAGGGGGAGGGGACGAAGAGGGGGACAGCCTAGGTACACAGGCGACAGCTTGCCGTGGCTTGGGGTTGTCTCGCTCGTTTTGGGATCGCGACGCGCAGTCGACTTGGTTTCCCAGGTGGGGTATCGGATCCCATCTCACTCAGCTCGTCACTTGGAGAAACGGTTTCGACTCGAATGTTTCGCAGTCTTTCCCGTTTCCCCTTCACCCAACTCACGGCAACCAGTGTCACCTGTTGACTTTCTTAATCAGACTTAGTTTTGTAGATCCAATCAAATTGTATTTCTTTGTAACAAAACAAAGTCTTCAGACTACACTGAGATCTAGGAAGACGTGATTGATCTCCGCCACGAAATAGAAGCCTCGAGGGGGCTGGCGCGGGAAGGAGGAATCGAGGCGCTGTTTCGTGCAAGATCAGAGAACGTCTCACGTGATCGAGAACGCGCTTCTTTCTCGCTCACGGTCATCATCTCAGTCTTCGGGTACCCAGCGACTGCGAACGCAAGCATCGCCAGTCTGGGTTCTACTTCTTTGGCCCACCCACCCCGACCTCTGCAGAGCAGCAGCAGCAGAACTTCAGAGAAGTTAGAGAGCCATTTTGTATTGATGGCTGGTTGTTTAGAGCTACGGTGAGACGGGGTATCGGATCCCATCTCACTCAGCTCGTCACTTGGAGAAACGGTTTCGACTCGAATGTTTCGCAGTCTTTCCCGTTTCCCCTTCACCCAACTCACGGCAACCAGTGTCACCTGTTGACTTTCTTAATCAGACTTAGTTTTGTAGATCCAATCAAATTGTATTTCTTTGTAACAAAACGAAGTCTTCAGACTACACTGAGATCTAGGAAGACGTGATTGATCTCCGCCACGAAACCCACCATTTTACGAAGGGATCAAGACCTCTCACCATCATGTCCAGATGACAGCTGCTGGATTCTGCATCGATTTTCGTGGGGTGGTTCATGTTGGGCCGGGCGGTCGTGGACTCGACATGAATTTCGGCAGTAGTCATTCTTCATAGCGTCGCTGCTTCTCATCTGCGCCATCACCCATTCGGGTTATGGGACGTCGGGCGAGTATACCCCGGTATAACCTTGGGCTACACAAATGTAATTCCCATCGTATGCCTTGCTGCTCACCCGCTTAACGCACAATGCTAGGCAATCTGGCTCTAGATAGATAGACGGTACTTCGCCAACGGCTTAGGCTCGCCGTGACCTTCCGCTCGGGCGACGGGACCTCCAATGCAGCGAGATCCGCATGCATGCAATCTACCCAGATTAGCCCCTTGGGCCGAAGGAAAGAAGTTGTGACGTACGTTTGTTCTTTCATCGAGTTTCCGTTGGCTTATGAATGGACGATATAGAATTCGACTGTATCATCTGAAGCTATCTTCCCTCCATCTGACCATCTGTCGTCTACACAATTGAAGTGCAACTTCACAGACGGAAATAGCATCCGTCTTCTTGTGTCGCAATCGTATCACCAGCTTTGTCACGATTTACGTCGACATCTGGGCTTCATGGTGACCCAGGGTCTCCGAGGGAAGAACCCGTGTGAACTCAAGCTGGGAAAAGGCGCATGACATCTCCCTGGGTCGGAGGAACGTTATAGGGTAAGTTTGGCTTTTTAACGAGATTTTCGTTCTGGCTCAGAGTTCGACCAGTCCTAGTCGTGTCTTTCCGATTCGCTGGTGGATAGTTGAGACCGCCCGACGAAACGGATTTGTCAAGTGGTCTAGCAATCCGACGAAGAGGGCATGACCATCCATTGGAAGGACGACTGGTGCTGTCGCTGCTCACTTGTGTGCGCCTGTCCCCACACCAGATGATGCGAAGGATGCCTACCATTGTTATCGTGATGTTACCAACCATCCACCGAGAACGCAGCACGTTCATCCCCATATGCGCCTTCCCTTCCATTAACCTCGACGACACCGAATGGAGTTACGCAAGAGTCTCGATCACATTCAGCGGGACCAAGCCTGGCATTCGCTTCGAACAAGTCAGTAAGCGGTCCTGAACGATCTACTGTGCTGGCAGCTTTGGATGAGGCCGGCGCAGTACTTGTCAGGTAGCGCTAGAGGTCCGATGCTCGAACGGTGTCTCAGTGGCGCATCAGATGCAATCAGGCGCTTGGTCTCGAAGTTATATCTTCCACCACGCCTGTACTTCTTTTTAGGACCGTCGTCACCCAGTCAATCCTCGCCTCGCCCAGCACAGAGTTTGTGGATCCAGGCATCGGCTTCCTGTGCGTACGCCTAACGCCCTTCCTTCTCATGCCGTCGCTGCCGATAGCACGTGCTGAGCAATGGTGCTCAGCGAGAGTCGATTTCCCAAACTTCTTTGCCACACGATGAACCCTCTCTCCTTCGTCACCGGAGTCATTCCCTCGACTGAGGCTTTCTCCGAGAAACGCACGAAGTCGTTGTCTGGATGACGCCCTCGATGTGCTTTGTTCGACACATCGGCCCTGGGTATTCATTGTGCATGCTCCCATCGATGTCCGACCCGGAGTCGAAAAAGGAAAGTCAGACGCCACCAGATGACTGGACAGTCGCGTATCACTGTTCCTCGGTCCCGTTCGCCCCGATCTCAAATCGACCTATCCTCGCCTCGATGGCGGAGGCGAATGGAACACAGATCATAGAGTCGAGGCGATATTTCAGTAACTCATCATTTCTTTCCCCGCCATGCACGTTAGCTCCGAACGCGTTTCATTTCCCAAGACGAAAATAGGACTCCTCGGACAGCTATGATTCATTGTTATCGCTCCTTCTCCAACATTCGACATCGTCCGAGCCCACGATCACCCACCTTCCACCGGGTAGATTCGGTGGTATCACGAGTGGCACGTATGCCTTGTTCAGCGAACACTTTGGCACAAGTGGTATCACGGGTCGCCGGGTCCTGTCCTTCTGGTACCTCATCTCTCACGTCACTGTCTTGGTTCCTTCCTTCATTCGAGAACGATATACTGCATGCGATATGGGTATTGAGTAAGCCTGTCTTCAATACATATAAGCTCCGCTTAATCTCTCTCAAGCCACAGTCCTTCCCTCTTTACACCACGACCACCACAACCATGTCCTCACTCCACACGCTAAAGCGCGGTTACTATGGAAAAGGCTCCGTCGAGGTCGCTCCGCCAGCGCGCGATGGCGAGGGCGGTATCCGCCGTATGGCCATAACCGCCGACAAACTAGTGACCCAACCACTCGAGGGTATCGACGTGATTCCCGACGTCGTCGACTATTCCGCGCGCAGCTTCGGCTCCAGAAATGCTATCGGATGGCGGGATGTCGTTGACATTGTCACCGAGGACAAAGAGGTCAAGAAGATCATTGGCGGCAAGGAAGTGACGGAGAAGAAGAAGTGGAAATACTTCCAGCTCAGCCACTACCAGTTCCACTCCTTCGTCGAGTTCAAAGAGAGGGTGTCGCAACTAGGTCGTGGGCTGGTCGAGTTGGGCGTCAAGTCTGGCGACATCTTCAACATCTTCTCTCAGACCAAGTACGTCGTGGTGATTTCCGTTTAGTCCCCATCTGACATCGTTCTAGTGTCAACTGGCAACTTATGTCAAACGCATGTGGTCTCATTGACACGACCATAGCCACGGCTTACGACAGCCTAGGGCCAGCAGGTCTCACCCATTCCCTCAACGAACCGGAATGTGTCGGTCTTTTCACCAACGCCGACCTTCTCCCCACCCTCTATAACGTTCTCAAACATACTCCCACCGTCAAATTCATCATCTACGACGGCAAACCCAATCCCAAACTCTCTGATGACTTGCATGCGGTCCGTGACACCATTCGCGTCCTCCATATCAACGACCTTGCGGAACTCGGCAAGACTATCTCTCCAGACGTTCTCACCAACCGCCGCCCCAAGCCGGAATCAGTCGCATGTATCATGTACACGAGCGGTTCTACGGGATCCCCCAAAGGTGTTGTTCTCACACACAGCAATATAGTTGCATCTATCGGAGCTATCGATGTCCTTCTGAGGCACCACATCACCGAGGACGACACATATCTGGCTTATCTCCCGCTCGCCCACGTGCTGGAGTACATCGTCGAGTTATACATGCTCTTCGCTGGCGTCCCGTCGGGTTACGGTCAGCCAAAGACGCTCCTCGACTCGTCGGTCCGGAACAGCAAGGGCGACATCGCTGAGCTGCGCCCTAGCATCATGGTTGGGGTCCCAGCGGTGTGGGAAATGATTCGCAAAGGCGTCCTCGCCAAAATTGCCGCTGGAGGCGCGATCCGGAAGAGCGTGTTTGCCTGGTCGATGACCTTCAAGAGGTATAACATCCCCATCCTCGCTCAGGTCGCAGACAGCGTCGTGCTTAGCCAGGTCCGCGCCGTCACCGGCGGTCGTCTTCGCTTCGGTATATCAGGTGGTGCCGCCATCAGTCGCGAGACACAGGAGTTCCTGAATGTGGCGTTGTTCAACCTTTTGCAGGGTGAGTGTAGCCGACCCCACGTCGCATGCTCGTATTGATGGGGTTACATTCAGGTTACGGGATGACAGAGTCTTGTGGGATGTGCACCGTTATGCCCCCAGAGGTGTTCCGCTACGAGGCGGTCGGACTTCCGGTACCCTCGACTGAGATCAAGCTCTTGGATGTACCCGATGCCGGCTACAGCTCGAAGAAGTCTCCACCCCAGGGCGAGGTCTGCATTCGTGGTCCATCTGTCACGAAAGGTTACTTCAAACGTCCAGACCTGAACGAAGATCCCAGCATCTTCACTGAGGATGGATGGATTCGCACAGGAGACGTTGGTCAGTGGAACTCGGATGGCACACTTACCTTGATCGACCGGTACGTTATTTTTCCCTCATGAAAACAGTTGTAATGACGGGATTACGACAGCATCAAAAATCTCGTCAAGTTGGCTGGTGGAGAAGTGCGTCATCCCTCTCAATTGTAGGTTGAATATAATAGCTGACGAACTGATAGTACATTGCCCTCGAGCGCCTGGAGTCAATCTACAAGTCCTGTAACCTGATTGGCAACATGTGTGTTTACGCTACGGCGGACGCAAAGCAGCCGATTGCGATCGTCATACCTCATGAAGCACATTTGAGACACCATCTCGAATCCGTTTCCGGTACGTCAAATGGTGGGATTTCCTGGAGTATCACGTTACTCACGCCTTTGTGTGTTCTCAGGCGTCGACGCGAAATCAGGCCTGGCGGCGCTATGTCACAATGACAAGGTGGCGGAAATCGTGTTGAAGGAGTGCAACGCCCTCGGGAAGAAGAACAGTTTCAAAGGGATGGAGCTGCTTCAGGCTGTGATTCTCACCCCGGATCCCTGGACTCCCGAGAACGGACTCGTCACTGCGGCGCACAAAATCCAAAGACATGCAATCGCTAAGAAGTTCGACGCCCAGATCAAAGTGTGTACTGCGTGGCGTGGAATCGAACAATTATTAACTCTCTCTTCTAGGACATCTACAGAAATCAATGATTGATTTTGTTCATGGCTTTGGGACTGTCGGGCTTATATCAGAATGTCTTTGCTTCTCAATTCCTTTTTTTTGTTCGAGTACCATCGCGACACACATCTGTACATTAGTTATATCACCGAATCTAGCAAAGCCCCCGGCACACGTTCCATACATGTCTTCATGCGTAGACCGTTGCTTTTCAGCTTGTACTTTTTTTGTTTTTCAAAGGTCGATACGAGGCCATCGTCATCGTAGGTGGGATACATGCGGCCAGAATTGATCCTAGTCCAACGTATGGATCAACTACGTTCAGACTACGTCTGCTGGTAGCTTCAAGCCTAATTCACTTCAGGTTGCAAGAGGCAGTATTTACGAGCGCTGGAATTCTTTCTTAGTCGTTAGCAATGGTAGAGCACGGAGACTAGAAGGTAGAGCAAAATACGTGTCAGTAAGTGAATAGGATCAGACTGGAGGAAGGCCGCCGGCAAGCGCGTCCTTTCTTTTTCAGTTGAAAACGCGAAGGCTCAAAGAGTCAGGCCTAGTCAGGCTTTGGCATCATTCAAATCACCTGACCGGAGCCGCTCTGACTTGGCTTAGTATCTATGGGACAGGATGTTCATAGGGGGCGGGCTGAGTCATCCTGTCCTGGGACAGGATGTCACGTGTGCAAGCGCCGGAAGCGCCGGGAGGGGCTAAGCGACGCGTCGGTGATCGCTTCTGACGGCGAATGTAGGCTTCCTCGGTCGGGAACAGCGAGGAAGGCGTCGTTACCTAACTAGTAGATTAGATGTCAATCGAATCAGCTGCTTACCCACACGAGATGCGTGATGTACCGGCTCAGGATTGCCCGAGAGCCGTCATCCTGTCCCATGCGCTCTCTCAGCTTAGGTGGACATGGGACAGGATGTTGGCAGGGAGCCGTGCCAGCAATTTGCCTGTCCCATAACGCCCTAAGCTCGAGGAATATTCATGGGACAGGAAGGCCTTCTCGGCGACCGCTCTGGACCATCAAGAAGTGCACGAGGCGCCTCAGCATCCGAACAAGGCAGCGAGAGACGCGTTTTGACGCGATTTCAGTGGTATGGGGGTGTCGGGCGGGCCTGCGGCGCCTGTTACGGTCCCTTACCCGGTAGCGGTCGATTCTAACTTGCCGTCCATTGCCGCTGTGATGCCGGCCACGCCGCTGAGTCATCATCGCGTGGGTGGTACGTGGCGGTCAATTGCGCTTTGGCTCAACAGGTAGTAGAATGTTGTTGAAGTGCTTGAAGTAATAGAATGAAGCCTGCGTGTACTGTTGACCCGTTCTCTCCGGTGCGGAGGCTTGCAACGACATGATGGTCTTGCACAGCCTGGCAGATTGCTTCTATTGCATAGCAGTGGGTGTCGTGGGGCATTTGAGGGTGTATGTGGAGCTTAGCCGCTACCAGACATCCAGAATTCACTACTACGACGGAGTGAAGGAAAGCGACGCAATGCGCAAAGTTAGCAAAGCAGCCCCGGCAGCACATATTGCTTAGAGCTGCCGAACGGCATGGTGGCGGAAGTTGAAATATTTTTAGAATTGACAGCTACCGGGTAGTGAGGCGTAAGAGGGATCAGGCGTTATATGGTGATCGACTGTCATCACCTCAACGCCTGACCGAAGTGAGGCTACTTTCTACCATCATGTTGCCGATCGCCACTTTGATCCAGCGGACCATCACCTACTCATTGGTCGGGCTCACCGGTTGGACGGTAGTTACCGCTGCTCAAGTTCATCGCAACACCATTCGTGCCGGTCAAGGTATCAACCTTTCTCAACGTCGTGTGGCGGTCGACTGATTGATTTTTTTTGTGACAGAGGTCAGTCGAACAGCCTGAGGATCGGAGAAAGACTCTTACGCTAGTAGCTTATGGATCGGAGGGAAGAGGAATCCAGGCAGAAGGTGCGTCCACGGTTTATTGACATCTTTCTTCGGAAAGAGTCTTCCTAGTGTTATTAGAAGCGACTAACATATCTCACCATTCGCGAGCAGGGTTCGGCAGGTGTGCCAGCTCTCAAATAGCCCGAAGCGCTGCATTGCTCTTCAAGCAGACATAATCTGTGTTTAGATACTGGTAAGACGACATAAGAAATGTGGCGTAAAACTCATGAACAATCTCAGCATGCAAAATTTGATGACGTGCACATACATCGGATGGTCTCATGTCATCGATAACTAGTTCTGCAACTCCGTGACCAGATATTTTGTCGAAATGTAGCCTTTGTCTTACTTACCTCACGCGCATGCCTTTCGTGCGCCCAAATAACAGCTGCGCGTTGGTAACTTTGATGGGGGTAACGACTCAGGATCATGCCCTGGACGTCGCTCTTTGTTACATCTCGAAAGACTCCGGTACTGCCCTGCTTGACACAGTAAAACATTGACGTTCAGATACCCTCCCCCTCTGCTTCGTGGATAAAGCAATGCAGAGGGCGCTCCTGCTATTTGCAAGAGTCAGGTTGCCATCCCGTGCCCGCGTCTCAGTTTTCTGTCTTGAAGCTTGTTCCGTTCTCAAATCATTGACGTATGCCGGCAAATGTCACAACAACCAAACAGGACTCCTTAAGTAGTGAGTAAATGACTTGTTTGATCCCGGTTCCCGCAATGACTTTTCGAAAGATCCACAGACTCGTGGTATTGATTAGTCTCCCTAGTCAGCCTCCATATATAACAAATTTTTTTTGAGAGAGATGAGGAAAAAATTTAGATATATTGGTATTGATCGTAATGTTCAAATACTTATAGATTGCACTCGAGGTGAGGATTTTCCCATGGGTGAAGGTCTGGAACAAAGGCAGGATGCGCACGCGGTTCTGGGCACTCTTCCTTCGGGCAAATCTTGAACTCATCGACAAGCTGGAGCGGGTCCATGTTGGGTTTGGCCAACGCCGCGCAGAAATAATGGAAAAAGTGAAAAATGTATACGTAGCCGTGGAAGTTCAGAAAACCCCTAGTCACACTGGCGGAACAAAAATGTTGGAATGAAGACGTCTGCTCTTACGAGAAGTTGACCGTCTCAGGCTGGGTTTTTCGGGTGGTCGTTGTCTCGTGTCTCATTGACATCAGTGAGAGGCGAGCGCTTGCTTTGTCTCGACAGTCTTTGGACTTTTCCAGATCCTTGACTACTTCTAGAACGAAGGTACTAAAGGTCGAGAGGTATCTCGAGCATTGTGGATCGTCTGTCGGAGTGAATCAGGCGGAAGCACCGTCGTTACTAGAAAGCGGGGATTGATCTGCCTTCTGATCAAGGTCAAGTACGAGAAGCGTGCTTCTCGCGGACGTATGGAGTGAGCTCGTTATATATAGTCATCTGTGTATAAAGGCCAGCCGATTTATCAGGTAGATCGTTGAAACGAGAGAAAGTCTGTCAAGTCTGCACTGGAGATGTACTCTGGTAAGAGAAGATACAGAATTTGCCCCGTTCTGAGTTCTGCCCAGAGTCCGTCAGGCAAACTTCCCTCATAGAGCCAGCGCACTAGGTCCCATTGAATCTGATATCTTGTCATATGGGCATTTGTGCTTCCCCAGTATATAGCGGAGCTCGTGGGCCGCCGCGATCATTCCGGCCTAGTGGCTGTCTTTACGCGCACATTTCCGCTGCGATAACTCTCAAAAAGGTCGGAGAACATCCAAGAAAAGTTTTCTTGGAACAGGGTATGCGCGTTGAACTCTAGATTCTCGCAGTGCCTCTTCACCAGCCAGAGGAAATTCGAAAAACTTTCACGTCAGTCACTGAGTCAGGGCCGAGACCGCCAGCCAGCCATGTGATCGGAAGTCGGTATTGATTCGGCAGTCATCTGGACCGTCATGAGGATGCATTCAGTTTTTAGACTTGGCTCTCCCCACGACAACAGCACGACAACAGGGAAGGGATCCGTAGACATCTCTCACCCTTACCACCGTAGAGGCTGCACTCAATCTCTAGACTTGCCGCCCTAGACGAAGTCACCAGAGCGGACTGTTTTTTACGACTTGTCGGATATTACCCCAGACCTAACGACCCCGTGGGTGCCGACTCGAAATCAATCTACCCCGCCACTGACATTCAAGCAGAGAGAATTTTGGAGATTACAGCGGACCCTACTACGCGAATACCATTGGCCATTGACCACCGCACCTTGCTTGGTTGAGTAGGTACTTGTTCGCGCCTAGTAAGTGCAGTGCTTATACATAATCACTGGTCTCACCTCCTTCTGGTAAAGGTTTTCTCGATAATACAACAGCGCCATCTCAGTACCCCTTCCACGCGCTTCTACATACACGTACTTCGATATGTCTCAGCGTAACGAGTTTGGTGGTCGACTTGCCCGCCAGTCATCTCAGACGGATGCCGATTCCATCCCGCGGCCTTCTCTCCTCACTACTCCAACTCGAGATCGTTCAGCCTCGCAGCCCCCTCGCCCGTATATTTCAACGTCTATCTCCACTCACTCACAACCATTCGGACCTTCCAGCTATGGCTCTAGCAGCTCCTGGATGCAGCCGTCGTCTTATGGAGCCCGCAATCCACCTTCTTACGCGAACCGCAGTCCTTCGTTCAGCCCATCCTTTTCCTATCCCAGATTCCCCACTACACCCGAGGACGAAGAACCACATGACATGTTCTCGCAAGGCGATGAATACGACTACGAGTATGACAGAACCAACGAATACAGGATGTCCACGGGACTCTCGTCATCTCTGTCGCGCGCCCAGGGAAGGGGTTACACGCCTCAAAGTTCGGCCTCCCAGAGCTTCGATGAATCGTACCTCTCCCAGCGCCGAAATCCCATGGACCTTCATCCGTACGGGGACATTACCCCGAGACAGACATCTACGAATATGAGCCCTTTTGCCCGCGACATTGGCAAAGTCTTATTGGATGAACGCTCCTCTCTCTGGCAGAACATGGGCTACGGCGGTGACGATACTGGTGGCACGGCGAGTCGGCGACATAGCGTCAGCGTTGTCCGTGCCGTCGGTTTTAATGCCCCGCGCGCGGATAACGTTGACACCAGGCCTTCGCGCGGTGGGCTTATGCTCTCCGACGAAGATCTTCTTGGCAGTCTCAGCCTTGATGACGTTATGCCCACCAGATATCCAACGCAGCGAGGTGACAATAGCCACGGTCGACAACCTCAGCCACCATCTTCGCCCACTGCGCGATATGTCCCAGGGCAAGGGATTCAATTCTTTGAGACCGAAAGTCCCTTGTCACCCCAGCGCGCACCTGCTACAACTACCTCTGCACTCAATACTCCCATGTCGCCTCCTTCACCCAATACCCACCGCGCCCGTGCCAACTCATCCTGGCCGGCCGTTCTCGTCGCATTCAAAAGAGGCCGTACTGATACATTCTACGCTCCGCCGGATTGGCGCGATGACGATCTTCGCCCCGGAGACGCCGTTATCGTGGAAGGTGACCGAGGGAAAGATTTGGGAACGGTGGTGCGAACGGGGATTGATCCGGATGAAATGCTAAAAGAAGGTGGAGACCAGCATCAGGGTCAGAATCACGGGCCCAAAATGATCTACGCGAAGGCGTCTACAAAGGATCTCCAGTCCCTCTCGGCTAAGTCGGTCGACGAGGGTAAGGCTCTAGCCTTGTGCCGTACCAAGGTTCACGCGAAGGGACTTCCCATGGAGGTGCGGGACGCAGAGTATCAATGGGATCGTAGGAAGCTGACCTTCTACTATGTGGCGGAGACGAAAGGGAGGATTGATTTCAGGGAGCTTGTGAAGGAATTGTTCCGACTCTACAAAACCAGGATCTGGATGGAAAGTGTTTCTGATGATGGCGACGGGGACGAATGAGCCTAAAATGGCCGCGACTCATCGAGGACTCGAGACGAAGAAGATTCTATTATCTCTCTGTATTTGTATCAGATTCTTGCTCTACCTATGCAGCTATGCTACTTGTTGTACGCTATGTATCTTTTTTCTTGTAGGTATCCAACGAACCAGAAGCCGATTTTGCCCAAGGTCAATAAATGGAAACATCCACGAAATATCACGCGTGTGGCGTGGGAAAGTAAGGCCTGTTGACCATCTTCCATCATGTCGCGCTCAGGACGTCGACACACAGCCCAACTCATTGACGCGTACAGAGTTCGTTTTCTCTTCTTAAGTGTCGGGACAAATTTTGTTACATCTTCCCTTAGAGAAAATCCCTCCGTGGGGACGTTGACGCGACAAACGCTCTCCGCGAATTTTTTACGGAGTCGTCTGACGAGGATCCACACGTCGAGCTACCTTTCCCACTTGCTTATGTCTTCCCTGTGATTGAGAAGCATCTTTCCCTCAAGAGTTATCACGAGGTGGAGATGGCGAAGATTGGAGATTGGATGTCGCCAGGAGCCGTCGCCGCCAATGCCTTGCACGCGCTAAACATGCTTTGCTGGGGCCTTGATGGCGACAGGGCGGCGTCTGAAATCGAAGGTCTCTCAGAAAGGCTGACAGAGCTCTCCCCCACTCTCTCCAAATGGGTCCGTTTTTTTATCAGGGCAACGGACGTCTTTGCAGACGACGTCCTGATAGGGCACGAGTTCCTACTGGAAGTTATCCCATTCTCGATTGCCACTCTCTGCAGCTGCGATCCTGTGCGCGCTGCCTTCCGCGCTGAAAGATTGATTTTTCCATTTGTTATAGATCTATGGGTTCAGCTCACTCGTCGAGATCATCACTTGAAAGGCCACCTCCAGCACGCTCTTCTCTCCATCCTCGTTCACGATGACCATCTTGATCCCCACCATCCAGACATCGGGCTGGGGTTCATACATGCTCTAGCCAGCACTATTGACAGGGTATGCGACACGCTGCTGCGCTGTCTATGTGATTGCATATACGAGTCTCCTGATGGCATGATTCAAATGACGAAACTCCACCCCACCCTCTGCTTCATGCAGATGTGCCGCTATAGGGTGTATCCCTTCTTCCAGACTCTGTCATGTCGGGGCGTAGCAGATATCCTTTGTCTCGGTGCGCGTACTTTATGCCGGGGCGACTTCATGTACCACGACAAGGGCATTATTGGTGAAGTCCTGTCATGCTATGTGGAGGAGCTCGCCTTTTACACCACACTCTCCCCTCGGACGCTGTCTACGGCACTCGAGAACCGACTGATCTCCAGCGTCATACGTATGGAGGTTTTTGCAAGGACGAAGTCACTGTTTGTTGACGTGGGCGAAAAGGGCCGGATCGATGTACTCAACCGCCTCTCCAATCTACTGTCACTCATCGGAGGATTCTCCCTCTACCGATCCCTCCTCCATCCGCTGAGGAAATCCCTGAGACACGTCCAAACGCGTCAACTTGTTGAAACTCTCCCTCCCGACAGCGTCCTCCGTACAGCGGTTCATACACTGAGAGAAGTCGTAGAGCGAAGAACTTCCGAGGATATCATGTTCATCAACGGAAGTAGTGCCATAGGCCAAGCGCGGCGTATCTGCGTCAACCCTCTGGTTAGTGCCATCACACCGTTGTCTGGTTGCATGACCTCAGAGACCTCCGTAGTGTTACACAAAAATGACGACTCGCCCGCTCGACGCGGTATTGCAGGCATGTTCGGGCTGTGGTCATGTCTTATACTGCTCCGACGCGTGCCACAGACTTCACTGGGCAGCTCAGCGTATCGGGCATAAACTCTCCTGCAGGAAAATTCGCGAAGCCAAACAAAGTCCGCACCAAATTCTTGTCATGCGACATGAGTTGTTGACTGTTCCTTCTAGCTCCACCTCTCGTCGTCGGTCCTTCCCTTAAGGATTTGGAGTTTATATATTGCAGAGTGCTTTATGACATCGAGTTGGACACGCAGCACTTCGAACGTCTGCGCGCCCGTAATCGCGACACGGGGGACCAGTCCATCATTAAGTTTGATTATGGCACTGGAGCGAGCAAACCGATCATAAGCTTGGTACCCGCTAAGGAGCTCACCGAAGGCTTACCAGACATAGACTTGCTGCGTCGGGACCATGCTCGTTTGATAGACCTGGCTCGTATGGGTACATATGTAGCCATCATGGTGTCGTCGAGGTTGGTTAACCTGACGAGTCTCCGTAGAATAGAGGAAAGGACATATCCTGTCGAGCTTTAGCAACATGTACGTATCACATTTGTCGCCGTCGTTGTAGTACTCGAGTTATCTGAACGCCGTCGTTGTAGCACCTGGAGCTACATGACAATGAATCTCTTGCAGAGTGGCGCGCTCATCCAATTGAAGGCATGACTAGTTCCTTGACTAAACTCAGTTGGAAACTTCCCATCATCACGCTCCTAGTTTACTCTACTATGAATTACAAGTGATGTGCATGCCACATAGTCCAGTCCACACGTCAGAACGGGACGCTCAAGTGATTCGTGTCTCTCGAACCTCTCACACGGCGGGCTGTCGGGTCAAATTAGCTTATGTGAGGTGCATAAAATTGGCATAGGGCATATAGTAGCATGTAAATGAAAAGAAAAGAGCATAAACGCCGTATTCATCCCGAGATTCTCTCAAGTAACAGGCATCCTTCAACATAAATTTGGAATTTTCCCAGATTCGACTCGGTTCTCCGGCGGCTTCGGGAAGCCTCGTGGATGCGTGGACGGCTGAGTTTGATCTATGGAAGACTTTAGCATTCGAGGAACTCCTCAGACAATGGAGTCATTATATAGATTCTGCGAACCTTTCCCATCGAGTCTCGTTCTATGACAAGGGACGTCTTGTCGTCCTTAACGGCATCTGTTCTCACCGTTGACTTTTCGGAGCTGAGGACGATACCAGGCTGGGGCTCGGTATTGGCATCGTCCCTGGTGCTTTGAGTCGGCGGAGATATGTGAAGGCGAGCAAGTCTGAACTCGAGCTGAGCTATCTCTAAGTCCTGAGGGCCCAGAACAGGTCTGATGGTCTTGGGAGCCGATATGTTCTCCACCTCGAAGACATTGGTTTGCCTGATCACAGGGACATGACATTGATCCTTAGAAAATCCGCCGGGTGGAGCCCGCTGCCGAGCAATGTTGTTCAACTCGTTGTGAATCTGCCTCAGGGAGAGAACCTCGTCAGAGCGCGAGCGCTTCTTCTTGATAGCATGAGCGTAAGGCTGAGGTACAGGTTTCTACACCACCGTCAGCTAGGAGACGACAAGTTCAACAATTTGACTTACCGCCCAAGGTCGCGTCTCGATCACGCGAGGCTTCCAAGGCGAGTATTTGACAACGTTGATGCTGACGGAGAGAATTGTGGACATGACCCGCTGGACTGAGGTCAGAACGCCGAAGGGGAAGCTTGAAGAATTCTTACCCTTCGAGCTGCAGACACGCTAGGCCATTACAGAGCCTCAACTTGTCTTATATAGATACGAGCCGGTGGTTCAAGCGCTACAACAAAGGCCAGGCAGGGTCAAAGGGTACATTGTCTGGTCAATGCGCGGTAGCGAGTGGCTTCTGGCCAATGCGTTCCGAATCGTGCCTGGACAGTGCATTCGGCATCGCGGCATCCTCTAGTAGTGACTCGGCATCGCGGCATTTTGTACTCACTGACTCGGCATCCGGCTTTCAGTATGTATTGATGCGACTCGCAACGGCTGTGGGTCTTTGACATATATGGCTTTTCGAGCCTTCACTCACATTTTCGTCCATTCCGTCGACCTCGAAACGGACTCGGACGCGAATATCTCTGTGGGAGATGGCATAGTCCGAGTCAATGTTGACCGTTGATCATCGCCGCGGCGAAGCTTCGACGAATTCGTTGACTGATGATGCTTGGAGTGCCAGTGCCCTTTCATTTTATCACGAATGCGAGTTCTGCTATAGCATTGGAGGCTGCTTTGTGGTGATGCTCTTGTATGCTTGCGAAGTTTACTCCCTCTACGTGTAACGTATGCAGAGTGGGGGTTGCACCCTTGACGTTGGTATGAACCCTTCTCTCTTTCCGGATCTTGTCTTGCGGGCGGGGGGCGCAGAAGCAATTGGAGACGAGGCCGTCTCCATCACGGTGCATTGACCATTCATCCAATTCTATCGTCCGAGTGGACGAGCGGTAGGCGTGGCCGACGGTCCAAACAATCTCCGAGCAAATTCTACCAAGGCGTTCTTCTGTTCAATACATGCATGTCCGGGATATTTCTTTGGTACTGAAGCGACGAAGATAGAATCTCAAAATGAGATCAATGAAGGGTCCCTCAGAATCGCTCCCTGTTCATCCTTGAACTTGGTCCGAATCCTCGCGCAAAGTTTGCCTAAGAAAGCAATAAGAAATACTAAGGAACGCACGTACGTGTAAGGCACTCAAAGTTTTGGCCTAGTGGGTACGGGAGATCTATCTTAGCCTATTCCGTCAGGCACGAGCAACTTGAAAACAAATCATCGCCAAGCACCGTCAAGGGTGACAGCCTGTGACAGCGGACGCGACCAAGTCTGTCGTAAATTGAAAGCAGCGTTGAGTTGCACCTAATAATACCACCTCCAGCCCCTAGTTAGGCAGGGAACACCCCCCGGTGTTCCGGGGCTAGTTAGGCTCCGATCATAGTGTTTCCGTACATCGCAATATACACGGCTTAATTCTTGGGACTTCAACAGAAAAGACAACACCTGCTGGCGGGGAAACGTCGCTCAGCGCCCAGCGCGCCCTTCACGGACATGTCCGGCTTAGTCAATATCGGACCCACCGTCCCGACCAGTCAAATGACGTTGGCATTGGGTCGCACACCATGTGCCGCCCATCAACTCTGCCTTCCGCCGTCACCGTTGCCGCCGAACGTCGTGATCCCGCCTCGTGCTCGCTGTTCCGGGCGGTATCCGTTTATCCCACAGCTTCAATGCTCAATATCTGCTGTCTCATCTTCACTCAATCCCATGCGGAACTCTGATCGCGCTACAGCAAAAAATAACAGTATTTGACGAGATCTACCAGAATTGCAGATGTGTTGGCTGGTAAGGGTGCTCTCAGTATAGTCGGTCCTGTGTGCATGCGTGTCGAACTCAAATTGACTCTTATACAGGACTTCTATCGGGACGTTGCGGGTGAGCGCGGGCCCGCTTGATTTTGCCCCGCCACCTACTGCCCCCTACCATCTAGGTCGCTCACCACCTACTGGATCGTACTATGTGGTTGATTCATGCTTCTTGGGATGACAGTATTCATTGATACCATACCATCTGAACTGTACTCCCGTCGGTTTGCGGATGCCTTGCCCTGGATCCCGTGCAAGAGTGATTAGTATGCATGTCTGTAACCAAATCCTACTCCGCAATGCATCTATTTCTTGCCTCGACGTGTGGTCCACAATTGCCCGACCAGCGGTCGGTATGGATGTGGGATACAATGATTTTTACCACTGCAACTCGGTGACCTTGGAAGTTGCTTTGTACCCCCGGACCTGTGTGAATGAATGAATGACAATCTCTAGAGCAATTTCGACACGGAGTTGGCTTCCGGGGTCTTGAAATTGGGCGTCATGGCGGCAACTTTTACGTTTCCTGCAATCTGGTCATTTACAAGCAGTAGCGTGTATTTTCTTTCAAGCATCTTTTGTACAGCGGAGAAAGGATGTTTCATGTCCAAACATGTGGTCAAAGTGGTACACCAATGAAGATCAACGATGAA
Organism: Strobilurus pachycystidiatus; assembly: GCA_019915135.1. Lineage (NCBI taxonomy): Eukaryota > Fungi > Basidiomycota > Agaricomycetes > Agaricales > Physalacriaceae > Strobilurus > Strobilurus pachycystidiatus. The sequence goes on along the minus strand of JAHLMK010000006.1, from coordinate 43,740 downwards.
GTGGTGGTGCGTGTGTTGGGTGAGAAGGACGGTGGCCGATCCATGTTTAAACATGAAATCGCTAGGTGATCTTGCCTGGATCTTGCACATTCATGCGAGTTTAATGCGAGTTTTATTCCCTAGGGATGTGAGTGGGCTTAGAAGCTAATCCTAGGACTACGCATCGTTCCAGTCATCATTTAAATGTTCTATGATATGATTCCTTTCACTATACCCGCTGTCGGCGTCGTTGACAGTGTTCGCGAGCAGGTGCTGAGCGCGATCCGGCATCTCGGCTGGGTCTGCTTTGTTACGAAGTCGTTACGACTGTCACTGTTCATGTTCGTTTCGCCCCTCCATCCTTGCCTACTGTAACCCAATTTCTTCTAGTCAGCTCTCGGAATTACTGAGCACGCTTTTTGATGAGTGAAGACCGTCTGCTAACGCCCCCGGAGGGCAGGCGGTCTTGGGCTCAGCACCATGTTTGCCATGCCTCGCAGTTCAGCTGCTCCGCTTTCAACACCAGTCATCGCCAGCCCAACCGACCGCCACCACCGCCAGCTCAACCAGCCGTTGCCATCACTCGCCTGTCAAGGAACGGTCCTCAGTTTAGTTTGCCTGGGCAAATTGTCAGGTGAGCAAGCGTATCGCGACAAGGCCGTCCACTAGCTGCCACCTTATATTGTGACCGCTCCAGCTCCTCCCCATGGAATGCATGATGTTGACTCTCACTCTTGAGCATGCTTTCCACAAGCGGCCCTTACCTCCCTTCACCTCCAACTTACCATCATCCATCCCCAACCGCCACCTCATCGTCTGAGCAGCACTGAGGAGCGTAACTCAATATGGTTCACGTAAAGATGCCTACTCTCAACCATATTTCAGCTTTAGTGTACATCCCTACACTTGCAGTAGTCGTCTGTTGATACCTCAATTAAATCTAATGAATGATTTTTCTTGAAGAGCAGTGAGCAGAACGTCGGAGTAGGCTTTGCCAGGTGTTTATCACTTGAGTACGCAAGGATAGGATGGTAAGTATATTGATAGGGATATTCATGGGGAGACTGCCTGTGCTGACACCAGACAGCAAGCGCGAGGCGGGATCACGACATTCGGCGCCAATGGTGACGGCGGAAGGCAGAGTTGATGGGCGGCACATGGTGTGCGACCCAATGCCAACGTCATTTGACTGGTCGGGACGGTGGGTCCGATATTGACTAAGCCGGACATGTCCGTGAAGGGCGCGCTGGGCGCTGAGCGACGTTTCCCCGCCAGCAGGTGTTGTCTTTTCTGTTGAAGTCCCAAGAATTAAGCCGTGTATATTGCGATGTACGGAAACACTATGATCGGATCCTAACTAGCCCCGGAACACCGGGGGGTGTTCCCTGCCTAATAGTCTCATAAACCATCCGGCTACATTCACCCTAAAAGGGAACCCGACTGTAGCCGTCTGGGATCCAATGACGCACTTTAGCGGGCAGCTGTCTTCGGGGATTCCCGAAGTCACATCACCTTTAGAGGATGTCTTTCTGGACGACAGTCAACTTCCAGACGTTAGAATCTGCTGTGAGACCTAATTGGAATGAGCTTGCAATACAATATCTCTGCTCAATTTGCTACTCCAATGCCCTCGCGCAAGGCAAGCAACTGGCAGTGGAAGGCAGTGGTCACTTCCTTCCCTTTTCGGCTTGAAGCACGCAGCGTCACACTCAGTGCAGCATACTTGCAGCATGCAGAGATATGTACGCGTGAACACAGAATTTGCCATGCAAGATATATCTAGGACACCAATGTAGGCAGTTTGAGCAACTTTCACGCCTTTAATATGATAAAAGAGGATTTAAAACTCTCGCACGACTGAAGACAGCTGTGATGTGACTTCGGGAATCCCCGAAGACAGCTGCCCGCTAAAGTGCGTCATTGGATCCCAGACGGCTACAGTCGGGTTCCCTTTTAGGGTGAATGTAGCCGGATGGTTTATGAGACTACCTGCCTAACTAGGGGTTGGAGGTGGTATTATTAGGTGTTGAGTTGCCGTTCTAGTCACGGATGCAAACCTTTTGACGTCCAATTGCCGGAATCAACAAGTTACAAGATGCACTCAAGTCTCACGCGAGCCAATAGACATGTTGCCGGAGTCAAAGGTAGAGGATGCATAGGACTGTATACGAGAAAGCGAGCTGTATCTTCAACTAGTCTTCGACTTGAACTAGATGTATTTGTTATAGAACGATTAGGCTACTAACGAGCCTGACGAGGCACTGAAGCAGTTTTCCAATGAACTTCTTGAGCCCTCCTGAGCCCAGCCTAAGCCCTACCCAGGCCCTACCGCTTTTAGGTGAGATTAAGGGTTTCTGCTTGCCCTCGTAGACCTCTGTGCCTAGGGACAGACCATCGTATTTTGAAGTTTCCTCGGAGCTCTGTTACATAATCTCATCCAGCGCTACTCGAGCCAACAGGAGACCGTTTTGTATCAGTTTATCTTGGGAGGCTAGCTGCAGATCGTTGAGTTTCCGCGAGCAGGCGAGGATCATTTTTCGGGATGCAACTTTGAAGATGACGATTACGGCAGCGTGCCTGAATGGCGCAGGTGTGCAGGTTCGCGTGTCTGATATCTTGCCGTATATCCGTCCGCTACCGGGCCGCCCAGCTTCTCGCCAAGTGTGGGCTTGAAGATGCCGCGCGAAGTCTTCAGAGTCGCACTGAATCGCGAGCCTACCGTAGAGCTATGCATGGTCCCACATCACTCTACAAGCTTCCCGAGTCCTTCAGGTTCACTCCTCATCTCGGACTTTCGTTTATTGAAAACTTGAACGTGAACAGGGGACAACTGACACACGTGGATTTGTCGAACTTTCCATCGATCAATAATCATAGCCGGCAGAACCTGCGGAGCGCACACCGAGACGACCTGTGACCACCAATCAATCTCACATATCCCACAACGTCTGGCGCGCAGGATTCACATAAGAGTCTTCCAACAGGAATGACCGCTCAGATTCGAATACAGCAATGCAACAAAATAGGCCACTATCACAGACGAGCTCCCGGAGGAGAGATGAACCGCGTTTCGCGTTGCTTTGCGGGATCTTCCAGCAGAACAGTTACGATACAACCCTGGTGCCTTGATAGGATCGCGGCCGAGGTCTCCCCTAAAACCGTCTACTATAAGACCACAGCATACTCCTTCTACCACCAACTGCACGCATTACCATGTCGTGCTTTTCCACTCTTTCCATTGCTCTCCTTCTTTTCTCCTCTAATACTTTGGCAGCTAGTCCATTCTCGCGATCTTTGAATTCGACCGAACTCCTTGAGAGTCGTGCTACAACCCTTACCTCGACATTGGGCCCAGTTGTCAACTTGGGGTGCGTCGTAAATTTCTTCTTTACCTTACTTGTTTAACACAGACTCAGGTATGCTGCATATGCCGGCGCCGCGTCGTCCGACGTTGTTTTCTACGGCGGTATTCGTTACATTCAACCCCCCGTCGGTTCCCTCCGTTTCGCCGCCCCCAAACAACTCGATGAAACCACCAAATCGCTGACCAATGCCGACGTCGTTGACGCCCGATCCTGGGGCAATATCTGCATCCAACAACCCGCGGCTGTCGGTGTCGGTGCGGAAGGTACGCGACGGTAACACATGCTCGAAAATTTCTTAACACCTACTGCCAGATTGCGTGACTCTCAACATCTGGACTCCTCCCGGCGCCACTTCGAAGAGCAAGCTCCCCGTCTATGTGTACATTGTGCGTCCCTCCTTCTCGACCTTTCTTGTTTGCTTATCGGACATATAGCATGGTGGAGGATACTACTACAACTCGTATGTCTCTAATTGCTTGCTCATTCGCTATCAGCTAACGTCCATCCAGAGCACAAGGTAACACAGCGATTGCTCTCAACGGTGCTCAATGTCCTCATCGTCGCGTGTCCCAGGTTTCCCCATGGCCGATTGGGTCTCCAAGTCTAACGGTGGTATCGTCACGGTGGCCATTCAATACCGGGTGCGTTGAATTACCTCAGCAGAGTCTTCGGTAAACCTAAGTCGGCCATCCTTAGCTCGGTCTTCTTGGTTTCCTTTCCGGCGCAGCTGTGACTGCGGACAAGAACAGCAACGTCAACAACGGCCTGCTCGACCAGCGTGCGGCTCTTGAGTGGATTCAACGTCACATTGCGGCCTTCGGAGGTGATCCCACCAAGGTTACCATTGGCGGAGAGAGTGCTGTAAGTCATCATACAGGCAGCAACTTTTGATGCTGATTGTTCGCTAAGGGTGGTGGAGCCGTCGCTCTCCATTTGACTGCCTACGGTGGGGAGAAGAACCCACCTTTCCGCGCAGCCGTCATTGAGTCTGCCGGTAACGACCCCTTCAAGACGACTGGCGACATTGAGACCTGCTTCCAAGCAGTGACTGACTTGGTTGGTTGCAACGCCGAAGACGGCGGTCGTTTATCAGCGGGCTTCACCGCCAGCGATGTCATGAACTGCTGGAGGGCCACCGCTAGTACGTTTGCCTCATTGTCCTGAATAGCGCGCCTGACTCTTTGTTCAGTCGCCGATGTTATCTCTGCTGTGAACAACAAGCCTTCTACCTGCAAGTATATGCCCGTCATCGATGGCAATTACATCCCCGACATCACCACCAAGCTGTTCCTCTCTGGGAAATTCTCCAAAGTTCCTATTCTCGCTGGACACAATTCGCAGGATGGTTCCATCTTCGTCGGCAAGCCCGCTGATGTCACCACCGATGCAGCGATCAAAGCAGCCATCGCGAAGCGATACACGTACTTGGTAAACCGACATTTCATTCCCTCCTTGCTTTGTATCTTACTTACCTCTGATTCAGAGTGACGCCACTCTCACGAAAATGTTGGAGGTCTATCCCGCGGCCTCTTCCAAGACTGTTTGGACCACTCAATGGGAGCGTGCCATGTATGCCTATACGGAAAGTGAGGTGTGTACCTCTTTCAGCGTCTCCTTGTCGTTCTTGAGCTAACTGCGAGCAGTTGGGTGGCTGGGACTACCTCATTGGAGTCGTGGCAGCCGCGTCAGGCAAATCCTTCTTCAACTATGTTTGGGGTGCACCCGACCCGAATCTCATTGCCTCGCGGGGTGCCTACGTCGGGTCTTGTCACACGTGAGATATGGTCGTCTGAAAATTCATGCATTGTTTTTGACATACAATCTAGCGCCGAGCTTTTCTACCTGTACAATGGTACCAACTCCGGCCCCTCTTCCAGCATTACGGAGGCAGTTTTCACTCCTTTCAACGCCACTGAGAAGATCGCCGCGAACAAGGCTGTCGCGTGGTGGTCGAGCTTTGCGCGTAACCTGGACCCCAACACTTACGCCGTCTCTGGCTCGCCGAAGTGGACCACCGGCGTGACGAAGTACATGTACACTGACTTGACCGGCAGTTCGATGAAGACGCGCGAGGCGGCGAGCGTTGCCCGTATTGCATGGTGGGCAAGCATTGGAAAGGAGCTCAGGCTCTAATTGTGGGAATATGGGATGCAACTGGATTTTGTTGTAATTGTGTTTCCAACTTTTGGGACGGTCGGTCTTCAACGCATTATACGTGCATTTATTGTACTTCGATTGACCTATAATACCTTTCGCTTTGAACACACGGGTGAACAGTGACGACGCTTTTCCAGTTGGTAAGCATCATCGTTCGGGAATGGACAACTCCCCGTGGACCGCTGTGTTGTCGGTGTCTGGACATACAATCCGTCAGCAGGTTTGAACCCGAACCACCTCCTTGTATACTTGATTTACCGCCATATGCTCCCCAGCACTCAACGTCCCGATTTACGCTCGCTCGTGCAGCGACAAGGTCATCAAATACGGCATCGTTTTGCGCCAACTATCACCGCGACAACAGTGCTCTTCTCATCGGTTGGCGTTCAGATTTCAAGAGCTGTACTCATCCCTAGATTTACCGCTTGATGTCGCGTCGCCGCGTCTCTCATCAGCTCCGCCGTCTCAGATGGGCCGCATGGCGACAGGTGGTATCATTTTGACGGCCTTTGCATCCAGCACAGACTCAAAGCGACTCTTTCTCACCATGAAGGCAGGTATGAATCGGATGCCTTGGGATCTGGCTCCGAGTCCACGAGTCATGTTCTGCAGCGTCCACCTTTTTGTCATTCCTCTATCTATGACACTGGAACTACGAGCAGCACCTCTAGAGATTGGAATCGGCGACGGGCCACTGCATGCCGGGCTGCACATGCTACGAACTAATAATCCAAAGACGGATCCTATCGGGCCTGTAAGTTGAGTTTAGGATGTGCTCTGGGACGTACACTGACCTGGTCATGCAGGTGGGACCAACTCCATGCTCTGAAGTTGGGACTATGTCTTACACGGCTACGACCTTTCCTTCTCCGAGTCCATCCGCGGCCACGCCATCTGCGGGGCTATGGGGCTCGGAGAACCGTTGGCTTCTAGGAAGAACGGAACTTTATCTGTATGTTCATACCTGAAGTCGGCTCGATGCACATCTGACGACGAGTTCACTGGCACACCAGTATGATTCGCGGAGAGAGTATGCTAGAGTGGGCCTTTGTCATATCTGTGTAGCTGGAAGCTATTAGACTAGCTCTCGTAACCTGCTCGCTATAGTTAGTTATATTGTCTCGTTGATTCAGAGACTGGTACACTTGTTTGAAAGTTACTCCGATACGACTAGCGGTGTGCTAGAAATAGTCAGCGGGTCTACGGCCTTGGGAATCCCTACTCCTTGCACAATGCGCACTGCACACAATCGCTGTGTTTTCCTGTTACCGTGTAAGTAGTGCGAAGAGTGGATGAGCAAGATGAAAGTGCGAGCAAGAAGCTGACTTGATCGGCGTCCTCGGCCGAGACCCTTGTTCGCTTTTGACCACGATGTCAATCAACCATTGCCAAAGTCTTGCCTCACGACTTGTCACCTTTTCGCTTACTGGGAGCTGACTGGGAGTTACCGCCATCCCGACCGCCTCCTAGTCGGTCATCATAGCGCGGAGGAAATGACTATCGCGGCGAGGAGGAATATCTTTTCGCGGTGTGCAAAGGATCAGGATGCGAGTATTTTGTCGCCAGTGCGTACGCCGGCTTTGCTCAGGATTCTACGCAGACTTACAGGGCAACGCGTGCTATATAGCTGTTCCGTGACACCTCTGCAATGGTTGTTGCCCCACCGATCCAATCGACGTCGACGGTGGAAATACACTGGCCCTCTGCACGCGTCGTGTAACGACAATCCCGTCTGATTCCAAGCGCATCCGAGCAGTCGTACACCGTCGTGGTCATCTCCGAGCTTCGCTTCGCACTGGCATCGCGCCGCATCCTCCCTCACGACTGCGTATACGACATGCCATCGCGTTTCAATCACGGCCAATACCCATTTTCGGCGCCTATTTGCTTGGCTTGGACCGCAGAAGGGATAAGTAGAGGGACCCCGTAGATCTCGTTGGGACGAGAGCTCGAAAAAGTGCGTGTTCTTTCTGCTGGCACTTCCTCCTACTTGTATGCTGATATACGATCAGAAGACGCACGCACGCATACATACTCATGCCCTTCCACGATCTTGCCATGCCCCTTTGTCGCCTTTCTTCGTACGGAAGACCAGCACGCTTCTCTCCACAGACAGCAAGGCGTTCGGTTTCCTGTCTCAAGAACGAAGACGTCGGATGCTACCCTAGACCAACCAGCGTCCTGCGCAGCTTGATCCAGAGCTCGCCTTCGAAAGCAACACTGCATGGGCGTACTGGGTATGCATAACAACAAGACCACATTCGCCATGAAAATGAAACGAAAGCGCGTACGTGAATGTTGATTTGTTTTTGTACTTACCTCATCCTGGTCATTGAATCAGCACCTTTGCTTTGCGCACATCCGCACTCTTCTTCATTCGCCTTCGACCAGTGGAGTTCATGCGTACGCATTCATCTTGTTGCGTTTCCTCCTGTTTGCTGATTTGGCATCAGACATCTGGACGTCAACGGGCTTCTCACATTATCAGAAAGGACTTGTGAACTGTGTTGGAGACGAGCGTAGCGTACTCAGGTCAGTATTTGCTCCTGTCGTTTGTCCGTATGCTGATAGACGAACCAAGATCGAGATAGGAGATATGAGAGGCATTGACTCGACCTCCTGCCGTAGCCTTTGGTAGACTATATGCCAGGTTTACGGCAGGCGAGGAGTCTGAACCACGAAGGAGTCCCCTAGATCCTCCCACTGTTTCAAGTCTTGTTCACCGGCGCAGGATAACCGTTCATCGTCCGCAAGCTTACCATGGGGGTTCAATGGGCTACGTTAGGTTTCATCCAGAATCCTTCGCTTTCATCGTGGGTTTGCCCTACCCTCGGTTCATGGTCGGTGGCATGGGCATACTGGGAGAATTTTTTTGGGGTATGCGTCTGACTGTCTTGCCTGGTTCTATCCGCTGATATATATCGCTCAGGCTCGATGCGCAGTGTCGCTGTCTTCTCTCGACTCTCTGCAGCAGGATCGGGGAAGAAGCGTCCACAGAAACGCAGGATGGGTACGAATCTGCACTACCACTCTGTTTCTATGCTGATTAGCGAATCAGCTGGTCACAATGGAGTCTTCTTCTCCAGGGCGAGGAATATGGTACATTCGAGGGTGCTGTTTCGAAAGATTAGGGCGGTCTAACACCGTCCTTTCTTCCCATGTCAATCACCGCAAGTTGCTACTCACACGCCCTCCACCTCTCCACCGCCCGCGTACCATGGTGGCTGGTGCAAATTGAAGCGTGAGGAGCATGGGAAACATTCGAATGACGCGCCTGGGTAAGCGTTTCCGATGTCTTCGTACCGTGAGTTGACAAACGGATCGTAGATGACTTGCAGACTCGCACATACGGACGTGCCGATATGCCCTGTTATGAACGTTTACCTTGCCTACCTCGTCCTGCGCGGGATGATGCCATACCACACCATGAGACTGGAGAGGATGAGACGGATTGCTGAGTTGTGAGATGGTCCGCAGTCCGAACACTGCTCAGGCGTGGATATTTGGGTCGTATGCGGATGATGCAGTCGGATCTGGGGGCGGATTTGCATTCACCAGCATCGAAGACGACTCGAGGCGTCGTTCGTCGAAACGGGCTGGGTCTGGAGGGATGCTGTGAACGACTGGGAGTCATTGGAGCGGGATTGGTGTCGAAGACAAAGTCGCCCGCCCATGCTTGTGTGTGCTACGTTGGACGGTTTGCTCGATGGATGGGGCAACATGTTTGGGTAAGCGTTCATGTTACCGATTTCAGAGGGTCACGCATTGACGGACTAGGCGACAAATGCAGCTTCCTGCCCATCGTTGTTATGCACTGGAGAGGCCTCGTCGCAGACAAGGAGGACGGAATCGACGGCTAGGGAAGAGCCCGAAATCTCAATGTCAAGTTTTCGTACTCCATGTTAGTGTTCGTGTTTCCGATCTATTCCTTTGCTGATAGACGAGCAAAGACAACAGGCTAGCCATTCGCTGACGGTCGGTACACTCTCTGATTGGGTTTCGAAGCACAAAGAAGAGGCTTTTGTCGGCAACTGGCATCGGTCACCGTTCCTACCATATCAGCGACTGTGTCCTGTACTTCTTATCTCGCTACCCTTCAACTGGGGCCGCAAAGGGAGAGAGCAGTGTTCATCCATCGCATCGAATCAAACTGGAAGAGAATCGACGAACGTACGTCTGGGGGCTTTTTCGATTCCTTCGTCCCTGACGCCAACAGAAGGAATTAGACTCGCTGCGAAGAACGGTCCGACATGAGGTGATGGATGAAAGACAACGACGGTTCTACGGCTTACAAAAGACTCCCTATCGCCCATCTCAGTCACGGCGACCTGATCGAATGTGGGGTGGTGCTGCGTCTCATCGTTGGCGAAGCATGAAATTGGCGGTTGAAAACGATGGCGGTGGGAATGGTGGGCGGAAATTTCCCCTGGGGTACGCGTCTGCATGTCTCCAATCTCTTCGTTCGTTTGCTCACAGGCGGATCAGGTTCGAATGCAATCTGTGGCCGTGAGGGTGCGTTAACGCCTCCCCTTCGGAAACCTTGGGAAGGACGTATTGAAAGGAATACAGGATATGTGAGTTTGGTTTTTTTCTGTGGCTATGTATACTCATAGAGTCAATCAGTTCACGCCGACTGTACTTGCGCCTTCGCCCGACCACAGGCAGAGTGGAGGATCATGCCAATTTAGATAGACGTTCAAAGGCAGGGGGAATCTTACGAAAGGACGCCCTAACCCCATCCTCATTCGTTTCTTCCCATGTCAATCGCCGCAAGAAACGACCCATCCCTTTGTTTCCACCGCCCGCGGACCATCTCGACGTGACTGCTCCTGCTATAGAGCATAATGAATGGCCCAAGGAGCAAAGAAATGACTCATATGACGCACCACCTGGGTAAGCGTTCGTGTTTTTTTCCGATAGCCCCTTTGTTTCGTAGGCTTACAGACGGATCAGACTCGAGTCGGAGGACGATTCGCACGTCCCCACTGGCCGATATGGCTTATCGGGCGACTGTTTTGAGGATTCCTTCTGGTCTCATCGTGCGATGAGGGATGATGCGATATCACGCTATGACTATGAGAGTTACTGTGAGGCGAGATGCTTGCGCGACGGAGCTGTTAGAGGAAAAGTCTGACGAAGGCGTGGAGCCAATCAAGTGTCTTTCGGATGATGTACTCTAGGATTTGAGCACCCAATAGGCGAAGTGGGAGGGCCACCAGGAAGCCATACCTGGGTATGTTCCAATTTACATCTCTATTCGTACACTGATAGGCGATCAGAATGGCAAAGAGACGAGGACAGTGCGAAAGTACACGCTGACGTCCAGGGGCTTCTTCCCTTTCACACCCCTAGCTGAAAGAAGAGTCGAAGTCTATCAGTTCGTAAAGCAGAGCCTCGACCATCTAGGATTCGAATCCGATTAGATATGAGCCATGCAAAGCAATGCAGACCTCTCTCTTTGAAAACCATCTCCTTTCTGCTACTCCAGACTCACTCGTCTCGCCTGCCTTGTCGCCATCCACGCGGAAAGTCGACTTCCTCTTCATCGGCAATGCGCCGAGCATGGTCATCGCAGCTCGGAATTCTAGGTTGTGGGTCTCATTCCTCCACATCGGTGAAGGATCATACGCGAACGACGAATCGTCGACGATCCTCATTGTCATGTCCAAGTTTTCTCACGTCAACGATCCTCCGACAGACGCAGGAAGTCGCATGACACCCTCTGCGATGGATCTTTCATTATCCTCCTCCTGTTTGACTCCCTTGTCGGTCCGAATTGAGGGTCGAGGTCCGACGACGGGAAGGGCAGGAAGGGATTGAACACCCGCCATCAGTGCTGTTCAGACAACATCAAGCTTGGCCTGGGAACGTTATTCAGTATGTGTATGGTCGTTTTCCGAACCGAATGATATGCTCATCTGGCGCAGACATGTTATGGGTGCAATGAAGAAAGTCGTGAGAGTCTACGCAAGTTTGGTGAGCGCTGAATCCCAGTATGTCATGCCCTAACTTAATCTCAATAGACACGAACGAATGAACCGCTGACGTCCACCGCCCATTCACTCCTAATCGGAGTCGCGCCGGCCGTCAATCTTATCAGTCGCCTCCCGACACTGAGCGCATGACCTCTTCCTGCTTCGCCAGCACCCACGCTGTCTATTCTTGTACCCGCCACAATCATAGTGACGGGATCGGATGGACATCTACTCAGTATCAGGTGAGACCTGTGTCTGCCGCTACGGAGTACTCGAATCATGTCACCTTTGTACGGGAGGGACGAGGCTGGAGACGGGTTGCTCAAGAGCATCAATTGTGCTTGTGTTGATATTCGCGAATTGCACGAGTTATCCCGCCGGGAAGCTTCACAACTCTTCAACCGAAATTGTGCCAAATCCTCCTTTCCTCGATTTCTCCGAGACACGCAGGAAGGCGATGTCCATATTCGCATGTCGTGTCTCCCTGCAAAGATTCTACGACCCCTTGAGTCGTGTGTCACCCACAATCTGCATTCGCATTCCGTATCGGACGATCGTCACCGGATGAGTCGCTCGAGCCGCTTTTCTAATAGCTCCGCGACTCTATGGCTTCGAGGCTTCTCGCAAAACCTAAGTTTGTATTGTACCTGGGGCGACGTGGAGTGCCGCCGCAACCGGGGATGTAGGGGGGAATCTAGGAAAAGTGGTCGTCCGCCAGCGCCAATCTGGGCGTGGAGACGTACATGACCGCAAGTGGCGTAGACAAGGTCTTCTTGTGTGTGTGCCTCCCTCGGTGGGGGTCGTGCGCACTGCGTTACGAGATGCAGCTTTGTATGGATGCTCAGGGTTGGAATCGGCTCGCATGCGAACTGCGATACGAATTCCACATGAATTGACCCGGAACGTACATTTCAATAGAAGTGGATCACTTTCCATTCCTTTTCCGCCGTGCTTTGGGTCGCTCTTGTTTAGCCTGACTGTACTCCACACCAAATGCATAGCCAGAGCGCGATCTGTGTTCGTCCAAGTCTTCGGAGGCTCTGGCTGATTTTTCTCCGTCGTTCCCAGTCATCGCACCATCTCTCCAGATCTTATCTACTTTTTGGGCCTTTCGACATCACGGGCAGTCGAATCAATGTGCCGGGTTGTTCACTTCTCTGCGTGGCTGGTTTCTCACGTCACCGGTGACCATCTGTCTTCGCTTCCTACCTCATTCCAGAATGGGTGGCACTGCTTTACGAAAGATGTCAAGCCCATTCAGACAGACTGCTTGGTTTTGTATAAGACTCGACGACTCTCACCTCGTTCTCTCAAACACAATCACATACTCCTCTCTCTAGATGTCAGCACTACAGACCTTGAAACCGGGACACTTTGGAAAGGGATCTGTCGAGGTGTCTCCTCCATTGCGCGATGGCGAGGGCGGTATTCGTCGGCTCGCTATCAAGGCTGACAAGCTCGTCACTCAGCCGATGGAAGGGATAGACGTCATCCCCGATGTTGTCGACTACGCTGCACGCGTATATGGCTCGAAGCACGCAGCGGGCACACGGGAGGTCGTCGATATAGTCACCGAGGAGAAGGAGGTCAAGAAGGTCGTCGATGGGAAGGAGGTGATGGAGAAGAAGAAGTGGAAGTACTTCCAGCTCGGTCCCTACCACTACCTTTCCTTCATCGACTTCAAGGAGAGGGTCTCGCAGATTGCTCGAGGATTGATTGACCTCGGGGTACAGTCCGGCGAAGTCTTCAATATCTACTCCCAAACAAAGTATGTATATTGATTCTTTTTGCTTTGCTTCGTACTCAACTTCGCACAGCTGCAACTGGCAGCTCATGTCTCATGCTTGCGGTCTCATCAATACCTCAGTATCGACGGCCTACGACACCCTTGGCGAGGAGGGCCTGACCCACTCTCTCAATGAGCCGCAGTGTGTCGGTCTCTTCACCAACGCTGCGCTTCTCCCCACCCTCTATAAAGTCCTCAAGCATACTCCTTCTGTCAAATACATCATCTACGACGGCAAGCCCAATCACAAACTTGCCGATGATCTCCATGCCGTCCGGGAGACCATCCGCGTCCTCCACATCAACGAACTCGTCGCTCATGGGAAGATGATATCCACCGATGTCCTTGCCGGACGACGTCCGACTCCAGACTCCGTCGCCCTCATCATGTACACCAGCGGCAGCACCGGAAAGCCCAAAGGTGCCGACTTTCTTTTTGAACCAGCGTATGACCCTCACTGACCACATTGCGCAAGGTGTCGTTCTCACACACAAAAACCTCGTCGCTTCCCTTGGCGGTCTGAACACTCTCTTCGGACACCACTTCTTACCCGATGACAGCTACCTTGCATATCTCCCCCTCGCCCACGTCTTCGAGTATATTCTCGACCTTTTCTTCCTCTTCAAGGGTGCCACCGCCGGCTACGCTTCGCCCAAGACTCTGCTCGACACTTCGCTGCGCAACTGCAAGGGCGACATCGCGGAGTTCCGCCCTAGTATCATGAATGGCGTCCCCGCCATCTGGGAAATGATTCGTAAAGACGCCCTCGCCAGGATCTCAGCTGCTGGGGCTGTCCAGAAGAACCTCGTTGACTGGTCGATGACCTTCAAGAAGTACAATGTCCCCCTCATCTCGCAGGTTTCGGATAGTGTCGTTCTCAGTAGCGTACGCGCCTCCACCGGCGGTCGCTTACGCTGGGGAATCTCGGGCGGCGCTGCCATTAGTCGTGAGACGATGGAATTCCTGAACGTAACGGTGTTCAACCTCTTGCAGGGTGAGTTTGCATTGTCGCTTTCTTGAGATTACCGATATTCATATGTCTTCAAGGTTACGGGATGACCGAGACATGTGCGATGTGTACGATATTGCCACCTGAGTACTTCCGTTATGGTTCGGTTGGCCTTCCTGTGCCCAGCACCGAGATCAAGCTCTTGGACGTGCCAGACGCCGGCTACTTCTCGAAGAGCGATCCGCCGCAAGGAGAGGTGTGCATCCGTGGACCATCAGTGACGCAGGGATACTATAAGCGTCCTGATCTCAACGAAGACCCGAGCATCTTTACCGAGGATGGCTGGCTACGCACTGGGGATGTCGGCCAGTGGAACCCGGACGGCACACTCAGTTTGATTGACCGGTAAGTGCGCATATCCTGCCGGTGGGGCATGTCATTGACACAATCACACGACAGTATCAAAAACCTGATCAAGTTGGCTGGCGGCGAGGTATGTTGATGTCACCCTGTGTCAAGACCCAAGAAGTACTAACGCCAGAGTATCACAGTACATTGCCCTCGAGCGTCTCGAGTCGACCTACAAATCGTGCAACTTGATCTCCAACATCTGTGTAACGGCCACCGCTGAGGCCAAACAGCCTATAGCTATTGTGATTCCCCACGAGACGCACTTGCAGCATCATCTCGAGGCTGATCCTGGTATGTTACCTGTCTCACAGACATTGAAACGAGTACTGAATTTGATGCGTAAGAACTCCGCCACGAAGCACATTCAAACCTGCGCTCTTTATGTTCTAATGAAAAGGTAGCGGAGATGGTATTGAAGGAGTGTAACGCGGTCGGGAGAAAGAACGGCTTCAAGGGAATGGAATTGCTCCAGGCGGTCATCCTGACGCCAGATCTTTGGACACCGGAGAATGGTCTCCTCACCGCCGCCCAAAAGATTCAAAGACATGCAGTTGCGAAGATGTTCGAAACCGAGATTACTGTAAGTCTTGCCTGGCGTCGTTCACTGAGGGTTTCGTACTGACTAGTGATTCCAGGCCATATATGCGGGCCAGTAATGATGCTCTGATGCCTCCCTTTGCTTTTTGCGAGTTCATGCCTTGTGTATTTCGTAGAGTTCTATGTCTGCAACCTGTATATTAGCACATATTACGAATTGAAGACAGCGCGCTGTCGTCTCAGTCTGCCTTAGGTGCGACCTATCTAATCGGTACACATCATACACCGGTGAACACAGTCCCTTGAAAACGGTTGAGGAAGCAATCACTTTGCAACGCGGACGATGTGTACGCGAAATAGGGGCTAAGCGCTTTTTGAGCAATCACTTTTACCATCACAAGATTTTGGCCCCGAGTCTTTGCTCGATGAACGTTGACGACAGCGCCTCGTCCGACTCCTCTCCGTACTTCGTCGCCAAGGAGGAAGGCATGTTTTATTTACGCGGGCATTTCATCAACCCCGCCCAAGCTTGTTGACCGCACCAGGGCAGCGCTCGACTCCTTCTCATGCGCCAAGGCGCTCGAGGCATCCGTCAGCTCAAGCAGGCCCGCGGCGTCTTCGGCCACTCGCTCAACGCGCTATGGAAGGCGACGGTCGGCCCCATGGTTCGTGACCTGCTCCAGGCGAATAACATGGCCTGGACGACCACCGACGGTGTCCGATTCCTTGCCGACGAAGACGACGGCGAGACGACGCTGGGTCCGGTCGTGCTCTGGATCGACGTCCGCCCGGGCTCGCTCAACGGCGAGGACGCCCGCAATGCCGCAAACGACAGCCTCGCCCTCCTCCACCACTCCGACATCCACGACGTCGAGGTCGAGTTCCGCGAATCCCTCTACCACCACCGCTCCCCAAGTGCGTCTCCAACTACAACAACACGGTCAAGGTCCGTGGGCCCCTCACACCCGCCCTCGGGCTGCCTATCGCTGCCGCCGACCGCGCCGACGCCCAGGGCAGCACGACCGTCTATTTTACCGAGGGCGGTGAGAGTAGACGATGCACGGGCTCACCTGCAACCACGGCGCGTTCAACACCCACAACGAGGACTACACGCGGCGCGGCGCCGGCGACCGTCGCAAGAACGTCCAGTTCTCAATACTCGCGGCTTCGACGCCCTGCTCGACTCCATCTGCCGCTGCGGCATCATGGTTGGCATTCCAGGCGGAGATCGGGAGGCTAGAGAGGAAGCCGGGGAGCGACGACGAGGACGATGTCGCCGAAGCTAGGAAGGGGCCGATCAGAGTCCGTGCTCAGCTAGCCGACGTCGACGAGGCCACCGAGGAGCTCGATGCCTTCTTTGCAACCGTCCACAGGGAGGGGGCTCCGCCAGCGAGCGCGTCATTGGCCACATTCGTCGCTCGCCGCCCGTCGCCTTCAGCGTCCAGCCCGGCGGCTTCACTGAGGACTGGGCTGCCTTAGGTACTTCACGGGCAACTTTATTGACCTCGGTGTGTTTTTCCCTCTTCTTCGTCCATCTTGTTTTTTGTCGTCTGTCGTCGCCAACACTTATTCAAACTTTTGCACCTCAGGTACTGAGATGGCACGCGAAATCTTCTGGCACAAGATGGACCCCAGCGTCGGAAAACCTCCGTTCAGGAACCCCGCTGAGGTCCTCCCCCCTCCATGACATGATCTGGGAGGAGCTGATGCGCGCGCCCAACATGCTCGACCACGACAACGAGGCTTGCCTGCTCGTGATCAAGAACGACAGCGCGACCGGCGTCACCATTAGCCGCGGTACTGGCATCGAGTCCTTCATCCGCGACGAAGACACGGGCGAGGTCTCGATGGAGTGGGCCCTATACAGTTATGACAACAAGTCGGGCGTCTTCTCTGTCCCTGGAGATTCCGGCTCCATGGCCTCGACCGCATGATGGCTGGCATCCTCAATGGTGGCGCTGTCGTCCGACGTTACCTGTGTCACCCCGATGTGCTTGATCTGGTTTCGCGTCAAGGCTGCATTCCCCCACGCCGACCTCTACCCCGTCACCGTAGTCTTAGCGCCGTCGTCATCGTTGTCGTAAGTCGCGCCACATTGATTATAAGACCGAGTTAGTGACGACCTCACAGTGAAGTTATCTGGCCATCACAAGCGCACGAAAGTTGTGACATATCTGCTTGCCGACTTGGATGCATTGGCGATACAGGACGCAATCGGCACGGTGAAGATGCCCAAGGCCTATATGTTGCAAGTTCGTATAGAGCAATGCAAATGGTCTGCGTTGTCACAACTTGGAAACTGCGCATTTAGACACAACTCGTACCAAGCGGGTGAATAGAGCCCGTGTGTGGTATCTGCATACCCGGTAGAGAATAGTAGTACGGTACGCTCAAGATCTTGAAGATAAATACTTATCAGTACATTACTAGAACTAAAAGTGTTCACGACATCGAGAGAGTGGAGCAAAGACCGTTTGGTGCCAATCAACCACGAGTGCAACGTCACTGGTAAGACATGGTCAAATGAATCGCTCACTCAAAGTCCAATAGACGTGGCCCGCTGTATCTCTCAGTCCAATGAAGGTTGAGATTGCCGCCAATGCCGTGCAACTCAGCCATATGCTCTATGAGAGTGATATGGACCGATGTCGTGAGATCAAACACGTTCACAACCATGTCCGTGACGGCTGAACTCCCTCCTACAAGTGTAGAGAGAGGACCGGGATGGTCGAGAATGGGAAGCATTTGACTAACACCGCGCTCGAAAGCCGTTGCACAGCCCAATGCAAGCTGTACGTGGCTGTGAATGGCGTGCATAGTGGATGGAAGATCATCTCTAACACGGAGGCGGTCGAAAGAGAGGCGGTGAAACCTTTGACAGAACCACAGCACCGTCTCCACCCCGTATCCGCCGCGCATCTCCCCGAGCAAATCCTCGCAGAGCCAGGGAAGAGTCTTCTGTAGCTCGAGGCCCGTTTGGCGGACATGGCGGAAGTGTTCATGCATGCACACCACGAGGGGAGAATGACGCCCGTCAACCGATTGATGGCGCAAGTCTCCCCCGATGGCGGACATGAGGATAAGAAGGATCCTTGTGAGCACTGAGAATACCTCTGCGAGATCGTTTATCAGTGTATGTGATAGGTCCCTGAGGCGCGATAGGATTGGAAGAGTAGTGCCATGTCGAAACGGCGCCGCATCACGAACCCTCGCGATCAAGAGTTGGATATCGTAATGAAACCGTTGTTCGGCGTTGTGAAGAGAGGCTATAAGGCGGGGTAGGCTCACTGTTTCCTATTCCTGACTGTGAGGACTGAACCACACCAACATACAGCGCAACTTACACCTTCTGTGGAGGTCATGACGATGTGGTTGATCCTCTGTTTCTGCTACGAAAAGGGTACGAGGTAGGATCGTTCAGAATGAAAGACAACCCTCCCGCACGATTGAGTGGAAGTGAACGTGGTTGAAACGTGGTGCATGCCGGTAACTGACTCGGAGAGGATCCAATTCGCAGGACATGCTGCACACGGGTCATGATCATCGTGTTGAGGATAGTGGTGCAAAAGCTGGCTCCGTGGTATGCGTATCTACGGCCAGGCACCCGTTGGCGCGATTCCTATTAAGCTGGTGAATAGCAACCTATGTACATGATCTTTGCATACAGGTTAACGATTAGCAGTTTCGTACGCTCATGATCTTGTACATAAATCAGGACTACTCTTCAGTACATCGAAAAAGGTTACAGCGTTCATGGGAAGAACGAGCAAAGATCAAGTAAGTACTCGATTGTCAATTAACTACAGAGGCAACGTCACCGGGTGAGATCATACGATGAGATAAACCTCACCTGAAATTTAGTATAGATGGCCCACTGTGCCTCTCCGTGAAATGAAAATGGTTGAGATCGCCGCCAAAGACCTGCAGCCCAGCCCGATGATCTATGAGAGCAAAATGCACCGACGTCGCGAGATGAAGTACGTTCACAATCATGTCGGAGACGGTTGAACTCCCTCTAACGCGTGAAATAGGTTCAGGATCGTCCAGGATGGGAAGCATTTGGCTAACACCGTCCTCAAGGGCCGTTGCGCACTCGTTTACGAGCTGTGTGTGACTGTGAATGGCCTGCATAGCCGACGGAAGATCGTCTATAACTTTAAGCCGGGAGGCAGAGATGCGGTGAAATCGTTGACAGAACCGCAGGACTGTCTCCACCCCGTATCCGCCACGCATTTCTCCGAGCAAATATTCGCAAGAGTGGGGGAGAATTCTCTGTAATTCAATCCCCGCTCTGCGGACATGATGGAAGTGTTCTTGCATCGACAGCACGAGGGGAGTATGACGACCATCAACTGGTTCATGGCGCAAGTCTACCTGGATGGCAGACACGAGGATGAGAAGAATCCTCTTTATCAATGAGATCGCCTCTATGAGACTATCTATCAGTGCGTGAGATAGGTCCCTGAAACGCGAGAGTGTAGGGAAAGTGGTGTCGTGTCGAAACGGTGCCGCATCGCGAACTCTTGCAATCAAGAGTTGAATATCGTAATGGAATTTCTGTTCGGCGTTGTGAAGAAAGACTATGAGGCGGGGTAGGTTCACTGTTCCCTATCACTGAGTGTGAGAACTGTACCACACTGACACACACAGCGCACACAGCGCAACTTACACTTCCTGAGTAGGTCATGACGATGTGGTTGATCCTTTGTTTCCGCTACGGTATGAGATGAGAGTAGTCTAGAGCGAAAGAAGGCTTGCCTAAAAGCCAACCCGTATGCACGCTTCATTGAATCTGAGTGAACGTGGTTGAAACGTGGTAACTGACTCAGAGATCCGAACCGCAGCCTTCAGGACATGCCGCCAGTGCACACAAATCATGATCATCGCCCTGATGATGATGATGATGATGATGGGGAAGAGTTTCTACAGAGAGCCAGTGACGGCATCCATAGTTTCCGCACAGGTGCAATCCGGCAATTTACACCCGCGGTGTGCCTCCTTCCTATAGCACTTTCGTACGACAATACTAGTTGCCGCCTCCGCCATATAGGTTAGGCCAGATCAGTACCCCATCCCACTCTCCGGGAATGTGACTGTGTTTTTAGCCGGTCTTTACTTCGTTTGATGTCTTTCCATCCAGTCACAAGGAAAATCTTTATAACCATGTCAACTCACACACTAACGAAACCTCTCTTGAGATACTCATACTCGTCGTCCGATGCTGCTCTGTGTGGCCACATTTCAACCAACCTGGGTGTGAACTTTGAAGTATCCGAAGCGATTCCGCAAGCGGACGCAAGCCCCCTAACCAATCTCGTGACTATTAGTTAGGGGCAGAACCGTCCTGAAGGAGGTCGGCTGGCACCCCGAGAGCTTCCCGTTGTCATCCGGGACGTCCCGCTCACACAGCAACTGTAGTTCTTGGGAGCAATTCCCGTCCCCCATTCCGCGGTACATAGATCTTGATTCACATTGAAGATGCCAAGCTACTCTACCGTGTCCATGAGCGCGAAATTTGTGTCATATACACCAGGGAGCCAGCTGCGACGGTCTCAACGTTATCCGCCCCCATCCAGCCAGTATGACATCCCAGGGAGCTCCCGGTCGCACCACAGCAAGCGAACGTGCCATCGCGGCCCCGTTGACGCCTCTGCCCGCGCCTGCTCTGAACTTCGAAGATGCAATGGCACGAACACCACCCAGCCAACAAACCGCCCTAACCCGCCTGATGGTGGTCCGCACGCTGTTCAAATATAGTGGTGGAAGAGCTGGCTGCACAAGGCTCATTACACAGCCACTTACGTTTTTTGCGTATCTACAACTCGGAACCCGCAGGCGCGACTCTTATCAAGCGGGTGAATAGGTACTGGGTACATGGTATGTGCATAGGCAGTAGGCAATAGCAGTACCGTACGCTCATGATCTTGTACACAAATCAACATGAAGAAGAGTTTTCTTGTCAATCAACTACAGGGGCAACGTCACCAGGTGAGATCATATGGTGAGATAAAACTCACCTGAAGTTTAGTATAGATGGCCCACTGTGCCTCTCCGTGAAATGGAAATGGTTAAGATCGCCGCCGAAGACCTGCAGCTCAGCCCGATGCTCTATGAGAGCAAATTGCACCGATGTCGCGAGACGAACCACGTTTGAAACCATATCGGAGACGGCTGAACTCCCTCTCACGCGCGAAAGAGGTTCAGGATGGTCCAGAATGGGAAGCATTTGGCTGACACCGTCCTCAAGGGCCGTTGCGCACTCCGATACAAGCTGTACGTGACTGTGGATGGTTTGGATAGCGGAAGGAAGATCATCTATAACTCTGAGGCGGGATGCAGATATGGAGTGAAATCGTTGACAGAACCGCAGGACCGTTTCCACTCCGTATCCGCCACGCATCTCTCCAAGAAGAAGCTTGCAGGAGTGGGAAAGAGCCGTCTGTAATTCAATTCCCACTCGGCGGACATGAAGAAAATGTTCGCGCATGGACTCGATGAGAGGGGTATGACGGCCGCCGACCGGTTGATGGTGTGGGCCTTGCTCGAGGGCAAACATGACGATACGAAGAATCCGTTTGATCATCGAGATCGCTTCAATGAGGCCATCTACCAGGATGTGGGATAGGTCCCTGATATGCGAGAGTATTGGAAAGGTGGTGTCATGTCGAAACGGTGCCGCATCACGAACCCTCGCAATCAAGAGTTGCGTTTCGTAATGAAATCTTTGTTCGGAGTTGTGAAGAGAGGCTATGAGACGGGGAAGGTTCACTGTTTCCTATGACCAGGAGTAAGGACACTGGAGGCAACTAACACAGCACGACTTACACGTTCTGGGGGGGTCATATCAGCTCCTTCGCTGCGGAAATCGCAAGGTTGTTTGATTAGGGTATCTTATAATTCTCGCCTAAATTCCTCTCGCTTGTTCTTCGTCGCCTTGAGTGAGTGAGAGTGAACGTGGTTGAAACGTTTTGCCGGTCCGACGTCCGATCCGCCAAAGATTACAAACTCCGACGCAATATGTCCTCGCCCCAACCACGATGCCAGTGTCTTACCACGCGTATTTAAGCGCAATGATTTCCCATCTTTTCCGCCACATTATACCATGGCCTCTACCATCGAAGCCCCGATCTCCTCCACGGATGTACCACCCTCTGATGACGTCCACTTCGATCCCTCATTCTATGCAACTCCCGTCCCACTAGGTGATGGGCTACTCGATTCTGAGGATTCGACCAGGGTGATTGAGTATCTGCATGGTATTTTGCACGACGAGCAGGCCATCCCTTACGACTCATATGCTCGCTTGACGACGTGCTTTCGTAACTTGTTTGTGCAATATCAAGCAACTCGTCGGAACAACATTGCCAGGTACTTCTATATATCCTACCAGATGGATGTTTGCATCGCGCTTATATTATTCGTAGAATCAACGGGACTCGTCAACATCTTCGACAGCTTTTGAGCACGCTGTTCATTATTACGGACATCGGCAAGCGTCTGACCCCCAGTGGATCCAAAATTCTGGAGAGGGTTGGCAAATGCATGTCGGCGGACACTACTCGATGCGGGTCATTCAACGTCGACGGCGAGACAACAAGCTTGTGCGATGCATACACGGCAAAGATAAACGCTGAGATGTCTAATTTGCGCTCATACGCTTCTGATGTGCACAGAGACTTCAATCGTCGCGACGTTTGTGCCGCTATTGCAAGCGACACCCTCGATATAGGCTGCACTATCACTGTTGCGGCAACCTCCGTTTTTTCCATATTTTCCGCCACGAATAGTCATCTGACAGGCACTGTTATGGGCGTCACCGGACTTATCTTCTCGTCGTCCACTTCTTCTACCGGTAAGAACATTTTCTTGCATATTGGCTGTCGTTCCGATTGGTATCTTTGTTGCAGCTCGATACTTGTCCGATTGGCTCAGTGCGACGCGCGCGGCTGTGCGCGCTCTCTACATTGAGATCTATATCTATCTCAATGCCTGGCTTGACATGTCAACTTTCATACAGAGAATCACCGACTCGACGGAGATGTCATACGACAGCCTCGGTGGTGAAGCACACGCAAGACAATTTGTCCAGAGATTTTGCAATTCTGTAAGATCATTGATCAATTTTTATCTCACCTGCTGACCATGACCGCTAGTTTCTGGAGAATACACATAGTCTCCGCACGTATGAACTAGAAATTTCAACGTGGGAAGATTGCGACGCAATCAAAGAGACGGGGAGAAAAGCAACGACGGCTAGAAACATCTCTGCACCGAACCGTGTTGGCTCTAGGTCCACCGCTACCTCCACCTCCTCTGACTCAGTTCCCCAACATACCTCCGATCTCCATCCTAGTACGACAATCCGCGGGTCATCTCTTTTCATTCCTGCGGACACCATCGGCCCCTCGAGGCCTCTGTCGTTCTCTGACTCTGCTCAGTCCTACCCGACAGTGACATACATTTCTCAGCCGCTCATCGAAGACTCCGTTGATACCCTTGGCGGTAGCTCAGCGAGTGGTGTTATGATCACCAATCGAGATACACTCGTCAGTCGGACACAATCCGGCGGGCAAACGATAGCTGCTACGAGTCTCAATGAGATTGAAAGTGGCCGCCAGGAAGCTACTATATGGTTAGCCAGCGAGCTTGAAAGCGGTCATGCTTTCGATGCGATCCATCCAATTGCTTCATCTGCCGTCACGGAGTCCCCCATCGCAAGCAGTGCTGCGGGTGATACGACCACCATCGTTCGCCCTTCTCATGGTCGTGGTCGACAAACGGACTTGTCTACTCTAACCTTGAATGACTCTACCGGCTCCCGCGCCTCGTCCTTATCACAGGTCTTGAAGCCATCACTGCGGCGTATTGTGGACTCTCCCGAGTCATTCATTTCCTTCGCCTGTCAGACCGCTGTGCCAGAGACCCCTGTCGGCTCCTCCTCAACCCCTCTTCCTTTATCGAAGTCTCCCTCAGCTGCTGAGACGGCCATCTCCCAGTCCTTCGCCCGTCATACCGCTGTGCTAGAATCTCCTGTCAGCTCCTCCTCAACCCCTGCTCTTCTCTCAAAGTCTCCTCCAGCTGCTGAGACGGCTATCCCTCGGGCCGCGTCGAAGTCCTCAACTACTCTCCCGAGAGCAGCAGATTTAACGAGTCCGGCGGCACTCGATAGAAAGCCGTCTTCTTCTCCAAGTGACTCGTCCAAGTCTACCACCAGTTCCTCGAGGTCTGAATCAAAGGCTCGGAGGAAGAGTAAGAAGGAGGCACCGCGCAGAATTATCCAAACCAGGACGGGAACCATGGAGATCATCGCAAGCTCCACTGACAAGCATCGGTAGACTGATGCTACAATTGTTTTTCTCTCGGGAGCGTGAGAAGGTACCCCATGGCTGATATATGTATGATAGAATAGCTCCGTGAACGTATATACACTAATGCTATAGCCCTTCCGATATCCATCATGCATTGATTCCTATGAGTACGCGTGCTGTACGGTGACCGGGTCAAATACGCCATCGCAGTGTCGTTCAGAGATCCCGCGGATCCTGCAATTGGCCCTCGTCGTGACTCGGATTGGGATACAACGCACGGTTCGGGAAATGGATGTGTCTAGTTCAAAGTGGTGGCAGTGTTGTAAGTTGGCATTGATTGTTGTCGCGGGACGCGTTCTTACGCGTTTGAACGCGAACGCGAACACAACACATGGCGCGTTCGAATCTGCATGAGGAACCTTAGCAATGCCGAGGTCTGACTTGCTTCTGGGGCGAATCATCGACGCATCAATTTAGGCATCTTATGATGGGCGCTTAAGTTTCGACAGGACTAACGTAAATTGTTACGAGAAGCGCGCCTGTGATCTCTGCTTCTCTCCATCACCATGAAGACCCCGACTGTCCCCCTGCTCATCGTCACCGCTTTCATTGCTCTCTTTGCTCTCCCCATCCAATCCAAAGAGGCCGTCGTCGATTTCAAAGCGCGTGATGATGCTCCCAATCCATGGAACGACATCTGGCGCAAAGTTCATTCTGCCGCGCTCGATGCAGAGGACTTCATCCACTCTGCTGCCGCCGACGTCAAGGACTTCGCTCACTCTGCCGCCGCCGATGTCGATAAATTCGTTCACTCCGCCGCTGTTGACGTCGCGCACACGGATGGCATTATTGCTAAGGTCAAGGCGGATGTTACCGCCCTCGTTGAGCACACCGAGCGCCTCGTCCAGGTCATTAAAGAGCATGACATCTCCGTTGCGCACCTCGCGGAGGATCTCGAGAGTCTGTTTGAGGATATCGCGGGCACGTTTCCCTGGGCAGAAGGACAGGAGGAGGAGAAGGTGACGAGGGCACAACGTATCGCGAATCTAAACGCGACGCTTGATCAAGCCGGACAGGAAGTGCTGAAGCTCTTTACTAAGAGGCTGCAGCTGCCTGAAGGAGAGGTCAAGACCTTCTGGGACCCCATCAGCGACGCTCTTCGCACTGTCGTAGTGTCAATTGGCGACCTAGCGGAGAACTACCCAGTGCTTTTTGGCATGGTCATGTCTCTGGTTACGACGCTCCTCTGGGAAACGTTCATCCTCCGTCCGTTCCTGACGCTCTTTGGGTTCGGGGAGCTGGGTCCAATCAAAGGTAAGCTCGTCGTATTGGCATCCTGAGGGTTAGTGGCTCATGTTGAGTAGGAAGTGCTGCGGCGTGGGCACAGCGCAAGTTCTTTGGCGCCATTGTCAGCCAGGGTAGTTGGTTTGCCACGCTGCAGAAGGTTGGCATGAAGGGGACTGGCGGAACAGGGCTTGCCGCCGCCATCGGGGCGGGCTTTGGGTCATTGAGCGCTGTGATTGCCGGCGGTTTGGACCAAAAGCAAGACACCAATTAACATGTTCGCTGTAAGAGATTCTCTCTGTCGTGTAATTCTTCTGTGATTAGATAAAGTGATGTGTCGAGAAATACTCCGTCCTATACTGTAGTACTGTGTCTGCAAACATATAAAAAGTTGAATCAGAAATCCTCGCCTCACATCGTATGATCTTTGCGAAATCACGCTTGATAAGCCCTGACAGGCCAACCTTAACAATAAATCGGCGAAGAGTTGGTGATTTCACATGAAGGCGTGGTATGTCCATGTCGCCAAATAGATTGTCGAATTCCTTTCGGACGACACGCTCTGGGGTATACGACTCCACGCCAGGGAAAGCACGGTACTCGAACTTGACACTAAGCTCTTCGAGGGATGGCAACATGGCAAACGATGGGGTCAGGGACTCCAAAAAGTCCGCTTTGTACACCGTCGGTTCGATATGCAGCCTCCTGACGGTGCGAGAATGTGACTGGTCGAGAAAAGCGGCGACTGCGCCGACGTCCTCAACCTTGGTGAGACGGAGGGTTTCCAAACATGGATAGCGGACGTCGGTGAACAAAGGGGTCAAAGTGGAAGCAGCCAAGGCTAGATGGCGGAGCGTTGACGACAGGCCAGGGGAGATGGGATCGAATCGGCGACTCAAATCCAAGGCGCCCTCCTTGACAGTGTAATTCACCGTGAGGGATTGCAGTTCCGGACATTCCGTGATGAAGGCAATTGCGTCGCAAACAACGTCTTCCCACCTGAAGCGCTGCACCTTCAGGACCGTCAGCTGCTCAAGCCGGAGGGGGATGCCGTAGGAGTACTGGAAGCTGACAGAATGAAGTTGCGGTGCCGTTCTGAGGATTTCTGCCCTCTCGCCAAGGGGACGGGCTTGGCCCCACTCACAAGGGTCAAAGAATAGTGACTTTAGGAGTGGAAGCCCAGCCTGGACACGCCAACAGATATATTCGAGAAGTTTAGGCGTCACAATCAGGTGAAGATGTTCCCATCTCGCCGAATGCTGACCCAATTGTTTCATGTAGTAGTAATGGGTCTCGTTGTGTTCGAACTGTGTCTCTTCCCAGTCGGAGTTCGCTTCGGTGTGAAGGTGGAAGATGGAGAGTGGTTGCTGCTTGGAACGCTCAAGCCGCAGGTCGA
Organism: Strobilurus pachycystidiatus; assembly: GCA_019915135.1. NCBI lineage: Eukaryota > Fungi > Basidiomycota > Agaricomycetes > Agaricales > Physalacriaceae > Strobilurus > Strobilurus pachycystidiatus. The sequence continues at coordinate 16,593 of JAHLMK010000006.1, read as the reverse complement.
GGAGCTGCGACCAGCCCGAGGGAAACAAACCGCGGTCAAAGTGGAGGTACGACCAGAGGGAGGGATCGGATATCACGATGTGTCGCCAGTCTCTGCAGACATAAGTCAGGACCCACACACCGTCGCGTCGTAAGCCAAAGACATAGTTGTTGTAGATGCAATACTGCCGAAATATTTCAGTCAGGCACTCGACGGGAAACCTCCGGAGGGGGGATATCATCCCACGGGACCGCGAAACCATGGCCATCAGCCGAGACTTTTCTGTCCGTAGTCGATCTGGTTCAGCATCAAGAACCTCGAGAGCGTTCGTTATTTTCTCTAGATCTTTCAATGCGCTGGGGATGACGTCTTCACGAAGAGCACGCTCATGCTCCTCAGGGAGCGGATCGTTGGAGACTGGAAGACCGTCGTACAAGGTGGACGTGAAGAACGATTCGGAAAATTGTGCGTTGGCAGGCAAATTCAAGGGCGCAGAGGAGGCACCAGGAGTTGTCATCTGGGGTCGCTGATAAGTCGAGAATGTCCGAGAGATTTAGCTCTCACCTGCTTTGAATGTGCTGTGGTGTTGACCTAGACAGGAATGAGGCCGGATAAGGCTTGCTGATGAATGAGTCAGGGCTATGAACAATCTCAAGGGCGCGACTTACGCGCAAGGTGTATATGGCGGTGTACTTAAATGTGCAAGAGACTTTTCAGAGGCCGTTCTCTTCTCGATGAGGAAAGAATGTCGCGTTTTTTTCTTTGGCCAACTTGGAATCGAGTCTTTAGCAGGTGTCAATAGATATGTTGCCGAGCCTACAGTCAAAGAGCGGCACTGACAAGACGAAAAGATGCTTGAGAACCCAAAGGATGTGGTGTTGGAAAGAGCTACAGGCAGGGTCAAAGACAAAAAAACAAAACCAAACGCTCTCGATCGTGATATTTGGCGTTGTTTATATCAACTTCCTCCTCACGCACGACTTCCGTAAACGCGTAAATCACTCTCTTTGAACTGGATTCTCTCTCTTCTTCTGAACCTCTTTGCAGCGTCCCTAGAGTCTCCCTGTGCTCCCCTCTCGATCCGTCTCTAATTCCCGGTGTACTCGACTTGAGTCACCTGTTCAGACTACAGAATTCGAATGCAGGCACCACCTCGAAGTGGTGTCAACAGTTGGTGTTCGAGATAGAGTATTTTATCCAAACCCCCTATGAGGAAGACTTGTCTCTCGATGAACACAGCATCGACCGCAGCTGCACCGTGGCACCGTGCAATATTCACGAATCACCGCAGGCTCTTCCAAGTAAGTGATGATTTCCCTTTGCCTCAAGACAATCCGTGACATCCAAAAACATTAGAGAAGGCGTGCTGATGTGGGCGCTGAGGAATAGAGACCAGTACAGTTTTAGTTGGACTCGGAACGACATGTCTTGATACGTTCATGCTCTCCAGGTGACCAGTTGTTGGGCTTGATAGCGTTCGAGCTTCGCTCCCCGTTGCTTCGTATCCCAGAGGGTTCGAGGCGCCATACTAGTTTCGGGACAATGAATTTCTTTTTCCCGTATTGCTGTCCTGAATCTCACACGCGGGAACGAGAAACTTTGCAACGGCCGCCATAGCTGAAAGTCATAGCTCTTATCAAGGTCCTGGATGTTCATTCAGCTGCTGCCAGGACTCGGAGGGAACAAGGAATGATCTTTCTGTTCCCATCCGTACTAGCGAACCACACACCGTACCCCCCGTGGACTCTTAGTGACGGTCTTCATTGAGGAGTGACACATTTGCATTTTTTTTGAGTCGGACTCGTACAGCAACTGCCAACAATGAACGGATGACAACTTTCACTGCCATGGGAGTGGAAGCGGCCAGCAATGTCCGCGATGGTCATACCTTATATTCGACCCCCTACGTGGAATCGTAGCCCTGCAGCAGCGACACACATTTGCAAGAGGGGAATACTTAGCACATTTTTTGTCGCTGGAACTGTGCGCAAGACGATTACCCCCATGGTTAGAGAAGAGTGTCGATGTGAGGCAGCCTCACTCGTCTCGTCCTAACGAAGCCGTCGCCGCTAGGCCTGACGAATCATAATCTGGCACTTTTTGCGTGACTGCATATCTCGGGATCCGCCAACTTGACAGAGTGCGGTTCACTGTCACCGTGGACGGACCAACCACGCTTCCTTCCTTCCTTCCTTTGGACAGTTGTTTTTACGTACCATTCGCCATGGCTGCATCATATACACCTAGATAACATTTTTTTCTCTGCATCGCTATGACTGACGTCAACTTTCCCTGCACAGTGCATTCCACTCGTTTACCACGAGACGGCGGTCCGAGTTCTTATTAGCCTTGACAGAAGGCAATGTGGACCCGTAGCTCACTAGCAACGACAGACCTCTCCAAGGACTGGGAAGACTTGGATTTTTTTCCTTCCTGAGCGAGTCCAGTGACTATTGCCCTTATTGTAACAATATCTTCGTTTTAAGACGGCCCTGCATCTTACAGAAACGCCTACGTCCCTGCGCCACACATTTCGGCAACTTGACGCGTGAACGGACTCTGGGCAGAGTGGGGAACGCCGCTATCACGGGACGGGGGATGGAAGCGCTCGAACACTTACACCTGGGTCCCGCACACAAATCACGGCACGGCATCAAGAAGAGGGAAAAAGAGTCGTGCTGAAATCGTCCATATACACTTGTGTAACAAACAAAGAAAAAAGACGTAAAAGGGGGGGTGGAGGGTCTATGTAAAACACAACAGCAGAATGGAGTGGGGAGGCATGAAGGGGGGGTAAGAAACGTGAACGTGAATAGAAACCCAAAGACTACATCAACCCGAAGAAGACACGACGACTTTTGGGAGAAAGAGGGGGGAGGGCTCTAGTTGATCTTGAGGAGCTCGACCTCGAACTTGAGGGTGGCGTTTGGCGGTATCACGGGAGGGAAGCCGCGCGCGCCGTATGCCTGTGAGGGTGTGTGTCAGTGTGGTGAATGTGATTGGGTGGGGGGGATGGATGGAGATATCGATGCGCGTGAACGCGATCGATCTGATGGGAGAAGATGGCGATGCGATGCGATGGATAAGGACGACGCGATGCAGTGGACAACGCGACAATCGATGGGAGGAGAGAGGGCACGCACGTAATCCGGCGTCGCCGTCAAGATCGCCTTCTCGCCTAACGAGAGCTGCGGGACACCTGGCAGCCATCGTGGTCAGATCAGCCTCATCGATGGATGGATGGATGAGAGACGCACCCTCGTCCCAGCCTTTGATCACCTTGCCCACGCCGATTTCGGTGACGAAGGGGTCGCCTCTGTGGATGCGGTTAGTGTCTGTGGATTGTGCGGATGGATAGATGGCTAAGAGCGATGGACGAGAGACACAGACAGGGAACAGAGGATGGACGCGATGACGATGGATGGAGGCGGACGGTGCGATGGGTCGATGAACGTGCGATGTGGATGGCGATCGATGGACGCGGAAAGGCGATGGATGACACGGCGCGATGTGCGTGATGGCTCCGCGGCGAGGGCTATGGCAGACGCTACTCACCGATCCCGGCTCGAATCAAACTTGCTCCCATCCAAGAGCGTGCCCACGTAGTGAATCTTCACTTTGTCGCCCTTCTTCGGGAACGTCACTCCATCGCCAGCCTTGAGCGATTCGACGGTGACACCCTGCACAGCCATCAGCAACAGCACACAGCACCACAGACAGACGACGAGACGCACCATTGCACAATGTAAATGAGAGACAAGGAAAAGGCGGGGGGCGTGTGTGTGTGGGAAGGGTGGTGGATGGATGGATGGGGGGAGATTGAATGAGAGGAGAAGGCGATGGGGACGAGATTAAACTCCTATTATACTCGCGGAGACGGATCTTGATCCGGAGCCGGGGCCGGGGATTACCGGCGCCGAGCGCTGTGGGTCCAGCGTCTTCTTCGTCCTTTCCATCGCGTCTCCATTGTCCGTGATGGTGGGTGGGCGAAAGGGAGAGGAAAGGAGATGAAGGGAGTCCGAGATGAGCGTCACCGTGCATCCCTTGAGGATCCCACTGGCACCGCCGGTGCTGGATGCCCCGATAAGATTCCAATTTGTATAACCCGCTAGCCCTGAGCGCATTCATAATGCTAATGTCAATGAGCACCACTAGCTGCGCCTCTTTACCATGGGCTAGCCTAGCCTCGGTAGACGAGCTCCGAGTCCGTCTGGCGGCGCGTCCATTTACGTAGCACGCCACATCGATTGGATCGATAACGCCAAAATTAGCGCTTCCATTGAAAGGCTTACCGTACACTTAGGTTAGGTGTACGTTTACACTTCTTCAATTGAACCGACCTTCTGGCGACTAGCCGTTTACAGTGGCAGGCGTCTGTTTTGGTTATCTATCCATCGCGATAATCGACTGGTGGATTTGAACCATTACGATATAATGTACGGCCGTTCGAGATACGCAACCATGGAATACATTGTTCTACTTCGATGATTGGGTCATTCGCAATCTAAACCTCAATACAACTTATGAGCGTCCAAGTTGTAAAAGGGACGAGAACGAAAAAAAGCCACAGATGTTAATAGTACCCTCATTGCTCATCGCTACGACTCCGCGGTGGGTAACGACCCCCTCGACGTGTTGTATCTCCGGTGACAGAAAAGTGAAACCTCAGAAAAAAGTGCGACCTACAACTTGTTACTTCAGGGAGTGCCGATCAAAGTCTTGACGAAAGGAAGCATCTAACTTGGCATATGAAGAATGAAAGCATCTGAGATAAAGCCTTCGCAGTGTGTTGACGGAAGAACGCTGAGGAGAGGAGGTGATGGAAATTTTTTGGAGAATGATCGAGAGTCGATCAGAGTGTTGAGCTATGAGTCGACGGAAGGACGCACTTGCAGGATACTGTATCCGAGGAGCCGGTGCGAAAGAGAGCTTTATAGGTGTTGCAGGTAAGCGCTCCAGGCGATTGAGAATTTATGTAGCATCCGAGAGCGTGGTCCATAATAGCAGTGAGTCCCTTTCCGTGTGGGTGTGGATGGGACGCTAAAAAAGCTCCAAAGACTTAGTGATACAGACACATGCCGGCTGATCCCAGTTCTGCTGGACTACAAGCCGACGACTGTAGTGGGAAGTCCGGGCTACGACTCACGTGTGCAATGCCGGTCACAGAAAAAATGAACAACCGGCTGGAGTGAAGCAGAGCGTCAAAGTCCTATGGTCAAATCTCAATCACGGGGTATTCCCAGAGTCGACGGAAACACGTACTCGTATAGAGCATCCGAGGACACAGAAGTACACAATCCGATCCGACTCCGAAAAACGACGGATGAAATGTGAATGGAGATACAGAACGTGCTGGTTGTGTGAACTTCCGACTCCGAGTCGGATGCATCATCAATTGGATCCAGGACACCAAAATGACAACATGCACGAAAATGATATCATGCACGCCCGAGCGACGCAGAAAAAAAAACCAGATGCTTGTTGGGTGATAGCACTGTCAAGTCCGTCTGGACTATGTGTGCACGTCAAAGGTGATGTGAGGACGTATATGACGTGGCCGCTCCTTGGGATGGTTCTTATGGCTGTCAGTTTGTTATTGGGTGCGATACGACTCAATTGGGGGCCTAGACGCGGCATCTCTCTCGACGTGTTGTGTTGCCCGAGACAGAAAAACGGAACCTTGATGCGCTCAGAAAGAACATGTCCGGCAACATAAAAAGATACAGTACTCAATCTTCAGAGCCAGAGTCGATCGAAGTCTTGAGCTATGAGTCGACGAAGGACACATCTAAATCAGACTGCTGAACTTTCCTTGTATGGATCGCAAACATAGTTGCCGTCGGGGCCACAAATCGTTGAAAACGCCAGCAGTCAGTCGGTCGTACTTGTCAGACTATCAGGAAGGATCCCAGGCCACCAAAATGACAGCATGCACGAAACAAAGATCATCGAAAAGTCCGCCAAAGGATGGGAGCGACGAGCAGAGTCCAGTGAAAAATGAATGCTTGCTGGTAATAGTAGCACAGTCGAGTTCGTCTGGGCTAGGTGTGCACGTCAAAAGTGGTGTGAGTATGTATATGCCCATTGACGCGAGCGCTCCTGAATCGTTCGATCAGATTATCGTTTCTAGCGAGCTCCAGGTGTCAAAGTTCTCGCAGCGCACACTTGGATAGAGTTGATGTTTTTGTGAGAAGGTCGTGGCGGCCCGAAGAAAGCCGGCCCGCCCCGCGTCATGCTTGTTTGGCTTTGTTGGTCCTTTGGCGTTTTCTTTCTCGCCGTCAGCGACTGCAGGTCCTTTACGCGCGTAGTTCAGACATCACACTGGAAAGTATCTTGAACTCACGGCGAAACTCATGTAAACGGGGACGATTTGCATAGCTGGGACATTGCGACGAGGACAGACTCGGATTTCTGACTCGCCACATAGCCCTGGGGCCTGGCATCACCTAAACGACCATTGTTTTCGTCTTCTTGGCACGTTGATTCCCAAACCTCCGGAGCCGACACCTCTTCAAGGCTGTCTCACTCATTCCTCTTGTTATCCTCTTGTTAGCGACCTGGAATCCCTTGCGCTCTGTTTTATTTCGCCCGAAACTCTAATCTCTTATTGTTTAACAATGCTCGACCGACGCGTCAATTTCAAATACAATGTGAGCGGACTGCCATTCGCGATCATTCTTATTGTTTTCCTCTTGTGACACGGTACGGACCTACACTAATCCTCTTGCTTTCATGGACATGTACGTCGGTGAACAAAAGCGTCTGTCTTAGATAGCGTGCCTTTCTGTGGGTGTATAAAGGTAGGCAGCGCGCCGCCGAAGAGAGCCATTCGCTACCGACCCAACCAACCAAGTCCTCCGCGTTTTACCCATCCTCACCACCCATCTTCGCCATGGACTCCTTCGAATATATCCCTACCGCCGCTGCCCAGGTTGAGGACGAGACCATGGACTCTGTCCCCGTCAACGCCGCCGATGGCAACAGCTCCGGTTGCGTTATTGCCTAAGCGCCTTCATTCGCGTCAGTTTCCTCTCTCTCCTGCTCTCCCTTTCCGAGCGCTGACCTGGTTGCAGATCCCATTATCCATTATCATTATATCATCAAATGTTCATTGCGGCGCCGTTGGGTTGAGCGGTGGGACTCGGGCCGTTGTACGAAAAGAGAGTAGAAGCCACACCTTTCGACCTTCTTCGGTGCTGGCCAAGTTGGGTTTTATCACTGCGGAATAAATGTTTCATCGTTATTGCTCTATTTTTGGTGTGAGCCAGATTTTCATATGGGTATCGAATGTGCCTCGACCTTCAGTCAAAGGTGTCGGCGAATTGTCGCGACGGCGGGAAATGTTCTGGGAACGCGAACAAAAGCGTAGCAACACCTTCTGACGCATTCCATCATATACATATACGACTGGTTCACACTACTCGCCGTCAGCCGCTGTATACCCCGGCGGCGGTTCGTCCGATAAGCCTTGTGCCCACGCACTCCCCAAATGTGACTGCAGAACCTCCATCTGACCACGCATCGTAGCCATCTGCGTTCGGAGCTCGGACATCTCTTCGTTCCGAGCAGCTCTTGTTTCACCACCTTCACTTGTCAGTAGAGACATCTCACTCTCGATGGCGCGCATCTGGCGTCTGAGCGTCTGCTGACGCATTTGTCCGAGGTATGCAGGACTGCGCGTTGCTGATGCCTCGGATGCGGCGGAGGGGTTCGCGACTCTGGGCGTCGTTGCGTGGGTACCAGATGCATCGCTGTCGATGGGAGGCCTGTCAGATGCTTCGCGTCGTGACGGTGATGGGTTGGAAGTGGCAGTGAATGGCTCAGGCCGGTAGTTCGACAGCTCTGGAGGGACGTCGCCGTTGTTCAAAATGGGAGGGAGCTCTTTTTCACGACGGCGACGGCGACGGCGACGGCGGCGTAAAACACAGAAGGCAGTCAACACGGCTATCGAGAGTGCTACTCCTCCTGTCGTGGCAGCCGCAATGACTGCCGTGTTTTCAGAGCCAGAGTCGTCTGATATATGGTGGCTAGCGGATGAAGAAGGCCATTGAGTGCCACTGGCAGAGCTAGCTGAAGAGGATGCGGAAGTTGTGGAACTGGAGGACGAAGATGGTGTTTCTGAATCAAACCTAGAGACAACTGTGAGACGGGGTATGTACGCGCACAAAGGTGAAGGATAGGCGTACGTGTATATGGCATAATCAAAGTTGACGTAAACATTGTAGCTGAGGCCAGTTGTGCTGATCACCATGCTGTGTTCGATCTGCTCAAGCCCAGTTCTCGAGTACGCGAGGGCGTTGTACTGCAATTCGGTGCTTGATGTGGGAATGTGGTCGAAAGAACCGTCGGGCTGACCGTCCAATGTAAAGTTGCATTGTGTTCGAGTGGTGACCCCGGCACCCTGATCGTCCCCGAGGATAAAGAAAACGTAGAGAGCCACACCTTTACGCAGAAAATCAGCGGTGTGTGCAACTACTCGAGGAACAGACAAACCCTCAAACGAAAAGGTGACGCTTATAATGTCAAGACGGAGGGGATTAAAAATCGCTGCCATCCATGTCCCGTCAAAGGCCGAAGTTGTCGAGGGCAGAATGCCGTTGCATCCAACACTATTAGTAGTACAATTGTTCCCCTGCCAGGCGAAGCCCCCCCCTGGAGCATAGACAGGGAGCCGACCTGTCACCGAGTCTCCAAAGGTGTCGTCGATTGTACGATTCGTCGGCTCGGCTATTGCTAGAATGGTAAAGATGACCAGCAGAGCTATAGGAGAAAGCATCGAGGACATGAACGAGCTGTCTTCGTGAGGGTTTGCGAGTAAGATGCGAGAGCATCAGGTCACAACGACACCGTACCTACCTACCATGAGGGAATCCTGGTAGACATCTTCGACTGAATGAACTACCAATCATCAGTGGCGGAGGTTTTGAATGCATCCATGATCGAGAGGAACAGCATTCAAGAAGTCCGCATGGACAGAGCAGACCCATTCGTAAAGGCGCTATGAGTGCACAAGGTTAGGAAAGGTGCAGGGTGGGGGCCGCACTACCGAAGTTGCCATCGTCGTAAGTCGGATGATCTTTTTTCATAAACCTATTGAGATCCCAGATTAGGTATTCGTGATGCCCATTTATTGCGCCTAATGATGATGTTCGATGCCACAAGAACGAAATACATGTTATGGCAGCGTTGTGGGTTGTTGTTGTTGTGGGTGATGACAATCGATCAGAGAGGATCGTTTTGTGCACGTGATACTTTTGCATTTTGAATTCAAACCGTCATTGCCAGGTGTCACTGTCGTGCTAGGGCAGCAACGGTAAAGGATGCACATATTCCAGCATATTACAAGTCTAATGATCCCCCCAGGATGACTGACTCCATCGCCACGAAGAACGAATCTAGCGACATTAGTGGCGAAGCCCAAGACACGGTATGCAACACAAACTTACGCTCATTGGGTCACTAAAGAACATACGTTAGATTGAGAACCCATTATCCGATAATTCTGACGCCGAGGTCAGTTTATCTGCCTCTTACCACTGCCTAATCGCGTTCTGACGCGTAGTCCTTGCGATCAAGCCCCCGTCAATTTTAACCAACACCGAGCCATCTCACTCGGAAAATGTGAGCCCAACGCCCTCCGATAGCAGCTTTGAGGACTGTCCAGAGACTCTGAGAGGGCTCGAAGACGAGGGAATCCTGGGGCCCGCCATTGTAAAAAATCGGCTATCCACCTCAGTAAGCTCCGTCGCAGTCGCACAGACAAATTGGCCCGATTCTAACTCATCTCTCATAGCCTGTCCGCGCCACTGAAACACAGGCGGACCCCACGAGCGCGTCGTTTTATGGATCGACTCGCAGCATGCCGTCTTTCTCTAACTTCGCATTCAAATTCACTCCAGCGTTTGGTCGTGACGTCGAGACACCGGTAAGCATTATGATTGTCAATAGTTTCAATGAGCTGAGGGTGGATGCATAGAGTGGCCCACCGGATAGTCCCCCTGACCCATCACTGACTGACGCACATCTCTCCGCGCGCCTCCCTCAAACAACATCCTCCCCATTCGAAGGAGACAACAAAGTCTCTGACGATACTTCATCCACGTTCTCCACCCTCGTAGACACCTTTCGAGGGGCCCTTGCTGGACTCGAGGCAATGTCCGAGTATAAATCTCTCAGTGACGAAAACGAGAAACTCCGCCGAGACAACGTCTTCCTGCGGGCTGAGGTCGGGGTTGTCAAGAGCGCGCATGCTCAGCTTCTTGTCGAGCGGGACTGGGCGAGGGCGACATCCAGATCCAAGGACGACGAGATACGAATTCTCAATGGCCAGTTGGAAACGTCAAAGTCCCGCCTTCTGGCCGTGAATCTGGAACTTGAGAGGCGGACGGAGAGCGAGGCCACGGCGATCTCGGATTTGAAGAGCACTTCCACGACCCTGGAGAAGGTGCAGGAAGCTCTGCACCAAGAGACGGTCGCTCGGGAAAAGCTGAGGCGCCAGAATATTGTCATTGCAGACCAGCTGCAACAGGCGAACGTTAAGGCTCGGGCGAACGCAGACGCCAAATCAGAACTCGATCAACTCACCGTCAAATTCGAGGGTCTGAAGGCAGAACTCGACGCTACCTCGAAGGAGCTTCGCAAAGCGAGAGACACGCTGAAGGACGAGAGGGAGGAATTTACGACTATGAAGGTCAAACTCGCTGATGCGACAATCATGAAGGATGTTCTGCATCGGCAGGCGGCTGTTGCGTTTCAAGAGGTGGACGAGCTTCGGAAGGAGGTATCGGAGAACAAACGCATGGTCGAGATGGCGAACTGCAGGTCTCAAATTCTCGATGGCGATCTCTACAAGCCGTTTTGGGAACAAGTGAGGGTGAAGCGTGAGGACTGGGAGAAGGAGACTTCGAGGACTCGACTAGCCGAGATTACGGTGACGCGGAAGAAACTCGAGCAGCTTCTGGCCGAAGAGAAAGAACACCGAGCTCGTGCGGAGGCAGAGGAACGGCTCCGGCGAGAGGAGGAACTCAACACAGCCGCTCGTGTTGCTGCAGCCGCGAAGGAAGAAAGGCGATGCCAGCAGCGCAACAAGCGTTGGCCGTGGCCTGCCAGCGCCTTTACTACCTACATCATTTTCGATCGGTACAAGGACGTTTTGGACGAGTTCTCTGCGATCAAATTCTCCGATGAGCAACCAATCACGTTCCTCAGCGTTCCCTGGCCGGTCATGGATAATCCCCAACTCATCACCTTCGACGATATTACTTCCTCGGCTATAGAGACGTTCTTCCGAAGGATGCATATTATTGCGCCTGAGGACTATAGACGACTTCTCATCAAGTCCCAGCAGTCGTTCCATCCTGATAGGTGGCGTTCACGTAATTTGTTCAAAACCGTGTACGGAAAGGTTGCGAGGGAATCTTTCGAAAAGACGGTGAATGTTGTATCCCAGGTTATTAACGGTTTAGTTAGTGCTAGCGCATAGTTTGCCGATTAAAAGTTGTAACAATATACGATAGATTAGACGCGGTAATACAACGAAATCGAGCCCGTAGAAAGTGTGGGGACATGAAACGATCAGAAGAATTTCTAGCTTACGGGCAAGTACTTGGAGTAAGCGCTCTTCCAGGCTTCACTAGCCTTCTCTTCAATGACATCCTATGGAACAGTGAGTCACGCAGTGCGTCTGCTTCGTGCGACTTACCCCATGACACATGATGATTCTCTGAATGTCCCACTCCGACACCGTCTTGGCGTCGCGTCGCATCGCTCTTTGAGTAATGTGAGCCCGGAGAAGTAGCATACACAGGCTACACAACGCACTCTTTGTTCTTCCCCAAGGACCACAGGATGTTCTTCTGCGCCCAACTCGTTGGATTGATCTTGCCAAACAAGGGAACCTTCGATGATTCTTTGGACTTCGAATACTATTTCAGAGTCACTGAGTCTGTCGCCGAAGACAAGTGACAGTAAGTTACGTACCTGCTCAGTCCCTGGAAGATTGAACAGAAGATCCGCGACAACGAGGGTTTTGGATGCGATGTGGTAGAATGCGACGTCTTGGTTAGCGAATCCGGAGAAATAACTGCGACCAGCAAAATAGTATAAGTAGCGCACGGAGATACGAGTGAGAAGCTCACAGTGCCTTGATCTAATACTGGCCATCAGTATGGTAACATAAATCAATAAGACTCCCACCTCATTCTCGAAGCCGTATTCAGTACCATCGGGGTCAACACCATATGCTTGAAAGAATTAGAGCATGTTTGCGACCGAAAACGCGTCGGAGAATTTACCACCGGCAACCTCAAGACCTTCCGCTTTCTTCTTGTTGTACAGATTAGGCACAACGACAACTTTTGCCTCTGGGTAGGCCCGCTTGTACTCAGCTGCGTCGATCAGGCTCTAGTCCGGAAACAAAGACGCTTCAGACATACCTAGGAAAAGATGGTGTTCAGCATCGCCTGCCATAATCCACCTACAGACGACATCAGGACCAAAAGGATGCCAAAAGTACTTTTGCCGTTGTGTACTCACTTGACGGGTCCGAGCTTATTGATAACTGCTGCAGTATCCTCTGTCAAAGCGGTCGAGGCAAGAACCCAGACATCCCCCGTCGCTAACTTGATTGCAGTCGAACGTCCGCCCCACGGCAAAAACCCAAGACGCTTGAATGGCCTACTGAGTTCAGTGGGGAGGCGGGTGATACAGCTAACGAGAATCACCGAGAGAAGATCCAAATTTCGGGCGTGATCTGTAAGGCAGAGAGATCAGCGTGTAAGGTTTGGCACTACGTCGCAAGAAGGAGGACTTACCTCGCGAATAACGAGGTTGTCAACAGTAGATGAAGGCATTATGATGGTAAGATGGAAGGAGTTGCGAGCCAGACACATGACGCAAATCCTCTTTATATGAATGTACCCACGGGCTTGATGTTAGCACTGGTGAAATCGGACAGTAAGCAGAACAGCGTCCAGGGTTTGCCCGGGCACGGGCGGGCAGCATCAGTCAGTGACCAACACAGCGTCCAGGGTTGCGCCAGATTAACGGGCAACACAGCGTCCAGGGTTGCGCCAGATTAACGGGCGACTGGTCACTCTTGGTCAAGGGATCCTTCGAAGAACTAGCACACGATCCACAGCGTGATGTAGCGTAGTTGTTTAGTAGGGTTGGAAAGCCTGGCTGTAGGAGAGATGCAGAGTAAGATCCAGGCTCGTAGTCAATAATCGAGAAAGGTGTACGTATGAATAAACGAGGATCGTTGTAACTGTGCTAAGTAAAAGTCATTGTCAATGCGATCTCGCAAGGAGGCGTTAATGGCCCGCGATACCAGATTCACGCTCTCTTTAACGTCCTCCGGACCTTCTCGTCAATTACCAACAGCTTCTTCGCCGACCATCTGTCCGGATAGAGCACCCGCTGCGCCTTCGAAAGCAAGTCCTTGTGCTCCCTCGGCAGCATCAAGTTCTTCGCGGCCATCGCGTCCTGCCCCGCAGCCATCGCGTCCTGCCCCGCAGCCATCGCGTCCTGCCCCGCAGCCATCGCGTCCTGCCCCGCAGCCATCGCGTCCCGCTCTTTGACCACACCATTACGCTGCTTGGCGGTCTTATTCTTTGTGACCGTCATCTCGTCCAAGGCCTTCATGACCTCCGTGTTCCCCACACGAAGAAAGTCCAGCCGTTGGAGAAGCACGGCCTGCTCATGCCTGTTCATGCGCGTGCGCATCCTTGCTCGGCGAGTGTGCCTTCCGTTCCGCCTCTAGGGTTTGGCGCTCGGTGCTGACCGAGGCAGTGAGGGAGCGAATCATGTCCTCGCACATAGACCGCGCGTGCTGTGGGAATCTGATGGAGGCGGCCTGTCGCTGGATGGTATCGTTTAGCAATGCAATATTGGTGAGGGCTTCGTCTGGAGTGGGGACTTTGACTCGTGGGATTGGTGCAGATTGTTGTAATGGTCCTTTCGAGACGGAGATTGTGTAAACAGAGATTGGGGGATAGGGAATTGGACGGGCTGGGACGAAGAATTTTCCGGTTTGCTGCTGGCCTTCGCGAGGAGGGGCTCCTGGGCGAGAGGTGCATAACTGTGATGGCGTGAATGTGGCGTCGGATCGTCAGGGGAAGACGAAGAATTTTCGGCTTTCAGCGGAGTAGGTCGAGGTGTAGCAGGAGAGGTCTCGGACAGAGACAGATGCCGAGTGCGCTCGTGAAGATCTTGCACGTCCGGTATATCACTTTTCTGGGCAGTCTACGAGGGGATTCTATAATGAGAGGGGTAAATTTGGTGCTATGAGGGTCATGTAGCGAACCTCGTCGACATGGTGTTTTGGGGCAGGATCCTGTAGGGTCGGAAGCGGCGGTATTTGGAAGTCAAATGGCTATCGCAAAGTTCAGCATGAAGAAACAAGCTGGAAGCAATATAACGCATGAATTTTGCGCCCTCGCTTGTCATAGACGCCCTAAGACTTTTGCTTCCAGATTCTGCCCCAGGGAAAAAGTGGTGTCAGTCCAGAACATGACGTTCGGTGGAGAAACGAATAGAGGCGGAGTCGCACGGCGCAGGCCCTTTATCGGTCTAGGGCCAGGAGTGGATGCCTTCCACGCATTCATATTGTGAGGTCACAGGGAGATTTGGCAGGTGATGGTTGGCTAAACATGAACCAGGGCCGGCAATCGAGGTACCGGATCAATACAGTGCACCGGCGCCGCGCGTGCTTGTCGAGTCAGCACAGCGCTCAACTCTTACTTGAGAAAACATGTCCGATGAGGTTCTGTCTCTCTCAAGCAAGCATGAGGTGTGACATCAGTGGATTGAACCTCGAATGATTGAACCTCGAACTTCCAACTTTGGACGGAAGGAAGGAAGTGGGGGATAAGGACAGACAAAATAACCGATTAGCCATAAAGGCGAGCAGCAAAAGTTCAACTTTTCGCGAGGCGTGACGAGACTGCAACACTACTCCGCAATAGCAGGACACAATAAAAGTTATTGGCCAGGGCTGCATACATTGATTATCTGTGGGGACATGGGACTAACTAAACCAAAGCCAGGCGAGGAAAGTAACACAAACTACTGTACTTGAGGGGACCGATAGTCAAGATTGACGTGTTATACAGTACTCCTGATGCTCATAGTGCAGTAGCGTCTCGATACAAGAAGCCTCCCACAGTGAACAGGTTAAGCGAAAAAGGCAGCCATCCCCACCAGCCACTTCTACCGACCATTCCCGCCTTCTGCAGCCAGGCAAACCAGCTGCCAGCCTCAACGGTTCCACCCCAGAAGTATCTCTGTGCAGCCGCCGCCAGCGAGCCTACACAATAAGATGTAAGTGAGACCGTAGCTTGATATCTCAGAACACAATGTACCTTTGATAGGCCCATACGGTCCAAATCCAAAAAGAGACAACAAACCCCGTAGTATGGCTTGCTCGGGGATGATCAATCCGACAATGGCAGTAAGGATGAGACCCAGTAGGGTTGGGTGCTGCTCAGCAAGATCGCCTGTGAGAACCAGGACCTTGTGCGCGAGTGGGAACAACGCGTCCCAGTGCTTCTGTGCATCTTCGCGGGGCATGTTGAGCTTCTCGACGCACACGTGGACAAGCGCTACTCCGGCCTGGGTCAGGGTGCTGTTAATAGACGCCTCGCGGGTGTCATGGTTGGGCGCTTCGCTGGGAGGAGGGAAGTTGTTCGCAATCTTCTCCAGCTCGACTGAGAAAACGTCGGAGAAATGATCAGGAGGGATGTTTAGTTGAGAGATGGCCTGACGCATGTCTGTGGCACGATCAACGAGCGCCTGGACGTCGTTGCGGAGGGCTATAACGGCGGTGGGGTCCATCTTAGTCTTCAGATCGTCGATGGCTTGCTGGGTGTAGTTGGACACTTTGTGCGCAATGGCCTGAGCATCCCCCCAGAAATCGCAGCGTTTGGGAAAAAGGAAGGCTGTAAATCGAGGCATCAGGCATGGATCACGAGGACGAGGGCAGGCTTGAACAGAGACGCACCACTGAGGCCCGATGCCGGACATGAGAACTACCCAGCATGGGCTGGGAACACGAAGAGCGCAAGGAGTGAAAGAAGGAGGAGAATGGGCGACTTCATGGTCGTTCAGAGAGAGATGCAGGGGGAAGCTGCTGAGCACTGCTGTGCTTCGACCCACATCACGTACATGCCGAGTCTGTCAGATTAACTCTGAGCTCATGGGCGCTTAACAGATGTTCGAGATCCGGTAAGCGCTGGAGTCGTATACTGGTCCTTCATAGTCACCTCAGGTCCTTGTTAGCCAACTATACACAGACTAGGCTCGGAAGGTAAGAATCTGAGGGCCCGATCAGGGCAATGATTAATAGAGTAATGTATGTTGAGTACAGTATCATATTACCGAATTAGATTATCACGTACCTACCTACCTACCTACCATAGAGCGTACATACGTATCATTCTATCGAATCTTGTCAGCTAAAGCATTGACAGTCTGCGAGACCACCGTAACTGACAGCTCATACTCCCCTCTCTCTACAACATCCAAAATCGTCAAAAAGAAGTTTCTCGCCCGCCATCGATCAGGATGGAATGCGTGCCGCGTCTTCGTAAGCGTAGTCTTGTATTCTTCAGGCGTTGA